>OY757188.1:64301781-66701781 GCA_963583895.1 Melanophora roralis
TAATACTTTTTTTTTTTGAAACGATATTTTATGACAAAACATTGCAAGTTTGGATTCTCTTTTAAAAATGCCGTATATGACCGGCCTATGGTTGGGCTCTGGAGAGCATAACTCATTCAAGAATTTTCAAACATTTGATGTAGCCAAACGATACTTTTCCCAAGCACAGTACTGCGCAACAGCACTGTTAACTTGGGGAGAAAACTCACGGTAGTTTTAAAGGTGACATTTATTTAAAAGTTTTGCGGTTTTAAAACCGTGGTTATATAGCCGGCCTTCGGGCGGGCGCAAGGAAAAAGAACTCTAGTGGATTCGTTCGCCGGCTTCGCAGTAGCCTTCGGCCGGGGAATATGCTTTAAACTGTAGTACATTGGAAGTATTTGCAGCTTCATAACTAAAGTGTCATAAAATTCATGTTTTATATGGCGAAGCTTTATATGGAAAGCAGTAGAGCTTAAAGTCCATTGCCCGGCCGAAGGCTACTGCGAAGCCGGCGGATCGAATCCACTGGAGTTTTTTTTCCTTGCGCCCGGCCGAAGGCCGGCTATCTAAATAACTCCTTTTTATTAAAAAAATTATTTAACCAAAAAGGTGATTTAAGTCCACGCGCCTGTCCTAAAGCTGTAACGAAGCCGGCGGTTTGATCCACGAGAGTTTACCTATCCTGCGTCCAGACGGAGGCCGCCAGTCATTGGGTTTATTTGTTTAGAAAATAATTTTACGTTAGAAACATCTAATTTATGGATACAAAAGGTTTTCGCATTATATAATTTTAATTAGGAGTTATTTCATTTTCGTTGGGAGTTATTTTATTACTGTTGGAAGTTATTTCATTTCCGTTGGGACTTATTTCATAAAACAATTATTTTTTTTGTAATTGGGGGTTATTTCATTTTTGTTGGGAGTTATTCCCAAACATTGGGAGTTATTTCATTTTTACCGTTGGGAGTTATTTCATTTGGGAGTTATTTCACGGTACCGCTCCTACAGGGGTCAAGTGTGAGACCGACCCCAATTAATATTTGCTCCCAAACATTTTTGTTAAACATACGAACCCTTCATCAATGCTCTTATTTGTTTTTGGATTTATTTTTTTTTTTCTGGATTAAAACCAAGATAACTATTTTTTTTTACTATTGTGGTTAAAAAAGTTCTCTCAGAAATCTTTTATGATTTCTAAATGAAACCTTCAAATTTCATCACTGTCGTAAGAAGCATATTCTCTTCAAGACAACGAAAAACTTTTTAACCATCGCAGTTTTCTGGCGAGCACAAAAGCGGTATGAGTTCCACAAATTCTCAAATGAGTACGGAAGAAGAACATAAAACGTCACCTTGCATTCCATTAAAAAAAACTGCCAACAGAAATTATCAATACCAAAAACGTACATAAAAGACGAAAAATGAATAAATAATTTCTTATTAGTTCGTAATGATTACTAGTTAGCCATCCATTATATAAAATAAAAATTAAAATATAAAAATTTTTGCAAAATATTGATGAGCTTTTTGTCAAAAAATCTTTTGTAAAATACTTTTCGAACAAGCATGAATTAAAAATTTTTATGTTATATTTATGTGTATTGTCCTTCGGTCCAGCCAAATGGCTAAGCGGTTATATAACCATATGAATATATTTTTGTGAATATTTTTACTTGAATCAAGATGTAATCATATAAATTAAACAATGATTAAAAAAAAAATAAAATATTAAAATCTAATTTTTTTACTGGTTCTAGCCGAGCAGAATGTATTTTCGAAACCAGCTATGAAGTTTCAGCATCAGTACTCTTTGAACGATAGTAGTGTTTTTGACTGTAAAAATATCACCTATTTATCTAACATATTATCCAGAAAGGTAAACGAAAACTAACAATTAAGCTTTATCCATCTATCAGATGGAATGAATCGTGTTTTTATTATTGTTTATCAGACAATAGGGGGGGTATCTATTTACTTCTTTTGTAATTTTTTATTTGACCGCTTAATTTTCTATCAACGACATATATACTGAAAATAAAGATCTCCCTGCACCGTACAGTCTATGAGTTTTTATGCTTCTCATTTTTCGTTTAACTTATTGCTCTAAGACAATTTTTGCTTTATTATTTAAAAGACATAATACTCCCTGTTGTATAATATACAATATTACAAATAAGAGTTTCATTCCATTCAGCTTAGCCGTTAGTTTCCGTTCTAGATAACATGTAAGATAAGCAAAGAGCACTGATGCTGAAACTACATAGCTGGTTTCGAAAATGTATTTTACTCAGCAAATATCGGTAGAAAAACCTTTTTTTCAAATAAAGTTTCTTTCAACATTAATAGATTTCTTCTTAGTAAAAAGAAATTAAAAATACGACATAAAGCTAATATAATAAAATCAAAAATTGTTTTGAAATTAAATTAAGTTAATAAAATCAAAGATAATCTTTCAATATACTCCTTTTTGAGTGATGAATATGTACGCGCACATACTTAGAGCATATCAGAGAAGCCAGAAAAAGGCAAAAAAAATAGTGTTTAAAACAAAAGAAACTTGAAAAATAAACAGAAAAGGGGAAAAGGCTCCTGGTTTTATTTTAAGTTTTTAATGTATAAAAATTTACTTATTTATTTTAGCGATCGTATTAGTTTTAATATTTTTTAAAGTTAATTTTCTTCCTTTTTGGTCAAAGGCGAATAATTGGGCATTTTGTTTGTTTGTTACACACAGTGTGGCCATATTAGCTTTTTTAGAGCTAAATTTAGCTTTATTTTTCTTCATTTAGTCCCAAATATTTACATTTAGCCTTTAGCTTTTTTTTTGGCTTTGTTCGAAATTGAATTAAGCTTTTTTAGTAATTTTTGGAGCTAGGTAAAAGGCTAAAAATTTGTCGAATTATATTTTTTTGTATATATCTCAATTATACTGAAAGGAATCAAGCTTCAAATTTTCTTCGAATTTACAACATTACAGTTTCCGTACCATTGTTTTGTTTAATAATTTACTTTTAGCGACATTTAAAAAACGTGAAACAGCACAAAACTTCAATAAAACAAAGATGTAAAGAAGGTATGGTATTACAAAAAAAAAAAAAAACCGTAAGAATTTGTTTTTCCAAAACAAATACTTTAAAATGCGGGAATTTTAAAGAAAAAAATCCAAATGCGACATTTTTTCCGTTTTTTGGTTATACAGTCAAATCCCGATAATTCGTACCCCGATAAATCGTAATTCCCGATAACTCGTAATAAACTGTCGGTCCCTTGAAAAAATCTCGTTAATTCGTAAAATTTCCATACATTTTGGTCCCCTCGCTAATTCGTAATTTTTTTTCAAATAAAATCTTCTTTACCTCTTATAAATCGTAATTGTTTGCTAACTACCACTTATAATTCGTAATAAAAACAACAAAAACATGGAAAGAGTGATTTTTTGTTTACCGCTATTTGTTTTTTTACGTGGATTTTCGCTTTTGCTTGTGTGTGTGTTTATTTTCTTAAGACTAGTTTGCTACATGAATAATAAAGAAAAATGTCAAAGCGCACGCATAAAACGTTTTTTATGTTTCTTTTTATCGTTTTTAGTAAATAAATTGAAAAACCCCGTTAATTCGTATTTATTTTATTTTAACCCCGTTAAATCGAAACCCCACTAAATCGAAAACCCCTATAATTCGTAAGAAATGGCCGGTCCCTTGCGATTACGAATTATCGGGATTTGACTGTATTATAAAATGTTTTAATATATTGCTCAAAAATGTAAAAACACTTATGTCTTTCGTTGAAACAAAATATTATATTAATATTTTTATTGAATAAGAACTTTAAAGTGTATTTTTGTCAAAAAAACAAATCAAACAGGACCGAAATAATTTTTAAAGAAAAAGGCAGGCACAATGAAACATCGTAGGGTCAAGTAAAGCTTACCATTTTGATAGTATTAAACGATATGTGTTGAAAATCAAGTTCTTTGTAAAATTTGTTTTTTATAGCAGGACGGTAATTTTTTTAATTTTAATAAAAATGATAATTATTATTTTTGTAGATAGATTTAAAAATATTATAATTTTTTTTATTTTAATTTTTACAGTCATTGATTTTACATACTTATTAAGACACACATGTACAAATAAAAGTACTTTTAAAAATGCTTTCTTACAATGTAACTTTTTACATTAAAGATTATCTTTTTTTCTTTTCTTGAAGAAAATTAATATGAAGGCATTTTTCATGATGTAATTATGTAACTTGAATGAAAATGTTCGATTTTTAACGAACTGTGTAAAAAAGTAGTCTCTTTATACTCGTTTTGCCAACAAACAAAAATTTCATTGAATATTAAAAAAATTGCATCGTGTAAATGCAATCTTATAGTTTCGATTTTTTATTGTTTTCATGTGCTTGTATTTATGAAAAAAAGTTTGTAAAAAAATTACTAAATTTTACGTGTTTTTGTAAAAAAATGAACGAATTGTGTGTGAGTATTTATATTTAAAACAAATTTTCGTTTTTTGTTTTGTTTTTAACATATTTATGTATATCTTACAAATTAGTTTTTTTTTATCAAAACAGGCAGCAAATTAACCAGCTTCTAAAAATTTTTTTAAAAAGCTCTTGTATATGCATATGTATATGAACACATAGTGTTTTTCTTCTTACTTAAGGTAAGGATCTACCAAGTTTTTGTAAATAAAATCAAAATTTTTAAAACAAATTTTCTTTTTAAATATTTTTAGCATACAAACGTTTCGTTCATATTATGAGAAATATCTAAATAACAAAGAAATTTTTAAAAAACGAATTAAAAAACTTAGCTTTATTTTTTGGCTTTCATATTTTGTTTTTAGCTCTTTTTAGCTGCTTTTTAAACGTGATTTAGCCTTAACTTTACTTGAAAATCTGGTCACACTGGTTACACAGTCTAATCAAGACACATTCAACCAGGTAATATTAAGAACCCAGCTGATTAAAATCAGCAAGGCACGTTCAACAAGGTAAACTCAAGGCGAATTCAAAAAATTCGCCCTCTGCGTTTCCTTTTTGTGTTTGAACGGTATAATGTCAGAAAAATAAAAAATTTCATATAAAATTAAATTTTATTTCGTATAAATGTCAAATTAATTTTAATCAGCTGGGTTCTTAATATTATCTGGTTGAATGTGCCTTGGTGTCTTGAGTCTGATTTTAAAACTTTGATGACTGCCGGAGATATAACATAAAAATAATATTTGCAAAAACGAAGTACATTAGTTGTCATTATATGTATGTTAATATCGTTTAAATAAACGTAAAAAATCTTAAAATTAAGTTATTTATTTATAAAAAATATATTTTTTTTAATATAAAATGTAGGTCAAAAGTGCTAGAAAAATGCAAAAAAAAAACAACTAAAGAGCAAAAGCAGCAAAAAAATCCAAAATTTAATTTTTATATTCTCTGACTATACAACAACTGTGCAACAAAAAAACCCTTAAAAAACCTAAAATTAACGGGAAATCGAGTTTAATATTTAATAAAAACCCTGAATTTTTAGAGATGGGATATACAATTTTAGTATCAGCAAACGTCAAAATGATTGTTATCATTTCAGGTGTAGACCGCAATTCAATATCAGTCTCAATCTCATGAAATATTTCGTGAAATTGTTTTCATGAATTAATAATAAATTAGTGATGATCCGGGGACCTATTCCATGGTATGAATTAATAATTAATTAGTGCTGATCCGGGGCCGCCTATTAAAAATCAATAATTTTGTCATAATTAAACAGAAAATCCTATGAAAAGCATTAAAAGAACAAATATAATTAATTGAAAAGCAGCGAAGTTAATTACAGATCCTTTTAGAAAATTATAAAATTTCATGAGATTAAAATGGAAACGTGTTCCTGTTGTATGATATGAAGGCAAATCTTAACAATTATATTTCGTTTCTCTGCCGAGGTTTTCTCTAAAATTATATTTCATTTCATTTTACGTGTTCTTTTGTTTTGTTTAATTTAAAATTAACAGAGCTGGAAGTGATGAGTAATTGTCCCCTGCAAAAAGTATTTGACCACATGGTCCATTTTAGCTAAAATTGACTACTTACAACATGGTCCTATGTAAAGGAGCCATTACATAGCCAGCTGTTAAGTCCAAACCTAAGACATCATAGTGTTAAATGGATCATGGTTTTATATACAATTGGGTTAATTTTGGTTTAATCCTACTTCTTTACTAGTTATCTGCAGGGTCTTAGACGTTTAATGTGTATTGTGCTATCGTAACAAAAACAAAATACACACAAAACGAGAACGCCATTGACTAATCGCTTCAAACACTTTGTGTGTGTGCACAACATTAGAAATGCAAATATATAATTTAAAAAAATTTGACTAATTTATCTGGCTCAAGTTCATTTATAAAATTACTTTATTTGAAGATAATATTTTTTTTTTTAATTTGTGATAGTTAAAGAAATTGATTGAAAAAGCAAGTTTACCAATACTTACCAAAAAGTATATATTTTTGAAACCAGCTACGGGTTTATTTAACCGCA
Source organism: Melanophora roralis (assembly GCA_963583895.1). Lineage (NCBI taxonomy): Eukaryota > Metazoa > Arthropoda > Insecta > Diptera > Rhinophoridae > Melanophora > Melanophora roralis. The sequence goes on from OY757188.1 coordinate 64,308,307, forward strand.
CAAAACTAAATAAGCCTTTTTGAACAGAAACAATCTTACAATATTTTGCATACATTTGTCCACTGTTTATCCTACCTCCCATAGGGTTCTTCGGGACATTATGTTAACATTAAAATACCTCATAAATATCGAATCGAAAATATAATAACTTTGGTTAGAATTGACCAATTTTAACTTGGTATTATTTGCTTTTAGTTGAAATCTTTATGCTTTTTCTTTTTTCATTTTATAAAATATTTTTCCGAAAAATTTATATTTTTAACATTAAATATTGTTTAGGGATAGTTAATTATTTTATTATTCAATCCTTGCTTACGTTAGCTAACTAAACCCAGAAAAACCTTTGCAATAACGGATCTTTAAAGATATTTGGTTGATGGCCATGAAGAATAATTAATCTTAGGAGTCGAGTCTAGACCTTCCAAGTTGTCCTTAAGTGATGCCACCCGGTGCACCTACAGTAAGTTTTTAAATTGGTTTGTACATTCTTTCAGCTTAGCTTTAGGTTGCATCAATCTATTCTTCTACCATTCTCCTCAGGGCTCTCTTTTTTCCAGATAAAAGCTTCTTCACAGCGGCAGAAAAATATCCGTCTTATTCCAGACACGAAATCGTTCCAAATGCGACCTCTAGGAGTAAAAAGGTGGAAGCCCTAGTACCTGTGCTTAGCCTTACAGTCTCCAGCAGCTATAAAGCGGGGACCTAAACATTTGTAAAAACTGTTGCACTAATTCTTCGTTATGGAGAATCCGGGTGGACAATAACTGATAAAATGCTTAGGTTATGGAAAAACTCATCAATGCAGACGTTCATTGATTGTATATAAGATTCCGAACGGCCACCCATCCATTGCTGTTGAATTCTTGATTCGACTATTATAACTGATCCACCCTCGGATCCTTTAAATCGTAAAACTATAGCCACTTTTTTTAAAAATGCTTCTAGATGTTATACATATATGTCTCGCAAGCTTACATAACATCAACCTTTTTGTGCATTAAAAAATATTTGAGTTCGTTTTTGCGTTGTCGAATGCGTTCCAAAAACAAGCATTTTAAGTATGGCCTGCGGAAGAACCGACTGCATTTTTGGCATTTCCTGCATCACGCCAGTCATAAGCTGCGTAAATTTTTTAACCATATTCCCAAATACGACTTTCAGACGGCCAGTTGGTTCGTTTGTCGGCACTGCTTTTTAGGTTTCTGGCTGGTTAGACTTACGTGTGCTGGTCTGGAGTATTGATTTGAGATTTAGGAAGACAGGTACATTGCACGATTTACGTTCGGGACATGCCAGCATAGATACTAAGTTGGAAAGGATCGAACAGCTGCGGACTATATCCAGTGAGTCTGACTACTCGTCACCACATCTGGACTTTACACCGGGCGTGCGGATATTCATTCGAGACAGATCGGATTGGGTGAATGGCTACTTGTCGCTTAAAGGGGACGGCCATGTTTAACGACGGGTCTTAGACAGACACTGGGACTAGAGCAGGTATCTTCAGTGAACCACTTAAAATCGCGAAGTCACTCAGACTAAACTAGTAACATATTTTCCAGTTACCACTTGCCTAATCTTCTGGACGCCCGTCAGTATGTTTTCAATTAAAATTATATTGATTTGAATTTTGTTTCTGACACAAAAAATCCTGTAAACTGGCATAACGTTATATGTAAATCAAAAAATTTTAATGAAAAAGGACAAAGAGAATGAACGAGTTCACATTGTTTATACCGCTGAACTATTCAACTGAACTAGTTCGTTGATGAAATATTTTACATCTAGAGACATGCCCGCTTCAAAACACACTTAAAATAAAAGGGAGTTGAGAATGCGTTTTGGATCTTTTAAAAGGCTGTGAAAAGACCTTATAGAAGGCCTTCCTTGGAAGGCAGGAAAGACTTAGTATCGACGCCTTTTGAAAAGTATAATATTGCCTTTTGAGGCCCTCTAAGTGCATGCCTGATGATTTTTACTGCTGGATTCATACATACATGCGTGCATACTCACTCACATGCGTAGAGTTAGTACATACTTTGCACATAAAATAGCTGGTATGTTTTAACTTAAGTGTTGGTGTCGATTCCTCATATATTGAACAAACGATCTTAGCATCACTTGTTCATAGAAGTTCAACTTGTTTAGCTCTATATAGTTTATATAGTTTATATAGTTTGTGTTACCTGCAAAAGCATATAGAAAAGTGGAAAGATAAATGAGAGGCTTACTTTTAGAGAAGGATTAGAAGGGAAAAAATGTAAGATGCAGCAGACTGACTACCAGAATCTCTGCCCCTATAATGACAGCTTGCGAACTTTTTCAATGATCTACCTACCGTGTCATCCCTACTACTTGACACAATATTAAAAGTTGTAGATTGTTTATATATCGTCAGCCGAAATGCAAAATCATGTAGATAAAAAAATTCCGAATCGATCATTTAACATATTTGAGTATAACTAATTAAATGGCAAATGTCGATAATAACAAAGCTTAAAATGTTTTTGTTCCTCCTGTTAATTGTTAAGAAATGTAGCTACGTGGTTTTGCATTGAAGCTAACGATATTTACAAGTTTTACCCAGATCGCTAGGCTGAAACCAGCTGCTTAAAAAAACTAAAAAATAAATACAGTCGAATCCCGATAATTCGTAATCGCAAGGGACCGGCCACTTCTTACGAATTATAGGGATTTTCGATTTAGCGGGGCTTCGATTTAACGGGGTTAAAATAAAATAAATACGAATTAACGGGGTTTTTCAATTTATTTATTAAAAAAATAAAAAGAAAGTGTGCGCTTTGACATTTTTCTTAATTATTCATGTAACAAACTAAACTTAAGAAAATAAACACACACACAAGCAAAAGCCACGTAAAAAATAGCGGTAAACAAAAAATCATTCTTTCCATGTTTCTGTTGTTTTTTAATACGAATTATAAGTGGTAGTTAGCAAACAATTACGATTTATAAGAGGTAAAGAAGATTTTATTTGAAAAAAAAAAAATACGAATTAGCGAGGGGACCAAAATGTATGGAAATTTTACGAATTAACGAGATTTTTTCAAGGGACCGACAGTTTGTTACGAATTATCGGGAATTACGATTTATCGGGGTACGAATTATCGGGATTTGACTGTATATTAAACCAAGGTACATTGATTAAGGTAGGATCAACTGATCAGCTGGCTTTTATTTCCGGTATATGACTTCTAGATATCTTATCAAATTTATTTAGAGAATCATACAGCAAATACAAAAACAAATATATGACGATTTCGACAAGATGGCTAGAACTGCATGCATGTGAAGTATTTTTAAGACTTGTTGTTGTGGGGACGAGGTCACCATTTTTATACACCTTGTTGTTACATTTTTGACATTAAAAGAATCAAACTCACAAAAAAAAAATAGCTTTTGCAAAGATATAAATCATAATTGTATTTAAAGTTTCTCGATTGCATGGGGGTGCTACACATCTCTTAGTAAAAGTCAAGATATTACACTTATTAAAAAATTGTACCCCCCTATTTCTAAAAATTAAAGTAAGATTATTAGCCGTTAATTTGACAGATGTCCATGGCATAACGGGCAAATAAGCTCTTTATAAGCCTTCTTTAATTATTATGAATACGAGCGTTAGTCCATACTGTTAGAAATATATGACATAACAGCTGTTTAAATCATTGATCGGCACACGCATACATTCTTATATTTTGATTGAGTTGGTTGCTTGTTTCTGAGCGTAAATATTTGTCTGTTATGGCACTAAGGTGGCCATAGTTGAAACTTAACTTATTTCTTGTTTTGCTTTTATTTATTTTATACCGAAAATGAAAACTCGCAGATATAAGTTAAACCGCATATATATCAGCCGACCTCGATTAATTAACTTGGTAACGGTTTTTCAGTTTTTAAATGTCAAATTGTGTTTACGTTTATGTAACTTTTTCTTTTTAAAGACAACAACTGTAGTATTCTAAGAATAGTTAAAAAAGAAGAAGAAAGAGTTTTTGAGTTTTTGTTATCTATATTTGACACTCGTATAACGATTAATTTTTTTTTGTAGAACCGATCCCAGCTTATATAAGTAAGTGCGCCTTGAGTTAAGCCAAGCGTTGAGAATAATTTGAAATTTTGTCCATTAAACATTTTGAAAATCATAACTGGTAACACTGGCTGTCTGGCACAGGAGACTACAAAACCCATTTCTTTATTTTAACTCTCTTCACTGCTCAGAGAGCACCCACATTCGTGTGAGGTTTTGCCGATCACTACCCAGCAAAAAATAATCGAGATTTTGTAAGCAGTAAATACTTTTTTTAGTATACTAATGCGCTTCGCAGCAAGCACTTATCTATTCCCTTAATAAATGCAATAGTGTATGGCAGTAAATGTAAAACTATTACCGTTTTACACACTCGCTTACTCAAGTGCATACTAAGAAGCACTACTGTACGGCAGTGAGTAAAAAAACATTAGTTTTTCGTCAAATAACGAAAATAATAACTCGGCAAAACATTTATTTCGATGACGCGATAAATTTAAACAACTAAAGAAGCACCAAAATTACATGAATTAACTGGATATTCATTGCCCCGAAATAAGCACTTAACATGAAATGCAAGTAAGTGGGACATCGCGAACAAATATCATGCCATACGTAAGCAGGTTTGTAAGCTTTGCTGTCTTGATATTCTCTTACAAACCTACCTACGGCAAAGCATCAGTTTTTGCTGGGTAGTTTAAATTTCGCGGCTATTCGCGTTTCCTTGCTTAAACGTGTTGGCTATTTTCTCAAATAAACCATTCAAATTAAAGAGGCTCATAAGAATTTAGCAGTCATAGCAGTAATATTTAATATTTCAAATTTCATATGGCTCGCTTCAACCCTTTTAATTTGCACCCTTACCAAAACTGTAGATATCACAGTTATTCATACTAATTTTGAACTTTTAAATGTAACCATTCGAAATATGTAAGATGAAAAATATTTCAGTTGTAGGTTATGCAAAGTTTAACAATCATAGCACGCCTTGGGGTCAAAAAGTTTAAAATATTCAAAAAAAATTTTCATATTTTATCGAGACCTCTCGAACGAAACTTTAAAATTGTTTTTATCTTTATCGGCTTAAAATTTAAAACAAAACCCCAAATATTTCGTTGCACTATATTCTCCACTTTGATGATTTGGACGTATCAAAAAATACCTTAAAAGCACAAAAAATTTTTCAAAATTTTTCCCGATTAAAAGAACCGAAACTATCGATTATCGGCCCATTCGATAATTAGAGGTTAAACTCTCGATAGTATCGATATTATTGACCTTCTGCAATACTGTTTAAGGTCTACCATTTACCAAATAATAATTGTTAAATTAATACAAGATTCCTTAAACGGATTGCCAAGTAGGCATCAAGTTTTCCAATAATCATATTAAATGTTAAAATATAATATTATAAATTGTATAATTTTTGTTCACTATTTGTATTATTATTTTTCAAGAGAGCAAAGATAATTGTCTGTAAGTTGTGTTAATATGCGGATAACATTTTTTAATCAGTCAGGTAGAAGTTCCTGTATTAAAATTTTAGTTTTCTTCTTTGGTTCCTTGGAAATTTTGGCGTTAAAGAATTTCTATATGCCTAAAAATTTGCAAAATAAATCGATGCAGTAGAAGTGACAAAATAAAAAATTTAACTTTTGTGGGCGTGGTAGCGCCCTCTCTTTTGCCTTAAAATATTATAACCTCAGTCAGTTAAAATGCGAACAAGTTTCATTAAAATCGGTCAGGTAGAAGTGTCTTTAATAGGATTTCAGTTTTTGTTTTTAAAAATTTTGCCGTCAGAGGGTTTATACATGGGTGCAAAGTCCAAAAAAAAATCGTACAGTAAAAGTATCATCACTTAAAATTAAATTTTTCCCAGTAGAAGTACATGTAGATTTAAAACATTGTGGGCGTGTCACCGCCCTTTTATAAAAAGGTATATCCTATTGCACACTCAATGTTTGAAAGTATTTATAAACTAAATTTCAAGAAAATCGGTTTACCAGATTAGGTGTGATTGCATGATAAACAAACAAACAAACAAATAAACTTACACCTTATTTTCATAATATGTAAATATCGTCGTCAAAAATCTTAAAGTACGTATCATCAAAAAAATAAAATCGAGTTATTGCTTGATTGTAAGTTGTTAAGCCAGTTCGCATGCTTCTTCCATTTTTTAGAGATCTGCTTTAAAAAATAACGTTTTTATATCCATAATTCAAATTAACGTGTTATTATTTTCCTTAGAAAAAATAGTTTTTTTTAATAATGCATCAGATATGATTAACAAATACTTTAAATAAACATGTAATTTTAAATTATTAAGCCCGTCCTGAAGAACAGAAAGAAAGGTGTTTAAATACAAAACAATGCTAAAGTCAAAATTACCTTACTTTTTGTTTATCCTGTAAAATTCAAAGAAGTGATGCTGCGTACTTTTGGTTTTTAGCCGACGATATTAAGATTATTCATCAATTAAACTTAAATCAGTGCGGCTAATATTTTATATTTTTTTTATTTATTTTTAATATTTACCACTGTTGCTTCAGTCTTGTTACAACTAATAATAGGTATAACTACATATCCAAAGAGGTAATTACATAGTTGGTTACACATTAAGCTGCAGGGTTCATACATACATCAAAAATATATGCACACTTATAAGATGGGGCGCTTTGCGATTTGGTTGACTATATAGGTATAAATAAATACATACATACTATGTAGATATGAATATTTCTTTGCTGGTACGTGACGTCTGGGGCTTAATGTGCTCGATTATAGTCAAATAACATATCGTAGTCAACCATGGAACCTTTAAAAATACCAAAACAAAATAATAAAATTAAACGAATAAATATTTATACGCTTATATGCATATGTGATGTGATATGTATAATTTGGGGGAAAAAAACACAAATATGTAAATGGCCATATACAAACAAAATTATACACAGTAAATACATACATACATATAAAACAAAAAAACTACCGCGTGCTAAACGCAACACATGTGAGACTGGCTTATTTGTTTTGTTGTAGCAGAAGCTCAAGCAGACAGGTGACAAGATCGAAGTGAATCCAATAGAAGACGCGTAGCATAAGCCCTGCTAAAATTAGTTTGATATTAAGACTCGAGGTGTTCGAATGAGCGCAAATAATAACCGGAAAAAGAAAACTAAACGATTTCCTATAGTGATCCATAATAATAAACAATAATTTGTGTAAAAAAAAAGTAATAAACAACATTAATATCTTGAAAATAATCTTTAATTGTTTTAGTATTATTTTTTGTAAAAATGTAAAAGCTTTTCTTACTCTACTGGTAGAAGGCAAGTACATGTATTATGTCTTCTTACAAATAGAGTTTGCTTTTTGAATAAACAAATCGTGTTTTTTTTTTTTTTGTTTTTGTTAAATATAATCTCAATAACATATCAACATATTGCAACACTTGTCTAAATAAGTTATTGGTACTTATTGTTATCTTCTTGACGTATTACTTTATGGGAATAGAAATAATGAGCCTCAAAATTTAGCGGTTTTTTTTTGAAAATAATCACCATCAATACTTACATATACATAAAGACAAGACATTAAAACACACATATGCATGTATGAATAGATATATGTATGTACACATACATACATACATATGTATGTTTAACAAAAACCTTGTTCAATTTTTTATTTCCTACTATTTAATAATTCGAAGGTATCGAAGAATTTGTATATTACTTTTAAATAAATGCTGTCAAATCTAAAGTGTTAGAATGTAGTTTTATATATGAAATAAAAAAGATTTTTAAGTGCAGTTAATCTCAAATACTTGCTATTTTCTTTGTGGTACGTAAAATGTTACCAACTGCAATAGTTAAAAAACAATAGCCAATGTTGGTAATGTTGGTTTTAAATGCAGGTCGGTCTGTTAATGAAACAAAAAATTAAAAAATAATACCAAGGTCATTGCCATTGATTGTTAATTAGTATATAATAAATCTTTAAAAGATAACACTATGCAACAAATTTCAACTTTTGTCGTGACCACAATATATTTTTTTTTATGTGTTATGGTTCTCTAGGTAAAAAAACGATCGAGTTCAAAACTTTTTATACAACGTTTTTTGTTTTTTTTTTTTTTTAAAGTTAGGATATTTAAAGAGGCTGTACCATTGATTATATTTTAGCTCGAGAAAGTTTTTCAAAAGAACCTCTAACAGAGTTGTAATGAAATTATTTTTAAGCCATGCTTATACTATTATTATAAATTCTTAACGGTTTTGGAAATATTTAACCCGCAACTATGTATAAAAAAATTAATTTTTAAGCCAAAAATTGAAGAATTTTTATTTTTTTAATAATATTTAATAATAAAAAGTAGCAAAAACTATATAATTTATGACACAAATATAAAGGTACATATATTTGAAATTTAACAAGTCTTCTCTGCTAAAAATCGATGAATAAAGTTTGGTTTTATTAAGAATAAAGTGATAACAAAAATTTAGTTTTTTAAGGACTGCATAACCCATTTTATCAAATTTTTCGATCAAATGGTTCAATTTTGCTTTAAAAAAATACCCTTAAATTTGAAATAAAGCTGGTTTTACTATCAAGATAAAGATTTTTGCTTAAAAATTTACAAGTTTTTTGTTATTCATACCGAAATCATGGAAAATATTCTTCGTTTGCGCCAAAATCAATAAATTAAAAAAAAATTAACAGATCCATGCAGTAACACTAATCCCAAATACCCAAAGCTTCACTTGATAAAAATCAATTTTTGAAGTTGCGGGTCAAATATTTCTATTATAAGTCTTTTGGGTTTTTTTTAATTGTTTCATTATCAATAGAGCAGCTTCTTCAAAAATCAACACATCAAAAAATATAATCAAATATAATTTTGTCTGTTGCATAGTGTTATAAGACAAAAAAATTAAATTTTGTTATTTAAACATAAGTTATGACTAAAAAGGTTTGTACAAGTTTTGTTCTTTTTGAAATATATGTTATTATAACGGTCTTGTAAAAACGTTTATTTTAGGCCAAGTTTTTGGTTAATTAGAGTAATATTTTTTATATTAATTTCTCCCTTTTTATTTTTTAATAAAAGTGGACTTTAAGATTATTTACTTACTTTTTCAAACAAAAGCAAAATATGATTCACAAGTGTAGCGTGTTGTAGAGCATCGAATCATAGGTAAGCACTAAAAAACACATAATTTCTTCTCATAATAGACAATGTTTAAGGAATTTGTACTTTGAATTTGTGTTGTAGAAAATATAATAGAGAACGCACCCAATTATTTTGATTTACTTGATGGCTTAAAGTGTTTTTGTTTTTTAAAGTGTTTAATTTCTGCAAAAATTTTTTAATTAAAAAACTTTTTTAAAAATTTGACATTTGGGATGACCCTTTTACCTAAACGTAAATAAATATAAGTGTATTATTCAGCATGTACTTACTTACTTACTTTCTTACTTACGTAGTTGGTCATTTATAACAACGGAAGCTACGTCGAGTTCAAACATATCCTCAATCACCTTTGCTCGAATCGAACTTTTAAAAGCGGCCTTGTAATCGACAAATAGGTGGTAACTGTCGATCTGTTTCTCATGGGTTTTCACTAATATTTGCTGTAGTGTGAGTATCTTGACGGTGGTAGGCTTACAAGGTATAAGGCCAGATTGATAAGGGCCAACTATTTCCTCGATTTTAGTTTTCACACTGTATTAATTAGTGCAGAAAGTTTTATCTCTTTTTATGGGCGGGGCATGGCAAACTGAAGTTCCAAAAACCGTTAACACGTTCTTCCAACCAAATCCTGCAGATACATTAATACATGCTTCTTACCAACACATCGCCTGTTATTGTTAACAGCTCCTCCAGTAAGATTTTGGCCCCCACTGCTTTATTATTTTTCATCTCGAATATTTTTACCTCTTCTTACCTGGGAGGTAAGCACTCTTTACTACCACTGCCGAGCACTTCGCATGGCTACTGTCGTTAGAGTTGCTTGGTATGTTGTTTTGTTAACAATTGCTTTGCGACATTCTTCGTTATTCCATCGGAGGTTTTTGGGAGCCAAGCAGCAGAGGTTTTTAAAGCATTGTTATGGAGTTGGCAATATGCATTCAATGGGCGCAGGTATCGGGACAGGGAAAACTCTCTTGACGCATTTGGGTTAATCGAATGCAGTAGACTTTTGTATTTCGGCTCGTAGCTTCGCGAGAACTATTTTTCTGCGTGTGCGCTGCACAAAAAGCCCAATCGCGTTCATACTTTAGCTACGACAATATATTTCAAGTAGATATTAACTCCATGGATTATCCGCATATCTTACACGCTTGAAGAGTGTCGCTCATTCACAAAAACGTGATCGATTTGATTCCTTGTTGTTTGACCGGGAGATATCCAAGTTGCCTTATGCATATCGCAATGTTGGAATCTGGTGCTTCTAGTTGCCAAATTACGAGCTGCGGCGAAGGAGATCAGTCTCATGCTGTTATGCTAGTAAAGACTGAACTTTCCAACTGGGAGACCAAAAATGCTCTCCCTTCAAATTTTTGCGTTTAAATCACCTAGAACTATTTAACGTCATGGTTGGGGCAGAAATCGTACACCCCTTTTAGGTATACAAAAAAGTCATATTTGATGTCGTCGTTTTTCGTCAAAACGTGGGTTGATGTAAAAGTATTTTACCTTAAAGCAAACTAAAGCGATTCTCTTACTTACTGGATTAAATCAGACGACTAGGTTTTGCATTATCCTGCTTACAAAAATCCATACCCGAATTTATCCCTGGTTGGATGGCAACTGTTGTAAATGTCACTTTTCTCTGTTCTGGTGACATAATCCCGATTTAATCGCACCTCTTGGATGACAGTAGATCAATGCACTGGTTCTAATGAGCGTCCGAAATTTTTAAGTGCAGTTTAAGTGCAAGTTTTACTGTTGTATGGATGTTAAAATGAACGACAAATGAGCTTCTTTTCACTCTTGTTTTTTTCGTTGCCGCAATAATGTTAATTCAAATTTACGGTTTTTTAATAAAATTTTTTTCTTTCCTGTTATAGGAATTGTATTAGAATAGTGGACATTGTTAACCTGACTCCTTTGGACTACAAATTTATGTAAATATAAGTACACGTGTATAAAAAGTAAACAAAAATACGGGTTTCAATTAAAAATACCAATAAGCAAACAACATTTGGTTTTTTAACAGCAATCTGGAAACGGTGGAAAAGATTTTTAATTTATTAAGAAATTTAATTTTGTATTTAAGCTTCCATAGAGAGCAAAAAAGGGTAAAGGGTTTTTTCCGAAAAAATGTTTAGAGCAAAAAAAAATGGTAGTAATCATGCATATGGACCCTCTAGAATCGCTCTGAAAACGGTGGTAAAGATTCTTATTTTTATAAAAAAATTTTGTTTTGTATGGGGGACCTCATTAGGAGTAAAGATAGAGGCAAGGTTGGTTCCGCAAAAGTGTTGAGAATAAAAAATTAATGGCAGTCGGTTATAAATTTCAACCCAATTGGAGCATTCTGTTAAAAAAATTATTCAAGCTATTTTGTATTTGGTGTTAATTTTGTAAAATAAAACATTTTTGAACATTCGTTTGAATATTTTAATATTCAGGTTTTTGTAAATTGAATAATTTTATTTTTTCTTTTTTAATTTTTTTTTATAAAGAAATTTAAAATTTTATTTAAATTGATATTTAAATTTCTTTAGCTTAAAAGTTTTGTTAATAAATAACAAGGAAATTAATTATGTATAAGCATTAAAAATTAGTTTGTTTATAATTTATTTTAGTTCAAAGGAAACAAACATTTTACGTAAACATTTTATTTAAGAAGAAAAAAATCACATATTTAACTTACATGTAACAGAGAAAGGAACACGGAATATCTGTTTTTCTCCTTTTTTTCATATTGAAAGTTAGGACGAAGTTTACTTTTGCATATAGGTACGCTATGCTTTTTTTGTATTAAAAGTCTGTTACATGTAAGTTAAATATGTAATGTTACAGCCAAAAAGACACTACTATCGTTCAAAGAGTACTGATGATGAAATTGCATAGCTGCTTTCGAAATGCATTCTACTCGGCTAGTATCGGTAGAAAAAAAAACTGTTTTTTTTCAAACATTAGCGGAAAAATAATAATTTCTTCTAATAAAAAGAAATTATATCATTTTTCTATTTACCCTTTTTCCAAAAATTTTACGATATTGAACCAAAATTATTTGGCAACTATGAATGGAGCACAGCACTTATTGTTGTGTGTGCACATGTAAGGCATATGAAATGAATTGAAAATTCAAGATGATGCCTTATTAGTGACGTCTTGAGGTGGCCTCTAATACGTGTGCAAGCAAAATTTATAAACCATCTGTAAAATGAAAATTTTTACAGACATATGCAACTACATATGGATTGCAAAAGTGACAAGTCATATGTTCATAATATACGTCGCATGTAAAACCATCTTAAGAAAACCGAACGGAACTGTACTTCCCTTAGAAACTCGTTCAGAGTGGTGTTCTGTTAGTAAATAAAAAATTGAAATCTGAATTGAAGCCCAATAAAATAGGAATAGAGCCGACAGTTCATGATGTATCTGAAAGATTGACTTAGAAAGCTTAAGAAATTTGTAACGAAAGACTGAGTGTACCATAATACCAGCTAAGCACGTCGGAAATTGGGGAGATTCTTAAGCTTAATTATTGAAGATGTGTCCACTGAAATCGGGGAGAAGACATGAAAAAAGAAACAAAATTAAACCGCTTATTAAATAGAGTTGGGAATTTTAGGAACGAATCTTTCGAAAGTTAACCTAACTTTTGGTGACTATAAATGAAAAAACAAAAACTTGTTCTTAAAATAGTATTTAACAGTTGACAATCTAATGTTAAAATCGATCGTTCGATGTAGGAAAAAAAGACTGATATGTAACTAGTCTAAAGTCAAAAGCAACTAGTATATTTGTTAATACATATTAGTAATTGTATCTGTAGGGATATTAAAAAAACTTGATTTTTAAATTATTTGTTTACGGATAATTTTGATGTAATTTTTTTTAATATTTAATAAGTTTTAAATTAAGAAGTTTAAAATTTTGCAAATTTAGATATACAGTTATTTTATGTTTGTGTAAATTTATGTGTACGTGTCTGTATGTGTGTCAGTATATCCCTGCAAAAAATCTTGGACCACATGGTCCGTTTTAGCTGAAATGGACTAGTTACAACATGGTCCTTGTGTAATGCAGTCATGGACCATGTCATTGTCAAACAAGAACTTGTAGTTACTTAAGTGATATGCGTTCGTGTTTTAACGGTTGCGTACCGAGTTGTCGTTGTTTGTAGGTACGATAGAGTAGTTTTGAAACTACTCCGACGTAATGCAAATCTGGGTTAAGTGGTCCGGCCCTAGGACATCATAATGTTAAAAAGACCATGTTTTTTACATGCATTTGGGTTAGTTTTGGAGTAATCCTACTCCTTTATGGACTAGTCCATACGCGCATGTATGGACTAGTCCTGTTTTCTGCAGGGATTAATAAAGGTAAGTGCATAATCACTATGTACATATGTATATTTCATAGTGCACACTATGTTGTTATTTTTTCAGTTAAGATGCCAGGTTAATAAGAGGATAGATATTATTAAGTTAAGTTTTATATAATTTAGTTAACTTATCCACATTAATTTTAAATATTTAAACGTTGAATTTCGCCACCGCCAAGAAGAATTTATAAATTTAAGCTAGATTTGCTAATGGACTTATTGTATTTTAGATTATGATTCTAATTTTTGTTTAAATTTAGAAACTAAATTTGGTTTGGTGAATAGTTCTTAAATGTCTCCGCTTTACTTTAAAGAAACCTCCGGATATGCTTCACAACATATATATACATCACATACCTACCATTTTTAGAGTTCTAATATGTGGATTATATCAGCGTTGCCAGGGTAGCTAGAAAAAAGTTACGTTTTTTTTTATTCAAAAAGTTAAATTTTTTCATAAAAAGTTACATTTAGGAAAAAACAAATGAAATCATAAAGAGCTTGGTTTTTGGACAAAACAATTTTAATTAAAATTCACTGAATTGCATTATTCAGACTAAGCTGCACAATTAACTTTGAAGGATTTTTGTTTAGTTAAAAGTGCTCGCTCATTCTACCGTTCAAACACAAAAAGGAAATGCAGAGAGCGAATTTTTTGAATTCGCCTTGGGTTTACCTGGTTGAATGTGCCATGATATGTATCAGATGGGCCAAGGCACATTCAACAAGGTAAGGCCAAGGCGAATCCAAAAAATTCGCTCTCTGCATTTCCTTTTTGTGTTTAAACGGTAGAATGTCAGAAAAAATTGAAAGTTCCTAAAAATTAAATTTTTACGACGTGAAAATGACAAATGGATTTTAATCAGATGGGCTCTTAATATTACCTGGCTGAGTGTGCCTTGAGCTGAGCTCTTAATATTACCTGGTTGAGTGTGCCCTGATATGTACATATGAACATAATAAAATTGAAATTGATGCAAAAATTTAGTGCTTAACAAATTTGCTTCCACAGGAAACCATAAACTATTAATTTAATAAATATGTTTTTTTGCCTTTTATGTAATTATAATAATTTAAAATAAATAAAACTTTTTTTTTGAGTTTTTGTTTTGAAAAACGGCTAAAAGCTAGTTTTTCAATTGTGGGCTTCATTTAAAATAACAGAAAGAAAATATACATATTTGTGTTTGGTTAGTTGATATTCTTACTTACCTTTTCTTAAAAAAAACTATATCCCAGACTTATATATTACTATTTAATTTGGTTTTTATTTAATTTTTGCCACAATATACTAAAATGTATACAATTATAATAAATTACTGCGGGTTCACGAAAAATTAGAATTTTTTACTTATTAGAACGCAACTCTGTATCTACGAGCGACAATGTTAAATTTTGCTTAATTTTTATTATCCGCTTTAATTTGTCAACAAAAAACAAGTAAGAGCGCTATATTCGGCAGTGCCAAATCGTGTATACCCTTCACATTGGCCTTTAGAAACGCCGATCTTCTTTTAATTTATATCCGTTTTTGTATTTTTATCAATTTTTTGTTCGTGAGGAAAAATTAATGGGAGTCTGTCTTACATTGCACCCATGTAGGGGCAGTTGTAAAGGTTTTTGTGTACAAGTTTTAGAGAAATAAACAGTCTTGGATTTTGGCTTATATCTAGGTCCGTTTTTGGGCGATTTTGCTGAATTTTAATAACAATTTTTTCGCAGATATTTCAAAAATTTGATACCTGGATCTATGCGACTTTGGGGGCTTCAAAAACAATGACACGGACAGACGAGCATCGTTAAATCGACTTCCCTAGCTATAAGGGCCAAGAAAATATATACTTTATGGTGTCGCAGATGGATATTAAAGAAATTAGAAACGGAATGACAAGCTTATATATGTATACCCTTATCACTTACATGAAAGGTTTTAATAATAAATATATTATTATATAATTAAATATTAATTGATTATAATCAATTTTTTTCCTTTTCGTTTATTTTACTGCGTCACCTTAAAAAAACTAACATATTTAAGGGCGAAAGACATAAAGCAATGTGAATATCATGCATACGTGCGATGAATTTACATGCATTTTTGCTTTTCATAATTGGCGTTAAATTATCATGAAGTGATTTAGCAAACAAACTACATTTTTGTATAAGATGCATCTTCTATATATGTCCCGTTTATTTTGAAAGTGGCATAACTCACTTTTTTATGTCGAAATATTTATGAGAGGATACATTTCAATTATAATTTGTGTTGCCATTAAAAAGTGAAATAAACTGCTCATATTCATATTCTTTGGTATAATACTATTAATACGGAAACATTTAATAATAAGCATACATATGGATTCACTATATGAAGGGTATAAAAAGACTATTGCGCTCTTACTTGTGTTTTTTTCAAAATGTAAGCAGGCTTTATTGTCCAATTACTTTTTGTAAAACTTTTGAAGTCCATATCTGTTATAGTTTTTGAGAAATAGCGTTTCGAAAATTTAAAAAAAAAATTTAATTTTTATGGGGGCTACCCCTTCTCCTGCCTCTACCCAACATTTTTTTCCGAAATGTAGGTCTTATTGTCCAACTACTTTCTGTAGAACATTTGAAGCCGATAGCTGTTATAGTTTCCGAGATATAACGCATCGAAAATTTCATAAAAATTGTCAATTTCTATGGGGACTACTCCTTCCCCTACTCCTATTTTAAATTTGTTTTCCTTAATGTAAGTAATATTGTGCAATTGCTTCTTGTAGATTATTTAAAGTCGATAGCTGTTATAGCTTCCGAGATATAGCGTATCGAATATTTCAATAACATTGTTAATTTGTATGGGAGCTAACCCCTCCCCTGCACCCACCCAAAAAAATAGTTTCACCAAAGTGTATGTCTTGTTGTCCAATTGTTTTTTGTAGAACATTTGAAGTCGATAGCTGTTATAGCTTCCGAGCGTTTTGAATATTTCACAAAAATTTTAAATTTGTATGGGAGCAGTGACGTTCCTTCTAATGTGCTCAGGTGTTCTCTGCACAGCCTAAAATATTTACGTCTATTTAGGTTTTTTTGTAATTATTAAATATTAAGAATTCTTTATTATTGGCTTTACAATTTATATATACATAAATAAGTGGAAGTGAAATAAGTGTATACACACATACATACATATGTATGTATATTGAACCAACATTTTATTTTCATCTTGCATATGGACAATAACAATAATAAAAAAGCAAAATGTTTGATAGCAAACATAAAAAGAAAACAACACACAATTAAAATCTACTAGTTGTTCTTCAAATATAAGAGCACCAATTTACTAAAGAAACAAAACACTTCATGAAAAAAATTTAGATCACCTATACAAGTAAAGCGTTCGCCAATTTAACCAGCACGAAGTGGCTTGGTTGCTGTAGGTTTGAAACTTTTCTTTTTTTTTTGAAAACACAACAGAAAATAAAGCCGCGGGTATTTCAGTTGTTCTTCAAACTTAAGCGCACTCATTTAACAAGGAAAAGCAAAAAATTAAAAAAAAAAAGTACCACAATTTATATGCAGCGAGGGTGCAGGCACGTCACTGTATGGGAGCTAACCTTTTCCCTGCCCCCACCCAAGAATTTTCTTCATAGTGTAGGTTTAATTGTGCAATTACCTTTTGTAGAACATTTGAAGTCGATAGCTGTTATAGTTTCAAAGATTTAGCGAATGAAATATTTCACAAAAATTATGCAATTGTAGGGGATATACCACTTCCCCTGATTTTCAGAGTATCTGTGCCAAGTTTTGTGGCAAGAATGACCATATTTACTGAGATATATAGGGATATATGTATGCACGGACTTTGTCCTAAACATGGGGTTTTTTGGGGTTTCGCTTATATCTCGCTCAATAATGAAACGATTTTGCTAATTTTAAAAAGCGATTGTCTCAGGGATATTTCTGATTTTTTGGTATCAAAAAGTTTTCTGTGCAACTTTACTTTAATCTGGAAGCTTGATTTCAACAAGCACACTGACGGACATGGCTATATCGACTTCCCTTTCTATAGGGATCCAGAATATAGATATATACTTTATAAGTTCTAAAGTGAATATTGTAAAAATTACAAACAGAATGACAAACTCGTTTCTGTATTGTATGTGAGAAGTTTTTTATTCGAGAAATTTATAGTTGCCCTGTCGACGACAGAATGAATCACAAAGGAAAATAGTTTTTCGTTCAATTTTAATTTGCATTATTTTAAAATTATTTGAATCACACTGTTAATAACTGGGAAACTATTGCAATCTTAAAATATTTCTCGTTGTGAAAACTGCTCCCAAGATATAGAAACGAGGTACAGGTTACACTAATACAGGTAGTGTTAAGAACCCAGCTGATTATGAATTCGCCTTGAAATTTTGTGAAAGTAATTGTCAGATTTATTAAATTTGTTTGAAATTATTTAATTTTTTTGACATTCACTTTATTAAACACAAAAAGGAAATGAAAAGGGTGAATTTTTTGAATTCGCCTTAATACTACCTGTATTAGTGTACCCCGACAGAGGGCCAATTGCTTGAATTCGCCTTGATACTACCTGTATTAGTGTACCCTGATAAAGATTAACTAATTTTCGAAATTAAAAAATACAACAATTTATATGAAAAGAGCTCGCCCGGCTATAGAAATATATTAAAAAGATCAAAGGTTTGGGCTGTAATACATGAAAGCTGCAATAAATGTTAATGGTATTTAACGGCATTCATTTTCATACCAAGAATAAACTCAAGCGGCAAATATAACAGTTGATTGCCGCCCGCAGCCTCATGCCACTTACCGGGGCCTACTCAACCAGGGGCCAAATCGTCGCATTCGATTCGAATCGAAATTTCACTCGATCGATCGAGTTGCCAATGCTTTTAGTATAGGAATTCTAATAAGAATTTTTAAACTTCGATTCGAATCGAATGCGACGATTTGGCCCCAGGTAATATTAAGAGCCCAGTTGATTAAATCAATTTTCACGTTATAAAAATGTAATTTTATATGAAATTTTTAATTTTTCTAACATTCTACCGTTCAAACACAAAAAAGAAAATGCAGACGGCGAATTTTTTGAGTTCGCCATGAGTTTACCAATGTAAGTGGCAAGGCACATTCAACAAGGTAAACTCAAGGCGAATTCAAAATATTCGCCCCCTGCATTTCCTTTTTGTGTTTGAACGGTAGAATGTCAGAAAAATTAATAATTTCATATAAAATTATAAAAAATTTCGTATAAATGTCAAATTAATTTTAATCAGCTGGGTTCTAAATATTACCTGGTTGAATGTGCCTTAGCATAGGGCAAATTTTTTGAATTCGCTTTGGGTTTGAATGTGCCTTGCCACTTACATTGGCCTTTCACTATAAAGAAGAAGCAAAACAGAAAAAAAAATTTTGTTGTGCTGATGACTGATAACTAATAACCGATTTTAACAAACCGTGTTGTACGATTGAAAAGGTGCCGTGAAAGAACAAAAGTCAGAACAGCTAATGGGAGCAGATGGCAAAAATACCAACGTGATATAAAACTTTTTATATCTCTCAGATAGAAGGTAAATTTTACAGAAAAAGAATAATGGAGAAGAACTTCGTCGTTTAGGGGGCGCTTATTTAATTTTGATGCTAAATATTATACCAATATTGTGACGTGGCAAGATGGATTTACAAATGTATATTTTTTTAATACAAAAATAGTTTAATAATTAATTACTAAATTTCTGAATAATTATTTATGTTACTTATAGTTTTTTTATCTTGTTTTTTTTTAATCTATATTAAAAAAATTAATAAATACTCAATAAAAAGAGAAATAATTAACTAAACCACGCTAACGGGATGGGGGTCATATTATTGGAGCAGAAGAAAATTATTTATATTAACCATAAGTACACTTAAGTTACAAATTTTTTCACATTTTCAATTAGACTGGGGCATCTAGAAACAACAAACAAATTAAGATAAATTTTGTATGTTTAATTTACTCATTAAAAGGCAAATTTTTATTGCTATTACGTTAGAAAAAAAAAAACTAATTTGTTTTTCTTCGCTCCACGCTACCACACTCATCTATGCAGACACATACATACAAGCATATGTATGTTATTACTAAGTAAAAAAAAATTATAATTTATCCAGAGGTAATCATACTAATATTGCATAAGTTTTTCTTATTGCATATTTGTTTGTAAAAAGAGGAAGTATGCTGACCTCTTTTAAGCTTATAATTATAAAACCCTATTTTGTTAAATTTAAATAAGTATATAAGTATGTACATAATTATGTATGACACATGCATGCATACTTTTAGTCGTGGGAAACAGACAGTCAGCCTATGCCTGACCTTGAATTATTTTTGGACTATTACTCCAATTCGGTGTTATAGATGTACATACATATCGCACACTGAATCATAAACATTCACAACTCAAAATTAGTTATTTTTATAAAATGCTTTGTTTCTGTTCTTAAAAACATGGTTGAGCTTTTTTTTTATTTAATCGGGTTCGTCCGTAACTTATAGTCTACACGAGACAGAAGTTTGGAAATTTTTATGTTCGAAATTGTCGAAATCTGTTGCTAACACAAGAAATAACAGTGTGAACCGCAAATTTAAGTGTTAAAAAATAAGTTTGGAAATAAGTTTTAGAACGCTGAACAATATGTTAGGACACAAGCTGTCAAATTACGTTATGTTTTCTGAAAAAATTGTGTAAATAAACAAATATTTGGAAAAAAAAGAATGAGAAATAATCAAAAAAAAAATTAGTAACAATAAATATCGTGCATTTTTTATTGATTTTTGCAGAAACCTCTGTCAACAAAACTTTTAGTTTGTGTCCCTGCTTATTCACGTTCACTCCACTCTGAACATAAACAATTTTTGTGACGTCATTCTGCCGACGTTATTGCTTATGTTTAGAAATAAAAAATGAACGTCTGTCCCAAGCGTAAGAGCCAAAGATGAGCGACGCACAGTGGGGCTTAATGCGTTGTCAATATTACTTATACAAAGCATAGTACAATTACCTTACAAGGTAGTGTCGATTCAACAGCTGACTATTTTTTGCTCGAGTTTGCTTTAAAATTGTCAAAACGTTACGTTTTTTTTAAATAAACGAGGTTGTTTTTACAAAAACTTCATCAATTTTCTTTCGAAAATCATAGTAATTGTACCATGAATAAATTAATTTTTTTTTAATTTATTATAATTTAATTTTTTAATTTATTAACCTTTAATGAAATCAATTTAAGAGTTGGTTTTTAAATGTGTTGCACTTTAATTACATTTTTTAATTGATGCTCCCAATTTGGTTGCAGGCTGAGAATCAATAAAAATTTAATTGGGGCTACGAACTACTTAATTGAAACCAACTTTGTATTTTTTCTGTGTTTATGTTTTAAAAATGTTCTGTTGCAAATTTCGAAATACACTCTTAATAAAAGTTAAATAACTTTTTTGTAAGATTTTATTTTAAACATTAGGGTGTTACGAACTGAGAACTTGTAATTAAAAACTTGGGATAAAATCGTTACATCCGTGAACATATACTTTATAAATTGTAACATCCGTGATCGTATAAAAACCGTACGATTTAAACGAACGTTCATACGTTAACAAAATTGTTTATGAATGCATAAAAAAATTTTATTAATTTAAATAAATAGAGAAAATTTATTGGAATAACAAAAAAAATTAAGTTTTCATAATATTCAAATGATTTAAACAATATCCATAATTAATTTAAATGAAATCAAAATGAACTAGTAGTTGAATTTGTGGCAAAAACCACACTATGTATTATTGTTATTTAATTATGTTTTAAAACTTTTCTTTTTTGATATTTCTAAAGGTTCAAAGGAGGAAAAAGTGTTTCATTTCTAACGTTGCAAGTTATAATTATTTTTTAACAATTTTAAAAGTCGTGGAACGTCCAAAATTAAAATCGCCATTTTTGCGCCACTACCAGTTATTTTTGCCGCCGCTAACTCTTGCTGGTTTAAAACAGAAAACTTTTCTAATTGGTGTAAAAAATATTTGTTAATGACAGAAAATCATATTAAATTGATGACTCATATTTCTTAGGTTTTAAAATTGGGATAATTTGCTGCATTTTTTAATGTTTAGGAACAGTGACCTTCGTTATAAATTTTCCTTCAGCTTCTTTGAAAATTCGACAGCTCGGCATCTATTGCGAATTACGTTTACCAAAAAACTTACGTTTCAATTTCAATCGTATGTCATGGTTCCACTTAGCTCATACAGTGATGTATCACGTAAGTTTTCTTTGTACGATCACGACTATCACGATTTGAGCCCTGAATGGGATGCTGAAGAAATCCATGTCTGTTTAAAATCTATACCAGTGTAATCTGATAAAGTTATATAGCTTTTATTGTCTATTATACTATAACACTATTGAAAAGTGCTACAAAATGTATATAAAACTGGTATGTTTGGCTGTTTTCCTAAACGCAGTATGCCTTGCATCACGAAATTTCCACTTCTTCCCTTATACACTCCTTACAATTTTGACAACGCGTTTTGCTTCCGGGACATTAATATAGATGTAAACACTTATTTGGAAGCAAAAGATATTATCAAAAACCTCATCTTTGCTTTTAGGAGGAACTTGAAATTTTGTGATGCCAAGCTAACTGCGTTTAGGAAAACAGCCTTTCTATAGCAGAAAACCTTTCTCCGTGCTCAAATTCTACTTGTTTTCCGAAAAATTGGGGCATTACAATATAAATACTTTATCCCGGATTTGATTCCGATTGCTGATACAGTTTCCGAGTATGGCGTTTTTAAAATCACATAAAATTTAACCGTTTATACGGGGCTACCACTCCCCTGTGCTCCTATTCAAAATCTTTGTTTTTATAAATAAGCTAATTATTTTCAAAATTTCAACACTACGTTTCGTGGTAACAAAAATACCATAGTGACCAAGATATGCATAGAGAAAATTTTGGAAGATTGGTTATCTCAGATATTTTCTCATGCCTCGATCACTATTTGACCAACTTCACCGAATTATTAAAGCAGTTGTTTCCGGGATATATGAGTAGCTTAACACTGAATTCCGGTCTGTAACTTGGTTTCGACTTACTTTTCTGTAAACATAAATATACAATATACATATATCGTTAGCTTAAATGCAAAACATACATTTTAAAACTATAAAGGCAGTACTTGAAAAACTCTTATTTTTTTGGCATTCTGTTTCAAGTTTTGTGTGTAACATTAAATAGACTTATTGTCATGTGCCTTTTTATAAAACATACTCAAATATGTAAAAATATCGATTTAGGATTTTTTGTTAGTTAGGTGGTTTTGCATTTTAGCTGACTATAAACTACCCTATTCAGTAAGGGAATATTTTAAAAATTGCAAAATAATTGACAAACTAATGCACCCCACACACTTTTCAATTTAATTGGCTACGAGTCGATTGTTGTCAAAATCAAGGTGTGCATGGCGTTTTGGTCACTTGATTAGTTGGGCAATTTTAAATTTGTCCAAGTGTTTAAGTGCTCAAAAACATTTGGCATCATTAAAAAAAAAAACAAATTATTTGCAGTAGAAAAACGTGAATAAAACAAATTTTACATTTTTTTTTTTGCACAAAGCACAAGAACGCATTATTTGGTTTTACAATTTTTGTTAATTACGAACACTTTTTTAAATTTGTAGTTTAAAAATCTAACCGACGCGTAATTTTTTTAAATCAAGATGAAGCACATAGACAAACTTTTGACATATTTTGAATAAAATTGCACGAGCAAACAATAGTCAGCTGATCTGTCGTACTAGCCTTTTAATTCGATTGAGGTGTGTGTGTTTGAGCCTCCTTCCTGAAAAATTTTACCAAATAAATTAAGCTATTAGTGGCAAACGAAATTTTAACTTATTCGGCTTAATTCACAACTTGTTATTTAAATTTTTCCTACTTTATAGGTTTTTCGTGTAAGCCAAACTCAGAACAACAACAACAAATAAAATACAAAAATTAAAACCCGTATAAAGCTATTATCCCGAGGTTTAATGTGCAACTATAATTTTTTTTCCCCCTCCAAAAGTACAGAAAACAAATTCTAAATATACCTGCGAAAAATTTCAATTTTTACTGCATGCAATTAGAGCGACAAAGAAGTCCATATTTTAACGTGTACATCTCCAGTGTCAGCTGTGATCAACGTTGCAAAAACTTTGTTACCAAAAATGGCTCAAATTCTGCGAAAAAATGGCTAAAAAAGGCTAAATCGTTATAGTATAAAGGCTTCAATTAATAACCAATTAAAACTCTAAAAGCTTATTTGAGACCATGTGCTACGTACATATGTAGTATATCCTTGACTAGTAATAACAAAAATATAATTAAAAAAAAAAGTTGTAAAAAACTATTAAAAGAGGAGATATCATCGCCATCATCAAGCTTGTTATTGTTGTCATCGTAACTTTCATTTGTTCCAATCAATCAATTTTGTTTGGTATTTAATATTGATAACTGCATTTGCCGCTTGTTTTTAATTCGTATCTGAATTAAAAAAGTAAATAATTTTAAAAAATAAAATAATTTTTTTTAAATCAAAAAATTAGCTTAATTTAGTGTTGAAATTTAGTGTTTCTAAATGAAGCCGATTCTAGCTTGTGTTTTTATTAAACTCATTTGACTACAAACACGCTCTAAAATAGCATTAGACAGAGGAAGGCATAAAAGTTTAAAAACGAACTCCGAAATTTCCTTAAATTTAATATATTAACCTAAATCTTGATAGTTATAAACTTCTGCCCAAAATTTCACAGTATTGTTAGTGCTCGTCCATTTAATATATTGAATATTGTAATATTGCTCAGTTATTTTTTATATTTTTTCATCACTTATTTTAAACAAATTCAAAATTGGTAAAATACTATCTTTATTGGCTTTTAAAATGTTTTTCACCGAAAATTAATCAATGTTTTGTAGAGTTTTGATATTATCTGAAAGTCTAAAATAAACAAATATATTACTAGTTCAGAAATTGATGGCAAACTCTTACCTTTGTTTAAATTGATTTATAAGACCAACTAGAAAGTTTGCACAAAGTTTTGCCATCTTGTATACAAAAACACCTATGTATTTAGCAAATGACACGTTTTAAAGAGTTAAATTTTTTGACAGTAAAAAAGTATTGCGTTTGAAGCGTTTTTCACTGTTTAAAAAGACAAAAACCGTACTAAAACTTAAGAAATTGAAAGTATAAAAATGGCTTAAAATGGCAAAAAAATGGATTAATAATTTTGTAAAAGGGCTAAAAAATGGCTAAACGCTAAGTAGGTTCAAAAATGGCTAAATCTAGCCAGAAAATGGCTGAACTGGCAACGCTAGTTGTTATAAAGAAATTTGTTTGTAATCGATGTAGAATTTTGTGCACTTTTACTGAGTATACGAATTTGTATGGTTTTCTTGATTAAAACTTTTCAATTACGCTGCTGCCACAAGTTCAAGGCGAATTCATAGAGAAGGTGGTCTCGACAGATTAGCTGACTATTTTTTGTTTGTGCCATTTTCCTCACAATATGTCAAAAGTTTGTCTATGTGCTTCTTCTTGGTTTAAAAAAAAATTACGCGTCGGTTAGGTTTTTAAACTAAAAATTTAAAAAAGTGTTTTTAATTAACAAACAGTTAAACCAAATGATGCGTTCTTGTGCTTTGTGCAAAAAAAAACAGTGTAAAATTAGTTTTATTCACGTTTTTCTTCTGCAAATAATTTGACGACGAAGAATCTTTGGCTAGCGATTTTTAAAATTTTATTGCGGATTCTTTCTCGGAAACGCTACATTTCTTGACCAAAATTTTTATAAAATTTAAAAATTGTTACTCCTTATACGAGAAAAGTCATGGGACATATGTGTCCCATTCGTCATCAAAGGTAAAAATTTGGGAACAAATTCATTGAACATGTAAAAGCACTTTGTCGTTGCAAACGGTAAACATGTTAATGCATGCACAAAAGTATTGCTTTATTTACATTGCAAAACAAACAAAAAAGGGTTTAACTTTTAGTTGCTGATCGTTTGCATGTTGTATGTTGTTTTTTTAACACTTTGAAGCACACAAAAGTTATTCAAGGTTAGGTTAGGTTAGGTTAGGTTAGGTTAGGTTAGGTTAGGTTAGGTGAGGTTAGGTTAGGTAAGGTTACGAAGGGTAGTGGCGAGTCCAAAACCCGCCACCTCCACTCGGACGTGCTCCCCAGCCCACTGCCAGGGACCTCACCAAGTCCATCTAAGAAGCGTCCTCCAAACCACCTCTGTCGGCGAATCTGCAGCCCAGAGCAGTGGCAGACAAGATGCTCCACCGTCTCTATCTCCTCCTCGTCCCCGCATACCCTGCAGAAATCTGGAAAGTTCATGTCCCATTTGTTCGTCCTATATCTCACATCGCAGTGCCCTGTGACAGTCCCAATAATGCGCCTCAGAATCCCCCTGCTCTCCTTAAGCAGCAGGTCAGTGCCCGTCCTGTCCAGCATGGGTCATAAAAGCCTGGAGATCCTGCAATCAGCCCTGTCCCTCCAGGTTTGGCCCACACTGTCCGTTATCCAAGTCCCTATCAGTCCATAACAGAAACTCAGCTACTAGTTTCTTTTCAAGTGTCCAACAGTTTGCATCCCGTTTGTAAACCGTAGCAGTTATTTTTAGAGATGAGCAGATTGCGTCGATTTTATAAAACTGAAAGTGAAAATGTACAGCTTTTAAATGCATCAGATAGTGAAGATGAAGAAAATGTGTTGGAGTTGCGGACAGGCGCGTTTTAGATAATTTTACTGCGTTAGCTATCGGAGACGAATTGGAAATTGAAGATATTCTGCAAACCCAAAAACCTTCAAAGAACAATAATTCTAAGACTGATACGTCAATGACAAAATATGTTAGCAAATCTAAGGCCGATAAAAACCTTTTAGATAAATTTCAGTGGAAAAAAGCCAATCAATATTATGTTTCGACATCTTATATCGACCCTGATTACACATACGGACAGGTTTTAAACCCAAAAGTAAGTGCTAATGAGAAGGTCCCATCTGTTTTAGAAGTTTTCAATAAAGAATCCTTTACACGGTCAAGATTGGGGGCATTGTCAAATTTAGCTGGACATTATCAAACAAAAATGGAAGGAGGAGTCAGGAAGCGATGCGTTGTTTGCACAAAAAACGGAATCGAAAGCCGAACAAACACAATTTGTTTTACATGCAAAAAACTAATGTGCTTTACTAAGAATAGGAATTGTTTTGAGATTTATCACAAACAAGTTTAATCTGGATTCGCCTTATATGAACCATTTATTGGATTTCATAATTTAGGAAAATTTTTTAGTTTGGTTTTTTAGTGAATTGTTTGCGATTTCTTTGTCTTTCAGTTTTAAAATATTAAATATAATATAAAAAGATGCAATACAAAAATTCCTCTAACGACGAATGGGACACATATGTCCCATTATATTTTCAGTTCTCCCCATAAAAGTATAGAACCGATGCAGAATTCGTTATCCAATTAACTTACATTAGGAATTAATGTATCGAATGCTAGAAGTTAATACAACAGTATTCATTAGAATCCGAGATATTAAAAAACTAAAATTTTCAAAAAAAAATACAGATTTTTTAACTTTAGGACGTCCAAAACACAGTTGAACTAAAAAAAAACTTAAGTTTAACACGGACACCAAAAGATGCTTTTGTTTTTTGTCGAACAAGACCGATTTTGTAAAAATCAATTATAAAATGTTGCAGTATCGATGAAAAAACCAAATGGGACATATGTATCCCATTCGTCGTCAAAGGGTTAATGATGCCATATTTGTGTTTGACATTATAGGTACGAATTTTTCGCCCTGCGTTCACCTTGTATGAATTCGCCTTGCACAAGTTCAACTTTTCGCTTTCAAGTTGATCACACATATTGTTTGCCAAATTCATTCAAATTAATGATTGTGATGTAGGCTGCACGCAACTTGATAAAAAAAACTTGATCATCAATTTTATTTCTTAAAATGGCGTTGTCAAGGAATAAACTTAAAATGCTCACTTTGCGGCAGAATTTTTGTTGAAAAGACACAAAAATTGTTTTATATATACATTTATGTATTTATTACATTTTTTATTTATTTGCGACTGAATTTTTATACAACGACACTCAAACTATTTACATTATTTCTTTATATATGTTAATATACGAAATATACACGATAATTTAGTTGAAATTATTTGCGATGGAATATTTGGAAAAGCAAACACGTGAAAAAACAAAAATTTATGAAAAATAACTATAATCAGCTGGTAACTGGACCATCAGGTTGAAAGGCGACTTGAATGAAGGAATTGATCATCAAGTTTCTTTTATGCAACTTAAAAGGCAAAAAATTTAACGTCTGGCCGCTACGTTAATAACATTTTTGGTACGAAAACCCAACGTGTGACGAAGTGATGTAAAAAGAATCATTGCACAGTGGGGAATTTTATATGAAAGTTGAAAATATATCTGTAGTTTCTAAACGACCACTCCGATTAACTTGAAATTTCACACTATCAGAAAAGAGGTGTAGCTGAGGTAAGTTTGGATTCTATGCCCCAAAAGGGATTTACAGTTGTCTGTCAATAAAAAAAATCATTTATTTATTATATCACTTTACGTTTGAAATAATGTTTTTTTGTGAAACAGTTGTGTATCTATCACCTTAAAATTGTGTGCCTAATTGACCTAAAAGTTTTTCCTTCGGTAAACAATTTAGTTTTTTTAGATTGTTCGCACTGATTATTGTCACAACTGTTTTAAAATAAACAGAAGTGTGCATTAAAAGGCCCCCCCTCTCTCCACCAAATTTTAGAAATGTTCTAGAAACAATTTGTTTGGTTCATGCATTATATTCACCTTAAGTTTCTGCCCCCCTAAAAAAATTGTAGCTACGCTAATGCTCTCGAGCCTCCTGTTATTCCGTTCGTTTCAGTCACTCTTCAGTGGCAGTAACAGTGTTACAATCCAGTTGAGCGCTGCCATGTCTAGTTGTTTTTATTCCCACATTCGGCCGTCCTATGTTGTCATTTGGTCCGAATTACATATTCTACCGCTTCATATATTTAGCAACTGCATTTGTTTTTCCAGGACCATTGCCAATCTTTTCAACTCATGAAAAAGTTTTTTTTATTATCTTGTAAGGTCCATAATACTTCGATTGCAACTTTAAGTCAGAATAATACTATGTACACACGTCATATTGCCACTGGATCATTTACTTTTTACAAATGTACTTTAACTCTTGTTAAAGTTTCAGCAACATGCACTAACGGTCGAGTTCCGGCCACTATAGTGGCTACCCATTTAACTATAGTTAAAGTTTAATGTATAAAATCGTCAAACTACCAAAAATATTTTTTTTAAATAAGGTAGTAAAAGCATATTAAGTGCATTTATATAAAAAATATACTTTTTTTTGCAGATTCCTTAATTAATTAAGATGTCATCACGAACACTACATTTAAATGAATCAACAACAGTTGTAGACCGTTTGGTTAACTTTTTTGTGGAACACGAAGATTTGCGCACAAAAAGATGGTTCTTGTGCAATTCGCCAGGTCCCCTTTTTACGATTTTGGGTGCATATTTGTATTTTTGTTTATATGCTGGTCCACGGTTCATGCGCAATCGCAAGGCTTTTGAGTTAAAAAATACGTTATTGGTTTATAACGCTGTACAAGTCGTTCTTAGTTGGGTACTATTTTATGAGGTACAGTATGTAAAAATAATTTGGGTACGGTCAGATTTGTTAAACATTTGGCCCAAAAAACGTAACGACTAACAATTATAGTTTTAAACTCCTTTATTATTTAACATTGTTTGAATACTGATTAATTTTTTATTTTTTTTATTTAAACTTGTTTGCTGAAAAGTGAACTTGTTTAAGGTCAAAACGCATCGAAAATTTATTTACTTTAAATAGTTGTTACTTTTTTTTGGGCAAATATTTCACAGATATAACCGTACCCTTAATAAAACTAATTTTTCTTTTTATTTTTTTAGGGGTATAAAAGCGGCTGGGGTGGTCATTACAACTTAAGATGTCAACCTGTTACTTATGCCTCAGATCCTATTTCTATGAGAGTAAGTATGAATACATCTACTAATTTAAAACTGGGGACAAGTTGTTTTATTGAAGTTTTTTTTATTTAAGAATAATACTGAAAAAGTAGCATTTCTGTTAGACATGCCCAGGAATCTTGATGTACGACGCCCTTAAATTTCTGATCGATTTCTGCAGACATGTCTATTTTATTTTTATTCCCTTGTGCTTTGTTGTTGCTTTGTGTGAGCGCTGTAAAATATGCAACGAGATTTTTTTTCTTCTTGCTTACTTTGTGCTTAACAATTTTTTCTCGCCTCCAGTGATGCCAATTCTGGCATCATCAAAAGCACTGTTAGTAAATAGAAATAATTTAAGAAAGAAAAAATTAAAAAAAAACTGCGGGTAAAAAAACATTAACCCAAATATTTCTTAAAAAAACGAAAAAATACGCAGAGGAAAATGAGTGGACGCCTCAAAAAGTGGTATCATTAGTTAAATATTTTAACATTTTATTAAAGTTTAAATTTTTTCTGGATTTTTTTTTATTAACAAATTTGTTATTCCTCAAAAAAGTGAAAAAATTAATTTTTGCCCATTTATAAAAAATAGTTTAGGGAGCTTTTTCTTTTTTGATTACAGAAAAGACAATGTTTAAATTGTCAAATACACTCTAAATAATCGCTTTTCAAAAACGGGTATTTAACAAAATTTCGGTTTTGAATAAGTAAAAAGCCGCCTAGAACACCCGAGAAGCAATGTGATGGCAACACTCCTCGCTGCATACAAAAGGGATAATAGAAAATACCGTGTTACAGCCATCCCTAAATAAGAGCGGAAAGCGGAACGTTTTTTACCGCTGAGCTTTACCGCTGAAATGCCATACCTAAACAAAAGCGGCAACGTTATGTCAAAACGATAAAAACAGGGTTATCAAACAAATAAATATAGCGACCCTGATTTTGTCGTGCAAGCATGGATTCTGATGAACTACCTCTATAATTTGTTCGTTTATATTCTAAATTAACAAGGAAAAATAAAATAAAAAATATATTATCTATATTTTATTGAAAATATTTACTTACCTCCATTTTCTAATTTCAAATATATTTTTTTCTTGTTTTTTTTGTTTTTTTATTTTGTTTACAATCATGGCGCAATCATTTATCCATAATTGACACATAATTTCACCATGCTTACAATTGTTTTCTTCTTCAACTAACTTCACTACAAAACGCTGTCAAAATCGGATTTTCCAATTGCAAAGCGTTACCGTTGCGTTGCCGCCGCGTTATTTCGGTATGCTCCATACAAAATGTATGGGCATGAGAACTTTTGAAAGCTAAAAAACGCTTTCCGCTTTTGTTTAGGGATGGCTGTTACTCCTCTTGATTATTTGATACTCCCGCTCACAGTACTAAAGAAATAATTGATATGACTAAATAATCTCATTCATATTTTATAATTTATATTAAAAATGGGATTGTTTGCTATTTCGTCAACTACTTTTTTCTTTTGTTGTTTTCTTTATTTCTTAAGGTGGTTTTAACCTCGGTTCAATTTCAAAAAGTATTACTTACTAAAATAATAAAGTTAAAAAATATTTTGGACTTAGATCAATGTTAAAACAATCATGCATATTCCTTAAATATGTTTTAAAAATTGTTATTAATCATGTCTTGCCGGACTTATCTTGTTGGATTTCTAAAATAAACGCGTCTATTTCGCAGAAAGAAGAGAGAATTGGAAAGGCATGAGTGCGAGCGTATAGAAATGTTCAGGAGTCAGAATAAAGTCCAAAAATTTTACCAGAAAGTGACCTATACCGATAATATGCTCAGGACATAGAAAAACCATTTTTCACGCCTGCTGGTATCTGATAATAGCAACGATGAAGATACCACAGAACCAATCCTAGAAGACGGTATTGAGTGCATTCCGCCTAGTCAGAATGAGGTCGAAATGGCACTTACCCGGCTTAAGAATAACAAGGCAGCAGGAGCCGATGGGCTGCCAGCTGAACTATTTGAAACCGGAGGCAACACGCTGATAAGTCATGTATCAGCTTGTTTATACAACCTGGGTAAAGCAACGCATACCCTAGGATTGGAACATAAGTGTTTTATGTCCTGTGCACAAAAACGGATACAAGACAGTATGTGGCAACTATGAAAGAATAAGTCTCCTTCCCATTGGTTATTAAATTCTGTCGAGCGTATTGGGTAAAAGATTGAAGTTAAAAGTCGACGGAATAGTTGGCCCATTTCAATGCGGCTTTAGACCGAGCAAATCTACCATCGACCAGATATGTATACATGTTATACCAAATCCTCGAAAAGACTCAAGAAAGTTCGATCGACACATACCATCTACGAGTATTTGTTGATTATAAGGTCACTTTCAGCAGCCTCATATGTTCAAAAGTGTTTCAAGTTATGTATCTCTGCAAAACTAGTATGACTCTGCAGTACGACCTTAACTGATACACAATCCTCAGAAAAGATAGGCAAGGATATTTCCAAGCCCTTTAGTATCAAACGAAGTTTCAGACAAGGAGACAGCCTTTCATGTAATCTTTTTAACATCCTTTTTAGAAAAGGTTATACGAGACGAAAATGTGAATAGAACGCTATTCACAAAACAGCGCATGTAGCTAACGCTGGCAATGCAAGCAGTAATTTTTATCTTTCAAAAACTTGACAAAGAACTAGCCAAAGTGGGCTTGGCAGTAAATGCAGAAAAAACTTTCTCGATGGCATCAACGCATAAGACGTCCTGTATAGCACGGCCATAAACAGAACAAACAACATCGGATTCGAGATAAAAAGATAAACAATATTGGCCAATAGATGCTTCTTTGGACTAAGTAAGCAGTTTAAAAGTAAAGCCACCAAAGGACAAACAAAAATCATTCTCTACAAGACAGTGATACTACCTGTGCTTATTTATGGTACTGAAGCATTAGTACTTGCGGAAGCAGATGAGACAGTGCTTGAAGTTTTCGTGGTAAAGATTTTTTGGCAAAATCTATGAAACAATTTGCATTGACGGAGAATACTATTGTTGTATCAACCGTGAGCTGTATCAGTTGATTGCCGACATTGACATAGTTACACGTATCAAAATTCAACGTAAACGTCGGAAAGTTCTTGTTGTGAGAATGAATGAAGATGCTCCAGCTAGGAAGTCATTTGAATGCGAACCTGGTGATGGATTGCGCAGAAGAGGAAGACCGAAAAACCGAGTGTGGGGGCTATGTCAAACAATAGGTCGATCATATTTTTGTTCAAAATAGTTATCCGTTGCATAAAGCTAGGCCAATACGCAGCATTTTATCGAAATCGAGTAATATTCAAGTCAGCAATAGCTCAATATGCTTATTCCGGAAGGATATTTGTGTTAGGGCTATATTAAAAAATGGACGGATTATATATGTATTTGTTCCGTGTACTAGTTTAAAATATAAAGATAGACCCCTGTGCAAAATTTTGTGAAGATATAGTAAAATTCGAGTCAGTTATAGCCAAAATGCTTATTTCGGGAGGGCATTTTGTATGGGAGCTAAATAAAAAAATAAACCAATTTTCACTTAAAAAAAACAACAAGCTTCGTGTCAGTGCCAAAAAACTTACCTGTGCCAAATTTCATCAAAATATTTAAAAAATGTTGACCTGTATCGTGTTCACAAGACACCCAGTCAGACAGACGGTTGGGCATGTTTAAATCGAATCAGGAAGTAATTCTGATTAAATTGGTATGCTTGAATGTATTAAGAATTTAACATTTTCATTTTTAGACCTCAACAACCACTGTATGAACATAAATATAATTTTTGAAATATACTTTGTATAATTGCAGATGGCTCGTGCAGTTTGGCTTTACTACATTGCGAAGATAACTGAACTTTTGGATACTGTGTTCTTTGTTTTACGTAAAAAAGATCGTCAGATTTCTTTCTTACATTTGTATCACCATACATTAATGCCAGTGTGTGCTTTTGTAGGCGTCAAATATTTTGCTGGTAAGAAAAAAATAAGATAAAATTTTTGCTTATTTTTGTTGAACTAATTGTTCATTATTAAATTTCCTCTTTTTTAGAATAAATTATGTAATATTTTTCGTTAATGTTGAAAGAAACTTTTGTTTGAAAAAGCAGCTTTTTCTACCGATTTAAGCCGAGGTAGAATGCATTTTCGAAAGCAGCTACGCAATTTCATCATCAGTACTCTTTGAACGGTAGTAGTGTTTTTTTTTTTTGGCTGTAAACATCACCTATTTTACTTATATGGTAATCAGAAAGGAAAACGTTTACAGTAGGAAACTGGAAGTGGTCTGTTTCTAAACGATCGAGTTTTTTTAGCTTTTCCAATAATCAACAGCCTAATTTTTTCTGGGCTGTAACTCTTTCCTTACCCAATTTCCTACCAGGAGCACTTGTTTCTTCGGCATGAACAAATGTTTTGTTTATAAACGCATATGTATATTGTTTGCCTCTTCAAAAATAGTTTTAATTGAGTGTGGGCTTCATTCCTTTTAGTCTTAAGACACATTATCAGGATTTTTATAAGAGATTAACCTTTTTGTAAATCTATTTCCTGCTTTTGTAGAACTACACTAAGCGCCTGTGTGACAGAAAAATTTTAGTTTTTGGAATAGACAACAAACGTTTTCGATTTTAAATTTCTTGTGTCTTCAAAAACAATTTTCCAAAAGCAACAACATTTTTCAATATTAAATACATTTGCTTGATAAAATATAAAAAATTTTTGTTTCATGGCTACCAATATTTTTATTTTTTAAATCAAATATGAAGTTTAAAATGTGTGAAGAGAGATTTCCTTTTTTCCCTCCCCCTGAATCTGCACCTGAGCCAGTGCCAGATTAAAACTCAAGTTCTCAAATTTAAGTATAAAACAGTTTTTAAGGTTTCATCTATGCCCTCATGTTGACAGCTACTTCGAGCGAGCGGACTTGGATGTGTTTCAAATTGTTTTTAAAATACTTGTGCACATAGTTTATGATTTTACATTTAACTACCCAGCAAAAAAAAAATTGATGCGATTATTTACAGACCACATTTAAATCACATCTAAAGATGCTATTGCATATTTTCTGGTTTTGTTGCATTTAATTAAATGCAGAAATAAAAACTGGCATTATAAATGAATCGCCGATGTCATTGCTTTGTTTGTATTGAGCAACGATTTACACTTGGTTGAAGTGTTGTAATAAATTTTAGGTTTATATCACATAAAAAGCTAGATTTAAAAAGAACATTAAAATCGCATTTTAGATCAGAAAATTTCTTCCTTAGTAGGAGTGTTTTTTCCCCACATATTAAATGCAGAAAAAGTTCAAGTTTTACATCTACTTCAAAATAACACCTTAGTATGGAAATTTTGTAGCATCGAAAATGTTGATTATATGCGGTTTAAATTTGGCAAAAATAAATAGCATCCCTCCAATAACAACCCTATGTAAAATTCATTGGTTTTTCCTCAAAATTTGAAGTGATTCAAGTAAGCTAGTTCTGGGTTTTTTCTACTTCTTTTTCCTCACTTTTTTTACTGGGTATTGGAAGTTTTAGA
The DNA here is from genome assembly GCA_963583895.1 of Melanophora roralis. NCBI lineage: Eukaryota > Metazoa > Arthropoda > Insecta > Diptera > Rhinophoridae > Melanophora > Melanophora roralis. Next base: position 64,343,645 of record OY757188.1, read on the forward strand.
TCCCTGTGGATGTTGCTATTTTTAATACACTAAGGAGCATCAGTTATCGTTATTAAGATTTTGTTTTGACACCGTGTAATTTTTTGCCATGTTGGAGATGGAAGCACAGAGTTTCTTCCATTTAGCGAATGAATTTTGGCCGTTTTGAGCTTTATTTTTATCGGCCGGTTATGTACTTTTCCAAAAGCTTAGAATTCTGCTTTAGTTTTTTTTACGCAGTTTTGCGATAACGCGTCTTCTAAGACGTTTGGCTGATCACCATAGAAAATAATTCATCTGAGGAGTCGAGTCGAGACTTTCCGAATACTCCGTAAGTAATCCCATTCTTTATACCTCCAGCAAGTTTATCAATTGGTTTGTACATTTTTTCAGCTTAGTTTGAAGTTGGAGCGATCTATGCTTTTGCTATTCTCTTTTGTTGCGCATCTCGAAAAAATTATGTTGTGTTTAGTCTGCCGGTGGGTAGAAGAAGAGTGCCCAGCGGCCTTTTTAATGTGTTTATTTAGCCAATTGATACACGTATCGATGTCTTCCGGAGTTTTTAGCGGTTGGTTTTTCGAGCAGTGGGTGCCGATATATTTTAACCAATTTACTCTCTTCGATAAAAAAAATCATTAGTTACGATTTGCTGAGGATTGCAAATATTAATTATTGTAGGTGAGTGGTCCGAAGATAGATCCAACGAGGGTTGAGCTTCAAAAAGCTCCGGAGACATCCTTTTTGTTACGCCGAAATCCCTAACGTTTGGAATTTTGTTGCAATCATTTGGCCAATGGGTTGGTTGTCCAGTTGAAATTAATATTTTATGCCTGCATGTGTATTAGGGTTTTCACAATACTTACAAACACAATATAAAGAAGAAAAAGTTTAACGGTACTGCAACGACTTTTGACTTTTCTTTTACTTAGGTGTTTGTTAAATCGAGAATAATATTTGTTGATCGTTCGTTATATGTACATATAGTGTAGTTAATGAAAAAAATTGTTCGTTAGTTATATCGGATTTTCGTTAAAGTTAGTACATATATGTTATACGGAGATTTTATTGTAACTTTTTTAAATTTAAAATCAATTTTAACAATATTAAAAATATGTTCTTATAACCAGTAGAGCAAAAGCTATGTCGTATTAAATACCTCTATTTAACAATTAACTTCCAACTACATTTTTCAACGTTTTACGGGAGAAATAAAAATATTTACAAAAGCATTGCTTGTAACCCAGCAAAAACTCGGAAGTGATTAGTAATTACAAATAACTTACTTTTCAATTACTATTACATATCGTCTTCATTACTGAGCAGTTGTTAGATATTGAGTTATTTCTTATCTAAAATTTAGCATATACTTTAGTGTTAGAATTTTTTCAATCTTATATTTTTATATTAATGAAAAAATTTTAAATGCAACAATAAGTAACTGGGGGTCCCAGGAAAATGTTATTATAATATCAAGAAAGTAATAGCTTATTTGTGTCCTTCTTTTTATCCGAGCGTGATAAGTACTTATTTATCTTCCTCCTTGTAAGCGAGCATGGTAATTACTTGCCTATAATGTCATCGCCATTTTAAAATCATGCGGTAAAATTCTAATGAGTAAGTAATTTTTAGCATTTTAACTTATTAAAAAGCAATATAAGTTTTTGTTGAAAAATTGTTTATTTCTTCTGGCATTCTGTTTCAAGTTCTGTTTGTAACATTACAAAAATGTGTTGTCATCTGCTTTTTAATAAAATCTAATAAAATATATACGTTTGTTAAAAGATCATTTAAAATTTTTTTTGTTAGGTACGTGGTTTTGTATGTCAGCCAACGATTTGTACTATTCTACTATTTTACCGAGTACAATAACAACTTTACTAATGCATAATTATTACGTCTTGAAATATCAAGCGTTTTTAATTTAAACGATTCTTTTTTATTTTTTCCAGGTGGCCATGGTACATTGCTTGGATTTATTAATTCGTTTATCCATGTTGTTATGTACGCCTATTATTTGCTCTCTGCGATGGGGCCTAAAATACAGAAATACTTGTGGTGGAAAAAATATATTACTGTATTACAAATCGTAAGTTCAAAATGAATTAAATTAGTATTGTAATAACTTACCTTAACGAGTTCTTTTATTTTTAGGTTCAATTTCTAATTATCTTTGTGCATACATTGCAAATTCAGTTTCAACCTAATTGCCCGTTTCCAAAGCCAATTGCTGCTTTACTGACCATTAACGCTGGTCTATTTACTTATATGTTTAGCTCATTTTACATTCAAAATTATAAAAATGAGCGGAAAAATGCAGCCGTTAAAAATGCATTTAAAAAGGAATAAGCGTTTGCAACTACCATTTTTTTTATATTTTATATTAATGTACATATATTATTAGTTGTTTATTAGCTAGAAGTTATAAATTACTATTTAATAATTTTTTAGTATTGGTATACGCTTTTTAAACAATTTTTTGGACGAAATCCTAAATAAAATTTAAAAATTTTTGTAATATATATGTTTTTAGCAGAGTTCAAAATTGCTCACTCACTTCTCATTCGTGAGAACGAGTGTGAGCGCTGTGTTTACTGCAGCAATTTTTCATTAATGAATGAGTTTTTAAAAAACATTTTGTGCCTTCTCACTCTCGAGCGAAAAAAAAAATTTTTTTGCACCAGTCATAAGTGAGAAGTGAAAAGAAAAATTTACTTTTTTTTCCACGAACATAAATGAAAAGCATCAAATTCGAGTACTTCTCATAAGTGAGAAATCATAAATGAATTTTTTCGCGAAGCATTCATAAATGTGTACACATAAAATTTTTTGGTCATGTTACCGGTGCTGCCATATGTAAAACTTTGTCGCATAATTTTTGAAATGCTTAAAAAAAGTAGGAATAATTTTTTTTTTAACATGTTTTTAATAACTTAAAAAACCAGGCACTGTTATACGTTGTGGTTCTTAACTACTTTTTTAATTTTCTTGCTTTCATAATAAAATATTTGCATTTATTTAACTTCATTTCATTTAATTTTTTCAATGAATCTGATTTAATAATTTTAGTAATAAAAATATGCGGTTAAGGTTTTACAAAAATAGGAAGCATTACTCCAGTGACAAACAAAAGCAACGTCACCATTACTTTGTGTATCTTGTTTGTGAATTATGTAGTTTGTAATGTCTTTTGATATTTCCCTTCACTTTCTTACTAAGTTCCTTTTTGCACGATTCTATTACGCAAATACTTTTTTTGAAGATGCATAGTACAACACATATTTTTCAAAATTAAATTGTCTTTTAGGCATTGTTTGTTATTTACTTCACGCTATTTAAAATCCAAATAAGGAGCTTTGACAAACATTTAATGTTTATATTGCAAAAAAATAGAGCTGATACACACACTTATGCAAATTTTAAAAGGATTGGAAATAATTGCATTTCGCTTTACCACCATTAGAGATAATTGTTCATCATTTCATTTTGTTTGGGATTTTCCACTAATTTTTCATTTTTTTCATTTTATTATTATTATATAATATAATCGAGCCCATAGGGCCATATATGATTATTACAATGATGTAAGTTGCGATGTAACAAGAATATATTTAAAATTAATATGACAAATTTATAATTAATTTAATATAAATTACAATAGATTAAAAATAAAAAAAGTTTTCATACGATTCTTCTTGAATATGAATATTTTAAAAAGAAGCAATGTTTAGTTGTATAATTCATATAACTTATGTTTAAATCTTGAAGCGGAGAGTTCAAAACTTCTTGGAGAAATGGGGAGTTCATTGAAAAGTCGGCATACTCTTACCAGAAACGACCTATCAAATACATTGTTGTTGATTCTAGGTAAGAGCAACTGGGGATTTCGGGTAGACCTCGAAAACTGAAACAAATGTTTCAAATTTGAGTTGGCGTTTGATTTCATAATACGATAAAAATTTAATAAGATTCTAATCTTTATAAAAACTTGAAAAGAACATTTTAGAAAAATTCGAGTAGGATTGGATACGTGATTATAAATACGCAAATTAAAAATAAATCTTATGATTCGGTTAAATATAAGTCGCAGTTGATTTAGGTTCAACAATGTGCAACCACTATAGATATCCAAACAATATAGAATGTGTGTCATGAGTAAGGAATGAGCTAATTTATATCTTATTGCCAAGGGTAAATAACAATTCAAGCTATATAAAGCTCTAAGTGTACTATTCACCTTAGAACTAACGTTGGCTATATGGATATCAAAAGCAAGGTTACGGTCAAGTGTTAAGCCTAAACATTTAATAGCATCAACAAAGGGAACACAAATTCCATCGAACTTAATTTTGAGTAACGATATACGTCATAGCTGCTGGGTCCAAAAGTTATGGCTTTCGTTTTGGCTGGATTAAAATAAAGTTTGTTTTGTTTTGCCCAGTTAGAGGCTAAGGACAGGATGTAGTTAATAGTAACTTCATGACAGTCGAGAAACTGGATTTCACCAGAAAACAAAATATTAATGTCATCAGCAAAAATAAAAGGTCTACATTGTGAGGTACCAATAAAATTTACAAAATCGTTCATGTAAATAATAAACAGAAGTGGACCGAGAATTGACCCTTGTGGCACTCCACTGGAACAATTAGAAATCGATAAGCTATTACACCCCACGCCAACAAACTGTTTGCGATCCATTAGGTATGAGTACAATAATTTACATGAGAAAGTACTGAAACCAAATTGAGAAGAAAGCTTGAAAGGCATTTTATACCTGCCTGTTCGTCATCCCTTTAGGTACTAGGTATATTGTTACAAAAAATTGTGGTGGTTATTATACAATACACACGCAAATCTTCTTATGCTTAACAATTTAAAACTCTATTTTTCAGGTCAATTTAATAGAACCTAAGAGTTTGAAGGAGTTCCATTAGCAAAATAAAGGTAAATTAAAAAAAAGAGCAGTTACGACCTTGAACACAATACACAAGAAATACTTTTTTTTATCAGAAAACGTCAATTAAAAATTTAGGAAAACAGTTCAAAAATATTTTTAAAGATTGCTAAATTTGTGTCAGTGAAGACTACAAAATTTCTAAAAAATCAGAACATTAAATATAATGTATTATTTAAGTTTCTTAACAAAAACAATTTTTTTATAAATATGACTTTTTCACAATAAATACCGCTAAAAGTAATCCTTTATGTTAATATTTATTTATTATTGTTTATAAACCTACAAATCGATGCCTCAGTATAAAAATTTAAAAAAAATTGCGTTTTTGCCTTACTCTGGGAAACAAACGTATTTTTTTTTTTTTATAAATTTGTGGTTTTTATTTTATTTAAAAATATATTTCTTTTTTTTTAATGGCATTAAAAGTCACTTAATTAAAAAGAAATTCAAAAGACTGATCAAAACGTAGATATGTCGTATTTTTTTTAAATTTAACAACATATAAGTATATACAAGCAGCAAAATAAAAAAAATTTATGTAAATGCAAGAATTTTTTACTCTTATTAGGAGTACAAATTTCACACGTTTAAAAAATTATTTTCAGGCAACTCTGTTACAAGGCGTGAAAAATATTAAAGCAACACTCGCACTCATAAAAAAATGAATCGAAAGTGAAAAGAAGAAATTTGTCATTCATTTGTGAGTGAGAAATAAAATTTGGTTTTTATTTTTCATTTGTGATTTTTGAGCGTGAAAAAAAAAACGACAAACCTCTCATAAGAAAGTAAAGGTTGGCAAAATTTTTTTCACGCTCTTTTATGAACGTGAGAAGAACAAATTTTTTTAGGATTTTTCGCTTTCGAGATTTTTCATTTTCATGTTTTTTTATCGCTCATGCATTAAACACATTCAAGCTACAAGAACACAGGAACACACGAACACAGAAGTTGCTTGCTAAATTTGTGTCCGACTGGCTGCTACTGAAATAGTCACTAGACTACCACTACAAAATAAACATATGAGCAATATGACTTTCAGTGGTTCCACCTAAAGTCTTTTTGTATTGTTTAAGCTATATTATTTGTACCTTACCGTATTGGCAGCACTAATCTGTTAACTGTCGCGTATAAAAATAGAAATTAGTTTAATTTCGACCACGCCACAAAATTAGCATTGACAGCAACCCGTAGTCGTGTTGCATTATAGCCATTAAAAAAATTATTCTCATAAGCACACGTGTATTCTGTTTTTGACTGGTTGTGTTCGGTAGCCTGTAGCGAGGAATTTATTTAATGCTTCACTCTTGAGAAAATTTGTACTCTGGTTTTTAGTTTTAAACATACACACAACTAACCCAGCATTTATATCTACCATTTACATATAAAATTGAAGTCGATTACATTTGCTACATTTTATACAACTGTTTGACCCTCTATGTAACATGTATAATTTGAACGTATTAGGCCTTGATTTCGTATCTTTTTGTACTATTCCCAGAACAAGACATAATATTTGGTAAAGAAGATATTTTGAACTACTTAAAATTTTTATTATTGGTTAGCTCTAAAACGGGAGTTTAATATATCAAACAATATTTCAAAATCAAGTATGTATAAGTAATTTTTGACATAACGCTTCCTAGAAAAACAGTCCCATTGTGACGGAAGTGACCATTTTAAAGGCAGTTATTGCTATGGATAGTAGGACTCTGATTTTTTAAAAATATCCTTTGAAAGACCGCAACAGTTTTAATAAATTTGGAATTTAAAAAATGTATTAAAATTAAAAAGTAAATTCTTCCTTTTTAAGCCGCTTTGCATAGAATTGCCAAAATACAAATTTATAATAAAATATGTATCCTTTGTGATTTGCGTAATACGGCTTTATAATTTTTATATGGGGGATTTCATGTCAAGTGGCCTAACTTTTAAAACCGATGTGTTTCGATTGGAAAGAAGTTTGGACCAAAGTAAGTTCATGCAGAGAGTAGTTTAGACACAATTTTTTAACACGATCGGTCAAGAACTCTTTGAGCTAAGGAGGTTCAAAATTTAACGTTTTCGGGCAGACGGAAATCGCTAAATCAACTTTCATATCTATAAGGACCAAAAATATATATAATCTATGGGGTCGCATATGGATTTTAAAGAAAATACAAACGGAATGACAAACTTATATGGATGTAAGTATATACCTTTATCACATACATAACTGAAGGGTATAAAAACATAAATAAATATGATTTAGAACTCGAATGGACAAAAATTATGGAGATGATAATGGGAATATTTCTATTTTCTTAAGACCTGAACATGAACCTATGGTGTTAAAATATAAGTTTATATAATTTGTATTATTTTGAATTGCAAGTGGCAGAAAAGAGATGTGCACTTACATTTGTATGTGTACTTCTGGTTTAAAGGTGCTTTCGCACGATATGTATTTTACACATGACTTGTCACTTTTGCAATTCAAATGTAATTGCGTATGTCTGTCAAAATTTTCAATTTAGAGACGGTTTATAATTTTTGCTTTCAAACGTACGTCTGTAATTACATCTGACATAACCTCTAAACCAAAATAAACAACTTACTTTTCCTTGTTGTTATTCTAAAAACAGCTGATGACACATGCTTTGTCAGATGAAAATAGAGCACGCTCTAATTACAAATTTGTCATATGACTTTTACATATGTATTTGACACAAGCAATGTTTAAACGCTTTCACACAGCATATATCAATTTCGCACTGCAATATTTGACAAATCATGAGTAAAATACATATCGTGTGAAAACACTTTAAGTAATAAATTTTAAAATTTTGTTCCTCTAAAAATTTAAGCTGGTTTTGGACATAACTGAAAATTTTTATAACCAGCCGCCGACGCCGGCTACTTCGCAACGGCCTAGAACTCTGGTAATATTCGTATTTTGCATAGGGCTTTTTGTATGTGGCTAATTTAGCTGCTGAACATTTTGTTTTATCAAATTTAAATGAAATATAAATTAAAGAAGTTTTTAAATTATTTTGAACTCAAAAGGAAGCAGTTGAATTCTTGAAAACACAAAAGGTATTTAAGCTAATTATTTTATTAAGAAAGCACATGCATATACAGATAAATAATAATAAATTTTCTGCCAACAGAAAAAAATGTCTCGTGTGACACGCCGAAAGCATGTACTCAAGGAAATGATGGAAGACGATTACGAATTGCCCAAAGAAAATCAAGTGATTGTACGGGTAGTGTGCAGCCGGGGTAATAATCTGCATGAGGTGGAAACCGCCAATGTAGATGACGAACATTTTCTAGGTAAACTCAAATAAAATACATATGTATGTATGTACGTACATACATCCAGTAATGACAGAAATGTAATTTTTTGCAGTCACCATGCCCACTAAATTTCGCAAAAATGTCTGGGTAAAAAGAGGAGACTATATTCTAGTGGAATCAATTGAGGAAGGCGATAAAGTAAAAGCGGAAATTTGTAAAATCTTAACACCAGATCATATCAAAGAGTATACAAAAGCAAACATTTGGCCGGAGCGTTTTGCCAAGAAAACAAATCAATATATTGAATGTGATGTTCAAAACAGCAAATATATTGACAGCGAGGACTTTGATTTGGAACCAAATATGAACAGACCAAGGAAAATCGAGGATGATATTAAGGATAGTGATAGTGACTGCAGTAGTTTAGAAGAGGAATATTGAAGATGTAGTAAACTTGTAATAAAAAAACAATTTTTCGGAATTTTTGTTCCAAACAGCGGATCTATGTATAAATTTGAATCAATAGATCAGGTTTCAAATAAAGTGATGATTTTCATTATGTAAGAAATTTCGTAAACAAAGAATATTTCTTATTCAAATATTAAGATTAAAAGCACCTTCAGCTTGAATTTGCTTAAGTCGACTTAAACAAATGTTTCTTTTTGCCGCAGATTTGTATATTTTAAAAAGAAATCTATTTAAAACTGAAAATAAATGTATAAAATATTTTTGCTGATCTTTTATTAATAATTAGTAATAAGAGCTCTCTTAGTCGAGCTGTTTTTCAATTTATATTCACCCTTATTGTGATTGGCGTTGGCGTAGTCGTTTTTTGGTACCGTCTAACCAAAACGCCAATGCTATATGAATAGCACCCTTGTCGTTTTTGTGGCGATTTCGACACGACTACGCCAAACACAATAAGGCCCATTAATTTCCATGGAGTAATTAAAAAGTAATTGCAGTTCGACAAATTGAATTTCTGGCGTTGTCGAGTCGATTGTTTTCGAACTCGAAACAAACACGACAATTGTGCTTTTTATTAGCGTAATTGTCAGACGGTTCCAAATATCTATTAGTCGTGTAAACGACAGAAACGCTTATTAATTTCTGACTTTTGAAAAATATCTGATAATGATAAGTTGTTTTAGCAGGTCACCTTTTTAGCCGTAGCCTAGTCTTAAGTTTTTTGAAAACATGTCCATCTATAATATACTTCCTGGATGCTTCTAATGTTGTTTTGCCTTTAAAGACCTAATAAAACTTAAAACTCGTTTTTTTTAGTATATAGATTTAATTCAAACTAAAAAATACAATAATCCTTAGTGTGTTAACTCTAACAGTTTAGGCGTTGATACACTGACTATTCCATAAAAAAGTGCAATAAAATACTTAGTTTAATATGTACATATTATCAATAATTAAACTTAAATAAATATAACAATTATTTAAGATTTTTTATTTAAAGCTGGACTTTTACTTTTCATTATTTTTGTGGGTTAGCATTAAAACAAATTGTTTTTGTTTATTCTATAAGTTATTTTTAATATATAATTTTACTTACAGCTACACTGAGAATATAAAAATAGAGGCAAAAGTTAAACATATTTAGAAAGGATTTAAGAAAAAAACTAAAATCAATCATTTTGCAATAGTTTCGTTGTTTTTTTACATTTGATTTAATGGATAATGTGAAGTTAATTAAAATTAAAACCTAAATTGTAAAAAATAAATTTATTTATTTACTGGCTTTTAAAAATGTACATTCCCTTTCTGTTTTAAAAGGGATTGCTTAAAATAAGGGAGAAAATTTTTATTTAAAGTGACAATATTATACATACGGAAACTAACTGGTGGTCAATTTTTTATATTAATCATTTTATTATTTAATTTTTTTTTCTGTTGTTTTAATGCAAAAGCTACAAGTTAATATAAAATATTAATGTTAAAAAATGAGATCTTTTTTCTTGTTGTTTTAAAGCTTTTCTTTATCAAAGAAGAATAATATTCACTTTTATTTGTTTTAAAATGAAAACGTCTACGAGCCTGAGAAAGAGTGAATGTTTAAAACTGTGACAAAAAAAATTTAAGTTAAAATAAACTTGCATATCTTTCCTGTGGATGTTAGAATAAAGACAATTTATAAAGCATGTTCCTTGCAAAAAAGTGCTATATTTTTTGTTTTGGTAATTCATTTGCTGTTTTTTTTTTTTTTTAATTTTTATGCACGTTTTTATGTGATAATTTTAAACTTATCTGTGTACGTCAATGTGAAAAATACATGTTCATATATTTCAATAAAATAAAATGATCTAACACTGTCTACTATATAAGTTTATGTTTAATTTTTCTCATCGCAGGTTTTACTTTAGCCACTTGTTTCTGTAGTTAATGTTGAATTGTGTTTCTCTTCCTCTTTATGTTTTTTAACCATTGATACATCATCATTTGGACTATGTATATCGTCAGTACTGGCGATGCTGCTTTCTTCCAAAGACTGCCTTTGATTTGTTGATGTGTCAGTTGTTTTGCTGTGTTCGGTGTCTGTAGCGGTGGTAGTAATATTTTTAGCCGTTAAAAAACTGCTTTTGCAATTGTTTGGGTTATTTGAATTTTTTGATTCTTTTAAAGGCAGCGTTGAAGGTCGTATTTTTGAAAAAGGGAAATTATATTGACTTTCCAACTGAGGCGTATGCACGGCAACGATTTCTGTTTGAGTAGCAGCGCAATCCCTTTTTTCTACAAATGACGAATTGTTAGAGCTGGTGGCAGGTTGGCTTGTATTTTGGGGAGTATTCGATGTAGTTGATAATGCTTCAGCTACTCCTGCAGTTAAAAGACGCTTGACGTTTTCTTGTGGCAAATTACAAAATAGTGTAAGGCAATTTAATATATCCCTCATGGATCCTTGCAATTGTTGGACCTTAAATTTAAGCATTATAATGTAGGCTTGATAATAAGAGTTTTTTTTATATGAAATTTACCTGATTTGTTAGCATGGTGCAGGTTTTTGCCAAATCATTTACCACTGTTGTTGAACTGGTGTCCAGACTTAAAGTATTTTGATTCTGTTGATTGCATAATGATGCTGTTGACGTGGTGTTTTCGATGGTTTGATTATCGACTATTATGCTGGTGTTGTTAGCTGTTGTACTTTGCATGGAGGAGACTTTTTTCCATAACGCATTAATGGCCTGCATTTGTAATTGTTGGATTTTACGCTCATTTTCTAGCTGAGCTTTTGTCATCTCCATATCTTTGGTCAATTTACTAAAAAAATATTTTTTTTTTTTTCAAAAATAAATTAAAGTTAGGAAGAAAATGTTTTAAGTTGCTTCTTTTACATTTCAGATGGCATTATAGTTTTAATTCAATCATTCAATACTTACTCTATATATTCATTGGTTCGCTTTTTTAACAATTTTTCTGCAATATCCTTAGTTTTTTTACGAGTTCTATAGCCGCGCCATATTTTTTGTATAACTACGGCAGAATTTTCTGTATCCAGACTAATATTTTGACTAGAGTTTTCCATATTTTGTTTATTTTGTTGGCATCTGTAAAATAACAGTAGAAATTATTAACATGATTAGATATTAAGATGTTCAATTTTATACATACCTCTGAGCAGCTTTATTACGAATGGTTTTTAGTTTATCAACATTTATATTATCGCTGTCGTCATCTGAGCTGCCACCACCCGAACATACATCTGGTGCAGACACATGCGTAAGATTGCTAATGTTTTGACGTGATTTCATTTGATTATCTATATTTGAAAGATGTTGTTGCTGCTGTTGATTTCCTAGATTCTTAGTATTTGCCTGCTGTTGATGCTGTGCATAATTATTGGTATTTGAATTAAAATTCGACTTCCTGGGACTGGCTGTTGGACTACGTTCTACAGCATTGCGTTTCAAATGAGGGCTTCGCATTTTGGGAGAATTTAAGCGATTATCTATTACAGAATATACACAATTTTCAAAATATAGTTCAAAAGAAAAAAACATTTTCAAAAATTGTATTTTGACTTTTAATTAAATAGGGCACCTTTGTTTTTATTCATTTTCGTCTGTTGTATTTGTGTGTTTATGGCAGAGACAGTAACTCTTTGAACCACCGAGGCGGGACAAACATCTGGACTCATAAGAGTTTCCGGTACGGGTACCATTTTTGATGCAGTATTTAAGGGTCCTCCTTTTAAATAATTTTGCAAATGATAACAAATTTAATGTAAAACTGTAAATTTCATCATACCGTTATAGGGGTTTGGCGTTATGGTGCGAGGTGTTGAATCTTGCGAGTTATTCATTTTAATATTTGAACTGTTGACATTGGAACCATCTAGGCTCTGTGACATTAATGGGTCACAATTTTTAATATTCTCTATTAGCGACGTAGTCATCTGAACCAAATGATTAGCATTGGCCACTGAATTATAATGTGGATAAGTAAGAAATTACAGAAAACTTCAAAGACATTATTATCAATACCTTGTTCGTTTGTTGTATTTCCATGATAACTATTTACCATTGAATCCGGTGAGCCTTGGCGACCACTCAAGCGTGAAACTATCGAAATATGAAATTATTCATTAGCAAATTTATTTATTTAATTTTACCCTCCAATACTACTTGTATCCCTTCAACTATTTGATTTTCAAAAATATTTTTACCTGATAGATAAAAATAAATACTAGGTTCTTACACAATCAGTCATTCTGTTTGTTGAAATTATGGGAATAAGAAAAAATTAAAAAAGTATTACGTCTTATAAAATCTTTATTCTTTTTAGTTCGGTAATAACGTAGTCAAAATTGCGAATACATATTATTAAGAACTAACTAGACAAGATTTTCATTCCATTATAGTTTGGCATATAAGCCCTTAATTAATTATTTTGCAAAAGAACCTATTTTAGAATTATTTGATAGAAATTTGTCAAATAAGGTAGTTGAGCAAACCATTGACCAAATACCAAAAACTATTTATATCACAAATTGTAATTAATGGAGGGTAGATTAAATTTGAATTTTAGCTTGCCTAAATTTAACTTACACCTGGGAGACTGAATTCGACTTGCTGGTTTCTTACGCCCCGATGATGGTGAATTATTAATCGAAGCATTTGAATTCTCCGAAATTTCCTCTTGCAATTGACGCTGATGATGTTGGGCTTTACTCAATATTAAACGCAATTTACGTTCATTCTCATTTTCCAATGCTTTACCTATTAGAGGGCAAACTGAACTTAAATATTTAGCCAAAGCAGCTTGCTCGCCCAAACGAAAACTACGACCACGACCCTGACTGTACAGCCATTCGGCTTTAAGGCTTTAAGAATATTACAGTTTCAACAAAAAAGAAATTATATTATTAAAAATGAAATATTAACCTTTCAATGGGATCCACAATAAAGCCATCAATAATTTTCAGACTTAAACACCAATTCAACACAAATGGTCTATGATCAAAGCCACTAATATATATAAAAACAAAAAGTTTAACTTAATTATTCCTAAATATAGGTTCACACAAATACTTACTCTGGACCAGCGGTCATAGAAACACAAGGATTTTCGTTAATAGTTAAACTATTTAAATTAATAAGATTTGTCAATGAACATATTTCATTAAGATCATTTATATTGTTTTTAGCTAAAGTAAGAGCTTCTAGCGAATTCGGTAAATATTTATCACATTGTCTTAAATGTGTTAGGCGATTACCGTGCAGATATAATTCCTAGAATAAAAGAGCAAAGAAAAATCAATAAAAATATTAAAAAAAAGAGTTTTAAAAAGCTCACAAAGTTTTTAGGAGAGTTTTAATATATTTGATAAATGAACTATGAGAGGTATTCACAAATGGTGTCTTAAAATTAAAATGGTGGTTAATTTAATTTGTATTGTAAAGAAAAATTAACATAACCTTAAAACCAACCCAACGATTAATTAAATTTTCTCACAAAAATAAAGTTTTTAAACCATATTAAAGTATTAAAATTAAGACGTCGCAATTTAAAAAAAGTCCGGAAAAGTCAGGACTATTAATTCTCTTTGTTTTATAGTTTTAAACGTTAAAAGTACATATTATTTTAACTAAAATATGTACGTTATATCGGCTGGGCCATCTATCGGTTTAAATTTGAATCACCGGTTATTTGAAATCTGATAATACTTATGTCATTCTATTCTGTCTTAAAATTCAGTATATTATTTCCGCCGAAGGAAATGAATAAATCGCTCAAGCAGCGTTGGGATTTATTGAAAATTTTTTTCGAAAACGATGATGTCCATTTTGCCATACAAAATCATTTTTCCTTTTCATTTTTTTTTTTTTTTTATTTATTTGTTTAAGTAGTATTTCAAATACTTTTTCATAAACATACCCAGCAAAAAAAAATTTGATGCGATTTTTTACAGACCACATTTAAATCACATCTAAAGATGCTATTGCATATTTTCTGGTTTTGTTGCATTTAATTAAATGCAGAAATAAAAACTGGCATTATAAATGACTCGCCGATGTCATTGTTTTGTTTGTATTGAGCATCGATTTACACTTGGTTGAAGTGTTGTAATAAATTTTAGGTTTATGTCACATAAAAAGCTAAATTAAAAAAGAACATTAAAATCGCATTTTAGATCAGAAAATTCCTTCCAAGTAGGAGTGTTTTTTCCCCACATATTAAATGCAAAATAAGTTCAAGTTTTACATCTACTTCAAAATAACACCTTAGTATGGAAATTTTGTAGCATCGAAAATGTTGATTATATGCGGTTTAAATTTGGCAAAAATAAATAGCATCCCTCCAATAACAACCCTTTGTAAAATTCATTGGTTTTTCCTCAATATTTGAAGTGATTCAAGTAAGCTAGTTCTGGGTTTTTTCTACTTCTTTTTCCTCACTTTTTTTACTGGGATACAAAAATAATATATTTTTGTGTTTACTAAATAAATAAAATTAATTTAAGCAAATTAAAAAATGTCATTTTTTACAAAATTAATAACTTTTCTTTTAAATACATTCATATTTGTTTCTTGCTTTACATCACTTGGAAGCCCGTTGTATAAATGTAATCCCTTGTGAAATAGTGACCGCTGCATTGCAGTTGTTGTTGTTCTTGGTATTCTAAAGTTGTCTGCGTTTCTTAGGTGATAGGGTTGAGATTGTCCGACGTAGTTTAATTGCTCAGTAAGGTTTGCTGGTGCTCTCCCTGTTTTCATTTTCTGTATAAAGTGTAGCGTATTCATTTCTATTCTTTGTTTTATGTTTAGCCATTTTAGTGCATTAAGCATTACCTCTATCGGAGTATATATGTTACATTTGAAAATTGATCTCATTGCTTTGTTTTGTAATTTCTGTAGTCTTTCAATTTGTGTTACCGTGCAGCATGTATATAAAATAGTTGATCCAAACTCAAAATGAGGTTTTATCATTGTGTTATATATATTTATAGCACTTAATATTGATACTTTGTTACGTATACGTTTAAAAAATCAAATTTTTTTGCCAATTTTTTTGCTTATATATTCAATATGATTTTTGAATTTTAGTTGATTGTCAATAATAAATCCTAAATATTTAATTTTCTCTACTCTCTCTATTAATTGGTTATTAATTTCGAAACGCGATTCACTGTCATTCATATTTATGTGCATTAATTTCGTTTTACTTTCATTTAATTTTAATTTATTCATTTTTAGCCATTGGTTTACGTTATTTATATCATGTTTTAAATTTTCATTGCATTGTTTATCTGTGTTTTCTTCCGTGTATATCAATGTATCATCTGCATACAGATTAATATTGCACTTTTGTAAAACGTTAGGCATATCGTTTATGTAGATAATAAAAAGTAGAGCTCCTAAAATAGACCCTTGAGGGACACCATATTCATTGTTAATAGACTCCGATTTTATATTGTTTATTGTCACTATTTGTTTTCTATTTGATAAATACGATTTAAACCATCTTAGCTCGTTTCCTTTTATACCGTACATGTATAGTTTTTCTATTTTCAAAAGCTTGCTTAAAATCTAAGAAAACTGCCATAATTTCTTTATGATTTTTCACATATTTATATCTATTTATAACACAGTTTACCGTAGTTTCACATGAGAATTTTTTTCTTAAACCCGATTGGTATTTTGTAAATAAACTGTTTTCCTCAAAATATTTATCTAGCTGTTGCTTAACTACTTTCTCAATTATTTTTTCGCATGTTTTTTAAGTGTATTAATTGGCATATATTCTTCACATTTGTTTTTTTTTTTTTTTATTTTTTCAATTGGTGTTATTGATGATATTTTCCAACTTTCTGGAAATTCTACGGTTTCGAAAGATCTATTTATAACTTTTGTCATTATTTTTCCTAACTGATTCCAATTATCCATTATTATACTCATTGAGACTTTATTTAAGTCTGGTTTATTTTTTATATCTTTACATATGATCTTAAGTTCTTGTGCATTTATTGCACAAAATTTAAATTGGGTATTTATCGTAGGTATTTGATTTACATACTGCACATTTTCTATCGAATTTCTTATTGAGCTAATGCTATCCACAAAATAATTATTAAATATATTTACAATATGATCTATCTCCTTATATTCTACTTCATTAAACATCACATTTTGTATCACATTTTGATTTTTATTTATTACCAAGTTTTTTATCTCCTTTCACATTTGTTTCTGGTCTTTCGCGTTACTTATTTTTTTATTTATAAATTTATTTTTCTCATATTCTAGTTTAGTTTTGTACTTGTTTCTAGCTATTTTATAAAAATTCCATGCTTCATTTGTATTATTTGTTTTAGCTATATAGTATTTATTAATTTTATTTCTTTTAAGCAAATTTAATTCTCTACTAAACCATTTGTTCACATTATCCTTTTCTTTTTTTGTCCTCTTATAAGTTAATTTATTGATCGTATTTTCTATGCATTTATCAATATTGTAAACATTGTCATTAAGGTTATCATCTTCCAAGTAGTTTAAAACACAATTAAGTTCTCTGCTAAACTGATGTCTGTCATACTTGAAAATTTCAATTTCTTTATTTACTGTCCGTTGACAGTTTGTATTTTCGAGGACTATATCTATTGCTTCATGATCTGATATTTTATTTGCATCTTGGGGGGCACGTTAATAAGCAAAATTGCAGTATTTGGGGCTCAGCAAACCTAAACGTGGTCTTACAGAAACCAATGCACCCGTTAAGTTAGGTTAGGTTAGGTTAGGTTACGAAGGGTAGTAGCGAGTAAAACTCGCCACCTCAACCAGGAGGCCCTTAGGCCAATTGTGAATCCCTTTAGAAGAGTCAAGAGAAAAAAGGAAAGACAAGCATTTCATATGTAAAAGGAAAAGAGAGCAAGAGTGCCTTCCGCAAGAAGTCCAAGGAAGTCAGTAGTCATAGGCGCTGAATCACCTATCTGCCCAGCCACCCAACCTCCTTGATGAAACCTATGATTTTCCCCAGCCCACAGCCAGGTACCTCACCAAGTCCATATAAAAAGCGGCCTCCAAACCACCTCTGTCGGCGGATCTGCCGCCCTCCTCCTCGTCCCCGCATACCCTGCAGAAATCTGGAGAGTTCCTGTCCTTTTTTTTTGTCATATATCTCACATCGCAGTGCCCTGCTCTCCTTGAGCAGCAGGTCAGTGCCTATCCTGTCCAGCCTGGGCCATAAAAGTCTAAAGATCCTGCAATTAGCCCTGCCTCTCCGAGTTTGGCCCGCTTTTTCCATTATCCAAGTCTCTATCAGCCCATAAAAGAAACCTAGAGGTGGCTTCACCGGCTCACAACCAAGTCCAATTTCCCGGGCCGATCCCTTCCTTGTCAGTCTATCGGCAATCTCATTATTGCGACGTCCTAATTTTAATAATTTAATATGGTTTAAAAAGTTTAAAGTTTATTTTTGCGAGTAAATTAAATTAACCATTTGGTTGATAATTTTATAGTCCAAAAGTCATGTTAAATCTTACTTTACAATACAAATCAAATTTACATTTAAATTTTAAGACACCATTTGTTAATGCCTCTCATAGCTCATTTAAATTGAGTGAAATTTATTGCAAATACCACATTAGAAGTTATTAAAAAAAAAACATGTCTTAATTATTGGAAAACCTTAAAAATTTTGATTATGTATTTTAAAATAGAATATTTTAAAATATTTTTCGAGTTATGATATTGTTGTATATGATATAACAAATATTGCATACCTTAAGGCTTTTTAAAAATGAGATATCCGAAATACTGCCAATACTGTTTTCTGCCAAATTTAAAAACTCTAATTTAACATTTGTATTCAAATGCTCAATTGTTTTAATATTATTTCCTTCCAGATTCAAATAACGTAAATGAATACACTCCTTTAGACCTTCAATCGAAAGTATTCCATTGAAGGATAGATTCAAGTCTCGCAGACAGTGTAGCCGGCAAACGCCATACATACGTAATAATTGATTTTTGCTTAAAGACAACTGGAAAAAAGCGAAAAATATAAAATCACATAAAATAAATCTGCAAACTTGAACAAGTAATTAGGTTATTATGGTTTTAAGTCTCAAGAACTCACTAGGTGGTCATTTATTTACTTACCTTTTCAATTTTAAGATATGAATCAATATTATCAATTTTTTGTAATTCGTTTTCATCCAACAGTAAAGTGCGAACGTTCTGAGCGTCTTCCTGTTTTGGCACCTTTTTCAGCTGTTTACGAGACAAGTCCAATATACCTTTTTCATTTTCTTCTTCACCTATGTAAGTCAATCAGAAAAATGTATGGCGACAAAGTTAAACATTTTTTTGTTGCAGTTCGTTTTTAAATTTTCCCCCTTTTTGTTTGGGAAGAAAAAAGTATTTATGTGCTACAGCCGTTCAAAGGATACGGTAAGTGACGTCATAGTCTTGGCACTTAGTATATTGTAAAAATTAAAATATTTATGGAATTGCATCTTTAATATGTATATTTTTTCCTCCCCAAAAACCAAAATAATTTTTTGAGTAAAGGAATTTATGCAGCACGCATACATTCACATTTCTTTACACCTCTCACAATTATTTAAATATCAAATTTTACATTAAGTTTAAATACAGTACAAAAGCAATTCAAAATTTAATTTTTAAGGATCGACTTGATATTTTTTATAGAAATGTAAATACTTACTCATTTTAATTGTTTTATATTCTTCCTTGCAGTATATCCAAAACAAAAGGCTTCCAATATAGAAGCTGTGACTGTTGTTAATAATTCCAACGTTATGAAAAAATCAATTTCGTCCTTCTGTATATTTCACTTTTACTTTGCACTGTAATCTAGACTATATGGTTGTATAAATAAAAACGGATAACTTTTTGCCTAAGCAAAACTATTTATTTTAAGCTTATTTTTTTTATTTATATATGTATTAGTATTAATTTTTTAACCAAAACAAACTTATGTACTTAAAATTTAAATTACATTTTATTTCCAATTTTGCTGTACTACAAAAAACTACGCCGACTGGCCTAAAACCAGCGACTGTCGTTTTCTTTTACTGACTTCAAAGCTGGGGCGGTTTTAAAAAAGCAATATATCTAAGCTGCGCCGCTACTTACGTTCGGCATCGATAAATTCGGCTAACATGAACTCACCATGATACAAAAAACCAGGTTGTCTCGTCCTTGCAACAACTACATCTTAGAGCCAAAGTGTCGAACAACAGCTAATAGAAAAAAAACGATGTGTAATAATTTTTGTTGTTTCATTTTCACAGGGAGAACATAATTTTGACATTTTGGCTTAAACCAGCTGGGCCGACGAGACTACCTGGTTATTTGTATCATAGAACTCACCTACCAAGATATATTGAACAGGGTAGGAGTAACTGATGGGCACTGCTACATGTTCAATATATATTGTGATATTTGGATCGCGATCCATTTAAGTGGATTGATGGATCACGCTCGTATGCTACATGTTCAATATTTATCACGTCAGTATTTACGTTATTTTTGTGCTATGCGGGTTAATTCTGAGTTCACCGGCAGAACCCACTCGTTTTCACTGTCTCTGCCATTACCCTTTATTGAAATAAACTTTACACAAATTTTGTCAATTGTTTTACTTTTCATTTGTTTAATTTTGTCCACTGCGTATTTCCTTTTATTTCTTTTATTTAAAAGTTTTAACTGACGTATCATGATGTAATATCATGAAAATGCTACACGTTCAATATTTATCACGCGATCCGCGATCCGGATTTTGGATTTCATATTTTAGCCCATTCTGCGATATGGATCGCGATCCATCAATATTGCATGCTACACGTTCAATAAATATCGTGATACTAGAAATATCACGATATTTATTGAACGTGTAGCAGTGCCCGATCAGCTAACTTCTGTTTCCGCCATATTTTTAAAAACATGCTAAATTAATTACAGGAAGTTGTTGTTGTAGGGACGAGGTAATGCACCCTAAAATATGATATATTTGAACTACAAACCGGTTAATTATGTATGTATTTAGGTTAAGAAAAAAAGAGGGGAAAAGCTTTTAATAAGTCTGCTTTACAGCTGGACAAACCATTTTTAAATTCACTTTTAAGCTTGCCTTAAGCTTTCACACTTGGAAAATTTATAAACAGAGATATGAATATAGTTTAATTCTCTTATATTAATTTCGCTGGTGCTTTGAAATAAACATCCAGCAATATAAAGTGACGATAAATTGAGAAAAAATAATGTGAAAGACAAGTTGAGAACTACGAAAAATACAAAAGAGAAACGATAAAAATGTCCAGTACATATAGTCATGTACGACATACTCTACCTTTTGCCCCCCGGTAACTGTTTTCTTTAGTCTGTCCTGTTAGATCTAAAAAAGCTATTAAACGTTATTGGGATTTTAAGTAGTTATTACGTATAACACGGATATAAAAACTAGCGGTTTTTACTCTCAGTAGTAAAGTGCCTGGTAAGTTAGGTATTAATAGAAAATATGGTAAACAACACAACAGAAGTAAAAATTGTAAAGTTGCCTCATTTACAATAAAAATTTAACTTACTGGGCACTTAACCACCAATAGTGAAAGCCGTTAATATCTTTTAAAACAAGCTGTAAACTTACTTGTTTTTAGATCAAAAACTCCCCACATCGGTAAAGCGAGAAGTAAGTAAATATATTAGGATGGAGATTTTTAAGCATCAAAAATGCTGATTATATGCAATTAAAAGTCAAATTTTTTTGGGTTTTCGAGTTCTTTGAAAATCTTAACTGTCGTATTGAAATTAATATTGATTATCTTTGGATAGACACACTATACACTGCCTATTCGTAAAAACAAACTTGAGAATTTTTTCCCCGCTGTAATGGCAAATAAAATTTATGTTTTGTGCGTGCCTGTGTTTAAAAAAGCAAAATTACGGTGAACCAACAAATTCTTTTTATTAATTCATACAAAATATCGCCTTATAAACTGCGCACGCCATTTATTTTTGATATAATAAGGTTTGTAGTTAGAAAAGTTTTAAGAACAACAACAACATCATATTAATATATAGAATTTAACAGCTGCAAAAAAGTTTGTAAGTCGCTTAAGTGCTGACACGCTCAAATAAAAGCCGATTTTGAAAATGTCAAGGCGAAAGCTCTTTAACCAAATTTTCGCTTAGTTCAGAAATCTTTTAGAAATGTTTAGAAATATACTCGTATGGTATCGCAAAACTTAAGGCAGAGTCAAAGGCTCAATAACTTACTGTGTAAAATATGGGTTAATCATTATGTTTGTGAGCATTCATATATACTCGAACGAATTAACTTTGAAATATGGCAACTCCAATTTTATTTACATTTGTATATATTTTTTTTAACAATTTTGGCGGAATTACTTTGTTTATTTTACAATAGCTAAACACAAATCTAAATAATGGTTGGAACATTTGAACCCCGAACTTTAGTTAATGGTAACATGTTAAAAACTCATGTTGGCCAAAATGTCAGTATTATGTTGTGCGTAGAAGATGAAGCAGGCACAAATTTAACAGGTACTTCTACGGATGATCAAAAAGTAACTGTCAGCTTGTCTGATTCAGCGGGAGCAGTTAAGGGCGATTGGATAGAAGTAATAGGAAAAGCAGCTGGTCCTGCAGCGGTTAGAGCTAGTGAGGTTAGTATCATAATAGTTTGCGTTAAATGTTTACTCTAACTTAAAATATCTTTTAGGCAGTTTTATTTGGTGGAGAAAATGTCGATTTCGACAAAGATGGCTACAACATGATGGTTTTATTCATGAACAATTGTAAAGAAATTTATCGCCATGGTTGAATTTTTAGAAAATAAACTAAGTGATAAGTAAGTGTGTTTTTTTATTTCAATCTTCTACAATACACGTTTAACCGAAAGGTCGGGATAAGTATTACGTTGGAAACGCCCAAATATATAAGTCAATAAAAAATATGCAAACTTTTCGAACAAAGTTTATGTTACGTTTTTTAATCATAAGAAAATGTTTGCCAAAGTGGTAGTCATCTAGAAATGGTAATTCACAGCTTACTCTGGCCCACATACAGTTGTTAAAACTATTTCAGGAATATGTTTTAGTAGATGCAAATTCCTATATTCTATTATTTGCAGCTTATGTGGCTAACAGATTTTCGATAGAACAATTTACATACATACATACATATGTATATGTATATATGTATAAGGGGCCTCGTAAACAATTGATCATTCGAAATAAAATATAGGTAGTTCTCCAACTTGGTTTTAAAAATTGGCAACATTTTATGGGAATGAAGTATTTGATTTTTCTTCGGAACTACTAAACCGATTTGGATAATTTTTTAACCAATGTTATATTCTCACTCCCTAAACAGACATATTAAATGTTCTGAAAATCACGTATTTTCGAATCACATGTGATTTTAAGTTATTCAGGCATGTTCTGAAAATCACTTTTTGTGAAATTGATTTAAGAAACACACAAAATTTTTTAAATGTTTGGGATTTCAAACCGTTAAGTCAAATGCCTGCTGATTTAGAATTACTTGGTTATAGTTTTTATAATCTTGTTTTAATTTTGCAATAAATTAAACTAATGAATAACTTAAAATCACAAGTGACTCGAAACCACGAGAATTTCAGAACATGCCTGATTTATTTAATTAATTCATTGCGAAATTTTAAATAAGGTTATTGAAAATATAACCAAGTGATTCCCAATCGGCAGGCATTTATCTGACTGGTTGAAAATCACAAAAACTTAAAAAGTTTTGTGTATTTATTGTGATTTCAAATCAGTTTCACAAAAAGTAATTTTCAAAACATGCCTAGTAGATTTTATATAAGTGGAAGTAGTACCTCCCATACAAATAAAATGGTTATTATGGTAAATCCCTTCGCATTGGTATTTTAAAATATCCTGTCATTTGATCTAGCTAAGTTTCTTTCGAACTCCAAATGCTATAAAAAACTACTTTGTAGGGGCTATAAAGTTGTTAGATATCCTCGATTTTGAAATATAAAACTTCGTTATATTTGAAAGTTTGTCCTACTCAACAAATTTTTCTCTTGAATAAAACAAGTAAAAGCGCTATATTCGGCTGTGCCGGATCTTATATACACTTCACATTGATCTTTAAAGTACCCAGACATATGATCTAGCCGAATGATTTCGTACTTCAAATATTAAAATAAAACTGCTTTGTGCACTTCTACTTTCTATTTTTCCTTTCGCATCATGAAGTGAAATTTAAATTTTACAAAATAACAATACAACAAGCAAAAACAAAGTGCTTACTGTGCTGTCTGTTTGAGAAAATACACACAGATTTAGAATTTGTTTTTGCTAATTTCTCTCAAAGTTTTATGACAGCATCTAAAAACGCAGTTTTTGAATTTGATGCATAACATGTAAAAGCAAACCTTTATTGCTGTTGGTATTTTTAAGCAAGCAATGTTAACGGTGATTTTCAATGTTAGAGTTCGTTGAAACAAATTTGCTTTATTTATAAATTAAATAATGATACTTGCGGAAACTATATATGTATAACATATTGTAAAATTTGAATTTTTTTGGCGACTAAAAAATATATTGCACTCTATGACCTGGCAGCATTGTTTATTATTTATACAAATAAGAACTGTTAAGGTTTTTGTTGTTGAATCAACTTGCATCACTCTACGAATATGAGTATTTTTTTTTAAAATATGAATCAACGTGGGTATTTTTGCAAATCAAACATATGTATATGGGACGTCGAAGTACTCGGAGGGCTCGCATATGAAGTTTGGGAAATTGTAATAAGTCTTGCCTGCAACTTTCACGGTTACCGTAGATAGGTCAAATGTTGGGCTGACCCCAACTCATTTTTCCCTGCAAACATTTTCCTAGAACATACTTACCCCCTATCTTCATTCCCATATTGTGTGCTTGTGCCGATTATTGTAACGTCTAAAAATAATAGTGTGAGAGCCACTTTTATTATACCGCCCTACTCAGAATCACTATAACTGTCTCGAATATAACTCTGTCATCACAAAGCTGTTCATATATGTTTTACTTCTTGTTGCCACTTAATATTAAATAAAATTCTGTAATGTACAATTTATAAATAGCCATTGTTCACGAATGAATTAATTTATCTTCCTATACATTTACAGAATATATGTAATTGTTTGCTTTATAGGTTCGTAAATATTCAGTTTAATAAATAGAAAATTGTTTCATTCCAAAAAAAGGTCATATATTTTATTAGTAATTGTTACTATGCAATTGAGACTATTCTTTTGGTTTAAATATTAATGATTTATACACCTCGTTTACTTTGATGGGCATTCGTTCTAAATCTTCCATTAGTGACATTTCTTCCTTTAGATTGTTTAAATACATGCGCTGTAGTTTTCTTATCATAGGATTGATAACTTTCGAATTGACCACATCATCTACAGAAATGGTTAGGGTACCTGTATCTCTAGAGTCCGAAATATCGCCTTTTGCAATTTCTGTCATGGCATCTTTCTGCGTTTGCGTTGTGTCCATTCGTTCAATGCAACGTTTACATTGACTCAATGTTGGGGGATAATGTGTATATTGCCGCTCTTGTAACTCACAAACGGTATTATCTGCTGGAGCGTCCACTTCTGTATTACACATTTGTTTAAGGGTCTTATCGATTACTTCATTTAACCTACATTGAGATTCGACTATTTTTCGTAAGTCATTGGAACTTTTACGACTTACTACCGTTTTTGATGACTTTTGGCTGTAAGCACTATCTTCAGAGCCATTGCCAGCATAATTTAACAGATTGTCGTAAGTGTTACGGTGATCACCAATAAAGTTATCGGCAACTGGTAACAATGATGCTGCACCTTGATATTTTCGGGAAGAATTAAATGCCAAATCAGTATTTGAGTGTAAAGGATTTAGTTGTAATGTTTTTAAGTCTGCAGTCAAATTTTCGCTCATATTACGTTGTCTAAATGGTTCGCCATCTTGCTGTAAGGTATAGTACGTCATTCGATCAGCATCTCCACCATTTTTAAGCGCATGTTGTTTGCTACTGGAATTAGCCCCAAAATCATGCGTTTTTTTCTGAGCCCTATGAATAGTACCTTTCAATTGCGGAGCATTTGATTCTGTTAAGTAGCTTGAATGACTTTTATGCTAAAATTAATTTAAATTAACATTTATATGTTTATAAAATAGAAAATTATGTACATAATTATGTATGTAAATATGTACATATGTATATTTGCATGCACTTACTTGTAAATTTGGAATATTAACTCCATCAATTAAATGATTTATTAATTTCTGACGATACTGATTTCCACTCATTATCAAATTGGTTTATATAGAAAATACTGTTAAATTGGAATTATTTTAAGAAAATTAAATGTTTTTAAAAAAGTTTTAATGATATAAAATATATGTTTGTTAATATATATTTTTATATGTTCTATATAAGCTTTTAAAATGATTTGTATAACAAAGGTAATTTGTATTATTTTAAAAGTTACCAGAAAAAAAATTGAATTTACATAAGTTATTTGGTAGAGTAAGTGCGGGTAATATGATTTAGACTGGTAATAGGTGTGTTTCATAGGGTAAAATTAGAATAAACAGAACAAACATTTACTCTCCTAAGACAACGAAAACACACAAAAGAACGGAACACAAAAAAACCAAATTTCCATCCATTTGTTAATGTTTGTTTTTTCAAGTACGGGCTTTCACTTATCCAATTTAGTGTAGTGTTAAATTAAAAATTTTGAGTACGGGAACACAGCTAATGTGTTATAGTTTTCTTTTAAGCTTACAATATAAGAATAAAGGAAACAGGCTAAAGTGATTGCGGCTCTCAGAAAATTAAAAAAGCTATGCTTTAATTCATTTTTGCAAGTCATTTTTTTTTAAGTTTGAGATTTAAGTAAATGGCAAGTACTAAATAAGCAAAAAATTCATGCAGTTGCTTCATATAATTAGCTCTCTTCTTAAAACATTTAAATATTTGCATCAGCAATAGGCACCACCAAAAAACACATATGGTTTGGCCTGTTTAATTGGACTTATTTGTGAGCCAGTGAGGCCATCACTGGGTTTCAATCATTGGCTGATAGGGAATTGGATAATGGACAACGTGAGCCAAACCTGGAGGGACATGGCTGATTGCAGAATCTTCTGACTTTCATGGCCCAGGAGAGCAGGGCGGTTCTCAGAAGCATTATGGGTACTCTCACGGGGCACTGCAATGTGAGATATATGACGAACAAATGGGACAGGAATTCTCCAGATCTCTGAAGATTATGCGGGGATAAGATGGAGATAGAAACGGTACACGGAACACCTTGTCTGCCACTGCCCTGGGCTGCAGATCCGCCGACAAAGACTTGATTCATCAAGAAGGTTGGGTTGCTAGGCAGAAAGGTGTTTTAGCGCCTATTACTTCTGACTTTCTTGCGGACGGCACTCTTGCTCTCTTTTCCCTTTACCTATAGAATGCTTGTCTTACCTCTCTTCACAATAGGCCTAAAGACCTCCGGATGGAGGAGGCGAGTTGGACTCTCCACTTTCTTTCGTAACCTAGCCTAACCTAACCTAACCTCACCTAACCTAACCTTACACAAAAATAGGTACCTGAAAATATGAGAAGAGCTTTAAGGTTACAATCAGAGTTAATTTACGTTTAATACAATTTTTTGTTTTTCAATTTGGCTTAAATTCATATAATTTCTTTTTTGTCAGAAGAAATTTATATTTTCCGTTAATGTTGAAAGAAACTTTTATTAAAAAAAACAGGGTTTTCTACCGATACTAGCCGAAAGCAGCTACGCAATTTCATCATCAGTACTCTTTGAACGGTATTAGTGTCTTTTGGCTGTAACATCACCTATTAACTTACATGTAACAGAGAAAGGAAAATGGAATATCTATTTTCCTTCTTCTTTTATTTTGTAAGTTAGGACCAAGGTGAATTCGCCTTGGTTAGGACTAAGTTTAATTTTCATATCCACTATGTTTTTTTCTATTAAAAGTCTCTTTGGCAACACTTGACTAACGGTCAAGCATTAATCCATCTGTCAGATGTAATATTAAGCAAAAAACTATGAGCTGGTATGGTTAGGTACACTATACCACATTAGCAGCATATGGTGTATCACATTACCCGCAAAAGTTGCTTCCAATAGCACTTGCAGTATTTTCTGATATATTTAAAAAAAAATTATGGTTAAATATTTTTTGCAAATAGCTTCGTGGAGCTTAACATATGTATATAGCATGTTTGTGGTTAAATCATACCAAAAGCGTCATAAAATTAAAAGTTTGCCAGTCTAAAAACAAATGTGAAGGTGCGTATATCGCAATACCCGCACTTATTTTATACAAACTACAGGCAAAGATACACCCTACAGTTGTCATTCAAACAAGGATTATTCGATTTATATAATCAAGAAAAATTTAGTTTTACTTAAATAATTTTGATAAATAAAAATAAAGAATTTTTTTTCGGAATTATATAAAAAATAATATAAAAAAGCGATTTTTATATAATTTTCAATCGTATGTTTTTCTAGTTGCTTGACCTTTTTTATTAACTTTTTCAATATATAAATGTGTAGATATGTATGTCAGAAAATTATTTCCTACGTTATAATGCTGCCAACAATATTGGACGACATAGTTAGGCGACAAGTGTTCGTTATTTAACGATCGCATATTGTGTTGCCGTAGTTGTAAAACTAGTCCTGTATGGTGTTCAATAGAGTAGATATGAACCTACTCCCAAGTAATGCAAAGATGGGTTAAGTGGTCCGGCCCTAGGACACCATGTAGTCCTTCCTGTCGTCCAGTGCTGGACAGAAGCACAAGAGGTGCTGTATACTCTCAGTCTCCTCTGCGCCCTGACAGCTTCTACCAAAGTCGTTGAAAAGTAATCCCAATATACTGGCATGGGTTCCGAATCGGCCGGTAACTGCGGCCCCGGTGTTCCTTATCCTTCGTTTATCCAGATCAAGAGGAGACTTGGAAGGTTTCGGATTTATTCTCGGGCAGGTAATTTTAGTGGTTCCATATCTAGGCTCGTAAGGCTGTCTAGTCCCTGCGTTTTTTCTGGCGTATTCATCCACGCGGAGCTTACAGGAATGCCACAGAAGTGGTCGAATGCCCAATCATCCGATTTCGCACCATTCCTAGCAAGTGTGTCTGCAACACAGTTGCCCGCATTGGTCCCGCGTCCTCCCACCCACGCCAGGGTGATGTCAGAATGCATCGCAATCCAGTTCAAGGATGCCCGGCATTCGCGGACTAGTTGTGATGTAGAGTATACATTAGTAATGGACCTTATGGCAGTACGGATGTCGGTGAAGAATCCGATATTCCTGCCGATCATCTTGTAGTACGGTAGCCAGTTAGCCGCCTTGTCTATCATCGCCGACAGTTCAGCATGCAGTACACTGCATTAATTCGGAAGTCTTGAAGAAATCCGGACTCCTGTTTGTGCAATGAATATGCCTCTACCAATACCAGTTCTCCCCTTAGACTCATCCGCATATATCATTAGATCGACAGGTCCCGAGGAGATAATTTCATCCGCCCTTGCTATTGAAATAAAGAGAGAAAATTTCTTGCGGAGAAAAGGTTAGTCAATTAGATTCGGATAATCAGAGTCGATAATTCCGATAACACTTGCGTGGCCACAGGCCCTGCATTTCCATCCATCCACAGCATGCAGCCTTATCTTTGTAAGGAGATCCACTGGGAGCTAGTAGAGTAGGGTCAAAAGTGACCTAGTAGGAGATGCTCCCATTGCTCCTGTTATAAGGATCGCCATCGTCCATGGCCTTCCACCAGACTAAAGCTCCAAAGAAGAGAATCGCCTCTATCACCGTCATATATATTTTGGTGACTGAGTCCCCAAGTTTTGCCAATGGAACGTTTTCACACATACATTGCAGCCTTTGCTACTCCTGCTTCTACGTTCGGCTTTAAAGACTGCTTGCTGTCCAGAATGACTCGCAGATATTTCGCGCTATCCGATAAAGTCAGCACCACTTCGTCCAGTGTCGGAAGTCAGCAGATGAACTCTTGTATCTGTTCGTGAACAGGACAAGCCCAACTTAGAAAGGTTTATAGATAGCCGGCTCTGGGCGCTCAACGTCATCTGCATAGGCGACAGTTTCCATTCGCATTAAGTTGAGATACCTGAGCAAAAGTTAAGAGCTATGTTCCACAGCAATGGCGACAGGACACCTCTCGGAGGGGTCCTCTATTGGCTGATATTAAAAAAATTAAAAACCACAAAATAACTAATTTTTTTACTTTTTTATAAAAACCATAACAGTAACGGTCCGATTGTTTCTTCTAATTAATAGCATTTCCAAAGTTTCTGGTGCCCAACCAAAATTTAGCCTAAAGGTCATAATTAGTTGCATTTATTTATAAATTAAATACTGATACTTGCAAAAATTGTATATAACATATTGAAAAATTTAAAATTTTTGACGGCTAAAAAATATATTGCAGTGTATGACCTGGCAGCATTTTTTACAGTGATGCCAACTTAGCTATTTTGGAGCTAAATTTAGCTCTTTTCAATTGCTTCTAACTCGAAAATTTTCCCTTTAGCTCTTTTTTAAAAAAAGGAGCTAACACAGCTCTTTTCAACTGTGGAAACGGCACGTTTGTCACTTTTTGCATTTTATAGTAAACTTTACGTTTTTACCGTATTGTTTTTTTTTGCCTTTGTGGCATTTACGGAACATACAAAACTATTCATTGATTTATTTAATTTATGAAATTAGAGCAAAGCTTACAGCACATTTTAAAATGTTGGAATAAATTTCGGCATTTAGTGTAACAAATGTTTTTTTGCAGGATTCAGAAAACACTTTATGTGTTATAAAAGAATACGAAGATAATTTTAATAAAATTGAAGAGCTGTAAAATTGCTTTAAAAATTTAAAATTGTACAAGTAAAAAAATTAAAATAGAACCGACTAATTTTGAATCAAAGTGCATTATTGTTTGTTTTAAAAATATTATCCTATCTATACTATAATGCTAAAGTGGAAAAAACATTCAGTGCCATGAATTTTTTTAAGAATGAACTAAGAAACCGCATGGCTTTGAAAACGGTTAATAGTTTAATTCATATAATATACATATGGTTTACAAAGGTTTAAACTGTTTAAATTACGACTTACCAGGAAGCGTATTTGTAAAAATAAATTGGAAATAAAATGGAAACAATAACAAACCAAGGGATAAAACAAATTTTTACAGTGTACCATATGTACCAAAACTTACTGAAAACAAATATTTAAGAAAGATAATGGACAATAAGGAACTAAACATAGCACACACATCAAACCAAACAACTAGACATTTATTTACATGCAAAAAAACAAAACTAAATAAAATGAAGATTGACAATGTTGTTTACGAAATAGAATGTAAAGGCAATGATAACGAGCGATGCAACAAAATATACATAGGTACAACAAAGCGAAAGTTGGAAACAAGAATAGCAGAACATGCAGCAGATGTTGAAAAGGGACGGGAAAGCACAGCTCTCACTCAACACATTAAAGAGACGGGACATAAAGTTTGTTTTGATAATGTCAAAATATTGGACAAAGAAAAAAGAGAAAACAAAAGATTTACATTAGAGAGCCTACGTATACAAGAGAAAATAAAAAGAGTTATGAACACAAAAGAAGACAAAGATAACATTAAACTTCAATATTCAATCGCCATATTAAATTAAACTGTGATAGCATAATAAACTGTGATAATTTTTGTTTTGTGCCGTAAATAATTGTTAATTTATTTATTTATTTATTTATTCATATTGTGATGTCCAGTTTTTAAAAAATTTTTATACAAATCTGACAATACATCAGATTTTTAATATGTAAAAGTAGCAGTAAGTTTTACAAAAATTGTTTTATATACACAGACATACATTTTAATTTATTAAGTTTGAAAATAACAAAAACTATAACTTATTTAATAGATAACTTCAATAAAGATCCCGCTCCTGAAGAAGTTGGAAAAAAGCCAACGAAACGTCGAGCAAAAAACCACAAAAATTGAAAAACTGTTTTATTAAGATCTAAAACATATTTGTGACCAACATCAGTCTAAGGTAACCCCTAAATAAAATCTTAAAAATAAATGAAAATTGGTCATAAAATAAAAGGAAATATATACTTAAATTACAACGATAGACCTGTTCGTAATAAAAATATACAAGATAAGTAAAATAAAAACCACATCAACTCTAACACAATATCAGTAGTGCGATTCAGTAACTTTTAACGATTCGACAATCGTCATATTTATCGACAGAAATTATTGTTTGCTGCTACGGTTAAGTGATTCACTAAGACTTTTTTAACGATAGTGGACAATTTGATTTTTGTTTGTATTTTATTAGTTGTAAAATCATAAATATAGTAAAAATAATATATAATATACAAAATAACCTTTTGTCGATACAACTAACAACACAAAAATTATTTCCGTTATATTATCAAGTATAACGATTGTAAAAATTGCTAAAAAGTTTTGCTGTTTACTTAACAATAACAGCTGACTTTAACGGAAGTGAATATCGTTTAAAACTTTACTGAATCGCAAAATCGTTATATTTATTGTTTACTTATTTTAACGATGCGAATATCGTAAAAATAAGTTACTGAATCGCACTACAGACTAGCATAAAACAGAATGCAAAACTTTTACCAACATATAAAATCACAATATGGCACAAAAGCAAACAGTTTATTAAAGGAATATAGTAGAGAAGTGGAAAGATTAGCGAAACAGACAGAGAGACTAAATTTCTTGCTAGAATGCAGGCGATATGGGATAACACCAAAACATTTAATAAATTCGACTTATCAATTAAAACAACTGTTTCAGACAAAAACGGCAATTGGAAAAATTAAGACTATAGAAACTAACTTACACACAAAACTCTTGAACACGGAAATTAGAGAAACACACATAAAAATAACATTAACGAAAAACAAAATAGAGGATGTAAACAAAATATTATATAAAACACTGGGAGAAATGATTTGGACAAACTCTAAAAAGAAACAATGGGAAAAGTTTTACAACATGAAGAGGAAGATAAGGAAAGGACATGTCTCGAAAATTGAACACTTAAAAAGAAGAAAATTTGAGGAATTTAATTTTACTTACAATGACGATTGGTTTATAAATCAAACAAATATATACTTTAGTATGGAAAGTAAATGGTTGTTATCATTAGGTAACAAATTCGCACTACCAATCAGCAAACAAAATTTTAAAACAATACCAATTATAGCTGATATGGAACAGTGGGTACAGGCTATAAAGGATGACACTGAGAAGGAAATAATTCGATCAAAATTAGCAAACAGGTTGTCAAATTATAAGAGAAATTTTAGAAATACGGACAGGGAAAAATTCATACTTAGTATCTATGAAGATACAAAAGACATTATACACAAAAATAAGGATGAAATTATAATAACAATGGCAGACAAGGGTAATAAAACGGTAATCATGTACAAAACAGACTATTGTAGGAAGATGAACCAACTTTTGGATGATAAAGTTACGTATAAGATCATAAAGGATGATCCAACTGAAAAATTACAACGCAAAAATAACAACCTAGTCACACAAATGATGAAAAATAAGTACATTTCGAAGTATGAAAAAACGACGTTAATGACGTACTCAACGGCAGCTCCAGAATTATATGGATTACCGAAAACACATAAAGAAAATACCCCTTTGAGACCAATTTCCTCTTCTATAAAACTCCCATGTTATAACTTATCGAAACATCTAGGTCTAATTTTGAAAAATCTGATTTCACCGACTTACAATATAAAAAACTCAACACAACTGAAAGAGCAATTAGCCTATATAAACATGGAAGATAATGACATCATGGTTTCTTTTGACGCTGTGTCACTCTTTACTAACATCCCAATATATTTGGCAATTAAAAATATACTTAACAATTGGGAGAAAGTAAAAAAACACACAAACATACCAAAACGACAATTTTTGACAATTCTAAAATTTTGCTTAGAGGAAAACAATTATTTTACATATAACGGCAAGTTTTATCACCAAACATATGGTATGCCAATGGGCAACCCATTATCACCAACTATAGCAGACATAGTACTAGACAATCTACTGGACGAAGTAATAGATGAGCTAACAAAAAACAATGTGAGAATAAAACACATATCAAAATATGTGGATGATATGTTTGCAATCATCAAGAAGGAGGATGAACAGATAATTTTAGATACGTTGAACAAATATCACAATAAACTACAATTTACGATTGAGAGAGAAACAAATATGGAATTACCCTACCTTGACATGAAAATTATAAGAGACGATAAAAGGTTGATAACAAACTGGCATACAAAAAACACTTCTTCAGGACGAATAATTAACTATTACTCAACACAACCAAAAACGATGAAATTAAACACGGCAATGAACTTGATAAAAAAGGCAATGAACTTAAGTGAAGACAAATTTAAAGAAGATAATATCTTAAAGCTGACAGCCATCCTCAAACAGAACAGCTACCCGAAAACAATTATAAAAACATTACTGCAAAAAGCCTCTACAAAAAATGGAAACAATAACAAACCAAGGGATAAAACAAATTTTTACAGTGTACCATATGTACCAAAACTTACTGAAAACAAATATTTAAGAAAGATAATGGACAATAAGGAACTAAACATAGCACACACATCAAACCAAACAACTAGACATTTATTTACATGCAAAAAAACAAAACTAAATAAAATGAAGATTGACAATGTTGTTTACGAAATAGAATGTAAAGGCAATGATAACGAGCGATGCAACAAAATATACATAGGTACAACAAAGCGAAAGTTGGAAACAAGAATAGCAGAACATGCAGCAGATGTTGAAAAGGGACGGGAAAGCACAGCTCTCACTCAACACATTAAAGAGACGGGACATAAAGTTTGTTTTGATAATGTCAAAATATTGGACAAAGAAAAAAGAGAAAACAAAAGATTTACATTAGAGAGCCTACGTATACAAGAGAAAATAAAAAGAGTTATGAACACAAAAGAAGACAAAGATAACATTAAACTTCAATATTCAATCGCCATATTAAATTAAACTGTGATAGCATAATAAACTGTGATAATTTTTGTTTTGTGCCGTAAATAATTGTTAATTTATTTATTTATTTATTTATTCATATTGTGATGTCCAGTTTTTAAAAAATTTTTATACAAATCTGACAATACATCAGATTTTTAATATGTAAAAGTAGCAGTAAGTTTTACAAAAATTGTTTTATATACACAGACATACATTTTAATTTATTAAGTTTGAAAATAACAAAAACTATAACTTATTTAATAGATAACTTCAATAAAGATCCCGCTCCTGAAGAAGTTGGAAAAAAGCCAACGAAACGTCGAGCAAAAAACCACAAAAATTGAAAAACTGTTTTATTAAGATCTAAAACATATTTGTGACCAACATCAGTCTAAGGTAACCCCTAAATAAAATCTTAAAAATAAATGAAAATTGGTCATAAAATAAAAGGAAATATATACTTAAATAAATTCAATTGAAACATACATATAATACATCAAAATATTATATACCTATAATAAAAACAAATCTATAGACGGAAGAAGAAAATGTTACTCTTTTTTAAATGACTGTTATTTTTTTAAGTTACATAATTACAAATTAAATAATAAATACATTCATATATTTAACACGGAAAAATCTTGAATTTTTTAATTTAGCACCTTTTAGCTCTTTTTGACTACTCGGTTGGCTCTTTTTGCCTCTGTATTGTTGGCATCACTGATTTTTTATTCTTTATACAGGGTGTCTAGGGGGAGATTTATATATTCAAACTTAAATAAAAAAACGTACACACAAAGAGTAAACTAAGTAAATTTTACTTAAATCAAGCCATAGCGATGTCAAAAGTACGGTGAGTACGGGTTTTCTTTAATCAAGTACGAAATATCTTACTCCAAGTACAATGTTTCAAGTACGAATTTCTTACTTATAGCCATAATTAAGCCAAAAAAGGATTGATTTAAGTTTGGAACCGTGCTTGATGTAAGCCAAAAAAAGATTGATTTAAGCCGTAAACGGGAATAATCCAAAAATGAAATGTCATTTTTTTGACTTAAGGAGCTTAAAAAAGAGGAGTATACATATTTCGTTTTTATTTTATAGATACTTAAAATTTATAATTTAAAAATTTCATTTTTTGTACTTACCGAAGCTGAGATTCGAACCAGGAACATTCTGTACTGCAGCATAAGCGCGCTACCTCTAGGCCGCCGATACACTTTGTTTTCAAATGTAAAATAATATATTAAAACAACAAGTAATAACGCTATATTCGGCTGTGCCGAATCTTATATACCCTTCACATTGGCCTTTCGAAATCCCAAACTGTTTTTATTTTTATCCATTTTTTTTACTTATGAAATATTTTTTATTTTCAAATAGAGGACAGTGTCACTTCCTAACGCTCCACGGGTGACTACAAGGAAGTTGTATGGGTTTTCATCCTAATTTTTTCAAATTTTGTTTAGCAACCCCCTTAGGGCGCGGAGATAAGGGGTAAGTATGTTTTAGGAATATGTTTGGGAGAAGAAACTAATGGGGGTCGGTCGTACACTTTATTACTCTAAGACCAACTCTGAAGAGTTGTTGGCGTTTTCATATCATTTTTGTAAATTTTGTATGGCAACCCCCTTTGGGCGTGGAGATAGGGGGTAAATATGTTCTAGGAATATGTTTGGGAGAAGAAACTAATGAGTTCGGTCGTACACTTTATTGCTTTAAGGCTGGGTCTAAAGAAGTTGTGGGCATTTTCATATCATTTTTGTAAATTTTGTATGGCAACCCCTTTAGGGCGTGGAGATGGGGGGTTAGTATGTTCTCGAAATATGTTTGGGAGAAGAAACTAATGGGGGTCGGTGGTACACTTTATTACTCTAAGGCTGGCTCTAAAGAAGTTGTGGGCATTTTCATATCATTTTTGTAAATTTTGTATGGCAACCCCCTTAGGGCGTGGAGATAGGGGTAAGTATATTTTAGGCATATGTTTGGGAGGGCAAACTAATGGGGGTCGGTCATACACTTTATTGCTCTAAGGCCGACTCTGAAGAAGTTGTGGGCATTTTTACATAATATTTGTAAATTTTGTATGGCAACCCCCTTAGGGCGTGGAGATAGAAATGGACATCGCTAAATCGGCTTCCCTATCTGTAAGGATCCAGAATATATATACTTTATGGGGTCAAAAATGGATAATAAAGAAATTACAAAAGGAATGACAAATTTATATATACCCTTATCACTTATGTGAAGGGTATAACAAGTTTTTTTCTGCTTGATATATTGAAGCAATCCGAATAGGCTTGATTTAAGAAAATGTAAGTACGGATCGTACTTAAAAATTTTAAGAAAGATTTTGGATAAATTCAAGAATAAAATTCTTAATTTTAGAAAAGCAGGTTTTCTTTCTGTGTAGTAATTGACACAAATTTTTATTAACTAAGTGATGATATGGAAAATTTTTCTAAAGCAAATTAATCAGCACTCTGGCTGTGTGCGCAGTTGCCCAATCCTGTTGAAAACACGTGTGTGAAGAGTGCGATTGATGAACTTGCAGGTTTGGCAAAAAGAAATCTGTAATCATGCGTCGATAATTTTTACCGTTGACATTCGTCACCTACCCTCGAGAAAATTCTCGGAAAAAAATTGTCAAATTATCTCACGCTTGGATAACGCACACCAAATAGTTACCCTGGGGCATGCAATGATTTTCGCTCTTGGAAGCCCCAATGAGGCTGCTCTTTTTCGTATTTAAAGTCGGGGATTTTCACGTAAACTGCTTTCAAACAGTTCAAATTCTTCGGGAGTCCTGTACATTATTAGTTTACAGAAGTAAAGATTAAATTATAAAAAAAAAAGTTAAAATTTTTTTCTGCTGGCAGTTGAGTCGTTTTCGTAATAAAAATGTAAAACTGAGTTAATATTGAACAGCAGCCATCATTGGCCGAGTAGTTTAGCAGACAGTTACATATGGGGCCATTTTTCAAAGTGCCTGCTAAACATGTTGCAATATACATAAGGCGTTAGCTTCGTACTCCGTCATTGATTTAAAAAATTAAGCGGTGACCTGTCAACCACTATATAAAACTTATATTTATGCATACATATTTGTGGCACCTTGAAAAATGGCCCCAAAACATTAAATGAAAAATGGCTCCAACTTCAAATGGAAAATCATTGAATGATTTTTCGTAGTTCTTAAAAATTTAAAAAAGGAACCCAAAAAATTTTAAATTTTTGGGTGATACCAAAAATGAAATATCACCCCAGTTTCGGAAATGAAAAATGGCCTAAAAAACAGGGAAAATGGCCTCAAAACAAAATGAATGACTTTTAAGGGAAATGAAAAATGGCCCCGAAGTGAAGATATAAAATGGCCCTAAAATTTTTTATTTAAAGTAACAACTAAAAAAAAACTGGGATATGTTTACTTGTTTTTTGGGGCCATTATATGAAATTAGGGTGACTTTTAATTTTTAAAATCAACCCAAATTTTTTTAATGTTTAGGGCCATTTTTCATTTTTTAATACTATGAAAAATGTTTTTTTTTTTCAGGAGCCCCTATTCGTGTGTATAATATTCATATACAAGCAAAAAATAATTCATTAAGTAATATAAAATTAAAAACTTTTATTAAAATTTTTTTTTTAAATATAAAACTTTATAATGTAACAGTCTCCATATATTTTTCAAACGAACGTGTTATTATTGAATGACTTGGCCCAAGTTGAGTATCTGCCATGACCGCTAAACGATATTTATCACCAAAATGATGAATGTTTAAAGAAAGACCTAAAAGTGATGGAAGAAAAAAACGAATTGAATTTTAATATAAAAATGATCACAATCAATAGTTAAGCATCATTCATAAGTAAATAGTATGCCCCATATTAAAACAAAAAACAACAGGTAAGAGCGCTATATTTGGCTGTGCCGAATCTTATATACCCTTCACATTAGTCTTTAAAGTACCCATCCATATGATCCAGCCGAATGATTTCCTACTTCAAATATTATAATTAAACTGATTTGTGCACATCTACTTTCTATTTTTCCTTCCGCATCATGAAGTGATCTTGCAAACAAATTAAGTTTTTTTATAATAGGCACCATTTATATATTCATACTCTTGGATATAATAATAATAATAAATAAAAAAAAATTCATAATAAGTACATACTAGAGGCCAGCTCAAGACGACACTAAATAAGGCATCATCTCAAATTTTCAATTCATTTCATACACCTTACGTGTGCACACACAACAATAAGTGCTGCGTTGTATTGTTCGCAATCTCTTTTATTTACTTAAATTTACTTAAATGAAAAATATATTCACACTTAATCACACTTAAATAAACAACAACGGCACATCAATTCATCATGATCACACACTTCAATTCATCTCGAAACTTTACTGTTGATGGGATGTTCCTGGTATGTCAGTTTTAAAAACGGGTTGATTTTTAATGTATGTATGTAATGTAATGTAATTTCGTATGCATTTTATATTGATTTGCCTGCTTGTATATATGTTTGTCTATGTATCTATTTAACATTGTGTGTAATACACACAGTTTTGTTGTTGTTGACCACACATCATCACAGTAATTTTTTTATCGACCACACATCATGACAGTATTTAAGTTGTATCAACAACAGTGCATGACACCACTCTTTATTCTTAACTACACTACATTGCATCAAAGAAACTGTAGTAGCTACAGTACATTACAGCACTTAAATAGTTTAACCGCACAACAACACAAGAATTAGAAAATTATGCGGTTTTTAAATTAGCTTAAATAGGACTTGATGCAGGTCTCTAGTACATACATACCTATGCTTGCTGAATTTGGCACACGTCAATTTATATGTAGTATGCTTGTATGTATGTACATTCAAACATATACACATACATACATGTGTGCAGTTGCAGTATTTTGCGTATATCTAGATCCGTGGTAAACCGATCTCGGTCATTTTAAAAAGCGATAATTTCAGGAATAATTCCAAAAGTTCGGTACTTGGTCCGTAGGGTTTAAATTGACTTCGGAAACTTGATTTCAACAGACGTACATAGTGATAAACGGACAGACGGACATGACTATACCGACTTTTCTGTCTATAAGGATCCAGAATATATATACTTTATGGGAGTCGCAAATAGATAATAAAGAAATTACAAACGGAATGACAAACCTTTACCCTTATCACTTATGTAAAGGGTATAATTATATATGTTCAATGTGAACCGCACGTAACACGTCCAAAAAATCAGAAAATAGTAAATATTAAAAAAAATATATATTGAAATCGGAAATTGAAAAAGCACTTAATTTTAAGAAAACTTGTTTTAAATCATCAAGATGGTGCATTTCTTCTCTTCACTCTTTTATGCCGAGGTTTTTTTTTATAATTAGTAATAAAAAAAACTGATGCGATTTTTTACAGACCACATTTAAATCACATCTAAAGATACTATTGCATATTTTCTGGTTTTGTTGCATTTAATTAAATGCAGAAATAAACTGGCATTATAAATGACTCGCCGATGTCATTGTTTTGTTTGTATTGAGCATCGATTTACACTTGATTGAAGTGTTGTAATAAATTTTAGGTTTATATCACATAAAAAGCTATATTAAAAAAGAACATTAAAATCGCATTTTAGATCAGAAAATTCCTTCCTAGTAGGAGTGTTTTTTCCCCACATATTAAATGCAGAAAAAGTTCAAGTTTTACATCTACTTCAAAATAACACCTTGGTATTAAAATTTGACGATATTATACCAAACTTATCTGGCAGCTATGCCTCTATACTTAGACCTTAACATGGTTGCCATACAAAATTTGAAAAAAATTATTTTTTCTTCCAAACGTATTCCTTAAATATACTTACCCCCTACTTACCCCCATCATGACTTAAGGGGGCTACCATACAAAACTTACAAAAATTATGTAAAAACGCTTATAACTTTCACAGAGTCGGCCTTCGATAAATAAAATGTACGACCAACCACCATTAGTTTCTACTCGCAAAAAATATTCCTAGAACATACTTACCCCCATTTCCATGCCAAGAGGGTTGCCATAAAAATTATGAAAGAAATGGGGTAAACCACCTACAACTTCCCCGGAGTCGCTCCTAGAGGAATAAAATGTATCACAGACCCCCGTTATTTTCTCTCCCAAACATATTCCTATCCTTTTCCCCCTATCTCGTATCACCTAAGGGGGTTGCCATACAAAGTTAAAAATATTAAAGTAAAAGTCGGCACAAAATTTAAAAAAAAAATTATGGTAAAAACGCCTACAGCTTCCCAAATCCCCCTAAGAGGGTTAAAATATGACACCGACCCCTATTTTAAAACTAGAAATATTTTATAAATAAAAAAACGGTAAAAATAAAAAAATGTTTGGGGTTTCGAAAGTCCAATGTGAATGGTACTAAGATTCGGCACAGCCGAATATGGAGCTCTTACTTGTTTTTATATACAAAGTTTACTTACAAGTCTTAGATTGTGGTGGACGGAAAAGCAGGACATCTTCAACTGTTTGACCCCAGCGAGTCTGGAATTCGGAGTTATCGCCATGTATTTCTGTTATTGTAACTGGAAAATTTGATGAAAAATAATTTATGCAAATTTTTGTCAGCACACTTGGAAATATTGACGTCAACATGTCGTATTTAGTTTGACCAATTGATGCCAAATAGATCATAATCTGTTTGCGTCGTATTTGTTCGATTATTTCATGAATTTTTCTTGCATGTTTGCGATCGGGTTTTTTCAGTGGCAGTTGCAGGAAGACAACGCCACCGATAAAATCAGTCTTATCGCCTTGATTATCAGTCAAATATCCTTTTGCCATTGTGCGGCAAGTGGTATTGAGAATTTTGGGTACCGGAACTTCATTGGAGTAATATTCAAAGTAATCATAAATAGCAGCGGCCAAACATGAAAGCGAATAGTCAGACTCACGAACTTCATCACTAAATGTCAAACGTTTTCGCAACTGCTTGCTATCTATGGACTTGCTAAACGATACAATTTTTCGACCCGAGTAAGACATTTTGTTTAATTTATTTTCTTCTTTCGAAGGTAATTGAACTAGTTCCTCAAAGATATTTATTGGAGCTTTATATATTTCGTAGCATATTTTAATGAATTCCACCTGAGCGTAAATAAACAATGGCACATACACAGACAAGCGGCTGCAATAGGTTGTGACCAGTTTAGTTTCACCTTTGAATACTAAATCTTTGAAAGCTAAAAGTTCTAGGTAAATATGATAAGGTATATACATTACACTACCAACGTTCAGTTTCCATAAGAGTTTTGCAAAAGTTTTCATTAAATGTGGCAGCTGCAAAGACGTGCAAATTGACTCTTTAGCAACTTTCCATGACAAATTCTTTTTTTCCATCTCTATTGCAAATAGTTTGGTTAGAGTCTTATATTTTCCATCTACCATTTGGGGTTTTTGCAATGATTTCTTCCTCTGCTTTGAAGTCATAATTTTCCAATAACTGACTGCAACATTAACAGCTATTATTAGTAGAGCCGAAAGCAATTGAGTTATATTTGAGATTTTAAAACTAATTGTACCATCAGGAGTTTCTAAAGATTCAAATTCATAAATGAATTTATTCCATTGGTTAATAATAACAAGGGAAATATGTTTAAAGAGATTTTCTATGTGTTGCGGCTTACGAATAAAGGATGAAATATTATTTAACTTAGAGTTTCTTCTTGTAAAGCCACCAATTTCAACGACAGGCTTATCACTATCATCTTTTAGCATTAACATTTCGCTAATATGGAGATCATCTTCTTCAGCTATGATTAAATGATGAATTTTCAAAAGAATATAATAGTGTTGTTCCTAAAATGTTTGTAATTAAATAAAGTAATTTAATTGAAATATTTGTTTAGTTACATACTTGATTAACATCATTCTCATCCTGATTGGGCGAAATTTTTGTAGCCGTTGGTATCACAATAACTTGCCATTGTGGCAAATCCGATGGTATATATTTAGTAACTAAATCACTTACAAAATCTTGAATATTGTTATCATTTACAGCGTATCCCCGATGTGATGAAATATTTTGTACAATATGGTTGTTGATATTAAAGGAACTTAAAATATTAAATAATGATTAACAATCATATAAATGTATCGTTAGCTGAAATGCGTGAAAACCATGTAACTAAGGAAAAATCCCAAATCGATATTTTAACATATTTGAGTATATTTTATCAAAAGGCACATGACAATACATTTTTTTAATGCTAAAAACAAAACTTAAAACAGTATCAAAAAAAAAGAAACAATTTACATGCACTGCCTCTGTAATTTAGAAAATATTTTTGCTTTTCCTGTAAAATTTTGTAAAAAAAGTTGTTACATGGTTTTGCATTTGTAAATGTACATATCGTTACTTTAACAAAGAAAGGCCGTAACTCATATTTTTTTCGTAAAAATTTTTTTTTGGCTAATTATGATATATGAGCAGTCCATTTAAACGAAAGTCTGGGATTTTAAAAATTTAGGATTTAGGGCCTTTCTATATTAAGATAACGATATACATAAGTATGTGTTAAATAATAGTTTGTTTTTACCTTACATCCTTAACCCATCCGTAGTGGCCCCAACAGTTAACCAATTGTTGACGCAACTTAATAAATTTTAGTTGACCTGTTTTATCTCGTGCACTGATTAAATGCTCTTCATAATAACGTTTTATTTTATCGAAATCACAGGGGCCTTTCACTTGTACGAGGAAGTTAAAAATACCAGCATTTCGTGGTGTATCAATGAGAGAACGAATCTTTTTTGTTTTTGAGATTGATATTTGAGGATATTTTAATGAAAGCACATAATTCACTATTTCGTTGCTGTAATGAACAACTAGAATTAAGCGAGAAATTTTAAAATTAATAAATAAATTGAAAAAAGTTAAACATACATAACAACATAAATAGTTTCATACAGTAAAGATAATCAGGTGTGAATTTAGCTAAATCAGTTGAGGGGCACATATGAAAACAACTTCACAGTGGGACAGAATCATAATTTTGAAATAATACAGCTATTTATAAACAGCTTCTCCAGACAGATTGCCATTGACGTACCAGAGGAGTATTCAAGCTTTATGCCTTGAGTAAAACCATTTCCCCTATAAAAGAGTAAAGGGGGTACTTCGGCCATGGAACATTTTTCAACGCT
This sequence comes from Melanophora roralis, assembly GCA_963583895.1. Classification (NCBI taxonomy): domain Eukaryota; kingdom Metazoa; phylum Arthropoda; class Insecta; order Diptera; family Rhinophoridae; genus Melanophora; species Melanophora roralis. Next base: position 64,387,756 of record OY757188.1, read on the forward strand.
TTCCATTTTTTTATTTCGCATTCGATTTTATGATCTTGTTTGCATATCTTATTTCTACAAAAAACATGTTCACATGTGCAACTTTACTTTAACAATAATTGAGTTATGGCCTTTTAAGAATTGAAATTTTGAAAATTGTCCTGTTTTTTTCAAATTACCGGATCAAATACATACTTAGCTAATTTTCTTAAATTTTTTTTGTATTAGATAAACAAGAAAATTTTTAAAGAAAAGATCTTGACAATATCTGATTCCAATTTTAAGTTATACAATTTTCAAATCGGACAACTGCAAAAAAGTTAAAGTTTTTTGGCTATTTTTGCCCCACTGTAAGCTGCTTATATCGAAAATTCCATTGCAAATTCCTTCCTTGTGGATCCGTAAATTTTACGAAAGATGCACTAATATTGTAGGTTTCTAAGTAGTAAAGAAATGTTATGATAGTGCACAATGATTGTACTTTTTGTTTTTAATAATAAGCTAAAAAATTTACCGTCCTAATAAACAATATTGATAATGTTCTTACAAAACCTTGCACTCTAAATAAATTTAGATAAGTTTCTTAAGCCTGTAGAATAAAGTGGCTACACAGTTCAGGCAAAAAACTGTAAAGGTAATTAATTTTTTCCGGAATTAGGAGTCTATTTTCCTTATTGAGTACAGTTTTAAAAGTTTATTAAACTTCGCTTACAAAGCGAAGGGTTATGTGCTTATTTTGTTTAAATTGCAAAACTTGTTATGATTATCAATTACCACACAGAAAATAAATTACGACAAACTAATTATCATATTAGCAACCAAATTGTAAATACTATTCTTTTATTATATGTAGATTTCGACACTTCGAAACACATAAAGCCACGTGGCTTCACCAAATCAAAACATAAGAAACCAAATTGATCATGTTGTGATAGACGTCCAGCGTGTTAGACGTACGATCGATCCAAGGAGCGAACATCGATGCAAATTATTACCTTGTTGCAGCAAAAATTTGCAGCCGGTTAAATGTGTGAAACGTACGATCTGACACAGCACGGAAGCTTGACGTCGGAAAGCTGCAGACACAACAACCAAAAACGCCCTACCCCGTTCGATTGACTCAATTTCTTGAAAAAAAAATCACACTTTGTTTAGATAATGTTGCAGCCCGTTGGTAAAGCATCACCATTTCATGAATAAGCCGCGATATGGGTACATGGATACCCAAAGCCTTCCCCAAAGAACCCATGGTACGACCAAGAGTGCTATAATACTACCAAAGCAGAGAATACGGCATACAAGGCAGTAGAAACACGTCTTGCGAAGGAATGATATCGGGTGTAAAGTAGGAAGAAATGAAAAGGCGTGACTGTGAGCGTATCGAGATTTTCAGGAGTCAAAAGGAACTCCGAAAATTCAACCAAAAAGTGAAACAATAAACAGAAGGTTTTGGTATAGGCACATTCTCCTGGCAACTGATACAGATAGTGTGCTGAAGATATGAAAAAATAGTTTCTTACGCCTGTTGGTATCTGAAGAAGGAAATGAGTGCATACTGCCTAGCCAGAATGAGGTCGCAATAGCAGTTACTCGGCTCAGGAATAACAAGGCAGCAGGAGTCAATGGGTAACCAACTGAACTGCTTATAAGGCGTATGCATCAGCTTGTTTGTACAATCTTGCTAGAAGAACGCATACCCGAAGATTGGAACATCAGTGTTTTATGTTCTGTGCACAAAAAAGGAGACAAGACAGTATGTGCAAACTACAGACAAATAAGTATACTTCCCATTGGTTAAAAGATACTATCTAGCGTATTGTGTGAGATATTAAAATCAAAAGTCGGCGAGATAATTGGGCTTTAGGCCTGGAAAATCCACCATAGACCAGATATACACACTACGCCAAATCCTTAAAAAGACCAGAGAAAGACAGATCGGCACATACCATATGTTTCTCGACTATAAGGCTGCTTTAAGTTTAAAGGTGTTTCAAGCTATGTCTGAGTTTTGTAATACCAAATTGGTATCCCTGCGAAACTAGTCCGGCCCTGCAAAACGACCTTAATTAATATTCAATCCTCAGTTAAGATTGGCAGGAATATCTCTTAGCCTTTCAGTACCAAACGAGGTTTCAGATAATCAGCAGCCTTTCGTGTGATCTTTTTAACATTCTCTTAGAAAAGGTTATACGAGAAGCAAATGTGAATAGAACTGGTACACTATACACAAAGCGGCAAATGTAAGTCGCTTACGCTGATGATATCGACATCATGTGGCGAACACTGTGAGCAGTAACTTTTACCTTTGAGAAAGTCGAGAAAGAATCAGCCATAAAGAGTCTGGCAGTAACTGCAAAAAAACTTAGTTAATGGTATTAACGCATAAGACGTTCAGTAGACTTGGGAAGACAGTGGAAGTTGAAAAATACAAGTTTTAAATAGTCAACGATTTTATTTACCTCGGCACCGCTATTAAAAAAAACAGACAACGGTTTTGAGATAGGAAGAACAATATTGGGACTAAGTAAACAGTTTAAAAGGAAAGCCACCTCTTGACAAACAAAAATCACTCTTTACAAGAAACTGATACTACTCGTGCTTATATATGTTTCTGAAGCATGGGTACTTGCAAAAGCAGATGAGGAAGGATCAAGTGTAGGAAAACATCTCGGAACTTGGTATTGGTAATTGATTTAGTTTTTATTCTGACAACTATTACAAACTATTGGCCTTACGGCCCTTTGTTTGAACTTGCAACTGTAGGAATCAATACATTGGCATTATATGGAAAGAATATGGATGTATTATAAATAAATATTATGACTTGTACTCATTTTTCATTCATATTTACCATTTTTCAATATTAATCTTAATTGTTTTCAGTAATGTTAATATTTTAATTTTTAGTGATGTATAACAAATCAAGGCAAGTAAGAAAAAACTCGTTATTCAAAAACTATTTCACCTTCAATAAAGTAAACTTTTAAATTTTACTTTTACCTAACATTTTGTTTTTACAATTATCTTTTTTTATAAAATATACACTTAAAAAATTATTACAGTAACTGACTGTAAGTTATTTAGGAAGTAATCCGTAAAGTTGTTTTTAAATTAAAAAACAGTTAAATTTCAATATAATATTGGTTTTTAACTGGTTTGAAGAGTTATTCAAAGCTCCAACTGCACAAAAATACTGGGGCCAAATCGTCACATTCGATTCGAATCGAAATTAAAAAATTCTAATTAGAATTCCTATACTCAAAGCATTGACAACTCGATCGATCGAATGAAATTTCGATTCGAATCGAATGCGACGATTTGGCCCCTGATTTTCCGTTGCAGTTAATTTTGTCAGTTATTTTTTATTAATATATACTTTGTGTTTAGCTGTAAACAACAGAAAATCTAGTTAATTTTAGACGAATAGTAAGTTATATTTTTGATGTCTGAAGTTGAATGAAATATTCTGTTGATTTTAATAAATATCTATCTGGAGGGTTTTTAAATGAATATCTAGTTATTCCTAATACCATTTCCAGCAGATTTTACATAAATACTTTTTTGAGTGTACATGTCGTCATACACTTTTTTTTATAAAAACAATATTTTTCTAAAATACGAAAATAAGAATGTGCATATATGCGATTAATGTATGAGCTTATAACCATTGTTTTACATCACTATGACTCAAGTGACAAATAGAATTAAAAGAGTTGCCAACGTTAGGCTTACAAAATTCTTAAAATTATTTTAGTTTAAATACGGGTTATGAATACAAAACTTAAAAAAAGCATTTTTAGGCTTAAAATATTTTTAAACTGAAATGTATTTAAAACTTAAATTAAGATTTTTTTATGAATACAGTCGTCAATCTGTACTTTGATCACAAGATAATATGGTCACCCAGCTGGACGGATGGACGTACATTTGTTGATCGACCTAGGAAGTGAAGATCGCAATTATTGAAAGTGTTTTAAGACTTTTATTTTTGGGTGTAACAAGCATCTGCATTAACAAGGAACAAGGAAATGTAAAAACTTCTGACATTTAAATAATAATAAAAGCTGATGTTCATCTCCTGAAGCAGTATTTATTGCCATTTCTTTAATAACTAGTTGCATCATATGTCACAATCAATTTTGGTTTCAAAATTTAAATGCAAAGAAACACACACATTTTGTTTTACAAAAAAATGGTAAGAAATTTTACGCATTATTTTTCCAGCAAACTCGCCTTGAAATTTTGTGAAAATGTTTGTCGGATTAATTTTGCTTGAAATTTAAATTTTTTTTGACATTCACTTTCTCAAACACAAAAAGGAAATGCAGAGGGCCAAGTTTCGCCTTGATACTACCTGTAGTAGTGTACCATGTGTTAAAGTTAAAAAAAAAACAAAAGTTTTATTTCAGAGCAGATAAGTTGTCCTGAAATTCACGAACCTCGCTTAAAAATGTGCTTTGAAAACGGCATAAAAACTAGTTACTAAACATTAGGTAAAAAGTAAAACACACCCAACTAGGACAAACGACGAGCTTTTCGTAAAGAATACCAGTCATCGAAAACACAACATATATTTAAACAATTTACAAGCTAAATTGTATTGCATTTAATTATTTATTGAACTAACTAAAAACATATATCAAAAAACGAAAATTCAAGAATAGTTTTTTCAAAACTAAAAATACAAAGCATATGTGATTAGACATAAATATTATTTTAAATATAGAGTGTTAACTATAACATAACATTATTGTATTCAACACTTTCCCTTGTTATATAGAGTTATCACTCTTTAGACCCAACATTGAACAAAGAAATTTTAGCCTTATGGGTTGAAGTGGCTTTGTCATGATATCAGCTAATTGATTTGTTGTAGATATTTGTTGAACTTCTAGTTTATGTTCAACTACTTTTTCCCTTATAAAGAAATGTTTTATTGCAATATGTTTGGTTCTGCGATGAAACTCGGGGTTCTGCGAAAGTCGAACTGCGGCAGCATTATCAACTTGTAAAATCGGAATCTTAGTAAGATGTATTACTTCTGAATATAAACGACTCAGCCATATTATTTCCTTAGTAGCTTCTGTTGCAGCGACAATTTCGGCTTCAGTTGTTGATGTAGCAACAATTGTTTGACGTTGACTCATCCAAGAAACTGATCCACCAGAGAATTTAATAACTACACCTGATGTTGATCTTCCTGTTTTTAAACAACCTCCAAAATCTGCATCGCTATAGCATTCTAATTCACGTTTAACATTTTTGTTGTATACAATACCAAAATCAATAGTACCAGCAATATATCGAAAAACTCTTTTCACACGAATAATATCATCTGATGTGGGATTCTCTAGAGTTCTTGAAAGAAAACCAACTGAGTACGCAAGATCTGGCCGTGTACCAAGCATTAGATACATTAATGCACCAACAGCTTGTCGATACGGAAAATTAACTTCTTTGTTTTCTTCCAATTTTTGTTCCTTTCCCTGATTATTTGATTTCAATATTGGTGTATTCACAGGTTTGCAGCCACAAAAATTAAATCTTTCTAAAATTTTTCTTCCATATGCTTCTTGACTTATTTTAATTTTATTATTTTGTTTCTTTATTTGGATGCCAAGAAAATAATTTGCTTCTTTATTAACAATTTTAAACTCCTTTTTTAATTCGTCTAAGAATTGTTTAAGATCTTTGACATCGTTTGCAGCTACTAAACCATCATCTACGTATAATACTATAAGTACCTTTTTACCATTAATTTCTCGGATATAAAAACATGGATCTGCCTCGCTCGCCTTAAATCCATGATTTACCAAATATTTCCCAAATCGCCTATTCCAGCACCTTGGACTTTGCTTAAGACCATAAAGACTTCTTTTTAGTTTACAAACTCGATTAGTTCCATCTTCAAACCCGTCAGGCTGTTTCATATAGAGATCTTCTTCTAGCTCACCATAAAGAAATGCTGTAGAAACATCAAATTGTTCAAGTTCCATTTCCTCACTTGCAGCAATACTTAATAAAGCCCTAACAGTGCTCATCTTAGCAACTGGGCTAAATGTCTCACCATAGTCAATTCCAGCACGTTGCTTAAAACCTTTAATTACTAAACGAGCTTTAAATTTGTCTATAGAACCATCTGGATTAGTTTTAGCTTTAAAAACCCACTTACATGGTAAAACTTTTCCCTGTTTTGGTAAACTCACCATTTCCCACGTTTGGTTTTCTCTTAATGAATTCATTTCAGAATCCATTGCATTCAACCATAACTGTTTCTCATCACTAACTAAAACTTCGTTATATGTTAAAGGTGTCTTAATTTTACTAACAAAATCTGACATTGTCATTATAAAATCCTCATAATAGCGATTTTTTATCATAGCTCTATCTCGTAAACGTTCTGAATACGGTAAGCATTCTTTGGAAATTGTGTCTTCTTCTCCACATTCTTGTTGATTTAAGCTGCTATCTTCAGCTACAACTTCTTCAGATATCTCAAAATATTCTTCATCAGTTTCTGATTCTTCAGTGTTATTTTGATTAGATGCTACATTATCTTCTTCATTTATTATAACCGACTTACTATATGAAGGCGGAAGATTTCTAAACGGCAACTTTACTTCTGACGTTTCGTTTCTTTCATTAGGTAGCACACTGACTTTATCATCTGTATCTTTCATTCCGCTTAACGGGTTTTTCTTAACTTCTTTGCATTCTATTACTTTTTCATTAAAAATTACATCCCTTGATAGCTCAACTACATTTTTTTCCTGGTTGTAAATCCTGTATCGTTCTTCACCATCATACCCTACCAGAAACCCTTTTATAGCTTTTTTCTCCAATTTTTTCCTTTTCTGTTTTGGTACATGGAAAAAACAGGTTGAACCAACGATTCTTAAATGTTTTATTCTAGGTTTCTTTCCAATCCAAAGTTCATAAGGACTTATATTTTTTAATGAGGATTTCCCTGTTCTATTTAAAATGTAAATGGCACTGTTAGTAAACTCCGCCCATAAAGCATCCGGAAATTTAATATCAGTATTCGAATACATAAACGTCCTAGCCATCTCAACAATTGTACGATTCTCCCTTTCAGAACCACCATTCTGCTCCGGAGTATACGGTGCAGTTAACCTTTGGGATATTCCATTCAAATCCAAAACAGCTTTCACATCTTTGTTATTGAACTCACCGCCGTTGTCACTTAATAATGCTTTTATCGTATGACCTTGCGTTTTAGCATTAGCAATCATAAGTTTTAATGTTTCTTTTACTTCCGATTTTTGAGCAACAAAGTATCCATAACGAAATTTTGTAAATTGATCTTTATATAAAACTAAATACCTTTTTCCTTGATACGATGCAGGAAATGGTCCACAAACATCAGTAGATACTAGTTCTCCTGGTGTAGTTGCTTTTAATCTGGTTCCAAATGGGAATCTATGTGCTTTTCCATATACACACGGTTCACATACTTCCGAATCACATTTTGTTTTAACACCTAATAAGTTTTCCATCATATCTCTTACATGCCTCTTATCTTGATGACCCCATCTTTCATGGTATAATTGTAGATTTGATTTATTAAAGCCAACATTAAGAATTTCTGGGTAAATAGGTTTAATATCAGCTTTAAATAAACCACCATTCTCTTGTCGATAGCCATAAAGCTTAACATCGCCATTTACTTTTAATGTACATTTTGTTTTGGTTGACATAAAAACACAATCTTTATTTTTGTCATGACTAGCCAATACTGAAAATAAATTCTTTGAAATTCCAGGTACGTACCAAACATCAGTAAGCTTTAATTTTATTCTCCTTTCGTTTATATTCGATAAAATTTCAATAACTCCTTTACCTATTGCTTTTAATGATTCACTCCCAGCAGCTCTCATATCACAAGGCGTCTTGAACTCCTCGAACTCTGCAAACATCTCTAATGAATTGGTCACATGTTGTGTGGCACCATTATCAATCCACCAATCATTACTCGAACTCACCGTATTAAGTTCATCAGGAATCAATGACAGGCTAACTTCGTTAGTTGTTTGCTTCTCTTTAGGGGGACGTCCATCTGCTTTCCATTTCTTGCAATCTCTTACCCAATGTCCTTTTTTTTTACAATAATTGCAAGGAAAAACTTGCTTATTATCATAATTTTTAGATATTTTAAAATCACGACTCTTTTTCTTCTCCGTTCTTAGAGCTAAAGCTTCTTGCTGTTCTTTGTTGTCGTCAAATTTACGAAAATTCCTTTCAAACATAAAGAGCTGATTAGTCATTTCATCAAACGATCTTTCTTCATTTTTAGTTAACAGCATCCAACTGCTCTTGAAATTTTCAAACTGTTCAGGTAAAATTTGCATTATCTTACAAACCAATAACAATTCTGGTAACAACGGCTCATTTCTGTTTTTTAGTCCGTTATTTAGCTCAATCCACAAACTCTTTAATTTTGCAACATGCGTTGATGCATCTTGATCATGTGACCAACTAAACGAAAAAAAATCGGTACATATTTTAAAAACTTGATCTTTCGATGAGGCTTCGAATAAAATTTTCAGTGACTCCCATGTATCAGCAGCTAATTCAGTATCCATTATCTTCTGATATACATCATCAGATACTGCACTTGTAATCATGGATTTTGCAAAGCTATTTGCTTTTCGAAAGCGATCATTTACCTCCTTGTATTCTTTAACCTCATTGTTTGTTGCAGAATCTGGCAATGCTACGGGCTTAACTAATCTTCTATCGATTACATCTAATGCTCCTTCATGGTAATCCAATAAATCACGAATTTTCCTTTTCCAAATTGGCCAATCGGTAACCCCCACTAAAGGTTTTATATGCTTAGAAAAATCCATGATAATTTTAATTATCTCTGTCGTTGCCTGGGCCCATAACCTATTGCATTTAATTATTTATTGAACTAACTAAAAACATATATCAAAAAACGAAAATTCAAGAATAGTTTTTTCAAAACTAAAAATACAAAGCATATGTGATTAGACATAAATATTATTTTAAATATAGAGTGTTAACTATAACATAACATTATTGTATTCAACAAATTGGAAATGATACAGAAAAGATAAAAAGGAAAGACTAAAGTGTTTTAAGAAAAATCGTAAATTTGTTTTTTTTACTGAAAACAATACAATTGCACTTTGCCTTTCTTAAAATATTGATAAAAATAGATGATGTTTACAGCCAAACACTAACTACCGATTAAGGAGTGCTGATGATGAAGGTCCGCAACGGGTTTATTCAGTTAGTGTTGGTCTTTTTTAATTGAAGAAATTCTTTAATTTACTGAATAAAAACAATTTAGTTTTTATTTAATTTAGTTAGCAAAAACCAACAAAACATTAAAAAACCAAAAAGGATATGACCTCCCTGTAGAAAATTATTTGTCGTTATTCGGCGTACATAAATAATATAAATAAAACTATTGAGAAAATGTCTTTTCAAGGACAATTTTCGAAATTGCACTGACTTTTTAAATGACGAGTTTGGGGTACAAAAAAATTCGTCTTAAGTCCCAGTTGCATTTCCAGCATTAATCATAATAATTAAAGGGAAACCCGCAGGTATTGGTTTCTAAGTAAGTAACAGCTAGACAAATTAAAACATTTGTATAATGCGAATGACGCTTTAAATTAAACGGGGGAAAATTATCGTCTACTAAAGAAACCTTAACAAATGCGAATGTCATTAAAGTCTTATCAAAAACAGAAAAAAATATGTACTTGTGACTAACAAGCGACCAAAGATCAAATCTATTTTTCATAATTGCTCATCGCCGGCAACAAAAAGGCAATTTTTATTAATAAAAAATTTATTTGTTATTATTTTTTTTTAATCTTGAAAATTTAAATTTATTTTGGTGACGTGTTTGAATGTGTGCGTTATGAACTTCGATTCGAAATGCAAGTAAAAAAATGTATTAAATTCTTATCAGTATTTACACCTACTAAGTAGTTAAAATATTTATTGTTAGTTTATGTTAAAAAGTGCACTTTTATTTAACAAAGACCCCTACTGATTAAAGATTATCTTTTTAAATAACGAACTTAATACTTAAGGCCGTTGTCTTAATATAACAAGTACAATGTGTGTTTGTACTGTTCACATTCGCTCTAATCGCTTCATATTTCTTTCATTATTTTCTTTTTTGTAAATAACGCAGAACTTATTACATGGCATTAAATAATTATTTCACAGTTTTACTAATAAAAACATAAAATAAATCTGTTATTTTTTTAAATTACTTACAAAGGAACGTCAGTAGAAGAGTCGGTACTAGAAGACAAGCCGCCAAAAAACACACCAGTGTTTTAAAAAAGTATTTAATTTCATTCAAAATTCTGAAAGGAAAATTTGTTTTTGTAATTAATTTAATCATTCGCAATTAAAAAGAAATAAAAAATTAAATATTACTTTTCCATATTTTCATAACAATTTGTACGTGTGGATGTATGCAAGTATGTACATATGTGTGTGTGTGCGTGTGTGTACGTATACAATAAAAAAATTCTAAATATATGTACTTCTTTAATAGTTTCTTTTTTGAATAATTAACGTCCGTTTTAATCGGAATGTATTTTTATACTAAAATGATTTGTTTTAATGTGAGAATTCAGTTCTTTAATGCGATTAAATAAAAATGTAAACAATTATGATTGTGAGAACGTATCGCCCATAGGCTGCTAAAGTGCCACTATCGAAAGTCAAATATCTTTTTTAATAAATCATTTAAAAAGTACAAACATTATCTATATGTATAAAAGGAACATCGTTAATGGCTGACTGGCTGACTGACTGACTCATTCATCATTTTAAATTTGGGCTGCAGGTACCTTTCCGGAAATTCGTATTCTACGGGGGAAAGAAATATAAATAAAATTTAAAACTCATTGATTTAACTTAAAAACATCAGATCCGTGTCTAGCCCTAGGAACTAAAACAGTGTAAACCAAGTCAACAAGGTTAAAAACATAATTGAAATTGCGTTTGAATAGGTTTTTGGTACTTTTTTTAAATTTAAACCCAAAAGAGTAAAAAAAGTGTTAAGAAAGAATAAAAATTTTATTTTATTAACTTAAAATGCATTACCCAAAAAATTGTTTCTAAAACATTCGTTTTGAAGATAATTATAACAAATTTTTATTTTTTGTTAGTGCTTTAATTTTTTAATTGTTTTAAAAATTTTTTTTTTGTTAATTATAATTTTATAGAATTTAGTTCGAAACCCCTATTTTATATTTAAAATATGTTATGAATATGCCCATTATTTTTAAAAAAGTGGAATAAAATATAAAAAAGTAAAAAATAAAACCAAAAGAAATAATTTTTGTCTCAGGTGCTTTTTTGAAAAAGATACAACATTGAAATTAAAAAATAATTCGTGGGAACGATAAACTGGCCAACATTGTCAGTCTTTTACTCGTGCAAGATTTTGGCGACATTTGTACAGAGCGTCTGGTGACAGATTTACATTTTAAAAATTAAATAAAAAACGTAATAATTGACACAAAATTTAATAACAGCATTGAACGATAGATTGGAAACCTGGATTTTATTTTTTTAAGAATATGCCATCCAAATGTCTTTCGTCGAGTTATACACACTGTTCAAACGGAGCCTTGTGTTCTACGCCAAACGCTGCAGTGAACTTGGTTCAATTGAGCTTATTTCGCGACTAATATTTTCCTTTAAAGCCACAAGAGATTGGGGATTGTCATTATAAACCCTCTCTTTTAGGTAGCCCAATGAAAAAAAATCCATGGAACTTAGATCAGGCGACCTCGGTGGCCATGGAATATCCACAGGGTTTGGGGCAAATTTTCTCGAAGCAAATTCATCAAAACTCTGGCTGTGTGTGCGTGCAGTCCTGTAGAAGACACGTGTGTGAAGAGTATTATATATGAGCTTGCAGGTTTGGCAAAAAGAATTTCGTAATCATGCGTCGATAATTTTCATAATTGACATTCGTCGCCAGGCCTCGTGAATTTTCGCAAAATTGGTCCAATTATCTTATGCGTGGATAATGCACACCAAACAGTTATCCTTGGGCATGCAATGGTTTTTGATGTTTCAATCGGGGGTTGCGGGTTCTTGGAGACCAGTAACGACAGTTTTGTTTGTTGGCGTGGCCGTTTAAGTGAAAATAAGCCTCGTCGCTCCAAAAATGGGATTTACAGTGCGAAAACGCTCCAACATCGTTTCACAAAAATTTTTGTGTAAATCAAATTTTCGCGTTAACTGCTTTTAACCAGTTATATGTTTTCGGAAGCCCTTAAAGCTCGACTGGGCCCCGGCCGTGGGACATTCATAGCCGAAGTAGTTGCGCGGAATCTCTGCACCTAAAAACGAATTAAATTTATACACGGTCCATCACGTATATGCCGAATACCGAATTTTGAACAAAACAGTCGACGAACAATTACGTAAGAATTAATACTCGTTAATAATATCTCCACAGCGAACGCAAGATGCTCACTCGACTACTGTGACTTCGTGACTGACAAATCCACGCAAACGATAATTCTAACGGTGCCACCCTCCATCCGCACCGTTTATTACTTTTTGAAATAATTGTATTTAAAAATATAAATTTGCCACCAGACACCCTGTATGAAAAAGTCGTTGACGATTTGTGGGGGTTGTTCCTTAATTATCTTGCAGGATTTATCGTTGACGTTGACTCAACCTTTAGTATATCTTAAAAATGTGGCCAGCTGAGTTAGTGAATTGTTCTGAGTTTGAAGTCAGTAAGCGAAATGTGAGTAAGTGTTTATGTAAATATTGCACAAAAAATCGAAAATACTCAGAACTCAAAGTTTAACAACATCATTCCTTTTATTCTTAAGCTAGTTTCCAGATCAAATCTTTAACCAATACGAAAATTTCGTTTGCATTACAGTAAACTTCATTAAAGAATGGGGGGTTTCTTTTATAATTTGCTTATACAATTACAACCATGTTCTTTGAAGCAGGAAAGAAAACTTCCCTAAAAAATAGTGATTTCTAGTTTTGACTGTTTTTTATTTAGTGTGCGATATGTAAATTGTGCTAGAAAGTGATAATTGCCGATTATAGGAGTATATTTACTATTTCTTATTTAATCAGGCTTTATTGTTTTCTAGATACACGGAATATTTAAAAAGATTAACTTTCGATAAGTTTTAATCATTATTATAACCCAGCAAAAAAGAGCATACTACACCATTTCCAATTGTATTTCAGAACTTTCTAATTGTATTTCAGAAATTTCTAATGCAATTTCAGAAATTTCTAATTTAATTTCAGAAATTTCTAATTCAATTTCAGAAATTTCTAATTCAATTTCAGAACTTTCTAATTGTATTTCAGAAATTTCTAATTCAATTTCAGAAATTTCTATTTGTATTTCAGAATTTTCTTTTTGTATTTCAGAATTTTCTAATTGTATTTCAGAATTTTCCATTTGTATTTCAGAAATTTCTATTTGTATTTCAGAATTTTCCTGCCACAAAACTTGGCACGGATACTCCTAAAGAAGGTACCTAAATAATAAAAAAAGTTTTTTCAGATACGATCAGGGGAAGTGGTATTTTTCCTACAACTGCACATATTTGGTGAAATATTTTATGCGCTATATCTCGAAAACTATAACAGATATCGAAATCAACTGTTCTACAAAAAGTAATTGCACATCAAGACTTACGCTTTAAAGAAAAAATTTTTTGGATGGGGGCAGAAGAAGGGGTAGCTCCCATACAAATTTGCAATTTTCATGAAATTTTCGATTCGCTTCATCTGGGGAACTATAACAGCTGTCGACTTCAATTGTTCTACAAAAAGTAATTGTACAATAAGACCTACACTACAAAGAAAAAAATTTTTTGGTGGGGCCAGGAGAAGGGGTAGCTCTCATACAAATTGACAATTTTTATGAAATTTTCGATTCACTACATCTGGGAAACTATAACAGCTGTCGACTTCGAATATTATACACAAAGTAATAATCAAATAATTCATACATTTTGGAAAAAAAGTTGGGGAGGAGCAGGGGGACAGAAATATCCCATAAAAATTAACAACTTTTATAAACCTTTAAATATGAATAATGTCGAAAACTTTTAAACTTTTGGTGGGGCCAGGAGAAGGGGTAGCTCTCATACAAATTGACAATTTTTATGAAATTTTCGATTCGCTACATCTGGGAAACTATAACAGCTGTCGACTTCAATTGTTCTACAAAATTAATTGTACAAAAAGACCTACACTACAAAGAAAAAAACTTTTTGGTGGGGCCAGGAAAAGGGGTAGCTCTCATACAAATTGACAATTTTTATGAAATTTTCGATTCACTACATCTGGGAAACTATAACAGCTGTCGACTTCGAATATTATACACAAAGTAATAATCAAATAATTCATACATTTTGGAAAAAAAGTTGGGGAGGAGCAGGGGGACAGAAATATCCCATAAAAATTAACAACTTTTATAAACCTTTTAATATAAATAATGACAAAAACTTTTAAAACTCTCGACCTCAAACCTTCTTCATCTATTTCTATTATTCGTACGAACGTTAAAATTTTTTAAAGTTTTCTATGGACTTTAAAGCTCGCACAAGGTATTTTTATTATATTATTTGCAGTACAAAATAACTCGGCTCGGTATATTAAAAGACCAATGTGAAGGGTATTTAAGATTCGGCACAGCCGAATATAGAGCTCTTACTTGTTTTATTATTTCCGTTGGCTTAAACTCTTCTTTAGATGGCATTAAAAGAGTTCATTTAATCAAAACACAAACACATCTAGAATTAAATACAAATAAATTAAGGTATTACTTAAATTATTATATAAATAATTTTTTTTTATTCCTTTATATTTAATTATTTTTATTTAATTTAATTGTAGAAGGTGCGCCAAAAGAAATCGCCCGATTGGAAAATGCTCTTATTTTTGCAAATATCTATTTTGACATTTGTGAACTAGACAGATGTAGCCATGTAGCGATACTTTCCCCAAGATCGCCGAATAATCGTGTCTATTTTTTGCGTAACAATTCGTATGTGGCGTTCGCCCAGAGCAAACTCCGTCGCCGATTACCTGGTCTTCCGGCCACACGAGACGCTGCTAAGAGTGGCCGGCCCCAGAGCGCCGGTTTTGCCGAGAATATCGCCGCTGTTGGCGAAGATGTCGAGCTGTCGCCCAAAACATCGACCGGACGCCGTGCCTCGCAAATAGCTATCAGCCGGTTGTCCCTAAGGCGAGTTTTGGTCAAAGACCTGCGTATGTTTCTGTACAAAGTCCAGAACGTGCATCAGATGCTGCTTTTCGACCACCAAACGCCCAAGCCATCCTCAATCTCGAGGCCGAAGTGGACGATTTTTCGACTAAAACCATAATGAGCTATTGGCTTAATTCTACCTCAGCGGGTACGTGAATAAGAAAAATTTTAACTTCTGGGGCATTGAAAATCCACAAGTCATGCACAAGAAGCCATTACACCCGCTCAAAGTGACTGCATGGTGCACTGTTCACGCTGGAGGAGTCATCGGGCCCTTTTTTTCGAGGACGGCGCCGGTCAAACGACAACAGTGGTCGCTGCGCGCTATGGGGCCATTTAAGCCGAGTTTTTTCTGTCATAATTGAATGACCTAGGACTGGAGGACATGTGGTTCCAACAAGACGGAGCAACGGAACACACTGCGCGAGCCACAACCGATACTCTAAAGGCGGTGTTCCCGAGTCTCATCTCTAGTTTTGGCGATTTTAGTTGGCACGCAAGATCGCCGGATTTAACCGTTCTAAACTTTTTTGTGGGAGTTTTTAAAGTCCTGTGCTTACGTGAACAAGTCCGAGACCCTGTAAGCCCTCAATGACAACATTTGGCACGAGTACGAGAATCTGTCGCCCGAATAGCTCGCTTAAGTGATAAAAAATGTTATAAAACGAGCCCGTATAGCAATCAATTGTGACGGCACCCATTTGGCCGATATTATGTTCTCGACTTGACTAATAACATTTTAAAGGTTCAAATAAACATAATCAAAACACAGAATTGAATTTTTTTCATTTAGAAAAAATAAGAGCCAATCAAAATCGGATAACTTTTTTTGGTCCATCTTGTATATGTATGTATGTGCTTAATATACATTAAAAGTCTCAAATACGACTCGAACCTTGGGCTATATGATTGCGAGGTGTACGCTCTCCCCGCTCAGCTAACAAGGCATTATACATATTTTTTAAAGTGTTAAAATTAGTTTTATTTACTTACCTCCACAGTCAAAAATTCAACTCCAGCAACTGAACTTGAGGTAATGAGCTTGGCACAAGCAAAGGCAAAATAAAAAGGCTTTAGGCTATATTACAGCTTTTTTAAAGGCTTGTAAGCAAACTTCATTGTTGGCATTTACTTTTAAAAAACAATTGAAATTTTAATTAAAAATATTTTGATTAATTAATTGAAAAAAATTTGGGAGTAATTTTTTCTGTGCGGAGCTTAATATGCTGCACTGATTCTTATATAAATTTGTTGTTTCCAATGTTTTTTGAATTATCTTATTCTGGATGCACAAACAATAGTGTGTTAAGAACTAAAGTAAGAACAGGTCGTTCACAATTTGATAACGACTGGTATTTTTTAGTTTTTCGTTCTTGATTCGACAGCGTTTGCTATTTTTTTTTATTGTTGCGCTCTTAATTTGACAACATTTGGTTTGATATTTGTGAACGGATGTTCCTTAAAAAATTGAGAACAGTTTGTTAACAATTTGACACCGGCCCTGCATCATTTTTAAACTACTTTTTCCCTCTGTGCACATACATACATATGTAAAATATGACATTATTACGGTTCTATTTACTGCAGGTGACAGCACGAAGTTTTTTCCATTTAACACTAACTGAATCAAAGCTTTTTCTTTTTTCCTTTTTTTATGTACTAACGCCATCTAAATGTAGTTCTTTGGCCATCTGTCAGACGTTACTAGTTACGTTATTTTAAATTGTTAGTTATTACCGTACCCACGCCACAGTAGGCGAATGGGTTAAACGGCTGATGTTTACAACCAAATATAATAACTAACAACAGAACAAAGAGTACTGATGATGAAAATTGTAGCTTTATATTAAAAAAGTCCAGTTTTTCTACCGATACTAGCCGAGTAGAATGGATGTTGGCTGTAAATATCATTTACTTAACTTTTATGTTATCCAGAAAGGTAAACGGAAATATTTTGTTTGTAAGTTAGGATGAAGTTTAAGCTTTTTGTATTAAAGTCTGTTTAGTAACACGTTCTAACGGTTAATCTTCATCCATCTATCGAATGAAATGAAACGTTTTTTTTTCTGAAATTGTTTATTTTACAATAGGACGTTAATCTTTTTTATTAATTTTGTATTTTTTTGTTTTGTCGGTTGTTTTTCTATCAACGATAAATGAGCTTAAATTAAATGAAAATTTAACTAAAACATAACAATTATTTCTGCAAAAAAAAAATAAAATCCAAAAAAAAATATATATCTTGAACAAAAAATAAAAGTTAAAAAAATAATTAATATATTTATTAATTTAAAAAGTACCTGATTTTAAGAAAATCTAGTTTAATGCAATATGGTTTACTTCACTTGACTTTAGAATGTTTTCTTTTGTTTTTTGAAACTTCGAAAATAAATATTATTTATAGTTGCTGTTTTAAATACATCCGTCTATAGATATTTAAGGGGAAATTTTTTTTATTTAAACGTTGATGTAGTGATGTCTCAACAATAATTAAATAATTAATCGCTTGAGCGTTTATTGTAATAAATAAACAATTAAAATCGTACTTTATCACGCTTTAGTGGTGAGTTTTTTCTTAGTACAGAAATATTTCAATTTAAGAAGAGAAAACATAAAAATTTGCGCATGTCTTCGCACATTTCGTATTTAATTTTTTACCACACTAAATATTGCTCTCAGATAGAAAAACTTTACAGGAACAAAAAGCTTTCCTTTATGAAACACTCTGTTAGTACTGATGAAAAATAAAGTGTAAAATAGAAATCCTAGTGAGTATTGTGGCTGCTTTTCGTGCGTTGTGGTCGTCTCGTTTGGTGTGATGTGGTTAGTAATTTACTAATATAAAACTACATACTAAAACCATTACTACTATTGCTGCTGCTGCTCCTGGTGCTGTGTGAAAAAAAGTGTTGCTAGCTCATAAAAGTAATGATTTTTCTACATTATAAAAAATATGTATAAATTATAAAGTATAAGAAAAAATTCACAACTAAAAAACTTTTTGTTCACATGCGTTAAAATCCTTAAAGTTAAAACATACTCATGTAAAAAAAATATTAAGTAAAAATTTATTTTTCATTTAAAACGCCTTTGAAAAAAAGAGTAAGTGAAAAAAGGAGAAAAATTAGTCCTTGTGCTCATTCTTTACTACAACTAAAAGCTTGTAGGAGTTCAATATTGTATAATATATAGTTTTTACAAATGTCTTAACATCAATTGTAATATCATCAAAATAAAAATGTTAAAATTTATAAAGATTTAAACAAAAACTTAATGAAAATATCAAATAAATAAATAAATAAAATAATAAATAATATTGGAGTACAAATTGAAGTTTAATCAACACACAAGACATTTTGAATTAAAAAGGTCAACATTCCTACATATGTATGCAAACACAGTTGTATATACATATACATATATACATATGTACATATGTAAATACTTATACAAAAATTTTCTTTTTGTGTATAATGGAAACAACAACAGCCGTATGTTCATTAAATAAAATATTCACGATTTTCTTTACACACGGATTATTGTCATTGATTGTGTTTTAACTGGTTTGTGAATTTTTGTTTTGAAAAATTTGAAAAAGTTGCAATCGTGCTCGAAATTATATCCATACGTTTAAAATAGTTAAACACAAAAAAATAACTAAACTAAACTTAACCAAAGGCTAAGTAAAAGATAAAAATTAATAAAACCGTAATAAAACTAATAAATATTTTTAATATTTTTTTTTATAAAAATTAATATTGCAATTGGTAGTCTCTAAAACATTCATTAGTGTGTGTGGTTGCGGCAGTAATTAAAAAAAAAGAGAAATGTGATAAAAATATATTATTGCCTCTCCTAAAATTATGCTACAAAATATTTATACACACATTTGCATTGAAACATATGTGTAAAATTGTCAGGAAAAACCAAGCACACACATACATTTGTGAGTATGCAAAACTAACATTTATTCTCTTACCTACGAAAGAAAATGGAAAGTAAAAGAAAGCAAATAAAGAAAAACACATTGCGCTTAGGTTAGTAATTTAAGATGACATTTTTTGTATAAAAACATTGTACAACTAGTCGAATAGACTTGTTGGCAGACTGGCATGTCTAATAGTCACCAGGTCACCGAAACACATTGACTGTCATATTCAGGCACATCCATATTTACAAATATATACAATGTAATACACAAACATGTGTACATACATACATATATGCATGCACGTAAGAAATATATTTGTATGTATGTATGTACTGACACACAGTGTGGCTAAAAGTTGATTTTTATTTTAATTAATCAAATATAACTCAAGCTATTAAAAAAACAAAAAAGTTTAAAAATTTCACATATTAGGCTTTTCAAATATTTCGCATAATTTAAAGCCAGTTATATAAACAGAATGTACATCTTCATTTAAAAAAAAAACAAGCTCTAATAACCCTAGCATATGTATTGATTGAATATTTAAAAAAATAATTTGATATTAGTTATGCTAAAATGTGGTTTAATGTGAAGAAAATGTACGTATTATTTAAGCACGTTCACTGCCATGAATGAAAAGGCATAAATCCCTGCTTTCTTTATTCACCACCCACCACTTTATCTAAAACCAAAAAAAAATTTTTTAAATATGTACTCTCAGTCACCTGCTTTTCTCTACACGGCTCTTCGTCTATCCGTTTTCATAATCGTTGAAATTCTCTCTCAGATTTTTATCTTGTTTTACTTTTTATTACAATAAAAATAATAAAAACATCATCATAAACAACAAAAGTAACAATATGAGAGTTGCGTACACAAAATTTTAAATTTTTCAATAAATAAAGGATTGGCCAGTCTGTAGTTGTAAAACAAATTTGCCTGAAATGTAATTTGATTGGTAAATTCGCTGAATTTCAACAAAAAGTTTTCATCACTTAATTCTTGTTAAAGAATTAAAATTATTTCTTTTTATGTATTAATTTTAACAACGCTGCTTTAATAAAATTCATGTCGTTACCTTAATACAACACTCTTATTTTTTAAGGACATGATTTTTTTTTGACTAATTGTGATATACAGAATTCAGAATTTTTCAATTATTTATTTATTATATTCCCGGCATTAAAAAACTGCATTATCTCTCACGTGATAAACATTTGAAATTAAAAGCAGCTTAAACAGCAAAAGCAGTATTTAAAAATTATTATCTGTGACTTATACTATTGTTGATTTCTTAAATAAACAAAAAATATATGAATTGAAATTTATTTGAAATAAAATAGTTAATATTCAATGCACTTTTGAGAGACAAAATTTTTAAAGTAATATTAATTTAAGCAAGATGGCAAAATTATGTCGCGTTACAAATGTCGCGTACCCAACCATAATAAATCTACCCAGCGAAAAATTGCATTGCTTTGTAATGAGTTAAAACGCTAAGACCCGTATTGGCACTATTTATTCATTAGCATCTTAACTCATTATTTTAACATAGCGATGCAATTGAAGGCAAGTACTATGTTTGCTTACAAAGAGGGAGTTAAATAAGTACTTACCATGCTCACTTACAAATAGGGCCTTGAATAAGCTATTACCTATACTTACTTTCATGACAATAAAAGCACTTTTACTTTTAAGGGGCCCAATAATTCATTATTACATCTTAAACTTTTTTCTTTGATGTTTTGGTTAAAAATGGTATAAAACTTTAAACTAGAATAAGTTAAAAAGTTGTCAAACTGAAACTATCTGCTTAAATTCTACATCAAAAACAACTCAATACCTAGCAAGTGCTAAGTAATGCAGACGATATGAAATAGTAATTGAAAGGTTAGTTGTTTTGTAATGACTAATCACTACTAAGTGTTTGCTGGGTAATGAAAATAATATAAAACGAGAAAAATATGCTTGAAAGAAATGTTATCCAATTCGAATTAAACAAACTTTAATTAGAATTTGAATACTGGAATTATATTTATGTTTTTATATTGTTTAGACCGAACTAAATCCACATACAACTTTATGTTCTCTTATTCTCATTCTATTTGCACTAAATTCTGTAAACTCGGCTAGTATCGAAATTACTTAATTTTTAATAAAAATTTCCATTCTTTGCTACCACAAATTTAATAATGAACTCAAAGCCGAATAAATAGAAATAAGTTTGTTAATTTATTTAACATTTACATATGTACGATAATTGCGCAGATACTACGAATATGCTTGCAGGCTGTAAACAAACAAAAATATTTGGGATAAAAATTTTATAATTAAACTTCTTTTTAAATTTTTTTCTGTGTACGTTTGATAAATTGTGCGATTTAAAATTTATTTAAAAATATACGAAACAAAAGTTCTGTTACTTTAAGGAAGATAAAAAATAATACATTTGAATGTATAAAATATCAAACAAATAAACGTGCTTCTGTGAAGTAAAAAATATAACGCAACAAAAACAACAAAAAACTCTCGTAAAGTTGAAAGCAAATCTCGAAGGAGTTATACCATAAAAGGAAGTGAAAAAAGAAAAAGTAATAGAATAGAAATGGTGGATCAAGTGTAAATTTTTAATAAAAAACCAAAACCACATTCAGACGCAAAAGATGTTTAAAAACATGCCAAGTCACATTATTTCAAATTTGTTAGAAAAATAAAAAAAACATAAGCTAAAGAAACTTTTTCGGTTTTAACTACCCTAAAGGAAACCTGGGGACAAGTGTCCCCATGTCAACACTTTTGTCGACAATTATGGTACATCGTTGGCGACTTTGTCGTTGGCGACTTTGTCAATAACACGACTACAGTTTTATATTTAGCATTGATAAAAAGAAAAGAAAACTGTCAGTAAAAAATTAAAGCTTCAGGTTGCCGTCAAACGCAAAAGTGTATCAGCGACTAATGAGCCTTTATTCATTGTTAATTTTTTTGGTTGTGCTCAAAAAGTAATTTATATACACATTTTATAATTATTTTTAGTGAGAGGCGCATGTTAAATGTATATTTCAAATACACATTGCCAGTGATATAGCTAGTCACGAGAACTGTAGACTAAAATTGCTAAAAGGTACTAGTAAATCACTGTTTTCAATGTCTACATATGACCCCAAAAGAACTACTTTCTTAATAGTACCAATCTCAGTAGTGGATTTTCAATGACAAGTAAATGTTAAATGTCTATAGCAAAAAGCATTGCATGGGGTAAAGCTTGTCAGTAGTACTGGTGACAGTGTTAATAGTGAATTTCTGGTGATTTACTTTTGACATTTCCTGCAGGGTACATACATATGCACATATACATATGTAAAAGGGGTCCCCCTTTGTTTTTACTTCTTTAAAAAAATATGTTTATTTATACGCAGTATGATAACAAAGTTTTGGAAGCCTTTTTATGAAAGGTTTCGTATAAAACAGGAAAAAAGCAAAATCTTTTATTGATATTCCAGCACATTTTAAAAACTATAACATCTACAAACAATCTTTAAACTTTACGTGATCTACTTTGATACGGGATTTCTTGTCCTACTTAAAAGGCAATCATTGTATTTCCAACCATTGGTCGAAAAATCGACTAGTAACTTTGACTCTTTAAATTAGCAGAAAATAGATTTGGGTTAGTGAGTCAAATATATTGGTTGTTTAATAAACTCTTAACATAAATTATTTTTATATCCACACCACATACATGGAAGAGGTATTCAGCAAATGTTGACTTAAATGGCTTAATTATATATCAGATGTATACCGTAAACATATAGTTAGACCAGTGTTGCCAGAAGTAGGGAAAAATCCCTACCTGCAGGTTTTGTTGTTCCTAAAACAGGAGCGTATGGAAAACTGAAAAGATGTTTTTAATTCGTCAAAATGTAGATAATTTATTCTCATATTGCTTTATTAATTGAATAATACATTAAATAAGAAATTATTTTTAATATTTATTTTTGTTTAAAAGGCTTAAAAAAATTATTTAGAAAGTTGAGGACACCAGTATGTTTTTTTTTATTAAAACAATTAGGGGATTCACAAGGTGTTCTATTTGTCTTATTGTCATATTGTTTGAAATTTCACAACGGTTTTTTTGTCTTTAATACAAAAATAGTTCTAAAAAAATACTACGTCGTTTAATATGCTTATTAAATTGTCACAACAACTCCACATACACCTGCGCCGAGTGTCAAATAGTTAGTAAAGGCGTTTAAATCATTGTGAAATTTTATAACAATATGACAATAGGACGAATAGAACACCTTGTGAGTCCCCTAAATAAAAATGAAATAATAGAGCTACAAAAACAAAATTTATCAAATTGGCACAGATTTTTTTCGCTCTACTCCGTAAAAATGCTAATCAGGGCTGTCAGATAAACTTGTGCAAAAATCCTGAGAACATAAGAAAAAATCGTCATTTGAAAATTTTGATTTTTACTGTTGCTTTTAATTAAAACTAATCGAGCAAAAGTATAACAATTATAGTTGTTAGGTTTTTTCTAAATTCTTGATAAGTGTAGGTATATGAGATCAAATTAAAAAAGTTAAAGATTGATGCATGAAGCAAATTTTTTTTTACATAAAATAAAAAACGTACAAAAAAAATTATTTCATAAAAATTAACAAATAATTGGATTGTACATATACTTATGAGGCTTATGAATTTTTGACCACACATTTTTTTAATTTACAGATGTACCTACTTTTTTCCCTATTTTACTTTGAGTCGCAAAGGATTTTTAATATCATCAAAGTTACGTCAGAGTTGCATCGCATGTAGCTTTATACATTTCGTGTACCGCAGGCTTTACACTAAGCTAACTTTACATAAGGCAATTGTGGGTGTCTCGTTTAAAAACACAAATTTTTGTACCCTTTCATAAGTAATAAGGGTATACAGTACAAACTCGATAATCCGGACACCACAAATCCTGAGCACGTCCGTAATACTGAAGTGTCCGCATTACAGATGTTTATGTTTTTAACCTGCATACACTCTAAACCGCTTTTGTTGAAAATTACGTCAAAAATAGTAGGCAACACTTTACAGACTATTTTCGACCTAAAATTAGACACGTAATTTTTTTTAACTTTTTGCCAATTTTAAAACAAAATATGTTTAAATTTTTTACACATATTGTGCCGAATCCTTTGACTTAATTTTCAACCCTTTTTTTAAAAAATTTCCATATAATAAATAGTTTAATTTTATTAATTTAAATTAAAGACACCAAAAAAGTTACTTTAATTCTTATTTTATAATTTTTAAAATACTACTCCTACATGCATATATATGTATACTTAAATACATAAAAAATACTGCAAGGATTCATCGTCATCTATATATGTTCCATTCGAGTCCAGTGCCAGCCTAGTGCCATTTAGCGAATAATCTTGAGCTGAAATTATAAAACAATGATCAGTTGCGTTACTAGGGCAAATAATATAATATATACGCATTTGAATTAACCTTGCGTGTTTTTTACCTACCCTTTCTTAATATCTGGTCAATCAGTGACTGGCATTTGAATTTTGAATGCATTTTTTATGGAATTTTTTTCACATATTTTACATTCGAAAATTTTTTTTATTATTTTAACAAGATTTACTTTTAATATTTACTTTAATTTTTAATTTAAGTAATAAGTATTACCGACTACATACAATCAACAAATTACTATAATTAATTATAATATCCTTACACACCAGATATTATTTTTTTAATTCTGTAGAAAATCACGTGTTCTTTTATTAAATCGTATACACTTTTATGCTTCTTCTTTCTTAACTGTTTATTCCATACATTTTAATAGTGTTTTTAGACAGATATGTTTAATATTTTACATTTTGATTTTTATAGACACATATTGCTAGCTTTTAAGTATATATTGTTGAAAAATAAACACTTTTAACAGAAAAATATTACTTTTGTTTTAAATTACATAATTTATGTTTTTTTATTTCCAATAATATAAAAATTGACCCAATTTTAGGCATCAAGACTTTTTTCAACAATAAATTAGGTCAAACAACACTTTTCAAAATATTATTTAGGATTTAATCCCAATTTTCTTGCCAATTTATAGGGTTTGTTGTTGGTTAAGTTTGTCTATATGCATTTCATTGGTTCTTACACCAAATCATCAGTAGACTTCAACCACCCAAATTCTTAAAAAACTCATGAATATTTTCTGTCTTAATATAATAACCTCAATAAACAAAATGAGAATTACTATAAGAAAACCAAAACGTTCAAGTTTTTTAAGAATCCAACAAACTATTATTCGCTATTCGCTATATATGATCGTAAATTTTTGAAAATGTTTTAGAGAATACATAATGTCAAAAACGCGTTTTTATTAATTTTTTGTCAAGAATGACACTATATCGTTTTTATATATATATCAAGTTTTTTTTTATTAAAGAAAATAAAATAAAAAAAATAAAATACATTTAATATTTAAATTTAGAATACAAAAAAAAATTTTATAAATGTATAAATCAAAATTGCAAAAATTCCACGCGTAGACAAATAGGTATAGAGGTAAAAAAGTTCCATTATTAAACAAAGGGCATTATATGAAAGAAAGTGTTTATTTATTACAGAGTTTTTAGGTCTTAAAACTCTTTGCCATAGCAAATATTCTTATTGAGATACTGCATCAAGCCCTTCCGGGAAGGCTTCTATCTGGTATGCTGCTTTTTTCGGTCTAAAATAGGATTCGAAGCTGTCTGGGGTATTCCTTGAGCCTACTTTTAAGATAATATAATATTATCACTGTCATTCTCTGACTCTTCCATCATCGCTTACTCATAATTGTAAGAATAGTGAGTTAATCTACATATGTTTACTTGGAAAAAATTGCGTTAAAGACTGACTAACTGACTGACTTATTCATTATCGTATGAAAATCAGTTAAGCTATAGGCTTGAAATGTTTGCCTTAATGTATAGACCCACAAAAAATGATTTAGAAAAACTCGGGCCTTAAGGAGTAAAATGGGGCAAAAAATGATAACATGGTTTATTCTTTTTTTAACTCTTGCCAGAGGGTATAAAAAAGGGTAGACTTACATGTGTATATTATAAAACTTATGTGATCCTTTTTGCCACTTCAAAACACTAGAAAGATAATGCAAATTGCTTTCCACACGTCTAGAGAAAAAACTAAATACGTTTTTGGTACTTTTGTAAAATTTTGACTCTAGGGGGAAAAATTATTTTATTTCAAACCAATAATGAAAGGAATATAATCTAAATTTATTTGACAGTCAATGAACCAAATAAATTACGAAAACATGCGAAACGTACTTTTTCAATTATTTGTTTTTTTGAAATTTTTAAATGAGTGTGGAAATATAAAGTTAAGAACAATGGATTAACCCATATATGGATAGGTCAAAAGTAAACTAAGTGGACAAAAAGGACTTTTTTACATTTCTCATACTTTTTTGATCTTTTTTTTAAAATTTCAGTCTAGGAAAACTTCTTTTTTTACATGTTCGGTCCTTTTTTGAATGTTTAGCACCATGAATTTAGAAATATGAAATTACGGACTATTGACCAATGTAAGGGTCGGAAGTCAACTAAATGAAAAAATCCGTTTTTAAAATATTTGGTACTTTTTGCAGTTTTTTAACGTTATAAATTATGAGATAATGGAAATTTCCCATATAAAGTTTAAAACTATGCTAATAGCTAATAGTAGTACTCCTTACTTGCTTAAAGATCGGATGTCATAAGTTCTCGGAGAAAAATAAATTGATGGCATCTCCAGAGAAAAATTTTTGAAGTTATTTAACAACATCCAAACTGTTAAACTTATTTATCAAAATCAACGTTTATTAGGTTCAAAATACTAACTTTGGCATGAAGACACATTTTAATTTCGGTATCCAAAATTTAAAAACTTTTATTAAGATTTTTTTTATACGAAAATCATAGATAACTCGTGCGTTTGAGAAAGTTTTCGAACGTCGCGTCGTAATTAAAAGTGTCAGTAACAAACACATAATAGATACCCTTATAAAAACTAAAAACATTTTTAATGTTTTATCAAATACATATGTACTTTCATACGTATGTGCATATGCATGTACACATGAATGTGTTTTGTAAATTTATAATTTATTAAAATAATCAAATATAAAGCTTTATACAGGGTGTCCGCCGGCAAGGTATACTACTTTGTTTGCTTATAATTTCTGATTAAATGAAAGAGAATGGATCTTGTATTGATAGATGTTTAATTTAATGTTGGCAATTATGTATAAAATACAATATCAGATAAATGCCCGCCTCTATTAGCCTCACAAATTCCCCAGACCATTTAAGCCAATTTTTTATTACATTCTCACACATTTCACTCGGTATTTCATTAGTTTCATCACGAGTATTTTGTTTGAGTTTTAACAGCGTTTCTGGTTTGTTTGCGTAAACTCTGCTTTTCAGATATACCCACAAAAAGAAGTCCGGAGCAGTGAAATCAGGCGACCATGGAGGCCAATAAACATCACCATTTCTTTAAACAACTTGTTGGGAAAGAGGTCTCGCAGTAATTCATTTGTAATCCTGGCTGTATGCGATGTGGCACCGTCTTGTTGATGCGGCGGACACCCTTACTACTGACCTAAAAATTTTTGGATTACTTATACATACCATTTTAATATTTAAGTATGACAGGTTTTGATTAAATAACTAAAATGATTGAATATTCAGGTCTCGTAGGTCAACTAGAACTTTAGTTATTTATTAAAATTGTTCTTTTCTGGCAACGTTGCCAAGTTAAATTAATTGAATTTCGCTAAATTAAAAAAAGTAACCCTAAATAAAAAAGTAATAAATTTTTTTACTTGACTACAGTTTTTCTTAGTTTTTTCTTTAATTTTTTCAAGCATACATAAGACATTAAATATTTAAAGCAACACTGGTTTATACTGTTTACTTTTTCTCCGAGGTGGTCAATACTCTTTAAAAAACTCTGCAACGAAAGTTTTAAGTTTGTCCCATCAAATTTTTTTTGGAAAAGTGTTGGTTTAAAAATTTGCAGTGCTTCTTTGCAAATATGTATTTACCATTGAATTCTTTTTTCTCTTTTTTGTTCCCATTCTCTTTTATATGTACATACATACTCAGATATTTCTTTCGAAATCAAACAGTCTTTACTTTACTTTCATAAAAATTTCTAACTTAAGCTTGAAAATTTTAATTAGAGTTGCAAAGTGGAAACAAAAAGAAAAAAGTCCTAAAATCATTCACCTTAAATTAGTTTAAAAATCCTGGAATCGGCAACACTGGTTTTTTGCAGTGCGACCATGGTGAAATTATTGTACCAGGTGGTGTTATGAGCACAGCTGATCTACTTTTTTCATGCATAAATCGAGGCTGGGTAGTCAAAGTTGCTTACATTTACATATCTTTTTTTGACAACCGAGCCAACGAAAACTACAACAAAAACGAAAATTTTATTCACCAAATTTTGTTGTTGTAAAATCAACACCACCTGATAAATTATTGCGCCATGAGTGCGACTTTCTCTTTTGAACGGCCAAAAAAGTGGTGAAAAGCTTTTAAGAAAAAAAATTTAACGATATATAGTTGAGATATGTTTTCTTTGCTTCTAACATTCTTACATTCCCTATTGTTTGTAACATTTTTGTTTGCTCCTGGAAACGGAAAACGCACGCATTCCTACTTGTTAGAGATGTTTCAATTCTGTTCTTTGTTTTCCTTTTAATTTTTTTGGTTGTTTTGTTTTTTCTTTAGCACATGTCTGCCTACATCAAAATACATACATTCGTACATACATACGTACATACATACATACATACATACGTACATACATACGTACATACATACTTACATACATACATACATACATACATACATACATACATACATACATACATACATACATACATACATACATACATACATACATACATACATACATACATACATACATACATACATACATACATACATACATACATACATACATACATACATACATACATACACACATACATACATACATACATACATACATATGTACATACATACATACACACATACATACATACATACATACATACATACATACATACATACATACATACATACATACATACATACATACATACATACATACATACATACATACATGCATCCATACATACATACATACATACATACATACATACATACATACATACATACATACATACATACATACATACATACATACATATGTACATACATACATATGTACATACATACATACATACATACATACATACATACATACATACATACATACATACATACATACATACATACTTACATACATACATACATACATACATACATACATACATACATACATACATACATACATACATACATACATGCATACATACATACATACATACATACATACATACATACATACATACATACATACATATGTACATACATACATACATACATACATACATACATACATACATACATACATACATACATACATACATACATACATACATACATACATACATACATACATACATACATACATACATACATACATACATACATACATACATACATACATACATACATACATACATACATACATACATACATACATAGATGCATACATACATACATACATACATACATACATACATACATACATACATACATACATACATACATACATACATACATACATACATACATACATACATACATACATACATGCATACATACATAAACTTACCCATTCTAATGTACGCAGTATAATCTCTTTAAACAGTTGCACAAATCATTTTAGATAGAAGTTACTAACTAGGAGGGTTTTTTAAAAAATAGTTTTTTTTTAAGAAAAACATTCACTTTAGGAAAACAAACAAGTTTATATTTAATTGTTTTAGTTTACACATTATTAAGCAATGATATCTTTATATGGTCTCTAATTTTGTTACCGACTTTTGTCAAATGAGTTTCCGTCCCAGTATCAATATCGACTTGAATTGGTTCATTAAAAATGATTTCTGTACATTGTGGCACTTTAAACTGAATGCACACGTTATGTAACGCAGCGCAAATATTTCCGAAAAGAGCAATTTTTTCAGGACTGTAGCGACTTCTTTTATCATTAGATAAAATTTTCCAACGAACTTTTACTATGCCTATACATCTTTCTACAGTACTTCTTGCTTTTGAATGGACTTCGTTAAAATTAATTTCCAGCGAGCCTTCTTTTGGGTTTCTGTATGGCGTAATACACCACGGCTCCAACGGATATCCGGAATCTCCTAAGTAATCATTTAAAAATTAGGATACATTTTTTTATATGGACACAAACTCACCTAAAAGCCAGGCATTTTTTAAAACATTTTTGTTATAAAGGTCCTCCAAAATATCTCTTATATTTGGGTGCTTCCATACGAAAGAGTCATGAGCCGCTCCACCGTATTTTGAACATATTGCCAAAATTTTGTACTCATGATCGCAAATCTAAATAATGAGTGCATACACAAAATTAACTAAAACTCTTATGATACATAATAAATATACATACCACCATAGAGTTGAGACTGTGAAAACCTTTTCTATTGAAAAACATATGCTCATTATTGGATGGTTTCTGCAAACCAATATGAGTACCGTCCACACATCCTATTACTAAAAAATAAAATGATAAGCACACCATATAATTGATAAATAATTGGTAATAAACAAACCTCCAGAAATTTTAAACTTTCTCATGAAGCTTTCCATACATTTAGTTGATTGTTCGGGCTTAAATGTTATTAATTTAGGACACAGCTTTTCTTCAATTTCTTTTGCTACGTTTGCAACACATTTGTTAACAGTACTTTGGCACATTCCAAGCAAGTAGTCATTGCCAACAACATACTGAAAACTTCCATTAGCCAAAAGCGAAAGTGTTGCTGCAAGCTGCAGCTGTGGCGGAATTGCTGTTGACATGTGCCCATTAAATTTTAACAGGCTAAAAACGTAACTGAATGCTTCTTTGGATAACCTAAAACGTTGTTTAAACCTGCAAATACATGCTAAAATTTAAAATCTTTGTATTAATTTATAAACATTAAACATACGCTTTAGCTGGCAGGGATAGAGGGTTACTTTTATCACGAAGTTGTCTTCTTAAACGCATCACGTCTTTCTCATCTTCAGAGTCTAATGATGAGGACATATGCAAAATAAATAATAACTCTTCAGCCATTTTCTAAAAAATAAATATTTTTTAATCACATTTAATATAAATTAAAAATATTAAACACTTACATAGCATGAATTTTATTCCTCTTTTATTTACTCTTTTTACTTTTTCTCTGATTCTATTACAAAACTATAATCATCTTTTACATTTTCTTTAAATTTACGTTTCGATAGCGTTCGAATGCCGCGATTAGGCTATTCGAAAGGTATCGTAATTTTATTCGATACGTTTACTTGTTCGATCACGACAGCGACGATTAGACCCCTGGACTTTTTTGCTTTCCGGAAAACAGGAAATCAAAAATTAATATCTCGGTAATCCGAGGAATCCCGCTCTCTTTAAATAAAGAAAAATTTACAGATTATACTAATAGAAAACCTATTTTTACTATTAAATAAAAAAATGTATGTATGTAAATAAATACATACATACATATAAAAAACTTACGAATTCAAAAAAGAAAAATATAACAGATCAAAATAAAACTTAACAATTTAGTCCAGGGTACACTTAACCACGTAATATCAAGGCGAATTCAAAAACTTCGCCCCCTGCGTTTACTATTTGTGTGTGGACGGTGGAATTAAAAAAAAAATAAAAAATTTCATACAAAATTATATATTTGAAAAGTACGAATGTCAAATTTATTATAGTCAGCAGGGTTCTTGATATTACCTGTTTGAGTGTACCCTGTTTTCAAATATGAATAAATTTTAACCACTGTAGAATGACATCAGCGGGAAAGCTTCGTTAGGCAAAAATCCGATTTCGTTACATATTTACGCTCGTGAAAGGAAAAAAATTGTGAATATGTTACAAAAATACTTGAAGTGCGAGGTTTTGTAAGTCCATGGATTCCCGCACAAAATTCCCGGGAAAGTGGGAAATGAAAATTGACGAGTTTCCCGGGAATTTTCGGTACGGGAACTCCCGGAAAAAACTTTACTAACTAGTTACTACTTTTACTTTACTGGAAGATAGTACGTATTTCAAAAACAAAAATTATAAACCTCTTATGTTGAAATTCGTTGTATAAGGAAAGTATTAAAATACGATACTTTAACGGTACAAAGGAAAGCAGATTTTGATAGTAGTGTATAATAATGTAGTAGTGCAGTACAAATTTGATAATCCGGACACTCGATTTTACGGAAACATCAACAATCCGAACACTGCTACAAACCGGGCAGTCACACTTTTTTTCTCTTAAATCTGGACAGTATTTTTATTTCATTTATATAATGCCCTTTGTTTAATAACGGAACTTTTTACCGCTATAGATATTTGTCTACGCGTAGAATTTTTGCAATTTTGATTAACATATGTATAATTTTTTTATTTATATACAATATACATATAAATGTTAAATGAATTGAATATTATTTTTTTTTAATAAAAAAAATTATTTTTATAAATATTTTTTTCTTTCATATATTTTATTATTGAATCTTAGCTTAAGCGAACAATAAGTATTCAAATCTTTAAACTAAGTAATTAATACTAGTCCAGTCAGTACCAGACTAAAATTTAATTTCTCACAATAAAGATAACTAGTTTCAAAGGTTTCATCTAAGAGCAATAGTATCCCTTCTTTTTAGGCGGGTGTGCCCACTAGGCTTCAGGATGCTTCGAGCGAGTGGATTTGGGCGTGTTTCCAGCTTATTTAAATACTTGTCCACATAGCTTAGGATTTTGATTTTTACTAGTAAAACTTCTAGATCCTTGTGGATGTTGCTGTTTTTAATATACCAAGGAGCACCAGTTATCATTCTCAGAATTTTGTTTTGACGACGTTGTATTTTATCTATGTTAGAGGAGGAAGCAGTGCCCCATAATTGTATACCGAAGCACCAAATTGGTTTTAAAATCGAGTTGTAGAGTATATAAATATGAAATTCATAAAGTATCATTCGTGACAAAAAATTCATAAAAATGTGTTTTTTACATTATGTACGCAAGTTAAAAACATAAACATCTGTAATACGGACAGGACACTCCAGTATTACGGGCATGCTCAGGATTCATGGTGTCCGGATTATCGAGTTTTTACTGTATAATAATAATTTAAAGGGTATAACAACAATCACACATACACACTGTCGCTTTTAACCCTAAATAGATAAGGTACGCCTCAAAAACGTACATCTTTTCAATTTTGTAATTTATTTCAATCCAGTGATGACAACAATTTAAAGATAAAAAAAAAGCCAACGTAGTAAAAAAAAGCTAAAAGGAGCTTAATTTATAAATTGAAGATTTTTTCGTTTTAAATCTATGAGTTTATATAATATTTAATTTGTACTTTAAGATTTTTTTTGCAAAATAAAAATAATAGCAAAAAATAGAAAAATTAAAAATAATAATATTAAAAAAATTATTTTACAGCAGCAATTGATACAAATGTTTATTAACAGTATGACAATACACATTTAAATTTACTTTTAATTAAATTTTTTTTTACAAATACGCTTGCTGGTAACTCGTAGTTTAAACAGCAGGTGCTACACCTTTGTAAACCATATTTTTTACGAATATGACTATTAACCGTATTCAAAGCCATGCGGTTTCTTATTTTATTCTAAAAAAATGTAAAGCACTGATTGAATGTTTTTCCACTTTAGCGTGAGAGTATAAATACGATAATATTTTTTAAACAAACAATGAAGCACTTAGATCCCAAATTGGTCGGTTCTATCTAAATTTTTCCACTGGTACACTTTTAAATTTTTTAAGGAATTTTACAGCTCTTCAATTTCTTCAAATTCTTTTATAACACATTAAGTATTTTATGAAAAAACATTTTTTACGCTAAATGCCGAAATTAATTTCAACACCTTAAAATTTGTTGGAAGCTTTGCCTTTATTTTATAAATTAGAAATTTTATGAACTGTATTAAATTACATTTTATAATATGTTTATCTGATTCAGTTGTATTATAATCTTTTCATGCCTTCTGAAAGTTATATCATAGATAACAGTTGCTATTTATTAAAAATTCAAATTCTCCAGCTATATAATCGAAGTCATCTGTCAGCATAATAACTTTATTTGCCAGGCTTTATATTAAATGAAATAAATTAGTGAATAGTTTTGTATGTTCCGTAAATGCCAAAAAGTCAAAGCAATAGGATAAAAAAAAAATTACTATAAAATGCAAAAAGTGCCAAACCTGCCGTTTTCACAGTTGAAAAGAGCTGTGTTAGCCTTTTTTTTCAAAAAAGAGCTAAAGGGAAAATTTTCGAGTTAGAAGCAATTAAAAAAAGCGCTAAATCTTGCTCCAAAATAGCTAAGTTGGCATCGTCTGTTGTAGGAGAAAGTTTTGATGCTCAGTATTCTCAGTTGTTGTCAGAAGCTACCTAGTGGTTGTTGTTTTCGTGCGGTAAGTTGATCTTATTTCTCAGAAATTACAAACCATACGTCTCAGAGACGTATTGTTATCTTTTGTGTGATTGGTTTGTTATTTCTCTTCAAATTTTTGGTAATTTAATGAACTTTTATTTCATTAATTTTTTATAACAATGGCATATAAGCGTTGCTTGTGGGATGAAGAAATTAATGCTTTGTTGCAGAAAGTTTTAGATGACTCAGTTTCATTTGACACTGTAAGGGAAACGGAAGTGAATCACATTGAGTTGGCACTACCTTGTTTTGTTTCGATAGCCCTTTGACATCGTTTTCGTATAAACTTAAGCCACCTAAAATGAGATATTTGTTTTTATCCTGTAATGAAATAGGTACAATTGATGACAAAACGGGAAAGTCAGATAGATAAAAAATAATATTACAACCAAACAAAAGGCAGAGTTAATACATTTGCCCAAATGTGCTCGCTGATGTAATGCTCAAGAAAAACCTGCAGATGGCCAATGGCAATATTTTAAAGAAAGCTCAATATGGCGGTTATTAAGTCCAATGTTGTATTCTCAGAACTCACTTTCTGCTAATCAAAAGCCTTTAAGTGTCAGAGAATATATAAGGAAACTTTCCTGGTCCCTAACAACACCTTGGAGGCAAATGAGGCTTAAAATCTTAACTTTTTCGAAATCATTGCGGGACATCACCCAAAATTAAGTTGGCAGTACGAAAGAAAACGATAGTGAAGATCAATCTGTTTCTGAAAAAAATATAGTGTGGGTTTTGTCCTTTCAAAAATTCGACGAGTTTCGAAGGTGTTATGTGTTAAATGCCAAACACCCGTATTTGGAGAACATCAAAAGTTAGTCTTCAACACTTGCATATAATGATACAATAATAAAATTTCTTTGATTGCAAAACTTAGTCTTATATATAAGTGTTTAAATATACTTAAAAAAACATATACTTTTTTCTTTTTTATACTTTTTTTGAGTCCTTTGAAAAAGGCTATTTATTTTATAATAATTTTTGGTCGCTGTTAAATTTTTAGTTATTTGTGTTTATTATTATTATTATTATTATTATTATTATTATTATTATTATTATTATTATTATTATTATTATTATTATTACTTACCAAATGCTTGTGTTAACAAGAAAAAAACTTAATGAATAAA
This sequence comes from Melanophora roralis, assembly GCA_963583895.1. NCBI lineage: Eukaryota > Metazoa > Arthropoda > Insecta > Diptera > Rhinophoridae > Melanophora > Melanophora roralis. The sequence continues at coordinate 64,423,785 of OY757188.1, forward strand.
TGACCTTGAAAAAACATGACAATTTTTTGATTCTTTCAGTCCTTAAAAGGATGTTAGCAATCATACGCCTTTCAGACGTATCATTATCTTTAACGGACAAAAAAATAACTTTCTAGAGTTAAAAAAACAAAAAACGAAAAAGCAGAAACAATATACATGTACACACAAAAAATTATCTAAGAAAACTTTACTTAAATCAAGCCCTAGTGGTGTCAAAAGTACGGTGAGTACGGTTTTTCTTAAATCAAGTACGAAATTTCTTACTCCAAGTAAAATTTTTTAAGTACGAACTTCTTACTTTTAGCCACAATTAAGCCAAAAAAGGATTGATTTAAGTTCGGAACCGTACTTGATGTAAGCCAAAAAAAGATTGAGTTAAGCCATGAACGGGATTAATTCGAAAATGAAATGTCATTTTTTTGACTTATGGAGCTTTATTAAAGAAGAAGAATTTTATATTTTAATTTTATTTTAGAGATACATAAAATTTCAATTTAAAAATTTCATTTTTTGTACTTACCGAAGCTGAGATTCGAACCAGGGATTTCTGCACGGCAGTACAAGCGCGCTACCTCTAGGCCACCGAGACACTTTCTTTTCAAGTGTAAAATAATATATTCAAACAAAACAAGATTTTTTCTGCTTGATTTGTTGAAGGAATCCGAATAGACTTGATTAAAGAAAATGTAAGTAAGGATCATTCCTAATAATTTCAAGAAAGATTTTGGATAAATTCAAGAATAAAATTCTTGATTTTAGAAAGCGAGTTTTCTTTCTGTGTATGATACGATGTACATCTATTAGTGATGCCAACAATTCAGAGGCAAAAAGAGCCAACCGAGTAGTCAAAAAGAGCTAAAAGGAGCTAAATTTGAAAATTTAAGATTTTTCCGCTATAAATCGATTAATGTATTTATTAAATAATCTTATTTTACAGCAGCAATTAATACAAATGTTATCAACATTATCAATATGACCATACACATTTACATATAAATTAGTTAAGTCAAAAAAGAACAATCATTTTCAAAAAGAGTAACATTTTTTCTTTCGGCCATAGATTTGTTTTTATATAATATTTTTTTTTGTTTCAATTGAATTTATTTTTACAAATACGCTTGCTGGTAACTCATAGTTTAAACACCTTTGTAAACCATATATTATATGAATTAAACTATTAACCGTATTCAAAGCCATGCGGATTCTTAGTTTATTCTTAAAAAAATTATAGCACTGAATGTTTTTTTCCACTTTAGCAGTAAAATGTGGATACGAAGAAATTTTCAAAACAAACAATGATGCCATTCGATCCAAAATTATTCGGTTCTATCTAAATTTTTCCACTGGTACAATTTTAATTTTTTTAATCAATTTTAAAGCTCTTCAATTTCTTTAAAATTATTTTCAAATTCTTTTATAACACATAAAGTATTTTCTGAATCCTGCAAACAAACATTTTTTACCCTTAATGTCGAAATTTATTCCAACATCTTAAAATTTGTTGGAAGCTTTGCCATATTTTCATAAATTAGAGTTTTTATGAACTGTATTAAATTACGTTTAACGATATGTTTTTCTGATTCAGTTATATTAGAATCTTCGCATTCTTTCTTAAAGTTATCCTAGATAACAGTTGTTATTTATTTATGATTAAAATTCTGCAGCTATAAAAACGAAGTCATTTGTCGGTATAATGATTTTATTTGTCAGGCTTTGTAATAAATGAAAACAAAGACAAAACAATAGCGTAAAAACGGAAAAATTTACTATAAAATGCAAAAGGTGTCAAACGTGCCGTTTCCACAGTTGAAAAGAGCTATGTTAGCTCTTTTTTTTAAAAAAGAGCTAAAGAGAAAATTTTCGAGTTAGAAGCAATTAAAAAGAGCTAAATTTAGCTCTAAAGTAGCTAAGTTGGCATCGCTGACATCTATTGTCTTTGCAAGAGAGTCAACAGCAAAAGTAAGCTATAAATGTCAAACTTTTTTTATAAAAACAGTCTTTACTCTCTTTTACGTTTGAATTGTCAAACGTGTGCCAAAATCAACAACACATATTCATACATACCTGCGACCAAACATACATACAAAAACTGAATGGATATTTATGCACATCCATATGCATGCTTAACAGCGTTGCCAGTTGGTTATATTTGTTATACTTTTGTATGAATTTTCTTCTAAAAAAACTGGGAAAACTGGGGCAATCGCAGTTTTTTGCCTATATCTAGGTCTGTGGGAAACCGATCTTGCTCAGTTTAAATAGCAATCATCTTAAGGATATTTCTGATAGTTCGACACCAATATCTAGTCTGTATTACTTAAATTGACTCCGGAAACTCGATTTCAACAGACACACAGACGGATAGATGGACATGGCTAAATGGACTTCTATATCAACTTCTTTAAAGCTATGTATACATATTAGAGTTATGTGTCAAACTATGTGGACAAGTATATAAAAAAACTGTAAGCACATCCAAATCCGCCTTTTCGAAACAACTTACTACATTGGAGACACATTCGTTTGAACAGAAGGGATACTATTGATCTTAGATGAAACCATTGGAGTTAATTAACTTTAATTTGGGAACTTTAATTTAAGTATTTAGACTAGAATACTTGTGTTTAGCCCACAGGAGTAAAGATTACATAAAAATTATAAATATGTTATTATAGCTTTTTTGTAATATTTATAATCGCACACTAAATTATTGACAGACAGAAGTCGAAACTTTCAAAAAAAGCGAAATGAAACTACCTTAAAAAGATTTTAAATCGATAACTGCTATAGTATCAAATATGTAAGAAAAATGGTTCGTTTGAACGAGAGCAACCGCTCACTTTGCTCCTATACAACAAGGTTTTTTTCCAAAATATATGTACTGTTGTATAATTACTTGATATTAACTTTGAATCCAATAGCTGTTAAAGTTGGCAAGGTATAGCGAAATCGCTATTAGGATGGTCATTGCTCCTCCGGTGCGGCGCTTACCAAAATGGGCGGTCTACGCCCATTTTTTGACTAGCACATCAATTGTGTATAGTCATTTTATGTACCAAATCTCATTGCAATATTTGCATCGGCTCCAGAACTATAAATATTTTTGCATTTACCTTGGAAAAGTTACGCTGGTGTAAACCAATTACCAAATAACTTCGCAAGTACATTTGCAATAATATAAAACTAAGATTTTATTATATTTTAAATAATTTAAAGGAATGAAAAGCCCTAAGCATATTTAAAGGGAATATAGAAATTTTTGTTAAACTGGCTCAAACGTTTTATCTGGAATTTCAACCTTTTTCATCTTGGTAGTAAGATACATTCATTTGTTGTTAGTACAGTGTACTTACTATCTTTTATTTTATTAGTTGCATGTCATTCCGCGCCATATATTTTTTAAATTTCATTATTTATGCTCAGAAGTGCAAAAGAGAATATTTTTTTATACTTCTGTTTAATAAAAAATTGTTTACGTAGTTTTTTAAATGGTTTAGAATTTCAATACTTTATTAACGAAAACTAGAGAGCAATTGATTATGAATTGCATTTGTAAATACTTTCAAATCACTGTGCGGAAACAGTTGGCTTAAAAAGAAAATTTTTTTTTTAAACATCTAGACTACATGTATAAGTAGCAAAATTTATTAAATTACTTTAAGATAAAACACGAATCAACCAATAAGTGTTACTAAATTGTTCTGTAACACAAAGAAACAAAAACATTTTGCCACTCCAGTCTCTTAATTGTTTTTCACTTGAGATAAAAGCTTCAATATTTTCTTGTAGATATGCACGTTTTATGTACATATGTATGTATATAGACTATACATAAAATAATTTGTTATGTATATTATGTATGTTTGTTATGTAAGTATGTATTAATTGAAAAGTGTCTATTTGCAAATTATTTAAGTAAAACAATTCTTAAGCTTTTTTCAAGCACAATTTTGAGTGCTAATTGTATAGATGACTAGAAAGGGAAGAGGCAATATCATCAAATATTTTCAAAGATGTTTGGCGATTTATTACAGACAATTTGTATATATTCTTACAAGCAACATTTTAAGTAAATCTTTACATGTGTTGAGCTAAACAAATCTTTGCATATCATTTCCGGACAGCCCGCAGACTAACTGAAGTGTCTGGCGTATATAGATCCCGCCATCCCTGACTGTTAATCTTGCGTACTTGTTGACAGTCTATCGGGGCAGCCCTATAGATCGCATTTAAACCAAATAAAATGCAAATGTACCGTGTTGCGAAATTATATCCACTCGGGTAGTGTAGGGAAAATTACCTTTTTAATTTTTTAATAAATATTATATTTTTAAAGTAAACTAAGAACCCTGTGTGCAAAAAATTTAGAAACATTGGAAATGAAAAATATTTATATTTCAAATACGACTTCCGCCAACAACAAATGTCACAAGAGCATATATGTACATTTTTAAGTTCAGATCAGTTCTTCAATAAAATCGCTACTTTTAACAAGTAAGAGGGATATATTCGGTTGTGCCGAATCTAATATACCATTCACATTTTGAAACCCCCACCCTTTTTTTATTTTTATCCTTTTTTATTTATAAAATATTTCTATTTTGTAATTAAGATTAGTGTAATATTTTAATTCTCTTAGGGTGACTACGGGAAAGTTGTAAGGGTTTTACCCTAAGTTTTTCAAATTTTGTATGGAAACCCCGTTAGGGGGTGGTGATAGGGAGTATGTTCCAGGAGAATGTTTGATCTATCCATGGGCACCCTGGAAGCTGTACGGAAGGGATTTTTTACAGTTTCCCAAACTTCAAAAGGAAATCCCCTTAGGCGGTGGATATATTTTGCAAATATGTTTGGTCTGTTAAACTAATGGAGGTCGGTCCTACACTTCATTTATCTAAGGGAAGTTATGTGCGTTTTTACATCATTTTTGTAAATTTTGTATGGCAGCCCCCTTAGGTGATGGAAATTGGGGATAAGTATGTTTGAAAGGAAAAATTAATTGGGGTAGGTCTTACATTTGACCTTTGAAGGAGCACCCTGAAAGCTGTTAGAGCGATTTAAAAAAAATTAAACTTTGTATGGCATCCCTTTTTGGGGATGGAGATAGATAGACACATGCTGTAAAGACTGTTTCATAATTTTTCTTGCATGTATACCTACAAATACAATTATTAACGCCCTTACTTAAAGGTAGTTTTTTTTTGTCGAAACGAACTCATTACCTTGTAACCTATGAAGTAATGACAGCTCATTACTCAAAGTCCAAAACAATTTTGATGGGCAACTAAGCGCAGTCGATGTTTGAAAATGTTTAAATACGAATTTTACCTTACGATCTCCAACTTTTTACTAATATTTCACCTCTTACTGCCTTTTGTTAAGAATAATTAAAAAGATGTGCACTAAGTGATTGTGAGTCTTAAATATATTTGTTTTTCACTCTATTTTCGGGTAGACATTGGAGACCCCACAAGGTACTTATATTCAATATTATGGACCGTTATTAATAGAGATGTCAATATGGCCATGTTAGAATGTCTAAATGTTAAAGTTAACTTTTCAAAGGCCATTTACGTTCTTTGGAAAAAATTACATATGATACATAAATGCAAATCAATCAGAAAAATGTTTAAGAAAATGCCAAATGCAATAAAATTATTGGAAGTTTTTTAAGCAACAATTTCTAAATGGTTGTGAGTAGCAGAATTTTTAAGCAGGAATAATTTATAGGTACCATACGAAGAAAAGTCGAGAGACCTTCATAGATAATTTGTCTGCCTGAACGCTATTAAAGAAAATAATTTTTGGACCGAATCATTACGATCAATAACGATAACACAAGGGGTAAGTGATCGTATGTGAGGCTTTGGCAACAAGCTAAATGGACATAAGGCTTAAACATTAAACATTAAACATTACTATAAATCTAAAAACTTGAACAAATTTCCTATTTTAAAGCCATTCACTCAATAAATTTGAAAAATTGTAGAAGTCGCGCGAATAATTTGAGATGTTCGACTTGTTCGAGTTAACCGAGTTCTTATAAAGCCTTTATCGATTATTCAACCAAGATTAAAATTGCAAATTAGAAAAAACAGATTAAATGGATACGCTGGTTTTTACAAAGAATAAGTGGCCCTTTTGCATATTAGTTAAAGGAAAACTGATAGTTTTATACACAAAAAACAAAAAAAGAAAATATATTAACCCAATTTTTATGAAAACTTATTATTAGTTTGTCAAAGGCAAAGAAAGATTCGGTAATAAGAAATCAGAAAAAAGGTTTATTTAAGCTTTGAGACCCTTTAGTTAAAATTTAAAGGTCGGATGATTTTAGCTTTTGCCTAAAGGCCACTTTTAGCATTAATAATACTTAAAATAACTAAAAACTGTTTATCTGTTCAAAAACTTTCATACTTTAAGTATCTTTAGGTTGTAAAAACGGCCCAAAATGTTTTTTTTACTTTTTTTTTTTTTTTAAAGGTTATTTGATTTTATGTTTACATAAGTGTGTTTTCATAGTCCCTGTCTCTTTAAATACAAAAGAGGATAATTAAAACTGTTTTTATTTTTTAAAATTTTTTTTCAAGCATTTTTAGAAAGTTTTCATGGCATTTAAAGAGCTGGAAAGTTGGTAAATTTGTGTGTACAGCTGCACTGAGAGGTAACAAAAGTTTGCATCTGTTTATTCTTAATTGCTTAGATGCAACCATACATACACATAAACGCTTTGATGCGTACATAACCAATAAGTAAATACCCTTTAAACCCAATTTTCCAATTCGCAAAGAATTCGTAACAAAAAAGTAAAGATGTGAAGGTAAGAAATCGTCAACTTCTCTTTTTATTATAAATTTTTGCAAATAGTTTTTTTTGCCTCATTTTTCATACCTTTACAACAAAGCGATTGTTAGAACAGTGAAGCATCATGTCACTGTTATTTTACTAATTTATGGAAAAATATATATTTACAAAATTTTTTATTTGTTTTTTTTTTATAATTTTCTTTTAAATCAAAGATTTTAAAACAAATTAAAAAAAATGATAACTCTGACTTCAGAGAGCGTTGAAACTTTTTGCTGGATATACTATACCTTAATATAGATAGACGCTAACTCGTATTTTTTATAAGCACAGATTTTCGTTTATTTTGATAAGTGATCTATCTATTTATACATCACAATTAGGCACAAATATATCGAGTTAAAAGTAACGAAGAAGGGCCTTTATATATTAAGGTAACGATACATACAAAGTATGAATGCATGTTGCTTGCATGTACATATCTATAAACATAGTATATAGTGTAACATCGGTTAAGGCAACCCTCGCAACACACAAATTCTTAAAAGTGATGGCTCCATAAACGGAATTTTTCAAAACACGAGACCTCTGTAACCGATATGAAAAGGCGGTTTTAATTATTTCTTAAGCTCCGGGCTAAAATGACCAGCTCTGAGGAGTGTTGTTTATTGAATTATTCTTCTTACAAACCACGTGCCTTAATAATACTATTTTGGTAATAATTCAACAAACTGAACTTCCCCTTAAATCTATGGATAAGTGCTAAAAATGTACAAATAAATATATTTCTCCTTAAAGATAGTCACTTAAAACATAGTCGTAATTTTATTTAATGCAGCGTGAGATTATTTTATATTGGTCGCGGAGGGTGATATATCATAAACATTAAATTAGCTTGGCGTATGGTCATTTGACATTTGCTTGTGTGCAATTGAATTTGCCAATTGTTGCTGTTTTGTTGGTTGTGTCGGTATACAAGTAATAAGTAATGCTGTAGGGTATTAGTCACGCTACACCTCACTTTGTTTTGTTTTTACATTAGTTTTTTTATAAATAAACTTAAACCCCAAATGTATTGATGCAAGGTTATTGCAAGAAGAAATTAAGAGAGTCAATCTCTTACAGTTTTCTTTTTTTGTATGGACTTTGACACTAAAACAGAAATTCTCTTTCAAAAGATGTGTCAAACTTGATTTAAAAAAAGAAAGAAAAATTGAGAGCAAAAATATCCATTCGCTATTGCAGCCACCTTGAGTGATACACCTTGTTAAAAACAAAATAATTTGTCCTCTAAATCCTATGCTTACGTGCAAAAATCATTTTGATTTACAGCTTTTCTAGGAATTGCAAAAAAATTGCGTATTAGTTCCATTTTTAAATCCAACTAAAAATTTCTTTGTTTGTGAATGGTTGCTCTAGAAAAAATATGTCATCTTAGAAAACAGAGTCAAAAATTTTACACTTTTCCAGTAAAAACATAAATCTTCAACTCGATAACAAGCATAAGTACAAATTTAGATACACTAGAATGTGCATTTTTATTTTTTATTAAAAATATATTTTTGTTTTTATTCTTTATTTAAATCAATGAAAGTTGCTTAAAATTTTTTTTTAAAAAAACTTTTTTTTATTTAAAAAAAACAGGCACCGAAAATTGTGACTTGGTTTTCGCAACAACTCAGTTATTGAAACAGCACAAATTTTCTATTGGTTGCGTTGAGAGAGGTTACACTGTATATGCATAAATGTATGTATTCGTATATGAACATTCAATTACAAATGTCCCAAATTTAGTTCCACGTGTAAAATGTTTTCCACCAGAAAACTAGAACAAGGACATTCGGTTTTTAAAGAGACATTTGCTTAACGCACATGAATGCAGGATATTAGCATCTATGTATATTGTCGTAAATGTGTATAGTTGTGTGAACAAAAATATTATAATGCTTATATTTTTTAAATTAATATATCATGTAGCCAACTAATTTAAGCCAAGGTTAGCAACCGAAACGAATAGCGGTGTCGGTACCGGCATTTAAAAAAATGTCATATTGATAACGGTATTTTGATTATATAGGTATCGGAACGGTATCGGTGTTGAAATTTTTATTTCGGTATCGATAACAGTATTGATATATTGATTATATTGATATCGGTATATGTAGGTACTTCCTTAACGTATATAACAAAAATCAAAAATTAAAACTTTTTAACTTTGTTTTTATTTATGTATGTGTTTCCTTTTTTAAGGCTAAAAAAAAATTGTTACTTATTTCAGTACCCAGAAAAAACTTCACATACAGATTACTTTGTATGACTTCCAGCACTCATTATTTTGTATCCTTGTCCGCGATCTATTTTTATTGTTGTTTGTTTGACTATTTAAAATAAAACAATGGCGCATATTCTGAAATGATATCTAAGTGTAAACTTTTTTAAGTACCTATTTAAGTTATTCTTAGTTGTCAACTAACAGATACATTTAAAGAACAGCTGATTGATTTCATTTTATTATTTACATATTTAAAAAGTACAACAATTTTTCATCTGGCGACCAATTTGAGTCTCTCTAAAATACCCAAAGTAATAAATACAAATATTTTTCTAACAATAATAATAAACTTACCTTATTTTCTTTACTAATTGCGTCCATTTCGTCCAAAAAAATCACACAAAAAAGAAAACAAACTAGAGATGTGTTTTTAGTCAACAAAAATCTATTGAATACAGTGTTGCATTGCTTTTAACAGCTGAAATCAGTTGTTGCGATAGTTATGATTTGTTAATAGGATCTTTTACTATCTATGAACTATTTTTTTGTTTTCTGTTTTTTAAGTTTCGACTTTAGTTACGATTTCTGAATGTGCGACAATAAATTCAATAAATGAAATAAATAAAGTAATTTTTGAAGTATATGCGTATGTAGATATGTAAATATAAGTATATTTCTAAATGGCTGTCAAAACTAGAAAATGTTAATTTTTTGACATCTTAAACAAAAATTAGTTTTTTTACAGTTAAACTATAAGTAGTTACAGTAAAAAACGGGTCCAATGTAAGTAGCTTTGCCGTTGAGCACTACTTACAATTGGAACGTAAAAACTACTTAAAAAGTCCTAAAAATAAGCCATGCTGACTCTAACAATCACTAAGAAATATATATATTTGCATTATAACACACGATATATAGGCCAGTGGGTAAAAGAGCTAATGCTTACAACCGAATTACTATCAACCGAATTACTATCAACCGATTAAAAAATACTAAATCTAAAAATCGTAACTGTTTTTGAAAGTGCGTTCTACTCGGCTAGTTTTGGTAAAAACTTGATTTTTCAATTAAAAATCTTTTTTTCTAAATCTCACGCTATTCAAGTGAAAAATCAAGAAAAGAAAATATTGATTTCTTTTTTTCCAAATATAAGAAGTTGGCAGGGATCGAACTAATAACAAAATTGTCTAAAAACAAATAGTTTAATTTTAAATATATAAAAAAATTTAAAAAATAATATTAGAAACATAACATTGAATTTTAAAATTTGTATTTTTAATAAAGTAAATTATATTGTGAGCGTTATTTTTCTTTCGTACAAAACTTTTACGAATAATGCATAAAGATGAAGTAGAACAAAAAGTGAAACAACACAAGCACACTAACATGAATTCTTTTTTTTCGAAAGTTTCAAGACCAAAACACCTTTATAAGTTTGTTTTGTTAAAAAACAGAACAATAACAGCGTTACAATTGTGTAACATAAAGTAAGCCATATTGTTTTTAATTAACTTTAAAATTTTTTTTTTTTGCTACTTTGCATAATTTCCTGGGTTTTTATTACCGAAACGTATAATCGGTATTTTGATACCGTTATTTAAGGAAACGGTATTTTAATGTCAGTATTTTGCGAAACAAAACCAAAAATTGAAATTAAGAAAATTTCATTTAATATTAAGAAAATACAATATAAAAATAAAATTAAAAAAACTTATTCAAATTAAGTGATTTGTAAAATTTAAAAAATAGGTTATAAATAAAAACAAATTAATCACCAACAGGCATATTTTCCAACTCTATTGCCTTGTGGTAAAATGTTGAAGCTGTTCGCAAACACCTGGTGGATATACATTTGGTCTGCCAATGTGGGTTTTTGTAAATTTTTTTTATTTTTGACTATATATACATACATATAGCCTTAATCGGATTAAGCATCGGACTGTAAGGGGCTAATCGAAGACGAGTTGCTGGCGAATTTTCAAATACTATTTCCAGCTGGCTATGGCGAGAGGCATTATCGCAAATCATTACTAAAACTTTTAAGTGATTTTCCAAATGCTCCCAATGATTCATTAATCTATTACCCATTCCCTTGCATCCACCATCTTGAATGTTCCACGTTTTCTCTTTATTAAAATGACACCTGACGATGATATTCCACCAATTAAATCCATATTTGGGCCTCGGGAAGTTGGTGTTTAAATTATAAATCTTAAACCTCTTCTAGACCAACCACGTGTTTTTCTGCTGAATAAATTAAAATAGGTTTCGTTAATCCAAATTGCTTGTTTTCCATTTCGAATTAGATTGTTTAGATCCTTCACATAATTGGCTCTTTTTTTTGTTTATTTTCCATATTGTTCATGGTTACTGACTCATAGTGAAAGGATTTCATGGTGTGAGGTTGCTTGTTTGTAGTTGTAATCCATTTTTCAAGTTCTCTTTGTGCTTTGATCTTCATCTACTAAACTGTAATGGACGGATTCCCTTCGACTCATTATATCATTAGATCTTGTTCTGCTTCGCTCAGGAGCTTAGGTTTTTTACCACCACATGTAAAAGGTTCAATGTGGCCATTCATAACCCAACGATCAGTGGTCTTATAATAAACATTTAACGTTTCTGCCAAGCCTTTAAATCATCTCCTCGCAAACCTGTCACTAATTCTTTTTCTGTCCTGGTGGTTGTATTTCTTGTATTTTTGGTCTAATATACATGTACCTACATACGTATTTATGTACATATGTATGTATATGCATTTAAATGAGTAACGAAATTTTTTGTACCTTTATTATATACAATAGAAAAACCAACTTAACATGGACATCACCTCTACATATTGGACACAGGTCTTGTTCTATTATGGGAACTAAGCACTTGGAATAAAGCAAATAATGCAACTACATCATGGAGAAATCTTAAATTTTACACAAAAAAAGTCATTTATCGTTAGGATTTATGTATAGCAAGCTAGGTATTTGTGGAGATTTTTCACCAGAAAGCTGCCAAACATATGCAAATTTTCAACCAATTATAAGTACATTGATATGCATAGATACATAGTTTCGGACTAAGTAATAATTTCTGTTTTCTTAAAATTAATTTAAGTTTTCTCAATTTCAATTTTTTATTGCTTTTTATTTTGGCTTTAGTTCATTATATAATTTCTTTTTATCAGAAGAAATTAATATGTTTCCGTTAATGTTGAAAGAAACTTTTATTCGAAAGAACCAGGGGTTTTCTATCGATATTAGCCGAGTAGAATGCATTTTCGAAAGCAGCTACGCAATTTCATCATCGGTATTCTTTGAACATTAGTAGTGTCTTTTGGCTGTAAACATCCCCTTTTTAACATTAATGCTATTAAGAAAGCAAAACGGAATATCTTTTTTATTTTTTTTTTTTTTTATTTTGTAAGTTAGGCTGAAGTTTACTTTTTCACATACACGTTGCTTTTTTGTATTTAAAGTTTCTTCAGCAACACTTGATTTACGGTCAAGCATCATCCATCTCTCAGATGGAATTAAACGCTTTTTCCTTATTGTATATTACACAATACAATTTCAATTTTTTATCTCTTAATACTAATTTGCATTTCTCGTTTTCAATTTGTTTTTTCTCAAACAGGAACGGTTCTATTGATAAGAAATTTGTTTTTTTAAAAACCTCGAGGAGACACAATTGTGCTAAATTACTTATTTTTTAAATCAACTCTATGAATTGCTTTTGCAACTCCTAAAAAAATCCAAATTAAAATTTTTTATTATATTATTTTATATACATTTTTTTTCTTACCTTTTACACATTTTTTACCATTAACAACTAAATAAAAAAAACAGAAACAGTAAATTTGCTTAGTAACACTAGCTTGGATTTTTTTTAATATGCGATTTGAAATCATCTATTTGACTTAGTAAAACTAGCTTTTTCTGTTCATCCGAAAAAATAACTAATGAAGCCTCTATTTTTTTTGTGTGTAATAGTATTTTAATTAAAAGTTTTGAAGTTGAATATAGACAGAAGGAATGAAGCAATATTTTAAACTTTTTATTATAAATAAACAAATGTAATTATTTCAAAGTTTTCGAAGATACAAAATTATTTCATTTCCAAAACATAACTTGAATTAAAAAAAATATATTTTTTGGAAACAGCTTGAGTAAAAATATTAACCACTTACTAAATGGCAAATAAATAAAAATAAATTATGAACCAATTTTTAATATGTATATCAACCTTTTTTTAATTTTTAGTCATAAATTTATCTAAAGAAAATAATGTTTTTTCCATTTTCATCCGTTTAACGTGTAATTGACCACATGAAGCCGTTTTATGCGCTTGGAACTAAATAGAAACATTTTTCAGGGACATTATTTGCTAGTTAATAGTTTAAGATTTAAAATCTTTAACTGCATTTAAGTGAACAATAAAGCTCTATTCAAAGAATCCACAATATCGTTGACTAGTTTACAGTTCATTTTCTTAAGTTTCTTTTTGCAATTTACAAAAACAAATGACTTAAATGCATTAAACTTTTGTTTACCGGCATTTTTTAATTTGCCTTTTTAATAAATCAACGTGCAAATTTATTGTATTAATTAACATATCTTTTATTAAACACTTTAAATTAAAAAAACTAAAAATGCGCGTGCCTTCGATGAAACACACAAATTCTTTTAATCATATGACATCGATGCGTATGATCGATTTTTTTTTATTTTCAAATTTATTACTTATACGTTACGTACAAATTGCTTATGTTTTTATTTCTTATGGTGTTTTCTTTTCTGAGCATAAATGTTGCCATTTTATTTTGTAACACTTTTTTAAAACTACCTAAACCTTTGAAAAGTGGTACATTTTCAGTGACTACAACAGAACAAACAATCACTATATTTTTAGATGAGACCTCGTTTTTTAATTCCATTTTATGATTTCTTTACAGAAATAAAATTTTTTTATTCAACGTCAAAAAACTGATAGCAAAAAAATAGATCTTCTTCTTTTTAAAAAGGCAGTGAGTAACCCTTTGATTATTTTAGGGGCAAAAATGTAGCATTTTTTCATTTTTTTAGGGCAACATTACCAGAAAAGAACTTACAACTCTGTAGCAATGCTGCCTTGCTTTTCAGAAAAGAACAGAAATGAGTGCATAGGGCAGAATAAAGGCAGCATTTCTGCCAGAAAAGAAAACGCCATTAGTACTTTTTACACAACTAAATAAATCTTAAGCAGATATGTAAATGAAATGAAATTTGAATCAAATTTGTTTTTATACTAATTTATGTTTGTAAGTTAGTTGCTTAATAAGAATCACACGATAAAACTTTAATGTGTTAAATATTTTGTTTTTGTTTCTAAACAATGAGCGTTTGCTGTTAAAATGCGGTGATTGTTTTATTATTATTTTTTTGTATTTCTAGTTTATAGCAAAACAGAAGTTCCGCATGACAATAATAAAAATAATCATCCTTTTAACATATTATAAAGTTTGTATTTGTGTGCAAATAAATGAGCACATAAGCGTACATACAGTTGTACTTTAAATCCTTATATGCATAAAGCTAGTTAAATAATTATGTACATACATATGTATATGTGTACGAAACAAACTATTTATTTTTTTGTTTTGTCTGTCTAGCTGGTTATCGTTGTTATTATTGTACTTTTTACTAATCCCATTAGTCGTTTTGCACAAAACAACAAACTACAATAAGAAAAGGTTTTATTTCCGTTATACAAATTTAAATTAAACCATGAACACGCGACATAACGGAAGCGCATTCATGCTTTTTATATAATTAAACAAAAATATTACTCGTACGATTAAGAGAGTGTGATGTTTTATGTAAATTCATACGTGTGTATGATTGCGCGAAATAGTATGTAAATTTACACTGTTTTAATTACTAAGGGGTGTAGCAAACAGTACTCAACATTTTATTATCCCGGTTATTGTTTAGAGATAATTAAATATATTTTCCTTTAATCAAAACTACAAATAAAAACATTTGACTATTGAAATATTAAGATTTTTTGTAAAAAAAAGTAACAAATCGTACGAATACGAATGTTGGAAATATTTTGATGACTTAATATCGAAAGGGCGTAACTAATTTTTTTTAGTAAATAACTTTTTTTGCTAATCATCATACCTCTAAGATAAAATCGTATAAGGCATGGAATATTAAGAACTGCATTTTTAGTTTTTCGAGATCGTTTAAAAGGTTTACGCACCAAACGCGATTAAGTTTTTAATAAAATAGAGTTTTTTTTACTGAAATCATATAATATTTATTTTCAATAATAACTAGGCATAAAAATTTTTTGTTTATATATGTATGTATACATGCATTTACACATGTATACGTAAGTACAAACATACATTTACCATATTTAAAAAAATATTAAAAAAAATGAAAAAAAATTAATGCACCTTAAAAATGGCTTTTGGTGCGTGAAGTTTTTATTATTAAAACAATATTGCTCGTTAGACCCTTGGAAGAATGGTTCCAAAAAAAGTTATATCCTAATGTATTTACATATTTACATGTTATTATTTTTTGTCTTTAACATTTCAGATTTAATCATTTAGACAGCAAAAATTAATAGATACTGACAACAATACTTAAATTTAACAATCTTTGAACTTCCTTAAAAAGTATAACAAATTGCAACTAAAACAAATTTTATTACAACACAATCCATCCATTTAAAAAAAAAAAGAAACAGGATAACAAAACGAAACAAAACTCAAGGAACTAAAAGCGCACCAAACAAAAACGAAATCAAAGAGAAAGTGAAGGAATAGAAAAACAGAAAAAAGGCAACAATAAATAAGACTCCAACAGAAAAAAAACTTTTAAACAGCGTTTTAGTGTTTTGGTGGTAGTTGTAGACCAAAAACATTTTTAAATATTAAAAATTTCCTCGCACAAGATCCGGTGATGTGGGACAACCCCCCCAGCGGGAAATGCAACAAACCCAACGTTACATACCGTCTGTATCTGATCTATATGGAACGGACGAGATAGAACTTCTACTGGACGAAATACGTGAACTAGAGCCGGTCTGCTGTCAGCTGGACGATGAACAGGATTTTGAAATAGCTGGCAGCAGAGCCGGAGAGCTATCATTATCCTTGGAATCGCCGCTAGGTACTTGCACCTCGTGGGACTCCCACGCCAATTATAAGCAACGTACCGCCCAAACGCCACTGCCATGGGGTGTAGCCCTACACTGTGATCCGCAACATTTAAAAACGCCTACAGGGATTGTGCGTATACTTTTGGTGGTAATATTTTTTTAAAAAGGTTATAAAAAACAATTAAATTTGAACTTCTTTTTTCATTATTTTCAGTTGTCCTCGGCCGCTTGTCTTGCCTGCGAATGTTCAGCTGGTACAGTTCAAGTTGGTTTATTTTTACTGCCACTCATTGGACGTCTTAGATTGATGGTGTTCTGCGCATTATTCTCTCTATTAATCACATGCCTCATGATATTTCTGGACGTTTCCCATATAGCTTTAATGTTTCCCTTCAATTGGACAAAAGTTGTAAGTAATAACGTAGTTAAGTCTAAATACTTGCAATAATTTTTTTTTGAGTTATTAAGTTCAAAGGCACTGCTACGCGTTTTGACATTTCGACCTGAATCTATTATTAAAATATTAATGAATCACGTGCGTTGTCATGCATTTGCTTGTTTTGATACTGGATACTTCACATTGGACTTTCGAAACCCCGAACATTTTTTTTACTCCTTTTTATATTTATGAAGTATTTCTAATTTTTAAATAGGAGCCGGTGTCATATTTTAACCATCTCTGGGTGACTAGCAAGACAGTTGTAGGGGTTTTTATCCAAATTTTTTCAAATTTTGTATGACAGCCACCTAGGGGGTGGAAAAAGGGGATAAGTATGTTTTAGGAAAATGTTTGCAAAAAAAGTCCTACACTTGACTTATTCGCAGGCACCCTGGAAGCTGTGGGGGAGATTTATTACAATTTAAGTAGGGGGAGGGAAACTAATGGGAATCGGTCGCACACTTTATTCATCTAAGGCCGACCCTGGAGAATTTATGTGCCTTTTTGTAAATTTTATATGGCAACCCCCTTTGGTGATGAATATGGGGGGTAAGTATGTTCTAGGAATATGATTGGGAGGGAAAACTAATTGGGGTCTGTAATACATTTTATTGCTCTACGGGTGACTCCGGGGAAGTTTTAGGGGTTTTTACCCTATTTTTTTAAATTTTGTATGGCAACTCCCTTAGAGGGTAGGGGATAGGGGATAAAAATGTTTTAGTAATATGTTTGGGAGGGAAACTAATGGGGGTCTATGATACATTTTATTCCTCTAGGATACTGACATTAATCAGAGTAAGCAAGTCGTTTAAACGTTACACTGTTACTTTTCAAAAGCTGTTACTTTAGCAATAAGTTCTAAAACAAATGTGAGGTTTTTGTTACTACATAGACATGACTTTGAATTATTCATGAGAATGCATAAAATTGTGAAGCGAACAATATTTTACAATATCAACTCTTACATTAAAATAGGTTATTCAACTAAATTTTCACACAAAAAAATATTTAAAATCTATTTTAAATTTAAAAATTGTTTATGATTATACAGGGTGTCTGGTGGCAAATTTTTATTTTTAAATATGTTTATTTTAAATGGTGCAGAGGAAGGGTGGTGCCTTTGGAGTTATTGATTGTGCGGATTTGTCAGTCACGATGTTGCAGTGAGCATCGCGCGTTCGCTGTGAAGACATTTCTCAAGAGTAATAATTCTTACGTAATTGCTCGTCAAACGGTTCGGTGTTCGGCGAATACGTGATGGGCCGAGTGTAAATATAAATCGCTCGTGGGTGCAGAGATTCCGTGGAACTTCTTAGGCTATAAATGTCCCACGGCCAAGGCCCAGTCGATCTTAAAGGACTACCGAAAACATTGAACTTGTTATAGGCAGTTTACGTGAAAATCCGCGACTTTCAATACGGAAAAGAGCAACCTCACTGAGACTTTCAAGAGCGATTATTCATGAAATTAGTGACTTTGATTTACGCAAAACTTTTAAAGAAACGATGTTGGAGCGTTTTCGCACAGTTAATCCCATTTTTTTGAGCGACGAGAATCATGTTTACATTAACGATTATATAAAGAAGCAAAAGTGCCGTAACTGGTCTCCAAGAATCCGCAAAACCATTGTATTGCCCTAGGGTAACTGTCTGGTGTGCCTTATCTACACACGAGATGATTGGACCATTTGTCAACGATGAAAATTATCGACGCATGTTTACAGGTTTCTTGTTGCCAACCTGCAAGTTAATCAATCCCACTCTACACACACGTGCTTTCAACAAAAAAACTGATCAGTCGCTTTGGAAACATCCCATGGCCACCGAGGTTGCACGATCTAACTCCCATAGATTTTTTTAAGGGGTCTACCTCGAAGAGAGAGGGTTTGTAATGACAATCCCCAATCTTTTGTGGCTTTAAAGGAAAATATTCGTCGAGAAATTAGCTTGATTAAACAAGGTTTACTGCAGCGTGTGGCGCATAACACAAGGCTCCGTTTTGAACACTGTGTTTAACTCGACGGAAGACATTTGGATGACAAACTTTTTAAAAAATTAAATTCGCTTTTCTATTCTAAAACTTTGTGTCAATTATTACGTTTTTGATTAAAGTTTGCAAATATAAATCTGCTACCAGACACCCTGTACCACAAAATATTTAAAAATTATGGTAAATACTATTATTGTCGGTTCTATTTTTTTAGAATACATGGATGTACCTGAGTATTGGCTTAATACTAATTTTGAGCTCTACACTTATTATGCACATGGTTCTCTTTGCCGAAGAGTACACCTGGGTGCCGAAGTATACAAAGGACACCTTATTTGCATCAGCGGTAAACTATCAATACATATTTGCTTTGTTTAACTTTAAGATTGTAAAGAATAATTTTTTATGTTTTTACCACAGATAATTGGTTACATTTGTGCTGTAGAATCACTTATATTGTCAGGTATTGCCTCATGGCCATGGTCACAATATCGACATGTGCCAGATGACGGTAGCGAAATGTATATTGAGGATCGTGAGATGACACCCATGAGTCCAATCAATAGTACTGATGTGCCGAATAATCACCATCAATTTCCACAACAGCGACCACAAAATCACAATAATTTTAATAATAGCGTAACGACGCACAGTGGAACAAATTACCACAATCAACAAAATCGTATAATATCATCACCAACGTCCTATAGTACTCAAAAGCCTTATATACCTGGTATGTAATAAAAGCACGAATATCATAAAATTAATTTGCTTGTATGGGGGTACCTCGAGCCAGGGTCAAAGCTATATAGTTTTCGGGAATGCACACTGGTCCCAAGTCCATTTTTTTTTTTTGCATAAATTCGAAAAACAATGTAAGAGTTTTTTTTTTGCCCACATACACGTTTAAGCATAGGAAAAATAAAAACATATATATATATATATATCAATTAATTGATTTGGTACCACTGTGAAATGGTATTGTGGTAGTGTTGAGCAAAAACAATATGCAGAAGAACATTCATTACTAGAGCTATTAACAAAATTTTAATATTTTTTCAACTTCTTTAAAATATGTTGAAAAATTTAATCAATACTTAGGAAACCTCTTAATCAAAATATTGCTTAGTTGATTTTTGATTTTAAAACAAAAAATCTTTTCTAAATTGATATATTCGGCTGTACCGAATCTTATACCTAAAGCCATCTAATATTGTTCATTTATATGGGGGGCTTCCTTCCCTCTGCTTCTGTCCAAATAATTTTTTTCCAATATATAAGCCTTATTGTCCAATTACTTCGGAATATAGCGTTTCGAAGATTTAACAAAAATTATTGATTTATTTGGGAGCTGCTCCTTTCCCTGCTCCTACCCAAAATTTTTTTTCCTTATTGTCCAATTACCGTTTGTAAAACATTTGAAGTCGATAGCTGTTATAGTTTTTAAGATTTAGCGCATGAAATATTTCACAAAATTTGTGTAATTGTAGGGGAAATACTACTTCCCCTGATCCTACCTTAAAAAATTTTTGCTACAATTTAGGTCCCTATCATCAGTGTATCTGTGCCAATCTTTGTGGCAAGCGTGACTATATTTACTGATATATATGGGGATATATGCACGGATTTTGTCCTAAAAAATGGGTTATTTTGGGTTTTCGCTTATATATCGGTCAACAGTGTACCGATTTCGCTGATTTTAAATAGCGTTTGTCTCAGGGATATTTCTGATTTAAGTTCGGCACAAATTATTTTTATTAAAATATTTGCAGTACAAAATAGCTCGGTTAGAAAATATGGCTGGGTATATTAAAAGACCAATGTGAAGGGTATAAAATATTCGGCACAGCCGAATATAGCGATCTTACTTGTTTTTGGTCGAGTAATGCTCCAATTTCCAATTTAAATTTTATAACTTTAATTTTTTTCTTTCAGCCAAAAGACCCAATGAACTAAATAATCAAAGACCAACACTGGGTCATACTCAAACAACCCGTAAACCAAATCAACGTTATCGTGAGGGCTATCACTATCAACCTGTTGCGTCTACGTCCCGCCAGAGTCCCACATTCGTCATAGGCGATGACATTGGGGCCGGTCCATCCACATCCCGATCCAATGATAACTCTAGTGCGTGATAGTTTTTATTTCTAATTAAATTTTTTTAAACTTAGTAAACCAAAATGCATATAAACTTTTAAAAAGACAAAACAACTACATAAATGCATTGAGCAAAATTTGAACAAAAACAACTTAAAAAATAAGTGAAAAAAAAATTTTAACAATCCCAATTAAAACAATTTGTTTGTAACAATATTAAAAAATTGGAAATTATTCGTAACTTAAATTAGCTAAAACAATGAAAAAACAATACAATAAAATTAATTGGAAAACTTTAAGAAATTTAAATTGAATTAAGAATGCAATGAATAAAACAATAATACCGTTAAATTTGTATCTGTGTAAAATTTAATTAATTACTAAATAGGATTAATCAAAGAGTAATATAAATGGGAAATTTAAGAATTTAACACAAAAAAGAAAATGATAACCAATAAATTAAAACAAAAATCCAAACATATTTAGAACAAACAGGCAACAACTATAGATTAGACATATAAACATATGTAAATTAAAAACAAAATAAAAATTATTTAACATAACTTCATACTAAATAAATAAAAAAAACGTACTGAAAAACAAGTTTTAAATAAAAACGAGCAAAGAAAATATTAACTATAATGCAATACACACGCCAACCTTCATGTTTTCACAATATAATTTCTTGCATTATTTTTTTTAATATTTTAAAACAATATTATAAATTAGTAAAGCAGAAACTATTATTGTATTTGTACTTTTAATAAAAAGAATATAGCAGAAACGTTCTTTAAAAAAATTACCCCTAATTGCGCCCTCCTAATAGCACATTCCCTGAACAAACATACAAAACAACATTCACGCTCTTATGTAAGAATGAATATTGATAGCAAAAAAGGATTTTTAAGAGCTTGTCTTGTTGGAAAAAAATTCTTTGTATTTGTGTCGATTAAATCGATTAATTTATCTGTGGTTTTAAATATATGCAATTGTATACCATTTATAGAAAATTATTGCATATACCGTGCGTTTGGGATATCGTCATATTGACATTTCCCTAACTACTTTGAAGAGCCAACTTTGAATAACACGGAAGTCATACGATCAAGTTTTGTCACAAATTTTAATACACTCACACTTTTTCGCTAATACATTCATACTTTTGAAAATTGTTGAGTTTAAAATTTTCATTCAATTTGGTGTTTTATGTTTAAGTCAAGAAAAATGCTGACTGCAAAGTTGTGAGTTTTGACAAGGATGTGTAAAAATTTTCAAGCAAAATTTGATATCAAAACTGCAATGTAAAGTAAAAATTTTGCCTTAGTGACAATGTAATATAAGTTATTATGCCTTAAAGGATTTATACTCGTATATTACAAAGAATTTGAATAAATATGTTCATTCATTATGTCGTCGTCGAAAATCGAAAAGTACGTAACATTAACTAATTTGAATTTTACAGGAGAGCAAAAAGCGTAATTTTGACTTTAGGATCGTGTTGAATTTCATACAACCTTCTTCCTCTTCTTTAGAAGGGGTTTAGCAATTTTAAATAATTTGGTGGTTTAAAGTACTTTTAATTGTATCTTATACCACAAAAAACAATATTTTTCTTAAGGAAAATAATAGCATTTTAATTTGAATTATTATTAAGCATTATTATCGATCGCAGAGATCTAAAAATTGGTAAATGCATGTTAATTGAACAAACAAATCATAATCAATGAAAAAAACGATTTTGGTTTTTTGATGATACGTACTTTTGGATTTCTGACGAAAATACCTAATAAGTTCCAAATTTGGGTGTTGGTAATGCCAAGAATTAACGACGCCGTTTAAATTGTTATGTAAACTAAGTACTCTTACTTTACTTTTACCTTTATTTCTTCAGTCTAAGCTTGAGATTAAAACCAGTAACATCAATAAACTTTTATATTAATGATAACGTATTTTAATCACTGTCTTTTTACTTAAAAATATAACATTGGGGTTTCCTCTTAAAGATAATCAAATTTAAAATTTCTTGTAAGACAAGTAAAAAAAATATACATACATATGTATGTACATATGTATGTATAAATATGTATGATATGCTCTAAAGTAAAATATTTAAATGCTCTTATTTAGGTTGGACATTTTATTTGGGCTTTATTTTTCTTTGATTTTGATATTTAAACAATCAATCCAAGGCACATTTAACAAGGTAAACCCAAGGCGAATTCAAAAAATTCGCCCTCTGTCAAAAAAATTAAAAATTTTATATAAAATTAAATTTTAATAACGTAATAATGCCAAATTGATTTTAATCAGCTGGGCTCTTAATATTACCTGGTTGAATTTGCCTTGAATTTATCCTAAATTTGCACATTTATAAACGTAAACAATCTTAATAACGTCAATGAGCATGTAACATAACAGGAAAATGTTACCACTTTTAGTTAAAACAATAAAATGAAGCAAAAATTTTATTCTTTTTTTAGTTTTATATACATAAATGACAAAACAAAAACTAAAGTAGGCATGAAAAATTAAAGAAAATCATCTTGTTATAAACGTAGTTTTGCTTATTTTTAATAAAGAATTAAGAAAAAACAAATGAATAAATAAAAAATTGTATCAATAATAATAAAAAAATTGTGTTTCTTTCTGGGCATGGCGGAATAAGAAGGTGGCCTCGTCCCTACAACCCAAACTTTCTATAAAAATTTAACATGTATTTTGTTGTTATTAAATTCCGGCTTAGTTGTCAAAAATGTTGCGATCACACATACACACAGTATACACAACCATGATTTAACCTAAAATATTTTCCAAGCTAAGGAAGAAAACATGTGGCGGAAATAAAAGTCAGTTGATCAGTTGCTATTGGGCATATGTACGCTTATTGGGGTTTAACTGCTCTTTTGTTTCCCGGGAAAGTGTTAATAAATTTTTGAAATCCCCCAGATCCTGTTCGATTGAATCTATACAATTACAAATGTTCTAAATTTTTTTTTTAACCCTTTTTTTTATTTGGATCTTTACTTTCGTGATCTAACAATAAGTATTAAAATCATAAAATAAAATATTTAATAACGAGTAAGCACATTTGTAAGTGTTTCCAGCATTTTTCAATTAGTTTAAAACATGGAATTTATCTAGTGTTGCTATTTTTAATGCACCAAGAAGTCGCAGTTAATATTCATGACTTTGTTTTAACAACGTGGAACTTTTTCTATGTTGGAGGACAAGGCAAGAGCCCCGTAATTGTATCCCGTAGCACGAAAAAGGTTTCAATTAGGAATTTTAGCTTTTTTAAGTAAAAAATATGAAATGTTTTTATTAAATGCATTTTTAATAAATTTTAAAAACAATTGTGGACACAAAACCGCTTAAGAAAAGGTAATTGGGAAATCCAATCTCAAATATAAAGTAATTATAAAAAAATACAAAAAATAAGGTAAAAACTTGCTTAATTTGTCTATATGTAGGTATGTTTAAAAAATTTATACTTAATTGCAAGTTACGTTGTTTTAAGTTTTAAACCGATTTTTTTACGTTACAATTTTGGAACTGATTTTTTTAAACCCAAATCTTTTTCAATAGTATGACAACAGACTGTCATCATTTGGCATTTAACGCGGTTAAAGTTTTCAACTGCTTTTGGTTTTGCTTCGGGCCATTGAGCCAGATCACGATAGATTGGACGGCAGAATTTCATTCGAAAATTTGAATTGGCAAAAGCAATAACTTCGTCTAACCGGCTGAATATTTTTGCCCTTATACACAAGCGCATAACGCGGAATCGTACTTCAGCATTTTTACTGTTCTTTAAATTATAAGTGGATTCCAACAGTTCAATCTTCTTTTCTGACAAGTCTTTAATTTCTTTGCATTCAATCAATTTGCCCAAAAAGTCAATAAGTTGATGCGATGAAATTGCTTGTTTAATTTCGGTGTTATTTGCCAATTCTTCAGTCGTTTTAATGCTCCACAGAGAAGACAACTTCTTTGAAACATTAGATAAGCTTTCGTCAAATCTTTAAAGAAATAGATAAATTCTTTAACATTTTTTTGTTAAATGTTGTGAATATCTGAATTACTTACTTGGGTATAATTGGTGGCATGCCCTCACTGGCAAGCCAGAGGTCCCAATCAATTTCAACCAGTTTATCCTTTTTGTCAGTATCAATAAAATAATCATACAAGGCCGATTTGAAGTCATCGGTTACAACAGATTTATAAGCATATTTTTTCAAATAAAAACGTAAAAAGGGCTCAAAAATTTCGGGTCCGCCAAATAAATCTTCCATGAAACGTAAAAAGGTGGAACCTTTAATATAAGGCACACTAGAAAAGGCATCATCTGGACCACAATTTGACAGATCTACCACAAGTTTTGTTAATTCAGGCGTTTTTGACAGTTGAGTTCGTAGCTTTAAGTATATTTTTTTAAATAAATTTATGAGGGTGACTGATTGATAGACAAAGTATTTTACTTACACATTCTTGTAGATCCGTCAAGTTACGAATCATGTGAAAATCTCGTTCTTTATTACCTTGCATGCGTCCAACAATTTTAGTCTCAACGAAAACGGTAAAGCCTTCATTTAACCAGAAGTGCTCAAAATTTTTGTTGGTTACCAAATTTCCAGTCCAGCTGTGTGCAATTTCATGAGCCACCACATCAGCCAAAGACTTATCTCCGGCCAACAGTGTAGGTGTAACAAACGTCAAACAAGGATTCTCCATACCACCAAATGGAAACGAAGGTGGCATAACCAACAAGTCATATTGTTTCCATACGTAAGGACCACAAATATCAGAAGCCGTTTTTAACATTTCCGAAGTCTGCGAAAACTCTTCAGCACAAGCATCAATTATGCCTTGCTCTGCCCACACTTTCGAGTTAGGACCCAAAGGTTTTGACACCAGTTTTCCAATTGCGATTGCTAAAAGATAAGCTGGTATTGGCACCTCTTGCTGAAAGGTGGTTATACCATTTTCTTTCTTCGCTACTAAGGCACTCATTAATGCTGTCAATTCGTTAGGATGTTCTACAGTTGCTTCATAGGTGAACTTAACTGCTGGAGTATCTTGGCAGGGTAAAATTGAACGAGCGTGAATTGCCTGGCACTGGCTAAACATGTAGGGATCTTTCTTGCCCAAAGTTTGTTCGGGATTCAGCCATTGAAGGCCACTGGCGTTACTGGCGGTCTCATAATTAATACGTACAAATAAACTTAAAAATATGTTGCTTATTAATTTACATTCTCACAGTTCAGAATAGACAAAAAAAAATACTTCAGGCATAATAAAATGTGATGCAAATATACCTATTAACAACTTTGATTTGTTAGAAAATTAACAGAAAATAATTTCTTTAATCATTCTAACTAACATTTAATCTAGTTTTTGAGAATAAAACCTTTATTAAAAATAAAGCATTTTGTACATTTAAACTCAATTAGATGCTGCCCAAAAAACGGCTTTAAAATATTGGGGGTTATTCTGCATTTCGATTACGATTCCGTATGCAAATACGCATATACCAAAATAGAAATAAAAAATTTATTTTTCCAATTTTATATTAGAAAGCACAAGATTTTATTAGAAACAGACGAAAAATTCAAAATATACTAAGAAAAAGTTATTTGTGGGCAAAATATTTTACAGTGAAGAAGGCCGACGGAGAAAATTTCGATTCAAATCGAAATGCAGAATAGGGGTCGATTAAATTTGGTAGTTAATTCAAACTTAAAACGTATTATATTAAAATTTTTGTATTAATAAAATGATCCAGATGAAAGAAAATAGAAATTTTATCGCATGACTGAATACAAATAGAAACTTACTCTCCAATTGCAGTGCCTTGTGGCAATTCCAAAGTTAGTTTAGCACCAATATCATCAACGTTATCACTGACAAAATAATTCAATGGGATCGAGGAATTTCCAGAAACAATTTCAGCGTTTAAAACTTTAACATCGCGAACATCTAAGAGCTATAAAGACACAAGTCTTTTCAAAATGTTCATAAATCAATGCTAGTCTACTTACAATAGCGGGCAAATTTTTTTCCAACACATTAAAATGATGAATTACAGTTCCCTTTATCTTTGTATTCTCAAAATCTACATACCAGTTGATGGTACTGTGTTGCGTTGTAATAAATTCAGGTTGAGAGTATGAACTCGGATCAATTTTTCCCAGGCGACCCATTTTACGTTGACTTTGCACTGAATACAATGGAACTGTTTGTTGAAATTTTTTGGTGTTGGCTAAAGTTGTTGCTGACGATGGCAAGAGTGTTTTTGTACTTAAAGTACGGACGGGAACTGAACAAAACAACAAAGAAACAATTATTAGAATTGTAGTAAAAACTTTTAAAAAACAGTCTTATTATTGATACCAGTGCCTCGTTTCTGTATGGAATGTGAGAAGTTCTTTAGTCGAGAAATTTAAAGTCGCCCTGTCAAGGACAGAATGAGTCAAAGAAAAACTATTATAAATTTTTAATGTTAGCTTGCATAATATTTAAATTATATGACTCGCCCTGTTAATAACTGGAACACTTCTATAATCTTAAAAAATTTCTCGATGCGAAAACTAATCGCAAGTTACATAAACGAGGCACAGATTACCTTTATCGAAGAGAGCAATTAATCTTATCACAAGGTATAAAACAGAAGCTTTCTCAAGTTTAATTTTAACTTGGCTAATTTTTGCGCTAGCAACAAGATATTTTAAATATAATTGTTATGATTTCTACTTTTCAACAAGCCCAAAAATTATTAAAAGAAAACCATCAGGTCACTGCTAATTAAAGTTGCCAGATGGTATTTACAGAAAAACCTACAAATATATTTATCGTAAGACACACAGCAAAAAAAATTGATGCGATTTTTTACAGACCACATTTAAATCACATCTAATGATGCTATTGCATATTTTCTGGTTTTGTTGCATTTAATTAAATGCAGAAATAAAAACTGGCATTATCAATGAATCGCCGATGTCATTCTTTTGTTTGTATTGAGCAACGATTTACACTTGGTTGAAGTGTTGTAATAAATTTTAGGTTTATATCACATAAAAAGCTAGATTTAAAAAGAACATTAAAATCGCATTTTAGATCAGAAAATTCCTTCCTTAATAGGAGTGTTTTTTCCTCACATATTAAATGCAGAAAACACCTTAGTATGGAACTTTTGTAGCATCGAAAATGTTGATTATATGCGGTTTAAATTTGTCAAAAATAAATAGCATCCCTCCGATGACAACCCTATGTAAAATTCATTGGTTTTTCCTCAAAATTTGAAGTGATTCAAGTAAGCTAGTTCTGAGTTTTTTCTACTTCTTTTTTTACTGGGCACTTTTTCATTAACCCCCCAGTAAAAAAAGTGAGGAAAAAGAAGTAGAAAAAACCCAGAACTAGCTTACTTGAATCACTTCAAATTTTGAGGAAAAACCAATGAATTTTACATAGGGTTGTCATTGGAGGGATGCTATTTATTTTTGCAAAATTTAAACCACATATAATCAACATTTTCGATGCTACAAAATTTCCATACCAAAGTGTTATTTTGAAGTAGATGTAAAACTTGAACTTTTTCTGCATTTAATATGTGGGGAAAAAACACTCCTACTAAGGAAGGAATTTTCTGATCTAAAATGCGATTTTAATGTTCTTTTTAAATCCAGCTTTTTATGTGATATAAACCTAAAATTTATTACAATACTTCAACCAAGTGTAAATCGTTGCTCAATACAAATAAAACAATGACATCTGCGATTCATTTATAATGCCAGATTTTATTTCTGCATTTAATTTAATGCAACAAAACCAGAAAATATGCAATAGCATCTTTAGATGTGATTTAAATGTGGTCTGTAAAAAATCGCATCAATTTTTTTTTGCTGGGTAATTATTTACATATTAGCGTTTTGTTAAGAAAAATTTGGTAATCGCGAGTATTTGCTTTTAACCGATATTGTTGTTTATTATAATATAACATACAGGGGTACTTCAAAAGCTTGATTAAATCTTCCCTTTCTATAAGAACTCAGAGTTTACACGGCTGGTAGTATTTGAAAGAAAACAAGTGAGAGCGCTATATTCGGCTGAGCCGAATCTTTTATACCCTTCACATCAGTCTTTTAATATGCCTAGCCATCAGTTCTAGCCGAGTTATTTTGTACCGCAAATATTAGGTCTGTCTGCGTACTTTTCTAGTAGCAAATACTCAGTAAATTTTTTTGGGAGAATAAGACCAATTTTACTCTGTCGGCTAAAAATATATCAAAAAGTACGCAGACAGTA
The DNA here is from genome assembly GCA_963583895.1 of Melanophora roralis. Classification (NCBI taxonomy): domain Eukaryota; kingdom Metazoa; phylum Arthropoda; class Insecta; order Diptera; family Rhinophoridae; genus Melanophora; species Melanophora roralis. Next base: position 64,452,836 of record OY757188.1, read on the forward strand.
TCCAGTAAAATCTTGCAAGAAAACAGCTGATCGGCGTGTAAACAATTCAAATAACAAAGCAAACGAATTTTAGCATATGTGTACGCGGTAAATTATTTGTATATTTGGACGTTTCTAGCATCAAGTAAAATGTTATGGTAATTATAATTTTTTATAAACGTTAAAAATAAACACAATTCTAACTATTGGTAAATTTCAATTTTTATTTTCGTTTCACAAAAATTATTTCATTCAATTAGTAAATAAAAACAGCTGTTCAAACTAGTTGCAAAATCTTGCAAGAAGAAATTTCTCCAGTAACATTTTGCAAGTTCTCTTACTTCCAACTGTCAAAAAATTTTCTTTTTGGCTCTCTCGCTGCAAGAGATTTGGAGTACGCAGACAACATTTTGCAAGATTTTGTAACATTTTGCACAAAATGATGCAAAATATGTGTACGCAGACGGACCTATTATAATAAAAATACTTTGTGCCGGATTTGAAGTTGATTGCAATCCTAGTTTTTGAAATACAAAACTTTAACGCCCGTATGTATAATAGAAATACATACCATGTAAAAGTTTTGAGGTCAAAAGTTTTAAAAGTTTTCGACATTATTCGTAATAAAAGTTGTTAATTTGTGTGAAAGGTTCTAGTCCTCCTGCTCCTCTTCAACTATTTGTTTCCAAAATGTATGAATTATTAGATCATTACTTTTTGTAGAACATTCGAAGTCGATAGCAGTTATAGTTTCCCAGATATAGCGTATCAAAAATTGTTCATTTATATGAGGGGGCCCCCCCTGCTTCTATCCAAATAATTTGTTTCCAAAATGAAAGCCTTATTGTCCAATTACTTTTTGTAGAACATTCGAAGTGGATATCTGTTATAGTTTCCGAAAATTTCAAAAATATTATTAATTTGTATGGGAGCTACCCCTTTCCCTGCCCCTACCACAAATTTTTTCCCCAAAGTGTAGGTCTTATCGTTCAATTACTTTTTGTAGACCATTTGATGTCGATAGCTGTTATAGTTTCCGAGATATAGCGTTTCAAAAATTGCATAAAACTTGTTAATTTGTATTGGAGCTTCCCCTTGCCACGCCTCTACCCAAAAAATGTTTTTTTCAAAATGGAGGTTTTATTGTTCAATTAGTTTTTGTAAACATTTATTTGTATGGGAGTTACCACCTTCCCCTGCCCCTATCCAAAGTGTGCTGACCAAAAATTTGTGTACTGAGTTGTACTGATTTTTGAAAGAAACTACTGATTGTACTGATTTTTTTAAATTATAGCAAAACTAAATAATTTAATAACTTTTTAGCAACGTAAAGTGTTTTAAAATTATTTTAGTTTAAAATCTTCCTTTTAATCGATTGACGGCTCTCCAAAAATTATTATACATTTTTTGAAAATTCTTCAATTACAAGAATGCATAGACACATAGACGGGCGGACAGAAATGTTAATCGACTCAGGCAGTGGTTTAAATTTAATCGCTTTAGTTGAAGATCGTTCCTATGGTATAACAACTAAAAAGCGTACTGATTTGGACCAAGAAATAAATGGTCCCCATATATATATATATATATATATATATATATATATATATATATATATATATATATATATATATATTGTTATATCAATACTTAAAATGAAATAAGTCTAAAAATTTTTATATGCATACACAATAGATGTGCTTATTTTTTTTAATAACAAGTTGTTTCTATTGTACTGTGTACTGAACTTTAATTTCTATTGCAAAAAATATTTATAAATCTAACTAGAATAGAAGCATTTTTTAATTAGTTTTCGCACTCCAATACTACAAATTTTAAAATTTCACTAACGTTCTATTTTGACACATTAGTTTTCGATGTAGATGATTTGAAATATATTGTTTTCAAAAAATAATTCTTAAAGTATCTAGCATGTTGAATTCATTTTTAATAAAATTGGATTTTTGAGCCGATTACAAAAATCAATTTTTTTTAGATCAGAATAAATTTTCGACTATAATCGAAGCGATTTGCCAGTCCCTAGTGTGAACTTATCAATGAATATTTTAATTAAAAATCGAAAAAGAATTTAAAAAAGAAAAAAAAGATAAATTTATCAAAAAGAAATAGCTAATTTAAATCAAATAAAAAATTAACAAAGGAAACTGTATAGGTTTACTTTACTATCGCTGTAGTTAAACAAAGTCCAAAGATTGTTACGACAAAATTTTTAGTAAATTCTTCGAACATGGGAGTCAACTAATATTTAAGGAATGTTACCTAAGAACCATAGGGTGCCCCGGTAGGTCAGTGGTAAGTGCACAAGCCTACCAGTCTGGGGGTTGTGGGTTCGATTCCCACCAGAGACCCTGGTAAGTCTGCTTCATTCTTCAACTCTTTCTTTATTTCTTCTTTCCTTCTATCTCAAGCTATTCTATCTGCCTCTCCAGGTAACACAAAGGGACCGAATTAAGCGGACCCAAGTGAGCTGTAATCTTTCCTTCAACGGCTGCCTGTTCTACCTAACCTACCTACCTACCTACCTAAGAACCATAGTTACTGCCATTCTACCCTTTTTTTAGTTTAGTTTATACTCTTTGATTGAGAAATACATATATCTTATATAATTGTTGTGTTTAGTGCATATGTACCTACAAACCTAAGGGGCTAGGTCCCAAAAAATATACATATGTGTAAGAACTCGCATTTTTCCATACAGATTATGGTTTGTTTCATTGTTAATTATTTCCCAATGCGTTGGGAACTGGGACCGTTATAATTATGCCCAAAATAAAAAATTGCAAAAAATAATAATTATTTATTGATTCTTATCTATTTTAACAATTTGTTACTATTTTTTTTGGCAAGAAATAATTCTTTTTGATATTTTTTTGCAGAACATTATTTTCAAAATTATAAAAAAATCATAATTAACAACAATCGTATATTTTTTTTTATCAAAAAAAAATATAACTATTATTTCTGCCAAGAATAGTAAAAATTATGAAATAATAATGCTGTCCTCAAAACTGTTTGGGAAATAATTTCACAACATTCAAACCTTATTTTTATAGCATTTAAAATTTATTTAGAACTTTCTTATTCAATTATTTTTTTATTCAGCATAGTAATACAAGGCCCACAAGGCCAATATATATATACATATGTATTACAAAATTTAGAATTAACTTTTGGAATTTTCGAATTCAATTTGAGAAGTTTCTTATTCAGTTTCAGAAATTTCTCATTTTAAATACAATTAAAAAGTTCTGAAGTACAAATCAAAATTTCTAAAATACAATAATTACAAAATTCTAAGAGACAAATGGAAAAATCCGAAACACAGAGTTCTGAAATACAGTAAATTTCTGAAATTGAACTAGAAATTTCTATATATTCACCCCTATTCTGCATTTCGATTCGAATCGAATTTTTTTCCGTCGGCCTTCTTTACTGTGGAATAGTTTGTCCACAAACAACTTTTACTAAGTATATTTTGAATTTTTTATCTTTTCGTACTAAAATCTTGTGCTTCTTAATACTAAAATTGGAAAAATACTTTTTATTCCTCTTTCAATATATGCCTATTTGCTTGCGGAATCGTAATCTAAATGCACAATAACCCCCATTAACTAGAAAGTTCTAAAATTTAATTAAAATTTCTAAAAATAGCTAGAAACTTCCGAAATCGAATTAGAAATTTCTGAAATAAAATTGAAAATTTTTCATATTTTTTAATTGTGAGTTATTTCATTTTTTTGATGAGTTATTTAAAGCATATTTTTTCTATTAGCGGTTATGCCATTTTTGTTAAGATTTATTTTTACTTCATTGGGAGTTATTTTATTTTCACCGTTGGCAATTGTTTTAATTATTTTAGGTCGGGAATTATTTAATAGTACCCAAAATTATTATATGAAAAAAAAATCAAATTTAGTTGATTTTAAACAAAATCAATATATGTATGACAAATTTATTAACGTCTAGCGTAAAATATAATCTTTTGGGTAGTCCATTATTGAAGGGAAATTTTCTAAAGTTTCTTTGTCGATTTGATCTAAACGTTGTGGAACTTCACGAGGTGTCCTTATTTGATGTGTTACATTTTCCAAGATTTCTTCTGGAACTTTATCGTCTGCAAATAGATGAAGTCGTTGCATGGTATGACGACGTTGGAGGTTGCCTTTCATTGAATTGTACACGGCTTTTTGCATTACCATTGTGGGATCTTTTTCATGCAATTGCCAGGCAAGCGTCCAGCTGGCACCACCTGGATAGCCAGTGTGATGGAAGTAAACACGTTTTACCCATTCATCACCCGGCAGAGCAATTTCTTTTGTGTTTATAACAACCACATGATCCCCACAGTCATCTGCAAAAGAAAAATAGAAAATATTAAAGAATTTAAAGAAAGCTTTTAGTATTTACCAGTTATAATTTTTTTTATTTTTTGCATTGAAAGTACCACTTGTTTTGTTAACACATATTTAATTCACATTTAAAAAATAGTTTTAAAAAACTTACTCATAGGATGGTAGATGGGTTTGTGTAGTCCTTGTAAATGCTTGGATATTATCTTAGCAGAATCAAATGGATTTTGCCAAGTGCAGTCATATATGTGCCATGTTCGGGCAAACGTTGCCCATTGCTAAAAACAAGACCCGGTTTAATAAAATATTTAAAACTTACGATAATGAATTACTTAAAATAACTTTTACCTGTACGCGCTTTGCTAAAGACATTTTAAAGCTAATTTAATTCAGCTTTTTAGAAAAAAAAATATTTTTTGTTAAATAACACATTACCAGGAAAATTTATATTACAGCTGACTATGTATTCAGTGCAGCCAAGTCAAAAAAAACAAGCCGTATGGGCTCAGCCGGCGGCTAGCCGCCAATCAGATTGGCGGTTTTTATTCCTTTCTTAAAAAAAGGCTGTTAAATTGTAGCAAAAGTAGTCATTAACGCACGCAAAGGATCTGGTTTTCCAAACTATTTTTTTTAACGAACACAAAAATTAAGTTTACATTTAAGTTAACTTTATTCTAGAGACTGCAGTACACGTATTGTAAAAAGCCACATTTACATTAGCCATTATACAACTAATCAGGTAATCTCGTCTCTGCAACAACTACAAATAAGTACAGAAGTGTCAAACAACAGCTTATAGAAAAAAAAAGATGAGTAATAATATTTGTTACAGGGTACACTTATCAGGTAGCCTCAGATAAACAGCTGAGTAACGGTATTTCGTTATATTAATGTCAAATTTTGTTTATGTTTATGTATTTTCTTCCTTTTATACAAACAACAACTGTGGTATCGTAAGAAAAGCTCAAAAGGAAGAAGAAAGATTTTGTGAGTTTTTGTTATATGTCTCTGACATTCTTATGACGGTTTTAGTTGTTTTTGTAGAACCGCTCCTACCTGATAAGTGTATCCTGATTTGTTATTTTCACAGGGAGAACATAATTTTGACATTTTGGCACTAATCAGCTGGGCCTGGTTCTTTGTATCATGGCATTGGCTCTGATGCATAGTTTCCAGATAACTTTGGTCCAATATCGTCAAATCTTTGGAAAAATATCGTCGAAATCGTCAAAACAAGTTTTGGAAATCGTCAGAGAATCGTCAACACTAAAATTTTTCTTTTTAATTACTTTTTTACTTATTAATAAAAAAAAGGGGGAAAAAGTGTATAGAAGTAGTTTCGTCATAAGTAGTAACAAAAAAGGTAAATTACATTCAAAGTAAAACAAACTGAAAATAAAAAAAAGGCAAATATTTAAGAAATTTTTTTTACAGATTCCACGTTTAGTCCTAAAATATAATTATTATGTTAAAAGCAATTTTATTTGAACAAATAATTTTTTTACAGAATTTATTTTTCAATGATCCTATTTCTAATCCTTGTTATAAAATACAGTATTCTAACTCAAAACATTTTTAATATTTTCAAATAAACATGCAATGGATAATATGGAAAGGCTAAAAATGGTTTTTCAAAGCGGAAGAACCTTATTTTTGTTTTTTTTCTCCTAAGCCGAACACATTAGATATACATACATATATAGTCTGCATAAATACAGAAAGTATATATTTGGTGTGTTGTACTGTAGAGTATTAAGGCTGAAGGGCCTTTAAAAACCTTTCATTTGATACCAATGTTTTGAGATTTAAATAGCAAATTGTTATTAAAGTAGCGAAAGATTGACAAAAACTTACAAACATTTTCTTTAGAAACGCTTATTCATGATATTATATGCAATTTTAAAGTCATACTTATTACCTGTGTACTTATAATAAAATTTTAATTTTCTGGCTAAAGTCGAAAACCTTTATCAAAATCGTCAAATTTAGGGCAAAAATCGTCCAAGCCCTTTTTTGTGGCCAAAAATCGTCAAAATAACAATAAATCGTCAAATCTGGCATCTATGCGATGATGTTACTTTGACGACTAATTTAGCGCGAAGCGGCTTAATAAGGGCCTCAGATAAACATCTAAGTAACGGTATTTCGTTATATTAATGTAAAATTTTGTTTATGTTTATGTATTTTCTTCCTTTTTTAAAACAACAACTGTAGTATTGTAAAAAAAGCTCAAAAAGAAGAAGAAAGATTTTGTGAGTGTTTGTTATTTGTCTTTGACATTCTTATGACGGTTTAGTTGTTTTTGTAGGACTCCTACCTGACATATGTGTAACCTGGGCTTAAAGTACTTTTAGACGATATGTATTTTACACATAACTTGTCAAATTTTGCAGTGCGAAATTGATATCTGCCGTCTGAACGCGTTTAAACATTGCATGTGTAAAATACATATGTTAATGTCATATGACAAATTTGTTATTAGAGCGTGCTCTATTTTCATCTGACAAAGCATGTGTCATCAGCTGTTTTTAGAGTAACAACAAGAAAAAGTAAGTTGTTTATTTTGGTTTGGAGGTTATGTCAGATGTAATTACATTCGTACGTTTGAAAGCACAAATTATAAACCGTCTCTAAATTGAAAATTTTGACAGACATACGCAATTACATGTAGATTGCAAAAGTGGCAAGTCATGTGTAAAATACATATCGTGCGAAAGCACCTTTACTGATGACATCAACATAACGTCACAGCAACATGCACACGTAGCTTATTACATTTCGTGTTCTGCAGGCTTAAGAGTGTTTTTTACTGTTGAACTTGTTTATTTTAGGGTTACAACCATGGCGCAATAATGTATCAGGTTGTGGTGATTCTCAACAAAATTTGGTGAATAAAATATTCGTTTTTGTTGTAGTTTTCGTTGGCTCAGTTGTCATAAAAAGATATGTAAAAGTGCACAACTTTGACAACCCAGCCTCGATTTATGAATGAAAAAAATGGATCAGCTGTGCTCGTAACACCATGGTTTCAAACTATGTTTTAAAAACAAAAAGGAAAGTTATGAAAAATAACGATTTTGAATTATGACTACTTAGCTGTGTGAATTATTGCTGTTTTTGCAATTTGATTGGCAAATAGTTTCTGAAAAGTACATATGTACATTTTTACGTTTTTTATATTTTTTATATGTGAACAATATTAAAAATTTGGAACACAAACTTATTAGCACTAATTTCAGCCCAAGCCTTTGCTCTTTTAAATTTATTTCTATAACCAGGCGAGCTCTTTTCACATAAATACATATTTGTATTTTTTAATTTCAAAAATTAATTTCTCACTGTCTATTTTTTCTTTTTGTTGACAAATTGAGCCGGAAAAGTTAAACAAAATTCTACTTTGCCGCGCGGCCGTATCTAATAATGTTACCATATTAAAATATTTGTGATGAGTCAAAATTTTTGTATAAACAGTGCCTCGTTTCTGTATGGTATGTGAGAAGTTCTTTAGTCGAGAAATTTATAGTCGCCCTGTCAAGGAAAGAATGAATCGAAGAAAAACTATTATAAATTTTTAATGTTAACTTGCAATATATTAAAATAATATGACTCGCCCTGTTAATAACTGGAACACTTCTATAATCTTAAAAAATTTCTCGATGCGAAAACTTCTCGCAAGTTACAGAAACGAGGCACAGTTTTGTAAATAAATTTATATTTTTTTTACTGGCAATTCACTGTAACACAAAATTGTAAAATATGACAATTTTTTTTCGCAGGTTTGGTTTTAACATAATACAAAATTTCACAATTAATACTCAACTGAATTGGGTTGTAAACCGTCTTGTTTCTCTGCAGCCAAGTTCAAAGCGTTTTACCAAGGCAAATAAGCGTATCAAGTGGTTGGTGATTTTAAAACAACTGATTTCGGAAGGATCAATTTTCGTCAAAAAAGATATGCAAACATAAACATATTTGACAACCCAACCTCGAAATATGCAAGAATATTGTAGTTCAACTGTGCTGGTAACACCACCTTATCAATGAATTCGACTTGCGTTTTACTAAACTTACAAGTAATCTATTACAATATTTAAAATTTGTCCCTAGATGGCGCTGTAAAGAACAGAAAATTTGGTTATATGCTTAGAAATATGCTACACATTGAAAAACGAACCCACTGCTTGCAAATGAAAGGCGGAAGGAAGTAAACATTTCAAATCGCATTTCATCTTTCTCCGTTTTAGTGACTATCAATTAATAGAAGACTTTCGAAAGTGTGGACCTACTGTAGAAAAATTGTTTGTTATTTCTTTTCTTATGTTATTTGTTTTATACCCTTCATACAAATAAAATAGAAACAGACATCAAGTAACTGCTTACTGTTAATTTGTGAGTTTTCCATAGCTACCCTACAAGAAATTGACGACCGAAACTAACACTAAAACGTTTGTCTACTAACCCATTCGCAAAAATTTCGGTCATTTGTGACCAACATTTCTACCATCGTTGATGTTAATAATTAAGAGCCGATACAGGGTTGCATTTCTTTTAACTACAAAAATCACATATAATTGCGATCTATAAAGGCAATTTCGATTAAATAAATAAATAAAAACCAACTTGAGTTGTATTTTTAAAAAATTAATTTTTTTAATATTGAATTTGTAAAAGTAATTAAGAAGAAGAAATAAAAGAAGGCGAAAAAGCAGCGATATGAATGTACATACACACAAAAAATTATATAAGAAAACTTTACTTGAATCAGGCCATAGCGGTGTCAAAAGTACGGTGAGTACGGTTTTTCTTAAATCAAGTACGAAATTTCTTACTCCAAGTAAAATTTTTCAAGTACGAATTTCTTACTTTTAGCCCCAATTAAGCCAAAAATGGATTGATTTAAGTTCGGAACCGTACTTGATGTAAGCGTGAAAAAGGATTAATTCGAAATTGAAATGTCATTTTTTTTTCTTATGGAGCTTTATTAAAGAAGAAGAATTTTATATTTTATTTTTATTTTATAATTTTATAATTAATTTATAATTTAAAAATTTCATTTTTTGTATTTACCGAAACTGAGATTCGAACCAGGGATTTTTGCACTGCAGTACAAGCGCGTTACCTCTGGGCCACTGAGACACTTTGTTTTCATATGTAAAATAATATATTAAAATAACAGGCTTTTTTCTGCTTAATTTGTTGAAGCAATCCGAATAGGCTTGATTTAAGAAAATGTAAGTAAGGATTGTACTTAAAAAGATTTTGGATAAATTCAAGAATAAAATTCTTGATTTTAGAAAGCGAGTTTTCTTTCTGTGTACATAAATGTGTATTTTAATGTTTTTTTTTCTTTAAAGGATAGAATATCGACGAAAGGATCCTAATTCCGGAAGCAACAACATTCTGGGAATTTTGAAAGCGTAAAGGTGTAGAAGTTGTAAAAGTTAAAAAATTCTTAATAAAAGGCAAGTGAAAAACCAGCAACACGCATATGCATATGTACATATGTATGTAAAAGTAATATTTTTTTTAAAGCATACAAGTTGGTTTATACAGAGGAAAGCATCCTATTCCCAGATTCAACTGCATCATTACCGCTTAAAATTTTTTAATAGCGAAAGGTAAAAAATAACAATAAATTTAAGTATAAAAAATGTGTTTTATTTCAAAAGTTTATCTGTTAGGTTTGAGCGGTATATGCATCAATTGTGGTCTGTGACCGATTTATTGGGCATGAGTGACTGGTCAACTGTGACTGATAGATATGGACCTATTCGAAAATACATCACTGCATTGCATAACAAGTGCAACCTTGTACAAAAACTGAAAAAAGATTTTAAGAAAGGTAAATAATGCTACAGTTCCAGCCATTTTATTAAATAAAAAAAAACATTTTTAAAGCAAATCGATGCATTTGTAGATGCTTTTCGCTACTCTTAAATTCATGGTGCAGCACAGTGATGAATTTCTAAACAGGCCACATGTCATCATTGATAAGTAAACATCAGCAAAGTAAGCAGTTAAGATATATAGTTTTTAGTCTATAAAATCTAAAGGTGCGAAGAAGATTCAAAATCACAGGTCCACAGACGTTTCGGTCAAATTTTTCATATCGTCTTTAAGAAACTGATAGAAAATAATGACCGATATTCCATTATCATCATGATCTGTCAAATGACCGTCCTTATTCTTGTAGGGTATTCACGTTTTTTTAAAAATTTGTTAACAATGTTGAGTTATAATAGAGGACGTTTTTCTTTTTGACTGAGTACTGGATGTAACAAGCAATTCACTTTAACGATCAGGCCTGATAACAATTAATTTCGTCACATCGGAAAACTATTGTACTTTGAAGACGGCGAGCTAAATTAGGAACATTTGTTTGGATAAAATCAAGTGATGTGGTAGGCTCTATGCAATTGCACAAATGTTATAATATTTTTCATCTGCTGCATGTGGGATACTAAATAAAAGTTTTATTTTTAATTTTATCCGTTAATTTAAATTCTTTTTTATTAGTTTTGTTGTTGTTATTTTGAAACATTTTCTATGAATACTAAAATTTCATTTCTTTACCGTTTTTAGAACTAAAGTTTAAAATATATAATTTAAGTATTTTATTGAGTTTAATTATTTTTATTTTACATAACTATGATTATATAAACATTTTTGTTATTTACGTTTCATTTTGTGTTTTACTTATTTACCTAAAACTTTAATTAAATTAATAATATTTTCAATAACTAAAAAGTAATGTTAATTAAAACAATAATAAATTTATATTGTACATAATACTATATTACAATGTTGCCTTTTAAATTTAATTTAGGGCCTTATTACGTAAAACGCAACGCATTAATGCAAAAACAATTGTATAGAAAAAAACTGAAATTTAAAAATTTTTCAATATATTTTGTTTTGTTTTAAGGCGTTGCGTTGTAGAAAATAAGTGAGTTAATTTGTTTTACTTATTATATCACACTAACAATGAGTTAAATTTTTGTTTTAAAAGCAGAAGCTCAAATTACGTCATTTGATTCAAATCAAAATTGAAAAATTCTATTAAGAATTCCTATACTAAACGCATCGAAAACTGAATCGTCTTCATAAAATTTCGATTTAAATTGAATACGGCGATTTGGCCTCGAGAGAGCGAATTACAGCATTCGACAGCAGCTTAGATCGAAAATTCCTATTAAAATTTATAAAACAACCTCATAGTGTTAAAGTTTGGTTGCTTTGAAATGACATAAATTGCCCCCTTATTAAAACTGGGGGCAAACTACGGCATTCGATTCGAAACAAAATTAAAAAAATCCTAATTAGAACTCCTATATTAAAAGCATTGACAATTTGATCGATTGAGTAGAATTTCGTTTCGAAACAAATGCCGTAATTTGCCACCTGATTTCTTGTTTATTTTAGGTTGACTTTTTTTAAACTTTGTTATAATTTTTATATACAGCACAACTGTTTCTCTTCATTTAAAAAGGATTACGAGAATCAAGTTTATGACAAAATTAGGAAAAGGTGATAACGTGAGATAGCCATAACCGTACAAAACCGCTGCTCGAATCAAACTTATGGGCAATACTGTATTTGAGTTGTGATTTATATTAAAACGTCATCTTACAAAAATAAAAAAAATAAGTTTTACTGTCGAACGTCATCTCTGTCGTTAAGCTATTGGAGGAAAATCCAAACTATCCGATTAATCCGATTAAACATACTTACATATGTGCCAAGTAGGGTTGCAGAATGGCCTAGAATAGTTTGGATTGTCCAGTTTCTTTAGCCTTGTCCAGTTACCAGCTAAAATGCAACTTGTCCAGTTAAAAATTAATTTCTTTAATTTCGAGAAGTATTTTTTTTAAATATATTTCTTTTTAAAAATCCAATTAATCTATTTAACCGGAAAACATTTTATACTTAATAGCAAAAAAAAATATGTTTTTTATTTATACAATTGTGTTTTTGAATGTGTAATAGCTTGCATTTTTATAACTAAAAAAGTTTTGTAAAGAGTATCCCTACACTAGCATCTTTACTCAGTTCTCTAGTTGGGACTTACACTACTAATATAACAACAATTACAGTTACAGCTTGTAACTAAGAAGTACAAATTTTTAAAAATAAGTAGACGTAATATTGTTAAAAAATTAAAGACCTTTTATGTTTTTTTTTAAAGAACGATTTAATGATTGTTTAACTGTAAATATACATTTCTTTTATTGGATGCAGTTTAGCCGTTAGTCAAGTATTGCCAAAGAAACTTTAATACAAAAGGGAGTGTGTTTGGAAAATTTTAACTTCATCTTAACTTACAACTTTATCCAAAATAATAAAAAGTAAAAATTTGTCGTAGGACAAGTGCACCGAAAAACATCTTGCACAAGTTTTCAACAAAAAAGATATAAATCATTTTTTGTGATTGAAATTAATATGTTTGTTATATGACGTAAGACTTCATTGAAATTGTTACGTTTGTTGGGCTTAATGATTTTATTTTTTTTTTATTTTTGTAAAGAAAACTTGTTATTTTTTTAACCTAGAAATCTAATTTTAAATTAATCAGATATATATTTAAAATCCAGGTGATTTTTTTCCTAGTGCCCTAGTGCCTAGGTAGACATCTTGTTAGATTTGTGAATGCTTGCTATTTATTAAATTTGATCTAGTTTAAATTTATTTATTTATTTAATTTTAATTCCAGGTTACTGTCACCAGTTCGTAGCAGCAAACCTTTATCGGGCAAATTAAATCCCTTCTTGAAATTGGTCTTGTAGCTGGCACCATGAAATCACCCTTTAGTTTTTGTACCATTTATTTTCTTAAAAACAAAACTTCTAAAATATTTTTAATTATTGATAAACCCTTTTTAACAAAACTTAATTTCAACTGGTTTTATTATCTGCTTTTGACATTTTAGATCTAAATTTCCAGCCAAGGCAAATTCAACCAGGTAATATTAAGAGCCCAGCTGATTAAAATCAATTTGGCATTATTATGTTATAAAAATTTAATTTTATATAAAATTTGTAATTTTTCTGACATTGTACCAAGGCTCATTCAACCAGGTTATATTAAGAACCCAGCTGATTAAAATCAATTTGACATTTATATGAAATAAAAATTAATTTTATATGGAATTTTTAATTTTTCTGACATTCTACCGTTCAAACACAAAAAGGAAATGCAGAGGGCGAATTTCTTCAATTCGCCTTGAGTTTACCTTGTTGAATGTGCCTTGCATTGTACCGTTCAAATACAAAAAGGAAATGCAGAGAGCGAAGTTTTTGAATTCGCCTTGAGTTTACCTTGTTAAATGTGCCTTGTTTCCAGCAATCAGCGATGCCAACTTAGCTACTTTGGAGCTAGATTTGGCTCTTTTTAACTGCTTCTAACTCGAAAATTTTCCCTTTAGCTCTTTTTTAAAAAAAGGAGCTAACACAGCTCTTTTCAACTGTGGAAACGACACGTTTGGCACTTTTTGAATTTTATAGTAAATTCTTCCGTTTTTACTCTATTGTTTTGCCTTTGTGGCATTTACGGAACATACAAAACTATTCACTAATTTATTTCATTTATTACAAAGACTGACAAATAAAATCATTATAAAGACAGATGACTTTGATTATATAGCTGCAGAAATTGAACCTTAAATACATAACAAGGGTTATATAAGATATAACTTGGAGAAAGCCTGCAGAGATTCTAATATAACTGAATCAGATAAACATATCGTTAAACGTAATTTAATACAGTTCATGAAAACTCTAATTTATGAAATTATTTCTCTAAATTATTTCCAACAAATTTAAAGATGTTAGAATAAATCTCGGCATTTAGCGTAACAAATGTTTTTTTGCAGGATTTAGAAAATACTTTATGTGTTATAAAAGAATTTGAAGATGTTTAAAAGAAATTGAAGAGCTGTAAAATTGCTTAAAAAATTTAAAATTGTACCAGTGGAAAAATTTAGATTGAACTGACTAATTTTGGATTGAAGTGCATCATTGCTTGTTTTAAAAATATTATCGTATCGAATAAAACCGCATGGCTTGAATACGGTTAATAGTTTAATTCATATAAAATATGGTTTACAAAAGTGTAGGACCTGCTGTTTAAACTACGAGCTACCAGCAAGCGTATTTGTAAAAATAAATTCAATTGAAACATATAACAAAGAAAAATATTTTTTTAACTTATTTGTATATGGTCATATTGTTAACGTTGATAAACATTTGTATCAATTGCTGCTGTGAAATAATATTTTCTTTTTTTTCTATTATTTTTATTTTGGAAAAAAATCTTGAACTATAAAATAAATAATAAATACATTCATAGATTTAAAACGGAAAAATCCTCAATTTTCTAATTTAGCTCCTTTTAGCTCTTTTTGACGATTCGGTAGGCTCTTTTTGCCTCTGAATTGTTGGCATCACTGCCAGCAATAAAATACCAAGTCACATTCAACAAGGTAAACTCAAGGCGAATTCAAAAAATTCGCCCTCTGCATTTCCTTTTGTGTAAGAACGGTAGAATGTCAGAAAAATTTAAAATTCCATATAAAATTAATTTTTATTTCGTATAAATGTCAAATCAGCTGGGTTCTTAATATTACCTGGTGGAATGAGCCTTGTAAAATACGTTAGGTTTTAACCAAGGCGAATTATCGAATCAACGAATTTGCCTTGGCTTTAACGTTGCTGTAGTTGTTGCTGATGATTGATATATCTTGTCTATAAACATAGAAAACAATTAAATTTTGGTTTTATGACAATGGTTATGGCTATGGCGTTATGTTATGACAGGTTAAATTTAACCTTTAATAGAAAACTATACTTTTGTCGTCATTTGAAATGCAAAAGTATAAATCATCCCTTTTTTGTTATAAATAAAATGAAAAGATTGCACTTATAAATACGAGTTATTCACAATAACATAAACAGTTAATAAAAAACTGCTATTGTAGCTTTGAGGCCTGTGAATTTGAATTTTTATAATAAGCCGTTCTTTTTGAAATATAAGGTTACAAGTTCGTAAATACGTGTATTTTAAATTAAATTTTTGTATTTTCTTGTTGGTTAGGCCCCTTTGCATTGTAGGTGACGGTATGTTAGTAAAAAGAAACAATTATAAAATATCTATTTACAATAAAACATAAGGGGTTTTCACTCTTTGTGATAAAGTGCCCTTCCACGTTTACCATTCCATACAAACTTATTAGACACTTTATTACCAAGAGTTAAAACCGCTATTATAATCTTTTGTTATATGTACACAAATATTTATATTACGATAAAATAACTTATTTACAAATTCAATTTACTTATGACAGAAACAAAATAATTTACTTTTTAAGTTTGTGAGCATTTTTTTTATAAATTTATTACATATTTTTATACCAAAACTAATCCACTATTCCGAATAATTTAGGGAACTTATGAATGAACTTTAAAACAAACATTTTTAAACTTTTTCAAAGAATTGATGGCCCTTTAAAAAGCTGTTTTTACATAAATATATTTATATTTTTAGATTTTACCCAGGCTCTATACAAAGTACTAAGATTGTTTTTTAAATAAGAATATAAACATTTGTTACCACAATTTTTTTCGCAAAAATATGTGTAAGTTTAAGCGACCACACGTTTTATTGACAGCCAGACAAATTCATACGACAGCCTCACTGGGTCAGCTGTTATTTAAGTTAAATGTCAAATTAAGCAAGTTCGCACTAAATAATTTAAGTTACTTTAATACGGGATGTATTTAACGTATGACTTGTCACTTTTGCAATCCATATGCAAATGCGTCTGCCAAATTGTCATTTTACAGATGGTAAATAATTTTTGTTTTCGCATGTACCAGGGTACACTCATACAGGTAATATCAAGAGCTCAGCTGACTATAATAAATTTAACATTCACTTTTACAAATATTTAATTTTGTATGAAATTTTAAATTTTTTTTTGACAATCCCACGTTAAAACAAAAAGGATATGCAGAGGGCGATTTTTTTGAATTCGACTTGATATTATATATGGTTTAGTGTACTCCGGCATGTATAAATTTAATTACATACGTAAATGTTCCGTGATCTGTGTACACTTATACAGGTATTCTCAAGGCGAATAGATAAATTCGCCCTTTGCATATTCTGTGTTTCAGAAAGCGAATGTAAAAACAAAATAAATTTCATACAAAATAAATATGGCATTCACTTTCTCAAATATTAATAATTTTAATATTACTGGTATTAGTGTAACCTGGCCTTAATAACACAGAAAAAAAAATTATAAAGGTTATATTGACGAAGCTTCGTTAGTTAATTTCTTTTTGTATGAACAGGAAAAACTAGGTTTTAATAACTAAGTCAAATAAATGATTTCAAATCGCATATTACAAAAAATCCAAGCTAGTGTTACTAAGCGAATTAGGTATCATCAGGGCACACTGAACCAGGTAATATTAAGAGCCCAGCTGATAAAAATTAATTTGACATTTTCATGTTATAAAAATTACATTTTATTATAAATTTTAAATTTTTCTGTGGAATACAAAAAGGAAATGCAGAGGGCGAATTTTTTGAATTCGCCTTGGGTTTACATTGTTAAATGTGCCTGGAATCTGACAAACACTTTCACAAAATTTCAAGGCAAATTCATTATCAGCTGGGTTCTTAAGACTACCTGTATCAGTGTACCCTAGGTGGCGGTGATTTTTTGAAAACTGCATCGCGGCGAAATAAAAAACAACTTTAACAAAGCAGCCTCCATTAATGCGAGAAAAAAAGTAGCGCAGCTGTAATGCTAATGCCACCTGGTCAATGAATTGGTTTTTCCTATTTTTTGGTGTTTAAGAAAGCAAAAGTAAAAACAATTTAAAAGTAAGACGTACTTATAATCAGCTGTGTCCTCAATACCACCTGCATATTTGAACATTGGCCAAAATAATAAATAAATTTAAACATAAAAAAAATAAACTTGACTAGATAGTTTAGATAAATATCAAGGCAAATTTAGAATCATCAAGGCGAATTTAAATAGTTTGCATTTCCTTTTTTGTTTGAGAAAGTGAATATCGAAGCAATTTGTAATTGCAAACAAAATTAATAAATCTGACATTCATTTTCACAAAACATTAAGACAAATTCATAATCAGATGTGCTCTTAACATTGCCTGCAGGGTACACTCATACAGGTAATATCAATTCTCAATTTTTTTTGACATTCACACTTCCAACACAAAATTTGCAAAAGCTTTAAGGTACCCGACCATATCTATTGAAAACTTCTTTTGGTGACACCATTTCCCATTATTTTCAACAAATGTAATACATTACATACATATTTTCTAGCGACAGTACTTCGTACAGGTTTATTTTAACCAAATATTCAGATCCGGTTTAGAACCAAAATTATAGTTTCAACTGTGCTAGGACAATTTTTGGCCAATATCAAAGCCTGATTTTATTCAAATGTCTTTTTTTCCAATCAAAAGGAATTAAAATTTTCTTAAATAATTTTGTTAAAAAAATATTTAAATTTGGTCTTACTACTATGCAGGGTACACCAGGGTACACTAATACAGGTAATATCAAGGCGAACTCAAATAATTCGCATTTGGCATTTCCGTTTTGTGTTTGATAAAGTGAATGTCAAAAAGTTTTAAATCTGACAATCACTTTTACAAAATTTCAAGGCGAATCAATAATCAGCTAGGTTCTTAACACTACCTACTACAATGTATGTGATGCACAAACACACATACTGTAATTTGTTCGCTTTTAAACCAAATATTAAATTCGTTTCAGGTTCGGCCAAAAAGTTCAGCTTCAGTCGAACTCTTTTATCAATTCCATGAACTTTGTATGAATATATGCAATTATCATTGAAAATATTTACATTTAAAAATTTTTACTTATAATGTTATTCATTTGTTTAAACTTTCTCATTTAACTAACATTTTTAATTTTCTTTAATAATTCAAATAAATATTAAATTTTTGGTAAAATTTTTAAGGTTAAATTTTTAGTGGAGCTTGGAAATACATATAACAATTTTCAATCTTATTGCAAAGAAAGAAATACTGGAAAAATAGTATAAATTTTATATTATTGGTTAGTTGTATTGCACAGATCCTGACTTAAAAAACCACCTACAGATTTATCGACTTCATAACACACCCGTGGAATGCGTAACGGGGCCTAGTGGCCGCGTTTGTTGAGACAGTGGTGTTGGTCTTGAACCGCCAGTAACTTTCTGTAACATTTTCATCAATTGTTCCGTGGCTGAAGGCATTGGCACTGATGTCGAGTTAGCAGGAATCTCATTGCGACTGCTGCTACTATTGTCGCTGTTGGTAATGGCGGACCTAATAGAGCTGAAAGGCGGTGATATGACGGCTAAGGTTGAGGCCGATAATATTGATGATGATGCACAATTGGAGGAGGATGAGGTTGATGATAAAGGCGTCAACATTAGTTTGGTTTCTGTTTGTGAAGCAACAAAAGAAGCACACATTAGATACTTTTGCATTCGTTTTTCTACGGACTGCCTTGCATACTGTCATCGCTTTCCAGATATGTCACATAGGAATCTGTACTGTCCGGATGATGGTGTGAGGTAATTCCTGAGTCCATACTGCCACCGGGTGGACCGTTCATCTGTTGTCCTGGTGGCGGCGGGTGTGGTCCTTGTTGATGGGGGTGAAGAGGAGGCATACCATTCATATCATAACCATGCATCTGAAATAGAAAGAGGATAACACTTTAAGATTGGAAAATTTTACAACTTGTAAAGTTTAACTGGTTGTATTATTGCAGTTGATTGTTATATTAACATTTTGTTATTATTTTATTTTAGGAATATGCATGATTTCCATATGAGATAGAGTCTTTGGAAATACATCTAGAATAGGAGCTTATTGTAAATTGTAGACAGTTCAATCTCAATAAAATAATTCCTGACATAAGGTTTTCGAAAAGATCAATGCGAAGGATGGACGGTTTCAACAGGCTTGTTCCCCATATCAAAAAACTCGTTTGGGTCAAGTTTTTTTTCAAATTAGCCTTAAAAGTGCGACCTGCACTTTGATTACAAAAAAATAAACGGAAACATAGACGGGCGGACGAACGGACATCGTATAAGGTTTCTTGTCGATTGGTACAGTTAAAAATGTAGAACTATTAGTTTAGGATATTTCCAATATTTGCACAAACGATTAATACTTTATGAATGTGGGCTGTGTGGGCAAGGAAAACAGCATTAAAGGTTCAATGGCACGTGACTTACCATAACGCTATAATCATAACCGTTGCCATAAAAACCAAAACTTAATTGGTTTCTATGGTCATGGTTATGGTGTTATGGTAAGTTACCTTAAATCAACAGTGGTTTACTGTGGTATGTATTATGGTAAAGTCACGTATAAATGAACCCTAAAGGTGCACTATTCTGCTTTGCACTATTCAATAAGTAACTAAGGGCTTTGTTCCGTAAAACGCAACGTATAAAAAATAAATGCTTGGTTCAAACAAATATTTAAAAATTTTTTTTCAATACATGTTGTTTTAGACGTTGCGTTTATAAATTTAAAGGTTGAAACAATTTTAAAACAAAACTTGGTTAAACTTCTCTTAGAAGAAGTTTAAAAACCTTTATCCAAATGAATTTTTTACATTATCAACAAGATTTAGGGAGAAGATTTTGGGACTATGTATGAGCTGCTTCAGACTTTATATATTTTATTTTCCAAAACTTTTATTGAACTTGAAGAATTGATAGTTTTTTGTGGATTATCCTCCAGAAAAATAAAAAAAACCTACCTGGTTGACTAGTTGTTGAAACGCTGGTGTGTGGGTATTGATGGCACCATTGCTATCGAGATCAGCATGGAGGGCAAAGTCTGACAAAGCTTTCCATGGCGGTTGATATGTTTGGACATCGATACCCTGCAGGTTTAAAGGAGAATCATGCCGAACGGGGGAGCTTGCTATCATAGGAATACCCTGCATAGCACCATAGCCAAGTTTGCGTCCCTCCTAAGAAATATCAAAATTTATATTTAAAAAAAAAAATATTTTTTTCTAAATATCTAGGTGATACATGTAAATTATTTATATATGCAGATACAAAGAGCGTTGTATTTATCTAAGTTATTAGCTTTTTAATTCTTTTCTAAATTTTACAAAGTCAAAATGATTTTGGGAAACGTATGGATATGGATTTGTAATTAAACAATCTTTTACTTTTATTTAAATGCAAAGTATGTATCCTCTAAGTAAATAACAATTTTTACGCTCATAAAATTATTACAGTTACTGACTGTAAGTTATTTAAGAAATATTCCGTAAATTTATTTTTAAATGAAAAAAAATTTAAATTTATATGCTTTGTATTTTCTGTCGTTTTATTTTAAGACATTATTTTCAATAAGATTCGTTTTAGCTTACAAAAAATAAACTCCGTTTGCATTTCTGGATAATATGTAAGTTAAATAAGTGATGTTTTCAGGCAAGAACACTACAAATTTTCGTTTTTTTGTAATGACAGTAAAAACAAATTAAAATCATTTAATTTTATATGATTTTCTGCAAGTTAATTTTTTAGTGTTTGAATTTAAATAAACTATTTTGCCAATTCAAATGAATATCTTGTTTGAGAGTTTTTAAATGAATATCCAGTTGTTTTAAGTTACATTTCCAGTTGATATTATACTTTAATAATTTTTTAACTTACCTTTTCCTGCTGCATTTGCAATTTCATTTGTATGGTTTTCTTTTTGTCTTTACAACGTTTATTTTGAAACCACACTCGTATGACACGTGGTGAAAGACCGGTCATTTCTACCAGTTGCTCTTTCATGAGCGCATCAGGTCGCGGATTAGCATTATAGCAGGTTCTAAAACAAAGTAAATTTTAAATTTAATTTATAAAGCTAAAGCTTAACTTAAAACCAAAATTTATGTCTTATTTTTTTTTTAATTTCTTCTTTTTATTTTGCTTTACCTTAATGTATGTAATTGCTTTTCGTTGAGCACCGTTCTTACTCTGGTTGGTTTACCATCTGATGGTCCCGATGGTCTTTTATCTCTAATACTTTTATGTGAGCCCGATTCGCTGCCAGAGTCTATAAAAAATCAAAAACCAAAAAAATCTACATTTTAATCATGCTGACTTCTTTAATATTATACACAATAGGTTTGTTCGTTTATTTTTTAAGTAAGTTTTAGTATCTAAAAGAAAGGGACATTTACAAAAAAAATTGAGGCTCATCGGTTCAGCTGATTCATAAAAGCACGTTTTGTTTTAAAATATGTAGATTATTAATTGTTGAATACTTTTTTTATTTCTTGGTAAAAACCTTCGCTTTCGCTTTTATTTAGAAAAATTGCAAAAAAAAATTCTGTAAACTTTTTAACAAGTGCTTTTGCATCTAGTTTACTACTATTTTTTTTTAAATTAATACTTAAAGATGGTTAATACCAAGTATATACTTAATCTTTTTAATACTACTTAAACTGTAAATAAGTTATATCATATCGATGGCTTAGTTTTAAAAACAGCGTAACTTAAATTTTTTGTTATTTTTCAGGAAAAGGAAAAAAAACACTTCATAAAATTTGTAAAATATTGAATATAAAAAAATCTTAATTCAACTTTTAATATAAAGAGGCAACAAATTTTATTTTCAATTAAAAAAACAGAAAATATATAATGAATACGCCATTTTTTTTTTAAAGAATAAGTAAAAAACGTTACATTATAAAAATCAGTTACGCCCTTTTTATATTAGGTCGTCGATTTAAAAAATTTCAATTGAGAAAATGTAAACAAATTATTATTTTTTAAGCTTAAGTGCCGTTTGTCATCGGTTAATAAAAAGTGGAAACTTTTGAATAAACGAACGAACCTATCTTTGGTTGTAACAACAAGAGTCCAGTACGAAAAAAATTAATTCACTCAATACGGCTACAAGAGCTTGGGCAATTTTTTCCAGCATTTAAGACATCAAAGTAAAATCCATTTGGCACAAAAAAATAACAGATTTTTTTAAGGAAATCAGTAAATATTTTTTCGTTTCTTTTGTTCAACTCTTTACATAAGTTTATTTTAAATATTTCCTTGCACTTTTGTAGTGACACACAATTAAAAAGGTTCTGGCCAGTTAAGTCCCATTATTTTATACCTATTTTATATTAAGATCCAGCATGTGTAAAAAATTTATTGAAAAATAAGTTCTTTTCGGGAGTAAAGTTTTAATAGCACCCGATCATTTCAAAATTTAGTATGACAGTTACTGGCATAAGGTCTTAAGCAATTGCAAAATTTTCTGATAAGAGAATAATATTCGTTGCAGTTAAACGCAAAAATTTTTATTTCTGGGTTGGTCACTATACTAAAATAACTAATAACTTAAACAAGTAAGAGCGCCAAATTCGGTTGTGCCGAATCTTATATAGCCTTCACATTGGTCTTTTTATATGCCCAGCCATCTGATCTAGCCGTGTTATTTCGTACTGCAAGCATAGAAGAAACTTTTTGCGTATTTTATCATGCCTATCCATACATGTATATGTGTTTAACAGCGTTTCCAGTTTTAATTTGTTTGAGGCAATCACAGTTTTTTGCCTATATTTTGTCCGTTGAGAACCGATCTTAGTCATTTTAAATAGTGATCATACCAGGGATATTTCTGATAGTTTGACACCAATACCTGGTCCGTAGTACTTGAATTGACTCCGGAAACTTGATTTTAACACATGGACTGACGGACATGGCTATATCGACTTCCCTATCTGTAAGGATCCAGAATATATATACACATAAAGAAAACTCTCTTTCTAAAATCTTCTTGGATAAATCCAAAATCTTTCTTGAATTTTTTAAGTACGATCCGTACCTACATTTTCCTAAATCAAGCCTATTTGGATTGCTTCAACAAATCAAGCAGCTATAAACGTGTTGTTTTAAAATATTATTTTACATTTAAAAACAAAGTGTCTCGGTGGCCTAGAGGTGAGCGCTCTTGTGCTGCAGTGCGGAAAGTCCCTGGTTCGAATCTCAGCTTTGGTAAGCACAAGAATAAAATTTTTAAATTATAAATATTAATTATTAATAAAATAAAAATTAAATATATAAAAACTCTTCTTCTTTAATAAAGGTCCATAAGACAAAAAATTGACATTTCATTTTTTGATAAATCCGTTTACGCTTAAATCAATCCTTTTTTGGCTTAATTGTGGCTAAAAGTAAGAAATTCGTACTTGAAAAATTTTACTTGGAGTAAGAAATTTCGTACTTGATTTAAGAAAAACCGTACTCACCGTACTTTTGACACCGCTATGGCTTGATTTATGGGGTCGCAAATGGAAAATAAAGATATTACAAACGGAATGACAAACTGATTTATACCCTTTATCACTTATGTAAAGGGTATAAAAATGTGATCTGTAATTTGGTAACAAGAAACACATGGACTTTTTTTTATTAATATCGTGTGATATACACAGTTTGTTGTTTTTGGAACAATAAATAAATACTTCTACTTAAGTCTTGGTTAACAAGGAAATAACATGCTGTTATTCAATGGCGGGCTTTCTCTGCATTATATTTTACACACAGATCTTACACGAAAAAACTGAAACGGATAATCAAAAAAAATTTTTCAATATCGCTAACTTAAATCAAAACTTAAGCTTTTGGAAATATATTTTTTTTTAATTTTCATTTATTTTGTTTGACATTAAAATCAGATAAAAAGATCATTAGGATCTAGTAAAATATTATCAAAAAAAACTATAACTTTAAAATAACTGTTTATTTGAATAAAAATTTGTGAAGTTTTTTCTGTGTAGCATTAAATATAACCAAATCTGATTCTAAGGTTCACAGATTTTTCCTAAGCTTCTGAAAAAAATAAAAACGATCACAAATCTTGCCACACTGAATACAGAAGTTTGCTGTTCTTTAATTGTAGAAACGGCTCTATACTTTCAAGTCAATACATTTAGAAAATACTTTTCAATTTGAAACGCAGTTAAAAAGGACCTTTTACTAGTGGTTTGACACATTCAAAATGTATTGATGTCAGAATGGAAGTTATTAAGATTTATGATGAATGCGATTTTTCTGAATATTTTAAGTAAAAATTTTTGATTCCTTTCAAGTTATTCCAAAAAAAGTAAAAAAAATAAATTTTTTCCAAAATTTAAAAATTAAAAAGTCCACGAAAAAATTCTTTTTATAAAATTAAAATATATTTATAAAGTGGATTTTTTGGCACAATATTTTGTATATAGACAGACGTTATAGCCAAACCTAAATCAGCTTTTAAACAAAAACTGATGACATCACTACTTTAAGGGGTTCACTGATTTTCCGAAATTAAATTAATGTCAATAAAAAGAAAACGGTCATCAATCTGACCAAGCTGAGGTTTTACTATCCTTTTATAGTAGAATCAAAACTTTATTGTCTATTTTAAGTATCTTTTTTTAAGTCTTTATTTGCTGCACAGTGTTTTTGCTGTTGATTTTCTTAAGCAAAATTTTCATCGCTTGAATGCAATATTCAAACATTCGCTATATTATTGTTGATTTAAGGCGTCTGTTGTAGTTGTTATTGTTTGCGTTTAAGTCGGCAATTTTTCTTTATTCTTCTTTCGTTTTTGCGATTTATTGCGCCTCTAATGATGATGATTATGATTATTCTTTCAATTGTTGTTATAAATAATAAAAATAAAAAAGCTTTGCGCTTGAGTAGTTAGATGATAAACAAATATTATTTAAGTAAAAACATAATATTTGCAAAAAAAAAATAGTTTTATCCTGGATTATAAGATATTAAAATATTTAAAGTTGTTTGTGTTTTTCAATAACTGTTGTTTTTGTTAAATTTTTAGAGGAACTGTGTTGCCCAAAATATTCTTTGTAAAAGCCTTAAAAATGTTGTTTGAACTTCTTTCGGTAAACTCTTCTTTTGGAAATCTAAACCCTTTCTAAATACAAAAATTTATGTTTATTTTTTTAACAGAATGTATGTGGCCTGAGATTTTTATCAGTCCTCAAGACCGTTTATAAAAAAAAATCTTTACTATTGAGTTTGAATTCACCCATACAAATTGCTTCGTTAAGGCTTTAACCCATAATGTCAAAGAAGTTTATATTTTCTTTCAGGTTGCATACCCTGCAAAAGACGCAATTAGTCCATACATGCGTGTATGTACTAGTATAGTTGATCTGTGAGTGGGAAAGTAATCGCGTATTGTGCTTTTCAAGCTATTACCTGCATGTTCAAATATCTTGGCATTCACCTGGATCGTCGCTTCACATGGAAGTCATATATAGATGCGAAGTTGACACAAATTAAGCTTAAGACTGCCCAAAATTCATAAGCTAAAAGGCAGAACCTCTGCTTCATTTCGGTCCGAAAGTCCGCTCCACAACCCGATTTTTAAACCAATTTGGTGATACGGAATACAATTATGTGTTTGCCTCCTACATAGAGAACATTAAACGCTGTCAAAACAAAATCCTAAGAATGATAACAGCAGCATCCATAAAGTTCAACAAGTTCTCCTTGTTAAATAAGCTTGAAACTCATCCAAATTCGCTGGCTCGAAACATTTTACAGCATGGGAGACACATTTGTTTGAAGAAGAGGGATACTGTTTCACTCAGATAAAACTATTGGGATTGTTGTATATGTACTATGATTTGAGAACTTTAATTTTAGTTTGGCATAGGCTGGAGTAATCTTAACTATTTAGTTTTAAGATTTAAATACTAATTGTTAGCTCACAAGGTCTAAGATTCAATAAGAAAAATATAAAAAAAGTCTGTCTTTGTGTCTGTGATGCTCTTTGTTTCCCTGTTGAATCATTTACCTTTGCATCCATTTTTTAATATTTTGCATTTAAAACTTTGTTTTAGTCGGTATTTCTATTTGATTTCTTTCCGTTTCATACTGAAATCAAACTCACGACCTTGAGGGTTTTTCTTTTCGCTGTTCTGTTAGACAAATTTTCTATCGATAATGTGCTTGTTGTTGTTTATTTTTTGATAGCGGTGGTTTTGGCGATAAAAGTGATAGAGATACAAATAAATAGATTATGTCGGTGATATTGTGTGACACTTGTTATGCAACATACAACACTACACGAAACATTATTAAGAGTCTCTCTCTCTTCTCGCTTTTTCTGTAGCTGCCTTGTATTTTTGCATTGGTTTTTGCTTTTGTTTTATCATTTTTTTAGTTGTTGCGGCATGTTTTATTTGTTAAATAACATCTATTTTGTGTGTGTTTATTTTTAAATTTTCTTGGAATTTTGTGCAAAAAATTTTTTTTTGAAAAGCTTGTTCAAGCTTTATGCTAAGATGTAAGAATAAAAAATGTAAATTTACGAACATTAGAGATGTATGTAGGTACTTAAAATAATTTTTACATAATTTCGCTTTTTTTTATTTTGTTGAACAGAAACTTTGTTCTATTGTTGCTAAACCATCAATTATGAATTTGTAAGGAAATTACAACAAAACATTTAGCATAAAGAGCGGAAGAAACTATTTTTTTTAAATAAATAACGTTTATCAGTAATGCAAAATGTGTCACAATAGGACCATTTGTGGCACTTTTGAATGTCTCATGACCCTGTGGTGCTTTATTATATATTTAACTCTTTCAGCTTAAAATATACCTAACTGTATTATCCAAAGCACACTGTTAATAACACAGTGCAACACGAAAAAAAATAACCATATACGGACACCACTACGTGAAAGAAGACCAAAAAAGAAAAGACCCGTGTCTCCCAGTTTTGCCCAAAGTCATGCACTTTTTTTGTTATGGGCCCCCAAAGATTTGGGGCCTTGGTGCCATTTTTGCAAAAAGTGATAATTTTCTCAGGCTCATATCTTGCAAACCGTTCGGAATTTTAATTTACTCTTTGAGCAAAGTTGTAGCCCTTTTTATAAAGAACAAAAATAATGAACATAAAAAATTAAAAAAAAAATAATTTTAAATCAAAATCGCAAAAAACTTTAAAAAATTCAAATTTTTTTTACCTTTTTTTCCCTGTTCAGGTCCATAGGTAGCAAACCGTTCAAAATTCAAGGAAACAGTCAACTACAAAAATTTACCTAACATCCCAATAAACAACTTTTAAGAATATATAAACTTCCTAGGAATGATTCTTAACACCGTTTAGGTAGCGTTTAGGTAGCCGCAAATGTTAAAAATTTCCCCAAAATGTGTGTATGTACATACATGTAGTTATGAAGTTATCTCTTCCTTACGTTTAATCAAATTGCCTTAATTACATATATTGTATCTGTCTTTTGTGTAATAGAGAACTCTTGTGCATATAAATATGTGTATATGCATGTGAGATAGCCGCGAAAAGTCTTGCAACCTAAACAGGTAGGCCAACTTTCGAATTGCAGGAAACCCTAAACAACAAAATACATCATACACAAATCGCAATAATGATCGTTAACGGCCTTTAATTAAATAATATACGTACTTTTTTTATTGCTTTGTTATTACTTTTTAATAATTATTGTTAATACCACCAATAAATTACCCATGTACCTACTACCTATTTTTGTAATAAGAAAGGACAATCCAAAATAAAATAGCAATTGAATAAATTTAAAAAGAAGAAATTATTGCACCCAAACTTATCAAGAAATCAACTACAAAAATTTACGTAAGATTTCAGTAAACAGCTCACGCGATCACGCACCGACCGCACACGCATCAAGGAACGCAGATCACAATATAAAAGCGACGCGACTCCCACATCGAGGCATTACACAGCGCGACGTCAACGAGATCTCAGCGGTGAAAGTTATAGAGAAAGTTCTACAGCATAATTCGCATACAACATTGGCAACTGACAATTTAAATATGCAGTTTAAAAAGATTTATTTCTTTTGCTACATTTGCGGTCATCAAATCAGAAAAAATAATTCTACAAGACTTCAAAAGGAAAAGAAGCTCTTAACAGGTGAATTTAAAAGAGCATATAAGTTATTTTTGGACGAAATAGATTTGACCGGTGAAAATTACACACCTAACGGAGTGTCGCCAATGTTGTAATAATCTCATAGCATGGTTGAATGGAGGCAAACATAGTATGAAATATTTTAAGCCGGTAAACTGGATTAATCGCCCAGGTGATCATGGTGGAACCAGTTCTTATGCATGCGTTAATTACACATCTTGATTAAATAGACATGATCAGAAGAACAAAATTTATAAGGCAACTGTAACAGCCACACTTCCAGTGCTTGCACCTGAAAATTTTGTATTCCCAAGGCCGCAAACTCCAGATCGTAGGACAGAATTTACAGAAATGACTATAGCAAGTGGGGTTACTAATCAAAATCGATTTGATACCGATTATGAGCCCCAACAGGGAAGAGATGGACCAAAACTAATAACTAATAAAAATCAAACTCTACGAAAATAAATGGAAGATTTGCTGTGATTTGAAGGTGATCAATATTTTGCAAGGAATCATGGATGAGGGCGGCTTTCCGAAATTTGTTTTCTTTGTAATTGGGATTTGCGCTCACCTGTAAATCAATTCCAATGTAATTCATGGAGCCAAAGAGGAAGTGTGCAGGAACAAATGAAACAACATAGACTTAAGAATGCACCTTTAATTGACAATACTCAAGACATTTTGCTGCCACCGCTCCATATAAAATTAGGAATTGTTAAAAAATTCATTGAAGTGGCCGTTGTAAATTGTTCAAGCGCATTCGATTATTTAAAAAGCGTTTTCCCAAAGCGTAGCGATGACAAAATTAAAAAAGCTATTGCAGTAAACTTAGAAAGATTTTTTGTTCACCTCGTTGTACTATAGCTATTTACACGATGTTAATGTTTTCTTTTCTGTCCTTATAATTGTCTTCATTTAATAGGCCCTGACATTAGAAGCTATTCAAGAGCAAATTTGATTCATCGCTTGATGAAAATCATTCAATGGCATGGATTAACCTTCAGCGTGGTGGGGATCGAGACGCGGAACCGCAAGCAAGAGAAGGGGTGAAAGAAATGCTGTATTATTTTGAGAAAATCGGCATATCGATGACGTTAAAGCTGTATTTTCTTTATGTTTATTCTGACGACTTTATTAAAGGACTCCCTACCGAATCCGATGAGCGAGGAGAACGGTTCCACCAAACCACAATGCCCATGGAAAAACGGTACAAAGGCAAAAAATTCGATGCATTGCTTGCAGAGGTAATATCAATTTTATTGTTGCATGGTCTTGTATTATTTTTGATTTCTTTTCTAATTCATTTTAGGTATGTTGGTGGAGTCACAAGATAACCCTTTATGATGTTAATTAGGTATGTAAAAAAGAAAAAGCTAATGATGGAAAGCAGTCTGGAAGCAACGTGCCTGTAGACACCATAAGTTCTGAATCAGCGTCAGATTCGGACGATGTCCAGGGACATCAACGCATATTTTTTTTTATTATTTTTTTGTAATAGGCAGCACAGTATCTCAATGTTGATGAAAATAAAAAACAAATGAAATTCAAAAATTTTCGTAAAATTTTTAACTTTTTCGGCTACCTAAGCGCTACCTAAACGGTGTTAAGGATCATTCCTAGGAAGTTTATATGTTCTAAAAAGTTGTTTATTGGGATGTTAGGTAAATTTTTGTACTTGACTGTTTCCTTGAATTTTAAACGGTTTGCTACCTATGGACCTGAACAGGGAAAAAAAGGTAAAAAAAATTTGAATTTTTTAAAGTTTTTTGCGATTTTGATTTAAAATTATTTTTTTTTTAATTTTTTATGTTCATTATTTTTGTTCTTTACAAAAAGGGCTACAACTTTGCCTCAAAGAGTAAATTAAAATTCCGAACGGTTTGCAAGATATGAGCCTGAGAAAATTATCACTTTTTGCAAAAATGGCACCAAGGCCCCAAATCTGTGGGGGCCCATAACAAAAAAAGTGCATGACTTTGGGCAAAACTGGGAGACACGGGTCTTTTCTTTTTTGGTCTTCTTTCACGTAGTGGTGTCCGTATATGGTTATTTTTCCATGACTTAAAAAATTACACACAGTGTAAGTGAAACCCTATCATATTTTCAAAAATTTTCTCGTCACGAAAACTTCTCACAAGTTCCTAAACAGAGGGGAAAGGTTAGGTTAGGTAGAACAGGCAGCCGTTGAAGGAAAGATTACAGCTCACTTGGGTCCGCTTAATTCGGTCCCTTTGTGTTACCTGGAGAGGCAGATAGAATAGCTTGAGATAGAAGGAAAGAAGAAATAAAGAAAGAATTGAAGAATGAAGCAGACTCACCAGGGTCTCTGGTGGGAATCGAACCCACAACCCCCAGACTGGTAGGCTTGTGCACTTACCACTGACCTACCGGGGCACCCAAAAGAGGGGAAACACATTTTAATGCAATTTTCTGGCTGTTTTGAACACTACTTTAATTTACAATATTGATTTGCTTGTCAAAAAGAAATTCCTTTTACTTGCAAATTTATCTTGTTTTATTTACGTATGTCTATCAAGTAAAAAAAACAGCAAAGTAGGCTGGCAAATAACGGCAACAGTAAATTTTTTATTGGGCCCTTCCATAGGTGTTTTGGCCCTCTAAAATCGTAAATTTTGACCAACAAAAAGAAACTTGGCTTGAAGGTTTCGTTTTAGCTTGTTTTACAGGCCTTCATGCCATCGAAAGCTTGAGAGTACTTTTTTCCTCAAAGGCTTTTCTTTTAACCTATACCAACCTGTGGGTTTGTTCGGTGGTAGCATATTGATTTCTAAAGTCATATTGGTGAAATGCAGTTGTTGTCATTCAGATTTGGAGTCAGCTTGTTTTAAGGCAGTTTTTTGAACTATTTCGATGGTTCTTAACTGATGCAATTCTGTGTACATCTAACGTTTTTAATCGATTTGTATTTTCTTTTAGCTTAATTTTAAGTCGGGGCAATCTATGCTTTTGCCATTCCCTTCGGCAGGTAGTAAAAGCACATTCAAAGGCTACTCAGGCAATCATTGATGTCTTCAGAAGTTTTTAGCGGCGGTTTCGCGGTTCCGGGGACATACATACGTTTTGTTACGCCGCAATCTATTACGTCTCGAATTTTATTATGGTCCGTTGGCCAGTAGGTTGGTTGTCTAGTTAAAACAATGCAAAGTCATATTTCAAAAACGTAATAATACAAGACTTGAACTCTAGGACTAATAAGGCGGGAGCCTCAGCACGTGAGATTAGCGAAAGTCTCCAGCGGGCACCTAAAGATTTGTAAAAACTGTTGTACTGATCCTTCATTATGGAGAATCTGGGTGGACAATAAACTTACGAAAAAAACAGGTTATGGATATAACATTCACTTTAATCAAGAATTTTACACTAATGGTTGGGTGGCCACTCCGAATATTATATCCAACTAACACCATTAGATATTTCACCATTTTTTTTAGTTGAAAATCCTTTAACTTGTCCGAGTACAATTTGTATACCTTTCGGATAGTGATAAGGGCATATATCAGTTTGTCATTAGGTTTTTAACTTCGTTAATATCCATTTGCGACCCCATAAAGTGTATATATTCTGGATTCACATGAACAAGCAAGTCAATTTAGCCATGTTCGTCTGTCCATCTGGCTGTGGGACTGTCTGTTAAAATCAAGTTTCCGGATCGAAAAAAGTTGGATTGAAAACGTTTTGGTGTGAAACTATCAGAAATATTCCTAGACGGAACACTATTTAAAATCAGCAAGATTGGTTAAATATACACGAGATACAAGCAAAAACCTAAAACAACCTAAATCCATACATATGTATATCCCTATATATCTCAGAAAATATAGCCACTGTTGCCACAAAACTTCTCACATAATCTTTTAGGCGGTAGCCTAAATAATGGAGGAAGTTCTTTTTTTGGATAGAAGCAGGGATAATGGTATTCCCCCTGCAATTGCATAAATTTTGTAAAATTTTTAATTCGCTTAATCTAAGATACTATAACAGCTTTCGTCTTAAAATCAGGTGCAAAGTAGTTTTTGTATAATGAGTACATTTTGGGGGAAATATTGGTTAGATAGAAGCAGAGGGGCGGAATTCACCATACAAGTGAACGAATTTTATTGAACTTTTTATAGGAAATATGTTGAAGCTTGTTAAAACAATCGTATTTCTTAAAAATTTCATTACCTAAAAAAATCTTGTTGATAGGAGCCTGGAAGCAGCAATTTTCTTTTTCAAAAACTAGGATAACAAATTAATTTAAGCCCGACACAAAGCAATTTCATTATAGTATTTGCGGTTCGCTATCTAATCTAGCTAAGCTGTTTAGTTAGATTAGATAGCTGCGTTTACAAGAAGGCCAATTCGGAGGGGGTATAGGATTCGGCCCAGCCGAACGTAGCGCTTTAACTTGTTTTTTTAACGGATTTACACTTCTATAATACAAACTTAATATGTAATATCAGCGCGAATTTTTGTATTGAATCAGGCAGGAGTCAGCTTACTACTCAATCGCCTTATGCCCTGTATATCGTCACAGATGTTTTAGTGGAAAACAATGGCACTTTTATTAAAGTGGTGAGTTAAAAATGTTACGACTAGTTTCAAAATAGTAATTGTGATCTTAAAAAATTTACGACTTAAAATAAGCTCAAACCGGTGTAATAAAAACTTCTTTAGCATATTGCATTTTTTCCACTTATTTTAATATTATATAGACATCTTGAGTTTAATTTAAACTTGATAAACTTTTTGAAACGGCATCACGAGAATATTATACGTCACTATCCTTCGTAGCCTATTCTAATGAAAGTTGTGGTAATTATGAAGTTATATAAGTGTTTGCTGTTTATAATTATAAACTCACCTGACATTGAACCCAATTCGCTGGAATGATTATTGTTGCTTAAACTTGAATGATTATTATTATTACTACAACTGTTATTATTGTTGCTTTCTATAGACGATGAAGTTAAACTACTTTGGGAGGATTTTTCTAAGACGTCATGATCTTCTTTACAATATAAAATTCCACCATCCCTTAACGCAAATTCATCACCTGAAACATATGTAAATGCTGTTTAAACAATAATTAAATATTTAAATTAAAAATTAATACCTGGCAGTAATTGTCTCGCACACGCCGAACAACGAAAACATTCTATATGGAATATTTTCGTTTTAGCCCGCATCACAAAGTCATTTTTACTAAAGGAATTACCGCATTTATCACATTTAGTACCAAATAATCTGTAAAAAAAAAAACAAATATGAAAATAGAATATTTTAACATAAATAAATAAATACAACTGCGTATGCTGTAAGAGATTAGCAAGTAGTATAAATATCGTCATTCAAAAGGCCTTAGATAATATTTGAAAAAAAAGGTAAGCAAAGGCTTTGCTGGACAACAACGATGGGATTCTAATGGTGTTTTCCATTCTAAAAAAAAATGTTGCAATAAGTATGTGTAATATTTTTATTAGTTTACACCCACACTTATAAAGTTGTCCATTTTTTTTGTTTCAATGGAACAGAAAAATGTCTTGATTTTAATAAAAACTGCACTCTGTGTTAAAAACTCGTCTGCACAAAAAAGTATTTACTTACAAAACACAGCTGTAAAAAGTGGTACTTTGTTACACTGCAATATAATTGGGGGTAAGATATGTTACACTCTTGCCAGTTATTTGTGCAACATGTTCAGAAAGGAAAACGAAAAGTGTTTTCACTCTTGCATGTATTTTTAGAATGGAACATAAACCCGCTCGAATGGTAGCATTAATGTAACATTTTTGCCAGAAAGGAAAACACCATAAAAGTTAGTCAGGAGACGGACTGACGCACATTGTTAATCGGCTTACGAAAGAAACCAAAATATAAATATTTTTTATAGGGTCGCTAATGACAATTTTTCATAAGTTTACCATTTTTAATTTGGCTTAAGTTCATTATATAATTTTTTTTTATTAGAGGAAATTAATATTTTTCCGTTAATGTTGAAAGAAACTTTAATTTGAAAAAAGCAATTTCTTTCTACAATACTAGCCGAGTAGAATGCTTTTTCAAAAGCAGCAACGAAATTTCATCATCAGTACTCTTTGAACGGTAGTAGTGTCTTTTGATTGTAAACATCACCTATTTAACTTACATGTAACAGAGAAAGGAAAATGGAATATATAATTTTCCTTTTTCTTTGATTTTGTAAGTAGAGACGAAGTTTAGATTTTTAAAAACACTTTGTTTTTTCTATTTTTATTTAAAAAACTAGGATAGCTATCGAATTTAAACCCACCACAAAATACTTTTATTATTATTTTTACGCTTAAAAAATAATTATCTGGGTCAGATAGCTGGGAATAAGATAATGTAAAGGTATATAAAAGTGGTTTGGCACAGTCAAGTATAGCGCTCTTATATGTTTAATTTTAATTGCCTTGCTGTTTCACAATTTAAGGATCATAATTAAATAGATGTCTTCACATATAAATCACAATAAGAAAACTTATAAAAGTGCTACCTGATTAGAACTGTAGCATGAAATTTTAGTAAATAAAAGGCTGGTCACGAATTGACCTTGAACTTAGGTATGTTATGAGATGGACGACACCAGTATTGCAAACAGTTTTCTTAAGTTATAAAATATTTTAAATTTAAACAAACGATAGAAAAAAATACAATTTATTTAAATAAAGAGAAAATAATATTTTGGAAAGATATTTTATAGGGGCCAAGTAAAATTTTAAATAAATAATAATTGTATGTATATTCATATACAAAGTTTACCTCAACGTTATACATACAAATAAATAATTTTGATTAGCGTATAGTTATTATTGTGATTTTGTTATTGTACGATAGATATCAATCACAAAGTGTTAATTTATTACTTTTAAAGTTTATAGTTAATCTGTTAATTATATTTTTAAACATTTACATTTAAAACATGTACACAACGATATTTGCTAACTGGCTGATTGTGTTTAATATTACACCTGTACTTTTGTTGTTACTTTTAACTAAAAAATTTAACAAAAAATTTGTTTTTATTTTTTCTATTTGCTTAAACAATTTTGCGGTTTGTTATAGTTAAAAAATAACAGTTTGTTTAAATATTGAGTTGAATATTTCACAGAAAGTAAATTTAGAAAATAAATAAGTTTGCAAAAAATTTTATAAATGGATAAATTTTATACATTAAAAAAAACATTTAAAACTAAACAATGTTTTAATTTAAAAAAGGTTAACTTTGATAAAAAAATTATTAGCCCCTTACATAAAGTTCAAACACTATATTCAATTGAGCCGAATGTTTACAACAATTTACTATTTGCGCAACGTACATGCTGCGAAGGTTTTAACATTTTTTCTCATATATCTTATTATTAAATCTTCGCTTAGGCGAACTAACAATAAGTATTCAAATCTTAAAACTGAGTAATTAATACTAGTCCAGTCAGTACCAGACTAAAATTTAAGGTCTCACAATAAAATTAACTAATTTTAAAGGTTTCGTCTAAGAGCAATAGTATCCCTCTTAACATGCCTTTGGTTTTAAAAATGTTAACTGTGTAGCCGGCTCTTTCTCAGGTTTTCAAAATAATACCGATTTTTTCATACTTAACTACTCAAAAACTCATTAAAAGCCAATTTTTTCATTTAATTATGGAAAGCTTTATCGAGTGGCGAGCTTTGCTTCCACTACCAAATAAATTTTTATTTATTATACAGAGAAGACTTTAGTTTGTATGTATGTTTGTATTTTGTAGCTGGCCACACAAGTGGATGGATTTTTTATTTGAAAATAGTTGTTGCCATGTCCACACTACGCCCATTTGTGTGAAAAGGTCAGGTTACGAATTTCCTTACAAATTAAACCAAACATTTACAGATCAAATGAGAGGAGCTAAAGACATTCATTAAAAAAAGCATTAATCTCTTCATGCTTGTTTACAATACAGAGGGATTTGTGAAAATTCGGGCCGTAAGGGAATAAAAAAGCAGCAAAGAGTAAAAAACCGTAAAATTACTATTTCCTGGACTAAACAAGATATAAACCAAATGTTCAAAGTTCTGTATTTTTCTTAAAAACATTCAAACAGGTGTCTGGTAAAATTAGTTTAAAAATTTTTGACCCAAAGGGGCAAAGAAGGGTTAAAATTATATTTTGGATTTTTTAAAGAGTTTCTCTAACGTTTAAACTACTTAAGATAGAAATATAGTTCAATATATGTTTGACAGTTTTTAAAAAAAATTTAAATTAATATTTTTACTTTTTGAAATTTGCAGAGGGTTAAAGTTCCATATTGATTCTTCTTAGGCATATTTTGTAACTTTTAAAGCATTAAAGAAAGCAACATAATTATAACTACGTTCGGCTGGTCTCGCAAAAATATTAAAACAGTTTTGGTACTTTTTAGAAATTTTTGACTTTTTGGGGAAAAGCAGTAAAATTTTATTTTCGTAATTTTTTGGTTCTTTTTGTAAATTTGAAACCAATAGAAATAGATTTGCATTCGCTAGGTCTTAAAATAAGTGATACTTTTTTAAAATACTTGTTTATACCTTTTGAAACATTGGATCTCAAGGGGATAAAAACGAAAGAAATAGAAACAAGGAGGAGCGCTATATTCGGTTGTGCCGAATCTTATATAGCATTCACATTGGTATTTTATTACACCCAACCATCTTTTCTAGTCGATTTGTTTTGTACTACAACTTTATAATAAAACACCTTGTGCTGATTTTAAAGTCCATAGCAATTCTAGTTTTCGAAATAGAAAACTTTACAAAATTTTAACGTTCGTATGTATAATAAAAATACCATGTAGAAGATTTGAGGTCGAAAGTTTTAAGAGTTTTCAATATTATTTATATTAAAAGTTTAATAAAAGTTATTTATTTGTATTGGGGTTCACCTCCCCTGCTCCTAACCAACTTTTTTCTTTTAAAAATATAAGAATTTTTGTATCATTACTTTTTGAAGAACATTCGCAGCCGATAGCTGTTATAGCTTCCCAGATATAGCGTATCGAAAATTTTATAAAAATTATTTATTTGTATGGGAACTGCCTCTTCCCCTGCTCCTACCCAAACATTTTTTTTCTAAAATGTAGTTCTAATTCTCCAATTACTTCTTGTAGAACATATGATGTCGGGGAAGCGAAGTACTCCAGGATTTAGGTAGTTGCTTTATATATTGTTTAATACGATTTATTTAACATGAAGTTTTCCGGGAGCGTACTCCGTATATTAAGGGGCGTCTTTAATAAAAAAAAACGGGTTGTTTGTTTGGTAATAAGGTTATCCCGAAAAGCAGTTAATCTACACCGCACTATTTTTGGACCCTAGAAAAGCTGTTATTTAAAAAAAATATATTTTTTTTCAAGTTTTTGCTAATATTATATGCGATTTTATTTTCCTTTAATTAAATTATTTAATTACCGTTCCTTTAATTAAATTATTTAATTACCGTTTTCTTTAACATAAGGATAAGAGTATGCAGGTCATGAAGATTAAAGCAACGTACGAAAGCCTAGGGTCGCAAGTGGGGTTTTTTATTTCCCGACTTTTTTGCTTTCCGGAAACGGGAAATCAAAAATTAATTTCCCGGTAACCCCGCTATTTAAATAAAGAAAAATTTACAGGTTGTACACATAAGAAACTGTTTTTATTTTTAAATAAAAAAATTTATTATTAGAGATCAAAGTAAAACTTAACAATTTAGTCCAGGGTGCACCTAACCAGGTAATATCAAAGCGAATTCAAAAACTTCGCCCTTTGCATTTACTTTTTGTGTTTGAACGGTGGAATTTAAAAAGAAAATTAAAAATTTCATACAAAATTATATATTTGAAAAGTACGAATGTCAAATTTATTATAGTCAGCTAAGCTCTTGATATTACCTGTTTGGGTGTACCGTGTTTGCAAATGCATAAATCAACCACTGTAAAATGACACCAGCGGGAAAGTCTTCGTTAGGCAAAAAACCAATCTTGTTACATATTCACGTTCGTATTTATATTTATTACAGTAGGTTTATTAAGGGATTATTTTACAATTCGCATTGACATCTCTCAAATAAGCCCTTAATAACCATACTTTAACTTTTAATATGGGGGCTAGTATTTAATGTTTTATAAACCAAAAATACGGAAAAAGAAAAAAAAAATTGTGAATATGTTACAAAAATACTTGAAGTGCGAGGTTTTGTAAATCCCGGGATTCTCACACAAAATTCCCGGGAAAGCAGAAAATTAAAATTGACGAACTTCTCGAGCATTTCCGGGACGGGAACTCCTGGGAA
This sequence comes from Melanophora roralis, assembly GCA_963583895.1. Taxonomy (NCBI): domain Eukaryota; kingdom Metazoa; phylum Arthropoda; class Insecta; order Diptera; family Rhinophoridae; genus Melanophora; species Melanophora roralis. The sequence continues at coordinate 64,491,499 of OY757188.1, forward strand.
AACCCCTTTTCGCAAATAATTATTTTAAAAGTCGCAAACTAAATGATGAACTTATACATATACCCTCCTTACTCATGGCTAAGCGCAAAAAAATTTATATCATTTATTTAAAAAAAAAATAAAGGTATTAAGCTAATATTTGCCCGATAAAATTTTTTTTCAGCTGTATTTAAACAAAATTGTTATTACAACGCAAAGGCAAAAAAGTGTTGCTTACTTAAGTAGTTACTATTAGCAAACTAATTTGTTGTATAAACACCCAGCATGTTAATACATACATACATATGTACACTTGTATGCAAAAGTATATATAAAGTCTTATGACTGATAAATAACACTTCGTTTTAAGCCTGCAGTACACGAAATGTACAAAGCCAAGTTTGCATGAAGTTTTGACTTAGTTTTGGCGTCATCAAAAAGCGACTACATACGGCTAATTTAAAACGAAGCGGTTTTATAATGACGTCAAAATTACGTTAGAGCTGCATGCACATTAATCTTTTTACTTTTCGTGTACTTCGGGATTTAATAACTTTTCTTTTTTTAAGGTTTTTTATTTTGTTCTTTATACAAATGTGGGTTGAACGTTTTTTTTTTTTGTGGCGGTTTTAAAAGAAAAATGAGGAAATTTTTTGCTTAGAATAATGAGAAAAATATGCGTGGTTTGCTTAAAAGCCATGTGTCTAAAGATTATCATTTTTTTTTGCAATACAAACACCATCATCAGAATAAATACAAAATTATATAAAAGAAAAAGAAGTTTAAAATTTTTCTCTTGTTCTGTAAATTTACCTTACATAATCGCGTTTGCAGTATGTTTTACCATCACGAACAAAACACGTACAACTTTCATCTAAAAACTGCCGACATTCTTGACATTTAAGACAGGCTGCATGCCATTCTAAATCGGGTGCTACACGCAGGATATACTGATCATGAATTTGCCCACCACAGCCCACACATAATGATAGACGCTGTTTTTCTGCAAAAGAACAAATTTAAAAGAAAATTAATAAACTGATATATGTATACACGTGACTGTAAATTATGTTAAAATATAGAGAAAAAATAATTCTTTACTACACAAAGCCCTTAAATATTGTACTGATTATAATACATAATGCAGTATTTTATAGTCTATATTGTACATATTTGTTTATTGGAGATTTCAAAGAAAACAAGTAAGAGCGTTATATTCGGCTGTGCCGAATCTTATATACCCTTCACATTGGTCTTTTAATATTGCTAGCCGAGTAATTTTGTACTGCAAATAATATAATAAAAAATCTTGTGTGAGTTTTAAAGTCCATAAAAAACATAAAAAAATTAACGTTCGTATGAATAATAGAAATAGATGGGGAACGTTTGAGGTCGACAGTAATGCAAGTTTTTGACATTATTTATATTAAAAGGTTAATAAAAGCTGTTAATTTTTATAGGATGTTCTAGTCCCCGTGCTCCTCTCCAACTTTTTTTCCAAAATGTATGAATTATTTGATTATTACTTTTTGTGGAATATTCGAAGTCGATAGTTGTTATAGGTTTCCAGATGTGGCGTATCGAAAATTTCATAAAAATTCTTAGTTTGTATTAGAGCTACCCCTTCCCCTGCCCCTGCCCAAAAAAACTTTTTTTTGAATAAGACCTACATTCTGTTACTTTTTGCAAAACATTTGAAGTTAATTTCTGTTATAGTTTCCTAAATTTAGCATATCGAAAATTTCATAAAAATTGTTAATTTGTATGGGAAATCCCCTTTGTCCATCCTCCACCCAAAAAATTTTTTCTTTAAATCGTAGGCTTTGTTGTCGAATTACTTTTTGTAGAACATTTGATGTCGATAGCTGTTATAGTTTCTAAGATATAGCGTATCGAATATTTCATAAAAATCGTTCATTTGTATGGGAGCTACACCTTCTTTTGCCCCCACCCAAAAAATTTTTGCTTTAAAGCGTAGCTTTTATTGCCTAATTACTTTTTGAAAAACATTTGATTTCGATATCTGTTATAATTTCCGAGATATAGCGTATCGAATATTTCATAAAAATCGTTAATTTGTATGGGAGCTACCCCTTTTTTTGCCCCCACCCAAAAATTTTTTTCTTTACAGCGTAGCCTTTTTTGCCTAATTACTTTTTGTAAAACATTTGATTTCGATATCTGTTATAATTTCCGAGATATAGCGTATCGAATATTTCATAAAAATCGTTAATTTGTATGGGAGCTACCCCTTTTTTTGCCCCCACCCAAAAATTTTTTTCTTTACAGCGTAGCCCTTTTTTGCCTAATTACTTTTTGTAAAACATTTGATTTCGATATCTGTTATAGTTTCCGAGATATAGCGTATCGAATATTTCATAAAAATCGTTAATTTGTATGGGAGCTACCCCTTTTTTTGCCCCCACTCAAAAAAATTTTTCTTTATAGTGTAGCCCTTAGCGTACAATTACTTTTTGTAGAACATTTTAAGTCGATAGCTGTTATAGTTTACGAGATATAGCGCATAAAATATTTCACCAAATTTATGCAATTGTAGGAAAAATACCCCTTTCCCTGGTCCTATCTGGTTCCGTTATTTAGATCCCTTCTTTAGGAGTATCCGTGCCAAGTTTTGTGGCAAGAGTGACTATACTTACTGAGATATATAGGAATATATGCACTGATTTTGTCCTAAAAAAAATGGGTTACTTTGGGTTTTCGCTTATATCTCGGTCAATAGTGAACCGATTTTGCTGATTTTAAATAGCGATTGTTAGCGGGATATTTCCAATAGTTTGACACCATTAACTGGTCTGTATCTTTTTATTTGACTCCGGAAACTTGATTTCAACAGACGGACAGACAGACAGACAGACGGACAGACGGACAGACGGACATGGCTATATCAACTTCCCTATCTATAAGGATCCAGAATATATATACTTTATGGGGTCGCAAATGAATAACAAAGAAATTACAAACGGAATGACAAACTGATATATACCCTTATCACTATGTGAAGGGTATAAAAATTATTTAAAACATTAGTGCTCTGTGATGAATATGTAGATTGATAGTGGCGCTTACCATGCCAGTGATGCCAATAAGCACAAAAAATTAAGTTTAGAGTAGACAATTTTGCACAATTCGAATTTTCGTTTTATTTTATAAAAAAAAATCTATTTAGATATAATTGGTAACATACACAAATAGATTTAAGCGTATATAAGAAAAAATTGCATTAAACTTATAATTAATGGAGTTATATCTTTATATCGATTTTTCGGCTTAAAAATTAATCATCAATGCATGACTACATTACTAAACAACGAAAATAATTTAAATCGTACTTTCTTAAAGATCTGAAATAGCTTTAATTATATATTTTTTAGCTCTTGAAATTTAAATTATTTTGCAATTGAGTGTTGATACGTTAAAAGTTAATAACAGATATCTTTTACCAAATGCTGTGGAAATAAATAATAATTTAAAAACTACAGCTTTTTGAGATATTTTGTTAAAAGTTAAAATTTTTCTTTAATATTATTATTAAAGAATTGGTTTTTTTTTTAATTTAATAAACTTCAACAAAAAAGTTTTTTTTTTTTAAGTATTTAACTGAAACAAAAAAGACTTAAAACTAATGTTCATGTTCTTGGGCAACTTTTCAAAAGAACATCATTGAAAAAGTTTTTTAGGAGTTTTTGTTTTTAATGTTTTTTGTCGTTTTTATTCAAGTATATTTTTAAGAGTAAACGAAAAAAGAAACTGCAGAAAAAATTATGTAAAAAATTCCAAAAGTTTTTTCATTGTTTTTTTCATCTCAACTATAAAAACAAACTTTGACGTATTTAGTGATGTTTAAAAAACGTTTTGCTGGGTAGATTTTTTTGTTCTGTTAGGTGTACTGCAAATATTTTTTCTGTTTTTCCCTGTTTTTTTTTTATTGAAATCTTTGAAATTGCAAGTGTAGTAGGTAAATACAGCAAAGTAGAATAGAGTTTCTAGAGCCATGGTGAAATTATAGGTCTGTTCATGATACAACTAATCAGGTAATCTCGTCCCTGCAACAACTACAAATTAGTACACAAGTGTCAAACAAAAGCTCATAGAAAAAAAACGGTGAGTAATAATTTTTGTTGTTTTATTTTCACAGGGAGAGCGTAATTTTGACATTTAGGCACTAATCAGCTGGGCCGACGAGATTACCTGATTCTTTGTATCATGGGTCTGTCTGCGTACTTTTCCAGTAGCAAATACTCAGTAAATTTTTTTGGGAGAGTAAGACCAATTTTACTCTGTCGGCTAAAAATATATCAAAAAGTACGCAGACAGTATCCAGTAAAATCTTGCAAGAAAACAGCTGAACGGTGTGTAAACAATTCAAATAACAAAGCAAAGGAATTTTAGCATATGTGTACGCGGTAAATTATTTGTATATTTGGACGTTTCTAGCATCAAGTAAAATGTTATGTTTATTATAATTTTTTATAAACGTTAAAAATCAACATAATTCTAACTATTGTTAAATTTAAATTTTTATTTTCGTTTCACAAAAATTGTTTCATTCAATTAGTAAATAAAAACAGCTGTTTAAACTAGTTGCAAAATCTTGCAAGAAGAAATTTCTCCAGTAACATTTTGCAAGTTCTCTTACTTCCAACTGTCAAAAAATTTTCTTTTTGGCTCTCTCGCTGCAAGAGATTTGGAGTACGCAGACAACATTTTGCAAGATTTTGTAACATTTTGCACAAAATGATGCAAAATATGTGTACGCAGACAGACCTTATGTTGATCAGGTGGTGTTATGAGCACAGCTGATCTACTTTTTGTATGCATAAATCGTGGCTGGGTTGTCAAAGTTGTTTACTTTTACATTTTTTTTGACACCTGAGCCAATGAAAACTACAAAAAAAATTAAAATTTTATTTACCACAATTTTGTTGTTGTAGAATCACCACATCTGATGCATTAATTCACCTTTTCTCGAGCTTTATCATCAATCTCTTTATTCTACATCTAACCTCTTTATTCTACATCTATGTATGTATGTAAGTATATGTAACTAGATATGTATTGATGTATATACATACATATGCACATGTAAATACCCTGAAGGAAACTTGGGAACAACCCTCTCCATGTCACCAGTTTTGTCGACTATATGACCCCAGGAGAACTACCTTGTCAATAGTACAAATGTTAGCAGTAAATTTTCAATGGCACGCAAAAGCCTGGGGTATAGCTTGTCAGTAGTAGTGGTGACGATGTAAATAATGAAAGTTACTAGTGAATCACTAGTTCCAATATTTACAAATAAGCCTGAAATAACTACCTTGTCAATAGTATTAATGTCAAAAGGGGATTTTCAAGGCCACGCAAATGTTAAATGCCTATTGCTAAAAGCATTTTCTAGGACAAAGATAGTCAGTAGTACTCGTGACAACGTCCACAGTGGATCGCTAGAGTTTTATTATTGACATTTCCTGCAGGGTATTTATGGATACATATGTATGTGTCTATACAAACCCTGTTGGAAGCTAAGTTAGCCTTAAATTAACTTAAAGCTTACTATTTCGCAACAAGTGCTGACTGACACATGAACAACTTTTCAATGACACCAACAAACTATTTTAACATTGCGATGTCCTAGGCGGTAGTCTAACTGACGACTCACAGCTTTTAAGAGGTCTCCCCATTTTGTGGCATCCTGGGTTAAAATCTGGCATGGGAAAATTTTTTTTAAACTTTTCTAAAAAGCGTCAAGTAGTTAAACAAATAAAGCATAATATTTTGTACAAGGGGCCCAGATGGTCCCTTGGGGCAGTAAAATCCATCCCTTTGTGTGCTTAGACATTTTGCTACTTCTGGATTACTTTGTAATCAGCTTTTAATTAGTTAATAAAAGTTACTTTTAAGTGAGTTATTTTAAAATCGACAGGGTACTTACATATGTACGTATCTTTTGTATCACCATCAACATTTTGATGTAGATATCATGAATTATTTATAAAGGCGGAGCAGACAAGATTATAAATATAATATCCATCCATTCACACATACATACACGTGTATATGTAGATGTATGCATGTATGTATATGAACAAATATATATAAATTTTCAGTATTTTGCAGAAAAGAACAAGAAAAAGAAACAATTTTTTTTTTAAACATGCAACATTCACCATTATTTTGTATCTGTGCTGCTGTTGCTGCCTGTTGATGATTTTGTGTTGTTAGTGGTAGTCGTGGCTATTAAATGTTAAAGCTTTAAAGCCTGCTGGTTTTCTGTTCAGTTTGTAGTACTTTATTAATCTGTATGTCTCCATTGCTTAACAGTCAGTCGCAGTTGAAAAACATGATGGCTACGTTTAATAAGATATTGAAGAACATTTAACCAAACAAGATATACAGCAGATTCAAACATCCATACAAATGCATACCAATAGTAAGAGGAGATAAAGAATGTTTCTTCTTCTTTGCTGCTATTGTTTGTTGTTCTTTTGTTTACATCTAACTTATTTATGTAGTATTTGGTCATAATGAAGTTCTTGAATATTTTCTTCCTTAATTCATTCGTAAAATTTACGCGCACGCAATCTTAAATAGGTGGTGTTTTTGTGAGTTTTTGTGGAGTCTGTATGGATACTTGAACAAAAGAAAACAAAAGACTAAGGATGGTTTTTATTATGGCTAGTTCAAACTTTTTATTCGCGCATACATACTCACATCCGGATTCTACACACGTATATGTTTGCATTAAATATATTGTGTTCCTCCATTTTGACTTTTACGCAAACAGAAACATATAAAATTTTTAAGCAGGTATACTATTATAAAGGCAAACATTTTATGGAATTTTTAAAAAGGTGTATGTATACCTCTGTATAAACCAAGAGTTGCTCTTCCCTTTTAAAAAAATATTGCAAGTACATGCAGCAATTGGATGCCTTAAAAATGTGTTTGTTTCAGTAGTTGCCTTTTGTTTATGCGCACTTTTGACTTAACTGCACAAAATTGTTAAATTGTAACATTATTCTTCGAAAGTCAATACAAACGCTGTTTTTAAGTGCGATTTGTATATCTGCATTTAAAAGATAAATTCCTTCATTTTCTGGAATTCTAAATTTATAAAAATACATCACACAACACACAACCTTAAACAACATACATATAACATCAACGATAGCTTTACTTTGACTTATCTGCCTAAAATTGATTTTCGGTAATTGCTCGTCAAAACAGTTTTGTATGTGTACTCAGATAAAGGTTGAATTGTAGTTAGCTGTATAGTTTAAAAACTGTTGTATCCCTTTTTCGACACACTGCGGCATGATGGCTGGTAGTCCCCTGTTCTTTTCCTTCATCCAATATATTAAATTTCTTTTGAAAATCTTTAAGCAATGAGGCGAGTTTTTAACAGAGCCCCCTAACTTTTTATTTATTTACATAGTAGGTTTTATAAAAACAAACATTTTTAATTGAAAAAAGTTAAGTACATTTAAGGTGCAAGAACTTTTGGCTGAAAACACATAACATTTTGCTAGCTAATCTGGCAGCGCTGGTTAGCAAAAACTTTTTTGTTATAAAAAACGCTGTAAACTTTTTCATTAAATAAAATTTACGAATCTTGGGAAAACAATTTAAACAACTACAAAGTCCTTTTTACTTTTTTTTTACAGAGTTTGACATTGAATTCGCCATGTTATAAGTATTTCTTTCTTAAAAATGCAACAGGATTTCTTTTACCCCACTCTTTAAAAACGGCATATGTGTGTACATTAGAGGTGTCCTTATTTGTGTGCCCAAGTTTAAGAACATTTTGATTTTATTTTAATATTTTAACCAAAATACTAAAAAACAAATGACACGTTGGGCTGAGTAAAACAATTAAGAAGTAAAAATTTTTTTCGTCGAACGAAAATAACACTTCGCAACACTCATTCATATTACCTGTGCGGCATGGGTACTTGCGCAAGCAGACAAAGCTGTGCTTGGTGTATTCGAGAGGAATTTGTGTTAACGTAGATTATAGGCATCGCACTATAAGATGCATGAGCTGTATGAACACATTAACGTAGTAAAACGTATAAAAATAGAAAGATTGTGCTGGCTCAGTCATGCTGTACGAATGGAAGAAGATGCTCCAGCTAGAAAGGCTTTTGAACACGATCTCGAAGGCATGCGAAAAAGAACACGACCGAAGCTCAGTTGAAAAGATTAGGTCCAAAAACATCTTGTTGATCTGAAAATCCATTATTGGAGAAAGAACGCACTAGGTCGAGGCGTTTGGCGATCAGCCTTGTCTGGGCTAAAGACCTAACCAGTTTACCCCAGTCAAGGCAAGACAGGCAATAATTTAATTTCTTTTAAATAATAACGCCGAAAATAAGAAATATTTATCACAAAAGTATTTAAAGAATAAGGGAAAATACCTGATAATCAAAAACGCCGTTTCAACTAAAGTCTACAATTTATATATACGCAAGAAGCATTGTGCAAAATTATGTCGAGCAGGAGCGTTATTTTAAAGTTTTTTTGTGTAGTTCTTTCATACCCTGCGTTAAGACTTTATTAAAAAATAATTATTTAAGTATTTTTTAGCTTTTGCCTTTTCAAATTACTTATAAACTCTTTGAATTATATGAAAAAATTGATTTTTTCTTTTTATAAAATACACCACTTGTTTAAAGTCCCAAGAATAAATACTTTTCAAAAAATATATCTTTTCTTATGACAAATTTAAGTATTTAAAAAGAGGTAAATTATTTTCAATTTAAAAAGCGTTATCACGGAATTCATACACACAAAACTAAGGATAAAGTAATAAACACAACAACAAAGTATAGTGACCTGCGCATTGCGTGCTGCTGCTGCTGATATCCTTTGAAAAATGAAAAACAACGAGGGGTATAAAAGATTTCTATTTTTTCTGTTCTACATTAAGTATCCGTCTTCATATAGTGTGAGTGTGTGTGTATGTGTGTGCTTGTGCTGTGGTATAAAGTTCTGAATAAATTTTAACAGCCCCATTATAACCATAATGGGGATTTGAGTTTTACATAGCGGCATTCGAAATGGTACTTTTTTTTACTCGTTGATGTTGTGAATTTCGTGCAGTATTTTGTGGCAAAAATTTTGTTATTTTTAAGTGTGTGTGTGCGTTTATGTGTGCAACGAGTACTTATGCCATTTTGTTAAATGTATAACAGTTTGTAAATATGTATAGTGTTTGAGTGTTTGTGCATGTTACTTTTTCATGTTGGCTTGTGTGTCTGTATGTTGCCAATTTTTTAGGGTTTCATTGCGTGTTGTGGTGTTTTTGGTTAACAAACTCTGTGTACCAAAAATTCAATGCCTGTTTTATTACTTTTTTTTTTCATTTTAAGGGATTTTCTTTTTTACTTTTTGCTGCTGTTGGTGGCTGTTTCGTTCATTTTGGAGACGCAGCCATGTGTTTTATTTAAAATTCGTATAGACTTTAATATGTTACGCAATACATATGCATACACATATACATACATATTTGTTTATACATATTTTAAATACAAAAAAACGTTTCGCACACCATGTTGCTTTTGTGGCTTTTCCACTTCTTTGGTATTTTCGAATAGTTTTTTTTTCGGGCAAATTAAACTGTTTTTAATAAATTAAAAAAAATTATACATAAAACAATAAAAATTTTTTAATTTTTTTCTTATAAAGTTGAATGATTTTTTAATACCTAAAAAGAGAACCATGAATAGACTTTTTTAATTTTTTGTAAAACATTTTTGTTCTTTATAGATTGTGCCTAGATTCGGCATTTGCCTACAAATAGTTCCTCATTATTTATTTACTACAAAACAGCAATCACAAAAACTACAACAACAACAAGAATATAAAAACTTTGAATAAACCTGATCATATCTGTTTGAGCTTAAATGTTTTTATCTAATTACATGAATTTCGTCTTGTTTTTGCATTTATTTTATTTTTCTTCTTGTTCGTTTTTGTTTCGCTCCTCTTTAAGCAGTCATGCATAAATTTATTTATGCTGATGTCCGTCCCTAGCTATTCATCTACATAAGTTGTTTTTTCATATACATACTAGAACGTTTTTTTTTAACCATTTATCTAGTGGAATATATATTTTGTTTAAAGGTTTTTGTGTTTTTTTTTACTTTTTTTCCAGTGCAATTGTAACCATCAAGGTCTATATTTAGATATCACGGTAACTGATCGGTGTGTGTTCTATGTAAATTTATTTAAAGGTTTTTGTTTAGGTACAATTATGGATGTTACGGTTACAAAAAAAAGGAAAAAACATTACTTTACCTCCTAAAATTTTATTAATATGTATATGAAAGACGATTACTTAACTTAAAGTTATTTTAAAAAAGTTACTTTTGTTTTTTAAAAAAGTACACCGGATATTGCCGCTAGAAGGAGAAATGGCTCCCCGATGTAAATACACTTTTTAATTTACTTAGTTTCACTTATATTTATTATTATAGATTGGATAATCGGATCTGCCTCAAAAACGAGTGCAAGATGATCTGTAAATGAATTTTTCAAAATATGCCAGTACAGACTTGCGTGCTGTGTGTACATTTGCATCGTCCTTTTTCATATGTACTTACATATAAGAAAATTAACATGAACTTACTTGAAACCTTACAAAGCAAAAGTCTTGCCCAAAAATGTTTAATAAATGCAGAATTGAACAAAATTTGTTTTAACATTAACTCGTCTGAAAAATTTGCAAATAAGCTTTAAATTAAAAATTCATCCTTTATTAATACATGAAATTTTTTTATCAGGATTAAATATTGAAATAACTTTACATTATTAATATGTATATTTAATGAAGAAATAAAAATTAGTTTATAGTCTTCAAATATGTATGGAATTTTGGACAAATAAATATATTAGAACTCAAAGATTTTGACAATAATTTTTTACTTTTGATGGCTTAAGGGTATTTCTAAAGGATGTCAGGCAAAAAAATAACACAGAGTAACACATCAAAAAGTCTTAAAAGTATTTCACTTTATTAATAGGCGCCAAGAATCTATAAACTTTTGGTTTTGTCTCAATACTTATCTAGACCATAAATAACCCACCAACGAAACTTAATAAAATAAGAACCGCACCTTAAAACTGATTTTATATTTCCTTTGTTTTATATTTTCATGTACGTTCATATATATGTATCGATATAAAATTATTACACTCTCTACAAACCTACATACGACGAACCTGCATATTCATTTATTTATTCATTCATTTAACGATCATTGATGACTGTGCCCAAACAAAAACAAATTAAACCGAGATTCACAAATTTCCTTCTTTCCTAAAGAACGACCGCGCTTATAAGCATAAAACAAATGAAATTTAAAAAAAAATAATAGTAGTAATAAAAAAAAATACAAATATTATCAGTGTTGTCATCTGGGCTGTGATGACAACTTCTTAGGTTGGTCCTGATATTAACAAAATGTACAAAAGCCTACACAGAAAAAAATTATTTGGATTGAACACAACGTTTAGAAAAAATAAAACTGAATGCCCGTTGTTAAATTTACCGTTTTTCTTTAAGGTTGCATTTAAAAAAAATTAAGCCTAAACGCATTTTACTATGCGGTGTTCAGCTGTTGAAACAAAAAAAAAAATAAAATACTAACCCCCTTATTTCCTAAAACGCAACGCCCTAAAATAAAAACAAAATGTATGGAAAAGTGTTGTAAATTTTAGTTTTTTCCATACAATTTTATTATTCAATCGTATTTCAGCGATTCCACATATACGGTTTAAAACGGGGAAACTTATTTCCTTAATTTTAATAAATTTCTTTAAATTCCAAATTTATAAATTCACACCCGTAACAGTCTTAAAAAGGATATTTTTAAACTTTTTAAGTGCTACCACCCCCAGGAATAATTTCCTTAAAAATATTAATAAAATGGTCACTTCTGTCGCAATGGGATTGTTATTTTCAGGAGGGGTTATGTAAAAAACTACTTGTTATTTGGTCTTCCATTGTTGTATTTGATGTATAATAACTCCCACTTAGGGGCAATCAATAATGTACATTTTAATTTACAGTTCAAAATATCTCCTTTAACAAATACTATTTCTTGTTCTGTGACTAGTACAAAAAGTTACGAAAATAAGCCTAAAAGTTTAAATTATACATGTTACATAGAGCGTAAAAATGTTACATAAAATGTAACAAATGTAACCAACTGGCAACGCTTGTTAACTGCCGTTAAAAAATACCAGGGTTTTTAGTGGGAGTAAAACTCACATCGCCATACTGGTGACTCGTGCACTTACCACTGATCTACCAAGGCACCCACATCTACCGGGGCACCCCAATCTAACCTAGTAAATATGAAGAAAAACTGAACGTTATTTACACTACCTAAGTTCTCATCTGAGTTGAGTGTCAAAAAAATAAGTTTAAATTTTTATGAGTGTCAAAAAACAATTTGAAATTTTTATTTTTAGTATTACATTACAAATGAGAAATTAAAATAAGTCCGCTAATTCTAAAAGTTGTTAAACTGGTACAAAGTGTATGGCAATACAAAAACAAGCATTTAATCCGGTAACTTTTAAAAACTTAAATTTAAAACTCAGACGCTAAATAATTTGAAAACAGAAAACGTTCTCTTTTCAACTGAAGTTAGACAAAAATATTAACAAATGAAAATAGACACGTTATTACACTATTCAAATGAGTCTTAATTGTGAAACTCAGATGATAACTCAGGTAGTGTAAATATAGCTTTAGGTTGTTACTACCACATTTTTTCTGTGTACATACATAAATACATACTTACGTTCGAAAAACCAACATACTAACATTAAACCAAAAATTCTAGCAAAGCAACTGTGTCTTTATGTTAAAATCAACAAAATCAACGAAGAAGGAAAAATTATCACTGTTTGAAATTGAAGAAGTCAATGTAGCAGGATGAATGATACATACGGCTGTTGATGATAGAGTTTATTGTCTGTTAATTTTCGCTGCCTGGTTTGAAAGACAAGAGTGGGTCAAATGCAAAGTTGTAAAATTTTGTTGATTTTTGACAATAAATGCAACTTGTCGTACTTAAAAATTTGACTTCTTTTTAATTTGAGTTGTTTTCTTTTATTCCTCGAAAGTACAATTATTCGTCGTTTAATTATGGGTATTAATAAGTCGTTACAAAATTAATCTGAAAAGCGATATACATTTGTATAGTAATGGTCGAAACTCGACCGTTATTTGTTTCACGTTGTTCGAAATAAAAACTAAACTTTATTGCTCATTTTTATGTTGTAGAAAAAAAAACATCAGACCTACCAAGGCAAAGAACAACAACAAATTTAGTAAAACCCTACTAAGAGTGACATCTCTAAGTACGCTTGTCAAACAGCAAGGAGATTTATGTAGCCTAACTGGCGTACATACAAAAAACTCTATATAATATATATATAATTGTACATAATGCTAATAGCGAACCTTCGCTTTTGGAAGGTCAGGTCAAGCGGGATGTTTCACAACACGTTTTGCATCTGTAGTAGAAAATAATTTAAAAGATTATAACTTCGGTTATTGCAAACTAATTACTTTAGATATATATTCGTGGGATCATCTGCTTATTTTTATTTTATCTGTATAAAAATCTCTTTTGAATGGTATATTTTTTATTTAAATAGGGCATATATTGTGAGCACAAAATGAGGGCAAAGAATTCGCTTTACGTATTAATATACATATGTATAGATACAGGATGTCTGGTGACATATTTATATTTTCAAACTTAAATAAAAAACGTAATAATTGACACAAAGCTTTATTAAGAGCATCGAACGATAGAATGGAACCACGGATTTTATTTTTTAAAGAGTATGCCATCCAGATGTCTTCCGTTGAGTTGAACACACTATTCAAAACGGAGCCTTGTGTTCTGCGCTACACGCTGCAGTAAACTTGGTTCAATTGAGCTGATTTATCGATGAATATTTTCCTTTAAAGCCACAAGAGATTAGGGACAGTTATTAAAAAACTTTTTTTTGAGGTAGCCCCACAAAAAATCATGGGAATTAGATGGGGGAAATTATCATTCGTCGATAATTTTCACCCTTGAGAATCGTCGCCTGGCATCAAGCATTTTCGAAAAAAATGTTATAATTATCTCATGCGTGGATAAGGCAAGCCAGACGGTTACTCAGGGGCAATGCAATGGTTTTTGATGTTTCAATCGATGGTTACAGGTTCTTGGAGACCAGTAACGGCAGTTTTGCTTGTTGACGTGGCTATCTAAGAGAAAATTAACCTCGGCGCTTCAAAAAATGGGATTTACGGTGCGAAAATATTTCAACATCGTTTCACAAAAATTTTTGCGTAATTAAAGTCATTTTCTGTCAGTTTTTGAACGATTTAAATTTTAAAAGGATAGAACTTCAGATACTTTTTTAAAATTTAATAAACAATAGCTCTTGGAAGCCTTATTGAGGCTGCTCTTTTCCGTATTGAAAGTTGCGGATTTTCACCAGTTCAATGTTTTCGAGATTTCTTAAAGATCGACTAGGCCCTGGCCGTGGACATTCATAGCCGAAGCAGTTGCGCATAGTCTCTGCACCAACGAACGAATTTAATTTACACTCGGACCATCATTTTTATTTTTCTTTTTATATTTCTTTTTATTTAAAATGTTTTTATTAAATTAAGTTATAAATTATGTTTAATTTACATTTAAGTATACATTACAAGTCCCAACAGCGACTTGAGCCATGGGCCATTTGATTGCAAGGCGTATGATTTATACACTCAGCCAACAAGGCATTCTATTTTTTATTTTCTTACCTCCATATTTAAAAATTCAACTCCAGCAACTAAACTTGAGGTGAGCTTTGCATAAGCAAAAAAATTTTAAGTAAAATTTAAGCTTTTTTTTAAGAATTTGTAAACAACCATCATTGCTCACAAACATTAAAATTTTAATTGAGGCAATTAAATTTTAAATTAAAAATACAAATTTTTTTGATTAATGAGTTAATTAAAAAATTTTGGGAATTATTTTTTCTGTGATATGAATTCAAACAATATCAACTTATATATGTACAAGTAAGAGGCAGTAGGACTTAGATGTTTTTAACAAAGTTTTCGTTTCAGAAGCACATACTTTTTCCGGTTACTACATACATACATAAAAGTTGAAATCATGTGTTTATATCTATATTACAAATTTATTTTACTTTACATTAAATATAGAAAAAATATCTTTGCGTTGTTAGAAATTGCATTTTGCAATTACATTTTTGTTGCCAGTTTCGTAGTGATCGGTAAAATTTTTGTAAAAAACTATTCATAACGCTAGTGAATACCTATAATATTTTGAATTTTTTTTTTTATTTTAGTAGAGGCTGAGACACATCTTGTCATCGATGGTGTTTGAGGTTGCATACAACATAAATTGTTGCACTATAGTGCGTATGTTTGTAGTTTAAAAATGTGTTGAGAGTGAGTTTGCATCTGTCTGCAGTAGCTTTTAAGTTGAAGCGGCAATAAGAATCGCCTTGACAATAATATCATGAAGAGTTACGTTTTTGTTTAATTTTGTCGTTGTTTTGCTGACTGTCTGGTTTGTTTATTTTTTTTCTAACTTTATCTTTTAGCCATGATTTTGTTGGTTTTTCGGTACTTTATTATGCATGTATTTGTATTTATTGACCGTTGTCTTGTTTTATTCAAATGTGATCAATAAACACTCGAAAGCGGCTTCTTTGTTTAAACCTGGTTCAATAACAAAGACGGTTAATATCACAGACTATGAACGCTCAAATGTTCAAATAAATGTAGTTATTGATTTGTTCTCGGTTTTTTTATTTGGTTTTCCTCTTCTCTCCTCACACTCTAGTTCCAAGGGTTAATTAATTTAAAAAGTATTTTTATATATGTTAAGGAGTTAAATATTCAAATACAAATACCCTCAACATCTCTTACCTTCAACATATAGGTACATACAAATATATGTTATCAAAGTTATTTCAAGTATTTCCGTTAGATTGTGAAAAAAACCTAAAATATATTCCTTTTTATTTTCAAAATACATATCCCCAGTAATAAACAATTTACTACATTTATTAAAGACATTTTTTTTTTAAATCCTTGCGACACATTTGTATGTGTGAAATTAAAGAAAAACCTACAAAAAACAAAACAAAATTTTTTATTGCCACAAATTTTGATAGTCGTTTGTTTGTTCGCTCAAACATAAAATACTACTCTGACAGTCAAAAGTGTCTCCAGTTTTATCTACAAAATTGATGAGTCTCCTCCGCCAGCCAACTGTGAGCGTATTAATTTGGGCACGTGTTCAGGCGTCGTCGTTACCATCATTTATTTCATTGTTTTATACTGATCTCTTTTTGGTGTTTTTTGTTCAATCTTTTTTTCAAAGATTTAAAATTTTTTATTTTTTTATACTTTAATGGTGTTGGATTAATTAAGGATGAATGCCTTTAAGTATACGTCATTTAATTGCCCACCAGAAAGAGTTTGAAAAAATTTTATTTCAGGTAGAAAACCCAAAGATTAAATAACGAGCACTAATATTGTCATCATCAGTGTTTAAGAGCAGATTTTGATTATATAAAACATGTTCTTGGAAAATCGTTGCATTTTCTAGGAAACTTAAAAATATGAAAATTTGTTAGGGAATTCCCAAGTTTTCATACCAATAAAAAAATTAATTTTAAAAAATTAAATTTCATTTGGGAGTTATTTCATCGTACCTTAATATATATTTATAGAACTTTTTTAAGCAAAAGTAAACTTAAAAATAGTTTGATATACACATATTATAAAAAAACCATAAATACTTTACGCAAACGAGTGTGTTGTGGGAAAAATTTAAATGCAAACATAGTTGAACGTCTTCAAATCGAATTTTTAAAATATTATTCATTTGTACGCAAAGCTTAGTTTATAATTTTAAAACTCAAATAAACAATGTGAATTTTAAGGTTCATTTATACGTGACATAACCATACAACAGTAAACAGCTGTTCGAACCAAACTAATGGGCAACACTGTATTTGATTAAAGGTGACTTATCATTACGCCATAACCATAACCTTAGAAACCAATTGAGATTTGGTTTTTATTGTCAACGTTTATGGTTATAGCGTTATGGTAAATCACATATAATTGAACCTTAAGTAAGGCTACGGTCAGATCTGCGAAATATTTGTTCAAAAAAATATTGTCACTGTTTTAAGCACAAAATTGCTTGATGCGGCTTGCCTTAAATAAGCAAACGTGGTAACTTAAATGAAAAAATCTGGCTGATATTTTTACAATGGTTAAGATATGGTTGATTAAAACTTTTATTTTTAGTGGTCATGCTCTTTGCGACAAATTGTTTGACTATGTGACTACAGCTTACGAAAGTGTCTTATTTGTTAGTTTTCTTTTTACCCAGTGCGTACTGAGTCTGAACAAAAAAACAAATTTTTTAATTAGGCAAATCTTAAAAAAATATTTTAAGTTGAAAGCAACCAGTAGTGCGATTCAGTAACTTATTTTATCGATATTCGTATCGTTAAAATAAGTTAACCATAAATATAACGATTTTGCGATTCAGTAAAGTTTTTAACGATATTCACTTCCGTTAAAGTCAGCTGTTAATGTTAAGTAAACAGCAAAACTTTTTAGCAATTTTTACAATCGTTATACTTGATAATTTAACGGCAATAATTTTGGTGTTGTTAGTTGTATCGACAAAAGGTTATTTTGTATATTATATTTTATTTTTACTATATTTATGATTTTCGGTTTCTTAAAATTTATTTTACAACTAATAAAATACAAACAAAAATCAACTTGTCCACTATCGTTAAAAACGTCTTAGTGAATCACTTAACCGTAGCAGCAAACAATAATTTCTGTCGATAAATATGACGATTGTCGAATCGTTAAAAGTTACTGAATCGCACTGCAGGTTCAAGATATTAAGAAATAAAAAAATATATGTATATATGTACATATTTATACACATAATTATCTTTAAACTGCCATATAACAATGGGGTTTTATTTTGTCTTAAAATATAAAAAACTTTTAACGAAAAAGAAGGCAGTTTGCATTCTTTTAATTGCACAAAGATACCTTGCGATCTTTCAACGATTTTATTATTATTATTTCCGATTAGGAACAAATATATTATTGTTGTAATTTTTACTCTACCCATTATTTATAAGCAATTTATGCAGTTAAACGTAATTTACGGGAGTGAAACTTATAGGATTCATTGAAAATCATGAACCAATTTTAAGAAATATGTACATGAACTTCCAGCCAAATAAACGGATTGTCCACCTGTCGTTTTATCGATATAAACAAGTGATTCTAAATCAGGGGTGTTCATTGTGGAAGGGCAAACGCCAATACATTTAAAGAAAAACTAATTTTTATTCAATATTTTTTATTGTAAAAACCATACTATTGCAAACGGTATCATACGTTTAACAGAAGCAAAATCTATGTTAAAGATGCTGTCGTCAATGTTTACCAGCAAAGCATACAAAAGTGTTGTTACTTTCCACTTGTGTGTGAACAGTAAAAATGCTTTCACGCGATATGTATTTTACTCATGACTTGTCTCTTTTGCAATCCACACGTAACTGCGTATGTCTGTTTTATAAATTTTCTGTGGTTTATAAATTTTGATTTCACACGTACGTATGTAATTACATCTGACATAACCTCCAAACCAAAGTAAACAGCTTACTTTTCCTTGTTGTTATTCTAAAAACAGCTGATGACATATACTTTGTCAGATGAAAATAGAACACGCTCTAATTACAAATTCGTCATATGACTTTTACATCTGTATTTCACACATACAATGTTTAAGCGCGTCCATACGGCATATATCAATTTCGCACTGCAAAATTTCGCAAGTCATGTGTTAAATACATATTGTGGGAAAACACTTTAAAAAACGACAAAAAACCAAATTTGACAAAGTTGTTTGTGCATTTTGTATTGCTAGCGCTGAGTGCTGAATATATGTATTGAAACACAAAGCATATAGCATGGTACAATTACCTTATAAGGTACTATCGCTACGGCAACAACTACAACAAACTCGATACCAAATTTATGAAGTTGTTGTAAAAGCATCTCCGTTTATGTCAAAAAACGTACTGTTTGACAGATTTAGAGAGTGGAAAAACTCGAGCAAAAAATAGTCAGCTGTTGAATCGATACTACCTTGTAAGATAATTGTACCATGGCATATAGCTAAGAGTTTTTACAAAAACAAATGAACAGCAAGCGCATAGGGCTGGACATGGCTGTTTTTAAATCAATCGGTAAAAATAAAACAAGCATACAAGCGAATACATAATACCCCTACTTTGTATGTGGTGTGGATATTAAAACTTTGTTTTACAACTTATAAAATTTTTGTGGGATACAATAAATCTACTTGGATCCATAAACCTCCCATTTGGCTTTATGTTGGTGTTAATTGCTTTTCACAAGTTTTTTTATATCTAGTTTAGGTAATACAATTAACATACATATAACATACATTCTTATTGATTTATAACCTTATAAAATGTAACACGCATATTGTTATAAATTTTTAGGTATTATAAACTATTTAGCCCAAGAAACGTTCTGTCGAAAATTTTAATAATTATGTGAAAATCTTGTA
Source organism: Melanophora roralis (assembly GCA_963583895.1). Classification (NCBI taxonomy): domain Eukaryota; kingdom Metazoa; phylum Arthropoda; class Insecta; order Diptera; family Rhinophoridae; genus Melanophora; species Melanophora roralis. The sequence continues at coordinate 64,511,181 of OY757188.1, forward strand.
AAATTGCGAAAAACTCACAGAAATGTATTAAAAATTTGTTCAGTCAGAGTTTAATTAAACAAGTATGTAAATACATACTTAAACAGAGAAAAAAATCGGGGAAAAACATTTAACATGTATGCAGGTGGGTGTACAATTTTTTTTTTATTTTTTTTTGGATTTGGTCATATTTTATTATTATTAAAAATTATATTAGGGTCATTCCGAATTTTTTTTACTCAGAAAGTAAAAACAAACAATTTATTAAAATTTAAAAAAAGATTTATTTAAAAACAAGTCCTACTACTTTCAATAAAAAAATTTGTTTAACCTAAAAATCAGATAATATTATTAGGATTGAATAAAATATTGAAAAAACTATAACTAAAATAAAAACTGCTTATTTGAATAAAAATTTGTTCAATTTATTCTGTGAATAATTAAATCGAGTTATGTATATAAAAAGCTCCAAACCCGATCAGAAAAGTTTGCAGTTCTTTAACGAAATTTTGGTCTCCATCTTTTAGTTTTTTTTATTTGTAGGATATGTCTTTTATGATTTTAGGTGACGATATACAAGTTTGCATAAACATGTGTGTTTATATACAGACGTTTTTAAATGTTTATCAAGTCGGAAATCTATCAAAGGCCACAACACAAAAATGTATAAAGATCAAACACGAAACTCTAAATATATTTGAATAAAACAACAACAAAAACAATATAAAAATCTTACTACAACAAAGCTGAGAATATAAAAGAAAATCATATATACTTCTAATACTTATAGGCAAGGTAGATTTAACAAGGTAGGAGCAACTGATCAGCTGATTTTTAGTTCCGCCATATGTGTTTTAGCTTAGCTTGACATATATATATTTTATATTATAGCTGTGTGTAGTGTGTGTATGTGTGCTAGGAACATTTTTGACAATTTGGCTAGAATTAAGCAACAACAAAATAGATGCTAAATTTTTACAGGAAGTTGTTATAAAAAGTTGGGATCGTCCCTAAAACAACAACTTCCTGTAAAATTTCAGCAAGTATTTTGTTGTTGCTAATTCAGGCTTGGTTGTCGAAAATGTTGCGAACACACATACACACAGGATACACAACCATTGTATGACATAAACAATTGTCCAAGCTAAGTTAGAAAACATATGACGGAAATAGAAGTCAGCTGATCAGTTATTCCTACCTTGTTCAATATACCGTGGTTAATGGTATTGAATGTTTTGTGTGATTGCTTGCATGTGTCATGCATTTTTACATTTCACACAGCAAAAGGGCAAAAATATCTAAAAACAAAATGAATATATGTATGTATGTATGTATGTACATACATATTTATATGTACGTATATGTAAATAAGCGATCGGAAAAACCCCACACGCGTTTGGGTGCTCTCTGAGCATTGAAGAGAGTAAGAATAAAAAAATAGGTTTTGTAGTCCCTTTTGACACGACGAACAATCTAACCAGTTAGGATTTTTAAAATGTTTAATGGACAAATTTTAAAATTACATTCAATGCTTGGTTTGACTTATATCTGCGAGTCTTCATTTTCGTTATAAAATATAATTAAAATCAAAATCAGAAATAAGCTAAGTAATAGACATGTCAAAGATCTTATCCGCATAAAACATTGTCAATATAGATTTAATATTTATGATATTTTGCAAAACTAAGTAGTATGGAAGAATGATTACGCTTTTATGAAACGTTTACTTTGACAAAAGCAGCTTAATTATTAATATTACATTTTGAAACTTTTTCAATTCAATTGAATTATATTTTAACCTTTCAACTATGGCCACCCTATTGTCATAAGAGAAAAATAATTACGCTCAGAAACAAACAACCAACACAATAAAAAACAAGTAAGAGCGCTATATTCGGCTGTGCCGAATCTTATATACCCTTCACATTGGTCTTTTAATATACCCAGCCGAGTTATTTTGTACTGCAAATAATATAATAAAAATACCTTGTGCCAGTTTTAAGCCCATAGAAAACTTTACAAAATGTTAACGTTCGTATGGATAATAGAAATAGATGAGGAACGTTTGAGGTCGACAGTAATAAAAGTTTTTGACATTATTTATAATAAAAGGTTTATAAAAGTTGTTAGTTTTTATGGGATGTTCTAGTCCCCCTGCTCCTCTTCAACTTTTTTTCAAAAATGTATGAATTATTAGATTATTACTTTTTGTAGAACATTTGATTTCGATGTCTGTTACAGTTTCCGAGATATAGCGTTTCGAAAATTTTACAAAAATTGCGAATTTGTATGGGAGCTACCCCATATTCAACCCCCACCAAAAAAATTTTTACTTCAAAGCGTAGCTTTTGCTGTCCAATTACTTTTTGTAGAACATTTTATTTCGATATATGTTACAGTTTCCAAGATGTAGCGTATCGAAAATTTAATAAAAATATAAATTTGTATGGGAGCTACCCCATTTTCTGCCTCCACCCAAAAAAATTTTTTTTTAAATGTAGGTCTTGTTGTACAAATACTTTTTGTGGAACATTTTAAGTCGATAGCTGTTATAGTTTCCGAGATATAGCGCATAAAATATTTCACCAAATTTGTGCAATTGTAGGAAAACTACCACTTCCCCTGATCCTATCTGAAAAAAATTTTTCCATTATTTAGGTGCCTACTTTAAGAGTATCCGTTCCAAGTTTTGTGGCAATAGTGACTATACTTACTGAGATATATAGGGATATATGCACGGATTTTGTCCTAAAAAAATGGGTTACTCTGGGTTTTCGCTTATATCTCGGTCAATAGTGAACCGATTTTGCTGATTTTAAATAGCGATTGTTAGCGGGATATTTCTAATCGTTTGACACCATTAACTGGTCTGTATCTTTTTATTTGACTCCGGAAACTTGATTTCAACAGACGGACAGACAGACATACAGACAGACGGACAGACGGACATGGCTATATCAACTTCCCTATCTATAAGGATCCAAAATATATATACTTTATGGGGTCGCAAATGGATAATAAAGAAATTACAAACGGAATGACAAACTGATATATACCCTTATCACTATGTGAAGGGTATAATAAAAATGTATGCGTGTGCAGATCACTGATCTAAATCGGGTATAGGCAAAATCTGGGCGCTTGGTCTTTATGTTTTCTCTTAACATACGTACGCGTGCACAAACATTGGGAAAAATTAAAAAAAAAAAAAACATTAATGAGTTTGAGAATTCAAAAAAGCTGGTTGTGTTATTGCATACTGTTTAAACAACCATGTAAGATAAACAATAAGAGTAGTAATAGTATAGGTTGCCTTTGGCTGATCTAAAAGAACCTGACCCGCTTCACTGACCGACCTCAAAACTACTGCAGCCCAAAGGTTTCAGTTGTAATATGTAATTCATTTCGTCGCCAACCGAGATGTTTGGTTGCGCTACCAAGCTTTTTAACTTGTAGCTACAGAAGTTCAGCTTGAAAAATTTGAAATTTAGTAGAACTAAATAATCATATGTAGCTCTTACAACTAAAATTTATTCACCATGAAAGAGAAATTTTTCTGTAAATTAAATAATTCGGTTAGCAATAAAGTCGGTTGCAGTCAATATTCTGTTTTCCGTCATTGTATCTTTAAACGTTTATATTAGTTTGCTACTTAGTTTTGAGTCCATAAACTTGTTGATAGACAAAACTTTCCTCTTAACATTGTGTGCTGTGAAAATTGTAGCTTTTTATTTTACATCGATGTATGTATCATAAGTACTTTTTTTCAAATATTTCAAATACAGACAAGGTTTTTTTACAGCTCATGGGGGAATGAAAAAGTGACCTCGCCCCTACAACAACAATTTAGCTTGCATTTTGTTGTTTCTAAATTCTAGCTAAGTTGTCAAAAATGTTGCTACCACACATGCAAACAGTATACATAACAATAATATAACATAAAAATTTGCCAAGCTAAACTAGAAAACATATGGCCGATACAAACGTCAGCTGATCAGTTGCTCCTCTTTGTTTATTGAAAAGTGTTTTTTTTTTTGTTTCGTACATAAGTAAGTAAATAAAAAGAATGTCATTCTTATTCTTATGATAAGCTTATTCTCCAATACAATTATATTTGGTTTATATATGGTCTTTTAATTACATATGTACATACAAATGCTTATGTGGATCGATGAATCTGTGAAGTTCAAATAAAAATGGCAACAATCGTTTTACTTTAACAACTAAACAGAAGGCACATCATATCCATTAAAACAACCTTATGTTGCCGTTCTTGCATCACAAAATGCAGAATATCAAAAAAGAAGAAGAAGAAGAGAAAACAACGATCGATAAGATAACAAAAAGTAAAACAAACAAATAAATCCAAAAGAAAACTCTTTAATCCAGCTCCCCAAATTGTTAGTGTTAATGTAAGAAACTTTATGAGATATTTGTTTTTATGTATTTGAGTCTTGTCTGAATAAAACTTTGCATAAATCAAATATCAAAAACAAGTTTTAAACTCATGGAAGCTTTGCAATTGTGCACGTTATTTAGGTTAGAACTTACTACTGGTTATAAAGACGATTATTTCATATCGCCTGCAGCTGAACACAAATTGTTTGTTGTGCTTAACACACGAGTACAAACAACGAAAAAAAAGAAGCCAAAACTAACAAAAGTTAACAAATTTTAGCAAAATTTTAATCTTTACATTGTTACGAGCGCGATGCGGGCCGGTCGAATTCCCAACTAGCTTCTGCGGCTTACTCTCTGGGGGGTGTTCTCAACCCTGGTGTAGACCCTGCTCGAACAAAAATAAAAAAACTTCACAAGTACTCACCAAAAAAAAAACACAAATACGAACTACAAAACGACCACACAAGCTGGAACCATCTGGATGAATAGGAAGTTCGGTGTTCAACTTCAGCCGCCCATATCCCTTCCATGGCCACAAAACATCCGTTTCCCTAGTTTGCGGACCCCTTAAACCCGTCGAACGTCACCTCACCACTTCTTCAACAATCCCCTTGAATAAATTTATTCACATATATCCATGTTCAAAACATTAACAATATAATAAATTTATTTGAATAAATCTTTAAAATTAAATATTCTTAACACTAAAACTAGCATACTACAATTATACATACATTCACTAAATACCCATATTAAATAAATTTTTCAATAAAAAAAACTTAAATTTATACAACAAAACTTCTTATCTCAATAATTCTTATATAATTTTTTTCCGTACCCTCTCTCTCCTTAAAATATGTAGGTATATGGGAATTTTACTACCCTAGAGCTCAAATTAACATATACATCACAAACTCAACGACATTTAAATCAAACGGCTAATTCTCTTCGCGCCTAAAGGAGCTCCCTGAGACGTTACAATTTACACCAACAATTTTTCCCGCACTTTTCTACCCGCGATTTAATTTGCGCCCCAGGTAAGTTCACAATTTATTTCTTTTCTCACAAAACTCAAATTCTAATTTATTTAATTTTTACTTTTTCTTTTCATACTTTCACGCGACTGCCGAGGGACGGATGTACTTAAAATAACCAAAAGAAACAAACACACATCTACACACTCACACAATTCTTACAATATAAAACCACAAAAACACATCTCCGAATAAATATATTTAAATAATTATATATATGATTTGTAAAGATTTAAATTTGCATTTTTTTAAAATTTTAATATATAATAAAAAATTAACTTTATAATTTTAATATATCTCTAAACAATTCTTTATATTCTTATAATTTTCTTTCCTTTTTTTTTTTGCTTTAAAATCTTTTCTTAAACAACTCTCAAAAATTTACAACAAAACCACTTTTTAAAATAACTTTACTTTGAATAAATCTTTCTGAATTTAACCAGGAACTTAGAAAAAAATCTTTTGTTTACTCTTCGATTAATTTCTTTGAAGACGATGGAGTTTTTTTAAAAATAAAACACAGACAACAAACTGGCCTACCTGGCTTCCTCTGGGATTTTCGGTCCTGGATTTCTTCCCCCAATTCTCTTTCCAGGATGTGAGGTTTTGCCAGCTAATAAGCCCACACAAAAACACATATAAGAAAAGGACACTATTTTTTTCACTTAATTTCTACTTACGTAGGTCTTTGTTTTTTTAATAAATCCTTTTAACATAAAAAGAAAACTTTTCCCACTCTCGATTTTTTGGTATTCCCGTTTCCTTCCCTTTCCTGGAGCGGTGATGTTTCCTCAAACTCTCCCCAATCTCTAAATATGGTTCGCTTTTCTTCTACCTTGATTTTCACACACTAATATTTTTTTGTATTTTATATTATAATACAACCACTTTTTACAAAAAATTATCTCACAACAAAAATTCTTATTATTTAATTTTTTTCACCACCACTTTTCTTATATTCTTTCAACTTTACTTGTCTGTCTGTACTTTTGATAATAACCTGATCTTCAGCCAAACTCACTTTTTATACCTGCAAAAATCTTGCGGTAACTATATATTTGAATATATATTTTTATATATTCTCGAAAATTCTCTTTTCATAAATAAATAAATAAATTATTAATAAATTCGCGCTTTTCTTTATTTTCTTTATTATTTTCTATATCTCTATCCCGTTCTCTGATCTGCAGATAATATAGTCACCACCCGGTTTTATCCATACTAGGCAATCATAAAAATAACAAGAAACCGTAATTTACAAAATTTACAAAAACTCAAATAAGCACTTAAACAAAATTTTCAAAACTTGAATGAAATATACAACGCTGAATTTACGCATACGTGGGCACTACTTTTCCGCTATTTTACAACTAAACACAGCCACACATACATTTAACATACATATAAATGTCATTTCATTCAAAGGGACAACAAAAGGAAAACAACATGGTGGTAAGTATGGTTTTCTGCTAACATTTGGTTTTATTTTTATTTTCAGGTTTCTAGCACGCTTTGGACAAATAAAATTCATGGGACTTGTTCAGGATATTGGTGAGTATATTTAAAAACAATATTTATACTAATCTGCCATAAATTTACAATTTTATTCACAGGTAAACTGGACATACATTTATACACATACACATGGACAAAAAATGTGTATCTTAATAAAAGTAACAGCAACAAGAATGCATCGGGAGTTGGCTTAGGCATTTTATAATTAAAAGCCCTCCCATAAACCAAAATTTAGGCGTTAAGGGACGTGAGGCGGTAGGAAAGAAATAATTTGTCCTCCTCCCGACGGTTTATTCGTCCAGCGTCCACGCCAAATTTTTTTTCAGGGCTGGACTTAGTATATTTTTCATTTCGGTGTCCATACCCCGCAACAAAACTCCGATTTCGATGGTGAATCATCATGAAAACGGTGTGCGGCTAAGAAGGAACACCCCCCACAAAAGCCCAACGTGGGGAACTCCCACACCCTGACGTCTCTTCAGCCGGGCATATGACTGAAATCCCTCACTGGTACTTTTCAAAAACATTTCGTTTTAATAAAAACGTTTAAAATTCATCTCACTGTGGCTGCTATTCTTACTTCAAAACATAATATGGTACAAAAAAAACAACATCTGCAACTTGACACAAGTACAACAAAAACAGGTATGCATGTATATAAAAAAATTTGTTTATATAGTCAAGTACCTCACGTTTTATGTAATACATATATCTTTGTCATAGTTAAAACAAGTGTAAATATTAGACAAAACGACACACTGATAAAAAAAATATTGAATATAGATTAAAAAAAAAAATTGAATAAAAATAACAACAAATTGAATATAAATAAAAAAAATTTAATAAAACGTCGTTTTCTTAGCCTAATATTGCACTTCTTAAAACTATATCACAGATTATATATCACATTTGCTATTGCACTAAAAACTATTGAAATATATTGTGTATTACACCTATATTTATTGCACATTGTGGTTTCTCATTGCAGGTACTCATTTTAGAAATTTCTTTGGTTTCGAGCTATAGTATCTGGATATTATTTTACGGGAAGTAAATTATCTTGCCTTATGCCAAATAACTATTACTTTGTTAAAATTTTATTTCTATCTTTTTCAGGTTCTCTCATCATTCAAGATTAATGGAATATTTTACGACTACATGAGTGTTCTGGCTAAAGATGCTAACCTATAAGCATATATCTTCATTATCGACTACAATCACTAACCTATATATATCACAGCTATTACTTAAATCTATTATTGCACGGGATTCTATAAGGTGAGTCAATTTAAAATTATTATTCTAACTCAGGTACATATATATATTATCATTAGTGAGGTTGTTAAAGTTAGGCTACCAAAAATAATTGGTAAATTAAACTTTATAAAAAAATATGGGTCTAAACTTTTATATCCTTCGCGTGATACGTACCAAGCGGTTTACCCTGTAGTGTCTCTAGGTCATACATGTTATTACCTATAGACTTGACTACTCTACATTTCAAAAACTTTTTGCAAAATTTAGAGTTTAGATTTTTACTGAAATTGCTTAATATCGTGTTTCTACGATACACTTCTTGACCGGGTAAAAATCTGACTACTCGTGCACCTCTATTGTACCTCTCCGCGCTTTTCTCATATGCTTTTTGCATATTTTGCTTCATCTTTTCTCTAATAAGATTGAACTTGTCATTTCTATTAAGCTCTATAATTTCGTGGTCTGTTAGTGATTTTAGCTTTCGTCCTAACTTATAGTCTGCGCCGCTAGTATACATATGGTAACCGAAAAGTGCAAAGAATGGGGTTACACCTGTGGCGGTATGAATGGATGTTCTAATGGCACATTCTATCTCCGATAAGTACAAATCCCAATCGCGATGATCCTTATCTAAGAAGGCTCTTATTGCTGCCAATACAGATTGGTTTACTCGCTCGCTAGCATTGCTTTGCGGCGAATAAACTGCAGTCTTCAAATGTGTTATTTTGTATGAGTTCATGAGATTTTCAAAATTTTTTGAGACAAATTGACTCCCATTGTCGCTGTGTATGACTTCGGGTACACCAAACTTGTCGAAAATTTCATGAACTAAAAATTCAATAACATTATTTGTGGTGGCTTCCTTCATTGCCTTTAAAAAGATAAACTTAGTAAAGTGATCAACAACGATAAAGATATAACAATTTCCTTTTTTAGAACGGGGATACTTTCCCATGAAATCAATATATAATTTTTGAAACGGCCTGTCTGTGACTACCTGTTGACCTATGTTGGGACGAAGATTAATGTTGCAGGGTTTTGTTTCTTTGCAAATTTGACAGTTTGCGATGTAGTGCTTCACCTGCGCTGTCATTTTAGGCCAATAAAATTGTCTTTTTAAACGTTCGAGTGTTTTCGCTACTCCCCCATGAGCTGTTGTTGGCGTTGAATGTGCTTTTTCTATTATAGGTTGTGTAATGGTATCAGGAATCCACAATTTCCACTGACTCTCTTCAGTGAATGGATCTAAACCAGTCTTTTTGTAAACAAGACCATTCTCTACTTTTACATCAGGTAACATAGCTGCGTTGTTTTGTATGTGACTTATTAGGTTTAAATATTCTTGACTTTGAAATTCGGTAGTTTCGAACCCTAGTAGATCGTCCATATTTATCTCATCTACACTATATTCATTTGGTAATCTAGACAACATATCTGCTACGACATTCTCACTACCTTTTCTATGCTGGATTTCAAAATCGAACGCTTGTAATTGGAGTGACCATCTAGCTAGCCTACCAGTCAAATCCTTCAACGACATGAGCCATTTCAAACTGGCGTGATCGGTTATAATGGTGAATGGCATCATCTCTACATATTGTCTAAACTTTTTGACTGCCATTACTGCAGCTAGACACTCCTTTTCTGTGACTGTGTAGTTTCGCTGGCATGCATTGAGTTTTTGGGAATAGAACGCTATTGGGTGTTCTTCGTTCTCACCACTGATCTGATACAACACAGCACCAATCCCATAGTCACATGCGTCGCACTGAATGAAAAATCGCTTAGAAAAATCGGCATGACGAAGTACTGGAGCTGACGTTAATGCTCTTTTTAAGCTTTCAAAGGCTGTTATGGCTTCATGAGTCATCTCAAATTTGGCTGACTTTTTCAGGGTGTCAGTTAAGGGTGACGATATCGCAGAGAAGTTTTTGATAAAGCGGCGATACCAGCCTGCGGTACCCAAAAAGCTTCGCACATCTCGTGCTGATTTCGGCACTTTTATCTCTCTTATCGCTTGGACTTTATCAGGGTCAGTTTTTAACATTCCCCCACCCACAATGAATCCTAAATATTTTAGCCGTTGAAAACAAAACTGAGATTTGCTGAGGCCAATTGTTAAATTAGCTTTCTTCAAGTATTTTGCCACTTCTTCGAGCAACCATACGTGTTTTTCGAAACCATCCGATATTATTAATAAATCGTCTAGGTAGACGAAGACGTTGTCTTTTAGATGCGTTGGGATAACTTGGTCCATAAGCCTGCATAACCGTTGCGCCGCGTTGCAAAGGCCGAAAGGCATGACGCGAAACTGATACAGCGGGCGACCTGCAACAGTAAATGCGGTGTATGGCCTGCTTTTCTCATCCAACTCGATTTGCCAGAATGCAAATTTTAAATCGACGCTACTTATGAAATACGTCTCATCGATTCTACTCAATATGCCATCTATATTCTGCAATGGATACGCATCTTTGATTGTAAGCTTATTGAGCTTTCTCGCATCCAAACAGAATCTATTCTTTCCAGGTTTCTTTACAATCGTTGTTCGGTTACTCCACGGACTCTCGCTTAGTTCGATTACATTTAACTCTAGCATCTTATCGATTTCCTTATAAGTTATTTCTTGAACAGCCGGTGATATAGGGTAATATTTGTCTTTTATCGGTTCAGCACCATCTATTAATTTAATAACGTGCTTTTCCAGCGTGGTTCTGCCTAACCCTTTCTCTTCAAAAGTATCAAACTTCGCTATTACCTCTTTAAGTTGACGTTGTTGCTCTTCATCCAATATATGTGGTTCCATTTTATGATTAATTCCTTCACCTGCAAAATCTTCCAGTGCTTTACCTAATTCCATTTCCTCAATATTGAAAACTTCAGGGGCTAAATTGAACATTCGCCAAAAATCTATACCTAAGTATAGTGTTTGTTCAAGATCAGGGCACAGATATAAAACTATTTTATTAGTTTGATTTTTAAAATTAATACAAACATTTATCTTGCCGAGTATTCTGTGGGCTTGGCCACTCGCGGTCTTGACGTTCGAGAAAATAGGAGATATTTTAATCCCCAGGTCTTCTACAAACTCTCTACATCCTTTGCCTAGAATACTAACGGATGCTCCACTATCAAGCAATCCTGACATTAGTTTGTCCCCAATTTTTACGTTTACAAAAACTCTAGGATCTTTCTCTTGATAGTCAACTTTTTTAACTGTTTCTACAACTGATTTCTTTATTAATCTTTTTCTTTTATAATGTTCTCTTATTTTAAGAACACGTTTAGATACGGGTTTTGGAGTTATGGCTGGATTGAAAATTTTTGAGCGGACGTAATTGTAATATTCTTCTCGGACATTTATCGGTATTAAGTGTCTCATATGAGGCATGCAAAAGGATAAATCTTCAGTAGTCATCGCGTTATTTTTATCAGCAGAATGGCTCATTGGTTTCCTGTCGGGGTGTTTGCCGGACGTAAGTTCCCCCTCAATCCTACGTCCCTGACACGGTTTCCCTGTTGGCAATCAGGACATTTTGGTGCAATGGTGTTTGGCTTACCGCAACGATAGCAAAAGAGATTCCTTTCCGAGGAGTTACAATCTCTAAAGCCATGCCCCTGCGCCTTACAATTCCAACAGACTAATTGCTGTTTTTGTTGGATTATGTTCACAGCAGCTACTTCCTCAAGCGGTATTTCGGCATTATCAGGATCTTCAACAGTTGCTTCATTGACGTATCTTGCTGGGCGTTGATTTGTAGCCAAGTTTCTTGATTCTCGTCTGAGAAAATGCCGTTCCGCCTCCAGACATTCAACTCTCAACTGCTCAACAGATGCCACAGATATCGGGTAAACTATTTTTGCCACACTTTCTTTCAAATTTCGCTTTAATATCTTTATCATGTCGTATTCACTTATAGGCTGTACCAATCTCGAGCGGAGTTTGCACACGGAGTGGAAAAATGAATCAATTGACTCATTGACTTGCTGTTTGCGCTCAACTAAATCACGAAGGATCTCAAAATGGGAAATATTGGTTTGGTATTGGCCCAATATCTCAGCCTTAAGTGCTGGCCATTGAAGATTACGCCGAGTGCGTATAAGGAGCCAGTACCACTCTTTGGCTGGACCTGTTACCAGGAGATGGAAATCTCGGAGGATTTCGTCCCAACTGATACTGTAATGTGCCTGAAGGTGTTCGATTCTAAAGATAAAATCTTCTACACTCATGTGAGAATTGTTGCCATCAAAAACTATACCCCATTTATCAACATGAATACTAATCTTTCCATTATTTACATTTACAGCTCTTGACCGACTTATGGGACTCTGCCTACTGCCTATCAATGGATCTACTTCACCGGGAGCTCTATTATTACCTGCGGACGTGATATTATTTGGTAAGTAATTTTCGTTTATTCTATAGTTATTATTAATATTATTATATTCAATCAAATTATTTCGGGGAACAATTCTATTTAAATAATTATCGTAATTGGCATTATTTGTAAAAGTACTATCGGACTGACGTAAACTATTTGACTCATTTGACCGTGATCCACTAGCTGATAACTCCTTTACTACTTTCGTTAACTCTAATAACGATTTCCTTACATCACTCATTTCTTGTTGAACCATTTCCTTAACCCTTTGGTCAACATTATTTTGCTCATTGACAGTTTCCCCTACTGTCAAATCTCGGACATCGGACACAGTATTGGTATTTGAACAACTTGCGGACGGACCTTGCTCTAAAATTATCGGGTTGTTGGACGCTATTGTTACAATATTTTGATTTTGGCTGGATCTAGTGTTGATTGAAGCTGATAGATCTCTAAAATTATCATTATTTGCCATATTTGATTTTCTTTGTTTAGGCTCTATTACACCTGTTGTGTTGAAATTTGTTTCTTGTATTGGTCGCTTTTTAATCTTTTTATGGACCTGACTATTCATTACTTTTTAAACAACAAATAAACGAGAACTCCACCGTATCAATAACCATAAAAACTTAAATTTTCAAAAACAATTTAAAATATAAAAATGATGTAAAAACAAAAAAAAAATATTATGTATATAAAAAAAAAAGTAAAAATGGTAAAAAAAAATTGATGTATGTATATATAAAAAAAATTAATTATAAATAAACAAAACAATCGTGCAATCACAACAAAAAAAAACTACAACTACCAAAAAAAAACTATTGTATAAACAAATAAATAAAAATGATATAAAAAAAAACAAACAAATAAATAAATAAATTCAATAATAAATAAATCAATAATTTAATAAATGAGTAAATAAATAAATCAATCAATAAATAAATAAACCAATAATAAATAAAAAAAATAAATAATTAAATAAAAAATTACATAAAATACATAAAATCAAGTAAATACAAAAAACAATAAATTTAATAAAAATAATAATTTTATAAAAGTAAATAAATTAATATAATAAAAATTTAAAAAAAATTAGCAACTTAAAAAAAAAATTAATAAATCAAACTCACACACTCAAAATAAGTATATAAATAATAGTAAATAAATTCTTTAATTCGTATTAAAATAAATAACGAAACAAAAAAAAAACTAAAACTTCACTAAATTCACAAAACGGGTTTCTTTCTCGAAATTCATATATTTATTCAGGGATTGTTGACGTGGCGGTATCGACGGGTATTTAAATATTCTGGCTCTCCTTACTAGGGCTATTCAAATGTTCCAGAAATCAAAGTTACAAAAAAAAAGACAAATTGGTACATAAAAAAAAACATTTCTAGTTGTGCTCTGAAATTATTACACTTAATAATCTTCAGAGGCCAGTTTGTAAGACAAATCGACACAACGGACCTCTAACTCTTAGGTTGAGCGGATATCGCTTCCTCTTACAACTGCTCCACACATAGAAACTCAAACTGAAACTACAATATTACATTTATCTTAACATACGAGGTATGGCGTACGATTAGATTGCCTTCATCACATCTAAGAACTTTCCATCTCTCGTTTTGAATATTTCGTATGTTTCTAACGTTAGTTAAGAAAAACAGAACGTATTCGCACAACGGACTTTTTAGATTATGACTAAAAACGGATACGACATTCGCTCGACTTTATAACTAAACGCTAGAAAATACGTTGGCCTGTTGTTTAAACTATTGGGCTATTGGCCAGTGTTTAGATCTTATACACTGCCTAAACTATCACTTATTTCGTTTGGGCGCCATTTTATTTCTGTTACGAGCGCGATGCGGGCCGGTCGAATTCCCAACTAGCTTCTGCGGCTTACTCTCTGGGGGGTGTTCTCAACCCTGGTGTAGACCCTGCTCGAACAAAAATAAAAAAACTTCACAAGTACTCACCAAAAAAAAAACACAAATACGAACTACAAAACGACCACACAAGCTGGAACCATCTGGATGAATAGGAAGTTCGGTGTTCAACTTCAGCCGCCCATATCCCTTCCATGGCCACAAAACATCCGTTTCCCTAGTTTGCGGACCCCTTAAACCCGTCGAACGTCACCTCACCACTTCTTCAACAATCCCCTTGAATAAATTTATTCACATATATCCATGTTCAAAACATTAACAATATAATAAATTTATTTGAATAAATCTTTAAAATTAAATATTCTTAACACTAAAACTAGCATACTACAATTATACATACATTCACTAAATACCCATATTAAATAAATTTTTCAATAAAAAAAACTTAAATTTATACAACAAAACTTCTTATCTCAATAATTCTTATATAATTTTTTTCCGTACCCTCTCTCTCCTTAAAATATGTAGGTATATGGGAATTTTACTACCCTAGAGCTCAAATTAACATATACATCACAAACTCAACGACATTTAAATCAAACGGCTAATTCTCTTCGCGCCTAAAGGAGCTCCCTGAGACGTTACAATTTACACCAACAATTTTTCCCGCACTTTTCTACCCGCGATTTAATTTGCGCCCCAGGTAAGTTCACAATTTATTTCTTTTCTCACAAAACTCAAATTCTAATTTATTTAATTTTTACTTTTTCTTTTCATACTTTCACGCGACTGCCGAGGGACGGATGTACTTAAAATAACCAAAAGAAACAAACACACATCTACACACTCACACAATTCTTACAATATAAAACCACAAAAACACATCTCCGAATAAATATATTTAAATAATTATATATATGATTTGTAAAGATTTAAATTTGCATTTTTTTAAAATTTTAATATATAATAAAAAATTAACTTTATAATTTTAATATATCTCTAAACAATTCTTTATATTCTTATAATTTTCTTTCCTTTTTTTTTTTGCTTTAAAATCTTTTCTTAAACAACTCTCAAAAATTTACAACAAAACCACTTTTTAAAATAACTTTACTTTGAATAAATCTTTCTGAATTTAACCAGGAACTTAGAAAAAAATCTTTTGTTTACTCTTCGATTAATTTCTTTGAAGACGATGGAGTTTTTTTAAAAATAAAACACAGACAACAAACTGGCCTACCTGGCTTCCTCTGGGATTTTCGGTCCTGGATTTCTTCCCCCAATTCTCTTTCCAGGATGTGAGGTTTTGCCAGCTAATAAGCCCACACAAAAACACATATAAGAAAAGGACACTATTTTTTTCACTTAATTTCTACTTACGTAGGTCTTTGTTTTTTTAATAAATCCTTTTAACATAAAAAGAAAACTTTTCCCACTCTCGATTTTTTGGTATTCCCGTTTCCTTCCCTTTCCTGGAGCGGTGATGTTTCCTCAAACTCTCCCCAATCTCTAAATATGGTTCGCTTTTCTTCTACCTTGATTTTCACACACTAATATTTTTTTGTATTTTATATTATAATACAACCACTTTTTACAAAAAATTATCTCACAACAAAAATTCTTATTATTTAATTTTTTTCACCACCACTTTTCTTATATTCTTTCAACTTTACTTGTCTGTCTGTACTTTTGATAATAACCTGATCTTCAGCCAAACTCACTTTTTATACCTGCAAAAATCTTGCGGTAACTATATATTTGAATATATATTTTTATATATTCTCGAAAATTCTCTTTTCATAAATAAATAAATAAATTATTAATAAATTCGCGCTTTTCTTTATTTTCTTTATTATTTTCTATATCTCTATCCCGTTCTCTGATCTGCAGATAATATAGTCACCACCCGGTTTTATCCATACTAGGCAATCATAAAAATAACAAGAAACCGTAATTTACAAAATTTACAAAAACTCAAATAAGCACTTAAACAAAATTTTCAAAACTTGAATGAAATATACAACGCTGAATTTACGCATACGTGGGCACTACTTTTCCGCTATTTTACAACTAAACACAGCCACACATACATTTAACATACATATAAATGTCATTTCATTCAAAGGGACAACAAAAGGAAAACAACATGGTGGTAAGTATGGTTTTCTGCTAACATTTGGTTTTATTTTTATTTTCAGGTTTCTAGCACGCTTTGGACAAATAAAATTCATGGGACTTGTTCAGGATATTGGTGAGTATATTTAAAAACAATATTTATACTAATCTGCCATAAATTTACAATTTTATTCACAGGTAAACTGGACATACATTTATACACATACACATGGACAAAAAATGTGTATCTTAATAAAAGTAACAGCAACAAGAATGCATCGGGAGTTGGCTTAGGCATTTTATAATTAAAAGCCCTCCCATAAACCAAAATTTAGGCGTTAAGGGACGTGAGGCGGTAGGAAAGAAATAATTTGTCCTCCTCCCGACGGTTTATTCGTCCAGCGTCCACGCCAAATTTTTTTTCAGGGCTGGACTTAGTATATTTTTCATTTCGGTGTCCATACCCCGCAACAACATAGATTTATTATAACGATACAAATTTATTTAATTTCTATCTATGATGTTGATACTTATGCTGCTGGTGTTGATGATTGATTCATGGCATAATTAATTACATATTTAGGGTGACCATTCGTATTGATTTTATAAGTACACGTACTGATTTTTCATTTGGTGTACTGGTTTAAAACAAACATAACAACAGAAAGTGTATTTAAATTATTTTAAACTCTTCAATCTAGTTTTGAGGTGATTAACAATTCTCCAAAATTTTTAAAATAAATTTTTAAAATTTATTTTTTAAACCAAGTATCGACCTGCGACCTGTAGTGCGATTCGGTAACTTTTAACGATTCGACAATCGTCATATTTATCGACAGAAATTATTGTTTGCTGTTACGGTTAAGTGATTCACTAAGACGTTTTTAACGATAGTGGACAAGTTGATTTTTGTTTGTATTTTATTAGTTGTAAAATAAATTTTAAGAAAGCGAAAATCATAAATATAGTAAAAATAATATATAATATATAAAATAACCTTATGTCGATACAACTAACAACACAAAAATTATTGCCGTTAAATTATCAAGTACAATAACGATTGTAAAAATTGCTAAAAAGTTTTGCTGTTTACTTAACAATAACAGCTGACTTTAACGGAAGTGAATATCATTAAAAACTTTACTGAATCGCAAAATCGTTATATTTATTGTTAACTTATTTTAACAATACGAATATCGTAAAAATAAGTTACTGAATCGCACTACTGTTCTTTAATTACAAGAATATATTCATGACTCAAAAAGGGGCGGACAAACATCGACATCGATTTAGGCAGTGATTTTATTTCCACCGCTAAAATTGAAGATCGTTTTTAAAGTATAACAACTAAAAAGCGTACTGATTTCAACCCAGAAATAAATGAATCCTCTTTTTACATTTCAAGTGTGTTGTTTAACAAGTACTTTCACATACAGATTTATGTATATTCTTTTAGTGGCTTTTATGGATTTCCATACGATCATAAAATTGTTAGAAGATTGATTTAAAATCTTGGTATTTTATTTTTTTAAACACAAATAAAAGATTTAACGAAACAAATATAGAATATGGAATATGAAAATAATGCAGATGTATTATGTTTAAGCAATAACTATTATATTAATGTTTTATTTAATATAAAATTACTTAATAACAAGTTACGACATAAAAATAACAAAATGTCAGCTCCTCCATTAATTGAAATTGTAGTTTGAAGAAAATTTTTGAGTTTCTAACATTTGGAAAGTATTAGCTGCTCAAGGACACCTATATGATTCCACCATGGTTAACGGTTTGATGAAATCGGTGCTCTATCCGGGGACAATAAAATAAACCCCAAACATACCTTTAATTATAAAAATTGTCATTGGATATTATTTATTTATTTATTTTGTAAATAAAGCAGTATTTTTAACAGAAATTTGTAAATAAATTTTTTTCTTGTGTTTGCAGGTTCTACAAACTAAAGCTCAGTTTACAATAGACAAATATGTGACAAAAAAGATCTGATTGGGACAGATATTAAACCTCAAGACACGTCAAGTGTTTTTCTTTTGGCTAAAAGAATTATCTGTGTGTGAACCATGAACCCACGAAACTACTCGGAAAAAAATCACATCTTGCAAATTAAAGAAAATATATAATATTTTGTATATCACAACCACATGCTTAAGTGTGTTCATAAAATTAAAAAATTTGTTTCATTTAAGAAGACTTTCAGAACTTAATAACAATAAGCGAAAAGTGGTTTTACAAATGTTTGTGTTTTTGTAATTCAAATGCTACTTAAGCCGCACTTGAGTACTTCAAAAAATTTTACTGCGTCAACTGCTAAAATGTGTATAAATTGTCGATTATTGCTTATTAAATAAATAATTGTAGAAACCGAAACTTCTTAATGCAGTTTCAATTAATTAAATAAAATAAAATTAACCTTTAATTTTCATAATAAAAAGGTTGTATGTTGCATTCCAATATAACTGTTACATTTAAGGAATTCACAAGGTGTCTTATTATGTCCTATTGTCATTTTGTTATAAAATCTCACAATGGTTTTTTTGACTTTTATACAAAATTAGTTCTTAAGAAATACTACGTCCTTTAAAATGCTTATTAAATTGTCACAACAACTCCAAATACACCTGCGCCGAGTGTCCAATAGTTGGCAAATGTTGTTAAACCATTGTAAAAATTTTATGACAATAGGACAAATAGAACACCTTGTGAATCCCCTAATTGTATTTTAAATCATGGGCAAACACCTTAAAAACTTGATTCACTTACTTGGGCTCTTAAATTTTAATTTTATACAAATTTTCTATTTTTATTTGAAGGTGGCGTGAAACCTATAGCCAATCCTTCCCAAAAGGCAACAACAGTTACACCAGGCTATCGGTCTTCTGCTTACCCAAACAAGGTTAAAAATTTAAAAAAATATTTTTCTGTATTTTGGGCCTTTTTACGTGGGATTGCCAATATCTTCTTTAAACTGTTTTCCATTTGGTGGAACAATTTCCCCAGCTAGAAATATTTGTAGAAAATAACTAAGTCTAAATTAAAGTGGAGCTTTTAAAAATTAACAAAAGCCAACTGTTCCTTAAAAAAATATTTACTTTCGAGCATATTTTGCAAATGTTTTATTTAGTTTTTCTTTTTTTTTTGTAAACATGCAACAAAAAACTTCAATAAACACCGCTGCATGTTGAAATATCTGTTATGTTGCATAGAGGTTGCAACAGAAAGCAACATTAAGAAAACCAAAAAGAAATTCTTACAAAAATTTCGACATGAAATGTTTCCTTTCATAGTCTACGAAAGGTGATGGTGATGATGACGACAATGGTTGTTGGTGTTCTGTCGACATCATCACCAGATGTGTGGACCCTCCTGTAAGCTTAAGTTATTCACAAAATACCTACAAAAACTTGCCAACATAAGGAACAAACATTGTGCCAATTCCACACCATGTTGTTGCCATTGTTTGAAATAAGGCAGCTATTGATTTTCATTTACTGCTTCTTATATTTTTTATTTTAAACTTCACTTTATTTTTTCTTTTTCTTTTTTATTTTTTTTTTTGTTTGTTTGTTATTACTATAAAGCATTTTTAAACTTTTAGTAAAATTTTTTTTTCCTTCTCCTAATATTTAGCGATTAAAAAATTTTTCCAAATAACTAACTTGAGGTAAATCTTTAAAAATTATATTCGAATTTTATTATATTAATTTGCTTTTTTTCATATTAACTGTTATATTATTTTCTTAATTTTATTCGATGTATAAGAAAACAAGTCTTGCTCATAATTTTTTTGAACCATAAAAGAATTGTATTCTTAGTGTTCTAATTTTAAATAAATAAATAAATAAATAAATAAATAATTTTTCTTGGCGAAAACAAACGAAAACTTAATATTATTTAGAAAAAGTTGTAAATATTTAACAAGAGCCTTAAAGTCTGCCATTTCAGTATGAGGTATGAAAAAGTAGACGGACAAATGTGCCCCAAAAACCTGTTAAAACAAGGTGCGATATTTGGTACGGATGGATAATTGTTGCTAAATACATTTAAACTAAACTGCATTCATAAAACTAACATACAGACACGTATGAAACATTACATATTTTATAAGCAGCCTCCAGATATGATGTATTCGGAGTCCTACATTGCAGTTGGCAGACAAAGAAAAATGGTGCACAAAATATTGTTAAATATTTTTATTTTGTTTGTTTCTTTTATTACACATCTGTTCTATTTAGAAGTTAAGACATTCTGTAAATTTATTGTTTAGGATTTAAAACCTTTAAACAAAGAACAAACAATTTTTTGTAAAAAAAAATTTAAACATTTGTTTGATGTGAAGACGGCTCTTATTAATTTATGCCATCCAAACATATTTTTTTCTACGAAATTGTTAGAAGCCAAAACTGAGAAAAGCATCGCCTTTGGACTTAAGGAACTAGGCGTATGCTTGTATAAACGAACGGTTTAAAAATTATGAGTTAAGCTGTCAGCGGTAAACTAATTGCACAACAAAACCCCTGCGTATTGTTCAGATTACCTGACGAGTAAAGGGTGCTAAACCCAATTTTTTGATAATCGGCGATGCTACTTACTGGGTGCGGTGTTACAATTTTTTAAGAGAGCAAATTCCACCAAAACCAAACCCTCCTTTCTGCTCTTACCTGTTTTTTTTTTCAGTAACTCAAGTTGTCCTTGAGTGTCAGATATTCTTTATCGACATTCACTCTAACCTTACTTTTATCAGTCCACGGGGGCATGTGATCAACGTGTGAATCATGTTAATCATACTGGAAAATATATGCTATATTGGGCTAATGAGACAGTTTAAGGGCAGAGCCCTTCCTCAAAAATCTTAAAAAATATTAGACCGCATGCTCATTCTACCCGCACTTCTTTGTGGCTTTAAAATATGGGTTCTTGCGAAAGCTGTTAAGGTGCTGCTGGATGTGTTTAAGAGAAAAGTCCTTCGGAAAATCATTGAACCGATTTGTTTTAACACTATAATCTTAGAAGGAACAGTAAACTTGACGTATACTTGACGTTAGCGCAGACCGCAACTCCGATGGAAGGACCAAGTGGATAAAGGCATCAAATAACGGAAGAGATCATGCAAATCACCAAAGTGCTTGGAAAGCGTTCAAGCAGACCAAGACCAACTACAGGTTGCAGCGCCAACTTAAGTTAGTAGGTAAATCCTTTTAAACCTTATTTAAAAATACTGAATAATATAAGGAAATTAATTTTTATTTGAAAGCGTAGTCCAAGCTTTTAATTATTCAAAATCATATTTTCTAAGCAAAAAGTAATAAAAAAATAAGAAAAGTTTTAAAATTCTTAAATTTTGCAAGTTTAAGAATGTTTCTTTTAGCTTTATGGCTTAACTTTTATTACACGGATAACAGCTAAGACTGTTTTAGGGGAAAAGTTTTATTCTGTGTTATTATTCATTAAAAAATTGTTTTTTTTTCTATATTTTTGTTAATATAAGGATGACGATTGCCTGCACGCACGCATCAATTGGAATGGCAAAACAATAATAATAACAATAACATCAACAGAAATATTTATGAGACTAATGAAAATTATTGTTGTACGTTATATTCCTTTCCCTATTTAGCCCCCCCCCCCCCCCCCTTTTAGTTGGCGGCATAAAATCTTATTCGAGTCCTTGACACGCAAGGCCGGTTTAAAACAAAGAAATGCAAATATTTTACGATTGTACACCTTAACAAAGAAGTTAATACTGACGGATTCAACGGCTGGCTGGTTGACTGCAGTCATAGGAACAAAACCAAACACACTCTCCAAAATGAGAGTTAATATATGATTGCATTTTGGGTTAATTAATTTATATTATTTTATATGAGCGTCAACGTTTATAAGGCAACTTGTATTAAGGTGGCCAGAAAGCAGACTCACAAACGTATATCCGAACGAATCACAGTTTTATTTAAAAGTGACTCTGGTGATGATGCACTTGCAATGATCACTACTTCTTTTTGATTTTTTTTGTTTTCTTTTTTTTTTTGTTAAAGATGCCTTTTGTAGTTACTTAGCCAGATAGATAGTTATAAATAAAGACACTCTTCCGCCAAGCCGCTAACTCGCTTGTGGTGCGTATAATAAACGACAAATTTATATTTAATGAGCTTCCATAAAATTTAAATTTCAAGAAGAAAATACCGCATAACTTGGGTATAAATGTTAAGAGTGACATGAATTTCTGTGTCTTTTATTTTTCTTTCGGTTAATTTTCCTTTCTGCACATTTGATTGTGTGCGTTAAACAGCGTTTGTGTTTGTTACTTTAATTTTTAATATCTTCTGCTTTTTTCGCTTTCCAAGACGTTCATGAGAGGAGCTGCAGTTTCGTAATATTAATGGTTGGATGCTCAGTCAGTTAGTCAGTCGGTGATGATGCACCGGTGGTTCATTTTTTTTTGTTTTTTGTTTTTATTTCAATTTAATTGTTTCTTGATCGTGTTAAGTTTTGAATTTTAACTATTCGCGGTACGTTTATGTGTAGTAGGCCACAACGATAATAAAAGAAAAACGTTGGACGGCAAACGAGTACCACACTAGTAATAGTTGTGTATGTATGTTTGTGTGCTGATGATGACGACGATCAAATAAAACCTTTGTTTTAATGGAAACTTAACTATGTTGAAGTTTATAACATTGATAACTCTTTAGAAAATTGTTGTTTCGCCGTTGCCTGTGCTAAGACGACTTTGATGATCTTAAGCTACAAGAGTAAAAATTATTTGCCACAAATAAAATGTTTACTACTCGTGCACCTAAATTGAATTTTATGTTTCTGCTTTTTTGACTTTTTTAATTTGAAAACATCTTGGGTGTTCTCTGTGATCATAGAAACAAAAGAGCGTTAAAATAAAATCCCGAAATTGGAACACAAATTAGGAGAACATTTTGTAAATTTGTAAATATTTTTTTTTGTAATAATTAAAGTTACACATAATTAAATTAGAAAAAAAAATCCAAACAAATTTTATGTTAAAAAAGTAATATCAATGTTAAAAGCTACAATTAGTAGAATGGGGATCGACAAATATGTCTGATGTTGACATTTTTCAATCTGAATTCACACCAAACACGAAAGAGCGAATATTTTAAAAATACTCTTGCGTAAAAGGGTCATTAACGTTTCAAAAAATTTTTTCAAAACAAAATCCGTCAAGTTTATATAAGAAAGAGAATGAAAATTATGCACAAGAAAAAAAGATTTATAAATTGTTTAAATTTGGCTACAAATCAAAATGATCATTTACTTAACAGCCCGCTGTTTTAATTGTGTTGTAATAGAAAACTCACACTCGTCACATTTTTTATTAAGAAAATAAGCTAGAAAATTAGTAGTAGTAGGACATATTAATAGTAGTAATATTAGTAGTAGCAGTAAAAATACTAGTAGTAGGAGTGGTAGTAGTAGTAGTAGTGGTAGTAGGAGTAGTAGCAGCAGTAGTAGTAGTAGTAGTAGTAGTAGTAGTAGTAGTAGTAGTAGTAGTAGTAGTAGTAGTAGTAGTAGTAGTAGTAGTAGCAGCAGTAGTAGTAGTAGTTGTAGTAGTTTTCAATTTTTATGACTTCCAACTTCAACAGCCCTTAATTTTGACTACTTAGGTGACTTCTGGCCTTAATCGGGGCTTACGGACCTTTGTTTAATATTTGTAGAACTAAAATATAAGAAAACTAATACCAAAAACAGGAAAATGTACTTTTTGACCAAATAATTTACTTTTAACCGCAATCTGGGTCAATACTGATCACTTTTACATTTGTGAACTTATGATCCTTCAAAAGGAAAGAAAAAACTATCAAAAATGTGTCCACTTTGCAGACTTTCGAACTCACTTTGGGTTAATAGCCTTCTAGAGTTATTAAATAAAAAAAATACAAATAAATACCACAAATGTTAAAAAGTACTTTTTTCCTTCTTAACTGGATTTTGAACTTAGCCTGGGTCAAAAGATTTTAATTTTATATTTGTAAGCTTATAATTCAAAAAAAGGGTGAAATATTAAAAAGGTCAAAATTTAAAAAAGTTTGCAAAAACATACAGATTTTTGTGAGACACATAAAAAAACTCCAGACACAATACGATGCTTTTGAAACTTATTTTCTGTTGTGTATAGTTGAGAAGTATGTTTTTTTATATTTAGCTCATTTTTACTCTCTTTGGGCCGAACTTGAAGTCTCTAGCACAAGGCGTTTGGGCTGTGCGATGATAAATGAGTCAGTCAGCAACGCCATTACTTTATATATAGATATTTACACATGCATATACATATGTATAAATAAATATGTATATATTGGTGTAGGCTATAATATGGTCAGGCTTAACCGACTGTAACTTTGTCACTTGTTTAAAGTCTATATTTATGAATTCACACTCGCCATAGGTGCTAGTGAATCTCCATTAGACACTAAAGGATTATAAGTTGAACTACTCTTGTACTTCATAATTAAGTACTAAAAACGTTTGAATGATAATCAAAAAGGTAGGCAAAATGGTCACAAATGCACTTAGGCAACCAAGCTCTATAGCAATAAAATTTAGTTTCTTGAATTCAGAATCGAATTTATTACGGGCCGATATTTTGCAAGTTGCGAATTTTAACAGTTTTGACTGGAGCAACTGAAACTAATTTCCGTATAAACATACTTAGTGTATGCCAAAGGATTAACCTTGAGCTTAAATTAGATTGTTACAAATACTATTGCTGCTAATGCTAATTCACATTGCATTACTTTTAGGGCATATAAACTTAAATTTTTAGGAAAACAGGATGTGAGACAGACAAAAAAAAAAAATTTGTGTTTTGTTCCACAGATCTTTTACTATAAACACCGGCAGACCTTATAGGATCTTTCTCTGGAACAGCATTTGGGAACCGTGTTTTCTTGACGTTGAAGATAAAACCCTTTATTTTTTAAAATTGAAATTTTTCGTTGCTTACAATTAACCGAATTTAAAACAAAACGTATTTTTTTCCTAAATAATCAAATTAAAACATTTATTTTCTATATTGCTTCAATGCAGCTCTTACTCATGCACTTGCACTTGGTTTTGCGGTTCTGTCTTATGTGACATGCTGGCCATTTATTTTCGGCAACATTTCAATTTGTGACATAATGAGTTACATTTTTGTTTTTGCTACAAAATGTAAAACACTCCACAATATCGCGCACATAAATACTTTTATTCGTTTTGTATTTGTTTTTTTTTTGGGTTTAAGTTTATGTAGTTTCGTTTCCGAAAGATACTCTTTTGAAGTTACATTTCTGTTGTATTAATTACCTACAAAGTAAAAGAAATAAAAGTTAAACAAAACTCATGCCAAACAGAAGAAAAGGCCAGCATTTTGTTGCCGCTATAAATCTGCGATCTTGTGTCTTTCTTATTGTTTGAATGCAACACTGTGTTTTCAACGTAGGTTGCCTCTGCAGCTTTGTTTTTTGATTTCTTGGTTGTAATGGCGGTATAAATTGTTGTTGTTGTTATTAGGTGCTTTAACATGCAAGTAATAGTGCAAAAAACCCAATACACTTACATTCATTTTTTCACAAACAGAATAGAAAGCTTTATTAGTTGGTCAAAAATTTCACAAAGTTGAACCGTTTGTATAGGCGCTGTCAATGCTCCTATAACAATGTTTTTTTATTCAAAATGTTAAAATTATCCTAATAGCAGGTTTAAAGCCAAAAGCTGTTATAGTTTCGAGATCGAACGGCTTAAAAACTTAATTAAATTCTTCGTTTGTATAGGGATTACCGTTCCTCTTCCTCTTATTAAACAAAAATTCATAAATTATACTCCAGTCTGCAAAGAGTCCTTGTTTAGTTTTGTGGCATAAGTAGGCGTAGTTACAGAGATATAAAGGTTTGATTAAGTCCTTAATAAAGATTATGTCTGTATTAAAGTCCGTAGTTAAAAGATCTTAAATAGCGGTTTTTTAGAAATGCTTATAAATGTGTGGCTCAGTAGAATTTGGCCGGCACCGGAAACTTTATATCAATAGGTGGAACAAGGAAATATATTTAACTTCCTTAAGAATCCAGAATATAAACACTTTGCGGGGACGCAAATGAATATTTAATAACTAAATTTCAAACGTGATGAAAAGTTATATAACTCATAATCACTATGTAAGGGGTAAAAAGAAACAACAGAAAATAAATATATACATATGTATGACAAGAAATGGCTTAATTTTGACCCGCTGATCAGGCGAGCTTTTCGGCGGCGGCTTGGCTTTGTTTGATTAAAGATATCGGGTAAGCCGCCAGCCGCGCCGTTACGGGTTGCTTCTCTGATCCCAGCTAC
The DNA here is from genome assembly GCA_963583895.1 of Melanophora roralis. Classification (NCBI taxonomy): domain Eukaryota; kingdom Metazoa; phylum Arthropoda; class Insecta; order Diptera; family Rhinophoridae; genus Melanophora; species Melanophora roralis. The sequence goes on from OY757188.1 coordinate 64,538,118, forward strand.
AGCAAGGATTAAATTAAAATAAAATATTAAACTTTTATTTTTTTATAAAGCTCCGTTGGTTAAAAACATTAAGACGGTTTCAAACTTATTAAGTCAATCCTTTTTTGTAAATAAGTAGGAGGCTAGAATTAGAAAAAGATTATTTGGTTTAAGAAAACCCGTACTTGGATTAAGGTAATTCGTACTTTGTTGAAGGAAATCGGTACTTACCGTACTTTTGTCTGCACTACGGATTGATTTAAGTAAAGATTATTCGGTTTTTTTTGTGTGTACATACATATGTGTTAGGCAACCAGGAAGTGAATAACTTTTGTTACTTGATAATTAAAAGTTTTATTTCAAAAGGAAAAAAAACCAAACAATTATTTATATTTAAAACCTTGTTTTTATATAAAAATTGTTTATTACACGATTTATTACCCAACATTATGACTAATTAACTTGGCCCCTGCAACAATGCGCTAATAAACGCCTAAATCTGAGAGAATTTTAGTAAATTTTATGACTCCTTTGAAAAAAAAACATTCAGATGTTTGTTTTAGTGTTTTGTTTGTTTTGTTTTTATGACAGTTTTTTACTTTTGTGTTGTTGACATTTTATTATTTATTTAAATAAAAAAGAAATTTAAAACAAATATTGCAACTGCCTTATGGACAATAACTTTTGTTGGCTTTGTTGTTGTTTGTATTAAAACAAAACAAATAAATCTTCACAAATGGTTCAATAAAACATACTATTCGGTTTTAAACAGCATCTTAAGCTTTAAAAAAAGGCTGTAAAAAAAAGCCGACGGTTAATATTTTCGATGATGCTTAACGTTGTCATCAAAAAACTTCAAATTAAGTTTAAAGTAAACCACGTTGACAATGTCGAATAGAAAATCATATAAGTTTTAAAGTTGCTGTGTGAAAATATCTTTTAATGATGATCATTATGACAATTGTTGTTTATATTTGTCTAGTTTAAAGTAAATGTCTTGGTCGGTGCATCAAATACATTTAGGAAAACCAACATTAATATTCTTGGCCATAAAAAAAATTCTGGACAGTTGAAGAAAGTGCCACCGACCCGGACAGACTGGCGGACAAACATACATACAAAACAAGCATTTAAATGTTTGCCCTTTTTTAAGGTTAATGAAATTCCTTCTTAGTCATTGAGAAAAGACGTCTTAAGAAACACGGGAAAAAACCAAAAATCATGCTTAAGTCAAACTCCAAGCACGCTTTAGTAACAACAAAACAATAAATGAGCGGTTTTAGGTATTTTCTTTAATTTAGGAAAAATAGTTGACATAAAGCGACAAAAAGGTCACTTTTAATGCATTTGTTGGACTAGTGTTTATATTTTTTTTATTTTTCTCTTTTGTTTTGTTTTTTCATTTATTTTGGTATGTTTTCTTCTTTCTTATAACAAGCCTAAAATGGCGCTTAAGTTGTTTAGATAAGAAACGGTGTTTTTTTCGAGATTTATTAGCTTTGTTGAATTGACCAAAACAAAAAACCAGCATCAAAGGGAAAGGGTTTATAATTAAGGAAATATCTAAAATTATTTAAACATTTTTAGAAATAATGCCGCCACTTACATATGTACACATACTTACATACATGTATAAAAGCAACAAAAAAATACTTTAAATTGTTGACAAATTGAAGTACCCAGTAAGGCCGCAGAAGGAATTTTTTGTAAACAATTTCTTAACAAAATCTATTTTTCTAATGTAAATTTTAAGCTGTGACACTTGAGATAGGCGTCACAAATCTGTCTGTCTTTCCATTGTTTTAATTTTTTTTTGAAATGTCAGCATCAAGTTGACAAAACTCAAGTGTCCATTCCTTTCACGTTATAAGCATTTACAGCAAATACTTAAAAATCTTAAAAAAAACAGTTCTCAAATCGAGACATCCCCGATCGTTCAACTCTTTAGGTAAAGTTACAATTTTTATTTTATGAGAAATGATTGAAAGTTACCACTTTTTCTATCCTTTGTGAAAATTTTTATTTTAAGGATATTTGAAAAGGACACGAATCCTCTTAGCTAAGGCGATCAATTTAAGTTTAACTTTAAATGCCTTGATTAGGTACTTAAGGTATGTGTGGCCAATTTCATTACTTCTTAATAACACCTATTTTTGGTAACCCGTTATATAAAAGTAAGTACGAGAAGTTGGATACCAAGTAACGGCTGATTGGTTATAACTAAGCAAAGCCCGGACCAATATTGGCCGCTTCTTAATCTCAACTGTGGACCCTGACCTTCTTCTTAATACCCATTAAGGACAGTGAGCCGTGCGATCAATCAAAATGACGTTAGTAACCCACTCTTTCGAAAACATATATAAAGATAAGGTGCAATGTACACACTGGGGAGTGTACTTCAAAAGTACAGCCCCAAATAACCGCCTTAAAAAAATTACAAAACTACACCAAAAACTATGCGCTGTGTTATAATTGCCATGAAACAAGACATGAGTTAGGCTGTGAGATCGTGTTAAGCCCGAAACTCAAATACCTCGTTTCCAAATTTACTCCGGTGGATTAAATTCTTCGTATAGAAGCAAAATTTGTAACATAATTCTTATTTGTGCCCATGGCCCGACCAAAGAGAAGGAAAAAAGACCAAGGATTTATTTTACGAATGGCTAGGAAGAGCATATTACCGCTTCCCGGGCCATGATATTAAAATCGTCCAACAAGATTTTAACGTGAAATTGGAAGGAAAAATACTTTAATCCAACAGTCGGAAAATTTAGCCTTCACGAGGAAACGATGCACATAAAGGTCACACGGTTGCCTCCATATCAAAAAACGAAAGACCATAATGATCATGTTACAGTGGAAGGAAAACATTTAGACAGTATTTTAAACGTAAAATATATCCGAGAAGTGAACACTGATTAGGATAATTACCTTGTTGCAGTAAATGTTCGCACCCGCCTAAATATAGCGAGAAATGTATGGTTTAACATTTAACGGAAGCTGCAGATACAACAAAAAGCAACGTCTCACTCCACTCGACTGGCCTATTTGCTTAAAAAAATCACCAATAGTCCCGATAATATTGAAGCACAATGGCAAATCATTGCCAACTTCATGGAAGAAACAGCAATATCCGTACTTGGGACCCAGAAGCCTTCTCCAAGGAAACCATGGTACGGCCATCAGCGGCGAAAGCACTACAGTCAGTAGCAAAACGTCTTGCGAAGAAAAGCTATCGGGGAAAAAGGAAAAACGCCTATTCCGTAGCAAGAAGAAGGAAGAAGAAAGACATGAATTTGAGCTTATCGAGAAGTTTAGGAATCAAAAAACTAACGGCTTTAGTATAGCCACAATCTCTTGCAAAATTGGAGGACCTGGTGAAGATGTTCCAGCTTAGAAGTCATTTAATTGCCAAACAGGTGAAGAATCATAAAGAAGGAGAAACAGAAGCTCTGATGAAAGGATTAAGAAGAGGAATATATTTTAAAATTTGCTGTCAGAATTTAAAGAAGAAGCGCAGAAGATCAAACGCTTAGAAATCGATTCTGTATTAGCCACTTAATATTAATTTTTAAAACACAGTTTCAAATATTCATTTTGCAATAGAAAACATTAAAATCATTTGCATAATTTATACCAACATTGTATAACGTAATTTTTTTTCGTTTTATGATCGACACGATTAGGATGTCAAAATATAAGCCCTAAACAAGGGAAATGTAAGTAAATAATTTTCAATCCATCTTCAAAATTGTTCACAATAAGAACAACAGGTTGTCGGTTGTTAACTTCGTGCTATTGAACAGCATGATCTGAGAGCTCCTGTAAGCGTAAATAATAAAACCCAAAGACTTCCAACAGAGTTTATGAAAAATTTCTTAACAGCACAGCAGGAAGTTTCATTCATACAAAATTTTAAACCAAATGACTTTTGTATTAAAACCTAAATATGGGTCTTAACAATTACTCAACAACGACACGCTTTGTCCAAACACACACACTTGTACATGTGTATTATTTAGACATCCTTAAATATCCATAAAACTACAGACACTTAATAGTTTTGCATGTTTTAGTGTTACTGAATATCGCACAAACACACTCACAACATGAAGACGACACTCAGTAAATTGTACAGCTGTATATGTATGTGTTGTCTCGACACTTTGGTATTTGTTCATCGATCATTTACAAATATTTTTTCTTATCGCTTTGTTTTTGTCAAACACAAACACTTGAGTTTTGGTTTTAAAGGATTTTAGTTTTCGGGAGTGTATGAGTTTATAATAATTTTGTATAGATTTGCTTTTTTGTTTTAATGATTTTTGCTTTAATTGTTGTTGGCAATTGTTACCTGTCTACAACCTGATTTTAGAAAGTATTTTTAAATATTTCAAATATATATTAGTAAGGAAAATTCATTAATAAATAATATCCTTTAAATATTCATAAATCATTACATATTCTATGTCTAAATCGTTTCAAATTTACTTTAGCTTTGAAACATTTATAAATTATTTCGTTGTTTTAAGTGATAAGAAACCTGTTTTTTAACTAAATTTTTTCAGCGAAAACTATAATAACAATTAAAAAAAATTTTTAAGGCTGAAAATTAAAATCAACTTTTTAAGCCCGTTTTTCGTCTGTTGATTATTTAAATTTTTTTTGTTGATTATCTTCTCGACAATTAAAAGGTGTGTTCAATAACTTAGTAGGAATTACATGCAACGAGAGAGTGAAAAGGAATTTGAACAAATTTCCAGTAAAAATTTTTAAGCAAATGCATTTTGTTATTGTAAATCCTTTCAAAGATTTGTTTTTGTATAAATAAACACCAAACAGCTGTTCAAAAAATTCTTGGAAGTAAAAATTTCTAACAATTTGTTCATGCCTCAATTTTTGCTCTCTTTTGATTCTCTCTCTTCATGTGTACAAAACATAATTTCTAGTAACAATTGTTACAAGTTTGTAACAATTTGTGGATTAATGAACAAACCTAAAATTATATAATTTCATAAATTAAATAAGTAAGAAATTCTTTTTTACTTCTTGTCTACGCCATTTTAAAAAACAAAAATGAGGTTGCAAATAAATTGGTACTTTACAATGGGATATTAGGACTGTCATTAATTAATTATCTATTAAAGCATCTGTTTTGTTTGAATATTTGGGAATTTCGTTATGAAAAACAAGCCTTGAAACATAAAAAGTTGTAAAGAAATGGGAACGGACAAGTCACGATCGGCTTACTGTTCAACAAACTGTCCATATGTTTTACAGTTAAAAACAAGTAAGACCGCTATATTCGGCTGTGCCGAGTCTTATACATCCCTAACATTGGTCTTTTTGTTTGTCCAGTCACCTGATCTAGCCGAGTTATTTCGTACTGCAAATATTGTATTTCGACAGCAACCCTAGTTTTTGAAAAAGAAAACTTTACAAAATTTTAACGTTTCTATGTAGAAAGAATTACCAAGGTATATTCAACAAGGTAGGAATAACTGATCAGCTGACTTCTATTTCCGCCATATGATTTCCAACTTAGCTTGGACACTTGTTTATGTTATACAATGGTTGTGCATACTGTGTGTATGTGTGTTCGCTACATTTTCGAAAACCAAACTGGAATTAGCAACAACAAAACACATGCTGAAATTTTACAGGAAGTTGTTGTTTTAGGGACGTTCCCACCTTCTTATTCCACCATGAGAATTACCATGTAGAAGGTTTAAGGTCGCGAGTTTTAACAGTTTTCGACTTTATTCGTATTAAAAGTTAAAAAAAGCTGTTTATTTTTATGAAAGGTTCCCCTTCCCCTGCTTCTATTTAAATAATTTTTTTCCAAAATGTAGATCTTCTTGTCCAATTACTTTTTGTAGAACATTTGAAGTCGATAGCTGTTGTAGTTTCCGATATATGGCGTATCGAAAATTTTACAAATGTTGTTTATGTGTATGGGGGGCTACCCCTTCCCCTGCTCCTATTTAAATAGTTTTTTTTTCCCAGAATGTAGGCATAATTGTAAAATTACTTCTTGTATGACATTTTAATGCTATAGATGTTATAGTTTCTCAGATTTAGCGCCTTAAATATTTTAGAAAATTTGGGCAATTATAGGGAAAACACCATTTCCCTTGATCCTATCTGAAAAAAATTCCCCTAATTTAGGCTCCTATCTTCGAAGAAGCTGTGCCAAGTTTTGTGGCAAGAGTGGTTGTATTTACTGAAATATATAGGGTTATATGAACGGATTTTGTCCTAAAAAATGGGTTATTTTGGGGTTTCGCCTACATCTCGGTCAACAAGGAACCGGGTTTGCTGTTAAAAAAAGAGATTGTCTCAAGGATATTTCTGATTGTTTGATATTAAAACGTTTTCTGTGCGACTTTATATAAAGAACCAGAATATACTTTATGGGGTCTCATATGACCCAATGACAAATTGATATATACCCATATCACTATGTGAAGGGTATAAAAAGCATTAGTGATATGGTTTGTGTACATACATACATGGTATAGTGTGTAAAAAAACAAATATCGCATGCGAGAAAATTACAAAGAAAAATTCTTCGACTAATCTTGCCATTTTTAATGGGTCTTAACATAAAACACAATAACAAGACAATAACTGCCTTACTGTATTAGAAACTAATCTGTTATTAAGAACACATTTTTGTATTTTTATTGTATTTTATGACTTGGTTTAAAATCCTGATATTGGCAATTCCATTTTGACGGATTTAAAAACTGTAAATTTGTAATTTTATTAAAATATGGTTTTAGGTGAAACTGCCCATATACAACAAGTTATGTAGGCATGAGACCACTTTTAAATAATAAAAATATTTTGCTATTTTTACTTATTGGCTTACAAAACAATTTTAAAAATTTTAGTTTTGTCTGGCTAAGTTAAGCACTTTAAATTTATAATTATTTAATTAAGCACTTTATACATTTTAGAATTAGGAGTTTAAAAGTAAATTATACGATATTCTTTAACTTTTAAGAAACCAAGTTTTTTTTTATTCATTAATTTGTTTTGGAAATAGAATAAAAAATCGCAGGGACTGCAAATAATAATTATTTCCACATTTACTTATTTATAATGAAAAAAGCAGTCACAAAAAAGTTTTAAAAAGACAAATAAAATGCACCAAATTTTATTTGAAAACTAAATGCTTTAACACAACTTTTATTTTAATTTTTTTTTTTTAAAAAAAAAATTATTTTTATTTTAGCGAAAATAATTGTGATTCTCAGTTGATAAAAAGTAACTTTTAGTTTTATTGCAATTGATTTTTCCATAAATTAAAAACATAATAATTAGTTCTGCCAAAAATTATAAATAAAAATCAAAAAAAGTATAATTTTTTGCAAAAAATAAATAAAATAAATAAATGAATATTCATCAAAAAAACGATTATTTTTTTTAAATGGTTTTGCATATTTATTACGGTCCCTGGACATTAGTTCATACAAATTTCAAATATTTTATGTACATAGTTTTAAAACACCCAACATATATAAAATAAGCCGTAATTAATCGTTGCCTTATTAAATGGGCGCACATTAGACGTAAAATTGCTAGAGCAACCAACTAACGCTAAAAATTAAACAGCAAAAACAATAATAAAACTCAAACATTAAAAAAGACAAGATTTCAAATGAATAATAAAATTTGTTTAGAACAGCAACTAACACATAGAAATATTTTTAGGAGGGTTAAAAAATCTCTTAAAAAAAGTCAATTTAAATAAAATGCAAATTATAAAACTAAACAAACAAAAAAACGACTATTGATTAGACAACAAAAAAGGTATAAATTGGAAAGATTTTTTTTTATTTTTAAACATTTAACATACCTGCTCTAGAAATATGTACGTATAAAACCAACAAAAACATGATGTGGGATCTAGAAAACTGAATTTGAAATCGAATCTTTCAACTGCTAACTACTATTTGAAATCATATTCATAGTATAGACAAAAAAAAATGTTGTTGACTCTGTTTCAAACTGCTTGGATTAAAGGACACAACGAGACAAAAAGGTGCAAAATAAGATACGAATCTGAAGGAAATTTATGATGGGTACACCATGAATCCTAATCTTAAACTAAAAATGTTTGTGAGACCGGATGTTGTTCCCTTTTTTTTGAAATACTTTTTTGACAGGTTTATAAATTTTTGTTTGGCAAAATATTTAAAATTTTTTTGGTTTGACAAATATTTTAGATTTTGCTAAATTTGAATGCATCTTAAAGCCAAGAAATAATTTGAAAGAAGTGGCAAATCAAATGGTCAGTAGTTGTCACATATTAAGCTACCACGTCTTATATTTTGTGCTTATGTTGTTTATTCTTAATTTAGTTTAATTTTTAATAATATTTTATTAAAAAAAGATTACTGTTAGGTTATTCGTAAATAAATCAAATGATATTCAGCAAAAGCCGCAACCCAACAACAAGAAAAAACACCAAAGAAGCTTAAATGTTTAAAACGAATATTCACTCCCATATAAAATGTGGCAAAAATGGCAGCAGAAAAAAATATATAAAAAGGCAAACGAAATATGCATATCCTACCACACTAATGAATAAATGTATGCATGTGTTTCTATATATAATACCTCTAAGTATACATATGTGTTTTTATTTGAAGTGTAATTTAACGCCATGCCATGCCACGCCTGTATATCGCGTGCAACATTTCAAATACAAGAAACAAAAACAAAATCTTGTGATTAAACCTTATTAAATCAACATACACCAATGCTTCAATTTGCCTCATGGCTACACGACGCAAAGTAAGTTATATAATTTTTCTATACGAAAACACTGCATTCTAAATAGAAAATTGCACAAAAAATTAATAGAAAATAAAAAAATATGAAGACTTGAGCTAAAAACAGAGCAGCTTTGAAATAAGTAAAATAAGTATTAATTCAGAAGCGACGCAACTTCAAAAAAACGCAAGACGAAACGACGTAAAGCGAGGCAATGGTGTACATCCATATAAACAGGGAGCGGAAACTTAAGATTTTTAATTCAACAAATGTATGAGCCAGGGTACATACATTAAACAAGGTTGTATCAAGGCGTATTCAACAAATTTGCCCTCTGCAATTCCTTTTTGTTTGAACGGCAGAATATCAGAAAAAATTAAAATTCCATACAAAATTGAATATTTGTAACGTAAAAATGTCAAATTTATTTTAATCAGCTGGGTCTTGATTACCTGGTTGAGTGTGCCCTGGTATGAGTAAAATAGAGAATAGTCTCGGTATTTATAAGCGATTAATAAAGCTTTTAGACGGGATATATTTTCCATATGACTTTTAAAGTTGTTACTGCAAAATTGATAAATATCTTATAAACCTGTATAAACACTACTTCTGTAAAAAGCATATAAAATATTATTATGACAAGCTTTTAGCCAGAACGTGCTATATATTGTTTTAAAAATAATCTGTTATCAGCTGTTTTAAGAAAAATAATAAGGAAATGTTATTTTTTTTTGTTTTGGTTTGGATAGTGGCTAAGCAGAGACTCAAAACCTCATCTTTAAATTCACTCCGGTGGATGAGGGGGGTAGCCTAAATCTGTTTTAAAACCAAATTCTTCACCAAAGATCTGACACAGCAACGATTCTTGACATCGAAAAGCTGCACAACACAACAGACAGCAACGGCTTATTTCACTTGACTGGCCCAATTGCTTTGAGAAAGTAGTGGACATGCATTGTCTATTCCATTGAAGTAGTATTTGGTTATTAGAAGACTTCCTCAAGGAATCCATGGTACGACCAAGAGCATCGTAGTGGTACTGAAGCAAAGAATGCGGTGAACGTATCAACCCTGCAGTCCGAAACAACACCTCTTGCGAAGAAAAGGTTTTGGGAGAGAGAAAAAAGTGTGTTTCACAGAAAGAAAAATCAAATGATATGAGTGTCAGCGTACAAAAATATTCAGGAGTCAAAGCGAAGTCCGAAAAATTTTACAAAGAGTGAAACATCAAACTGAAGGCAGATTATCTTGCAAAGACAGCGAAAGTTATCTGGTGACTAGTGTCATGAGGATAAGGAAAAATTATTTTTGACACCCATTGCTATACACTAGTAGCGAGGATTAAACATCAAGTTTGTTTTTTTTCCTGTATACATTTTGCAAGCAGGGGAGTAAGCCTTTTTCCTTTTTGTCATAAAATACCATTTAGCGTACGATCTAGGAAAAAGAAATCGGTACCGGACATATATTTGCCGACTACTTGGACGCTTTTAAAGCCCTAAGAGTTGAAAAATCTTAAAAGGCATGTCTGAGTTTGGTACCTCTGCAAAACTAACATAACTTTGAACGAGTACTTTAACTGATATACGATCTTTAGTTAAAAAAGGAAAGAATGTGCACGAGCATTTCAGCATGAAACTAGGTTTCAGACAAGGAGACAGTCTTTGGGTGATCTTTTTAACATTCTCCTGGATAAGGTTAAACGAGATGCAAATGTAAAAAGAGTTTGCAGATAGCACCTATTACTCTCTAAGGCTGATGTTATCAACTCTTAGGGTGAACATTGCAAGCATTACCTGCCACTTTTTAAGAGAATCCATAAAAAATCTGCCAAAGTGGGTCTGAAAGAAGACGAAGCTGTTAGTATTAACACACAAGGCGTCCAGTAGATTTGGGCAGACAATGGAATAAAAATTAAAGTTTTTAGATAGTCAGTAATTTTATTTACCTCGGAACCGCCAGAAATAAAACAAACAACAACTATTTTGAGATAAAGTAGACAGCCAAAAATTGAGGCCACTTCTTATTGGTTTATATTGTTTTAAAGAATGGGTACTTGCGAAAGCAAACAAGACAGTAATCGGAATGTTCGAAAGGAAAGTTCTTCTAAAATCAATGACTTAATCTGGGTTAAGGGAGAATGTCAGTATCGTATGAATTACGAGCTGTATAAGCTAAGTATATGCCGGCATTTACAAAGTTAGGCAATTTTTAAATTCACTGAACCTACCTGGTGGCGAATCACGCAGGAATGGAATGCCTCCAAGAAAAAAGTTCCAGAAAAAGGTAACAAGAAAAATGGATGAGCTAAATGTTAAATGGATGATGTTTAGAGTCAAAACTTACGTGAACAAAACGATTAAAAAGTGCTCATAATAAAAAATTCGTAGCTGATTTTAAAAGCGAATTTCATCAAGGCTGGTGTCAATAAAACCAAGATTTCAAATTATTTTCTTGCAAAATAATTACTTCTATTTTTACTAAAAATATTTACTTCTTTTTAATCAAGAATATTTAACAAATGAACTTAAGCCACAAATAATAAACCGAAAATTTGTCATTAAAAAAAACCAATGGTACTGAACCTTCCATCCCTGCAAGAGACTGGCTGTTTCATAAGCGCCAAGACACTCATTAACTGCACAATTCCCAGCGGGATTTTAAATACACTTTTCGATGGCTTGCCAGCCAAACGGAGCCGACTTGAATCGCTAATAATACAAACATTATATAATACATTGTATTCGTCACTAAACAAACTAAAGCAATAAAGCCAAAAGGATTCCCGCCACTATTTAAACTACTGGTGCTGTTATGACTACACTAATAACACCTTAATGAGCCGCCGTAATTTTAATGCATCTGTTATTGTATTAAAATCATAAACACAAAAAAAAATATTAACATCATTATTTATTTTTAATTATTTTTTCTTTGCAGAAATAATTGTTATGTTTTAATTGTTATAAAAATTAATTATGATAGTAAAAAATTTAAAAAAATGCCAATTATTTTTTCAAAAAAAAAATAAAATAAAAATCAGAACATAATTTTTATGTCTTGACAAAAAAAATAAAAATCAAACAGAAATTATTTATTATAAGACATGTTTTTTCTCTTTATTTTGACTTAAGTTCATATTGTAATTTCTTTTAATTAAAAGAAATTAAACTTTTTTCGTTAATGTTGAAAATAACTTTATTTGAAAGAGCAAGATTATCTACGGATACTAGCTGAGTAGCATGCATTTTCGAAACCAGCTATCGATTTTATCATCAGTACTAGTTGTGTTTTTTAAATGTAAAACTTACATATTATTTAGAAAAGCAAACGGAAATTTTAATCTTGTTTCTCTTGTCATTTTAATTTTACCTCTTTTTTATCAACAACAAATGAACTTAAATTAGATTAAGATTATGTTGCGCCGTGCCGTTTTAATTATTATTATTTTTGAAGAAATTTATAAAATTAAAAATTTTGAAAGCACTTGCACTTTAGTTTATCAGATTTTATCACAAAACTATGCTTTTACGAATTAATGTTAGAGCTCATGTATGAAAGCATCTGATATGCAATAAGAATAAACAGAGTTGCATTTATTTTCTCAAAGCACACAACACATTTAAAACATATGTGCTTATGTATGTGTAGCAGAATATTGGTTCCATATTACTTAAATAAGTAAAAAATATGTTAAATATTTTTTAATTTAACATGCGGCTGGATTTGCAAAGCAAATTTCTCAAGCATTTGCTAACTTAAATTTGTACCACCAATTTGATACAAAAGTCTCTTTCCTTCTTCTTCAAGTGATTGGTTTTACCAGAACATAGAAAACAAGTGTCAAAAAGTTTTGCAGCTATAAAATTACAACTATTGAATAAATTATTATTACCAGAACATTACATGTTTTAGAGCTAAAAACAACCATATATTTAGTGTAATTTCATACATACATTTGTAAATACCTTCATTTCCAACAAAGGTAGTAGAATAGAATAAGAAAATAATGCACATCTTATTTCTTGTAAAGTTTACCTAATTTTAAATTATAAATTAGTTAGCAGTAAAGTGCAATTTAATATTATTAATTTTTTAAGCGTAAAAACTAAGTTATTTAAGACTAATATGCTTGCTAGTTATTTTCAATGTCAAAATCTTTATTTTGTCATGATTTTTCTGACAGCTCCAACAACTATTTAACTTTTTTAGTAAGTTTTTTTTATTGAACATTATAATTATACGGTCATGCGATAAGGAGGAATTCAAAATTCAATTCCTTCGAAAAAGAAGCAACAGTTTGACCTTTCTTTTGATATATGTTAAGAAAACACCAATATATATATAATAATTAGTTTCTGCAAAATAATATAGAAACAATAATCAATCAATTAAAAAATCTTTCATTTTTGACAAATCTGTCTGTTTATTTCTTTGAAAATATGAAACAACTGTTGTTTTGGTTCCTAAAAAATTAAAAACCTAAAACTTAAAAAAACTGCATTTTTATTTCACGGTACTGTGTTGTACCTTGAAAAGTATTCACTTGCTATGACATTGTTTTGAATGCATTTCCAAATATTGATGTTTATTTGTTGCCAAGTCTTGTTTCAATTTCTGTGGTCATGTCATTTTAATTTAGTGTCAAAATTTAATTTATAACACATTAGATGTCATTTTGTTTTCAATGTTTTTTTGTAAATGTAAACCGCTTACTGCACAAGAAATTTATGGTAAACAATAAACACAATACTTAACTTTTCTGTTCTTTACCATAAATGGAGCATATTTGAGAATAAAATATATGTGTCAGTAAATATTTCCATTTATTACAATTTAATTTTGTTTATTAAAACATCGAAATTTTATAAAAAAAACACACAACAAATATGTTGATAATAAACTTTAGCCCATTTCTAGATTGAAATATGATTAGGTAACTCACAAATAATGATAATATTATGGCACTTTTAAATACTATTGGTTTTCTTGAAAATAAGACAAAATGTGAATAGCCTAAATAAAAATGATTAATACAAAAGTATTAATATATTGTAAAGGGTGTAAGCATTTGCTTACATTTTAATTAAAACTCAATCATTTCAAATTTGAAACATAGATAGATACTGAAATTTTAGAATTGACTACTAGAAGATTGTGACGTTCAAGTCTGTAATTTAAATAATTTTTGCCACAAGATCGTACTGTGTACAATATTTAAAAAACGGGCTTTATAGTGATTTTAATTTATTTGTATGTGTTTTTGATCGTATTAAAAACCTAATTGCTACAAAGAACTGCCTATAAGAGAAAAACCTAAACAAGAGCGGCAAGCACAGATAAACAGGGGTAGCGGTGATATGTTGACATCTTACATTACTGCATAATAAAGCAAATAGAATAAAAAAATAATGTGAAAAGGCAGTTTTTTTAAACAAAAACGGACAACCTTTTTCTTATTTGTTTTAAAAATGGATTTTTTGCAAAAAAAAAAAATTAAAATTCAAAAAATTTGTTTACAAAAATTATTATTATTTTTATATAAAAAAAAACGCAATTATAACAACAATTATCCTGATTTTTTTGATTTTCATTTCAATTTAAAACAACAATTATTTTTTTCACCAAATAAAAAGCAAAAAATAATAATTTTTTTTTATCAAAAACTAAACTGAAAAAATTACTTTTATTTAAAAAAAAAACTAGATACAATAGAGTTGGGTTTTTTTTTCATTGAAAATTTATAATTTTTTTAAATTTCAGTCCTTATTTGTTTATACATTCCCCGTTGCGGCTAACTTCACTCCTACACTTTTTCTCAAAATTGGAGTATTCGGCGTGTTATTTCGGGTATATCATACATACTTTATGCCATTAAGCCTATGGACATGAGGACAAAAAATCTCTACCGCTCTTGCTAGGGATTGCCTATTAGTTATTTGCTAAATTTATATTTATAAAAAAATAAAGAATCACCTATATTCTGTGTTTAGATAATATTCCTGTTACGCATCCATTTATTTAATAAGAAATAAATAAATTTAAAACAAAATAAGAAAGGCCATGGGGAATAGAACATTGAAAAGAAAAGGAGGAAAGTTTCGATTCAAATCGAAATTTAGAATAGAGTGGATTTTTTTATATAAAAGTTTTAAGAGCTCCAAGAGAGTAAGAGAAAATCTTGTTTTAAAATAAGTATCTTTTCTTAATTAAAAAGTGGAAATCCCAATGTAAAATTCGGAACCCCACTTTATGATAGGATTATTCTAAACAAAAAAGTCGACAAGCCCAAAAATCAGTTTGGGAACTTAAAACTATTACAAACTATAATATAAAACTTCGATTTGTAAACATTCTTAAAAGTACTATATACCTTCCTTTGTTCATAATTTTGAATTATTAAACTGACAATTTGGCTAAGGTCATTATTAATTAGTCACAAAAGTACACACAAAAAACTACAAAAAAAATTTTTCAAACAAATTCTTGTTTAAAATAATTTATTTTTTTAGTCAATTTATTTAATAGTCTCTAATAATATTTTTATTTGATTTTTAAATCAAACAAAATTTTCGCCCAGACAAATAAAATATTTAACCAGCTCAGCAAAATTTTTTAAGAGAAACTAAAATTCTTGCAAAATTGTTTGTCTAAATTTACAACTTTCGTTGTAGGTCCTCAGCCAGACAAAATATTTACTGATTCTCTGAAATTTGTTACTGATTCTACAACTCAGTTTTTTCTGTGTATACGAACAACAGTTTTGAAAACATTTCACGCTTAAATTGTTAGACTTTTGTGGAATGGTGTAGACTTACATATGTAAGTAATATCAAACTTCTAATTAGCCAGCATAAAATATAAAGAAGTTTACATACAGCAAAGAGATTTTCAAAGAAAAAAGTTAATAAAATTTAATAGAATAATTGTCTATAATGTATGGCTTAAAGGCAAACTTTAAACATGCATTATCAGAGTGAAAGTCCAAATATCAAAAAAAAATATGTTTGCTTCTACATGCATAACGTTAAAAACTTAATATCGTTAAAAAATTTTGTACACTGAAAAAAATGAAAATCATTTTCAATTAAAAAATTTGTTAATTTGATTAAAAAATGTTTAGATTACAACCTATTAAGAAATTCGCATATTCAATTAACAAATTTAATTAAAACTTTTAAAAAACTAAAAAAGTTTTATTTTTATTTTTTATATTTCTTTTTATTTAAAAATATGTTTAATTAATTTAGTTACAAATTACGTTTAATTTACATATAAGTATACATTACAAGTCTCAACATGGGCCATTTGATTTCAAGGCGTATGATCTATCCACTCAGCCAACAAGGCATTCTGTTTTTAAAAGTCCTAACCTTAATTTGATTTTCTTACCTCCACATTCAAAAATTCAACTCCACCAACTGAACTTGAGGTAAGCTTTGCATAATCAAGGGAAAAAAAAATTTTTAAGTAAAATTAAAGCTTTTGTAAGCAAACGTCATTGTTGGCATTTGTTTTTTAAAAACGATAAAAATTTATAATTTTATTTTAATAATTTTGTTGTTTATTTTTGTTTCTTGTTTAATCTATAAATAATTGTTTTTATATGTATTCTCTTATATATTGATATTGTTTATAGTGCCGCGCTTTTTTCATTGTAAAAATCCATTACTTTAATTATAAGATTTAATGTCTTGTTGTTTTAAAAAACAAAATAAATAAATAAAATAAAATATAAATAATTGAGACAATTAAAATTTTAATTAAATATACAAAATTTTTTGGTTAAATGAGATATTTGAAAAAAATTTGGGAATAATTTTTTCTGTGTACATTAAAGACAATTTTAATTTGTATTCTAAAGCAACTTGATTATAAACATTTAAATTTTTTTTAACAAACTAAAATAAAATAAGTGTAAACAGTTATACTGACTGAAAAACGTAAATGTCAAATTGTAAAAATATATATTATTGTTATTTTAAATGCGTTTACTATGTTTGTTTTGTTGTTGATATTGTTATTTTTTTTTTGACATATAAACAATCATTAATTAGCTGTTGACTAATGACTGACAAAATGACAATTACACGATTTTACATAATAAAAGTTAATGTAGTTTGCAACGAAAAATGCAACAAACTAAATCACTATTATTGTAAATAATTCATTTATTTTATTATAGAGTTTTGCAAAATATTTTTATTTAGCAGACAATTGGTAATAAATTGAAATTTAACAAATAAACTTGAATAATTTATTTAAATTATTTTAAAACGCATGTTTTCCTAAATTATTTATGACATAAAAATTGTTATTTTTGTTAATAAGAATTTTATAACTAAACAAACCGTTAAACATAAAAAAAACAAATTTTTTTATTAAAAAAAAAGGTTTTTAATTAAATTAGTAAAATCAAGAAAGAGCAAATTGATTTTATTTAAAAAAACTTAAATTATGTTAGATAAATCGACACAGAAAAATAGCTTTTGTGTTGAGTTTAGGAATCGAAGTTATCCCGAGACGTTTCAACTTTCATGTTTACAGAAACTGAAATGCGCTAGCTGTTAGGAGGTTGCCGGATAATTAAAATAAATCGTTAGTTTTGGTAAAGTTTCTAAAAGGCAGATTTTTATCATCTCATTCAACAGAAACTAAAAGTTCACCAATCGATTATATAATAAGTGCACAGACTAAATATGTGTGCACTTCATTCGTCCTTAAACAATTTTTATTTATTTTTTTTATATGTTTTATTTGCAAACAAAACACAACATATTTAAACTTTAAATATTGATTTAAACTAAATTCTAATACAACTTCGTTGATAAAGATATGTAAAAAAGTCTTAATGTAGTGTGAACCTCTTTGATATATAAGTTATGTATTGTTGGTTTCGGCTTAAGGTCCTTATTATTCGATAAATAAATAAATAAATAGAAAAAACTCTTTTTGTCTTTTTATTTATTTTATTTTATTTTATCCGATATTTCGACTAACTTTGTTAGTCATCTTCAGGGATACAAATATGTCTAGAATTAAATTTACATTTATTATAACGAAAAAACAATAACAAACAATGGTAATTACATTTTTAAAAAATTTTTTAGATTTTGTTTATGCTTAAAGCATTTGTCACTGACTGTTAGGTTTTTGTTTTGTTTATATCTGTTTTGTGTTTATTAATTGTGTGTCGATATATGTGTGCACAATTGTCAGTATCTGTCTTGTAATTCATTCTCTTATGCATTGGAATATTAATTATGTGAAGCATCTCTTGTAAGTATCTCTTTGAATAGTTGTTTTCTCTTACTAGAACTTTTACGTCATTAAAGTTTGGTTGATGTCCAGTTATTGCACAGTGGGCCGCAAGTGCAGTTTTTTGAGTCAAAGTTTTGTTTCCATTTTTCAAGTCAGATTTGTGCGATGATAATCTTGTCTTTAATTTTGTTTTCGTTGTACCAACATATACTTTTTGGCATATGTCAGTGTCGTCACCATTGCATTTTATTTTATAAACTACATTTGATTTTTCTAGTGTTTCCAATTTCGATTTCATGTTGCTGAACAATTTATTCGTCGTGTTATTTGTTTTCATAGCTAATATATATTTCTCATTGTCATAAATGTCTGAATGTTTTAATCTTTCAGATAGATTTGGGATGTAGTCTATGGACTTGTAGATTTTGACAGGTTTTTCTGTCTCTTGTTCACAGTTGGTTGTAGCTCTTTCATGTTGTGCATTCTTAATTAAAGAGTTAATAGTTCTGATTGGGAAGTCATTTTTCAATAAAATTGTTTCAATTTTCTTCTTATTTTCTTTATGAAAGTCACTATTGCTTGTATCTAGAACTCGCTTTATAAAGTTAGTCGCAGTGTTAATTATAGTTGTTCGTGGATGTTTTGAATGGTAATTAATTAACCTTCCAGAAGCTATAGTTTTGTGGTGCCAGTCTAGTTTTAGTATGTTACCCTTTCTGATGATTAGAGCGTCCAAATATGCTAATTTATTGTCCTCTTCCTTTTCAATCGTAAATTGAATTTGTCTATTAAATTCGTTTAAGGCCTTTAAAGTTTCATCTACCTGATCCTTTTTCAAAATCGCGAACAGGTCATCTACATATTTTGTCATGAATCTTGGCTTTACGTTTAGTTTATTTAAAACTGAATTTAAAAGTTCCTCCATCACTATATCGGCAATAATTGGAGAAGCTGGAGACCCCATAGGCAACCCTTTCTTCTGCTCATAGTATTTTTCTTTGTATTTAAAATATCGGCAGTCTTTAATGCAAAAGGACACTAACTCCATAAATAGTCCCTTTGGTATAGAACAGTGTTCTTTTAGTATCTCCCATTTTTTCTCAATTGTCATGATTGCTAAACCTATCGGAATACTAGTAAATAATGACACCACATCGAACGATATTAATATTTCGTCATCTTCAATTTGTGAGTTATCTATTTTGTGTTTTAAGTCCTTTGAATCTCTTATATTATATATGGAGTTAATTGTCAAGTTTTTCAAAATATTGACTAAATATTTACTTAATTCATATGACGGCGAGTTGACTGATGAACTTATAGGTCGCAAGGGGGTATTATCTTTATGAATTTTTGGCAGTCCATATATTCTGGGAGCAGATGCAGTCCTAGTTGTGAGTTTATTTTTGTCAGATAAATTTATTACGTCCAACTTGTGTAGTCTTTCTGCAAGGGTGTTATTTTTAATATATACAACATTTTTGCACAGAATGGTAAAATAATGAAGGAGTTGGAAAACAAAGTAAACAGACATATTTATAATTTTCATAATATTATTTTAAAATTATTAATACAACACAAACACAAACAAATATTTAAAAACAAAACTAGATTAGACGATTTAAGGGTGTTAATAGACAGTAGTTTAAGAGAACAAGACAAAAGTATACTAATTAAAAGTGAAGACAATATATATCAGGCGACGAAGAGAAACTGTGAAGAGAGACTTAATCGAAAATTCGAACGGTTAAGAGAAACTGAAACTGAAAAACTTAACATAAAATATAACAAAGATTGGTTTGTTAATAAAACCAAGAAAAATATACCGGAAAATATACAATGGCTGCTGTCGCTCGGCTCAAAATTCGCGCTACCAATTACTGGAAAAGATTTTCCACTGTTTAAATGTATAACCGACGGGGAGCAATGTATACAGACAATTAAAGAAAAAGAGACACAAGAAATATCAAGAGCCAAATTCGTAAAAATACTGGAAGATCATAAGAGTAAGATGAAAATGGATGTGAGAGACAAATTTATATTGGATACAGTGGAACAAACACAAAAATATTTGAAGAAAAATAAGGACGTAATTATACTGAACTCTGATAAAGGCAATAAAACAGTAGCTATGACTTGTGATGACTATGACATGAGAATGAAGGATATTTTAAAAGATATGTGTACATATAGGCAGCTGAGAAAAGACCCTACGCAAAACTTACAAAATAAAAATAACACCCTTGCAGAAAGACTACACAAGTTGGACGTAATAAATTTATCTGACAAAAATAAACTCACAACTAGGACTGCATCTGCTCCCAGAATATATGGACTGCCAAAAATTCATAAAGATAATACCCCCTTGCGACCTATAAGTTCATCAGTCAACTCGCCGTCATATGAATTAAGTAAATATTTAGTCAATATTTTGAAAAACTTGACAATTAACTCCATATATAATATAAGAGATTCAAAGGACTTAAAACACAAAATAGATAACTCACAAATTGAAGATGACGAAATATTAATATCGTTCGATGTGGTGTCATTATTTACTAGTATTCCGATAGGTTTAGCAATCATGACAATTGAGAAAAAATGGGAGATACTAAAAGAACACTGTTCTATACCAAAGGGACTATTTATGGAGTTAGTGTCCTTTTGCATTAAAGACTGCCGATATTTTAAATACAAAGAAAAATACTATGAGCAGAAGAAAGGGTTGCCTATGGGGTCTCCAGCTTCTCCAATTATTGCCGATATAGTGATGGAGGAACTTTTAAATTCAGTTTTAAATAAACTAAACGTAAAGCCAAGATTCATGACAAAATATGTAGATGACCTGTTCGCGATTTTGAAAAAGGATCAGGTAGATGAAACTTTAAAGGCCTTAAACGAATTTAATAGACAAATTCAATTTACGATTGAAAAGGAAGAGGACAATAAATTAGCATATTTGGACGCTCTAATCATCAGAAAGGGTAACATACTAAAACTAGACTGGCACCACAAAACTATAGCTTCTGGAAGGTTAATTAATTACCATTCAAAACATCCACGAACAACTATAATTAACACTGCGACTAACTTTATAAAGCGAGTTCTAGATACAAGCAATAGTGACTTTCATAAAGAAAATAAGAAGAAAATTGAAACAATTTTATTGAAAAATGACTTCCCAATCAGAACTATTAACTCTTTAATTAAGAATGCACAACATGAAAGAGCTACAACCAACTGTGAACAAGAGACAGAAAAACCTGTCAAAATCTACAAGTCCATAGACTACATCCCAAATCTATCTGAAAGATTAAAACATTCAGACATTTATGACAATGAGAAATATATATTAGCTATGAAAACAAATAACACGACGAATAAATTGTTCAGCAACATGAAATCGAAATTGGAAACACTAGAAAAATCAAATGTAGTTTATAAAATAAAATGCAATGGTGACGACACTGACATATGCCAAAAAGTATATGTTGGTACAACGAAAACAAAATTAAAGACAAGATTATCATCGCACAAATCTGACTTGAAAAATGGAAACAAAACTTTGACTCAAAAAACTGCACTTGCGGCCCACTGTGCAATAACTGGACATCAACCAAACTTTAATGACGTAAAAGTTCTAGTAAGAGAAAACAACTATTCAAAGAGATACTTACAAGAGATGCTTCACATAATTAATATTCCAATGCATAAGAGAATGAATTACAAGACAGATACTGACAATTGTGCACACATATATCGACACACAATTAATAAACACAAAACAGATATAAACAAAACAAAAACCTAACAGTCAGTGACAAATGCTTTAAGCATAAACAAAATCTAAAAAATTTTTTAAAAATGTAATTACCATTGTTTGTTATTGTTTTTTCGTTATAATAAATGTAAATTTAATTCTAGACATATTTGTATCCCTGAAGATGACTAACAAAGTTAGTCGAAATATCGGATAAAATAAAATAAAATAAATAAAAAGACAAAAAGAGTTTTTTCTATTTATTTATTTATTTATCGAATAATAAGGACCTTAAGCCGAAACCAACAATACATAACTTATATATCAAAGAGGTTCACACTACATTAAGACTTTGTAAAACACGGAAGGCACGCCGCAAAAAGTAGAGCAATCATGTCTCTATATCGGAACATCAAACACAAATATGACAAGAAAACAAACAACATCATAAGAACTTTTTCGAAACACAACAAACAAATGGCCAAATTAAAAACTTCAACTTCATTTCTTATAAGATGCAGACAAAGTGGATTTATACCAGGATTCATTAACAAATCTACCTTGAATATATACAACATTTTTGCACAGAATGGTAAAATAATGAAGGAGTTGGAAAACAAAGTAAACAGACATATTTATAATTTTCATAATATTATTTTAAAATTATTAATACAACACAAACACAAACAAATATTTAAAAACAAAACTAGATTAGACGATTTAAGGGTGTTAATAGACAGTAGTTTAAGAGAACAAGACAAAAGTATACTAATTAAAAGTGAAGACAATATATATCAGGCGACGAAGAGAAACTGTGAAGAGAGACTTAATCGAAAATTCGAACGGTTAAGAGAAACTGAAACTGAAAAACTTAACATAAAATATAACAAAGATTGGTTTGTTAATAAAACCAAGAAAAATATACCGGAAAATATACAATGGCTGCTGTCGCTCGGCTCAAAATTCGCGCTACCAATTACTGGAAAAGATTTTCCACTGTTTAAATGTATAACCGACGGGGAGCAATGTATACAGACAATTAAAGAAAAAGAGACACAAGAAATATCAAGAGCCAAATTCGTAAAAATACTGGAAGATCATAAGAGTAAGATGAAAATGGATGTGAGAGACAAATTTATATTGGATACAGTGGAACAAACACAAAAATATTTGAAGAAAAATAAGGACGTAATTATACTGAACTCTGATAAAGGCAATAAAACAGTAGCTATGACTTGTGATGACTATGACATGAGAATGAAGGATATTTTAAAAGATATGTGTACATATAGGCAGCTGAGAAAAGACCCTACGCAAAACTTACAAAATAAAAATAACACCCTTGCAGAAAGACTACACAAGTTGGACGTAATAAATTTATCTGACAAAAATAAACTCACAACTAGGACTGCATCTGCTCCCAGAATATATGGACTGCCAAAAATTCATAAAGATAATACCCCCTTGCGACCTATAAGTTCATCAGTCAACTCGCCGTCATATGAATTAAGTAAATATTTAGTCAATATTTTGAAAAACTTGACAATTAACTCCATATATAATATAAGAGATTCAAAGGACTTAAAACACAAAATAGATAACTCACAAATTGAAGATGACGAAATATTAATATCGTTCGATGTGGTGTCATTATTTACTAGTATTCCGATAGGTTTAGCAATCATGACAATTGAGAAAAAATGGGAGATACTAAAAGAACACTGTTCTATACCAAAGGGACTATTTATGGAGTTAGTGTCCTTTTGCATTAAAGACTGCCGATATTTTAAATACAAAGAAAAATACTATGAGCAGAAGAAAGGGTTGCCTATGGGGTCTCCAGCTTCTCCAATTATTGCCGATATAGTGATGGAGGAACTTTTAAATTCAGTTTTAAATAAACTAAACGTAAAGCCAAGATTCATGACAAAATATGTAGATGACCTGTTCGCGATTTTGAAAAAGGATCAGGTAGATGAAACTTTAAAGGCCTTAAACGAATTTAATAGACAAATTCAATTTACGATTGAAAAGGAAGAGGACAATAAATTAGCATATTTGGACGCTCTAATCATCAGAAAGGGTAACATACTAAAACTAGACTGGCACCACAAAACTATAGCTTCTGGAAGGTTAATTAATTACCATTCAAAACATCCACGAACAACTATAATTAACACTGCGACTAACTTTATAAAGCGAGTTCTAGATACAAGCAATAGTGACTTTCATAAAGAAAATAAGAAGAAAATTGAAACAATTTTATTGAAAAATGACTTCCCAATCAGAACTATTAACTCTTTAATTAAGAATGCACAACATGAAAGAGCTACAACCAACTGTGAACAAGAGACAGAAAAACCTGTCAAAATCTACAAGTCCATAGACTACATCCCAAATCTATCTGAAAGATTAAAACATTCAGACATTTATGACAATGAGAAATATATATTAGCTATGAAAACAAATAACACGACGAATAAATTGTTCAGCAACATGAAATCGAAATTGGAAACACTAGAAAAATCAAATGTAGTTTATAAAATAAAATGCAATGGTGACGACACTGACATATGCCAAAAAGTATATGTTGGTACAACGAAAACAAAATTAAAGACAAGATTATCATCGCACAAATCTGACTTGAAAAATGGAAACAAAACTTTGACTCAAAAAACTGCACTTGCGGCCCACTGTGCAATAACTGGACATCAACCAAACTTTAATGACGTAAAAGTTCTAGTAAGAGAAAACAACTATTCAAAGAGATACTTACAAGAGATGCTTCACATAATTAATATTCCAATGCATAAGAGAATGAATTACAAGACAGATACTGACAATTGTGCACACATATATCGACACACAATTAATAAACACAAAACAGATATAAACAAAACAAAAACCTAACAGTCAGTGACAAATGCTTTAAGCATAAACAAAATCTAAAAAATTTTTTAAAAATGTAATTACCATTGTTTGTTATTGTTTTTTCGTTATAATAAATGTAAATTTAATTCTAGACATATTTGTATCCCTGAAGATGACTAACAAAGTTAGTCGAAATATCGGATAAAATAAAATAAAATAAATAAAAAGACAAAAAGAGTTTTTTCTATTTATTTATTTATTTATCGAATAATAAGGACCTTAAGCCGAAACCAACAATACATAACTTAGATATGTAAAAAATAAAAAGTAAATATATTTTCTAATGCTTATTTACCATAACGAATATATAACAGCAAACAATTTTTTAAAAGAATTTAAATATATGTACTTATTTGTTTTATTTTAGAAGTTCATTTATTTTTAGGTAATGTGTTTTGTTTTTCATCTTCTATTTTATTTTCATGAAAAAAGTTTAAGTTTTGTATGTCAGTAAACATTTTTAATGTACTTTTCATGTAAATTGTTTTCGCAACAAAACGCTCAAAACGTTTGCAAGTTCGCAAACGTTTTTTGGCGAAGAAACAAACGATTCATCCATAAAAGTAAAAGTCAAACGCAGTGAGGGACTACCAAAAGAACCAAACAAGTATAATACGCAGGGCTGCCAAAATAAATTTTATTGATTTTATTACATACAATTATTTCTGAAACTAACAAACCAATCATATAATAAAGATTTAATACCAACAGTGGTAATAAAAGACATATTTAATACATATCAATCAGTAGTTATAGAGTATGAGACGAGATTTACACAATTCAGGTATACTTGATCAGTTCTTTGTTCAATTCTCTTTTGAACTTGCATTTACGTTCATACACGTTTTATTAAGTTTAGACCAAATACCAACAAGCAGCCAAATTTGCGTAGGAAAAATAAAAATAAACTTCACGAGTAAGGTCAAGTATGTACCCACTTGTATTCTTTTCTCCCGTCTTTCCTAAAACATCAAGACTGGATGGTTCGGACTTGATGTGTATGAATCTAGTTTTGATTTTTGTAGGTACAAACAAGTTTTTTTTATTAAAAAAAATTTATTGTAAAAAAGTTGTTACTAATAATTTTTTTTTTTAAGTTTATTATTATTTCTTAAAATATTTGCAGAAATTTTGAAACGAATGGCAAACCCAACATACTCGTATCGCTTGTGTGTAGGGTATACCAAACTAAACCTCTTCTTACACAAACTTATGATTTTTTTTATTTACAACTCAGTTTGGGGAAAAAAACAAATGGCAAAGTAAGTTTATAACCAAATGTATGCATTTAATTATATGTACGACTGGTTGTCCGTCTATCTGTCACTGGATTAAATTTTTTTTTGCTGGTCTAAAACATCTCGTTAACTTCTCAAGTAGTTTTTTTTTTCTTTTTCACTTGAATTTTATTATTAATTAATAAAAAAAAAAAAACTAAATTTGTTATTTGTTTGCAGTCCACAAACTTAAATATCTTAAATATTTAACTTTGTCATTGCTGTTAAATAGTTGGCAAACAAACTTAATTTTTTTTATTTTTAGTTTTTTTAGATACATTTTTAAAATTGTATTTTATGACATTTTTATTAAATTGCTCGAATTTTTAAACATTTTGTAAAATACTAAATAAAGATATGTATTAATAGTTTTAAAGAAACTTAATTTAAAGTTGATTATAGGCAAGTAGTAGCACTTGCAAATTAAATTTTATTCATGCATATGCAACAACTTATATCCAACTTGGCTTTAATTGCTTTTAAGCCAAATTAAGTAATTGGATTTTGAAGTAATAAATTGTTATTTAATTTATAACAACATATTTTTAGACAATTATTAAAGTTATTTTTTGTAAAGTGTACACAATTTATTATGCTTCCAAAAGAATTTTTATCAATTAATTATTTATATTTTTTAAATTATTGTGCCATTTTACTATTACATTGCTTATGACTTTTGCGATATTTCTATATATTTATTACTTTTAAAAATAATCGTTATTAAGTCTCCCACAAGCATAATGTAATCACACATTACTCTAGACTTAATATGATTCGAAGCAGCCATCAATCAATTTTAGATTTCTAGGGTATAGGGGTATATACACGTCTTGAACCCTTACAATACTCCAAAAAAGTCCCAAACATGTTTTCATATTATTTTTAAAATCTTTTAAATTTAACTTGAATTATGTTTCTATCTTTATTGACACAGAAGTTAGAAAATGAACCCAAAAATATAGTCTTTACCCTCTCTTGTCCCTCAGGGTCCGATATTTTAAAAAAATACCAAAACCATATTCGGATTTTGTAAAACCTGTCGAAGTTTTGTATCTATCTTAATAAATTCAGAAGTTAAAAAGTGAACCTGGGCAGTATTAAAAATATAGTTTTTACCCTGTTTTGCCCATAGTTTCGAAAAAGTGTAAAAATGATATTCGTATTTTTTCGTGATCTTGTCGAACGCAATTTCAATCATGTTTCTATCTCTTTTGGTTAAGAAGTTACAAAAAGTACCAACAATATAGAATTTTAACCCTTTTCTAAACTTTTTTTTTACCCCTTAGGGTCAAAATTTCAAAATAGTTTCAAAAACGTGTTCATATTTTTTTGAGGCCTGTCAAACGCAATTTGAATTATATTTCTATCTTTATTCGTTTAAATAGGTCACTATCAAAATTAAGTTTTTACCATTTTTGCCCCTTTGGGTCCAAAACATCTTAAAAGTGGCAGACGCAGGTTCGCTTATTCTTTTAAGAGAAATACGATACTTTTTTAATTTTTTATCATTTATGGTTTAGGAGATATAAACTTTTGCAGTAACGTTGTTCCTTTCCTTTGGTTTTATTTTGAATCATTTACAAAATATCAATTTATTCGAGGCATTAAATACTATAAGCTATGACTTTTTGCTAGATACTTGGTAATATGTAAATTCCGCACCAAAAGAACTTTTTATCTTTTGAGGTCAAGAATTAATCAAACCAATTTCAAACACCCTGTTTTGAAGCGACACGTATCCCAGAGAGAGCAATCTGCACCTATCAAAGCAACTAGTAGGGCATGATTAAACTTCCCAACAACTTCGTAACTTATTAGTTGCATTTAAGTTGTACAGGTTATTTTTTATGATCTGACCAGATTTCAGTGGCTCATATGAAATTGGGTCTTTTTAGTCCAAACAAATACAGAACATCATTGCCTTAGCGCCAGGTGTCGATATAGTTGGTTGGCCCAGGATCACATTCGATCACTAACGCTTTTTGTTATCAACTTTTCATTGCGAGTAATGATTAAGTGTTAAACTAAATAAAATTTTGGCAAAAAAAAACTTTTAAGATCTATTGGCTTCACCTGGTATTGTACTTAATTTCCCTGCTTTAGGATGATTTCTGCTCCTCGTAACCATTTTAAAATTGTTGCCTAAAAGTTTTCAATGATTTTGCAAGATCTTGTTGCGTTTTTGTCTCACGAATATTTCTAATTGATAACGTTAATATTCTTTGTATTTTTTTTACAGACAGACTTACTAACATGGTTACTTTGACTTTTCATCAATAACAATCCAATATGTTGCATATAAGTACTTTGTAGGGTACCCATTGGCCTTTGTACTTTAACCACCCAAAAATATGTTCAGAAGATATTTTTTTTAGAATTCTGATCTCATAATCCTTGTTTTGGGTATTTTTTGAACCAGATCATGGCGAAATACTTTACCAGGTGGCCGCAACTCGGACAGACATTTTTGACTCTCTTACTTTATTCCTTTTTTTATATAAAGTTTGACACATTAATTGCAAAACAATTTCTATTTTAGTGTCAAGCTCCATATATAAAAAATAAAAGAGAAAGAATGTGCCTCTCTTTGCTCACAAGAAAATGAATTTTCTTAGGGTAACGGATTAATCGGAGTACATTGTTAAAATTTTTCTTTAATCGAAATTTGCAACTTCGCTTACTTGGGCGATTATTCGATTGTTCGATTAATCGAGCGTTTATTGTTCTAGCAGATACTCTAGTAGTTACATACAACCAATCTTATTTTATATCACAACTAAATCCTCGATTGGTCAATTCTTAGTATAACAACTGCTTAAACATTTTTTCTCTGTGTACTTTTGCATCCATTTATTATCTCCTGTGGTAGTGGAGGTTAGTGTAAGCACCAATAATAATCATAATTCAAAGATCAAATGAATTTTTTCTAGACAGTTCAGCAATAGGCTAAAAGTCTACAAGCTATAAATTTTGAAAGTTTAATATGTTTCGTATGAATAAAAACCAGATTATAACAAATTTAAAAAAAATATGTCATAAAAATTTTTTATTATAAATTATTGTTCCTTCAACAAAAAAAAAAAAAATTTATTTAACCATTTTGTATGGACATATACATAGATATATATGTACATACATATGTGTTTGCTAAAAAAAAATATTGTATTTGAAACAAAACATTTTCAATCATAAATATAAAAATTCGTTATAAACGCTTTAACAGCGTTGCCAAATTTTATATTTTTATTTAGTTTTTATTTTAAGTTTGAAAACTTAAAATAACAAACGTATTAAAAATTTTCAAAAACGGAGCACAGTTAATGAAAAAAATTTTTTGCAATAAATTATTATTTGTTATGTTTTTACTGTCACTGTTGTTGTTATTGTCATTTATGACAAAATTTCAAGTTTATAGTCATTAAAGTTCACTTTTTTTTTGGTTTGGATGAGCACAAAATGTTTAATTTATTTTTTTTTTTTTTGTTATTTTTCGTTTAGGTTGAATAACATTTAAATGCGTTGGGGGTTACACTAATTAGTCAATAATCACTAAGCATTTAGTAGAATAATCTTATCAAGATTTCAGTTACTGTCATTATTGGCATTGTTTTGTTGTTAAAGCGAGGTTTCAATGGCGAGTTTTAAACAAATTTTTAAAGGTCAAATAGTTCGAAAAAACTAGAAAAATGATTTTAGAGAATGATTGGTTATTCAAACTATTAACCTATTTCAAATACTTTAATTCACGTAAGTTTAATTTTTTTAAATTTAAAGCAGAAAGAATGTTATTTTTTAGTTCTCTTAACTGTTTTATAAAGATAAGTCAAGTATCTGATAATCACTTGATGGCTTACTTGATATGTTTTAAATAAGAAATGTTAAAAGAAAGAAAGAATTAATTAAGAAAAGAATTTCTATTGGTTGCGTTTTCCACAATTATTTGTCCTTATTGGCCAACTGGCCAGATTTAAATTCCAGACATTTTTAGTTTCAGAGTTACAAAAGGTATATTCCTGGAACTTTTTAAGGTTGAAGTATTGTTGGATCTATCTGCAGTCAAATCACCCACAATATTTACCATTTAAACAGTGCATCAAATCCTGACTAGCGATTTTCTCTTATCTAAGAGGTAAATTGGCTTAAGTAAAAAAGATATATCAGCAGCGACTGCCCTATACGTACAAATAAAAACGTTTGAAGATGTATAACGTCTTTTATATGAAAAAAGAACATTCCGAAGAGAAGGCAAAAGCATAGATCACCCCAAAACAAAACTCTGGAATGTACAAACTATTTCAGAAATTTTCTGGAGTCGCTTAATACAGCATTAGTTGGTACACTTGGAAGACCTAGATTCGGTTTCTCAGACAAATTATTTTTTATGGCAATTAGTCAGATGTCTTAGATGGCAAGATATTGTAAAACCATCACTACGTAATCTGAGAGGATCCTTGGCAATTACAAAGAAAAATGTCAATGCAAATCATTAAAAAGTGATCTTTTGCAAATCATTTAAAGAAAGTGTTCACTCCTCGTGCTAGCTGACGAGGATGGATTGTGAATTACCATCTGTTATTGCTTAAAATAATAAAGCAATATGATTCCGATTCTAAGTTATATGTTAAAAAATTTTCTCAGCAGTTCTAAAGCAAGTTGAATCCGACCTAAAATTTAACAACTGCATTCGCAATCACCAATTTGGCTTAAGCTGACAACATAGTAATAACTATCGAACAATCCCACAGGTTGTAAGAAAAGCCTCTGCCTATAACGTAGAGAAAACTCAACGTCGTCAAAACAAAATCCTATAAATGATAACTGCTGTTGCTTGGTATATTTTAAACATCAACACATACACAAAAATCTACAAGTTTCCCTAGTTAAACGCGAGATAAATAGCAACCGCTCGAAGCATCTTACAACATGATATACACATTCGTTTAAAGTAATTATTATATTTGTATACGTTCTATTAAAAATGTCACACCCGTTATATTTTGAAAAACGTTTTTAAAGGAAAAACTGTGGAAATTATATATTAAATACGCGGAAAACCACAATTAATATTTATTATTTGAAATTTTTTTTTTTTTGTTTTTACCGTAGCTGGGATTTAAACCTGGGACTCTCCGAACTGCAAAAAACTATGTATGAAATCCACAAGTTTTTTCTGCCTGATTTTTTGAAGTTGTCCAACTAGACTTGATTTTGGAAAACTTAAGTACGTATCGTACTTAAAAAATTCAAAAAAAAAAATTCTTGATTATAAAACCTTTTTTTCTTTCTGTGTAGAAGCAATCATATACTTGAAAATAATTTTGGGATTGTTTTCAAAAACATTTCATACAGTACGATGTTAAAATTAAAATTCTTTAAGATTAAAATATGAAGGTCACACCCGTTATAATCTTAAAATGACCATTATGAGTAGAAATCACGTTTTTTCAGTGTTTTAAAGTGGTTAAACCAAAATTAAAATTTCGAGTAAAATGGTTACACCCACCATAATGGGATTCTTTATGTCCGTTGTCATAGGTATTATACAAGGGTAATTCCATTGGGACGGGTGTGACCGATTGCTTACATTTTTCTTATAACCCAAACAATTCAAAACTTAAACTAAAAAAGGATATGTATATTTTAAAGCCTTGAATAGTAAGAAGGCACTGAAAGAACACAGCTTCTACTTACAATGACCACTTGAAGACTGTAACGGGTGAAATCTTCCACAATTAAATTTAAAAGAGGTTTGACTTTAAGATCGTATTGTGTAAAATATTTTTGAGAACGAGACCAAACCTTAAATTTTCACGGTAGTTTGAAGTGTTTTGATCGTATTTGGTACTTTTTTCCCACAAAAAATTAGTTCTTCTCAAGTAAAACCCTTTTAGAAAATGTGACTGGTGTGAAATTTTCATCAAAACGCTTAAATATAAAGAAAAGCTGATTTTTCAGTTTATGATAATTTTAAAATCTTGCGAAAAAATTTCGATCATTTTTTTTTCTATTTTAAACGTTAATCCATCGAATTTTTAAAAAGAAGAAAATTAATTTTCCTGATTACATTCATTATTTATTTTTCAACATAAATACATATATAAAATATATATTCCGCCGGAAATACATTTTTAAAGGACACTTTTATAACTGAGATATACATAGATGCATGCATTATTGTTACCTTAATACATAAAGGCCCTAACTCGTATTCTTGAAATCGAGATTTTTTTTGGCTGATTGTGAAATTTTAGCTTATAAAAATACGACTTAGGACTTATTGTTAAAGCAACGATATGTATTTGACACACTTAATCGTAAAGTCACAACTCCAAATTGATCAAAATCATTTCGTTCTTTGTTTAATAACACGTTCCTAAATTAAATCTTTTACAAAAACACGATAATTTTGTTTAAACTTATGTAAACTTAATTTTAAGACTGGTTTTTATTATTTAATTAAATTTAGTCTCTTTTATAAATTATACAACCATGTCGAGAAAAATTTAAAAAGCCTTTGTAGGTAAGTCAATTTAAAACTCATAATCGATTTTAAAATTAAATAGAAAATCAGGTAGTACCTATCAATGGAGTTTCTATCCACATTTTTTTATAAAACTTTTATAAAGCTTAAACCTTAAACCACTTGTATCAAATTTTTATAAAGGCCTTAAGATAGATTTTAGAATATTAAAAGTAAACAAAAAATCCAGAAGTTATTTAAAGTAGGGAATTTTAAAAAATGTTGCTTAAATACCGTCGGTAAACTTTTATCGCAAATTGTTTTTTTTATTATTTGTAATTTTTGATAAATGTTGCCACTTTGCGTTATCCTTTCACTAATAATTTTATTAAGTTATCTACTCACTTATAACATCATGTCCATGACAATCTAAGTCCAGGTGATGGTTCATCACCAGCGACGGTTGTAATCCAGTTTGATTGTGATTGTGCAAGGGAAGCTGGTGAGCCAAATGGCCACCAATCTCTGCCATTACCATATATTATGTTTAAAACAGGCGTTTTGTACGAAAAATTTTTAATTACTTTTTAGATAAATCCGTTACAAGAGCATCTGTTGATTTGCTTTTTCTAACTTTAAAGCAAATAAATTTCAACAAAATAATTTCTTTTATGTTTAAAAATTTGAGCAAATTTTAGGACATTAAATTTATTGGATTTTCTTATTTTTTCTAAGGCACTAACTTTTTTTTTATTTTCTTTTTTATTTATAACTATTAATTTTCTTTATGTTGTTAAATACTTTTTTGTAGTTTTGCATTTGTTATTATTAGATGTCACATTTGTTTTTAAATATTTTGCTTATAAAGGTATTTGCAACACGTTTATTTTTGTTTAATTTAAAATTAATAATAATATTAATGTAAGTAAAATAAAAACAAAAAAATAAAAGATTTTTTTTTCTTTTTCGTTGTTGCTTGCCAAAGAATAATGAAACGCGCGGTTACAAGGTTTTATTTACGGTCCACAGACAACCAGGGTTGTATATTTTGTATGACATTTAACAACAGCACTCACTAACTTCTATCAACGAAACAACGTTAGCGCAGCAAGTCTCACGTACAACTAAACCGGCCTTATGTTCAGCCCAGTGATGTTTGTTAGTAACCTGATGTACGGGTTTTTCCTCTTTCTCCTTAAAATCAAAAAATATTTGAAATCTTTTCAATTTGTATTGTTGAATGTATTAACAAAATATTTTTTTTATATGTTGAGTGGCAGTCTAATGGTTGTACTAGTGTACGTATATGTAAAACCACCCTCTTTTTCGAAATTTGTTTCTGTTCTGTCTCCCTCTTTTATGAAGTTTTTGACTAAAGCAACACCTTAGTGTGAACAGCTGCCAAATATTTCCGTAGAACGAGTTTTTAAATTTCGAAAGGGGAACAACAGCAGGGTGTTTGATTTTTATTTTCGAATTGCCTGTAAAACAGGTGCTGTTTCTTGTATTCAGACTATTTATCTCTTTTACTCCAATTGCATTTCTTAGGATCTGTTTTTAAATTAAAGCATTAAAAACGCATTTAAATATGCACTT
The DNA here is from genome assembly GCA_963583895.1 of Melanophora roralis. Lineage (NCBI taxonomy): Eukaryota > Metazoa > Arthropoda > Insecta > Diptera > Rhinophoridae > Melanophora > Melanophora roralis. The sequence continues at coordinate 64,572,166 of OY757188.1, forward strand.
GTTGTTATTTGCAATGTGGTGGCGTTTATTGTCTCTCTTTTTTATTTCCGTTTTATTTTTTATATTTTGTAAATGGCGTCTTAGCCGACCAATCGACTCTAACAACTGAGCATGCTCATAATATTATGGAGTTTTTCGAAATATTTTTATTTTTCTTTGGGGTTTAATTGATCTTTGCTTCCGTCGTGCAGTGGCGTCGAAAAAAAAACACAAAGACCTGCATGTGCTGCCTAAAGCGGATAACTTTAAGCATTTTGGTTATTGTCATTTTGTACCTATGTATATGAGTAAGAAATAGGCAAATATAATTTAAAACAAAATACCTAGAAAGTGGTTTAAGCTCTTTTAATATCCAACTTAATGTTAAAATTTCAGAAATTGCGCGACCTAATTCTAGATTTACATGGCATTACCAGACATAGCACGCCACGGGGGAAGGGTTACGAGCACAAAGGTTTGTATATTTTGTAGAGTTATAGTATCTGGCTTTTCCTCAAATCGTATGTACCCATATTGAGAAAAAAATCGAGAATTCCATCTACTGCGTTTTTCTTACATCTTCGGTAACAAACAAACAGACTAGTAGGTACCTATTTGTAATTTTTTATTGCACGACGCTTCTGTTAACCTTCTACATACATGTGCCCCACCTTTTACTTTTTTTTTTTAAATTTTCGTTAAAGCGTTGTGGGGGTTTTTAAGTATGTATTTTCGAATTATTTCGATTGCATGAAAATATTTGTAACGATTTTAGTTTTATGGAAATAACTACTCTTCGAAAGTTGGTGTATTAACGCTCACTATATCTAGTGGAAATTAAAGAGTTTTTAGCATTTAAATTAATCTTTTTATTTTAAGAATACACAGGTTTTCCTTTAAATTGTTGCTTTAAACAATTTCTTTACTTTTTTAAAAGAGAGTGTTTGGAAAAGTAATAAACGGCGCAACGTCCTGAAGGAGTCATAATGCTTTATATTTTTGTTTTTCTGTTTTGCTTTCGTTCTGTGTTGACTCTCTAACGACTTAAATTATTGTTGTCGGTTATTTTCTCCATCTTGCCATTCCTAAATTTTTGCATTAAATACGCGTTTTACAAAATGGTTGCACTTGTTCCTTTTCTTGTATACTGACATGTATAAAATACACACAAACAAATGTGCGCTTTAGCGATTCGGAAATGTCTGCAGAAAAAAAATTGTTAAAAATATGTTCTTTTATTTGCAGGCAGCCAGTAAATTGTGGGTTGTTCTTTTGTTGTTGTTGATTTTTGAGCCTAAAAGTTATTTTTATGAAAAAAAAAAATTGTTTTTACCGTGGACTCATTGTTGTTGCCGTTGTCGTATTCTCTTTAATACAATGAAGCTCTATGCTTTGTTAAAAAAAGAACTTTGGTACCAATACAATTGTTCCAAAAAAACAGACATACATAACACGTTGTTTGTGTTGCAACCAGAAATATTCACAACAATAGCAGCAGCAATTTTTGTAGAAAAATAATCCTCAGTCCTCCTTTTTGTGTTATTATTGATCTTTTGATTTTGTCCCTGTTGTTTGAATTACCGTCTGTCCGCTTTTCCGTTTACATTTCTGCTTTCAAGAGCTGCAGCAGTGTACCCTGAGCTGCAGCATTTGTTGTTTATTGTCGTGCCCATGTTGTAGGTACGTTCTTGTTTTTAAATTTTAATGAATATTTGTGTCTATGAGAACAAGCTTTAATCCACAGGTATAATAGGGAACAATTACCATTGTTACCATACAGGTGTGGGTACATACATACATACTTATATATTTCAATAGGATATTGGTTTTATGTGGAAATGTATAAAGTGTAGCTTGTACTTGTGCAGTTGCATATGCGGCCTATGGTCTATGGTTTATGTACATATGTACATACATACATACATTTATACATATGTATGTTATGCTAATTACGGTAAATCAAGAAACAGTGTGACAATCTATTTATGATTTACAATATCAATTTAAAAAAAATATATTTGTTCAATATTTACCCCAGATAATTGATTTTTATCTAATGTACCAAACAGTTTTTACTTTTCTTGGAAATGAAGTATTACGTGTAACGAATCTGTAAATGGCTTAAACCATTTTTAAACTTAATAGAATGGAGTCATTTGTTATGATACACTAAGGGAAAAAACGTGCTAAAATCAAAATTTTATGCTTGAAATCAAGAATTTCAGTTTCAAAAGTCTGTTAAGCGCGACAATTATTAATTCAAGAATAAAATCTTGATTTTTTAAGATCACATTTAAGATTCTATTCTTGAATAAATTCTCATTTTAAGATCGTACATATTTAAGATTTTGTTCTTAAAAATAATCTCAAATTAAGATCATATTCTTTAAATTCAAGAATATAATCTTGAAAAAAAATCTTATTTCAAGTAGAATTCTTAAATCAAGAATAAATTCTTAAATTTTAAGAATAAAATTCTTGTTTTTAAATTATTTTTAAATTTGAATTCTTGAAAATGGTTTTTATCAAATCCAATGTTGAAATAAAACTAGTTTTTTTATTTTTTAATTTTTATTTATTTATTTATATTTTCATTTGTGTATGTGTTAAAAATAAAAAAGATGCGCAATGATAATGTAATATTAACAAGAACATATTTTTGTAAATACTAATATTGACTTAGTTTTAATGTATGTCTTTCCATTATTGGATATAAATGTGAAGGAGGACTCGTAAATTCAGAAATTTCAATTACATATATTTTATTAAGCAAGAAACCAATTTCATAAGGCTGAAATCATCAGAAATTATTATTAAAATTACCTTAACTTTACTCTCAGTTGGAAAAACTTCGCAAATTTCTATCAATATTTTGTGGAAATCCTGCGCACGAAGATCTTATCTTTTCTTAATACATCCTCAACTATGACTCTGATAATCTCATCTCGCTTTTCATTTGTAAGATTTTTTTGTTGGTTATAAAACTCGAGGATGTCAGTCCCACTTAATGACTCAGTTAACAACGAAACCAAACTCTATATAAAAACATGGAACGAACATATACATAGTTTATGTGTAATCTGTTTAAAATTCGAAGCTTCGACTCTTACCTTACCAAATATTTTTTTACTGACTGCAGTGTTCACTGAAGAAGTTGGTGTTGAAAATGTAACCCCACAGTTTTTCAACCATTCACCTACCTTCGATGGCATTGAAAGTATACCTTCGTCTATTCTAAACTAAAAGAAAACTTATTAATGTCACTTGTTTTTTTGTGTTTTTTATTATTACCTCTTTCTTTTTCCACGCAAACAGTTTTTCACGAAACTCCATTCTAAGTCCCAGTGGAGGAAACTTCCTCCGGCATGCTGATCACTTCATAACTTCCAATTGAAATTGGTAGCAAATCATCACTTACTGGTATGGTTACAAGCACCATTTCATCGGTGTTTTGGTTTTCCATTTTAAATGCTTTTTATAATAACTCAAAATTTCTTTTACACTTTTTCTCACAACGCGTCTTCATCATTTATCGTTTTACAATTTATAAACCACACGTTTTCCTTAATGTTAAATCAAGAATTAAATCTTAACTTTTAGAATATGTTCTTAAATTGAAGAATACGATCTTAAAATTAAGATTGCGTTCTTGAAGTCGCGGATTTTCACGTAAAAACTGCTTTCAACCAGTTAAATGTTGAGTTAAGATATTATGACTTGTGTATTATTATTTTCCAAAAAGACTTACATAAGTTAAAATACAAATGCGTATAGTTTTATTATTAATGACTTGAAACTTAGCTGCGTTATGGATCTTGAAGAGGAGAAAGAATACGAATATGTAATGAAATGAAAAAAACACTTATGTCAACTGAAGATGTTATTGGTTATTGCCACATATATATTTCCATGGTCCATAAAAAAAGCATAGAGGCTCAAACAACTTTCTCCATTCCGATCTGCTCATCGCAATATACTTCCCTTCAGTTTTTTTTTTGAGTTTTCTCGTTTCGCCCTGAATTTGCCTTTGCTAAGTGTGTGCGATTCGGCCTCTCTTACCACCTTCTTCTTTTTATTTCTATTTATAATGGTGTTTGCTTTGATTTATCCCATAGAATATTGTTCGTGGCCAGAAAATTCGTTGGATTCTTTAAAGCCATTTATTAATAAATCCCGAATGAGCGTTCGAGTCCGGAGTTGCCTGCGGTCCATGCTTGGAGATTTTACCGAACTTTACTGAATATAGACCGAAATTTTGATAAAAACCTTGAAAATTTGGTGGCCTTGAGTAATAACTAACACCAAACTGCTTCAACTCCCATACCAATTAGACATTAACACACAAATCCGGAAAAGACAGTACACATGGAAGACCGAGCATTCAATTGGCAACGAGATCCTTGAATGAAAGCTACAGGGAGCAAGAAGACGCGGCAGACTAAGAAAACATGGAGGCATACCATTTATACAGAGACGAACAAAAATATTGGCGAGCTTACGCGCATAGCTGCAGACCGAGAACGATGGAGACTCTATATGCACAGCTTATGTTCCAGAAGGAATTTGCTGAATATAACCATGTATTGTGTATTTGATTTTGATAATCATGGGAAAAGACAAAAATGCCCATTGTGTCTCAAAATATATAATTGTAATTCAGTAAAGAATTATGAGTTCGGTTTGCGTTCAGGTGCGGCCGAACAATATAAATTCTTCCGAAGTTCGGGTTCGGGTTAGGTTTGGTTTCTAAAATACAAATTCGGTCCGGCTCTATTCACTTAAAAATACATAAATATGCAGAGCGTTTGTGCCTCGAGATGTAGCGTTCCAAGTCTTAAATCCATAAATCCATATTGATTAAACATTGGTGTTTAAAACGCATATTTAAACACGTCGTGATATGAGAGAAGATAATCTTATCTTAGTGAGCTGACCGAAAGATTGTGTGGCTTTTCTTAATTCGGCTAACAATGTCCTCACTAGTTCCACCAGTTCGGCTTATAATAGATTTCAGGTAGCAGAAATTTCCGACTATGTCTAACACTCGATCATTTATGAAGGAGGGGTTTTAATCTTTGGAATTGATTACCGGAACCTTAGTGTTTTTGATATTGATCTTTAGCCTAGCTTACTTTGATGTATGAGTTAGTCGCTTTGATTGCGCGGCCATGTTAGTGTAGTTCTGGGAGATGAGACATGTTTCATAGGTCATTGAAAAGTAAGCTGTTCTTTGATGACTACTCACTACCAAGTTTTTGATGGGTCAGTAGTCACATTGAAAAATATGCAAACAGTTGCAACAGAATTTTTAGCCAAAATAAATAGTAATTGTTCGCTATGCCTTTGTTATTATGCAGGCAGGTCGTTAATTTGGCTCCAGTGCAAGGCGTCAGACACAAAAACCAACATAGATATGAAACAAAAAATAATACCTCGTAATCAGAGCGTTCAGGTTAAAGCATTCCTAGTTTGAAAAAAAATCTATAAAAATTTAAACTTTAAGAAACCATTTGTTACCATTATTAAGTATTAAAATTTAAATATTTTGGCATGACTTTTTGCGCCAACTTCCGGTAATCTTTTTTTGTATTTAACACAGTTTGCATTTTCTACGATTTTCAAGGTCATTAAAATAAGTAAAAAAATAGAACAAGTAATTTAAATTTCACGTTAGTCTCAGTCTCCCAAAAGACATTAATTAAACGTTGTTGCTGCTGTCGACGTTTCATTTTAGTTGTGTTTTAAATTCCTGTTACTTTTGTTTGCATGCATTTACGTACTTTCTTCCTGCCCTTCGTTGTCCATTACACGTAGTCATTAAACCGAGTGACCAAAAGTAACAGCTAGACTAACTGATTGACTGACAAACAGACAGATAAGAAGACAAATGAAATGTTGCTGTGAAAAATAACACAAAGACAGACTAAGCGACCGAACAAAGTCTGGGTTAACTGAGTTAAATGTCTGACGAAGCAAACAAACATTTCCGTTTAGTCAGCCATGTTGCAAATCAGCTGTGCGCTTCCGAAGACTTAATTAGGACTCTCCTTATTCATTTCATATTCACTCATTAATTGGGTTAATTGAAGTTCTATTAGTTTATTGTTGTTCTGATTTTTAGTTAAAACTCTATTATATAACACACTTATACATACTACATAATGATGTACCCTTGTATATGTGTATATACCTTAGTATGTGTATGCACTAATTTATAAATAATGTTTGCTTGTATGTATGTATGGATGTATGCATTTACAACATGTTATTTATAGTTTAACACATAAAAGTACTACTTGCATTTCACTAAACGTAAGTAAGTATGTACTTGCATGGTATATACATATGTATGTATTTAATTGTTGTAGTTTTTTTAATATAAATTTACAGACATGTAAATATGTGTGTAGATGTATGCAGCAAATACAGCTTTGCCTAAAATGTTAAGTTTTGATCAAAAAACGTACTTTTATAAATAACCTTTCACTAAAAAGTACTAAATCCCCAAAACGAAATAAAAAAATAATTTTTCCGATACCATAATCATTTAGCAATCGGCTAAGCCTTTCCTAAAAGATACTACGCAATTGAATTTTTTAATAAAAATTTTATTAATTTTTCCTGTTAATTTATACAAAATAACAAATTGAGTTTTTTGGGTGCATTTATTTTTGAATTTACTCGATTTTTGTTACTTTAAAGGGAAAGAAAATGACTTCATAAAACTTGTAAAGTTTTTTAATTTTTCATGATAATCTGTTTGCTAGAATAGACAAACTTAACCAACAACAAACCCTATAAATAAAATAAAAAACGTTATTTTGAAACAACCCGAGTTGTGGCCTTTTGATATTAAGCCATCGATATAAATTTTAAGCCCGCTTTCAAGTTTATTTTAATTCTGATAATTTATTGAGGAAGAATAACAAAAAGTTTTTTTCTGGGCACTAACTGAGTGACTTCAAAATCCACCGCGGAGGTAATTTTGTGGAAATAGAATAATATTCGAGGCAGTTGTACACCAAAATGTTCATTTCGGGTAGACATTTATATGGGGGCTGTGTAAAAAATGGATTTATCATATCCATATTCAGCATAGCATTTTCAGGCGCAAAGTTTGTGTATGTTTGTGGTAATCATTACTTTGATTATAGGTAAAAATAATTTTAGTTATGGGTTATCATACATATGTTGCTTTTAGATTATGATAACCATCTTTTAAGAGCATCATATATTTGATAACCCATAATCAAGATAATGACTGCCAATGACCAAAAAAATTATTACCTCGAACATAAAATGGTAACTTTAATCATAGCTATGATTGCATTTTTCGCCAAAAGCTTACAACAACTATAGTATGGTTTTGGCAGTCATAGTAATGATCTTTGTAACCATACAGTGAAAAAATTGCCCGTGATTATATTACCGTGACCATACTAAACCATGTTTTTGATGCGTGTATGCAAAATTTTGAGAGGACAGAGTTTACTGGAGCAAGTTATAGACAGAAATGCTTATTCGGAGAAGACATTTGCATACTTGCGATTCCACAATAAGAAACAAATGGAAATTTCTAATATACAAATTGAAAATTCAAAAATAAAAATAAAAAATCCTTAAATAAAAATTTGAGTTGAAGATTTTTTAAATTTAATAAGAAGAAATTAAATAAGGGGTTCCTGAAACTGAATTAAAAAGTTCTGAAATTTAATTAAATATTTTAAAAATAAAATTGAAAATTTCTTATTTTTAACGCAACGTTATGCTCTTGACTGTGAAAAAGATCATTGTATTAACGAAAATTTTGAATGGTTTCTAACAAAGACAGTTTAGTTGATGAATTAGTGGCAGACATTTAAGGTTGGATGCAAGAGTGAATGAATCAATAAACGGCTGACTGACATATTACAGCGTTTCGGATATTGACATTTTTGTTAAAAAAGTGGAACACAACAACAAAAATACGAAAAACAAATTAAACCAAAAATAAAGGTGATAAATGTTTTATGAAAATCGATTGAATGGAAAAAATAGAAACGAGTAAAAAGCAGACATATAGCGCGTAAATTCGCATGACATATGGATTGAAAAGTTGAAAGGACTTTAGGGGTTAAAGGAACAAATATTTAAATATCACAAAAAAGAGACAGAGAGTAAAAAGGAGGTTTAAAAAAATTATTTGCGTTTAATTATATATAAAGTATATATATGTATATACCTATATAATGTATTATGTATAATTTAGGAGAAATAATAATGACTTGAAAAAGGGGAGCAACAAGCAAGTTTTACATAACAATTGTTGTTATTGTATTGTCGTCAACAATAGCAGCCAGAAAAAAATCTTTAAAATTGAAATGAAAATGGCTAAGAGAAATAGAAGTATGCACTCACAAAAATTTTATTTGAAGTGAAAAACATAGTTTGGAAAAAAATTTTTAGCCACGCACGCGTAGAGCTCGAGACTTGATATTTTTCCATATGTATAGATCCACTAAGACAGAATTCATGGGAATCCGGACACAAAGGGAATAAAAATCAACCGAATAGGACAAAATCAGCTAGCTGATATCTCCTAAGCCAAACACGTTACAAACAAAATTTAAAAATCATGGTATTCTATCAAAAAAAAAAGCGGACCCGTTGTGGCACTTTAAAAAAATGTTGGACTCTAACGGGTAAAAAAAGTAAAAACTAAATTGTGATACTGCTTAAGTACATGTCGCAACTTGCAAAACAATTAAAATAAAAACAAAGTTCAGACAGGTCCCAAAAAAATATGAATACGATTGTGGTACTTTTTTTAATATTGGGGGCTAAAGGGTAGAACTGGAAAAACCTTATTAAGAGATTGCCAGATCGGAGCCAGTAAAGATAAAAACATGATTTAAATTGCTTAAAAAAGGTTTAAAGAGATATTAATATCTTTTTGGAACTCTTTTCAACTATTTAACCTTAGGGGCAAAGCAGGGTAAAAAATATATTTTAAATTTGTAACTTCTAACCTAAAAAAGAGAGAATACTTTTGGGATTTTTTTTGAAATTTTAACCCTAAGGAGTGGAAATTATATATTTGTACTTTTTAGGGGTTTTTGTAACTTGTAGCCAACAATTATAGAAACACAAATCAAATTGATGTCGAAAATCAGCAAAGTAAACCAAAACGGAATTTTTTAACGTTTTTGGTATTTTTTTTTAAATTTTTTTTGGACTATGGGGCTACAAATATCAAATTAACGACATTTGATTTAGATCAGATTGAAGTCGAAAGTCAAAAAAGTAATATTTTTATATTTATCGTATTGATTGCATTTTTTTTAGATTACGAGTCTTGCAAAATTAATGGCTAATACCAAGATTAAGGGAAAAATCACCAAAAGTGGCACATTACCCCAGAGACCCAGATTAATATCTGAAGTCATAAAAATAGAAAACTTCAAATTTTGGATAATGATGCAAATTTTACATTCTTATGCTCGTGGTACTTTACAATACATATATTTCTGTATTTCTTAATTCAATATTTTCTATTTATTTGTTTTTGTTTGTTGGACTTAATAAATAACGAATAAATTTTATTTTCCATGGCCATAGTCAACAAAAAAGCATTAGATTTGCAAACACCTAAACAGACTAGAATTTTTAGTATTTTAAACACAATTTATGTGTTTTCTTTTAACTGATTTAATATTGATATTAATGACGATTTATGGATTCGGACTGGTTCTGATAAAGACTTTATTCCATGTTCGATATCAACTAAAGAGCATAAAGTAATCAGTGAAAGAAAATATTTTGTCATTCTCACCGATATTTCTATAGAATTTCCACTACTTAAATAAAAGTAAAAGATTACTCAAATTTAAATGGTTTCCTCTGAAATTAAACTAAATTTATCTAACTTTTCAAGATCCCCAATGGCAGTTTGCACTACCTTCGCATAATACATTTCCTTTTTCCACAATTTTAAACCTGTTTTAAATTTAACTTAAAGGTAAATTCTTGTGATAATGTGTGTATGCATTGCGTCTACGTTAGTATGTATGTAGCATTACTCGTATGATTAATATTGTTGTTGTAAATTGTTTTGCTGCCACTTGCTATTCATTCAGTTTATTGACGAGTCGTCGTCTGTTTCTGTTCTTTGATATATTTGAAATTCTTTTATTACTTTACTTATGTACATATGTATATACTTCTGTGTATTGTATGTATGTATGTATGGTACGTATGTATGTATGTATGCATGTATGACCGAGTTGATACAATGGCGGACGTTTCCGTTTTGCGTTCATTGCCTCTGCCACAATTTTAATTTACCTAATGGATATCGATCCCACTGAAAAAAGGAATATAAAACACAATGACATAAAAAAAATTAAACAAGACAAAAAGAAAAAATAACAAAACAAACAACAAGGAACAGAAAATGAAATGCAAAAGGATAATAGACTCTTTAATAGTGATTGCGACTCTATAAAAAGTCAACTTATATGTCAGTGAGGATGTACTTGTTGTATGTTTCTTTGTGTGTAACTGTATGTGTTGGACTATAACATTTTGTTGTTGTCATTTTATTTAGTTGTTGCTGTTGGTAAAAATGTGTACGACTGACATACAAATACAAACTATTCGTTCTATACTTCAAATACACGTCATGCAATGGCAGACGTACTCGTATAATTTGTAAAGGTACGTGTTACATACATACTGACACAATAGAGAAGGAATTATCAAATAGAGGGTGTTAGCGGCAAAAATTTTTTATTACTCACCTGTACATGCATTTTGTATGGAACCAACTTTGTTATTTTTTTAATAATAATGTTTGACCATTTTTTTAATATGTATTAAAACAAAGCGGTACTTTGAAGAAAATTGTAAAATTAGATAATCAGTTTTATTAGAATTAAAAAAAAATTAACTGGAAAACATGCCTTTTTGAAATAAAATAAGTTATGATGTTGGACAAAAACATATTTGTTTTAATTTTGTATATATTTTGTTTGATATAGAAAATCAAATATAAAAATAATTAGGATCTAATCAAATAAATGTTGACTAAAACAAATTATTTTAAATTTCTATTTATTAACAAAAAAAACTGTGTAGTTTTTTTGCGTCGAAATCAATTGTTTCTTGTTTTCAGTTTTTGATGAGTTCCAATTTTTATTCGCACGATTTCAAACGGTCAAGCTGAGATCGGTAATCGGAAAAAAGTTAAATTTTTTTACGTTGGATATATAAAATACGCTTTACAAATGTTTGCTCGATATGGACTTGCTTGCTACGCCTATGCTTGTCAAGTTGTTTTCCCGATTTCTGTTTTATACAAAAGCCCATATATGTAGGTATGTTTGAGTTTATATCCGCAACACACACACATGGTTGGCAGAGGTAGCGTATGTGGAATCAAATGTGTTAAAAAGAGCGTTTCAACTAGCGTTGCCACTGAAAATTTTTTTTTGCGACCAAACGTGTCTGTAAAAACTACACTCAAAAAATTATTTAAATATATACAACTGGAAATTAAACTTTAAAGAACAGGATATTAAAACCAAACAATAAATTTTAATTCAAACAAAAAAAATTTAAATTCACAAATTTTTTACTCGTTTATAAATATATTACATCAGTATTGTCTTAAGACAAAACAGTGTGAAAATAATTTTGTTTTTATTTTCAACTTTTATTTTTTTTATCTTTTTATTCATATTTCATTATGAGTACTTGAATTTTAGTCTGGCACTGGGTGGTCTAATAAAAATTAAATAGTTTTAAGATTTGAATATTTATTGTTAGTTCGCCAAAGGCGAAGATTCAATAATAAAATATTAAAAAAAAAAAAAAAAAAATTCAACTTTTTATAAAGCAAAACATTTTAGAAAAAAAATACTAACAAAGGTAAACGTTATTTTGTTGTTGTTTGTTTACCCATGATAGTCGTTTGAACTTTTTCTTGAAAAATAACTCCAAATAAAAATCTGTGTTTTTGTGTTGTAAATAACTGCTTAACCCTTATCCTGTATTCGTGGGTCAAATTTGCCCAAACGGTTTTTAATGCTCAATATTTTCAAACCCACTGGACGGACTTTTACGAAAATTTTGTACATTTATTTATTTATTGTACAGTGCTTAAATATGAAATATAAAGCCTCTACTTCTTTTCGCATAGCCTGTGTAAAAAAAAATACACATGTGGTATATGTGGGTCAAATTTGCCCAATACACGAAAGCTCTTTTGAACAGTGTAAAGCCACCTGCGTAGTAAGAGAGTTTTTTTATTTATAACTGAAAAATAAATAGCGACAACACAGAACAACAAAATAACTGCATTCTGTACTTTTGTAACTGCGCAAGAGCGCGTTGAGCGGTTGTGTTTAGCAAGTGAATATACAAACATACATAATTTTGAAAAAATGAAACCTAAAGAAATTGGAGCTTTGCTTGTGGAGTCTGATTTTGAAGAGGAAACTCCGAATGATACGTCAAGTTGGACGTTGGATATATTTATGATCCCAATGTATCATCAAGCTCAAACGAAGGCGAAACTGAAACTGAAGCTATAAAATATATTTAAAAAAATGGGAAATATTTATGGTCAGAAATATCAGCAATCAAGGATTTTGAAGAAGTGCTATTTCTGGAACAGATGACATAAAATCATTGTTTTTGCTACTTGTTCCAAGCAAAATAATGAATATAATTATCGACATGACTAATCTACAGGGCATTTATAATAAATTTTATAAAGTTTTAACATTTCAACAGTTGCTTTTAAGCCAATCAATATTCGGAAATAATAAAATTCCTGTAGATTATATAACTACAGAAGCTCATATTGGACTTGTTTTTTTGGCTGGTGTGTACCGTTCACACGGTGACGCTCTGAAGTCGTTATGGGATAATCGTAGAGGTAAATCTTAATTTAAATCAACAATGGGTTTGCGAAGATTTTTAAAACATATCGCGAGAGCTTCGGTTTGATAACAACTCTGGTAGAAACGAAAGACGCGCTCGCAATACGCTTGCTTCTAGTAGAGATTTTTGGAGTCTTTAGGAGGCAAATTTGTGGAAAATGGTTAATAGTGGTGAATGAGTCACTGTGGACGAGCAACTAGTTACATTTCGAGCAGTACATACTATCAAAACCAGGAAAAAAACCATATAAATATGGGCACTATACGATCTGCATTGCTAGCTATGCATGGTCCCTACAAGTGTATACCGGCAAAAAAAAAAAAAAAAAGAAATTGCAAACCAGAAAAAGACCAAGGCCGTCGTGTCGTGTTGGATCTAATTAAAGATTTGAAAGGACACAACGTTACTTGCTATCATTTTTTTTACCTCCCATGAACTAGGTATAGAATTGCTAAAACGCAATATAACATTGGTCGGCACTGTGCGAAAAAAACGAAACATTTTTGCCACCTAAAATAAGTTTACCACATGACAGTTATGCTAAAGCATATATCACCAGCGTTCAAAATGATTTAGCTACCCACTCAAGAGTAAAAAATTTCACAGCAAAAAGTTGCTTTTTTTTGCCCAAATCGGTCCAATAGCACGAAATATTCAAATAAATGTTCGGGTTGTAATAAATTTATATGTAGAAATCATTCCGAAATACAAATTACATACCATGAGTGCAAAAAAAACATAATAAAAAATAAAAGTTTTGTGAATTTTTCATATTGGGCAAAATTGACCCACTAATGTTAAATGCGTTTTATTTTTGAAGTACAGGATAAGGGTTAAACAACAAATTTTTCGTTTGTTATGTTTTTATTATTGAATCTTCGCCTTTGGTGAACTAATAATAAGCATTTAAGTCCTAACATTGAGTGATTTATATTAGTCCAGCCAGTGCCGGACTAAAATTTAGGTTGTCATAGCAGAATTAATTACTTTATCTAAGCGCAATTGTATCTTTTTAGATGGGTGTGTTCACTATGTTGCAAGATATTTCGAGCGAGTGAATCTCGATGAGTTTCAAGCTTATTTGAATACTTGTCCACATAGTTTAGGATTTCGCATTTAACTATCGGAGCTTGGAGATCCTTGTGGATGTCGCTGTTTTTAACATAACAAGGAGCACCAGTTATCATTCTTAGGATTTTGTTTTGACTGCGTTGAATTTTTTCTATGTTGAAACAAAATACCTTGGCATTCACCTAGATCGCAGCCTCACATGAAAGTCACACATAGATGCAAAGTTGACATAATTGAACTTAAAACGGCTAAAATCCACTGGCTAATTGGTAGAAAACCTGTGATACGTCTTCTATAACTTAATTTTGAAACCTATTTGGTGCTACGGGAGACAATTATGGGGCACCGCTTCCGCTTTAAACATAGAAAGAAATCAAACCAGTTAAAAAAATTACTCGTCTACAGTTTAGTTGTTTCTTTACATAAAATTAATTTTCTGAGTACTTCTTAAATAACTTACAGTCAGTTACTGTTTAAGACGACCAATTTTTTTGCAACTTTTCAAAATAAAAATTTACTGTTTTTTTATTAAAATTGAAAGATTGTATAATATAGATAATAGATGGATAACAACTAATTTATAAAGCTAATATAATAACTTTATCTACTGAACTCTTCTATGAGGATAGAAGTCTCTATGATACAAATCTCTAAATTTGCTGTTTTTTATTTTTATTATTTTTTTCAAATATTTTATGTGTAAAAGTATAATAATATTTATTACATGCAGGTTTCTCGTTTTCAGCGCTAGTCATTTTTTTTTTGCTTCTGATCCGATTGCCGAAGCCTTTGACCAACCCAAAAACGCTAACAAAAAAATTTTGACTTGAACTTTTTTAGATTTTTGTCAATACGTTTATAATAACCTGGGGGCTGGTAAATACTCAACAAATAAAAAACTTAACACTGAAAATCCAATGCCAGGTTTTCTTTTTAGTTGCAGCCTTATTATTTCATAAAAAATTGTCCAAATTCTAAATATATTTCTAAAATAGGACAAATACCGTAAGACCTAGGTTCAACTATATTGAAACTTATAATACGTTTTTTATTTAAGAAAATTATTTTTGTTTTTTTTATTTAACTACTTTTTTAAGCGAAACCTATTCTGGTTTGTTTTGATTTGACAAACAATTAATACCCGAATAGTCTTAAGATCTGTTTAATTAAACACTATTTAACATAATTTTTGTTTCCCCTTTTTTTTTACTTTGACCCTAAATTTTTGGCAATATTAATTCTTGACTTCGAAAGCGCAACATAATTTTAAATGCTGTTTTTCAGATTCTTTAGTCTAAGTTTCTGTCATTCTTATTTTAAAAGCACATATTTGTTTAATCATATTTTACGTTTTAGAAAACGATTAAAATTTAAAGAAACGAAAATCCCACAATTCCTTAAACCCCTAACAGAAACTACAGGGTCGCCTTTTTCTAGATTTTGCTATCACGTTTATTATTAATCTACGGCTGATTAAATACTTTAGCAAATAACTTACCATAAATAAAGATGATTTAAAATAATTTTGATTTTGTTGCCTTATCAACAAAAATAGTTTCAACGAAATTTGTATAATTTTGGATCGGATATAACAAAAATATTTGGATCAAGGTTTTACAAAGTTAAAATAAATTACAATTGGTGTAACTCGCAGTATAAGAGGTTAATAGTGCATTTAACATGTCATTTAATAGGGACCTTATATTTGCAGTTTTGAAGATAATTTTACTCAATTTAGCACAGATAAGTTTTAAGAATGGAAATAGAGCTTAAAAAAACTGGTGATAATCTGCTCTTCATATTATATAGCCCCCATTAAAACTTTCTTCCCGAATAAGTTTTTTTGACAACCACTGCCACAAGTTTTACTGTATTTCACAAAATTTTAAATATGTGTAAAGCTTTATATCACCAATTGTCATACTGCAATTTTCTAAAATCAGTCAATAATTTACACAGCTCCTATACAAGCCCTATTCCCTGAAATCTCATTTAGTCGCGAAAACTTTTAATAGATAATGGTGCATATCATAAATAATTACACATGTGTAAGTATATTCTTTAGCAAAAATGGTCCATTTCATGCTTATTTTGAGCCCTGCCTCGTATTGTAGGATTTCGAAACGAAATGTGCCTTGAATAATTTTTATGTATAGAAAAACAACTTGACAAAATTTCCTGAATATCGGCCCATAGTTAACAATGGTTTAACTGCAATATACCTTAATATTTTTACTAGGATACAAAATCCAACAAGGTAAGCCTTATCTGTTAATACCATAATTCTATCAAATAAAATAAAGATAAATCAAATCAATGAAACATAACATAACATGACTAACAATTGTTTTAGGTAAACATGATTACAGTTCAATTCAAGAGATAACAAACGAAATGATTTTTGCTGTAAACTAAAGCCATTGAAAGATGTTCTTATTTATTTATTTTTCTTATTTTCTCTATATAAAAACATGGAACGAACATATACATAGTTTATGTGTAATCTGTTTAAAATTCGAAGCTTCGACTCTTACCTTACCAAATATTTTTTTACTGACTGCAGTGTTCACTGAAGAAGTTGGTGTTGAAAATGTAACCCCACAGTTTTTCAACCATTCACCTACCTTCGATGGCATTGAAAGTATACCTTCGTCTATTCTAAACTAAAAGAAAACTTATTAATGTCACTTGTTTTTTTGTGTTTTTTATTATTACCTCTTTCTTTTTCCACGCAAACAGTTTTTCACGAAACTCCATTCTAAGTCCCAGTGGAGGAAACTTCCTCCGGCATGCTGATCACTTCATAACTTCCAATTGAAATTGGTAGCAAATCATCACTTACTGGTATGGTTACAAGCACCATTTCATCGGTGTTTTGGTTTTCCATTTTAAATGCTTTTTATAATAACTCAAAATTTCTTTTACACTTTTTCTCACAACGCGTCTTCATCATTTATCGTTTTACAATTTATAAACCACACGTTTTCCTTAATGTTAAATCAAGAATTAAATCTTAACTTTTAGAATATGTTCTTAAATTGAAGAATACGATCTTAAAATTAAGATTGCGTTCTTGAAGTCGCGGATTTTCACGTAAAAACTGCTTTCAACCAGTTAAATGTTGAGTTAAGATATTATGACTTGTGTATTATTATTTTCCAAAAAGACTTACATAAGTTAAAATACAAATGCGTATAGTTTTATTATTAATGACTTGAAACTTAGCTGCGTTATGGATCTTGAAGAGGAGAAAGAATACGAATATGTAATGAAATGAAAAAAACACTTATGTCAACTGAAGATGTTATTGGTTATTGCCACATATATATTTCCATGGTCCATAAAAAAAGCATAGAGGCTCAAACAACTTTCTCCATTCCGATCTGCTCATCGCAATATACTTCCCTTCAGTTTTTTTTTTGAGTTTTCTCGTTTCGCCCTGAATTTGCCTTTGCTAAGTGTGTGCGATTCGGCCTCTCTTACCACCTTCTTCTTTTTATTTCTATTTATAATGGTGTTTGCTTTGATTTATCCCATAGAATATTGTTCGTGGCCAGAAAATTCGTTGGATTCTTTAAAGCCATTTATTAATAAATCCCGAATGAGCGTTCGAGTCCGGAGTTGCCTGCGGTCCATGCTTGGAGATTTTACCGAACTTTACTGAATATAGACCGAAATTTTGATAAAAACCTTGAAAATTTGGTGGCCTTGAGTAATAACTAACACCAAACTGCTTCAACTCCCATACCAATTAGACATTAACACACAAATCCGGAAAAGACAGTACACATGGAAGACCGAGCATTCAATTGGCAACGAGATCCTTGAATGAAAGCTACAGGGAGCAAGAAGACGCGGCAGACTAAGAAAACATGGAGGCATACCATTTATACAGAGACGAACAAAAATATTGGCGAGCTTACGCGCATAGCTGCAGACCGAGAACGATGGAGACTCTATATGCACAGCTTATGTTCCAGAAGGAATTTGCTGAATATAACCATGTATTGTGTATTTGATTTTGATAATCATGGGAAAAGACAAAAATGCCCATTGTGTCTCAAAATATATAATTGTAATTCAGTAAAGAATTATGAGTTCGGTTTGCGTTCAGGTGCGGCCGAACAATATAAATTCTTCCGAAGTTCGGGTTCGGGTTAGGTTTGGTTTCTAAAATACAAATTCGGTCCGGCTCTATTCACTTAAAAATACATAAATATGCAGAGCGTTTGTGCCTCGAGATGTAGCGTTCCAAGTCTTAAATCCATAAATCCATATTGATTAAACATTGGTGTTTAAAACGCATATTTAAACACGTCGTGATATGAGAGAAGATAATCTTATCTTAGTGAGCTGACCGAAAGATTGTGTGGCTTTTCTTAATTCGGCTAACAATGTCCTCACTAGTTCCACCAGTTCGGCTTATAATAGATTTCAGGTAGCAGAAATTTCCGACTATGTCTAACACTCGATCATTTATGAAGGAGGGGTTTTAATCTTTGGAATTGATTACCGGAACCTTAGTGTTTTTGATATTGATCTTTAGCCTAGCTTACTTTGATGTATGAGTTAGTCGCTTTGATTGCGCGGCCATGTTAGTGTAGTTCTGGGAGATGAGACATGTTTCATAGGTCATTGAAAAGTAAGCTGTTCTTTGATGACTACTCACTACCAAGTTTTTGATGGGTCAGTAGTCACATTGAAAAATATGCAAACAGTTGCAACAGAATTTTTAGCCAAAATAAATAGTAATTGTTCGCTATGCCTTTGTTATTATGCAGGCAGGTCGTTAATTTGGCTCCAGTGCAAGGCGTCAGACACAAAAACCAACATAGATATGAAACAAAAAATAATACCTCGTAATCAGAGCGTTCAGGTTAAAGCATTCCTAGTTTGAAAAAAAATCTATAAAAATTTAAACTTTAAGAAACCATTTGTTACCATTATTAAGTATTAAAATTTAAATATTTTGGCATGACTTTTTGCGCCAACTTCCGGTAATCTTTTTTTGTATTTAACACAGTTTGCATTTTCTACGATTTTCAAGGTCATTAAAATAAGTAAAAAAATAGAACAAGTAATTTAAATTTCACGTTAGTCTCAGTCTCCCAAAAGACATTAATTAAACGTTGTTGCTGCTGTCGACGTTTCATTTTAGTTGTGTTTTAAATTCCTGTTACTTTTGTTTGCATGCATTTACGTACTTTCTTCCTGCCCTTCGTTGTCCATTACACGTAGTCATTAAACCGAGTGACCAAAAGTAACAGCTAGACTAACTGATTGACTGACAAACAGACAGATAAGAAGACAAATGAAATGTTGCTGTGAAAAATAACACAAAGACAGACTAAGCGACCGAACAAAGTCTGGGTTAACTGAGTTAAATGTCTGACGAAGCAAACAAACATTTCCGTTTAGTCAGCCATGTTGCAAATCAGCTGTGCGCTTCCGAAGACTTAATTAGGACTCTCCTTATTCATTTCATATTCACTCATTAATTGGGTTAATTGAAGTTCTATTAGTTTATTGTTGTTCTGATTTTTAGTTAAAACTCTATTATATAACACACTTATACATACTACATAATGATGTACCCTTGTATATGTGTATATACCTTAGTATGTGTATGCACTAATTTATAAATAATGTTTGCTTGTATGTATGTATGGATGTATGCATTTACAACATGTTATTTATAGTTTAACACATAAAAGTACTACTTGCATTTCACTAAACGTAAGTAAGTATGTACTTGCATGGTATATACATATGTATGTATTTAATTGTTGTAGTTTTTTTAATATAAATTTACAGACATGTAAATATGTGTGTAGATGTATGCAGCAAATACAGCTTTGCCTAAAATGTTAAGTTTTGATCAAAAAACGTACTTTTATAAATAACCTTTCACTAAAAAGTACTAAATCCCCAAAACGAAATAAAAAAATAATTTTTCCGATACCATAATCATTTAGCAATCGGCTAAGCCTTTCCTAAAAGATACTACGCAATTGAATTTTTTAATAAAAATTTTATTAATTTTTCCTGTTAATTTATACAAAATAACAAATTGAGTTTTTTGGGTGCATTTATTTTTGAATTTACTCGATTTTTGTTACTTTAAAGGGAAAGAAAATGACTTCATAAAACTTGTAAAGTTTTTTAATTTTTCATGATAATCTGTTTGCTAGAATAGACAAACTTAACCAACAACAAACCCTATAAATAAAATAAAAAACGTTATTTTGAAACAACCCGAGTTGTGGCCTTTTGATATTAAGCCATCGATATAAATTTTAAGCCCGCTTTCAAGTTTATTTTAATTCTGATAATTTATTGAGGAAGAATAACAAAAAGTTTTTTTCTGGGCACTAACTGAGTGACTTCAAAATCCACCGCGGAGGTAATTTTGTGGAAATAGAATAATATTCGAGGCAGTTGTACACCAAAATGTTCATTTCGGGTAGACATTTATATGGGGGCTGTGTAAAAAATGGATTTATCATATCCATATTCAGCATAGCATTTTCAGGCGCAAAGTTTGTGTATGTTTGTGGTAATCATTACTTTGATTATAGGTAAAAATAATTTTAGTTATGGGTTATCATACATATGTTGCTTTTAGATTATGATAACCATCTTTTAAGAGCATCATATATTTGATAACCCATAATCAAGATAATGACTGCCAATGACCAAAAAAATTATTACCTCGAACATAAAATGGTAACTTTAATCATAGCTATGATTGCATTTTTCGCCAAAAGCTTACAACAACTATAGTATGGTTTTGGCAGTCATAGTAATGATCTTTGTAACCATACAGTGAAAAAATTGCCCGTGATTATATTACCGTGACCATACTAAACCATGTTTTTGATGCGTGTATGCAAAATTTTGAGAGGACAGAGTTTACTGGAGCAAGTTATAGACAGAAATGCTTATTCGGAGAAGACATTTGCATACTTGCGATTCCACAATAAGAAACAAATGGAAATTTCTAATATACAAATTGAAAATTCAAAAATAAAAATAAAAAATCCTTAAATAAAAATTTGAGTTGAAGATTTTTTAAATTTAATAAGAAGAAATTAAATAAGGGGTTCCTGAAACTGAATTAAAAAGTTCTGAAATTTAATTAAATATTTTAAAAATAAAATTGAAAATTTCTTATTTTTAACGCAACGTTATGCTCTTGACTGTGAAAAAGATCATTGTATTAACGAAAATTTTGAATGGTTTCTAACAAAGACAGTTTAGTTGATGAATTAGTGGCAGACATTTAAGGTTGGATGCAAGAGTGAATGAATCAATAAACGGCTGACTGACATATTACAGCGTTTCGGATATTGACATTTTTGTTAAAAAAGTGGAACACAACAACAAAAATACGAAAAACAAATTAAACCAAAAATAAAGGTGATAAATGTTTTATGAAAATCGATTGAATGGAAAAAATAGAAACGAGTAAAAAGCAGACATATAGCGCGTAAATTCGCATGACATATGGATTGAAAAGTTGAAAGGACTTTAGGGGTTAAAGGAACAAATATTTAAATATCACAAAAAAGAGACAGAGAGTAAAAAGGAGGTTTAAAAAAATTATTTGCGTTTAATTATATATAAAGTATATATATGTATATACCTATATAATGTATTATGTATAATTTAGGAGAAATAATAATGACTTGAAAAAGGGGAGCAACAAGCAAGTTTTACATAACAATTGTTGTTATTGTATTGTCGTCAACAATAGCAGCCAGAAAAAAATCTTTAAAATTGAAATGAAAATGGCTAAGAGAAATAGAAGTATGCACTCACAAAAATTTTATTTGAAGTGAAAAACATAGTTTGGAAAAAAATTTTTAGCCACGCACGCGTAGAGCTCGAGACTTGATATTTTTCCATATGTATAGATCCACTAAGACAGAATTCATGGGAATCCGGACACAAAGGGAATAAAAATCAACCGAATAGGACAAAATCAGCTAGCTGATATCTCCTAAGCCAAACACGTTACAAACAAAATTTAAAAATCATGGTATTCTATCAAAAAAAAAAGCGGACCCGTTGTGGCACTTTAAAAAAATGTTGGACTCTAACGGGTAAAAAAAGTAAAAACTAAATTGTGATACTGCTTAAGTACATGTCGCAACTTGCAAAACAATTAAAATAAAAACAAAGTTCAGACAGGTCCCAAAAAAATATGAATACGATTGTGGTACTTTTTTTAATATTGGGGGCTAAAGGGTAGAACTGGAAAAACCTTATTAAGAGATTGCCAGATCGGAGCCAGTAAAGATAAAAACATGATTTAAATTGCTTAAAAAAGGTTTAAAGAGATATTAATATCTTTTTGGAACTCTTTTCAACTATTTAACCTTAGGGGCAAAGCAGGGTAAAAAATATATTTTAAATTTGTAACTTCTAACCTAAAAAAGAGAGAATACTTTTGGGATTTTTTTTGAAATTTTAACCCTAAGGAGTGGAAATTATATATTTGTACTTTTTAGGGGTTTTTGTAACTTGTAGCCAACAATTATAGAAACACAAATCAAATTGATGTCGAAAATCAGCAAAGTAAACCAAAACGGAATTTTTTAACGTTTTTGGTATTTTTTTTTAAATTTTTTTTGGACTATGGGGCTACAAATATCAAATTAACGACATTTGATTTAGATCAGATTGAAGTCGAAAGTCAAAAAAGTAATATTTTTATATTTATCGTATTGATTGCATTTTTTTTAGATTACGAGTCTTGCAAAATTAATGGCTAATACCAAGATTAAGGGAAAAATCACCAAAAGTGGCACATTACCCCAGAGACCCAGATTAATATCTGAAGTCATAAAAATAGAAAACTTCAAATTTTGGATAATGATGCAAATTTTACATTCTTATGCTCGTGGTACTTTACAATACATATATTTCTGTATTTCTTAATTCAATATTTTCTATTTATTTGTTTTTGTTTGTTGGACTTAATAAATAACGAATAAATTTTATTTTCCATGGCCATAGTCAACAAAAAAGCATTAGATTTGCAAACACCTAAACAGACTAGAATTTTTAGTATTTTAAACACAATTTATGTGTTTTCTTTTAACTGATTTAATATTGATATTAATGACGATTTATGGATTCGGACTGGTTCTGATAAAGACTTTATTCCATGTTCGATATCAACTAAAGAGCATAAAGTAATCAGTGAAAGAAAATATTTTGTCATTCTCACCGATATTTCTATAGAATTTCCACTACTTAAATAAAAGTAAAAGATTACTCAAATTTAAATGGTTTCCTCTGAAATTAAACTAAATTTATCTAACTTTTCAAGATCCCCAATGGCAGTTTGCACTACCTTCGCATAATACATTTCCTTTTTCCACAATTTTAAACCTGTTTTAAATTTAACTTAAAGGTAAATTCTTGTGATAATGTGTGTATGCATTGCGTCTACGTTAGTATGTATGTAGCATTACTCGTATGATTAATATTGTTGTTGTAAATTGTTTTGCTGCCACTTGCTATTCATTCAGTTTATTGACGAGTCGTCGTCTGTTTCTGTTCTTTGATATATTTGAAATTCTTTTATTACTTTACTTATGTACATATGTATATACTTCTGTGTATTGTATGTATGTATGTATGGTACGTATGTATGTATGTATGCATGTATGACCGAGTTGATACAATGGCGGACGTTTCCGTTTTGCGTTCATTGCCTCTGCCACAATTTTAATTTACCTAATGGATATCGATCCCACTGAAAAAAGGAATATAAAACACAATGACATAAAAAAAATTAAACAAGACAAAAAGAAAAAATAACAAAACAAACAACAAGGAACAGAAAATGAAATGCAAAAGGATAATAGACTCTTTAATAGTGATTGCGACTCTATAAAAAGTCAACTTATATGTCAGTGAGGATGTACTTGTTGTATGTTTCTTTGTGTGTAACTGTATGTGTTGGACTATAACATTTTGTTGTTGTCATTTTATTTAGTTGTTGCTGTTGGTAAAAATGTGTACGACTGACATACAAATACAAACTATTCGTTCTATACTTCAAATACACGTCATGCAATGGCAGACGTACTCGTATAATTTGTAAAGGTACGTGTTACATACATACTGACACAATAGAGAAGGAATTATCAAATAGAGGGTGTTAGCGGCAAAAATTTTTTATTACTCACCTGTACATGCATTTTGTATGGAACCAACTTTGTTATTTTTTTAATAATAATGTTTGACCATTTTTTTAATATGTATTAAAACAAAGCGGTACTTTGAAGAAAATTGTAAAATTAGATAATCAGTTTTATTAGAATTAAAAAAAAATTAACTGGAAAACATGCCTTTTTGAAATAAAATAAGTTATGATGTTGGACAAAAACATATTTGTTTTAATTTTGTATATATTTTGTTTGATATAGAAAATCAAATATAAAAATAATTAGGATCTAATCAAATAAATGTTGACTAAAACAAATTATTTTAAATTTCTATTTATTAACAAAAAAAACTGTGTAGTTTTTTTGCGTCGAAATCAATTGTTTCTTGTTTTCAGTTTTTGATGAGTTCCAATTTTTATTCGCACGATTTCAAACGGTCAAGCTGAGATCGGTAATCGGAAAAAAGTTAAATTTTTTTACGTTGGATATATAAAATACGCTTTACAAATGTTTGCTCGATATGGACTTGCTTGCTACGCCTATGCTTGTCAAGTTGTTTTCCCGATTTCTGTTTTATACAAAAGCCCATATATGTAGGTATGTTTGAGTTTATATCCGCAACACACACACATGGTTGGCAGAGGTAGCGTATGTGGAATCAAATGTGTTAAAAAGAGCGTTTCAACTAGCGTTGCCACTGAAAATTTTTTTTTGCGACCAAACGTGTCTGTAAAAACTACACTCAAAAAATTATTTAAATATATACAACTGGAAATTAAACTTTAAAGAACAGGATATTAAAACCAAACAATAAATTTTAATTCAAACAAAAAAAATTTAAATTCACAAATTTTTTACTCGTTTATAAATATATTACATCAGTATTGTCTTAAGACAAAACAGTGTGAAAATAATTTTGTTTTTATTTTCAACTTTTATTTTTTTTATCTTTTTATTCATATTTCATTATGAGTACTTGAATTTTAGTCTGGCACTGGGTGGTCTAATAAAAATTAAATAGTTTTAAGATTTGAATATTTATTGTTAGTTCGCCAAAGGCGAAGATTCAATAATAAAATATTAAAAAAAAAAAAAAAAAAATTCAACTTTTTATAAAGCAAAACATTTTAGAAAAAAAATACTAACAAAGGTAAACGTTATTTTGTTGTTGTTTGTTTACCCATGATAGTCGTTTGAACTTTTTC
Source organism: Melanophora roralis (assembly GCA_963583895.1). Classification (NCBI taxonomy): domain Eukaryota; kingdom Metazoa; phylum Arthropoda; class Insecta; order Diptera; family Rhinophoridae; genus Melanophora; species Melanophora roralis. The sequence continues at coordinate 64,597,526 of OY757188.1, forward strand.
TTGAAAAATAACTCCAAATAAAAATCTGTGTTTTTGTGTTGTAAATAACTGCTTAACCCTTATCCTGTATTCGTGGGTCAAATTTGCCCAAACGGTTTTTAATGCTCAATATTTTCAAACCCACTGGACGGACTTTTACGAAAATTTTGTACATTTATTTATTTATTGTACAGTGCTTAAATATGAAATATAAAGCCTCTACTTCTTTTCGCATAGCCTGTGTAAAAAAAAATACACATGTGGTATATGTGGGTCAAATTTGCCCAATACACGAAAGCTCTTTTGAACAGTGTAAAGCCACCTGCGTAGTAAGAGAGTTTTTTTATTTATAACTGAAAAATAAATAGCGACAACACAGAACAACAAAATAACTGCATTCTGTACTTTTGTAACTGCGCAAGAGCGCGTTGAGCGGTTGTGTTTAGCAAGTGAATATACAAACATACATAATTTTGAAAAAATGAAACCTAAAGAAATTGGAGCTTTGCTTGTGGAGTCTGATTTTGAAGAGGAAACTCCGAATGATACGTCAAGTTGGACGTTGGATATATTTATGATCCCAATGTATCATCAAGCTCAAACGAAGGCGAAACTGAAACTGAAGCTATAAAATATATTTAAAAAAATGGGAAATATTTATGGTCAGAAATATCAGCAATCAAGGATTTTGAAGAAGTGCTATTTCTGGAACAGATGACATAAAATCATTGTTTTTGCTACTTGTTCCAAGCAAAATAATGAATATAATTATCGACATGACTAATCTACAGGGCATTTATAATAAATTTTATAAAGTTTTAACATTTCAACAGTTGCTTTTAAGCCAATCAATATTCGGAAATAATAAAATTCCTGTAGATTATATAACTACAGAAGCTCATATTGGACTTGTTTTTTTGGCTGGTGTGTACCGTTCACACGGTGACGCTCTGAAGTCGTTATGGGATAATCGTAGAGGTAAATCTTAATTTAAATCAACAATGGGTTTGCGAAGATTTTTAAAACATATCGCGAGAGCTTCGGTTTGATAACAACTCTGGTAGAAACGAAAGACGCGCTCGCAATACGCTTGCTTCTAGTAGAGATTTTTGGAGTCTTTAGGAGGCAAATTTGTGGAAAATGGTTAATAGTGGTGAATGAGTCACTGTGGACGAGCAACTAGTTACATTTCGAGCAGTACATACTATCAAAACCAGGAAAAAAACCATATAAATATGGGCACTATACGATCTGCATTGCTAGCTATGCATGGTCCCTACAAGTGTATACCGGCAAAAAAAAAAAAAAAAAGAAATTGCAAACCAGAAAAAGACCAAGGCCGTCGTGTCGTGTTGGATCTAATTAAAGATTTGAAAGGACACAACGTTACTTGCTATCATTTTTTTTACCTCCCATGAACTAGGTATAGAATTGCTAAAACGCAATATAACATTGGTCGGCACTGTGCGAAAAAAACGAAACATTTTTGCCACCTAAAATAAGTTTACCACATGACAGTTATGCTAAAGCATATATCACCAGCGTTCAAAATGATTTAGCTACCCACTCAAGAGTAAAAAATTTCACAGCAAAAAGTTGCTTTTTTTTGCCCAAATCGGTCCAATAGCACGAAATATTCAAATAAATGTTCGGGTTGTAATAAATTTATATGTAGAAATCATTCCGAAATACAAATTACATACCATGAGTGCAAAAAAAACATAATAAAAAATAAAAGTTTTGTGAATTTTTCATATTGGGCAAAATTGACCCACTAATGTTAAATGCGTTTTATTTTTGAAGTACAGGATAAGGGTTAAACAACAAATTTTTCGTTTGTTATGTTTTTATTATTGAATCTTCGCCTTTGGTGAACTAATAATAAGCATTTAAGTCCTAACATTGAGTGATTTATATTAGTCCAGCCAGTGCCGGACTAAAATTTAGGTTGTCATAGCAGAATTAATTACTTTATCTAAGCGCAATTGTATCTTTTTAGATGGGTGTGTTCACTATGTTGCAAGATATTTCGAGCGAGTGAATCTCGATGAGTTTCAAGCTTATTTGAATACTTGTCCACATAGTTTAGGATTTCGCATTTAACTATCGGAGCTTGGAGATCCTTGTGGATGTCGCTGTTTTTAACATAACAAGGAGCACCAGTTATCATTCTTAGGATTTTGTTTTGACTGCGTTGAATTTTTTCTATGTTGAAACAAAATACCTTGGCATTCACCTAGATCGCAGCCTCACATGAAAGTCACACATAGATGCAAAGTTGACATAATTGAACTTAAAACGGCTAAAATCCACTGGCTAATTGGTAGAAAACCTGTGATACGTCTTCTATAACTTAATTTTGAAACCTATTTGGTGCTACGGGAGACAATTATGGGGCACCGCTTCCGCTTTAAACATAGAAAGAAATCAAACCAGTTAAAAAAATTACTCGTCTACAGTTTAGTTGTTTCTTTACATAAAATTAATTTTCTGAGTACTTCTTAAATAACTTACAGTCAGTTACTGTTTAAGACGACCAATTTTTTTGCAACTTTTCAAAATAAAAATTTACTGTTTTTTTATTAAAATTGAAAGATTGTATAATATAGATAATAGATGGATAACAACTAATTTATAAAGCTAATATAATAACTTTATCTACTGAACTCTTCTATGAGGATAGAAGTCTCTATGATACAAATCTCTAAATTTGCTGTTTTTTATTTTTATTATTTTTTTCAAATATTTTATGTGTAAAAGTATAATAATATTTATTACATGCAGGTTTCTCGTTTTCAGCGCTAGTCATTTTTTTTTTGCTTCTGATCCGATTGCCGAAGCCTTTGACCAACCCAAAAACGCTAACAAAAAAATTTTGACTTGAACTTTTTTAGATTTTTGTCAATACGTTTATAATAACCTGGGGGCTGGTAAATACTCAACAAATAAAAAACTTAACACTGAAAATCCAATGCCAGGTTTTCTTTTTAGTTGCAGCCTTATTATTTCATAAAAAATTGTCCAAATTCTAAATATATTTCTAAAATAGGACAAATACCGTAAGACCTAGGTTCAACTATATTGAAACTTATAATACGTTTTTTATTTAAGAAAATTATTTTTGTTTTTTTTATTTAACTACTTTTTTAAGCGAAACCTATTCTGGTTTGTTTTGATTTGACAAACAATTAATACCCGAATAGTCTTAAGATCTGTTTAATTAAACACTATTTAACATAATTTTTGTTTCCCCTTTTTTTTTACTTTGACCCTAAATTTTTGGCAATATTAATTCTTGACTTCGAAAGCGCAACATAATTTTAAATGCTGTTTTTCAGATTCTTTAGTCTAAGTTTCTGTCATTCTTATTTTAAAAGCACATATTTGTTTAATCATATTTTACGTTTTAGAAAACGATTAAAATTTAAAGAAACGAAAATCCCACAATTCCTTAAACCCCTAACAGAAACTACAGGGTCGCCTTTTTCTAGATTTTGCTATCACGTTTATTATTAATCTACGGCTGATTAAATACTTTAGCAAATAACTTACCATAAATAAAGATGATTTAAAATAATTTTGATTTTGTTGCCTTATCAACAAAAATAGTTTCAACGAAATTTGTATAATTTTGGATCGGATATAACAAAAATATTTGGATCAAGGTTTTACAAAGTTAAAATAAATTACAATTGGTGTAACTCGCAGTATAAGAGGTTAATAGTGCATTTAACATGTCATTTAATAGGGACCTTATATTTGCAGTTTTGAAGATAATTTTACTCAATTTAGCACAGATAAGTTTTAAGAATGGAAATAGAGCTTAAAAAAACTGGTGATAATCTGCTCTTCATATTATATAGCCCCCATTAAAACTTTCTTCCCGAATAAGTTTTTTTGACAACCACTGCCACAAGTTTTACTGTATTTCACAAAATTTTAAATATGTGTAAAGCTTTATATCACCAATTGTCATACTGCAATTTTCTAAAATCAGTCAATAATTTACACAGCTCCTATACAAGCCCTATTCCCTGAAATCTCATTTAGTCGCGAAAACTTTTAATAGATAATGGTGCATATCATAAATAATTACACATGTGTAAGTATATTCTTTAGCAAAAATGGTCCATTTCATGCTTATTTTGAGCCCTGCCTCGTATTGTAGGATTTCGAAACGAAATGTGCCTTGAATAATTTTTATGTATAGAAAAACAACTTGACAAAATTTCCTGAATATCGGCCCATAGTTAACAATGGTTTAACTGCAATATACCTTAATATTTTTACTAGGATACAAAATCCAACAAGGTAAGCCTTATCTGTTAATACCATAATTCTATCAAATAAAATAAAGATAAATCAAATCAATGAAACATAACATAACATGACTAACAATTGTTTTAGGTAAACATGATTACAGTTCAATTCAAGAGATAACAAACGAAATGATTTTTGCTGTAAACTAAAGCCATTGAAAGATGTTCTTATTTTGTGTAGGGTTTGCTTTGTTTGTAACAATATGAAGTGTGAAAACTTTAAACAAGTGGGAGTTGCAGTAATATTTACGTACGTAACACACAGGTAGAAATGCCAACAAAATAAATTATTACTTTTTGAAGTAGAACGAAGAAAAGCTTGTAAATTTTATCGTGGGAATACATTTATGTGTGTATTTATGTTTGATTTGTTTAAATTTAAAAAGGTGTTGAGCTTACAGCAACCCATACATACATACATAAAAAGATGGGCACAGACATACACTTATACATACTTGTTTTTGTAGTTTGGCACCAAAACCAACCACATGCCAACATTCTTGCCTTGTTTTTTGTAACGAAGAGCAACAACAACAAAATCAATCCTTTTTAAGCCCGCCATGTTTTACATGGCAACCCTTTGTGTTGTTGCCATAAAATTGTTTTACTATTACGTGCGCCTGGATGTGGGTTTATGAAAATTTACATTTTACTTGTGTAAGTGTGACATTGTAGATGTGTGTGTTTGTATGCATGAATGTAAAGATTTTTAAAGGCAAAATATTCAAAGTAGGAATAAAAATACATTGCTGTTGTTATTTTTTTATAATGTTTTTGTTCTGTTTCTTTAGATTTGTTTAGTTATTATTCTTTTAGTTGCTGTGGTAGTCGTTATTGTTGTTGGTGGCTGCTAGATATTTTCTTTTATGTTTTTAAAGAGAACCCACCAACCCAACTTTTGTTCCTCCTGTTGTTGAATTATTTTACTTTCCGCTCTTGCACCTTACTTATGCATTTGCATAAAAATATAAAGAAAAGGCATGTAAAAGCGTCATTTACATACACACACATACATACGTATTGAAATTCACCCAATAAGCATTTTGGCTGAAATTCAAGTGGAATTACATTTGAAATCAAGTCACAATTTCATTTCCAGTGTTGAATTACAGTTGAAACACAGTTGAATTCAATAGCGAATCCAGCAAAATTAACCATTGAATTACAGTCGAACAAAACAGTACGTTTATAGTGTAATTCCAGCCTTGAATAACGGTGTGATTCAAGTTGAACCGAACTTGAATCTGAAAATTTAATTATAAAATCATCATCTTCACCGCCGCCAATGATTTTCCATCAACTCTGTGCCATAAATAACGTATGCTTCAAACAAATTTGTTGTTGTTTTTTAACAAACTTCAAACAGACTGGAAAGAGGATGGATTTTAAATGTAATTCAAGCTTGGATTCACACCGGAATTCCAACATTGGAATTCACAAAAAATTTGTGCTTATTGGGCATATTAATTCATAAAAACACAAATATACCCAGCCAGCAAAATTAGCCGACAATGTCCTTATTAAACAAGTGTGTTAGAATTTTCTGGAGATTTCAATGTTCGAAGTACATGTATCTAACATTATCTATTACTAAGGTTTGTACCTATTTTTATTCCAGAAAAAAGTTTCAAACAAGTTTGAAATGAAAATATGCGAAAAAAAATTTAAATAATTTTTTTAATCAGATTTCTATCAGAATCTGCCATATCGTGTCGTTTACTTTATGTTTCGCGGTTATTAAGAATTTTCTAAATTTTTGGTTAAATATCTAACAAATGTCGGCCAATTTTGTTAGCGGGGTAGTTACAAATATATTTTTCTATACATATATATTTTCATACGATGACAATCGAATCAGTTTAAAAATATAATTGAATTTATATATTAGTATTTGCTGCAAATTATATCATGTTATAATTATTTAATTTGGGAAGAAAAAAATATTCGAAATAATTATATAAAGAGCTCTATTTGCAGTACCACAAATAATATTATCTTACTTCTTAACTCTTTTACGACTAAAATTAAAAGTCCTTAACATTCGCTTTTTTCAATCTCGCGATGTACACAGCTGTGAAAAAAGTTAAATAAGTGCAATTTAAGATTGCAAGTCGCGGAACATCCTGAGTTAACGTGATCCACGCAAAAAGTACTTTCTACTTTTGTATGCGTCATAAGCGTCAAACTTATAGGTCAGCTTAATTTGGTTGATAGGATCGACACTTTACACATTAGTCCTAACGTTGTAGCCAAGAAATCAAGTCTACCGCATGTTAAACATTTTTTTTAATTAATAAGGGATATATGTAAGTAAGTATTTTTCATTTCTGGGTCAAAATGTCAAATGTAACTTGAAATGCAAAAAGGTAAAAATGCGAGAACGCATTGCCGCATTGACGCAGGCATACATTTTTAGCATTAAAGGGACAGTCAATTTAAAGTATATTGCAAAATTTAATATATTTACGTATAAAGAAAAACTGCAGACCTTTAAGAAATCCCCGTAAATGTACATTCAATGCAAAAAAATCACACTACTAGCAATAGCAGCATTTTTTTTGCCGCTTAGGAAGCGTTGTGACGATCGATGGAGGCGTGAATGTGGAAGTGTCAAGCCGGCTGAAATGGTCGAGATCTGCGTTCGGTCGCCTCAGGAAGGCATAGCGATCCCTGCGAATTTCAGGAAGGCAAGAATTTGAAACTAAAACGCATGTGGGAAGTCTAGACTGCTTTTTGAAATTAAAACATGGTTATCAAATAGACTGCAAGTAAGTATTAGCAAATATATATTTGCGAATGATACGAGTATGCCTCATTTTCTGGCCAAACACAATCAACACACAGACCTATGGAAGTTAAGAAACGAAGAGCCAATAGCATGACACAAGTGAAAAGGCATAGATCACACATTACGCTGACTGCATGATAGTATTTCGCGTACTGCATTAGTTTTTAACCCTCAAGGAAGCTGACACTTTGCCTGACCGAAAAGATTAAACAAATTGATGGATGTAGTTTAGGTATTGTGTATAAGTTGGAATACCTTTGTAGAAACCCTATACAGAAAGAAAAAACACATTCGAAAATCAAGAATTTTTTTTGTGAATTTATTAAAATTTTTAAGTGCGATCCGTACTCAGTTTTTTTTTAAATCAAGTCGAGTCGGGATTAAAAAAATTAGGCAAAAGAAATTTGTTTCTTTTATGTACATTTTTTTACATTAAAAAAGTGTTTCGGTGGCTTAGTTGGTAGCGCACTGGTGTTGCAGTTCATAGAACCCCAGGTTCAAATCCCAGCTACGGCATCTACAGAAAATTAAAAAAAAAAAAAAAAATAAAAGAAATTATAATATAAAAATAAAAAATTAAATTCTTTTTATTAATGAAAGTTTCGTAAGCCAAAAAAATTACTTTTTCGTTTTTGGATTAATCACTTTTACTCTTAAACCAATATTTTTAAGCTTACATCAAGTACGGAAAAGAGCTTAAATAAATCCTTTCTTATCTCAAATGCGGCTTAAAGTAATAAATTTGTACTAGATAAATCATACTTGGTTTTAGAGAATCGCTCCTTGGCTTAAGAAAATCCGTACTCATCGTATTTTTTCATTGTTATGGCTTGATTTAATAAAAGATTATTTTATTTATTTTTTGTGTGTATGTTGTTAAGTTTAATGAACAAAGGGGGAAAAATATAAGTTAACTAAAGAAACCCTGTAACGAAAACGATTATTAGATGTTTTATTAAAACTATCTCAAAAAAATAATAAGAAAATAAATAAATATCTGGTCAGAACTTTCGAATAGTTACCGGACACTGGCCTTAAAACTCGCTTTATGCATTAACATTTGCTTGCAGAAAAAAATTCTGCTTATGATTTTAAATAACTTTCAAGTTTACTTTCCTAATCATACTTTTACCTTTTTTATTATGTATATGTATGTATTGAGTACGTGTTTGTATGTTTTTTTTTATTGCAGCCACACTCACATTAACAAATTCCTTTCGTTTAAATTTTTTACTTTTGCCAAAACACACTCACCACTGACAAATGGCTTTGCCTTTTGCACAAACTACAACAACAATGAATAGATCCTGTTGAAGCTCTCCTATATAATCGTACAAATATACATACATAAACTAACACGTGTAGGAGTACCCATTTGAACATTTTTTTTCTAGAATTATGGTACAATTTTCAGTCGATTAATCGTTCGAGTGAAACAAATTCCCGAACAAAATTAATTTTACTATAAAATTTTTTGTTTTTTGCTACTTATTGCACCTCTTGCTGCCTCTTGTTAAGACTAATAATGTTATGTGATCATAAATCTATAAAAATCTCACTTTCGAACATAATTAACTTTTCGAGTTACATTTTACAGATCCATGTCTTATGCAAACATTGTCACCACTTAGAAATTTGTATTCTTGAGGTAATATCTCAGACAATATGAGCTTAAACAAGTAAGAGCGCTATATTCTGCTGTGCCGAATCTTATATACCCTTCACATTGGTCTTTAAATATAACCAGCCGAGTTATTTTGTACTGCAAATAATATAATAAAAATACCTTGTGCCAGTTTTAAAGTCCATAGAAAACTTTACAAAATTTTAACGTTCGTATGGATAATAGAAATAGATGAAGAAGATTTAAGGTCGAGAGTTATAAAAGTTTTCGACATTATTCGTATTAAAGGGTTAATAAAAGTTGTTAATTTTTTATGGATCTTCTAGTCCCCCTGCTCCCCTTCAACTTTTTTTTCCAAAATGAAGGTCTTATCATCGAATTACTTTTTGTAGAACACTAGAAGTCGATAGCTGTTATAGTTTCCGAGATATAGCGTATCGAATATTTTATAAAAATTGTTAATTTGTATGGGAGCTACCCCTTCTTCACCCCCCACCCAAAATTTTTTTTCTTTAAAGCGTAGGTCTTGTTGTCGAATTACTCTTTGTAGAACATTTGATGTCGGCAGATGTTTTAGTTTCCGAGATAAAGCGTATCGAATATTTCATAAAAATCGTTAATTTGTATGGGAGCTACCCCTTTTTTTCCCCCTACTCAAAAAATTTTTTCTTTAGCGTACAATTACTTTTCGTATAACATTTTATGTCGATGGCTGTTATAGTTTACGAGATATAGCGCATAAAATATTTCACCAAATTTGTGCAATTGTAGGAAAAATACCCCTTCCCCTGGTCCTATCTGAAAAAACTTTTTCCATTATTTAGGTCCCTTCTTTAGGAGTATCCGTGCAAAGTTTTGTGGCAAGAGTGACTATACTTACTGAGATATATAGGGATATATGCACGGATTTTGTCCTAAAATGGGTTACTTTGAGCTTTCGCTTATATCTCGGTCAATAGTTAACCGATTTTGCTGATTTTAAATAGCGATTGTCTCCAGGATATTTCTAATAGTTTGACACCATTAACTGGTCTGTATCTTTTTATTTGACTCCGGAAACTTGATTTCAACAGACGGACAGACGGACATGGCTATATCAACTTCCCTATCTATAAGGATCCAGAATATATATACTTTATGGGGTCGCAAATATATGATAAACAAATTACAAACGGAATGACAAAGTGATATATACCCTTATCACTATGTGAAGGGTATAAAAATCATAAGAGAGTCTTAGACAACAATTTCAATACGATTGAGAGTAGCAGATTTGTATTTGGTAGACTGAAAGCGTTCAATTTAATATGAGCTACGGAAATGTGTTCAGATCATTAGAAAGAACTTGTACTAAATTCAGATTTCTGAAGGTAAAATCAACTGAAAAACGTCCAGAGCTTGCTGCCAAATATGAAATCTTAATAATGTGCTATTTCGGCCACATATTGAAAAACCTATTTAAAATTATTTAAAAAAGTGGTTGGGAAGTTTCGTCATGCCCTATTAGTTGTTTCGATAGATGCATAACGCTGGTTTCAGACCTCAATAGATGCGTGCAGAGTCCATTTATTGCTAAATATATGGGAAAGATACCTAAAAGTAGTTAATACCTTAAATACTTATATATTTCACAAATGTTTCGAAATAAAATCAACAAATGTTAAATAGATTTGAATTTGTAAGCTTCACGACAAAAACATTAAATAATTGCAGAAATTGCGGGAATAATTTGAGTTATTCAAGTTATTCGAGTTTTGAAAAAGCTTAATCGTTTATTAGACTATAGTCCAAATTCCGAAATCGATTAATTATTTGCTCGAACAAAGTCAAAACCCGACTAAATGGATACTCTATTACATATTTATATGCACATAAAAAAAAAGTAAATTTGTACATACTTATGCAAGTACATACATACATACATCGTTATATGTAAATATGGTAAAAATGTATTTTATATATCTTTTTTGCTTTCACTGCAATATGTGGCTTCCACACATAAGTTCTCAATTGATATGCAAACTTAAAAGGGACCGCAAAAATTATGCTCAAGTGAATTCGAAATGTTAAAAAAACATACTTGGTGGGTATTTAAAAAGCATCAACTAGAGAATTTAAAAAGTTTTTTTTTGTTAGATTTTAATAGTGTCATATCTCAAAAGTAAGTAAATTGACTTTAAGTGTTTTACCTATGTCTGTAAGATATTTTTGAAACAATTTTTTTTTAAATCGCGTACGTAACCTTATAAAAATAATAACAACTATTTTTTAATTATTAAAAATTTCAATTGACACAAAGTTTGTTTAAAAGCATTGAACGATAGAATGAAAATGCAGCTTTTATTTTTTTAAAGAGTATGTCATCTATGTATATATGTATATGTCTTCCGTAGAGTTGAATACACTATTCAAAGCAGAGCCTTGTGTTCTGCACCACACGCTGTAGTAAACTTGGTTCAATTAAGCTAATTTCTAGCCGAATATTTGCCATGAAAGATTGGGAATTGTCATTATAAACCTTCTCTTTCAGGAAGCCCCATAACAAAAATCCACAGAAGTTAGATCGGACGACCTCGGTGGCCATGGGAAATTTTCCCGAAGCAAATTCATCGAACTCTGGCTGTGTGTTGAAACCACGTGTGTGAAAAGTACGATGGATGAGCTCGCAGGTTTGGCAAAAATAATTCCGTAATAATGCGCCGATAATTTTCCCCGTTGACATTCGTCGCCTGGCAATTATCTCATGCGGGGATAAGGCACACCAAACAGTTACCCTAAGGCAATGCAATGTTTTTTGATGTTTCAATCGAAGGTAACGGATACCAGTAAAAGCAGTTTTGCTTGTTAACGTAGCTGTTTAAGAAAAAATGAGCCTCTTCTTTCTTTCTTTTAGTTCTTAAATGATGTTAATCTTAAAAGGATAAAACTTCATATCCCTTTTAAAAATTTCACGAAACGTTGCTCTTGGAAGTCCAAATGAGGCTGTTTTTTCGGTATTAAAATTATTAAAACTGCTTTAAACCAGTTCAGTGTTTTCGGAATACCTTGAAGATCGACTGGGCCCTGGACGTGGGACATTCATAACCGTAGCAGCGTACAAACAAATTCAAATTATGCTCGGTCCATCACGTATTCGCCGAATACCGACCTTTAAACGAAAATGTCGACGAGCAATTACGTAAGGAACCTTACTTTAAAAAAATATCTCCACAGCTAACGCGCAATGCTCACTCGACTACTGCGACATCGTGTCTGACAAATTCGCACAGTTGATTATTCCAACGGCGCACAGTGCTTTGATCCCATATAGTGATGGGACAAAAATAGAAGGAGTGGTCCTAGAGCTTTGAAATTTGGTACAGTAGTATAAAATACTTAAATTAAGAAAAATTCAATTTTTTGAAAAAATCGGGCAAAGGACACACCTACTGCCCATATATAGAAAGGACGAAATTTTCAATTTTGACTACATAACTGCACAGAAAGTTACAATAGTCCGTAGATTATTTACATCCCGTGCTAGTAACTTGTGTGATAATTTTTATTGGGATTGATGCAAGGACTCTAGGTCCTGCCATATATCCTTTTTTGCAAAAATGCTAAGACTGTTACAAAAGTTAGCCGATTCTCATTAAATTGGGTGGTATGGTTATTGATATGTGTCAAACCAATGTTAGTGCCAAATTACATTCAAATTTATTAATAAAAATAGGAAATAAAAATTAAATTGGCTAAAAATCTTCTACATTATGATTTTGACGACAACGTGAAAGTACAAAATGACAATCTTTCTAAATTAAATTTAATTTAAAATACGTATAAGTGCGTTTTTTAATAATAATTTTTTTTTAATAAATTATATACATATGGGGGATTTCATGTCAAGTGACCCAACTTTTAAAACCGATGTCTTTCGATTGGAAAGAAATTTGAACCAAAGTAAGTTCTTGCAGAGAGTAGCATAGACACAATTTTTTAACACGATCGGTCAAGAACTCTCTGAGCTAGAGGGGTTCAAAATTTGACGTTTTCGGCAAATAGGTGTTTTTTCTCATACATGTAGTTTATTACCTTTTGCTTTTAACAAAATTCGTCCCAAATATTTTCGATAGCTTTTTCTTCAATCTTTCAGAAAAAAATATTTTTAAAATTAAAAAAAAATTTTTTTTTATTTTTTTTAAAAAAATAATTAGAAAAAAATTTTTTTTTTCCAAATGTGCCCATTTTTTTTTTATTTTTTTTTGCTCAAAAGAAAGCTTAGGTCTTTTGCTTGAAGAACTTGGAGGTCGCTTAGTGGGATGCGAGTGGGATATCTATAAAAAATAATGTTTTGTAACTCAAGGTAGAGGTTTTCCAATTTTCGCGTATATTCTATTTTGATTTTTTTGCTATTTATGTAAAATTTTCTCTAAAGCAAAAAAAAAAATATTTTATGCTAAGAAACAAAATAATTTAACCTTTCCGATGGTATGCATTAAAAATATTAACAAAATGTGTTCAGACATTGCCATATAAAAGTGATTTTATTCCAGAGGCCTACAATTTTGTTGGTAATGCAGTGTCGAGTGTATGAGACTTTATTTGGTACTTGCATACCGTCGGAAAGGTTAAATTGTTTTGTTTCTTAGCATAAAATAATTTTTTTTTTAGCTTAAGAGAAAATTTTACATAAATAGCAAAAAAATCAAACAGAATATACGCGAAAATTGGAAAACCTCTGCCTTGAGTTACAAAACATTTATTTTTATAGATATCCCACTCGCATCCCACTAAGCGACCTCCAAGTTCTTCAAGCAAAAGACCTAAGCTCTCTTTTGAGCAAAAAAAAATAAAAAAAAAATGGGCACATTTGGAAAAAAAAAATTTTTTCTAATTATTTTTTTAAAAAAAATAAAAAAAAAATTGTTTTTAATTTTAAAAATATTTTTTTCTGGAAGATTGAAGAAAAAGCTATCGAAAGTATTTGGGACGAATTTGTTAAAAGCAAAAGGTAACAAACTACATGTATGAGAAAAAACACCTATTTGCCGAAAACGTCAAATTTTGAACCCCTCTAGCTCAGAGAGTTCTGGACCGATCGTGTTAAAAAATTGTGTCTATGCTACTCTCTGCAAGAACTTACTTTGGTCCAAATTTCTTTTCAATCGAAAAAAAAAGTTGGGTCACTTGACATGAAATCCCCCATATGTATATTTTATTTTACAATAAATCTTCTTCAGTATTAGAATCTTCCCAAAAAATATTGCCGCTCAATGAAACATTTGTCTCGTCGTCTTCAACTGGCTCATTAGCATTTTCTATATATATATCAATTTCTGAAAATAATGGATTTTTTTGGTCTTTGGATTCCTTTTTGAAGTCAAAAACGGATCTAAAGATAATATATAATAGTGTATTTTCGTATGGGACAGTCTTGCTTTTCTCACGATTTTGTGGTTGGCTTCCAATGCTTCTTCAGACAAGCACCCTGAAATTCATTTTTAGATACCACAATAGACGGAATAAATTTTTTTTCTCAGTTTGTAACGCATACAGAGACGGAAAACAATTTGGGTGTATTTTATTTATTGTGTTACGTAGCACACTATATTTTCTTTCGGTCAAATCTAAATTTATATATAAAGCGCCAAAGCTTTTGTTGCTGGTAAGCATTTTGAATTCAACATTAGGCTTTGCAAAACAGAAGGAGATTCCCGTTTTAAATTTTCCACTGCAAAATGTAGTTCCTCAAGGGAACATTTTATTACTAACTCTGGGAGTCAAATCTAGCGATTTTCAATTGCTGTATTAGTTTGTTGTGATGCAAAGTTTTATAAGATTTATGAAAAACATTAAATTTTGTCATATTTTGATCTAGTTTTTGTTATAAGTTGTCACAACAGACCTGGAAAAAACAAATTTTTTGGCAGTTCATAGCTTACATTTTAAAAATTTAGCTAACTTCTAGCGATTTTTTATACTAACTTATCTATATTATGGGAAAAAAAGTTAGCAGCAGTGGTGGGAGGTAAACAATGAAACACCAACGTCAATCTGTTAATTTAGCAGCATCTTGAGCCTCAAAAAGAGGCAAACACAATTTTATACTTATTTTTTAATTTATCTCGTTAATTATTATAATCTTATGGTATCAATTTGCTTTTATATGTTATTATATTGTAAGTTTTTTTAATAGTTTTAGCTCCAGAAAACTGTCGAAATCTGAGAAAAAATCACGAAAATAGCCATTTAAAAAAAAAATTTTTTTTTAAAGTTCCGGTTAAATTTTTAAAATTTTTTTTTCTTGTAGTTATTAGAAAACAGTATAAATTTTTGAAAACAGAAAAAAACCCATAGACCATATTTTTCTTTTTTTTTTTAATTTTCCATCAAAGTTAAAAAATTTTTGGATAATAAGCATTTTTCAAAGCAACAAAAACTATGTATAGCAAAATAATATAATGAAAATTTTTGCACAGTTGGTTTCGAATATAGTTAGCTATTGCAAGAAACAATTTGAATTTCCTAGTTCAAAAAATTAAATTTTTACAATAATTTTTTTAAAACAATAAAAAACCAAGGTAATTTGGGGTTTTAGCGTCATTTTATAGCGTAAAATACATAGAAACGCAAAAATTTTACTATTTTGCGGTTTTTTTATTAAACAATATTAAATTAAATTTATATTTTTTAGTATTTGTAGTTTGTTTTCTTTTAAACCTTAGAAAACTGTCGAAATTTAAGAAAAAATCACGAAAATAGCCATTTTAAAATAAAAAAAATTTTTTAAAGTTCCGGTTAAATTTTTAAAATTCTTTTTCTTGTAGTTATTAGAAAACAGTAAAAATTTTTGAAAACAGAAAAAAACCCATAGACCATATTTTTCTTTTTTTTTTAATTTTCCATCAAAGTTAAAAAATTTTTAGAGCTTAAGTGAATAATAAGCATTTTTCAAAGCAATAAGAAATACTTATAAAACAAGAAATCACAAAAAATTTTTTTGACAGTTAGTTGCAAATATAGTTGTTTACTACAGAAAAAAATTTTAATCTCATAGTCCAAAAAATAATTTTTTTACAACTGTTTTCCTGAAGCATGTAAGACGCGGGTATTTGTTTAGCCATTTTTACTTCAAATTCTTTGACTTTGGCGCCCCCTAGCGCCACCAAAAAGAGCTAAATCGAAAAATTTCTTTAAAATTTATTTAAAAATTATTGTTATATGTCGACCTATATATTTTTATCTACAATATAAAACATTTTTTTTTATTGTATTTTTGTCTATGGGACACAGCACTGTGCGGCGCCACCCTCCCCTCACACCATTTATTACGTTTTAAAATAATCGCATTTAAAAATATAAATTTTCCATTAGGCACCCTGAAAACTTTTGAAGGTAACAAACTATAAAAAAATTATTTATCTGAAATTTATTAGTAATACCGCTTCAAATCCATTTATATCATAATTTTTCGGAAAATCATAAACTAAAAAAGAATTAAAAAGGTTTTTTGGGTACTTAACTTCGAACATGATAATGTTGAATTATGACACTATTTAAATAGATGAGCGATATTTGTATGCAGAGGTCATATACATACTTATTTACATAAAAGGTGACCCAAAATAAGTGTAATTTTGTTAAGATGGCTGCTATTTTGGAGTAAATAAAAAACAGATTTTTTTCACAAAAACTTTTTTAAAAACTAAAATTTTGACCCCTAATTCTTCTTATTCATAAATGTCAAAATGCACTGACATGTGGCGCCATCTATAAAAATTCCAGCCAATTCAAATTACAACATTACTTTCGTCCCACCTGTTCAATACAAACGTATGTATGAACATCTGAAATAGTCAAAGTTAAATTTATTCTTAGTTTTGTATTTAAATGTAAATTTATATTTACGGAAACACACAAGTACATGCATGTGGAAGTGTGATTGTTTGGTTTATACATATTTTATGTGTGACTAAAAATGTTGGGTTTCAATTTTATATACAAACAAATATATATTATTGATGTTAAATTTTTAGTACAGATTGATACATACAGTTGAGTATTAAAACAGTTTTATATTTCAAATTTAGTTTCGCCGGCGAATAGCATTGGACACAAATCAGTCGTCTAGGAGGCGGCTTCCAGCTTCCGACTTCATGCCTAGTTTTCTTTCGACACTAGTAACCCTACACTGTAATAACAATGGTGGCCTTCGCGTTGTAATCCCTGTAAACGGCGACAAACACCTATTAGTTGGCGGATACAGTAAAAGAGGCCTGTCTCCGAGGTTGTGCGTTGGGGTATAAGCCGCCACCTGATAATCAATAACAAAAAAAAGAAGAACAGAAAGTGAAAACCCCGTTGATGGTGAACTTAGCAAATGATGAGGATCACGATTTAAGGATATGCACCTGGAATATTCATAGCCCATACAGACACTGTGCAACCATCCAACTTACTTAACATATCTCCATACAAATTTTTTTCCGTAATATGTTTAAGGACCTATAGCTGCCTATAATACCTTGCGATTAAATAACTTTTATACAAAAGAAAATGTTGGCACGAAGTTCCGCGACAATTCGTCCATTATTTACTATTGGTTCCTAAAGGTCCTTTTTCTGGAAGTCACTTTCAAATACACGCCTTTTTTAATTGGCGAATCACAAATCCACATCAAAACTCATGTCTTGTTTAATGGCAGCTATATAACCGCGCGTCGCCTCTTGTTGTAGTTGTAACGCCTTTTGTATTGTTACTTGTATATGCTGACGATGTCGAGATAATGGGCCGAAATTTGTGAGCAGCAGCCGCCACCTTTTAAGGATACAAAACAGAATTTGAAAAAAATGGGTGTAATGGCCATTTTGGTGCCTTAAATATATTTTGATGAAATATTAGATGTTGCTTTAACTTCCTTTGCTTTTTTAAGGAGCAACTTTAAACCCTACTCGACTTATCAGTGTTACGACATTTCCAAATTCGTTTTCTTCTCTGTTTGCGTATTTGTTTATTTTAATTCTATTATTTTGCACTGTTAAGCGTTTGGTTTTTGTTTCTTTTAAAGGTGTAGTTCTATACTTAAAATGTATATGTACCTGGGAAAATAATTGTACACCAACTCCATACGAACTATTCCATGCGTTTCCCTCTTAAGTTTTTCGGGCTTAAATTTCGTAAATCAAATTATAATATGTAAATCGTTACTTAGAGTATTATTTAGAGCAAATTAGCGATAGAATTTATCACAACAGAGTTATTAACATAATATGTTGCTGGGGCTTTACCAAACGAACTTTTCCCGATCTTCAATTTACTATGATTATTTAAGAACTATCACTTTTACTTCCTATATTTTTATGTTAAACCGATTTGTTAAATAATTGATTTATGTATAATTTCTGGTCTGTTTCTTCCTTTTAATATTATTTATATTATTTCTCAAACAGTTGATGCGCTTGTATTCATAGTATATTGCTGGTTCAGTTTTAGTTTTACTGATTGATATTCTACGACCTTTTAATTTTTTTTTTCGTTGCTTTTCTGCCTTCTTCTAACTCTCTTCTTCCTATTTTGAAAGTTACCTGCTTGATTAGTATATTTATTTTTAATTCAGACTCCAGTCAAAACAGGACCTTTGCCCGTTAGATGCATCCAATTACTAACTTACCTTGCCTTGTACTAGCTGAACCATGTGGCAAAATTTAAGGCCTTAACCGTCCTTTCATAGGCTAATAAATCTGGAAAATTACCTCTAGCCCCGCAGATACCACTTGTAATTCTTTCCAAGAAAAAATGTAGACATCTTAGTTCGTGATGTAAATGCGGGATGCTTTGAAGGCTCACTAGATACAAGGCTTGTGCTTACAAACTACTTATTATCTGGCCTTAACTTTAAAATAAAATACCTGATTTAGTCAAAAAATTACTATAAGCTGGGAATTATTAGACCGTAAATAGCTTACGATGCCGGTGATAATATCCAAATAAAAAAGGAAACTTAACGTTTTTCTCTCACTTTTAAAATTTAGCTTGAACTCGTTGAAAGCTGACAGAAAAAAGGAATAGTGTGGTTTTGATCATGCATCAAAAGATTTTGAAGAGGGTTACAAAACATTTGTAAAAAAAAGAGTGAGCAATCCTAAGCTTGGAACTGTCAGACAGAAAATGTCGCGCAATTAAGAAATTCACCACCAATATAAAAATACAACCTTAAAACAACCGTTTTGTGCTTAACTTTTTTTTTAAATTTAAAAACCAAAGAAACAATTAAATTAAACGACTTATATTAGACCCGTGCATTTTTTTAATAATAAAAGAATGCCGGAAAAGTATTTGAGCTCAACAAGTGTTTTAAACTGAGATTTTGCTACAACAAAAAAAAATATTCACTACAAGGGTCTGATAGTCTTAAAGCACAAGCATCCAGTAAGTAGACTTGACCAGGCAGAGTAAGTTAAAAACAAGTAAGAGTGATATATTCGGCTGTGCCGAATCTTATATAGCCTTCATATTGGCCTTTTAATATGCCCAGCCATCTTTCTTAGCCGAGCTGTTTTGTACAGCAAATATTAAATTAAAAATCCTAGTTTTCGAAATAATAAATTTTACAAAATTTTAACGTTTGCATGTATAATATAAAAACCATGTAAAAGGTTAAAGGTCGAGAGTTTTAAAAATTTTCGACATTATTTGTATTAAAAGTTTAACAAAAGTGGTTAATTTGTATGGGGGGTTCTAGTTCCCCTGCTCCTCTCCAACAATTTTTTTCCAAAATATATGAATTATTTGATCATTACTTTCTATAGAACATTCAAAGTCGATGGCAGTTATAGTTTCCCAGATATAGCGTATCAAAAATTTTATAAAAATTGTTCATTTGTATGGGAGCTACTACGTCCCTTGCTTCTACCTAAAAATGTTTATATCCAAAATAAAGGTCTCATTGTCCAATTACCTTTTAAAGAACATTTTAAGTCAATAGCTTTTATAGTTTCCTAAATATAGCGTATCGAAAATTTCATTAAAATTTTTAGTTTGTATGGGAGCTACCCCTTTTCCTTCCGCAGCCAATAATTAAATTTTTTTTTCCAAAATGTAGGTCTTATTGCCCATTTACTTTTTGTAAAACATTTAAAGTCGATAGCCGTTATAGTTTCTTAAATTTAGCGCATGAAATATTTTACAAAATTTGTGCAATTGTAGGAGAAATTTCACTTCTCCTGATCTTATCTAAAAAAAATTTGTCGCTTATTTTGGTTCTTATCTTTAGAGTATCTGTTCCAATTTTTGTGGCAAGAGTGACTATATTTACTAAGATATTTGGGGATATATGCACGGTTTTTGTCCTTTTTTGGGGTTTCGCTCATATCTCGGTCAATAGTGAACCAAGTTTGCTGATTTTAAATAGCAATTATCTCCAGCATATTTCTAATACTTCGAAACTGATAACTGGTCCGTTTGACTTTATTCGACTCCAGAAACTTTATTTCAACAGACGGACAGACAGATAGATGGACATGGCTATATCGACTTCTCTATTAAAAGGATCCATAATATATATATTTTATGGGGTCGCAAATAGATAATAAGGAAATAACAAACGAAATGACAAACTGATATATACCCTTATCACTATGTGAATGGTATAATTACATTTTTGAAATAGTCAGTGATTATATCTACCGCGGCACAGCCATAAACAAAACAAACCCCATTAGTTTTGATATTAAATTAAGAACAATACTCGCCAATTGATGCATTCTCAACTAAGTAGGCAGTTTAGGAACGAAGTCACCTCCTGACAGAAAAAAATTACTCTCTGATTTTGAATCTTTGGTGCAATACTTGTATTGTTCGAGAGGAAAGTTCTTCATAAAATCTTTAAACCAATCTGTGTTGGCGGATAATGAGCTATTTGCCAACAGCGACGTTGTTGACGTATCAAAAATCAATCTTTATGTGGGCTGGATCATGTTGTAGGAATAACTGAAGATCCCTCAGGTAAAAAACCAGTTGAATGCAAGCGTGGTGATGGATCACGCATAAAGAAAATACCAAAACATTGATGGAAGGATAAAAAGAAAGAAGACATCTCAAAGCTTAGTATTGGAAACTATAGAAAAGATCTTCGAAAGCTACTCTATTGTCAGCTTATGTAATAAACGTTCTGTAATAAGTAGCCAACTAAGAAAGTAGTTAAGTCATATTTTCGTTTCAAAACGTAACTATTATAAGTTTCAATTTTGTGAGCATATTGAACAGCTTGTAATTTATTCAAAATATATTTACACAATCTTATCTCTCAATATGTTACGATTGTGTTAATGCAACAACTGAATTTAAACACCCTAAATAATATAATTTTATCAATAATCACAATAATTATCATCAACTTTATCAGCATTATAATCATGTCGTATTACAGCATGACAAAACACCACTTGCACACACGTAAAAAATTATTTACTGAAAGTATCCATATACGAGTACAACTGTCAGATGTGAAATGAGTGAGTGTTTTGAGAATAATAAAAACTATGGATTATGAAAAGGAGTAGGAGGACGACAACAATTATTATAGTGTGAGTTGTGGTTGTGGCAATAAATATTCATTATGATTGTAATGCAACATCATCGGTTGACCACGGACCCATATAAAGAAACTAATGTCCACTAAATGTAAACATATACGTATAGTGTTCAAACATTAACAAACAAATAAAAGATTGACGAACTTAGAGGAGGTCAGTTAACAAACACACATTCAACGCCCTAAATATTTAGTAGCAAAAAATCCATTTCCATTCAATACTCTCAAATAGAGCTCATAAAGCCGTATGCGTGTGTTATAAATTGTTGTTCAAGTATTTTTTTTCTTAAGCTGCCTTTGCACTAAACAGAAAAAAAATTTATAAAATATTTTAGAAGAAATCACATCAAAACCAATGATTATAGGTTTTTATCCTGTGTGACGAATTATGACTTTAATTCAATCACAAACAACGAAGCGGATCTCTTAAATCTTCTTAATACTTAATACACATAGTTAAGCTCATATATGTAGCTGTATGTATGAACTTTATATCCTTATGAACAAATAAAACAACTGCCACATCGTTGTTCTTTTGATAGCAACAGGACGACACCAACAACAACAGTGATTTGAAATATGGGGCGAGCAACATTGAAACATAAGCCATTAATCAAACTATTAGCACTGAGTATTGCTTCTTTGTAGCGTTTTATTTTTGTTGTTGTTGTGCTGCCTTACAATTTATATTTGTCAGCACAGTCATGACACACCCTCTGTTTACTTTCTATTCTTCCTATCCCTCTGTAATAAAATGCATTTACATTTATTTTTCAGGATTTTTTTCTATTTTGCAACAGACTTTGCACAGAGGGGTTATTGTAATTATTACTGTAACTTTTGTTGTTATTTTTTTTATGTTATTGAATTTTACGGCCCTCAACAATATATAAAACATTTAGTATGTTTCGTATAAACAAACAATTGTACATGTATGTATATCATACAGCGGGGATTAAATCAATAGCAGTTTTTTATAGCCTTAGTTGGCTCCAAGACTCTCTAGGTTCTCATGAATACTGAGAAAAATAATATCATTAGCTATTGTTGACGTTTATGTTTGACTGTTGGTTGGCATGTCTGCTATAAAAATAAAGTACAAAATTTATCCCAGAGTACTACCTGGAGCGATGCCACACCTTTTTTGATGAAGCATGTTGTCATCCAGTTATGAACTTTTCAAAAAAGTTTTAGTGATTAACTGGGAAGCTTTAGTTTTGTAAAAAGGCCCTCATCGAAAGCAATATTTCTTTCTCGCAAAGGCTTTTTTAATTGTATTATGTTAATTAGAAAGGCTGGAATCAGATTGATTTTAAACTACTTTTTAAACAATTTTGACATTTTTTGTAACAGACTTATAGCCCTGTAAGACCCCAACTTAGGGCTCAACGGTGACAGGGTATGTTCAAAAAAAGGGTGGTTCATGGATTCACTTAAGCTTGTAAGCTTAAGGATTACCAATGGAAATACACTTTCCAGGCTGTGGAGATGCTGAGGAGGATACAGTGGAAAATAATACAGAAGAAGGCTACTTTACCTGAAATAGGAGACAGTGGAAAAATTAGTGACAGACGAGAAAGCGGAATAGGTAGTTATATCCTTTGAGACCTTTAATTCCCGGGACCCCGGATGGGATTATACCTGCCGTGCTAGAAAGCGTTACGAATAAATTTTTCTAACTGGAAATTATTGGTTTTTGGCATGCCTTGTTCTTAGATATACATATGTATATATATATATATATATATATATATATAAAGGTGAAGAGTGAGGTGAGTCATAAACTCTAGGGGCTAGCATGTGAGGCTAAGTATTTTGCAGCCAAGAATGGTCTTGATGCGTACTTAATGAAAAAATTCCATTGGAAAGAGCTGGAGCTTGCAACTTTAAGTGGTAAACTGGATTTACACAATGGTTGTTAGATCTGTTCTGACGTATGGTTGCACTGTATGGTGGGAGACGGTAAAAAGAGATGCTATAGAAAGCTTCTTACCAAGGTCCAAAGATGGCTCCACTTGCTTCACGCCATAAGTTGTAAAGAATAATTGGTTTGAGGAGTCGTGCTTAAAACTTTTTAATACGTCTAAAGTAATGTTGTTGTCTGAGGCAAAATAGTAGTTCTTCTTATGTACGGGCCATCTGGTTAGCCGGCCATTTGGTCAGTTGTTTGGCTCATATGGTAGCCTGCCTTGTTAGCAAGGATTTTATTTTAAATGAACCCGCTTTGAAATAGCCCCTTGTCGTCAGATACCCTAATATTCCCGCGAATATTACCACCGCGCAGTAGCTTCATTCCTAAAATACCTAAAACGCCTAAAATTTACTACATCCATCAGGCAAACGATATAAGAAGTTAAACTTAAGATCTCTCGAGAAGTTGCAGGTTCGTACACCTAATAGCCCTTGCTTACCTTACCTTGCCATCTGAATTAATTTTGGAATCATACTTTTCCATCAAATTACAAGCCACCCTCCTAACTGATCTAGTGATCAGAGAGCTTTTGAGCTATCGACTTAATGTAGGCAAAGTTAAAAAGGTAAGCAAAAATGCACCACAGATCACTTGGAAATGAGGTTGTCCCGATGAAATTCTTGAAACTGCAAACCGAAGAAGTTCTCGTACTTTAAATCCATTCCGCCCCATAAGGGGATATCAGTAAATGGGAAATACCAGACATCAAGGAAAATATCTTTTTTTACGTCATTCTTCAGCATTTTCTTAGTCATAAGAACAACACTTAATGTCTAACAAAATTTCAGAAGTAATTTTTTCAAAGAGGGTTTGAATGGAATATATTTGAAATTCTATGAGCGGGGCTGATTTTATAGTCTTCTTCTTTGCAATGTTGGTTATGATACCATCCCAGGTCCTCTTCTATAATCTAACTATCTAGCTGCTCTTAAGGCTCTCATCTTTCCAACTACAATTTCATGTACAAGAAAAGGAATTTAACTTTTATCGGATTATGGGTTATATTTTCATGAACTGAATATTTAAAGCCTAAGTGAATAATATTTTACACAGTTGTTCTTATATGTACATATATAATTAAAGGTTACTTATAATTGTAATACGTAGTTGCTTATAAATATATGAAGTATTGAAAGTGTAATGGTATGACATAAGAAGCTTAAATTGCTTATAATAACACAATGGATGACAACTTCAGAATTTATTTTCCTTATTTATTATTCAGTTACACATTTAAGATTTTGCTTAAGATTTGATCTTACAAGAACTCTGTCATTAATCTGGCTCAAACAATTATGTATGAAGGATCAACATATCTTTTAGCCAGAAAAGTTGGCCGATATCTGAAATATATATAACAAAAACATCGGCCAAATTTGCAGAATTTTCAACGAATTCTATCAGACTTCTAACCGCATTATATTTGAAATGGTTGACACAAATCCTGTCAGACATATCGTGGGAAATCGCTTGCCACATATCTAAGAAAAATCTGAGTGAATTTTAAAATTTGTTAAAAACACTTTTTACATATAATTTATCAGTTCAAAATCATAGTTTAATACTATTTTAATAAAATTCAGTCAAAAGAATTTGTAACTCCTTATCTCTTGATTGCAGTGATATTAAATACTCAAACATATTCTCAGCAAAGACAAAAAGTCCTGTTGCTTATATATATAAAGACATCGATTAGAAGTCGAACAGTCATGTCCTACAAAAATTGGCAACAAATCAACACAAATCAAGGCAGATTTTTGTCAGTCCTGTCTGATACAGATATTGTCGGCTATGTTTGCTTGTTGGGTTCTGACTGATAGCTCTTAAGAGCTTTTGTATTTTTATACCCTTCACATAGTGATAAGGGTATATATCAGTTTGTCATTCCGTTTGTAATTTCTTTATTATTCATTTGCGACCCCATAAAGTATATATATTCTGGATCCTTATAGATAGCGAAGTTGATATAGCCATGTCCGTCTGTCTGTCTGTCTGTCTGTCTGTGTGTCTGTCTGTCCGTCTGTTGAAATCAAGTTTCCGGAGTCAAAAATAAAGATACAGACCAGTTAATGGTGTCAAACTATTGGAAATATCCCGCTAACGATCGCTATTTAAAATCAGCAAAATCGGTTTACTATTGACCGAGATATAAGCGAAAACCCAAAGTAACCCATTTTTTTTTAGGACAAAATGTAATGTTCTACAAAAAGTAATTGGGCAACAAGTCCTACGCTTCAAAGAAAAAATTGTTTGATAGGGGGCAAAACAGGGGGTAGCTCCCATACAAATTAACGATTTTTATGAAATATTATATACGCTATATCTAGGAAACTATAACAGATATCGAAATCAAATGTTCAACTAAAAGTGAGTACATCAAGGGCTATGTTTTAAGGAAAAAATTTTTTGGGTGGGGGTGAACAAGGGGTAGGTCCCATACAAATAACCAATTTTTATGCAATTTTCGATAAACTATATCTCGGAAACTATAACAGATATCGGAATCGAATGTTCTACAAAAAGTAATTCGACAACAACGATTTGAAGAAAAAAATTTTTGGGTGGAGGATGGACAAAGGGGATCTCCCATACAAATTAACAATTTTTATGAAATTTTCGATATGCTTAATTTAGGAAACTATAACAGAAATTGACTTCAAATGTTTTGCAAAAAGTAACAGGATAAGACCTACTTTAAAAAAAAAGTTTTTTTGGGCAGGGGCAGGGGCAGGGGATGGGGTAGCTCTAATACAAACTAAGAATTTCTATGAAATTTGCGATACGCTACATCTGTGAAACTATAACAGCTATCGAATTTAAATATTCTACAAAAAGTAATAATCAAATAATTCATACATTTTGGAAAAAAAAGTTGGAGAGGAGCAGGGAACATCCCATAAAAATTAACAACTTTTATTAACCTTTTAATATAAATAATGTCAAAAACTTGCATTACTGTCGACCTCAAACGTTCCCCATCTATTTCTATTATTCATACGAACGTTAAAATTTTGTAAAGTTTTCTATGGACTTTAAAACTCACACAAGGATTTTTATTATATTATTTGCAGTACAAAATTACTCGGCTGGGTATATTTTAAGACCAATGTGAAGGGTATATAAGATTCGGCACAGCCGAATATAACGCTCTTACTTGTTTTTCCTGAGATTTCCGATAGAAAATTGAATAAATCTTACAAAAATGCAGTCTACAGTCTTCTGTGAAAATTTAACAATCAACCTCACTCTACCATATTGCAAAAAAGCCCTTCGCCTTAGGTATGGATACTTTTTTGCCCACATCTGTACAAATACAGGCACAAAAACTTAATGTACTTGTTCCTAAATACCACCGTAAAATTCATAAAAATTCATTATGCTGATGATGGAGATATGTATTTATGGGTTTCAAGGCGTAAAGTACCCAATTCGAATTAACTGCTGTGTCTGATGTCTACTGATTTTTCAAATACATTTTCCTACAGCATCCACCACCAATTTCTGTTTACAACACTTCATACCACAGATTTCGGATTCATCATCCTCAGTGTCATGCATGTAACTGTGTGTGTATTTTATTACCATTTTTTTCATAATCATGATAATGTGTCCTGTAATCAACTAATAAAGCTCATGTTGTTTCTTGTTATTTTTCCTTTTCTTGAAATTGTTTAAATTTCAAAATTTATTTAAAAAAGGGGATGATGCTCTATCATTGAACTGACTTAATAATATTGAAAACAAGAAGCTTGTAGTGTCGTACCTCTACTTACAGGCATAAATGGATGTTTAACATAATATTTTGTGCATTTGTGCCATGTTTGTATTCGTTTTATTTTATGAAAACTGCATTTCTTAAAGTAAATTTCGTTAATATTTCTAACAAGTTTTCGACTAAATTGAGGGTTGGCGATAGTTTTTTTATAGATAATGTTTCGTTACAGGTTCAGTAATCCACTTTGCCTTTAAAATCCCTGTGTTTCGAAGAAATTATTTATAGTTTTCGTGGGAGTGTTTTAGTGATATTATCATGATTTCAACACATGTCGCAAAATATCAAATTTTTGTGAATTTAATGGTTATTATGTATGAGTATAAATGTTTTTGTGCAAAAACATGCTTAATAGATTTGTAAATTTAGAAAATAGATTCATGGTTGCAACCGAACTTTTTCAGTTTTTATTTTTTCTCAAAAAAAAAAAAAAAAAAAAACACAATTGCTGTTTGATTTTTATTTTTTTTCAAGCAAAAATAATTTAAATTCGATTTTTATATAATTTTTTTTTGGTTTATTAATAGGGCTTGTTGCATTTCATTGGTTTTTACCCCAAATTCTAAAAAACCTAATGAATATTTTCTGCCTTTATATAATATCTTTAATAAACTTATTGAGAATTACTATATGCAAAACAAAGTATTCAAAAGTTCCTTCAAAAACCCAAAAAACTAATTTTCGTTATTCAACTGTTTTGATTTTCTTTCTACCTTTCACATCTGGATAGTCATTGGTTATCACTAAATGTAATCGATAGCTTTCGATAAAAATTAACATATTTTTGGTACGTTTTTGAATTATTAGGGTCAAAAGGGTCATTAACTTTATTTTGCTCCTTTCTAGGTTCATTCTGTAACTTTTTGTACATTTTTAAGTCTTTACTTTAGTGAACTAACAAAAAGTATTTAAACCTTTAATTTAAACCAATTAGTCCAGCCAGTGCCACACTTAAATTTAAAAGGTTAAGTGAATTTCGATTGTTTTATCTAATGCAAAATGTTTGATTGAGCGGAGATAAAAATATTATAAAAAAAGATCTTATAAATTTGTTTGTTTTAAATGTTTCACAAGTTAGTGTTAAAAAGGATCTAAAGGTAAAAAGTATGCATCAGAGGCTACAAAAATAATCTAAGTATAGCTCGAAGGTAGATAAGATGGCAACGCTATGTGTTTGACTATTTAAGATGGGTGTTGGCTTGTTTCTTATGCGAGCTCTCCAACAAATTCGACATAGTTGGCAACAGGCTAAGATACCTTAAGGGCTCCATTTAAATTAACCAGTGGTGGTTTTGCAATCACTATAGATAATAATTTCTCTGAAAACTATCTGTTTCGGACTTCTAGTTTAAGACATTACAAACATCTTCTCAAGACCATATTGGTTTTATCACTTATTTAATGTGGGTATAAATATAGGGAGTAGACGAAATAATCTCTTTAAATTTAAAGGAATAAGAAAGTTTCTTAAAACATAATTGGTGAATTCACAAGGTCTTGTGAAATCATATATTGTAAAATAATAGAACCGAAAAATATGATCGTTGTGAACAACTCTTCGTATTTATGTAGGTGTCGTATTTAAAATCTAAATCAGCTGATACGACCAAACGATAAAAAAAAACAAACACATATGTATGTACATAATCTGGTGCTGATCTTGGCTTAACTTAATAATTTGTAGAAATAAGACCCATGAAAACACAAAATGGTCTATATCTAACCTGGTAAGAATCTCTAAAATCCATTAAAATAAGCAAAGTTTTAATAAAAAATCACAAAAATTTTGTTATTTTTTACGTAAACAAAAAACAGCTGATGTGTCAGAGAGCAGTGCCGGCTATTTTTGCCGGCGGAGGCGGCTTAAGGAATCTTCTTTGGCGGTTTTGCCTAAATTTTTAGTATAGACAATTTTAACGGATGCGAGTGCTAGCGGCTCTTAAAGTTAAATGAAAAAACTCGCCGTTTCGTTTTAGGCGCTTGGCGCATGACTTTGTATATAATATGACATCACAAAAAACATATCAAACAAAGTTGTATTGTTTCACAACAAGTTTCGTATGAAAAGCAACAACAAAATTTTTATGCTATTGTGAAATTATATGACAATAAAACAATATGCTATCGTATCGTACCTTGTGAATTCGCCAAATATGTATTTGTATTCATGCACTTACAGACACATTCATATGTACATATGTATATACATACATATGTCAATGTAGTAATAAAAACAATAATAAAGATGGCACCAATGTGAAACCACACATTGCATGTGTTATCGTCAAAATTGTTGTCGTTACAGACCGATAACAATATTTCAGATGTTCCCTTTTCATTTTTAGTTTTATTTTTTTAAATTTTTTG
This sequence comes from Melanophora roralis, assembly GCA_963583895.1. Taxonomy (NCBI): domain Eukaryota; kingdom Metazoa; phylum Arthropoda; class Insecta; order Diptera; family Rhinophoridae; genus Melanophora; species Melanophora roralis. The sequence goes on from OY757188.1 coordinate 64,626,918, forward strand.
TGCCTTTTTCTTAGAGTTAGACTTACATTTAATTTTCATGGGTTAAAGATAGTTGGCTGGATGTCTAATGTGAGTATGTATAAGTGTGTGTGTGTGTTTGTAAATGTACTTGTTCGTATATGTTTATGTGTGGCTTAAAGATACCAACCAAAGTTACAAATTTGTTTTTTATTGTAATGATGATAATAAAATGAACTTTTTACGGAGTGTACTCTAATCAAAAAAGAAAACAAATAAAAAAGTGCAAATAAATTTTGAATTTCATAGTTTTGTGTCTGTCACTTTTTATCAGAAGAATTTAGGAACATTTAAAGATAAAAATTCAAATTAAATGGTAAACCGAATTAAAGCAACAACAACAAAGAAAGGTTTTCAACAGTAATATTCAATAGTTTTTAAAATAATAAGTTTTCAACCAGGACCTTTAAAAAAGCAAGCAGACAAGAGAGGCAAACGAAAAAAAATATTTTTTTTTTATGCACATAATAACCCAATTAATATATATTTATTCATGCAATAAAATTGCTAGACGAAGAAAACTTTGCTTTAAGGGTGTACACACAAAGAATAAACTAAGTATACTTTACTTAAATCAAGCTATAGCGGTGTCAAAAGTACGGTGAGTACGGTTTTTCTTAAATCAAGTACGAAATTTCTTACTCCAAGTACGACTTTTCTAGTACGAATTTCTTACTTTTAGCCACAATTAAGCCAAAAAAGGATTGATTTGAGTTCGGAACCGTACTTGATGTAAGCCAAAAAAAAATTGGTTTAAGCCGTAAACGGGATTTTTTCGAAAATTAAATGTCATTTTTTTTGATTTATGGACTTTTATTAAAGAAGAAGAGTTTTTATATATTTTATTTTTATTTTATTAATAATCAATATTTATAATTTAAAAATTTCATTTTTGTACTTACCGAAGCTGAGATTCGAACCACGGACTTTCCGCACTGCAGCACAAGCGCGCTGTCTCTAGGCCACCGATTTTTTTTTTTTTTTTCTTCATATTTTTTATTATTGAATCTCCGCCTTTGGCGAACTAACAATAAGTATTCAAATCTTAGGGCTATATATTTAATATTAGTCCGGCCATTGCCAGACTAAAATTTAAGTTATCATAAGGAAATAAATAATTTCATCTAAGCGCAATAGTATCCCTCCTTTTCAGACGGGTGTGTCCACTATGTTGCAAAATGTTTCGAGCGAGCGGATTTGGATGTATTTCCAGCCACCGATAAGCTTTTTTTTTTAAATGTAAAACAATATATTAAAACAACAAGTTTTTTTCTGCTTGATTTGTTGAAGCAATCTAAATAGGCTTGATTTAAGAAAATGTAAGTACGGATCGTATTTAAAAATTTTAAGAAAGATTTTTGATAAAATCAAGAATAAAATTCTTGATTTTAAAAAGCGATTTTTCGTTCTGTGTATAGTTTCACAAAGAAAGTTGTTATGGTACCGAAACCCCCTTCGGGCGACGATCCACGAGTAGGCCAAGATATTTCGACGGAAAGTGTTAAGGCACCAAATATTTGTTTATAAAGATTGGGGAGCATGTTTCTTTGCATAAAGTAAAAGTCATTTTTATTCCTCATTACGTAACCCAAGCCCATTTCTGTGCTTGGGTTACGTAATGTTGCGGTTTATTCGAGGCCTCCTAAGAGTCTTTATGAGTAGTGAAAAAAGCGGTATTCTCAGCAAATGTCAATGTGTGTGAAGACTGTTTGTTGGCATGTCTTTTGGGTAAGCAAAACCTAGAAAACTACAATCAGGAACTTAAGCCTCTACAGGCTAAAGATAAAAAAGAGGCCACTTTTTTTAAAATAAACTGACGGTTGGTTACGTACAAGGTTGTAGAAATTAACTGACAATTTCACCTTTAGTTTGGTTAGCAGGCCTAATCTGTGAGCTTGTCCGATTATACCATATTTTGACCTTAGGCCAAACCGGTTATTGGGAACTTATTTGTTGTATTTCAAGATTAAAGTCAGCTTAATTATAAGCAATTTCTTCAACGATTTCGACGTAGTTGGTAACAATCTTATGGGCTTATAAGAGTCCACCTTTAGGAGATCCTTTCTGTATTTTCGAATTATCCTTACTAAGGCAACCAAGGGAGGTACTCAAGCCCTTAAAATAAGAAAAATCATACTCTAAAAACATTTTGTTATTGATTTTATTAAATCTGAAAGCTTTTTTAACTTAAGAGTTTTAAGCGCGCCCTGACTGTCAACGTTGATTACCACGTACGCTCTACCATCCACGTCCTCCCCTATCAATTTCTCAGCCCGTAAACCCTAATTCTGGAGCAGCTGACCTTCTTCGACTCTTTCCTGAATACCGGCATATCCAGCCGACCCTGCAGCAGGCACACCTGACTCACTAAGCCTAAACAAGCTCTTTTTCGCAATTCCAGCAAGAAATTCTCAATGGAAAGAAGATGCAGAATGATAACCATTGCTGCTTGTGGTGTACTTTTCCTGACTCCTGTATTGCCTGGTACAGCACATCTCTGGACCTTTGACAAAATCTTCCTTATGTCGTCCCTCTCCAAGGTTCTACACTATACGAGGCTACCGTACGTAAGAATTTGTCATAAAACAGCTTTGTAAATCCAGTTTTCCATAACCGGTTACAACCCCCAGTTTTAACCTATGGAGTTCCTGCAGGCATAATAGGCATAGAGAGCCTTGCCAATCCTTTCCTCCGCATTCGCTTTTCGAGATAACTTGCCTTTAAAAACGATACCCAGATATCTGGCCATATCCGCCAGTTTTAACTTTACTCGCATCAAGCTCCGGCAGCTCAAAGTCTGTACCTTGCACTTTATTGTGCAGAGAACCAGCTCCGTCTTCGTTTTGTTTACCCTCAGTCCCTTGTTTTTGACCCAAGCAGACAGATTGGATAACACACTTTGTGTCATCCCGCTCGTGGCGGACAAAATATCTCTCGCCATCAAACCAAAAAAGGGGTTTCCCATCGGCGGAAGGAAGGTTGATATTTTTAGCTGACTGAAAGTGGCAGCAGCTGTTAAGACAGTCATTAAAAATCTTCTTAGTTTTTGACCGTACGTTTTACGGCCAGTTGGTGCTGTAAGATATATTTTTTTTTAATCCATTTTTTTGCTTTCTTGATTAACGAAAATCAGTACTTAAAATTTGATAAGGACATTAAGTAGTGATTATTGTGGGTGAGTGGCCTAAATACAGATCCAGCGAGGCTTGCACTTAAAAGAGCTTTTGGGATACCAACTTAATTTGATAACATTTTTATTAAAACATAACATCACTACCTTAATCTTAAATTATACGTGCCATAACATAATGCTCTAACCATAACCTTTGCCATAAAATCCAAAATTCAATTTCTATGATTATGGTTATGGCGTAATTGTAAGTCACCTATCAAATACAGTGTTGCCCATAAGCTTGGTTGGAACAGCTGTTTTCTGTGGTTATGGTAACGTCCTAGCAAAAAAAGTGGAAGTTGTTCTAAAATCACAACGTTTTCAATAAATACGAAGTATCTCTAAGTCCTGAATTTTATATTTCGAAACAGTTATTTTTAATGCCTTTATTTGTATTATGTGTCTAATGATTTGGATCTAATTTGTCATTAGCGACTAATAAAAAGCTGTTAAATAGTATTAACTTATTTCACTAATCAAAAAACTATGCAAAATTTTTTCATAAAATACCAAGGGGCTCATCTAAAGTGTATACTTTTCAGTTCTTCGGACCACTTACCTCCTATGACAAGCACGTTTTCCCAAAAGTAGAACTACTTCTGGTTGACTTTCATCAATGAATTTACCAATGATCCGTATGTTTTTTTTGCTGGGGTCACTTATAATTAAACCTTTAGTTGTTTAAAAAAACATTCGAGTGCTATCGGTCGGTAAGAATGCCAAGAGGGGCTCATTTTTCAAAGCCCGGGGCTCGAGATTTTAAAATTTAAAGTGGTAACATCTTTTAGCTCTTACGGTTGACGTTAGTATGTATATATATTGTATATATGTAAATTTATAAAAAAAATGAACATAAAATACTTTTAAGAGCAGATGAAAAGTTTAACTGCTTACTTTTAGCATAAAAAGTCTACATTACATAGACAGGATACGATTATTTCCATGCCAAACGTCAAATTTAAATTTTAGAAGTATTGTTTTATCTGTAGTACAAGCTGTATATTTCTAAGATTTTCGGGACTGAGTCCTGTGATTTTAAATTTATCAAACCCGAAAGATCCTGGGATTTTTGGAATTCGAATCCCGGCATTGGCAAAACATATTATGAGGCAGGTCATTGTCTAGTGATCAAAGCATGTATTTTGTATGATGTTTTACATGATCTAACAATCATAAAAGCGATTTAAAGAGACGAGTTTAAAGTTTGTCCCTTTTCTAAATGTTTTAATAGCCGTCATTTCTTATTTGTTGGAATTTGTTAGATATGTGTATATAAATTTATATATGCAGACATTCATTCATACATACATATGTACATACGTGTATGTATTTGTTTATTTATGTATGTATGTACGTATGTATAGTAAGTATAAACGCAAGCATATTGACGATTGTATTGGCGCCATTTTTATCTAATTTGGGGACATTATGCATGACATTCCAGGCGGTTGTTTATAGTTTCGGTTAAACCTGCACTGATAACGCCACCACAAAACATACAACAAAATGACACAAACATCCAACAAAAGAATAAAAACGGCAACAAAAAAATGTATCGGCTATTTAAGAAGGAATCATACACGTTTGTGGTGCTGTGGTCGAATATACACGAGTGTATACTGGTAACATTGTGGGGACATAATCCAAAACACATGCCCATACATAACTACATACATATGTACGTGCCTTCATACATACATATGAATATTTGAATTTATTGTATTCAAAGGAATTTTTATTGAATTGCCACATGAGTGGTTTATTCGTTTGTGAGTCACGAGATGCGACATTAGGTAGCAATTGAGCAAATTATGCTTAAAGCATGATGGTCAAACCTTAAAAATTATAGGTGCTAAAACGACAAGAGGTTAAAGGTCGGTTTCAGACTTGGCACATATTGTGCATGAATTATATATACATTTATAGGATTGTGAAACATTCAGTTTTGTCTATTAAAAATGTCGTTTTTTAATCAATATTTGCTTAAACAACTATTTTAGTCGATTGTTCATTCCTGCAAAATTAATATAATTTTGTTCTTTTATCCTTCATTTTTGCCAATATTTTACTTAATTGATGGACTTAACATGAAATCAATATGATAAGAATATGAATTGGGTGACGGCTGGTGTTTGTCTAAGCATTGCAGTAGTCGACATTTTGCATGTTCTTAGCCAAGTTAAGCAAACATTTGTATGCACATAAGTTAATACATACATATACATGGGTTAACTGAAAGGGTGTAAAGTTGACTTTTATTTTGGTTGTAGTTTTTAAAATGCTTACGCATTTTAAACATGCAAAGTCATCATTTCACATAAGAATCAATTTTTATTTACCAAAGATACAAGAAAACTAATGCAGTATAAAAAGTTTCGTAAACCATTTAGGTACAAAACATTTAACGCTAAGTAACATTCAAACTTAAATGTACATAAACGAAAACACAATCTTAGCGTTTCTGTAATTTGTAAATCACAAATATTTATTTTCAAAAAATTTAAGTAATATAAAATGGAAGAAAATAAATTCAAGGAAAAACAAATAAGAGGGCTATATTCGGCTGTCACCTGATCTAGGCAAGTTGTTTCGAACGAAAATATCATAACTAAAGCGGGATCCATTTTGAGGTTCCCTACTTTTTTAATGAAAAACGCACAGGAAATTCAAATTTTATGGGGAATGTTTATTATCATTAATTTTGAACAGCGATCATCTCAGGAATATTTCTGATAGTTTGACACTGGCCCGTAATGCTTAGACTGACTCCGGAAACTTGATTTTAACAAACAAACAGACGAATATGGCTAAATGGACTTCCTATCTATAAGTATTCAGAATATATATGGGGGATTTAATGTCAAGTGAACCAACTTTTAAAACCGATGTCTTTCGATTGGAAAGAAATTTGGACTAAAGTAAGTTCTTGCAGAGAGTAGCATAGACACAATTTTTTAACACGATCGGTCAAGAACTCTCTGAGCTAGAGGGGTTAAAAATTTGACGTTTTCGGCAAATAGGTGTTTTTTTCTCATACATGTAGTTTGTTACCTTTTGCTTTTAACAAATTCGTCCCAAATACTTTCGATAGCTTTTTCTTCAATCTTCCAGAAAAAAATATTTTTAAAATTAAAAAAATTATTTTTTTATTTTTTTAAAAAAAAAAAAAAAAAAGAAAATTTTTTTTTTCCAAATATGCCCATTTTTTTTTTTTTTTTTTGCTCAAAAGAAAGCTTAGGTCTTTTGCTTGAAGAACTTGGAGGTCGCTTAGTGGGATGGGAGTGGGATATCTATAAAAATAAATGTTTTGTAACTCAAGGCAGAGGTTTTCCAATTTTCGCGTATATTCTGTTTGATTTTTTTGCTATTTATGTAAAATTTTCTCTTAAGCTAAAAAAAAATTATTTTATGCTATGAAACAAAATAATTTAACCTTTTCGACGGTATGCAAGTACCGAATAAAGTCTCATACACTCGACACTGCATTACCAACAAAATTGTAGGCCTCTGGAATAAAATCACTTTTATATGGCAATGTCTGAACACATTTTAATAATATTTTCAATGCATACCGTCGGAAAGGTTAAATTATTTTGTTTCTTAGCATAAAATAATTTTTTTTTTTGCTTAAGAGATAATTTTACATAAATAGGAAAAAAAATTAAGGTAGAATATACGCGAAAATTGGAAAACCTCTGCCTTGAGTTACAAAACATTTATTTTTATAGATATCCCACTCGCATCCCACTAAGCGACCTCCAAGTTCTGCAAGCAAAAGACCTAAGCTTTCTTTTGAGCAAAAAAAAAAAAAAAAATGGGCATATTTGGAAAAAAAAAATTTTCTTTTTTTTTTTTTTTTTTAAAAAAATAAAAAAATAATTTTTTTAATTTTAAAAATATTTTTTTCTGGAAGATTGAAGAAAAAGCTATCGAAAGTATTTGGGACGAATTTGTTAAAAGCAAAAGGTAACAAACTACATGTATGAGAAAAAACACCTATTTGCCGAAAACGTCAAATTTTTAACCCCTCTAGCTCAGAGAGTTCTTGACCGATCGTGTTAAAAAATTGTCTATGCTACTCTCTGCAAGAACTTACTTTGGTCCAAATTTCTTTCCAATCGAAAAAAAAAGTTGGGTCACTTGACATGAAATCCCCCATATATTTAATGCGGTCGCAAATGGATAGTAAAGAAATTAAAAATAGAATGACAAACTGATCACTATGTGAAGAGTAAAATTATGTGTCTTAAGCAAAGAACACAGAAAAGACCGAAAAATTTTAGTTTATAGCAAAAGAAACGTTTAAAATAGCAAAAAAAAATAAAAAGTTGTTGGTTTTGTACATTTTTTTAATATATTTACTTCAATGCATTAAAATTTACTTTTTACAATAAGTTTTTAAATTTTAATATTTTTTTGAATTAGCGAAAAGTTAAAAAACTAGAAAAATAGCTAAAAAAACAAAAACAGCAAATAAACGGCATAATAGCGAAATAAAGCAAAAAAGCATTTATATCTTCTTTCATTATAAGACTTAGTTTTAGAATATTTGTTTTTTACCAAAAACTTTTTAAGAATCTTCAAATAACCAAAAGCTGGTAAAACAAATCTGTTAAGAATGCTGATAATAATATTTTTTTATTGATTTTTAATTGTTTTCTTTTTTCTCAGTACTTCTTTTCAATTAAATTTTCAGGGCGTCTATCAGAAGCACATTTTTTTCAACACAAACAAATTTAAACTTACAAGTTACGTTTCTTATGCACTTTTCTCATCGCAAGTGTTTATATATGAATTAAACTAACGAATTGATTTGTTATCCTTGTAATTTCAAACAAAAACACAAACAGGATCTAGTGCTAATTAAGTCAAATGAAAGCAAAAATTTAATAAACATTAATGAGATTTATTATAAAATAGGTAAATAGTTAAAGTGGTACGAAGATGATGATACAGTGTGTATTAAAACATACTGTTTATTGTGTGGCTTATTTACCTAATTTGAATTAAAAGCAAGTAAAAATGCTATATTCGGCATGCCGAATCCTAAATACCCTTTTCATTGGCCTCTTTGTATACCTAATCATTTAACTCAGCCAGTTTTTAAAATAGAAAATTTCACGAAATTTTCCGGTTTGTATAGGTGATGCTCGTGTTTTTTTTCAACAAGTTGTTCTTTCGAAATAATGAAATCATAATATAACTACCATGTAACAGGGCTTAAGATCCATTGTCCAACTGTTCCGTTTCGTTTCGTTTACATGGAGGCTATTATGCTTCTATCCAGCAAGTTTCTTTCCAAATTTTAACATCAATCTAGAACTATTCAGTAACAGGTTTAAAGCCGATAAATGCAATACAGTACTAAACTTGGGTTTTCTATGGATATTTTTGTACAAGAAGATCTCTACTAGTGGCGTTTTGAAAAATGTAAATTAAATATCAAAGTTAAGATGGTATGAAAGCAGTATGTGGATTCTTAATTAACGCTTGTATCCTCGGTGCTGTCAACGTACTCTTAAGCAAAAGAGTTATATTTTAATGGTGTGGGAGTGTGTTTCAGGGCAGAGCGTAGAACTTCTGTATAATATCTGTGTTATTTTGGAGAAAAATCTACACAAAGATGTGCTAAAGAAGATAATGTTACCAGGTGCTAATCATGCAATTCGATTTCCCTTAATATTACAACCTGACAAAAGCCCAAAGAAAACTTTGAAATTTCAAAAATTTGTGGCACCCCATCACCCGAAAAGTAAGTACAAAAGTAATAAAATTGTTTGAGAGTTCTTAAAAATGTTTTTACTTAGACAAATGTATATGAACAATGAATAATTTCCGTGTTTTCTTCATCTGCTCACATTTATGCCAATTTCGTGCTCCACTGTAAGTCAAAGAGGTAGCAGCAGATACAAACGTTTTGCCAAGAGTTAAATGTTTATTATTTTTGCGTTAATTTATTTGTCTTCTTCTATACACTTTTCATCTGTTTAGATTCTTCATCAAAAGAAAACTTTGTTTCTTAATTAATAAGCGACAAGTGAACTTGCGTCGGGCACGTGTATTCCACATTTAATGAACGGGTTGTTATTTGATTACTGCCACTAGTGATATCGATTTCACATCTTGAATCTGTTAATTAGTTTATTTTTCTTTCTTTTCAAAATAGTTTGTAGTTAAATAATACGTACTAGAAGAAAGGTTTATATTATTAACGATAATTGTGATTTTTAAAACAAATTAGATGTTGTCTTAAATTATCAAAATATTTGTTGTTAAAATCATTAAATTAAAAGAGGAAAACAAATGTTTTCAATACGCTTCAAAAGGATCATGCATTCATTTAAATTTCCTTCCGCTTTATACGTATAAACCTGGTTTCAGATTTAAAGCCAACAGGTAAAAACAAACGGCTTGTATTAGTGAGTCATCGTTATGTAACTCTATACTTTTAGTTTGCATTTGAATGGCTGTTGTAAAATGGAATTAAAAGATTTTGATGGATACCTGTCATAAATGCTGTTATAATCAATAAGATCTGTAACCTATAATGAGACAAGCAACAGACGTCATAAACCTACCGTCTTTAGTGGTAATTGTGGTTGTCAAGGCTCGCCTTTTTGTCAACAAAGAAAAGGCGCTCATTATTAAAAGTATTTAGAAACTTAAACTCATTTTATTGTGCGACTCTGTGATAAACAAAAACGTTAATATGCTTTAGCCTGCAACTGCAAAACAAGATATTTCGTCTTAAATGTTGAGCGTCGCGTCAATGAAACTACAATGAAAGACATGACGTTATAAGATTAATGTTAAATAAATTATATTTGGCCAAATTTTAGACAAGAAAAATACAATCAAAAAAAAATTTACACATGGAATGAAAAAACTGGTTAAGGCTACTGGTATTGGTTTATAACGAATGCAAATATTTACAGTGTCGTCGTCGCTACTTTCGGCTTTAATGCAGGTATCGAAATGTAAATATGTATGTCCGTGTTCAAATGTGATAGAAATTTGAGAAGGATCAAAATGTGTATGTTTTTGTGTTTATCATCACTGTTGGTGCTCTGTACGTTTTTCAAATCAGAACTGGAAAGGAATATATTTTTAAACAATTTATAAAATATGCAGACGGTAATTTATATGTTTATTCAATTGAAAAATTTTTGCAAACTTTCATTCATATTTCTTGTATATATTTTATATGTCACAGTTATATTAAGGCCCTTTTCGCATAAGTATATTGACCTTTAACCTTAAAAACTCAATTTCTATTGAGTAGTGTTTAGAAGTTGAACATTTTAAATTAATTTCAGTGAGTTCATATTTTGTAAAGTCTGCAGATTTAAGTATTTTTGAAATATTGTCATATAAGGTTCAGGTAATCCTGCTTCTTAAGTCAAGTTTTAAACGTTAGTTGACAATCTTTGCTGGTACTAAACAGCAGAAGTGTTCCTTGCATTTCGCATATAAAACCCTCAAAAACGCATGATTCTAATCGAAGAGCTCTTCTTGAAAAGGTGGGTTTTGTCATGTTATGCTGTAGTATGTCTTGTTCTTAACGTTATGATGTATTACGTGGCGACATCATTCAATTCGACTTAACTTTAATTCCCAACTCCAATTGGTCTGACAGTCAAATGTTAGTAAAAAATCCTTATCTTTTTTTGATTCATTCTTGTGTAAGTATGAGTATTTGAAAGGAAAACTATTATTAAAAATCTTTGAATGATAGGATTCAATGGCTACTTAAAATGTATAGTTTCATTAAGAATGCCAAGAACTCTTATCAAGTTATTTTGGTGTTTTTTTTGTTGCAGAAAACATATGAATTTACGTGACAGGGGTTTAAAGCGTTTGATGAGATGTATGTAACGCTAAAAAATAATAAAAATACAATTGCATCAATCGATTTAAAATATGTTTTTCGAGTCTGTGAAAGCGTAACCTTCAGAGATAAATTTTTGATATAGAGACTTAACCTATAAATTGGTGATAATCAACCCATTATTTTACATAAGTGTGTAGTTTCCAAAAACAAATGACTTTCGTGAAAAGTCATTATGACATTCAAAAATTACTCTAGCTCTATAAAAATTTTAAAATGTGAAGGATCTTATGCTTCCCCACATGGTACTGAATTTTATTATGATCGTCCCATTCTTAAGTATATCACCATACAAATGACCTCCCAGGACAAGAGCTTTGGGTTACAACTGCCACAAAACTTTGCATATGCTTAAGACCTTATGCCACAGACTGTCGTATTTATTTTCATAATGATCGGCATATAATTAACCATGGGCTTCGGATAAGTTCCATTCCCAAAAATTACCATATCCTGCATGATTTTTCTTTATATTACCCGATTCTCAGGGAATGGCCCAAAATAATGCATTATGTTGGATAGAGTGAGTTGGGTCTGCAGATATTTTATTTAAATTTCCCGATATTACTTAACAGTGTCAAGAAGGACGTCTTAACGAACTCTGCAATTAAAGAACAGATACAAGTTTTCTGATTCCTTTATAGAATATTCTATTAAAGTATTGCTATACTATGTTTAAATACCTCAACGATGAGTATCTTCGTCTGTTACTATGCAAAGTCAAATAGCAACAAAATGACTTTGAAGCACCAGAATTATATTCCATTTTCGGTCTGATTAAAGGTGGTTAAATACATATTAAAAAGATCAGATGGGCTGAAATAATTCACACGCGGTTTCTTTCGTCAAAAAAACGTGTTCCGCCCAGGGGGCATCGCACTGAATTTTCTGCTCCGCAATGTTTATACCAACCATTAATACAGACCATGCAGCACAGTCGGTCTAATATGCGTTTATGTGTCAAAAGACAACATTGGGTCTTGCCGGCTTTAAGATCGACCCCATTAGATCCTGGTTAAATATTTCATTTATACTCTGCCTTCAAATTCTAAATCTTAACCAAATGAGTATGAGTGGCATGTGCTGCTTTTGTCTACAAAGAAATAGAAAGGATTAAAAGTCTGACTTATAAGGTTATTGAAAAAGATGAGGGATAAAGAAGAGAGAACGAAGCCTTGCGGAACCCCTGATTTAATTTTGTACTCATTGAGGGGATTTAATTTATAAAAACAGTGTGTTTTCGGAAAAAATCCGATATAAACCGACGGTTCTTTTTACCGACATCCAAAGCAGCAAGTTTAAATAAACTCTATCAAATGCTTTATAAAGGTTTACAGTCACCACCTTACTTTTGGCAAAATGATAAATGAAGGTGCACAATATTTCTGTTAGAAAGGCCAGTAGGCCTCCCTTAAAACGCCCTCTACGAAACTCGTACTGGCGGTCGCTTAATACCCCGTGGGGCTTCGGATAAATGGCAAGGCTCTACTTAACCATACTCTTCAGGGCATTGGAGAGTGTTGAACAATTAGCCTTTGGGCTGCAGTTTCACGGTTTCCGACTTTCCCTTTATGGACATCGGTATAACATTATCTAATTTCCAGAATATGGGGAATATCCCGGCACGGTATATATTGCCAAAAAGTTAGTTTATTGACGGACAAGCGTCGAAAAGGATTGTTCCAAACCAATGCTGGTATTCCTTTGGACCCCGGAGACTTACTAAAGTTGAGACGCGATAAAACTCTTTTAAATGTACTAGCCCAAAAACAAATATATGTGTGACATAACCCCAGTGACTCTTTTAAGTTCGGGAAGTGTTTGGTTGGTTTTCGGAAAATGTGCATAACCTGCAAATATTTCAACCAAAGGTAAACATTTTTAGCCTAGTCAGTGACCAATATGTCATTCCTTAATAGAGAAGGGACTAAAGAACCAGTGTTATTTTCTACTATTTGAACCAATGCCCAAAAGAAAACAACCGTTTTAAGCAGATGCTGCTCGAACGGATCCTATTCAAGTCTGAGTACTTTAGCACATGAAGATTTCACCTTTTCTTGTAGCGAAACAGTACCGAAATTCTTGTTAGTGCACTAAATATTGAATGCTTCGTCTCTTCAGCCTTCTGTGCCATGATTTCTATCTAGTTTCACTTGATATCTTGAAACCGGAATAAAAGATTTAATTCCCAGTTAAATGTTACTTTCAACTATTTGCGTCATGGCATTGGCATTATCGTTTAGGAAATATACATAGTTTCTAGTTAAACTCCCTTAAAGAAAAACGGATAGATTTGTCCAATAAACCTCTTTGTATTTTGAAATTGAATGCTATTTCGGAGCTTGCGAAGCCTGAAGAAAAGGAGGCGAAAATAGTGAAATTGCCGAAGTTGCCGAGATTTACCAGAATATTAAATTCATACTTTTCAGGGTGGAAGGTAATAAAATGGTCGAGAGCATGGTTTTGATGCCATTTAACACACGAAATGTTCGTTGGTTCATTCGCTAGATGCACAAGGCGATTGTGCGTGGCGATCGCTGTAACTCAATATGAAATAAATTGTGGTGTAGGGTTTCAAATAGTCGCGTATAATCGATTATTACTTTATTCCTTTTTTTGAAATACAATGACAATTTTCCCTTGAATGTCTTCTAAATAAGTAAAACGTAATTATCTGGTCAAGTTTTTGATAAAACGATAAGTTTTGTTTTTTTTAAATATTTTGTTATTTAGTTGTATTAGTCGGATTTAAGTAATTTTTAACTCGCAAACTCGAATGGGTGGCCGGCCAATGCGATGACATCACAAACAAGAAATTTTAAAAATTTAAGTTTTTTAAGAAGCTTAAAAGTTAAATATGAAGACAAGACGAAAATAATAACTTTAAAAAATATTTATTTTGCTTTAAGTATTAGATTTACCATGGCAGCTGTGTTTTCGTTGCAAAAGTCCTTGTTTGTGTTTTTGTTTTAATTACAGAGTCAAAAGCAAATGAACGATGTTTGTATTAATATTCTTAAAGTAAAAGAAAAAAAAACGTTTTTTTGCCGTAAAATATCATAAATCGTCTGCGGTAACAACATTACGACATGTAATCACACATGAATAAATTATTGACTTAATCTTTGCTACCAAAAGTTTAATCCATACAAACACAGCAACAAGCAGCAATTTTGTAATATTTTAAGGTAAAACTGGAAAAACGCACAAGAATTTTTAAGTTTTCCCTATTTCGTTATCTTTTTCGTTTGCGTTTCATATTAAGTTTGCTGTTACTTGTGTGTGCTTTAAGCCATATAATGGGGAAGGCCGTTCTATTTCATTTTAAAAGCTTCCATATGGTCACCATTACTCACTACTTTTTATAATTTTTAAGCCAAAATGATGATTTTGCTTTTTCGAGAAGCCAAACTGTACACGAACAGTTACAATGCGTTTTTGTTTTTGTTAATTAAGGGTAGTAAATCCTTAAGACGTTTTATTATTAACAAATCTAAAATAAAAAACCACCTTTGAAAAACCAACAGAAGAAAGAAAGTGTGTAAATAGTTAATAAATATTGTTTTAGAATCTGGGCAATTCTATTGTAATGGGTGTGACCATTTTATGCACATTTTTGATCATAACTAAAATATTTTAAATGCTAAACTTAAAAAAAGCAAAAAAAAAAGCATTAAAGTTATCAAAGGAGGACAGTCGGAGAGCAAGATATCTGCTGTAAATGACCACTAGAAGACTGTGACGGGTGTTACCTTAAAAGTTTGATTTTTGCAAAATTTTAGCTTTAAATCAAGAAGTGGTACAGGTACCGCAGTAAGCTAAAAAATGTTACTTTGGGCTAAACAGATAGTTAAAATATAGAGCTCTCTCTTGAAGAACTGAAATAACATTGTACAACACGCTTATTCTACCCGTTTTTCCGTTTGTCACTGAAAATTATTTTTTGTTATTGGAAGTTTTTTAAGCATTGCTTGTGTTAGCATAATCTTCGAAAGAACCGGGAGCTGTATGAGTTATATCTCAACATAAAACTGGCCGAGCTCAACAGCGGTAGCTCTGGTTGGGCTGTGTCGGTTAAATGGATACGAATGAATTAGCCAAAAAGGCGTTGAGTGACAACTACCAGAGAAAACGCAGACAGCAGGTAAGACCAAGACCCCCGTGGAAAGACCAATTGGATAAAGACATGCCAATTCTTGGTTTACGGACGGCTCTTTCCAAGCATTTATTAGGCAGGCCGAGACCAACAGCTGGTTGTAGTAAGAAGGCATTTGTGGAAATTTGAAGTTTGAAAAAATTGCTAAAAACTATCGCTTTTATAAAAAACAATTGTTAAAAAAATTAATAGGAATGCGAAAATAAAAGAAAATTTAAGGAAGGGAAGAGTGACTGGAGGTCTGCATCTACCTTCCTTTCAAAGGGAAGGGCAAGTGAAGTAAAGTTCCTGTTTGGCTTTTTACATGGTGCCTCCTTTGGGCCTAGAGGTGAGGGATAAAACTCCCTAACGAAAAAATAAGAGTCAACCGGACGTTCCCTCTAGTGCCCGGTGAGGTCACGTAACTATTTATTTTATTATTTATTATTTAAACACACGGGTTATCTAGTACGAGTTTCCTACCTTTAGCCATATTTAAGTAAAAAAAGAATTGATCTAAGCTCGAAACCATTGTTGATGAAAGTTTAATGGATTGATTTAAGCGTAAACGGAATCAATCCAAAAACTAAAACTATTTTCTTGTATATCGGAATTATTAGAGAAGAAGAATTTTATATTTATTTTGGTTTTATACATATCTAAAATTGGATAAAAGTTTATAGTAAAAAGCTAACGATAATAATAAAAAGCAAATAAATAAAATTAAAATGCTTTGTTCAAAGAAAATTGTTTGATTTTACTTGTCATCATCGTTCTTCTGCAAAATAAGTCATTACTCTGGGTGATACATTTGGAAAGATTTAAGATTTTTTCTAGTATTAAGTTTTAAATATACAAATTTTGAGTTATGATTGTATTTAAATAAAAAAGCATTATGTAAATAAAAATAAAGACATATACTGCCACTACTGAAAAGATATATTTACCAGTTGTTTATAATTTTTTTTAAATATTAGAAAACCTTTTTAAATTATGGATAATAAAAGAATAATACAAAAGGGCAAATTAAGATGTAAGATAACTTGAGTAATTTCATATTTGCTTTCACTTACTCCTTTTAGTCTGTGGATGTTGCTTAACCTACATATGTATGATGCTTTTGGAATCAAATGACAAAACGTAACAACATAGTTGTTGTTCAAAATTTAATCTTATCAATTCTAATTTCACAGTTCGTTTAAATTTAGGTTCATTTGGCGCCACTGATTACGAATGCATTTGATCAAAAATAGATTGAGTTCCAAAAATATCGAGTGCCAGAAACATGAGACGGAAAAAGAAATAAAAATTGAAGAGCCATGTGGTCAGTTGTTACAAAAACTATTGTTTTAGCAGGCAACGAACAGCCTACAAAGTTTTTATTCATACTGATGTCTATGTTTGCTGATATATTACAAGCAACTGGGAAAAATCTCAAGTGGACATCAATCAGTAACCTTAACATAAAAACAGCAGCCAGCCAGTAATCATAAACGTCCTTATGCATTTAGTTAAAGGCTTTCTGTTGAGTCCTTGTTTTCAAACAACAATTTTATGTTTTTTTATTTATACAATTTAATTAACGAGTTAAAAATTAAAGAAGAATATGATCCAAATAATATGTGCATTTATTTTTAATCCTTAAATTTATTACAATTTCCACACTCTTGATTTTATTAAGATTTTGAGTGGAAACATGGAAATTGGATGCAGAGTTGAATATGGAATGAAAAACTATCATCAATAAACAGTATCCTTTCACCAGGATTGTTTGTTGATTTATCGAAAAAGGGAGACGCGTGTTATCCTTTTAATGCAAGCTGATGTATTTGTGGTTGCTGTTGTTGATTTAAAGGAAGTACTCGTGCATTGAAACACACAAACAGTTATGTGAAGGTAAGTGTACGCATGTTAATGATGCTGTATTGATGACGACTTATAAGTGTTTAAGTTGAAAAACAAAACAGTTGTAGAACATTCTTAACAATACAATCAGTATATGTATGTAAGTGCGTACATACATAAACTACTTTGAACAAATGATATGTATATGTTACACTGAAAAGAACTCATAGTTCTTTGCGATTAAAATATGATGGAAAAGTTTCCCGTTTTGATTTAAAGACGTTTTAGTTGTAAATCATTATTTTGAGAAGGTCTTTTATTTAATGATTAAAGGCAGTTTTATTTGGTCTTTATGAGTCGATATCAATTTCAAAAATTGAAAACAATTTGCATATGTATGTATATGGGCTGGTGCTCCAAAAGTTATTTCTAAGCTTCTCGGCGGCGTAAAGAATCAGGGAACTTGTGCCCAAAACCCGAAATTTCGTTCCCTAAACGCGTCTTTCAAAAAGCGCACACCAATTCCTGGACGACTGTCCGGTGATTCCCAATACGCACTTCAAGGAAAATTCGCACAGTTTGTACGAGGAATGAACTGTTAAAGATGTTTTTCTTACCGCAGTTAATACTGAAAATTTTAAATCCTCCTTACAATAGTTTACCCACGTGTTACCAACACTGCCTATTGCATGTACAAGGGTCATCCCTTGAGTGCTGGTTTTTTAAAAAATATTTTAAGAGAGAATCAGTAATATTTTTTAAAGTTTTTAGCTTTTAAATTACTTTTTTTAAGAAACCCAAAAATTTTCAAGATTTCTAAAATAATATTAAGTAGAGCTGCATTTGTTGATATTTCCTTATGTCTTTTGCTGCCTAATTGCGAATAATAATTCATGCACTATTGTATTATCAATGGTATACGACTTATTATCTGCTCTAAGGAATTAATGATGAATGTATCAGACGCGTTATAGGTTACGGATAGTGGTACGTTCCACAGATATGCAAAGAAGCTAAGTTTTGTAGCCGCGGACAGTCATCGGTTCCGGAAATAGAGTCTTAGAGGGATGACGGTTGTAACCGATCTTCGCACATATGCTCTGAGAGTCACTAATTCTGGAAGACATCAATGATTGCCTTGGTAGCCTTAATGAACGTATTAAAAAAGCTGTTAAACATGCTCCTTTTACATATCACTATACTAAAAACAGCAGAATATACTTTGCCGATGTAAGACAACTTTTATCTAAAACAAGTAAGAGCGCTATATTCGACTGTGCCGAATCTTATATACCCTTCACATTGGCCTTTCGAAATCCCAAACTTTTTTTATTTTTATCCATTTTTTTACTTATGCAATATTTCTTATTTTTAAATAGGGGTCGGTGTCACTTTTTAACACTCCACGGGTGACTACGGGTAAGTTGTAGGGGTTTTCATCCAAATTTTTTCAAATTTTGCTAGGCAACCTCCTTAGAGGGGGGATAGGGGGTAAGTATTTTTAAGAATATGTTTGGGAGGGGAAACTAAGGAGGGTCAGTGATACATTTTATTCCTCTAGGGGCGGCTCCAGGAAAGTTGCACCCTTTTTTACCTTATTTTTTAAAATTTTGTATGGCAACCATGTTAGGGGCTGTAAATAGAGGGTAACTATGCTCCACAAAAATGTTTGGGTGGATAAACTAATTGGGGTCGGTCGTACACTTTATTGCTCTATGTCTAACTCTGAAGAAGTTGTGGGCATTTTCATATCCTTTTTGTTAATTTTGTATGGCAACCCCCTTAGGGCGTGGTGATAGGGGGTAAGTATACTCTAGGAATATGTTTGGGAGAAAAAACTAATGGGGGTCGGTCGTACACTTTATTGCTCTAAGGCCAACTTTGAAGAAGTTGTGGGCATTTTTACATCAGTTATGTAAATTTTGTATGGCAACCCCCTTATAGCATGGTGATTGGGGGTAAGTATACCCTAGGAATACGTTTGGGAGCAAAAACTAATGGGGGTCTGTGAAAAACTTTTTTCCTCTAGGGGCGAATCCGGGAAAGTTGTAGCTGTTTTTGCCTTATTTTTTTAAATTTTAAATGTAAACCATGTTAGGGGCTGAAGAAAGAGAGTAAGTATGTTTCACAAAAATGTTTGGATGAATAAAATAATTCGGGTCGGTCTTACATTTTACCTTTGTAGGAGAACCCTGGAAGCCGTAGGAGCGATATTATAAATGTTTAAATTAAGCTTTGCATGGCAACCCTGTTATATGGATGAATACTAATAAAATTTTCGTTCTGGGTATTGTTCAATAATATCAACATGACTGTTTCTGTTTTTTTCTTTTTTTGTTGTTGTTTTATTATTACATACATAAGTATGTCCTTTGTTGTTGTTGTAGTCTAAGAAAAAGGAGGTATTCTTGGTTTTTCCTTATATCTCGGTCATTTATCGGGCGATTTTGCTGAATTTCAATGCCGATTTTCTCGCGACTATCTCCGACAGTTTGATACCGTTTACTGGTCTATGCGACATTGGTGGGCTTCAGAAAGTTGATTTCAACCATAACACGGACAGACGGACATCGCTAAATCGGCTTTCCTATCTATAAGGATCCAGAGTATATATACTTTATGGCGTCCCAAATGGATAATAAAGAAATTACAAACGGAATGACAAACTTATATATACCTTTATCACGTATGTGAAGGGTATAAAAAGAAGAGTCAAAAAAAGAGTGGCAAAAGTGTAGACCGCCCTAAATTTAAAACTAAGCTAAAAGAACGTACAAACCAACCCAGAACATTGCTAAAGGCACATAGAATAGCATCACTAAAAGAACACTGGAAAGATTTAGGTTCGAATTCTCCAACAAATCAATCTTTATGGCGATCAGCCAAAGGTCTTAGAAGACCGGTTATCGTAAATTCACCATTGCACCTTGAAGGTAAAGTCTTGCAGATTTATAAGTCTGTTATTATCCACGTCGAAATTGTTCAAGTATTTTCTTTAAAACATTTTAACCCCGACATTAAATTATAACAACTGTAAACTTTATCATCAATTACGCTTCAGGCCTTAATACTTATAATATTATCGAGCAAACCTACAGATTGGTACAGGTTATAGGAAAAGCTTTTGAGGGAGGAGGTACTGTTCGTACTTTTTATCGATATCTCTCCGGTTTTATCAAAGCTAAACTTACCAGTGAATCTCTAAAACCTTTTAGAAAAGTACACAACCGGTTGAAAATTTACGATAAAAGAGGAAGTCTATTTAAGCTGCCCTTAAATAATAAGGGCTCAAGAGAGTGTTTTAGAGCTGATTCTGAACTTGCCTTACAAATCCCCATTCACAAACATCTTGAAGCAAGTAGAAAAAGCTGGAAACAAATCTGAATCTGTTTGGGGGGGGGGGGGGTAATACGTTACAAAATGGTGGAAACACTAGTTTAAAGAGAGGGAATACCGTTTGCCTCCAGATGAGGGTATCGAAATTGACGATTACCAAAATTAAGAAGATTAATTTTTGTCTGGGATTAGCTAATAAACATACATATAACCTATAGGTATAGTAGAAACTGTTTGAATATTTATTGTTAGTTCATAAACATTTCAATACAATAAATGCTGGAAAAAAATAATTCTACCAAAAGATTTAAAAGATTGTAAGCCCTTGTTGCCATTTTGAATCAATAGCTGAGGCCCACCGTTATAGATTTGAAACGTCTGCAAGCAGGCGCCTGATCTGTAATCAGGTGGTTTGCTTTAGAAATATTATTATCTTAGAAAATTTCAGAATTTGTGGACTTAAAATCAAAACTTGATATGGTAGACTTACCAGCATTCAATTAAATTTCTTCTTTCAGTGCATAAGTATATTGTGCAAATGCATTTAATTCCTTTTAATAATGGTAGAAGTGGTATCATTGAGTTAAAAATGTATCCAATCAGATATTTTTAATACAAATGAGCAACTACAAGCCGAAACATTATTTTATGGGATATTTTTTATCGCATTTAACAAAATACAGGAAAAAAGAAACAAATAAAAATACAATTTTATTGAAAATATATAAAAATACAAGTGTTTTTGGTATAATTTTTGCTGGTTTGAAACAAATATTTAATGGATTTCAAGAGGTTCCCCTTGTATTTTTAAGTTGATAATGCATTTGTATTTCTCTTTATGTTATTGTTTTCTTGTGATACATATTCGATTCAAAAAAGGGGTAAATATGAAAACTGTTGAGTATATACATACGTAGGCAAATGCAGTGCATGTACTTACAAATGCTAAATTTGTTTTAAACTTAAAAGTCTTTTTAAATGTTTTTATATTGCGCAGATGTGTTAGAAGAAATAAATTTAAATACATGTGTTTACTAAAATTTGTTAAAATCTCCGTCACACATTTGGTATGTTTTTAGAATAGTTAAAATTGGCAGGGAACTTTATACTTATAAACAATGTTTCATGAACCTATGTTAGGTTAAATGAATTTACCTTTTTGATAATGTGTTTCTTTTATACCCACACCTCCTAGGCGGTAGAGGTATTATGCAATTGAGTAGATTTTTGTAACTTCCAAAAATAATATTCAAACACCAATCTTTAGTTATGCCCTTAATGCCCGTCTACCAAAAATTCCACTCAAATGCGTAAAATGCATGAGAATAATGTTTGAATTGGGATGACAGAGGCATCCTTTTTTTAAAGAAAAACCATGGTTAGATTAAACTGTAATGAAATCCAGGGTGCTTCAAACTCTCTTTGCTAATGCCATTAGCCATATTAGCCTTCAACCCTTGGAACAAATAAAAGTCTAGACAGATTGCCCTGGAGAGTACAAGAGCTGCACAGTTACACAGAGTATGCTTAACTACTCTACTAATGAATAATTTGCGCTCTTAAACAATTGAGGAGTAGGTAAAGTATGCGGTGACTGCCTAGATTGCCGCATGGCATTCAATAAATACGTTCATCTGAGAATTCTTAGTGTGATAAGGCAAGATCGGCGGCCAAATTGGCTTCTAGAATTTCTGCCTGAAATACACTGCAGTCATCAGGAAGCTTATACGACTTGTTGATACTCAGTTCTCGGCAAAAAACTGCAGAAATTTGTTTTTTACAATATAACGGAAATATGGCAAAAACGACATTAAGTGGCATATGCCGATTTAAATTAGCCCTGAACATCACAAACAAAATACATTAGACATACACATTTATATCATCTAGAAGTATAATTTGGCAAAACAAAAAGTGATTCGGGCGGGCCAACTTTATTGCTCGTTTCAAAAATCATTTTTCCTAAAATATTTGTCCATTTTAAATTAAATAAATAAGCACCATCAATTGAATTTACCCCTTTTAATCCTTTTATCTTATTTCAAACGCTTCAACATTAAAGCGATAATTGCAAAAAAGGCCTGCAAATGTAACAATTCTCTTAAATTGAGTGGAAGTAATAATTTAATAGAAACAGAAATAAAATCAAACATATTATTTTAACCGGAACTGAGAAGAAAAATGTGTGAAGAAGTTCATCGTTATTACCAATTGCGAAAATTCCATACGCATGTCATCGTTTGAACTCTTTACACTTGAAATTTTTACTCACAAAGTTAATCAATCTGGCATTTATAGTGTAATGGAAGCCAGATATTTGTAAGCTTGTTGGTAAGTGTACGTGTGTGTAAAAAATTCATTGCACGTACCTACGTCGAATAACAAAAGGAGACTTTAATTTCTAAAGAAAATAAAAGTTCTTGTTTAATCAACACCCCGTTTTAGCAATAAAATATGTATATGAATTGCCATCAATTCAAGCGGAAGAAATCTTTTTTTTGTTTAAAAACTAACAAAAGTGGTGTCATATTGTACGCGTGTTAACACTTTGAAATATGTTTGCTTGGTGGTACGTTAAGATTCGGCTGAAAAAAATCTTTCTAACTTGCCATAAGGTTGGCAAGTTTTTTTTAAATAAATGATTCACGCATGAATCACTAATGATTGTAAATAAATTAATAAATATTTTTTTACAAGAGCTTTGTTTCCATATGTGCTAAATTATGAATGTCTGAAGTAAGGAGTACATTACTTTGTTATTTTGGTTTCGTTTCTATGATGCACATTTTTTATTTAAGAAGCAAAATGTTTGTATAAATGCTTGAATTAAGTTTTTTTTAGGTCACCATACCAAAGAACAAAATTTTCCTAAACTTTTTGTTGATTATACCCTTCACATACATGATAAGGGTATATATAAGTGTGTCATTCCGTTTGTCATTTCTTTAATATCCATCTGCGACCCCATAAAGTATACATTTTCTTAGTCCTTATGGATATGGAAGCCGATTTGGCGATGTTAATCTGCCCGTCTGCCCTTCTGCCCGTGTCATGGTTGAAAACAACTTGAAAAGCCCCCCGATGTTTCATAGACCCGTAAGTGGTACCAAACTATCAGAAATATCTGCGAGCAAATCGTTATTGAAATCCAGCAAAATCGATCGATAACTGACCGAGATATAAGCCAGCAACCAGCACAATCTCTGTTTATTTCTCTAAGGTTTGTACAGAAAAACCTTTACAACTATCACGGAGTTGCTTCTACACAGGTGCAATTTTTCTTTGCAAATATTTTTGTGGAACATACCTACACCATATCTTTGCTCACTAACAGGGTTTCCGCACAAGGTTAGTTTTTAAAAATTTTTTTGACGAATGTAACACCAACCACCATTAATTTTTCCTCCCAAATATTTTTGTGGAACATGCTTACCACCTATCACCCGCTGCTAAGGAGATTTCCATACAAAATTTGAAAAAAAAAGTGTTAAACCTCTACAGCTTCCCCGGAGTCACTCTTAAAAGAATAAAATGTGTTACAGACTCGCATTAGTTTCCCCTCCCAAACATATTCTTAGAACATACTTACCTCCTATCTCCAGCACCTTATAGCATTGCCATACAAAATTTACAAAAATTATGTTAGAACTCCCATAACTTCCTTAAAGTCGGCGTTAGAAATATAAAGCGTATGACCGACCCCTGCCAGGGGATACTAAGCATATTCATTCAACGTGCTTACCCCCTATCTTCCCTATACAAAATTTAAAAAAAATTATAAAAAACGCCTATAACTTCCCCAGAGTCGACCTTAAAGAAAAAAATGTACGACCAACTCCCATTAGTTTCCCCTCCCAAACATTTTCCCTGGACATATTTACCCCCTATCTCCGTTGCGTAAGGAGGCTTTCATACAAAGTTTGGGAAATTGTAATAAACTCCCCCCAACAGCTTCCAGGGCGCTCCCACAACATAAAAGAGGCGACCGACCTCAATTAATTTTTCCTCCCAAACAGTTTTGTGGAACATATTGACCTCCCTATCCCCAGCCCCTAACAGGGTTGCCATACAGAATTAAAAAAATTTTAGAGTAAAAACCCCTACAACTGAAATATTTTTTTATATAAAAAAAAATTCATAATTAAAAAAAGTTTGTAATTTCGACAGCCCAATGTGTAGGGTATATAAAGTTCGGCACATCCGAATTAAGCGCTCTTACTTGTTTAATCATTTATTTGTACTTATTTGTATATATTTTTTTTATTTATTTTTTGTTTTGTGTATTTGATACCAAAATGGTGAAGCCCAGTAGTAATCCTGGTCATCTTCACAGAAAAAACTAAACTGCGAACTCAATTAAGCTTCATCAAAAGTGAATGATACATGACTGCAAGAAATTTTACCTGCATAGCACCCTCCGCAAGTTCTTTAATGAATTCCAAAAAATTAACTGGGGCAGTAGATCGGTAATCTCTTCCCGAAAACAATTATTGCAATGGAAACACGAAAGAATGACAAAATGGTCCCCTAATGCTGACGACCACTGCAAATATTTAAGGACCATAATTTGCGGACCTTCAACAGGTGCAGAAGTACTGGCAGAAGTACTAGATCATCATGCAAAGTTGATTGTGCAGCAAAGACAAAATCACTGCACACCTTTCACAAGAATTTTTATTATATTGAGAACAAACTTATACCAAACATTTATGAAGTTAAACATATTTTTAGGAAAGGTCCTACAGATCCTACACTTTTTACAAAATTTGCAGGATAATCTTGAACATTTACTATTACTAATTTAATGTAATCTGGAGTAGGAATTACATATATTGGACCTATGGTTATGCACGAGCCAACCATAACTTCATTTAGTGTAACAGTTGGTGGCATAAGGTCATAACATATGTAAACTTTTAAGGAAGTAACATTTGAAGCAGTTATAGCCCAAAATGATTATTGCGAGATGACGTTTGCATTAGGGTCTTGTGAAATATTAGAACGATCATCATCAGTTTCATAGACTTGATTGTCATAATAGAAAACTAATCTGAGCCAAAATATTTTAAAACATCTTCAAAAAAGCTACCGGTACTTTGATCGCAAGAGTACATGAGTACTCTGACATGGTTGCGATAAAACTTGTTAGGATAGATTGAAAATTTTCCAAATCAGTTAAGCGTGAACATCAAAAATGTCATTTTAAGGTAAGAATAGGCGGTCATTTACTTCTGTTGTGATTTTTATAAAATCGTTTAATCCATTCGTTCATATTTTTGTACTGCTTTTGTCAAATTCTTATTCGTGTTGTTGTTTTACTGATATTGTTGTCTGACATAAAAGTTATTTTATGTTTAGTGATTGGAAAAAATGGGTGGTTCCTCTTTCAAGTTGAACGAGCGGCCACCTCTCTTTTATTCCTATTTTCCATCAACTTTGTTAGGGTTTTTATATGGATTTTTATATTATTTGTATGGTGTGTGTGTGTAAGAGTGTTTCTTTATGAAACACCATAAATCATAGGGATAATTCGAACGCGTGTTCAGCGAAAGGAAAGGAAAAATAATTTTACAAAATATTCACAATATTTTTAGTTTTGTATCTTGTCCAATGCTTATACAATATGCAAGTATGTATCGCGAAATATTTATTAACGAAGCTTACAGACAAAAAGTTATATTAATTTATAAATTTATAAAGTAAAGTAGAGTCGAAATTTCGTCTTAAAACTTTCTTATCATAAAGCAATTGACAAAGTAAAAATAGAAGGCAAAAACTTAAGGAAGATTCCACTTCTTAGTAGACGAGTAAAGCGGTAGCGCATATCATCACAATCCGATTTTACATTTTAAAACGAAAACTTCGTCCAAAACAAGCTGGTTTCGAATAATGCCACAGCACCATATGGGGGCATTTTATCAAAATTTACTTCGGTTATTATAAGTTTACACAAAAAAATGGTTTCAGATACCAAAATTATTAAATCAATCAAAAAAGTGTTTAAATTTACACCTCTCTCCATATCAGCGACATGTCTCAAAAGATGAGATTCATAGAAGCAGGATTAAAGATATACATAGGGAAGCTTAAAGCTATGTGTTAAGGTTAGCCGAAGATTGTTTTTTTTTCACATTTTTATTATTGAATCTTCCCTAATGCGAACTAAAACTAATTAATTGATGTTTGTGCCAGACCAAAATTTAAGTTCTTATAGAAAGGAAAATTTATTTCAATGGTTTCATTTAAGCGCAAAAGAAAACCCCTTCTTTTCAGGCGAGTATGTCCACTATATTGCAAGATGTTTCGAGCGAGCAGATTTAAATGTATTTCCAGTTTATTAAAATACTTAGCAGAGCACCAGTTATCATTTTTAGGATTTTATTTTGACGGCGGTAATTTTTTTTTACGTTGGAGGCGGAAGCAGTGCCAAGGTATTTTGTCTCAAAATTTTGAGGCACCATATGGTTCTTAATAAGGACTGGGGAGAACGCTTCTTTGCGTAAAGTTAAAGTTACATTTTTGTTCATTTATTTTTATTTCCCATAACTTTGACCATTTCTCTACTTGGGTTACGTGTTGTTGCAGTTGGTTCGAAGCCACTTTTTAGGTCTTTATGAATACTGAAAAAAGCGGTATCAACCGCAAATGTTGACGTATGAGTTAAACTGTTGGTTGGCATGTCTGCTGCGTAAAGCACGTACAGAGTTGGACCTAATATACTCCCTTAAGCTACACCAGCCCCTATTGGTTGAGAGCAACTTAAGTGGTTTCCGTCTTTGATCAAAAATTGCCGACCGATTATGTACTTTTCTAATAGGTTAAAAATATTGATTGGAAAGCTAAACTTTAATTTGCTTAACAATCTTTTATGCCGTACTTTATCGAAAGCTTACAAAACATCGATAAAAAGCGCGGAGCCTTTCCTCAAAGGCTTTTCATATAACCTGTACCAACCGTGAGTTTGTTCGATGGTACTATGTTGACTTCTAAATCTAAATTGGTGATTTGTCATTCAGGATCGGAGTCCGTTTGTTCTTAAGCAGTTTTTTAAACAATTTCGATAACTTATAAGCCTATAACGATTAACTTTTGAAGAATCTTTACCAGGCTTAGGAATCATTTTTACTAAGGCAAACTTTCATATTAGTGGAAAATGTTTACCGTATTATGGCGTCAAAGGAAAAAAGAATTATTCTTTTTGCTATAAAAGGTAGCTCTAAAAGCATTTTGTTGCTTATTTCATAAACGCCAGAAGCGTTTTCGATAGCCTCTACAACATCTGAAACTCGAAAACGTATTTTTATAAGACCTCTAGCAACAACAGGTTGTATTTCTCTCACGCACACAAAAAACTACAAAAAAAATTTTTCAAACAAATTCTTGTTCAAAATAATTTATTTTTTTAGTCAATTTATTTAATAGTCTCTAATAATATTTTTATTTGATTTTTAAATCAAACAAAATTTTCGCCTAGACAAATAAAATATTTAACCAGCTCAGCAAAATTTTTTAACAGAAACTAAAATTCTTGCAAAATTGTTTGTCTAAATTTACAACTTTCGTTGTAGGTCCTCAGCCAGACAAAATATTAACTGATTCTCTGAAATTTGTTACTGATTCTACAACTCAGTTTTTTCTGTGCGTCAGTGCATGTATGGGGAATAAACACGTTCTTTGAATGACTTTCGAGCAGAAGGTTTCCTCATTTTAAAAATTTTTTATAAATCAGTTTCGCGATATCCGGTTGAAGAACATGCAAATAAGCTAAAACAACGTTCTCCTTATCACAGGGTTTTTTCCCATTTAAGATATAGAAACAGTGTCGAAAATACCTTACAAATGATTGGTGTTTGTTAAAATTCGAGAGAAAAAGGACACTTTTTCATATATGTACTTATCAGGCTCAAATACCACGGAATTTCCAAAATATAATATAAGTAATTTATTTACAACGTTTGTTTCAGGTTATGTATGTCTGTACGTATTTTATTGGTTCTTACACCAAATCGTCAGAAAAAAAACCAAGTTGAATAATGAAATTAAGTTTTTTTGAGTTTCGTGAGTGCTTTTGGTTTGTTTATAATAATTCTCAATAAGTTTATTGAGGTTATTGTATAGAGGCAAAAGATATTCATGAGTTTTTCCAAGAATTCGTTTGAAGTCTACTGACGATTTGGTGTAAGAATCAATGAAATGCATATAACATATTATATACTTAAACTAAAACAAACCTTGTAAAAAGACTAAGAAAATTAGGATCAAAACCTAAATAATATTTGAAAATTGTTGATAAATAATTTATGACAATTTATTTTTTAAGCGAAATATTTTCACTTTTTCAAAGTTTTTCTGGATTTTTTTACCAATGCCAATTGCTGTAATTTTACCCTTAATTTCTTACCCAAGTTAAGTTATGTCTTTACATCTTATACATGTTAATATTTGCATCTTAAACTAAAAAGTCTTTAACTCCTTTTATTATGTCTCAAAACGAATTAAATATGTTTTATTATGCCTCTTGAATGAAAATGCTAAGATTTATAATTAAAAACAAATACGATACAAATTACAACGATAACATCTTTATTCATCTGTAAGCAAAAGTTTTGTGGGTGGATTTAGACAATTAACTGCGCTATAAACACACGTGACCTCAAAAAAAGAAGAAATGGATTTAAAGACAAAGGCAGTCTAAAATCAAACAATAACCGCTCATTGACATTTATTTCCAACATCCGATATAAAAAAAATTACAGAAAAATTAAATAAAATTCACTGCCACAAGTCGTACACGATGATAAACGATTATACATTTTGAATATAATAACACCCACAAAATCGGCATCGCAACAAACGGAGACAATTTTAATACTTGAATAGTGGGTTGAAATTCAGCCGCAGAGAGACATTCGGCGATTTCGACACAAAAGTGCAAGTACTTCCATAACTTTATTATGATTGTGTGAACAATGTTTACACAGATGCACTTGTTCTCCTCTTATCCTGGTTTAACGATTCATCTTCGCATACAAAAGTCCCGGTTGAATGAATGCTGTATTAGAAGCAAATGTTGTGCTTGGCACGTGTTGGCACAATTGTTGTTTATCCAAACAATTTGTGCCGTATTACGAAGAAGGAGGTGGAGTATCTTCACTAAGCTATTTATTAGTTAAGGAAACACTAAAAATTTACTCATTTTCATTGTTGCGTGTTGGCATCATCTTTATGAAGGAAAACAGAAATTAAAGTTGTGAGCGGCAGGCAGCACGCTTCAATCCTATTGGGAGTCTGTCTACTCTTACCATACGACCCGATTTCCGTTTTCTCTTCTTTAGAAGAAATAATGAGTTAACGGGCATTGTATACACACACAAATATGTTTATACATACATACATACATACATACATACATACGTAACTACAAAAATATTTAGCTGCTCTACACACCTTTTGCAGCAGTCATCCACAAGATGTGACCGCCAAGTGGCAGGCAGAGCGAAATTATTGTAAATACGGCAAGACACACACATTAATTCAGTTTGAATGTTGCCACGAAATTGTTGCAATTGTTTTAGGTCACGTGTCTAAATGGCATACATTGGCCTTACTTGCACGTGACTGAACATTTGTTCCCTTTACCAAGGAAACGAAAACTAAACAACGAACTTTTTGTTTCACCCCACCAAGGAATGATGAGTTTTTTTTGTTCTCCAACGCCATTTGACTTTGAATTTATTTTCTATTTTGAAATTATAAATAAACTCGTATTTGTAATATTTTGATTATTGTCACTTTTTGGACACTGCGCCGCGCCGCACATACACACGTGACATTTAAGTGTTTGTTATATTTATCCTTTGACTTTATGCGCTGCTCCTTTGGTCTAATCAAGAAAAAAAGACGAGTCGCTGAACGGCTTGTAATAAGGAAAACCACTGTTGCCGCCAACTCAACACTTTTAAAACATCGTTTAGAATTCGTTGTGGGAAATCGTTTTTTACGCTTTTCTTTCGGAAGCATTTTTTTTATTATTTATTTCGAAATGGTCTGTGTTTGTGTGTGTTAAAGTTTTTTTATTTTTTTTAATTTATTACTTTATTATTTAGTTTGTTTGCAGCAAAAGAAAGGCGTGTAGGGCTGTGGACTGGCTTGACTGGCTGTATGCCATCATATTGTGGCTAATATTTCCTACATTTATCAATGTTGTTCTTGGATTGTTCACGCTTAAAGCTCTAAACTACACACTTATTTTGCGTTCATTCCTTTTTTTAACATTTAAAATGAGGGTATATGGCTTTTTTGTATGAATGTATGTGTCTTTGCCTGAGGATGTGTAATTGTTTTTAAATTTTGTGTCATTTTCGCTAAGGGCGCTTAAAAAACAGCATGTGGTGCACTTGTACGTCACGGTTGAATTTGTTTCAATATGTGATACGTTGACGTTAATAATTTAACTTAAATAAAGAGTTAATTTTTACAAAGATCGTACATAAATAAAGGAGTTTATTAATCGTGGGAATTTTGTTTAAATATAAAAATAGTTTTGACTGTTAGAATAGTATTACAAAAATTAAAAAATGAGCTGGGTAATCCTCAAAATGTTGAAACAATTTTTTTATTGAGTCGAACATACACACATATTTGCAAAGTGTTTAAAGTTTTCTTTTAACAGACTTTTTTATTTAATCTTATCTATGAACAAACAAAAAATATTTAGGTTTTAAAACTGCATTTAAGTCATATTAAAACATCTATTGCCGGAATAAAATCTTAATTCAAATATGAAAGTTAAAGTCGATTTCAATGCTTTCATTTAAAAGCAACAGTGTCCTTCCTTTTTTAAAGGGTGCGTCCGCCATGTTTAAGGATATTTCGAGGGAGCGATTTTGGATGTCTTTCCAACTTATTTAAATACTTGTCCAGATAGTTGTTAATGATTTTATTTATTTTATTATTGTGTGATAACAACAAGCATATATACTTACAAACAAATACATTTTCTTCTACAATTAATTATCTTTTGTGGAATAAGAAATGTTTACCAAAACATCAGCGAAATAAACTTTAAAAGCAATAACTATTAACTGGGGTCCCTAAGAAAATGTTATAAATGTTATTTTAATGCCAATTAAATAATAGCTTATGTAACTCCCTCTTTGTGAGCGAGCATAGTAAGTACTTATTCAACACCCTCTTTGTAAGCGAACATGGTAATCACTTGCCTCCAATGTCCTCACCATGTTAAAATAATTGGTTAAAATACTAATGAGTAAGAGTTTTTTGGATTTTCACTCCACAAAGTAATTTAAGTTTTTGCTGAATATACAAAACGCGATCCCTAGGGCTTTCGAACCTGAACACTCAGTACGTATGGTTAGCGTTATACTCGCCAGGAGCTATTAAGGACGTTCTAACGATTTATATAAAATATTGTAATGATCTATTGTTTTTTTAAATCAAGGTGAGTAACAAAAAGCTAATAAAATCGCAAGGTTATGAAAAATTTGTTTAACACGGATATTAGTTGCTTGAATATAAGGCTTAGAGATCAGAGGTGAAAAACTATCGACGGTAAGTTCGGTAGTATCGATAGTTAAATCATCAGTGTACTGTCGCTTCTTTTTTTCCGATAGCGATAAAAAGTTATCACTATGAAAACAAAAGCATAGCTGACAAAAATTGGTCGATGGCATATTTTAAATTAATTGTTTAACGAGAATTTAAAACTTAAATAAGAAATTTACAAAAAAGTTTAAATTTAAACTTTTCAAATATATTGCATAAGTAAAATAAATTAGGGCCACAAGTGTTAACAAGAATAAATAATATATTCAATAAAATTATAGTCAAAATTAAATACTAATATCAAAAGACATCGGCGTACAAAAATATTTTAACGGCGGATAAATCACAATGCCATACAGCTGACTCTGCCTTATTTTTGCAATTTGGTGACGATGTATTGTTTTGCAAGTAAATTGTTAGGAAAAAGTATAAAGTGCTAATTTTTGTATGAAAGTGACAAGTCCAAGGCATATGTATATTAATCTAACAATTGGTTTTGCATACAGCTTTTAGAATTTGATGACAAACTATCGAGACTGTCGAATTTGACTTTTATCGTCTATCGAAACTATCGAGTGGGGTGATTATCGATAGTTTTGCAGCTCTATCAAAGATGCTTCCCAATAAATGGTAAATGTTTCTCTTATTAATCAATATAGCCGAGCCATCACGAGCTGGGATCTTTCGTACCGTTAACGTACCGAAAATGCTTTCGTTGTTATACAAGTTTCGAAAGTCAAAATTGCATTAGTTTTCTGGTTTATTAGAATAAACCCTCGTTTCTAAACTATCAGTCAAATTATATTTTACATCGGGTAGAGGTTGCGAATCTTCCTTGAAGTTATATATAACGAAGGATTTATTAAAGTTATAGTTTTTTAGAGTAACTTTAATTTTTTACATCTAAATATTTTTCTTTTTAAATAATTTATAACTTATTATATTAAAATACTTTGTCAGATTAGTAGCATATTTGGAATATTTCTTTTTATGTACATCTGTATGTGTGTATGTATTACTTTCCCTGTCATTTCTATAACATAAAACTGAAAGCGGATTATGTGTCATTTAACACCGCTTAGTTGTACATTTCTGTCAATAATCCTTGAGTTGTTGTAGTGGTACGTAGGCGTTCATAAGTCTTTTAACATCGTAAGTATGTATGTTGTTGGTCTTACACACTTGCACTTTTCGAATTCTAAAAAAACTAAACAAAAGTGTAACAAACATAAAGATGTGACGGCAAAGATATGATGTGAGCCTCTGCCACCTTTTTTTATGAATATTTTTTCAGTGATGCTGCTATTGTTATTTGCTTTGCCACAGTTACTAATAGGACTAGTGTGCTTAAGAGCCTCTTCTGCCTTGATCTCTTGATCTTTTTGTTTAAAGGTTTTAGCTGACTATTTCAAAAGCGTCAACACAATAAGACTAGTTGCACCTTTATCTGCCTAAATGATTAGTTGCCAAAGTATTTATCTTTGAATGTAAGAACATCCTTCGTTCCTTCGTACAAATATTTGTATCGGTATCTCACCTCAAGGCATGTCAAGGAAGATATTGAAATGTATGAATTTATATAAATTTCCTATTCTATTCAAAAGTACAATGAGTGTGTATTTTTTTGTCATTTAGGGTTTATCTTTGATATTCCATCTCATCTGTTTGAATTTTTTTAAGAGGCATAAAATTTGTCGGTAAATTTGATTGTCTGTTTATTTGTCTGGTTTTGTTATCAAATTTTTATTTCTTTCTTTTATAAGCCAGGTTAATACTATTTCAATAAGTTTAAATAAAAAAATAAACATCTTTGTTCTGTTGTTTTTGTTCTTTGTTTTCGTGTGAATTATTTTTTAAGCCATTTGAGTACATTGCAGAGATGAGATCGTGAGTAACTTTTCAACTCTCGAAAATGAACGTAGACAACTTAAAAATCAAATCATTCTCGCTCGTCATTTTGGCTCACTTTCTCTCACGCTCAAATGAGTAAAGAAAAAACAGTCTCTCGTTACAAAATTCTTAAGCAACAAAGACTTTTTCAAATTAATTTTATTAAAGCAACTAGTAAAAAAGCCATAAACACACGTTCAAAAGTAAAGCTGGAGGTCCATACCGCACGTTCTATGCGTAGCTACGTTCTATGCGTATCATATTTCTGTACGTTTTATACGTTTGTTTTTGAAAAGTTACATGCAACACGTTTTGTGCGAAAAGTTATTTGTTTTGAATAGCTGTTTTGTAAAAAAAAACTGTGTAAAATAAAAACAAACTAAAGCAAAATGAAAAGTGAAATTGTGTTTTTTTACAGAGCTTATGGAATTCGTTGGGTTAATACGTATAATCTTTTGTGCTACAAGGTTTTTGGTCCATCCCTTACATCTAGAGCGGGAAGTCAGTGGCATTTTTGCGGCAACTTTCAAGAAATTAAAAAGCCGTGATCAAGAGCAATCAGGTTTTCTTCATTACACTTACATAAATAAAAACACAACAGAGATGACAAAAATTAACAAAATATTTGTGTTAAAAATTAATTCTAAGGTATTTATTCTTAAAATTATTTGCAAAATTAAAAAAAAAACATTCTCTTTCATAACATACTGTGTTTAAAACAAAATATTACAAAAATAGAATCTACCACACACACATGTTTTTTGATAGCATTGAAAATTTGTCATCACTGGATAACGAAACCATCTCTCATTTTTTCATTTCGCATGCGACGTATGAAAAAGTAGAAAGTAAACCTACTTTATCCGTTACATGCGCAGATGCGTCCTATACAATTTGTTATGTTTCTTGCCACATACAACTACACTGATTTTACTTTTGTGAGAGGCGGAGAGAACGCACAGCGCATAGAACGTATGGTATGGACCTCCAGCTTTAGACATCATGATGCAGTAAAGATAAAAAATCACATATCATATGCTCAGCAGTGCCAATTTAAACCTGATCTAACATAAAGTTTTCCTTTAAAGGAAACATCTTTTCAATTCATTGCGCTTTATTCATACCACTTTTTTTAAGAAACTGGTAAATTTTTTATTTCGGGTTTCCTGAAAACTGCTATACACTCACCTAAGTTAAATTCAAAAGGAGGACACTTCTTACTTTACTCATGCATTTTACGTTCACTACGCCCATCTCCGTTTAATTCTTTTGCTGATGCATGGACATTTGATCGATGTCTTTTGGTTTCTGTATAATTCTGTGGGTTTAAAGTCTGTATAGTAGTGACAATTGTTTTAAGAGTCAAAACGACAACAAAATGTGTCGGTGCATTTGTCATTAACGCCACATTATGTCAATTACCTGTCGTCCAGCCATTATTAAAAAAAAAAATATTAAACTTCAAACAACAGAGCAACGTTTGTCAAGGTATGCGCTTTCGTAGTGGTAAACCCCATTTTATTTAAATGACTTTGTTTGACCCCTTCAATTCTGTCAAAGCGGTTTCTTGTTTATTTTTTGTTTTCAGTTTTTTTGTTGGATGTTTTGTTTAAGCTCGAACACACATAAATACTAAAAATTTGTTTAAAAATGAGATTTTTTAAGTTTATCTGAATACTGACTTATTTATTTAGATGGCTATTACAGAACGTTTATTTCATTAGCCGAACTTAAAATTGATCTCCAAGCGCTTCGATCTTCTGCGCTTCTTCTTCAATTTCTGACACCAAGTTTCGAGATTTATTTCTTCACTTGATTATTCCATCGAAGTTTCAGTCTTACTCTTCTGCGTGATCCATTACCAGGCTGGCATTCAAATGACTTCCTAGCTGGAGCATCTTCATTCATTTTCACAACATGGCCTAGCCAACGTAAAGGTTGAACGACACCGGTATTCTCCGTCAACGCAGATTGGTCCATAAATTCCCCGAAGAATCTTCTTCTCGAAAACTCCAAGCACCCAAGCTTCAGCACCATAAATAAGCACGGGTAGTATCAGTGTCTAGTAGAGAGTGATTTTTGTTTGTCGGGAGGTGGCTTTACTTTTAAACTGCTTACTTAGTCCAAAGTAGCATATATTGGCCAATATTGTTATTTTTTTTACTTTAAAGCTGATATCGGTTGTTTTGTTAATGGCGGTGGTAGATAAAATCGTTGACAATTTTAAAGTTGTAGCTTTCAACTTCCCCTGTCTGCCCAAGTCTACTGGACCTCTTGTGCGTTGATACCGTCAACTTGGTTTTATCTGCATTTCAAAGGTGGAAGTAACTGCTCCCAATGTTCTCCCCATGATGTCGATATTGTCAGCGTAAGCGAGTAGCATGTGCTGTATTGTGAACAGTTTTCCAATTCTATTCACATTTGCGTCTCGTATAACTTTTTCTAAGAGGATGTTAAAAAGATCACACGAAAGACTGCCTCCTTGTATAAAACCTTGTTTGGTACTGAAGGGCTCAAAAATATTTCTGCCTATCTCAAGTGAGGATTGTGTATCAGTTAAAGGCACCCTGCAGAGTTGTATTAGTTTCGCAGGAATCCAAACTCAGTCATAGCTTAAAACACCTTTGAACGTATGAGGCTGCCAAAAGCGGCCTTACAGCCAACAAATAGATGGTATGTGTCGAACTGTTTTCTTGGGTCTTTTCCAGGATTTGGTGAAGTGTGTTTATCTGGTCGATGGTGAATTTGCCAGGTCTGCATAACAATGGTCCAATTTTCTCGTCGACTTTTAATTTCAATCTTTCACACAATACGCTGGATATAATTTTATAACCATGCACACACTAACAATTAACATTGTACGATTCTCAGACTTTTAGGAGAGATTCGCATGTAGCAGGTAAGTTTGCATACAGCTCTTCGCATTTGGATCTTTAACAAAACTTTGGGACTTCAATCCAAAAAAAGGAATTTAGATAAAAATAATAAAAAAGTTTTGTATTTGAAGGTGTAAGGTTTGCCAATTATAAATAAAAAAATGATATCAAAATCGGCATTAGGATATTTAGTTTCCCAATAATTATTTTTTTTGTGTGGGTTTCAAACTTATTTTTTAAAGTTTCAGTAAAAAATATTTGTAATTTTAATTGTGTGCTGTCCTGGCTTAGTATTTTATTTATTGTTTTTACAAATTACTGTCATTTTGGATAGAAATAGATATAAGTACATATAAACATGCTTGGAAAAGGAATATAATACAATTCGAACTCAACATTACCCCATAAATTTATTTAGGGCAACTCCACAGTAATAGATGTGAAAATTGTTATCACTTCTTCTATAACACAAGATTTTCAAATTCCTAATTAGAAAAAAAATTTAATGATGAATGAGTTATTCTTAGATTATTATGTAGTTGTTCTATAGATTTAGATTTTAAAAAAAGGTACCAACTTAAAGCACATGATTTCTGTTCAGTAGAAAAAGATGACAGGTATACCTTTATAATAGGAATTTTTGTTGATTTTTTTTTCCAAAAAAATCGGTTTTCGAATAATTTAAATAGCTGCAACTTAAGAAAACGGTAATCGATAACATATTGGAGAAAAAATGGTTGACTGGTTATTAAATTAATTTGAGTAACAACAAATTAGTTAACGAAAAATGTTTTTGAAATAAAACTAAAACAATTCATTTAAGTAATATCCCTGTTGGACATTCAGTTAACTTAAAATTAACTTGAAGCTAACTATTTCTCAAGTAGTGGTGGTTGACACTTGCATTACTTTTATGTGGAATTAACTAACTATATTAAAATTGCGATGTCCCAGGAAGTAGTCAATTGTCCGATTCTGCATTACTTTTAATTAACTTGAAGTTAGTTACCTAGCTGTTAACTTAAAGTTAACTTTTTGTAGCTGGCTATAAACTTACTACCTTAAGTTAGCTTTAAATCAAGTACGAAATTTCTTACTCCAAGTAAAATTTTTCAAGTACGAATTTCTTACTTTTAGCCACAATTAAGCCAAAAAAGGATTGATTTAAGTTCGGAACCGTACTTGATTTAAGCCAAAAAAGATTGATTTACGCCGTAAACGGGATTATTTCTAAAACTAAATGTCATTTTTTTGACTTATGGGAGCTTTATTAAAGAAGAAGAACTTTATATTTTTTCTTTATATTTTATTAATAATTAATATTTACAATTTAAAAATTGAGACACTTTGTTTTTAAATGTAAAATAAAATATTGAAAGAACAAGTTTTCTTCTGCTTGATTTGTTAAAGCAATCTAATCTTATTTAAAAAAAATACTGCGCAGTGTTTGTATACATTTTGGTTAATGCAAATTTTGCATTGCGTAGTAGTTGGCTTTAAGTTAGTCTATAGAAGCTAACTTAAAGTTAGTTTTTTTTGTAGTTAGCTACTCATTTGACGGCAGGGATAATAAACAATGATGGGTCAACCATTCTTATATAATAAACCTATTTTTAAGTCTATGTATGTATGTGTATGATCTAGTCCATAATGAAAAAAATATACTCTATCAGTGACCTAATTATATTTTAAAATGATTTTCTATTTAAAATTATGATATTCTAGGGCTGGACTTCTTAGCAAATCTTTGAATTACATCGGAGTAGTTTCGTACTACTCTATGGAACACCATAGATGATGAGTTTTACCATTACGACATCTTAATTTGCGATTGTTAAGACACGAACACCTGTCGCTTAAGCACAAGTTCTTGCTTGACAAAGACATAGTTCATCACTGCATTACAACATGTGATCCAACATTTTTTGCAGAGTATATTGCTAGAAAACAAAAGGTTAAGCAAAAATTTTATGTCGGTCAACGGAACTCTATTAAACATTTGTTTAAATGTTTTCATTTTACTTACTAACACGCTTCTAATGAAGGTGTAAACTGGTAATAAAACTCGCAATTAAGTTTTAATGAGTTTGTCTTGTTACGTGTTGGCTGAACTTATTGTTTCTTTTTTTTGAAATTCGGGCATTAAGTACCCTGAAGAAAACGCAGGGAAAAGTGTATCCATGTCATTACTTTGTCGACTATTTTTGTGCTTTTTGGTAATGTTTTCAACAATGCGTCTACAGTTTTATATTAAGCTTTGATAAGATAAAAAATAACTGTCAACAGCAAATTTACGCCTCAGTACGCCGCTAAATTCCACAACGTATTGTATCGTATTAATTGTCCAGTTTTTTCAGTTGTGCTACCAAACTGATGCTTATTTTTAATGACAGACACATGTTAGATTTCTATAGCAAAAAAACATTGCTTTTGGTATAGCTTGTCAGTGGTATAGTAGACTAAAATTACTAAAATTGACTAGTTCCAAAGTCTGCATATGAACCCAAAAGAACTACCTTTTCAATAGTACTAATGTCAGTAGTGGGTTTCTAATGATACGCAAATGTTAAATGTCTATAGCAAAATGCATTGTACGCGGTATAGCTTGTCAGTAGTACTTGGGACAACATCAATACCGATTCACTACGGATTCAATATTGTCATTTCTGCAGGGTAGCTTCCAAGTTTATACCCAACTGAGTACATATGTACATGCCTATATACCGATTTCTAATTTTAAACTTTAATTATATGAAAAAAAAACATACAAACATACATGCATAAGTTGGTACTTTTGAATGTTAAATAAGAATGTCAATAATTAAGGCCTTAAAAAATGCTTAAACAATAAAAATGTCAAAGACCCCATTAAAGCAAAAAGCTCAAATATGGTCAAAGAAAGTGAGGAAAATCTTTAAAAAATGTTTATCATAAAAAGCGAACCAGTAGAGAGCAGTTCGATTGGGTTAGACCTTGGCGTGAAATTTAAGCCTTTGTTTTCTAACTGAGGTTTCGGTTACATGGGAGTAAGAAGATTCCAGTAAAAAGTTAGATATTCCAATAAAAAAAGTTGACCTATAATGCAATACATTTCTGGTTGCTAATTTTTTTCTGCATTAACAATTCTGTTCTAATTAACATAAGAATAAATAAACAGCCAGCGCTTCTTAGAAATTATTTAATTCTTTACTCGATTACCTTTTTGGAATTTTTTTTTGCTTGAAAGAGACAAGAAAGGATCAAATATAACCACAGAAAAAAATTTATTATATTTTTTGCCCTTTACATAATGATAAGGATATGTATCAACTTGTTATTCCGATATTTATTCCCACACAGGAAGAAAAAGCACATTCTTCTTGAAATTATCCAAAGTCGTACTTAAAGTTTTTAAGTACGATCCATATTTAAGTTTTCCTTAATCAAGTCTAGTCGGGATTACTTCAAAGAATTAAGCAGAAAAACTTTCGATAGTTAAAAATATGCGTTTTCATTTTTTGATTAATCCCGTGTACGCTAAAAGCAATCTTTTAAAGCTTACATTGAAGCTTACATCGGTTTCGAACTAAAAGCACCCCTTTTTGGCTTAAGTGTGGCTAAGAGTAAGAAAAATCGTACTTGGCTTAAGAAAGTCCGTACTCACTGTAACTTTGACACTGCTATGTCTTGATTTAGATAAATATTACTTTATTTATTTTTTGTGTGTGCAATTTTTATTTGCGATCCCGAAAAGTCCATATGTTTTCGATCTTAATAGATAGAGAAGTACTCAGGCTTTATTGCCATATAAAAGTGCTGGGAATATCAGGGTTAAAATAAATATGTAGTATGCCCAAGCCTATTGATCGCCTTATCTGTTGATAGCATTAATTTGGTTTTTATCTCCACTTACTACCAGACCCTTTTTCGGATTTTTGAAAGGTAAAAGTAAGTGCTTGAAGTGTTGGCCCCATTATGCCAATATTGTCGGGGTTAGCGAGTAACATGCGCTGTTTTGTGAATATTGTGCCAGTGTCATTCACATTTGTGTCTCGTATAGTTTTTTTCAAGAGGATGTTGAAAACGTCACACGAAAGACTGTTCCCTTGTCTGAAAATTCGTTTGAAACTGAAAGGCTTTAAAGCGGCATAAGAAAACCCGTTGGATAGGAGTGAGGGAAATGTTGGCTGCATTACAAATTTATATATTTTGCCGAATTTTCAATACGCAAAATCTCGAAAATTGTAGCCGCTACCGACTTCAAACCTGTAACAAAGTGATTGTATTAGAAACAAACATTTGGATATGAGCCAGGAGAAGAAGCCCTCATACAAAAGGGTCACTTTTATGATAGGTTATATATCGGTAGGTTATATATCGGAAGTGATAACAGCTATAAACTTCAAACCTTTTCTAAGTAATTGTAGTGCAATATTTCTATTTAAAAAAAATTAGTTAGGCAGGAGTAAGGAAAGTGTAACTCGATACAAACGGGTCATTTTATGAAATTTATGATACGTTGCATTTAAAAAACCATGACAGGTATAGAATTCAAAGCTACAAAAAAAATTTTTTATATTATTGCAAAGTGAGTTGTAACCTCCGTGCAAATGGATGAAATTTATGGGAGTTCTTGAACACTGTTACAGATATCTAGTTTTTACCTGCTACTTGTTAACACTGTTATGACCTCATATTTTAAGAGAAAAATTTGTTGGAAACAAAAACAGATAAGCAAAGCCAAAAAGAAATCTTTAAAGTGTTTTTAAGTTACGGATTTCTGATTTGAAACTAACACAATAAGATATTTTACATCCTAAAGTTATTATGGTTTCGGTAGATTTAAGCTTTTATACAATACAAAAGTTAAATTGGAATGCAACAGACTTTAAGTTGTGTCTGAGACAAAAACAAGCTAATATTTCCTTGTGGACAGATCCCAAAGGCGGAGGGCAGGGGTCTACAGCTACAATAGTTTGCAGGGATTGCAGGATGTTAAAAGAACGGAACCATCTATGTTGACATTTGGGCTCCGTTTAAAACTTTAGATACACATTGAGCCATCTCTGAACTTAAAGATAACTTGAACTGTGCTTTTTGGTTGAATATCGCAACAGAAAATGTGAGGCTCTTCTGGGAGCCGTGTCATTGTAATGTAAATTGAAATCAGATAAGTTGAAGCACTTTTGGATGGGAAGGGTTATCTGCCAGATCTTTAGATTTTTGTGGCCCAGACTGGACAAAGTGACCACTATTTTACTCCCCGGGGAGAGCACTGTGAATCTAAAGAGCATTATTGGGACTCTTACGGGGCACTACAAAGTAAAAAAGAAATATTTAACATTTTCTCAGGTTAGC
Source organism: Melanophora roralis (assembly GCA_963583895.1). Classification (NCBI taxonomy): domain Eukaryota; kingdom Metazoa; phylum Arthropoda; class Insecta; order Diptera; family Rhinophoridae; genus Melanophora; species Melanophora roralis. The sequence goes on from OY757188.1 coordinate 64,668,980, forward strand.
CGAGACTCTGAAACACTTTGTCTGCTGTTTCTACCGGTATTGATACCGAAATAATTTGTTTCGCAAAATGCCAGCATCAAATACCGTTTCCCTTGATACCGGAATACAAAAAATTAATTAAAAGTTCAGGTAACAAAAATCCAGGTAATTATGCAAGTAGCAAAAAATTTTTTAAATGCTCCACAATTGCAACGCTGTTACTGGTTTGCTGTTTCCTTTTTCAACAATATCTTCGTCTTGTAACTTTTGTAGAAAAAAACTTCGCACCATAAGGACGTGACGAATTTACGTCACATACAAACAAAAATACACACAGGACAAATACAATTAATTCTCAAGTCCTAAATTTATAGGAAAAAATATTTTTTTTTCATTTATGAAATACTAAATAGTTTTGTTTTTAAATATTTGAAGACCAGTCCGACACTTGCATTTTCTTGTTACTAACATAGATTATTATGAAAAATTCGATCAGCGTTTGTTAGAGTTCGGTAAAAATGCCGAGCCCCGAACATGGTATGAACAGATCTTTTTACCGAACTCCGAACTCGAACGCTCGTTCTGGCTCTGGTAAATATCATTAATTAAATACAAATACTGTTATATTGATGTCGATATAATTAAAATACCGGTACCTATACCGAAATAAAAATTTTATTACCGTTACCGATAGATTCACAATACCGATCCCGAAATTAAAAATTGTTTAATACCGGAACCGAAACCGATAATGTTATTCATTTCGGTTGCCAACCTTGCTAGATTGTAATCAAAACTGTTTCTAACTAAATGACTTTATTTGATTTTTTTAATGCCACTTTTGCGCTTACCTGTTTAGATGAACTAAGGGGCTTGCAAAATTTAAGTTCTACTCAATGTCTAAATTTTTTCCTTATTGATTCGTTAACTGCGATTGTAAGCGCATAAGGAATATTAAGTGTAAAACTGCAAGTCACAAGAGTAAAAAATTAAACAAAAATCGTTTGATCTTTTTTGACTCACGCCTTCTATAGATCTTTTAATTTTGCCGTCTTTGTGTTTGTTTAAAATGAAACAACAAGTACAAATTCGTATTGAATATTTGGTTTTATTACATTTAACTGATTGCCTGGTTGATGGCTATTTAAATGACTCAGCACCAAAAAATGACAAAATGTATTATGCTGAGGCCTTTGAAAAAACACGACTACAAATGCATTATTAGCCTTCCTAGCCGTCACTAGGGTAACACAATAAATTGGCGTTTAAATGCGTCTACTTTTCATTGATTGTTTTTATTCTTTTTAAGTTTTTTTTAAGATAAAACTGAATAAACATGTTTAATTTAGTCATGTTACATGTTTCCTAAGGCAAAACAAACATCCAAAAAATATGGTGATAATAACAGTCAGTCAAGGCAGCCTTTTAATGCCGCATACGCGCATGTACATATAAGAGAAACGTTCAACATTTGATCGACATTTACTTTCGTAGCCAAATGTCAGATAAACATTAAATGTTTTGTTATATGGCTTCAGACTAATTTGTGCAGCTAATCCCAATAATTTACACTATCAGTTGTAGTCATCTTGTCTCGTTCTTTTAAAGCTTTGATGACTTTTCTTTATTTGTGCGTGTTTCTTTCCTTTTTAACTCTCTTTTTTTGTTGAGTTTATGTATGTATGTTTGTATGTGGAGTTTTTCTGGCGTCGTGCCAATCGAGCCGCAAACAAAAGTACTGAGAATTGAATTTTTTATATATTAAAGTAGCTCGAAGTAGTTTTTGCGGACTCCATTCTAGCAGACTAAAGGAAATATAATATGTCATATTTGGACAAGCTCTTGCGAAGATTTTAAATTATGTATAAGAATCATCATCACCAAATAACAAAACATTTTGAGTTAAACCATCAATAAATCAGTTAATCTCAAATAAATCTCATTTAGCTTATAACTAGTTTTGGGTAAAGTCAGGCATCTTGCATTTACCTTGTAATTGTTAACAATAACATATCGCATCTTTGTCGTAGCCAAGTACCAGTTATAGTAAATTCTTCCCTTATTTTTCATGTCTTTATTACTTTTTGTTTGTCTCGATTCTTTTCCCACTTAACGTAAGCAGACCACTGAGCCTTATCCGGAAAATAGGAAACAATTAATTTTTTTCCGTTAAAGGATATTTGTGCTTTCGACTTCGCTAACCGAAGGTATCACTTAAAATGTTTCTTAAAATTGTAGCTCGTTTGGTGTTGCTCTTTTTTTAATTTTTTTTTTTCTGTTTCGATATAATTCTTACTTAGTTTGCCTAATGAGGCAACCTATGAGGGTCATTGTCCGAACCAAGAGTAGATTTTCAAACAGTTTCGTCTTCTTCATGTTTTCTCTGGCTTTTAATATTTAGTTTGGAAAGGGTTTCCTGGACTTGGCCTTTCCAACGGCATTTCAGTCGTCCCTTTTTGCGTCTTCCTTTGAGTTCATATTTAAACACCTTTTTTGCTGAAGGTTCTTTATTCATTAGCACAACATGTCCAAGCCAACGCAAGCTTTGGATTTTAACGTGCTTCACTACATCAATGTCGGCATATAGCTTATATATCTTTTGATATGTAATTTACCGATATTTTCTGCTTACGCAGATTGGCTCATGTATCTTGCGAAGTATGTTTCTCTCAAACACTCCAAGAACACAATTATCTGCTTGAGCAAGTATAGGCAGAATAAGTGTCTCGTATAGTCTTATCTTCGTCTGCCGAAAGAGACCCTGTTCTAAAATTATCTGCTTAGACCAAAACAAAAGTAATTGTTTAAATATGTTGATGTTTAAGGAAGTTACGCCCAATTAAAACGGGTTTATTTTTCTTTTATATAAAAAATATACAAATCTACTTTTTTGAGAATATGTACATATGTATATGTATTTGTCAAATGTTCTTCACTGTTATTCTGAAAGCGGGTAAAACTAAGGAGCATAAAAGTTTAAAAATTTAAAAATTTAGGTAGACTTAAAAAAAAACTCCCAACAAACGTTTTTTTCATTTTTTAATATTATGCTAATACAAGTATATACATATGTATATGCTAAAAAAATAGTTTTTTTTGTGACAAGGCATGATTTGCAAGATATTTCACTTTTTGGTACCAGTTCAAGTACACATTACGTAACTGTTCGCTATATTGCGCAAACCCACAGATCTGCCCACGCTCATTTAACAAAGTTTTTCGACGAAAAATCAGTTATTTGACTATACTTTATCAATTAAAGTTTTTGTGTCTTATTAAATAAGGAAATTTCTTTAGTTTTATTTTTCTAAGAAAGGACATTTTTAATTAAGGCGTATCCCACTTCGGAATTGCTGAGAACTTGATCATGCTTAAACGCATGTTAATGCTAATATATAATTTTAAGGATTGATGGTAAGGACATGGATTCATGAAATTGAAGTGATCGAATTTCTGGTTCTTATTAAGTTTTATTAATTCAAAATTGTGTGGCAAACTAAGAAAGAAAATTTTTAATTTTTTGGTCTCTTCTAGTATTTTGAAAAAGTACATTTTTCAAAGTTGGCATATCCTTGCTTGAAATTAAAAAACAGTTTAAATATGCCTTTTAGGCATGTTCTATTTAACTTGTGTACAGTTATTTATTACTTTATGACTTTTTTTCTCTGCGTTATGATAATTTTCATTTTTAAGGATATATAGAAAGGACACACACCTTTTGAACTTAAGTGATCTGATCATATTTTATCAATAAAAATACGTGTGCCCAGTTTTATTTCTTTATGAAAACTCCTTTTATTTTCGGCCACTCGTTATATAAAATCATTACACTGTGTGTCGCATTCTCCTGCTTACAAAAAGTCCGTACCCGAATTCATGCCTGGTTGAACGAAGACTATAGTATTTACATATCACCTTTCCCTGTTCTGGTGACTTGCAATAGTTTAGTACTTCCGCTGGTTGGATCTGCTCTAAAGTGCAGATCCGTAAATGTTCGTCAACAGTAGGGGGCCATATTACCAGGTTTCCGTTTTTCATGGTAATACATTTTTCCGGGGAGGGATTACCAGTTCACTTTATAAACCGACAACATGCCTTTAAATGCATTTAAAAACATACAAACAAGATCAAAATGTATTTTTATTTCAATATAATGCTTCTTCTTTTCACTATTTACATGGAAGCATAATTAAATGTGTGCACATTGTTAACGAAATGCATAAGTCGGAAGCTGAATTCGATGTCTGTCTGTTTATTTGTGATTTGACGTGTGCTGGTTGTCGCTTTTCAAATGTAAACCTTTTAAAATTCCAGAAAATTAATACAAAAAAAGCAACGGGAGAAAGAGCAAAAATCAAAAACAAATTTAGCGGCCGCAGATTAAATGCGATCGTTTAACCATAAATATTTTGTGTTTATTTGTGTTGAAAATTATGAAAAAAACAAAAAAAAATCTCCTTAAAATAAATGCATTTGTCTATCAAACATGTACATTTATTTGGCTGTTAATAAAACTTAAAATTTCTCAATGAACTTAGAAAGTTAATGCATATTCATGATTCTAATGCACATACACACGAATTTGTGTATGCATGTATACATATATATATGTTTATGTGTTGCAAGTAGCAGTAGCATCTGTGCATCGGTAATTCCTTTGTACAACAAACAAAACTAAAATTAAATGCATCCATTAGTGGAGTAAACTAAATGCATTCAACATCTTGTTTTTACAAAATTTATGAATGTTTCTCAACTAGACCAAAATTAAGTATTTAATGTTGACACCAAATCTTTACACCATTTTCATTCTCTATTTCAAAATTAAATCTTTATTTTTGAATTGATAGAAAGTGCACAGCAATGCAGATTTAAAATAGAAATATAAAAGTTAGTTTAACCACATGTCTTAGTTATGTAAAGAATTAAAAAAATATTGAAAAAAAATTTCGGAACCCATATCAATTCTGGTAAGGGAAATTATTTAAGGTGAATGTAAAATATATTACTTAATTCTGCCATAGATAAGCCCATGGTGGTGTTTTCAAAGGATGACCTTGTATTTACCAGATGTAGAAATTTTGGAATCTTTTAATTATACTATTTTTAAAAATTGATTAAGAAATGGTGTAATAGCTTTAGTATATGCGTGAATATACTTTGTATGAAGTTCGTTTTAGCTCTGTCTGCCACCCAGTTGTTCTATGTTTGGCCTTTAACATTTTCTTAACAATATGGTTTATTTGTAGTTTTCATTTATTTATTCATAAAAATATTTGTTTATTTATTTAAAGCTACTACAAACATACTTTTTTCTTGTATTTTAACACATAAATTTTTTATCTTTGCTGTCACTTTCATTATGATCGAATATGTTTCTACACAACAAATGTGTTTAGAAAAAATATTCGATAAACTTAAGAATAAATAAATTCTTTTAATGGAAAACAGCTTTAATCGTTTTTGCTTTATATAAAAAAGTACGTGTAAATGAACAAAAATTCTTTAAAATAAAAATGCTGTCAAACTAAAGTATAAAAAAAGCTGATAATTTACAAACGAGAAAGTATAAGAAGATCAAGCAAAATTTGAAATCAAGTAAGAATAAAGTTTTCGAAATCGATTAATCCTTTAACCTTCTCTGATAGACATGCAATAAAAAAAACTTTTACTCATGTTGTCTTTTTGTTGTGATTTTAAAATTAAGTTCTAAAGCAAAAATTTACAAAGAATTTGAAGCCGTTGCTTTAGGTTTAAATTGGGTCAACTTCGCGTCTATGTTCGACTTTTTATAAGGCGACGGGGTTTAATAATATATTTACACACATAAACTTGAAAATTAATAATTTTCTACTACAAGGTGTCTAGCATCAATAGGTGACCCATGCCAGTACATGCATTTAGAGTGGGCATATTCTTGAAATGATTTGCAAGAAGATCACAGCGCTTGTCATTTCTTGCCCAGGATCGTTTCAAATAAAGCAGTGGTTTTGCGATAACAGGTCTTCTTAGACATTTGACTGATCGCCATAAAGAATAATTTGCGTAAAAAGCGGGGGTATGGCTTTCTCACTCTGCCCTGAATGATGTATCTCCACGGAAATTTTAGAGTTGGAGTTTAACTTAGTTTAAAGTTGGCACTACCGATTAAGTGTCCATTCTCTTTGGGCTCTTGGTTCCAAAAAAAAACTGTTCCACATCGGTAGAAAAAAATCTGTTGTTTTATTTGGACGGTAAGTAGAAGAAGCATGTTCAGCGGTTTTTTTTAGTGTGCTCATTTAGGCTACTAAGACAATCATCGATGCCTTACGGAGTTTTAAACGGTGTATTTTCCGAGCAGTGGATGTTAAAATATTGTTTATAATGCCTTTTGTCCTTTTTATTTACCTGACGAAGCTTCCCATTGTGGTGGCGTAATATCGAAAAAACAAAAAAACAAAAGATCTTGAGCTTAAATAAATAGGACAAAAGGCATTAAAACAGAAGATCGAAGAAAATAGGTAAAAATATTGTTTATATATTTTAAACAATTTACCCTCTTAGATAACAAAGAACCCCTTGTATTAATTCGGTCAATTGATTATAAGAGTTGAATGGTCTTGAAGATAAATCCGAACATACTTGATCTAAGCCGATTTACTGCAGGATGTATCTCTGGAATCTTTAGTATCGTTAAAATTAACCAAAATTTTGCGGAGTTTTAGAAAAAATTCGAGCTCTTTTTTGTTTTGGCGGATGCCGTTTGCATTCCAGAAGCAAATTGTAAAACAGTTTATGGCGCATTGAATATGTCCTGCAGCAAAACAAGGCTGAGTTTTTTGCAACACAGTAGTCATATTCGCAACTAAGTAAATCAATTGCTTAACATTATCCTTTTTTACATTTTCCAGACGTCTAGCATTGGGCCATGTTGGTTCATTTGTCGGAACCTTTTTCTGAGCTGTTGGCGGGTTAGACTTTAGTGCGTTGGCGTATGAAATTTGACAAGTAGTTGGATATGCAAATGAGTCTTATTTCAAGACAGTGAAGGGACAGAAATTGTTTTCTGCTTAGATAAACGCTAAACTCAATCAAAAACCGGGTTACTTATACAGTTAACAGTGTGGCTTAACAGTTGCTGCATTTCTTTACCCTAGCATGATCTTTTTATACCCTTTACATAGTGATAAGGGTATATATCAGTTTGTCATTCCGTTTGTAATTTCTTTATTATTTATTTGCGACCCCATAAAGTATATATCTTCTGGATCCTTATAGATAGGGAAGTTGATATAGCCATGTCCGTCTGTCTGTCTGTCCGTCTGTCCGTCTGTCCGTCTCTTGAAATCAAGTTTCCGGAGTCAAATAAAAAGATACAGACCAGTTAATGGTGTCAAACTATTGGAAATATCCCGCTAACAATCGCTATTTAAAATCAGCAAAATTGGTTCACTATTGACCGAGATATAAGCGAAAACCCAAAGTAACCCATTTTTTTTGGGACAAAATCCGTGCATATATCCCTATATATCTCGGTAAGTACAGTCACTCTTGCCACAAAACTTGGCACGGATACTCCTAAAGACGGGAGCTAAATAACGGAAAAAGTTTTTTCAGATAGGACCAGGGAAAGGGGTATTTTTCCTACGATTGCACAAATTTGGTGAAATATTTTATGCACTATATCTCGTAAACTATAACAGTTATCGACTTAAAATGTTCTACAAAAAGTAATTGTACGCAAAGACCTACGCTATAAAGAAAAAAACTTTTTGAGTGGGTGCAAAAAAAGGGGTAGCTCCCATACAAATCGACAATTTTTATGAAATATTCGATACGCTATATCTCGGAAACTATAAAAGATATCGAAATGAAATGTTCTACAAAAAGTAATTGGGCAAGAATGCCTACGCTTTAAAAAAAATTTTTTTTTGAGTGGAGGCAAAACAAGGGGTAGCTCCCAAACAAATTACCAATTTTTATGAAATATTCGATACGCTATATCTCGGAAACTATAACAGATATTGAAATCAAATGTTTAACAAAAAGTAATTGGGCAATAAGGTCTACGCTGTAAAGAAAAAAATTTTTGGGTGGGGGCAAAAAAAGGGGTAGCTCCCATACAAATTAACGATTTTTATGAAATATTCGATAAGCTATATCTTGGAAACTATAACAGATATCGAAATCAAATGTTTAACAAAAAGTAATTGGGCAATAAGGGCTACGCTGTAAAGAAAAAAATTTTTGGGTGGGGGCAAAAAAAGGGGTAGCTCCCATACAAATTAACGATTTTTATTAAATATTCGATAAGCTATATCTTGGAAACTATAACAGATATCGAAATCAAATGTTTAACAAAAAGTAATTGGGCAATAAGGGCTACGCTGTAAAGAAAAAAATTTTTGGGTGGGGGCAAAAAAAGGGGTAGCTCCCATACAAATCAACAATTTTTATGAATTATTCGATAAGCTATATCTTGGAAACTATAACAGATATCGAAATCAAATGTTTAACAAAAAGTAATTGGGCAATAAGGGCTACGCTGTAAAGAAAAAAATTTTTGGGTGGGGGCAAAAAAAGGGGTAGCTCCCATACAAATTAACGATTTTTATGAAATATTCGATAAGCTATATCTTGGAAACTACAACAGATATCGAAATCAAATGTTTAACAAAAAGTAATTGTACATCAAGAGTTATGTTTTTAAGAAAAAAATTTTTGGGTGGGGGGTGAACAAGGGGTAGCTCCCAAACAAATTAACAATTTTTATGAAATTTTCAATACGCTTTATTTAGGAAACTATAACAGATATCGAAATCAAATGTTCTACAAAAATTAATTTGACAACAAAGCCTACGATTTGAAGAAAAAAATTTTTGGGTGGAGGATGGACAAAGGGGATCTCCCATACAAATTAACAATTTTTATGAAATACAAACTAAGAATTTTTATGAAATTTGCGATACGCCACATCTGGAAAACTATAACAGCTATCGACTTCGAATATTCCACAAAAAGTAATAATCAAATAGTTCATACATTTTGGAAAAAAAGTTGGAGAGGAGCAGGGGGACTAGATTATCCCATAAAAATTAACAACTTTTATTAACCTTTTAATATAAATAATCTCATAAACTTGCATTACTGTCGACCTCAAACGTTCTTCATCTATTTCTATTATTCATACGAACGTTAAAATTTTGTTTTCTATGTTTTCTATGGACTTTAAAACTCACACAAGGATTTTTATTATATTATTTGCAGTACAAAATTACTCGGCTGGGTATATTTAAAGACCAACGTGAAGGGTATATAAGATTCGGCACAGCCGAATATAACGCTCTTACTTGTTATATTTTGCACTTTATTGTAACATGCAGATTCACACATACGACACAAAAACAAGGCGATTTGCAGTAAGTTTTGGTGTGCCCGTGTTCAAGCACTGTACAGGACCAGTTCGTTTATGTTTACGCTTCCGCTGTAAATCTACGGTGTATAATATATTTCACAACATAAATGGGATGAGTTTTATTTTTCTTCAATTCAAGTTCTTATAGATAAGGTATCCTTGCTTGGTTTCTAATATTTGACACTGATTTTACTTCAAAGCCTTTGGGTTGGCGATCAATGCCTTTAATAATGAAGGCGTTTTGCACTTTTTAGCAGTTACGTAAGTATAAAAATTCATTTTGATTTTTTTAAGGTTTCTAAATTGATTTTCGTTAACGCCCTAAAATATTACCACAGTTAATGTTGAGACACATAAAATTTTTTTTCTTTGATTGATCTAACTATAAACTCAGTAAGATCGCTAGAATTTTTTTCTCCCGAATAAGGTATTTTAAAGGTCTTTTTCTCGGTATTGCTTGTTTTTTTTGGAGTATTACACAAGGATTATTCGCTTAGCCTGGACTAAAGCATCTTTTCAAATTTGTATTTTGGGCTTCTGTCCTTTTAAGAACTGCTATATAATGGCCTAAGCCTATCTGATTCGGGCTTTTAGCAACTCTAGATACTGAAGCTGCAACTTAGTAATGAAGACTGCGATGAAGAAGGTACTTAAGGTATGTACTTTTGTATTTTTTTAACAATTACTTGCCACAGATTGGATCAAGCTTGCCCTATGTTCACTTTCACTTAAAATTGTTTTTGATTATTTTTTTTGGGGTTTTCACACAGTTATGAAAAGACAAAATGCTTTCATCCTTTCTTTCACGTTTTGTAAGTCTCAGCAAATTTTAAACAATTTTCCTAAAAAACTCAAATTATAAAAATTTTTTAAAAACGGGAATTTTAAGAAATTTGCTAAAACCTAAAATGTCTCCACTTTTTAAAAGTATAAATTGAAATCTAAGTAAAAGTATTTTACAACTCCACAGCCGCCCAAAAAAAAACAGCATTGAAACGGAACAAATCCTTAAAAAAATTTTTATGTAAAAGTATTTCCACTCTATTGTTTGGTTTCCTGAACGAACCGAAAGAAACTTATAGGTAGAATAGAAAACGTTCATGTTGGCTGCTGTTATTGCAAATAAGATGTTGTTCACAATGGCAAAGATTTAAACATCGAAAATACTATGGTTGTGGGAAGTGAAGACAGATTAGGGGAGAAGAAAGCTTAAGATTCATGTAATTATTTAGTATAAATATACATGAAAATTTTTTCATGTTTAAAAAATATATAAAATTTTAAAAATGTTCTGCAATAGGAAAAGAACCGGATAAAGTATACATATGTATGTTATATGTACTTAGATGTAAAGGAAAAGAAAAAATTCTTCAAAAAAAAACTTTGTGAAAACTTTCAAGTACATTCACGTACAAGACCCTTAAATCCAAACAAATGAAAAAGAACTCAACAAAAGCAAAATATAACAAATCCAATGAAAACATGAATAAACCAAAAAACTTTAGTCAAATATGAAAATAAAAAACTTTTTTCCACACAACAGGCAGTTGTTATAAGTTGCCAACAACACAAAAGTATTAAAACGAAAACAGAAAGATGTCTGTCTTTAGCAACCTGAATGTTTAAATGAAATTTAAAAATAACAAAAGAAAACAAATTAAGTAAAAAAAGATAATTCTTTGCCGCCATTAAAGCTAAATGAAACTCAAAAACCATCAGCATTAAGAAATATTTGTATTAAAATTTAACTAAAAATATGTCTTTCGAGTACATCACACCGAAACTTTTAAATTACTTTTATATTAAACACCCAAAAATAATATTTCTTCCATTCTTTTATACGTCTTTTGTACAAATCCCAACATATAAATTGTTGAACGCCAATGGATGTGGGAAAGGGAGGCCGCCATATTGTTTGTTTTTTATTTACTTAATACGCATTAAATAAACCTTAATGTGTATGGAAGTGGAAATTCATTTGTATCCTTTTTTTCATGTTTTTGCAAAACCCCAAAGGACTCTTTGTTGATTTTCGTGGATATAAGCGAAAACAGATCGTATACTTTGTGACATTGGTTTCGATAAACATTTTTTGTAAAGCAGGCGTATGTTTGAATTTGACTAATATTTACATTTGAAATATTATACAATAAAAATAACATAATCGGAGGTCTTTAAGCATCAAAGGGTGTTGATCGTAATTGATGACAAAAAGGTGTTGGTTTCAAGCTTTATGTTTTATAGCAACTAGTAATATACCAACTTCTCTGGGATTGTAGTAAAAGGTACGATTATTCCCCCCGTTAACAAAAATATATAACTGGGAAAAACTTTTGCCACAAGAATAAGTTATTTTCAAATTCTTATAATTATCAGAGCGTTTTGCGTGGTTGCTGGTTGAGTTTCGTGGGAAGCTAAAATTCTTTAAAATTTCGTTCAAAAAGTTTCAGTCTTTATATATAGTTTCAGATCTTGAATTTTTGTATTTTCGAGGCGTAAATAACCTTCCAGTGTTTTAAATAGCCATATATACTTGTTTCAGAATTTAGTATTTCTAATACAGATTTGAAAAACTCAGTTTATTTTCACGTTCTGTTTGGAAAAGTTATTACGGATTTCATCTTTCCAGCGGAGTTATGATGGTTCCCTTTTTCGTCTTCTCTAAGAATCATGTTCAAAGGCCTTTATCGCTAAACCATCTTCATTCGCTTGCACAGCATGTCCAGGCAAGCACAGTTATTGAAGTATTACCCACTTCAACATTCCCATGTCGGCATATAGCTTTTACATCTCTTGATTCTTACGATACCGATATCATCCACATACGCAGATTGGTCTATAGGACTTGCAAGGTATTTTTATTGTCAAACACTGCAAAAATACCTTCATCTGCTTAAGCAAGTGACCTTGCCTCTGCACGGTATAGCAGCATGGGTAGAATAAGTATCTTGTGAAGTGTGAACTTTGCCTGACGAGAAAGAAACCTGTTGTTTGCTTAGCCCAAAATAGCCCCTATTAGGAAGTAAAATTTGTTACTTGATTTACAAACTGATGTTGTTTAATTTATTAATGGAATTTCCGAGGTACACAAACTCCTCCACTTCTACAAAATTGAAATTAACAAAAAAAATTTAAGGCATCATGGAATATTTGGCTGCCCTAAATATGCGATTGAAGTATTTTTGAAAAAACCCGAACCTATTCAAATCACTGTGTGTTTGTGAAAAAATGGTCGATTTCAAATGTTATTGTTCTAGAATGAATGCCTCTTACTTCCCTCCAATATTTTTCTATATGTTAGGCGCTGAAGCATTAAAATGGGTGCCGACAAGATAATGGCTTAAACAAAAGATTCCTTTTATTTGTTGTTGGCTGAGAATGCAAACGTATAAACACACATACATACATGTATTTAAAATATCTTCACATATTCACACCATTTGTTAACAACAGAATTGGCAGTCAGCCTTTGTATAGGTCTTGTTACTTTTGGGCGTAGTTTTATGAAAAGAACTTTGTTTTGTGTTTACATCGATCAATAACAAAAACCGTAACAAAAAGTCATTTTGAATGCATGTGTGTTGTGATGCAAGTTTTCTATCCAAATAAACCCAATTCAGTTAACTTTAACCTAAAAATATATTTAAAGTATTTTTAAAGACTTTATGGTTAAATGCGATTTAATTTGCTTCCTTTAAAATTTTTTACAAATTCTAATGCCAAATTTGGGAACAAAATGTTTTGTGGTGAAATTCAACATTTACTCAACCCACTACCGCTATTTATTTGACTCCATTGCTACAACTTTAATCATTAAACAATTTTTATGACTTACGATAAACTTGCGTTTGTAAGGCCTTTTTGTACCTTCTTTATTTATTTATAAGTTTTTTTTTAAAGACTTGTTTTAAGAGGATGTAATGGTTGAAAGTTAGTTTGTTGTTTCAATGACTGTTTTAGTATTTACTTAATCCACCTTTCTCAGTCGAAACTTATTTTGTTGTCGTTGTTAAACATTAACCATCTTCTTTAGAAGAATGTTTGTTTTATTTTCTTTTTCTTCTTCTTATCATCTCATTAATTAATAAACTCAAACTCTCGTAATATGTCATAAATTAGCAAATTTATGTTAACAAGCAACATGTTAAGAGAACATACCATTTGGACTCAGAATATGATACAAAAGATATGCTTTTAGTTCTTTAATCCGCTTGAAACTGAAAAATGCTCAGAGACATGTTGTTCCTTGAAATACTTGTCATTTGCGTTGTTCAAACGGACACTTTTTATAAATTACAAAAAAGAAATATAAAATGTAAGACTTGGTTAACTCGCTTGACTTTAACGTTATCTTTGCTTAAAACCTACAGCTCATAAAGTAATTGAGTTATTAATGACAAATTTAGTAAGCTTTTGATAAAACTTAAATATAAACGAATGCATGCTCGAGTACGTAAGATTATTTAATTTTTGTTTAATTTGTGATTTACATTCGCACTAAATGTTTATTAAAATATTATTTGCGAATACATTGTGGACGTTTAAAAGATAATAGGGGTTTTCGTTCTAACCTTTAGAGTAAAAAATAAAGAAAAAAATTATATTTTTGGCAACCTTAGAAGCTCTGTAATCGGACATTTAATTTTTTATTTCCTTTATTCTTTCTTATTTAGAACTGCCTATACATTGCCCAGCAGAAATAAACTTGCAAAACAACCTAAATTCTCCTGCATATTAACATGCTGTTACTAAACTTTATATAAAAAAAAATATATCAATGAAAAATTTGAGTAACAGTATACATTAAAGCAACTCGAAAGAGTTATACTTGATTTTAAGGACTTTTTTCGAATGCAATCAGTAACAAAGTGCTTAAGAGCTTTAGCTTACTTAGTAACCGAAGATAGCGGTCTAAGGGTCAGCACAAGCAAGTCTAATAATAACTAAAATTGCTTTTATTTTCAGCGGTTTAAAGTTATCAATAGAACAAACATCGCAAATAAGGGCATATACGGCTGAGGAACCGCAATACACCATCCACAAAATGTTTAAAGAAAAATAGTTTACAAGCAATTAACCCGCTACTTCGTTAAAAAAGTTTAAAATATTACACAAAAACAAATTAGCATATACGAAAAAGTACTGTAAACATAAAAAGCAGAAGTTTTACTTTCTTTGCATTATTTACAAACTATTTTAACGACTTCCAAATTCAAGCATCTCAAAAAATCTATCAGATCGACTTTTCGCAATATACCGTTATGTCCAAAATTAAGGCACTTCCACTGTACTTTGGAATAACTTGAAAATGGTTTACCCTATTCAGTAAAAAAAAAACAAAATTCGTCAACAATATTATCTTTAAGTCGTCCTTACGTCAGTTTTAACTTTGCTCAGTATTTTCAGAGATATCGGAAAAGTTGTGGTAGAAAAATGTGTTTTAAAACTTAATTTTAAGATTTTTTATTTTTTAAAACTTCATAAAAAATGTAAAACGAGAAAAATTCCGTTATTTTTTGCGAGTGTATTGGCAGATATGTTTCAAGCAAAACGAGCAATATTTCGTTTAAATCAATCTACAGATTTTAGATAAATTCATGAATAAAATTCTTGTTTTAAAATTTGTTTTTTTTTCTGTATATCCACCTAGTTATGGATATGGATCCCCTTTCTTACATGTTTTAATGCGAAAAGTCTTAAAAGTAGCAAAAATTATCAAAAAGTACAACAATAAAATGAGGTCAATATTTTTAAGACCCTTAGAGCAACAAATTTTTATTTATATGTTTGAGGCCTACATAAGTATCGAATGCAATTTAAATTATGTTAAATCACACAAAAGGTCAAAAAAAAAAGAGTAAGATCGCTATATTCCGCTGTGCCGATTCTTATATACCCTTCACATTGGTCTTTTTATATCCCAGCCAACTGACCTAGCCAAGCTATTTTGTACTGCAAATATGGTAATGAAAATACGTTGTGCCGGGTTTAAAGTCGATAGCTATCCCAGTTTTTGGGATACACAGAAAGAAAAAACACATTCAAAAATCAAGAATTTTATTCTTGAATTTATGCAAAATCGTTCCTGAAAGTACGATCCGTAATTATATTTTTTTTTTAATCAGGCCAATTTGAATTCCGTTTACGTTTAAATTAATCTTTTTGAACTTACATCAAGTACGGCTTATGGCTTAAAGTGCGAAATTCGTACTAGAAAAATCGTACTTTGTTTAACAAATTTCGTACTCGGCTTAAGAAAATCCGTACTTACCATACTTTTGACACCGCTACGGATTGATTTAGGTAAAGTTTATCTAAATTATTTTTTGAGTGTAGAAGCTTTTTAACGTTTGTATGTTTAATAAAAATACCATGTACAAGGTTTGAGGTCGAAACTTTTCACATTTTTCGACATCATTCGCATTAAAAATTTAATAAAAGTTGTTTCTTTCTATGCGAGGCTTCCTTCCCCCTGTTCCTCTCCAACTACTTTTTTTCCAAAATATAAGAATTATTGCATCATTAGTTTTCGTAGAGCATTCGAAGTCGATAGCTTCGAATGCACGGATTTTGTCCTTAAAAAAATTGGCTATTTTGGGTTTTGGCTTATATCTCGGTCAATAGTGAACCAATTTTACTGATTTCAAATAGCGATTCTCTAAGGGATATTTCTGATTGTGTAATATAAAAACGTTTTTTTTTGCAATTTTATTTGAGTCTGGCAACTTGATTTCAACAGACACACATACCGACATTGCTATATCGAATTCCCTATCTATAAGGATCCAAAATATATATACTTTGTGGGGTCTTAAGTAAATATTGTAGAAATTACAAACAGAATGGAAAATTGATATATACCCTTATCACTTTGTGAAGGGTATAAAAATTAACCCCTTTGAATTGGAATTTTAAAAAAGTACCAAGAATATATTCATATGTTTTAAGACCTATCGAACGAATTTTGAACTATATTTCCTAATCTATTGATTAAAAGGCTACAAAAGGTACCCAAGAATAAAGATATAAAAAAATTGGCAAAATCTTACTTTTTGTTTTTGTGTTTTAACCAGTCAAACGTAATTTGAACTACTTTAGGTTCCAATATTTTAAAAAAGTAGCAAACAAATATTCAAATTTTTTAGAGACTTGTCGAACGCAATTTGAGTTTTGTTTTTATTTTTATTGGATGAAGGTAACCAAATGGACCTAATATCAAACTATGGTTTAACCCACAGTCAGTCAATCATGAAAATGGTTCCATCAATTCGAGTATATTCATCACTTGTGTGATGGACTGGGATGAAATATACGTACATTTCAATTGCAGCCTCACTTTAACTGACGACCGGAGGCCATCATACTGACTGAGAGATTTTTGCATCACTAAATGGCCTTAAAAATGTCCTAAAAGCCGACCGACTTCAGAGGGATGCGTAGGGCACATCTACTTTAAGCATTGGTATATTTTGAAAATAAAGTTTATCCTTCAAAGAGTATATGGAGGACGTTTCTGTAGGTATGAACCTGCACACAATTCCCCGAAACATGTTTGACAAGTATATTTGCCTGTGGGTTGAAATGGAAGAAATCTGACGTAAATCTATCTAAATATTTATTTATTTATACCATTGCATACACTCTTCTTACTTAATTTTTGTTCATGTTTGTTTTCAACAAGTAAAGATAAAGGTCAACTGAACAAAGAATAATTTGTTGGAGAGCGTTCATCGAGAATCTGCCATTTAAGGCAGCTGAAACTCGATACTTTTTTTTTCTAAAAGGACATTTATATGAGCCTTTGTTAAATAATCAATCATATAACTGAACGTGGGTGTTAGACTTTTAATTTTGGGCTTTACAGATATCAACACCCTACCACATCTCTGGTGTAAGTTTTTCAAACATATACATATGATATAAAAAAATATTCTCAGAGCCGCCCAAAAATCTTCCTTTATTACAATAACTTTTTTAAAGCAAAAAAAAAACATTTTAGATTAATACGTTTTTTTCTAATTTATAAGTATGAAATACTACCAGAGACCCACAAAAACTCCCATTATAAAAATAAAATATTCTGTGGGTAAAAACAACTTGAAATAATGATTTATTTCTATTTTAAAATTTCGGCTCTGAATTGTAAAAATTAATGTATGTTACATCATAAATGAAGCCACTTATTTAAAGTGCCTTTGAAATAAATAAAAATAAAAAAGAAATTAAGTGTTCAGACATTCAAATATACATAGATACATACATTCATATATATAATACTTACGCACAATGATACTGCAACAACATCTTGGCGTAAACATAAGTATATTTTAAACATATAGTTTTTGTTGTTGCAACAACTCAAGTATATATATAATTTATTGAAACAACAAAGGCAACACTTCAAAATATTATTCATAGCGCCGGTATTAATCCAAGGAAACAATTCAAGTGTGTTTGACTATACTGAAACATACAAATAATATTTGTAAGTACATTAGTATATGTGCTTGTAAAGGAATTGTCATCACTTAGAACAACAATAAAAAAACGTTTTACCAAATGCATAACAAAAAAGTCGGAACTTAAGGTACAAACGTTTGCCGACATCAAATAAATTTGTTTCATCAACTTATCAAACAATAGTTTTATTAACTACACCGGCTCCCACAAACGAGCAATCACACACACACACATACATATATACATCCTGAATATTACTAAAGCAAAATTATAAATCTCAACCACTAAAAACTTCGTATCGACTAAAAAATATTTTTATATTGAACTTGATAATTGATTCTAAAATCTTTTTTTATTTTATATCGTTTTTATTTCTGCTTATTTTGTATTAATTTAGGAAATTTTAACAATAATCATAAAAAGTCTTAAAATTTACATCTGTGTCAAAAAGTACATAAAGAAATCAAATTTCACTAATGGATCTTGTTAACGTGTCCCGGCTAATGTGTCTTCACACAAGCCTGTGCCTAAAGAGTAACAACTCACACATGCCGTTAATGGACTCGAATTTATTGATGCCGACAGATTTTATCGATTTGTTAATGTTTCGGTAGTTGTTCGAGTCGTCAGTACCGCAATAAATAAATTCAGTTGTTTTGTGTACATATATGGCGCTTGTGTGTGCATATGTGTGAGTGTTTGCAACAGGCAATTCTTAAAATAGAAAATATTTCTAATTGTTGTTTGGCTTTAAACTTCATAAATTATTATTATTATTGCAGTTTTTAAATGCAAAACTAATTTTCAATCCGTCTAAATATCAATGCAAAAATACATTTTAAAAATCTACTTGAATTATAACGATTTTTTGTAAGAATCAAATAAAAATCAGCTTTTTTCAAATTGAAAGTTTCTTTCAACATTAACGGAAAATAATAATTTCTTCTAATAAAAAGAAATTATATGAACTAAAGCCAAACTAAAAATCAAAAATTTGTATTAAAAACAATTAGTTCAACAATAAATAAAAATTAACATTTAACTCACACATGGCACGGTGCAAAATGATCTTTAATAATTTCTGTCAATTTGTCGTTGACAAAATAAAAGAAATTAAAAAGTGATTACCCTTATTGTATGATATACGATAATAAAAAGCGTTTCGTTCCATCTGAGAGATGGATGAATGCTTGTCCGTTAGTCAAGTGTTGCCAAAGAGACATTAAATGGAAAAAAGCATAGTGTATATGGAAAGTAAACTTCGTCCTAACTTACAAAATAAAAACAGAAGGAAAAACACTGCTACCGTATACTTTTCTCTGTTACATGTAAGTTAAATAGGTGATGTTTACAACCAAATACACTACTACCGTTCAAAGAGTACTGATGATGAAATTGCGTAGCTGCTTTCGAAAATGCATTCTACTCGGCTAGTAGCGGTAGAAAAATCAGCTTTTTTCAAATTGAAAGTTTCTTTCAACATTAACGGAAAATAATAATTTCTTCTAATAAAAAGAAATTATATGAACTAAAGCCAAACTAAAAATCAAAAATTTGTATTAAAAACAATTAGTTCAACAATAAATAAAAATTAACATTTAACTCACACATGGCACGGTGCAAAATGATCTTTAATAATTTCTGTCAATTTGTCGTTGACAAAATAAAAGAAATTAAAAAGTGATTACCCTTATTGTATGATATACGATAATAAAAAGCGTTTCGTTCCATCTGAGAGATGGATGAATGCTTGTCCGTTAGTCAAGTGTTGCCAAAGAGACATTAAATGGAAAAAAGCATAGTGTATATGGAAAGTAAACTTCGTCCTAACTTACAAAATAAAAACAGAAGGAAAAACACTGCTACCGTATACTTTTCTCTGTTACATGTAAGTTAAATAGGTGATGTTTACAACCAAATACACTACTACCGTTCAAAGAGTACTGATGATGAAATTGCGTAGCTGCTTTCGAAAATGCATTCTACTCGGCTAGTAGCGGTAGAAAAATCAGCTTTTTTCAAATTGAAAGTTTCTTTCAACATTAACGGAAAATAATAATTTCTTCTAATAAAAAGAAATTATATGAACTAAAGCCAAACTAAAAATCAAAAATTTGTATTAAAAACAATTAGTTCAACAATAAATAAAAATTAACATTTAACTCACACATGGCACGGTGCAAAATGATCTTTAATAATTTCTGTCAATTTGTCGTTGACAAAATAAAAGAAATTAAAAAGTGATTACCCTTATTGTATGATATACGATAATAAAAAGCGTTTCGTTCCATCTGAGAGATGGATGAATGCTTGTCCGTTAGTCAAGTGTTGCCAAAGAGACATTAAATGGAAAAAAGCATAGTGTATATGGAAAGTAAACTTCGTCCTAACTTACAAAATAAAAACAGAAGGAAAAACACTGCTACCGTATACTTTTCTCTGTTACATGTAAGTTAAATAGGTGATGTTTACAACCAAATACACTACTACCGTTCAAAGAGTACTGATGATGAAATTGCGTAGCTGCTTTCGAAAATGCATTCTACTCGGCTAGTAGCGGTAGAAAAATCAGCTTTTTTCAAATTGAAAGTTTCTTTCAACATTAACGGAAAATAATAATTTCTTCTAATAAAAAGAAATTATATGAACTAAAGCCAAACTAAAAATCAAAAATTTGTATTAAAAACAATTAGTTCAACAATAAATAAAAATTAACATTTAACTCACACATGGCACGGTGCAAAATGATCTTTAATAATTTCTGTCAATTTGTCGTTGACAAAATAAAAGAAATTAAAAAGTGATTACCCTTATTGTATGATATACGATAATAAAAAGCGTTTCGTTCCATCTGAGAGATGGATGAATGCTTGTCCGTTAGTCAAGTGTTGCCAAAGAGACATTAAATGGAAAAAAGCATAGTGTATATGGAAAGTAAACTTCGTCCTAACTTACAAAATAAAAACAGAAGGAAAAACACTGCTACCGTATACTTTTCTCTGTTACATGTAAGTTAAATAGGTGATGTTTACAACCAAATACACTACTACCGTTCAAAGAGTACTGATGATGAAATTGCGTAGCTGCTTTCGAAAATGCATTCTACTCGGCTAGTAGCGGTAGAAAAATCAGCTTTTTTCAAATTGAAAGTTTCTTTCAACATTAACGGAAAATAATAATTTCTTCTAATAAAAAGAAATTATATGAACTAAAGCCAAACTAAAAATCAAAAATTTGTATTAAAAACAATTAGTTCAACAATAAATAAAAATTAACATTTAACTCACACATGGCACGGTGCAAAATGATCTTTAATAATTTCTGTCAATTTGTCGTTGACAAAATAAAAGAAATTAAAAAGTGATTACCCTTATTGTATGATATACGATAATAAAAAGCGTTTCGTTCCATCTGAGAGATGGATGAATGCTTGTCCGTTAGTCAAGTGTTGCCAAAGAGACATTAAATGGAAAAAAGCATAGTGTATATGGAAAGTAAACTTCGTCCTAACTTACAAAATAAAAACAGAAGGAAAAACACTGCTACCGTATACTTTTCTCTGTTACATGTAAGTTAAATAGGTGATGTTTACAACCAAATACACTACTACCGTTCAAAGAGTACTGATGATGAAATTGCGTAGCTGCTTTCGAAAATGCATTCTACTCGGCTAGTAGCGGTAGAAAAATCAGCTTTTTTCAAATTGAAAGTTTCTTTCAACATTAACGGAAAATAATAATTTCTTCTAATAAAAAGAAATTATATGAACTAAAGCCAAACTAAAAATCAATAATTTTTTAATTATTAAAATGATCACACGAAACAGTAAGCATTTTCGACGTATAACCTTTGATAACATAAACTTTTTTAAGGTTCAATTATATGTGACTTACCATAACAGCATAACCATAACAGTTACCATAAAAACCAAATCTCAATTGTCAAAAGTCACCTTTAATCAAATACAGTGTTGCCCATAAGTTTGGTTTGAACAGCTGTTTACTGTTGTATGGTTAAGTCACGTATAAATAAACCTTAATATGTACTTACTAATAAACTCAAAGGCTTAATACAAAGCGTTTGTTTCTTTACCCGAACGTAGAACGGGAAGTGTTAAAAAACGCTGCCTATCTAAAAAATTTCCAACTTCCACAGTTTTTCAAACCTACTGGACATCTTGTGCGTTAATATCGACAACCCAGTTTATCTTAATTTACTGCTAAACCCACTATGCAGATCTTTTCTTGACTTCTCCAAGAGTGCCAGATGCAGCTCTTAATGTTCGACCCATTACGTCGATACTATCGGCGTAACAAAATAAAATTAGTCATTCCCTAAACATATGGGGCGGTTGCAAGCGGCCTTGTAGTTGGCAAATAGATGGAATGTGAGAATTTGTTTTTCTTAGGATTTGGCATATGTGTTTATCTGTTTGATGGTGAATTTTCTAGGTCAAAAGCGGCATTAATTTTTTACACAATACGCTGGATAGAATTTCCTTTGTTAATCACAGGCTAGGTAAGGTCAAACAGGCGGCTGCGGAAACGATTGAAAATTTAAAGCAAACCAATTGGCTCCATTTCTTTGTGATACCTGGGGAAGAGACAGAGATATGAAAAGAAAAAGGAAATTAAATTGGCGCAGATTAAGAAATTTAGATAAAAGTAGAGATCAATGGTAATGATTACCTATAGTCGCTCCGCAATGGTTCCTATCCTGATAAGGGATGATAGACTAGATCGGCAAATGCTGGAAACATCCAACAGGCTATCAAGTCTGCCAGCACCTATGTTCCTGATCCGAACATCGTTCAGTGGTAGACAGAAGCACAAGAGAAGCTGGATGGTTAGGTTTTGCATTATGAAAGTTTATACAGAAGTTGTTAAACGGCAGTCTGAATCTTTCTTAATCTCCGTTTGTCAAGATCAAGAAGAGATTTGGAACATCTCGCATCAATTTTTGGCCAGGTTATCCTAGTGATTCTTCATCTAGGTTCGTTTAACCATATGACCCCTACGATTATGCCGATGTATTCCATTTACTCGAGGTTTACTGGAAGGGAGAGGAGTGCCACAGAAGTAGTCGCATTATCCAAATTTAAAGGGCATAAAGTGCAACCTACTCCACCCTACCAGCGATGGTGTTCAGATACACCCCAGATAGCGCGTATAGCTGAGCAACAAGTTAAGAGTCATGTTCCACAGTGATGGCTTAACAGCATAACGTCTCATCATGGATTATGTTCCGGTAGTTGTTGACGCGTTGTTACTAAATGCAGGGTTCTTTTGTATGTCGCATTCTTCGCTTTAATAGCATTACAACACTCTCAGTTGTACCATATGGTTCTTAGGAAAGGCTTTTAATACCCAAGTACGGATATTACGATTTTCCATCGGGCAATGGTTTGCCATTGCACTGCTGCATTATCGGGATAAGAAGTGCTTTATTTAAGTAATTGGGTTAGATGCTGTCTGTTGTGTCTGAAGTATCTCACTTCAAACTATCGAGCTTTGTCAGGTTGTACGTTTCTCGCTACATTAAGCCAAATGCGAACCTTTGGTGGGATATGGTTATGATCCAAATCGATTTTCTTACTTGATGAATGCCTTAAGTCTATCACAATATGATCGACCTGGTTCCTTGTGTTTTGAACTTGTAACAGCTAAGTGTTCTTATATAAATGTTTATAGAGATGACGTAATCTAATGCGGCTAACTACTATATTTTCTTGCCTTGGCGGAGTCTACAAGCCTTTTGTCAGTGTGCGTTGCCTTTTGGTGTTGTTGTGAAGACTTTCCCATTTCATCATCTATTTCTTTAAGGCGGTAATATCGGCCTTGTACTTTTCAAGTACATCCGTCAGTACGCACACTGCACTCTCTCAAAATAAAGTTCGGAGAGTCCAGGAGCAGACTTGAAAATTATGATCATCAAAACGTTTGCTGGGCTTACAATATTAGGGGAGTTCATATTATCTTCTTCTTTGTTATTTTCATACTAACCCGAAGCCTCTACCCAATATTATCGCTCTTGCGGGTGAACGAGGGGGCCAGCGCCAACAACTACGATAAGAAAGATACCAAGATTGGTTTCGGTTACGCCAAATCAAAACTAATCACAACTGTTACTAGGTTTTCGACATGTCTTAAAACTTCCTAATATACACCAAATATTCCAAATAAATTAAAAAGCTATGGTTAACGCTCAACATATACATTAAGGAAAAGGTACAGCTTAGCAGTTTATTTAACAAGTTAAGAAAGCAATTGGGTATTTCGAATGGGAAATCACTGCTCCTATGTTGTTAGATTTTTCAATGCACTCTTAAGAATAAAACTGACGATTATTCATAATAGAATCGGCAATCAAAAGCCACTTTTTTATACAAAGTTTAATATTTGTTTGCCTTGTTAAATGTGAACATCCCGAGTACTGCAATCCTGGATTTTTAGGGGTGCTGGGGTTTTCATTGGCTTCAGAGTTATTTTGGAATTTGGTATTAAAATAATGTTAATTAATGCTTTTTTGCCTTCTTTATGGTGACAGAAAATTAAATTTTTTAGTTTAAAATTCATTTGGAAAATCAAATCAAAAAAAAACTTGAGTTTTTTGTTGGTACCTTTTTAAATTTTTCTGCCGATAAAAAGTTTTTTTTTTTTTTTTTTTTGTTTTTTTATTTTTTTTTGGTCATATATTTTATTATTGAATCTTCGCTTAAGCGAACTAACAATAAGTATTCAAATCTTAAAAATAAGTAGTTAATACTAGCCCAGTCAGTACCAGACTAAAATTTAAGTTCTCACAATAAAATTAACTAATTTCAAAGGTTTCATCTAAGAGCAATAGTATCCCTTCTTTTTAGGCGGGTGTGCCCACTATGTTGCAGGATGCTTCGAGCGAGCGGATTTGGATGTGATTCCAGCTTATTTAAATACTTGTCCACATACTTCAGGATTTCGCATTTTACAAGTGGAACTTCTAGATCCTTGTGGATGTTGCTGTTTTTGATATACCAAGGAGCACCAGTTATCATTCTTAGAATTTTGTTTTGACGGCGTTGGATTTTTTCGATGTTAGAGGCGGAAGCAGTACCCCATAATTGTATACCGTAGCACCAAATTGGTTTTAAAATCGAGTTGTAGAGTAGAAGCTTACAATCAAGACGTAGCACAGAGTTTCTACCAATTAGCCAGTGGATTTGAGCAGCTTTAAGTTTTATTTGCGTCAGCTTAGCATCTATATGAGGCTTCCATGTAAGGCGGCGATCTAGGTGAATACCAAGATATTTTGTCTCAGATCGTTAAGGCACATTATGGTTGTTGATAGTGATTGGAGGGCACGTTTCTTTGCGTAAAGAAAGGTGCCGATAAAAAGTAAACGCAATTGCTATTAAAAGCAATAATATTCGTAAGCCATTTCACATTTTTTTTATATTTTTAGATCAAGCCTCACCTTAAATTTGGCTTTTCTATAATACGAATCGCAATCTATCAACGCTGAACGTTCAAAAATTTTACGATATACGAATACTGTCAGTATTTGTTATACGTAAAGCAGTAATTTTAGTTTTTTTGCAAACTTTTGCAAAACTTGATTGCTTTTGCTTGGGTCCCAATTTTACGCCTCAGAAATTAAAAAAAAACCCTGAAAAATTACCCGATTCTGAAAAATTCCTGGATTTCGGGACTCAAAATTTTCTATAAGAAATAACTGGCTCTTACTTTTTCAACCAAAAAGGGTAAAACTCCAATTAAATTACATATTTTATAGAAATGTCAATTAAATCATTTAATGTGCAAAATATTCACGATGAAGATCTTAAGAACCTATAAATTAATCCATTTTAACATCATATGTTCACATCTGTGTCATCATTTGTAAAATACAATATTGTTAAGTGTTTCGGCGTCAAGTTATTTGTGCCACAATTTATAATTTGTTTCTGTTACATACTATACGCCGAATGTCTCCTTTTGAAGTCAAACGTTATGAGACTTATATGTGAATATGTGATCTCATATGAGCCTGAATGCATTTTGTTCTTTTATTTTTCTGAACACTTGCATTGCCTATTAGCACAAGCGATGCCGCCGCAGACATGTGCGAAATGTTAATTGTTTCTGTGTCTCATAAAGAAACAAGTTAATTGTAAATAAACGAGGTTAAATGGGGACCCTCACTACACCATCGATGGAATGGAAAAATGCCAGAGAATATGAAATTTTTAAAAATAATAATCCTTTGATCCTCAATGGATGTCTGCCTGTATAATTTTTTACTGTAATATTTAGTGCAATGGGAATAAAAAAATAAATATTCCTTTTTAGTCTTTTTTAAACTTAATCCAACATTAAACATTTAGATATTTTCATTATGGCGAATACACAGACATAGTATGTATGAATGCATGTGTGTGGCTTTGTATGTTTCTCAAATAGAAGGTGTGAAATATTAAACCTTTATTATGTGTATCCAAAGGATTACATATTATGACAATTTACAAAGTGGGATGCAAAAATGTAGTTGTGGGTGTTTTTGATTACTGTCATACAGTAACGTCAGTGATAAATGTTCATTACCATAAAATGCGTATTTATACCCAGTTGGCCAAAGTGATGTCGCACTAAGCTTCAACCCATAGACAAAAACCAAAAAAATTTTGGTCTCAAATTGTATTTAGATACAGAAAAAAAAGATAAAAAGTTATGTGTCTTTAATAAATGTTAACAAAAATATTTTTTTCAGATTTTTTTGCCACCACAAGAGGACGCTGGCTGTAATTTTATGCAAAAATAACTTTAAAGAGAAATGAGTTTTAATGGTTTTACAAAAAAATTGTCAAAACCTCATTTTTTTAACAGGTTCAAAATTTGGATTTTAGGTTTTCAATGCGGTCTCTTAATTATTCTAACAGATAAAGAGCCAAGTAAGTTATATGTTTGCTATTGTATAAGTTTATAGCAAGTTGTTTGAAAATTTTGACCATATGTAGCTTGTTTGAACAGTCTTTGATTGGTTCTCTAAAACAAAATCTGTCATTTAAAATTTCTTAAAAATATGGCCAACTGGGCTTAATTGAACACAAAAAAAGACACTCAAATACAAACCACTTGACTACAAATTTATTAATCATCAAATTATAACACTTTTGTAAGTCGCGTGTTGGTCAAGCTTAAAAGTGTCAAATGGGATTTACACCCGACACAAGACCTCTTTAAATTTTAAAATTTTTCACTATTTGACCAACTAGACAGAAGCACAGCCAAGCAGTTGACCAGCAACAATGGCAAATCCTTAATTAAAAATTTTTAGACAAAAGACTAAGATGAACACTTTTTTAATGCAAGTAAAATGAGATGATTTTGTATTAAAAAGCTTATGTAATGCATCTCCTTTAATCAAACTAAAAAGGCTTTTGCAAATGTATTCACTTTAGCTTAGTTTGGCTTAACATTTTTGACATTCAAAAGTAGAATATAAAGCAAAACTAATTTATATAATATTTGATTTTATTAATTGATATTATTTGAATTCGCAAATTACTAACTCAGCATTTGTTCAACGAGCTCTAATTAGAAACATAAGCATTGGATACAAAGTTAAAATAAAAAGAATTGTTAACTGAACAAAAACTTATTTTGCATAAAATAATCTTAGAGCCAAAATTCTTTAATACTTAGTCTAACAATCAAATTCAACACAAAATTTAAAGAAATAATAAGAAATAAAGCCAACTTGTATTAATTTTTAAGATTTTAAACATGTAAGACACAAATAAATAACATCAAAAACATTATATTAGTCTGAATAAAATTGACTTTCTTGCATTGTCCATTTATAACAAAACGTTAAAGATCTTACTATTTTTGAATATCATAGGCTTTTATCAGACTAAGTTTGCATTAGGAACTATTTCATAATATTTTGAATTTTTTCACAATGACTGTAAGATCGTCAAGCTCTAGCATGGCAGTTAGAGATAATACTGGACCGAACTTCAGAAAACTTGGTTTGGCCACACTTATTAAAAAAACTGTTCATGTATTATAACATTTCGATAGCCTTACTTTTTTAACTACATGGGAGCCACATCAAATTACGGACCGATCACAATTAAATGTATCAGTCTATGACAGAGCCTTAAATAGATGCATAATTTTGCGAATATAAAGTTGAAAGAGATAAAACCCAAAAAGTTTTTTTGGATGGGCATTTGTATTTTTGATTACTACACAGTAATCGGCAACACTGGCTACAACTCAAAATCATTTAGTGTTCTAAAAGGATTATTTGCTGCTTGCAATTTTCCAACCAAATTGAGTCCAACAGTAAAAATGCTGTCTTTTAATAATACAAACAAATGTTCGGGTTCGTTAAAACTTTGATTTAGAAACGAGCTTTTAAAAATTAAGAAAATATTTTAATAAATTTTTGCATATAAAATGTTTAAAAATTTTTAACATTCAAAATATATTTTAAATAATGATTTTGTATCAAAAAATCGTTTAAACCCCTATTTTAAATTTAAAAATTGTTTCTGCATATGCCTCTTAATATGTTAAATCAGAAAGCTAAAGTTATTTAAAAAACTTGAACCCCTCTTATGACTGTAAAGCAAACGATTTACCAGGAATTCATGCAGATTTTTTCTGCATTCATATATAATATAAATATTTATATAAAACACTCCATAAATATTTTTATGCATTTAGGTAAATTTTTATATATTTTTTTTAGTTATAGAACAAAAGAATAATTTATAATTGCTATTTTTTCTTGACTTAAGTAGTGGTAGTTTTATTGAGTTTTAAATGGTGTCAAAAATAAAAGAATTCATAATATTTTTAACATTTATTTGCAAAAAAATTATAATTAAAAAAAAAACATTTAATTTAAATATCATGAAAAATTATTTATTATAATAAAATATTGTTACTATATATAAATCTTTTTTTTTTAATTTTTGCACATTGTTGAATTATAGTGTAAAAAACAAAGTGACAACGCATTTATTTATTGTATAGTTTTGATTTATATAAAAGTGTACTTCTCTTCAAACAATATCTCTTTTTAAAAATGTTGTAATAAATAATGGACATAGGTAGTAACATACATACATTCATATCAGTGGCGTGCCACGATGTTTTTGTCGAGGGTTTTTTTTTAATTTTAAAACAACGTCTTTACTTAGTTTTCTCCAGGACCACGACAAGGATGTGATAGACATAGGCCCCATATTATTTCGTTTTATATAGTGATTTTTTTATTTATTTATTTTTCTGTTTATAGGGTTTCTTGCAGGTTAAGTTTGTCAATATGTGTTTCATAGGTTCTCACACCAAATCTCATGATTATTTTCTGCCTTTATATGTAATATTAATCTCAATAAACTTATTGAGAGTTATTTTAAACAAAATAAAACATTCAAAAGTTCTTGTAAAAACCCCTTAAACCATTTTTCGCTATTTAGTTGGTTTATTTTTCTTCTTCCCTTATGCAACTGGATAACCATTGGTTACCACTAAATGTGTTAAAGTGCTACCGAAAACAAAACCTTTCTGTATTAAAACAGTTTCTAATATTATTCAGGATTTGATTCCAATTTTATTTATTATATTATTGTTTTTTTCTTATTTTTAATTTTAGTTTATGTTTATTTAATTTTTTGTTTTTAAAAATTGCCTTTCAATCGAAATATTTGCAAATTTCGACAATTTGTCTTCATGCGTTTGGTTTCGTTAATAGGTTTTATTTCTTTTATGAGCTGGCTGAAAAGTATCTCTCTACGGAAGTGATTAGTGTACGAATTGTTATTACTAAAGTACTCAGTATTTAACGGAGCTTTAAATGCGAATAGTTTAAAAATAATTAATTTTTTCCAGATTTTTCAAAATAAGTGTTTATACATTTTACGGTACGAATGATCCCAGAGATAGGTCCCGTAATGCCTCGGAAATATTAATCAAATCGAGAATTAAACAGCATTTGGTAGGTGGCCTCTCTTAGTTTTATTTTCAAGCAATTAACTTCCTAAATGAAGAAGTTTTCCAAATGCTTGCGATTTCGTCCCTTTTTGTCCACCAAGACTTTTAACATAAAGAGTTCACCAATTTTTTTTAAATCTTTAAGTCTCGCCTTTATATAATTTCGTATCTAAAATGGGACTGAACGTAATTTCAAGTGGGCAACATTGATTTAGGCTTAACGAAAAGTATATCACCAGAGCGTTTTCAGGTTCAAACATCGTTCGATCTATCTTCAGACCACTCGCCCACAATAGTCACCATTTGCAGTCCCCGATAAATTCCGACTATTGATTTTCTTTTATCTAAATATGTAAACTGACTCAAATAGAACAAAAAGTGTCAGCAGCCACTATTAAGAAGACGTGTCGCTAAAAACTCCGGAAGATATTGACGACTGTCTAAGTAGCCTTAAAAAACACTTAAAAAGCCGCTGAATATTCTTCTTCTACCTTCCGCCAAACGAAATACAAAAATATTTTTTCTGCCGATGTAGCTTTTGTCTAAAAACCAGAGCCTTAAGAGAATGGAAAAAGCATATGTTGTTCGCCCCAACTTAACCTAAGCTGAAAGAATCTGCAAACCAACTCATCAGTTTGGTGGAGGCATATGGAATAACATCAATAAGGAAACACTTGGAAGATCTAGATCCGACACCTTAGACAAATTATTTTTTATGGCGATCAGACAAAGGTCTTAGGAAAACCGTTATTGCAAAACCATCACTGCATAATTTAAGAGGATCCTGGGTAAGAATGACGAAGAAAAATGCAAACTTTTTACAAATCATTTAAAGAAGGTGTTCACTGCCCATGTACTTGTATAAGTAAATTACTTTATGCTTAACATCATATAGAAATATGATTCAAATTAACAGATGTCGTAAAGGCTATTATTAATTTGAACACTGGGGAAGCTTCCGGGTTTGATAAAAATCAGTAATAAAATTATTTTAGAGTTACCTTTCATAGCAAAAAAAAAAAATATTCTATTAATATTTAATACCATCCCAGCAAAAAATAATTGAGATTTTGTAAGCAGTAAATGCTTTTTCTAGTATACTAATGCGCTTCGCAGCAAGCACTTATCTATTCCCTTAATAAATGCAATAGTGTATGGCAGTAAATGTAAAACTATTACCGTTTTACACACTCGCTTACTCAAGTGCATACTAAGAAGCACTACTGTAAGGCAGTGAGTAAAAAAAACATTAGTTTTTCGTCAAGTAACGAACATAATAACGCGGCAAAACATTTATTTCGATGACGCAATAAATTTAAACAACTAAAGAAGCACTAAAATTACATGAATTAACTGGATATTCATAACCCCGAAATAAGCACTTAACATGAAAAGCAACTAAGTGGGACATCGCGAACAAATATCATGCCATACGTAAGCAGGTTTGTAAGCTTTTACGTCTAGAATACTTCCCACAAATATGAAAAGTTGCTTTAGTATATGCGTTCCCTATCACCATATTGGCCTTAAACAAGAGCAAACAAACCCACAGGCTGTTACGGGTTTTAAGAAAAGCGTAAAAGAAGAAATATTGCTCTGCGCTGTTTCTTGGTGTCTCTCAAGTATAAAGTATGGCATGAAGGCCTCTTAACCAAACTAAAGCTGAACTCGCCTCCGTATGTCTATAACCCTTCGGAAAACTACATAGTCAACCGAAAGTTTATGGTCAAAGAGGTGGTCCACTTAAGTTTTCCTCAACCAATTGGGGCTGGCGTGCCTAGAGGTAGTATTCTAAGAACAATTCTGTACCTGCTTTACACAGCAAACATGCCAACCGATAGTAAAACACTTACGTCGACATTTGATGGTGATACTGCTTTTCTCAATACTAATGAGATGATGCCTCTACGATTTGTGATGGATGCGAAGTTGACAAAATTCAAAAAATAAAACTGCTGCCAAAATTCATTGGTTAATTTGTAGAAACTCTAAAGTTCGACTATAAAACAAATGTAGTGCTATGGTATACAGTTATGGAAAGATGCCACCATCCCCAACATAGAGAAAATTATACGGCATCAAAACAAAACCTTAAGAAAGATAACTGATGCTCATTTGTATATTAAAAACAGCAACATCCACAAGGATCTAGAAGATCCACTAGTTGAATGCGAAATCCTTTAACTTGTGGAAAATTCATAAAAAGCTGGAAACACATCCAAATCCGAAATAAAAACAACTTACAACATAGTGCACACATTCGTCTTAAGAGAAGGGAAGCAATTGCATTTAGATGAAACTATTGTATTTGATTAATTTTTATTTGAGAACTTAAATTTTAATTTGGCACAGGGTGGACTAAAATAAAATATATATTTTTAAAGATATTAAATATGTTTTGAAAAATAAAATTTTAAGTTCCAATAATATTATGAAGTCAATAATATTATGAAGTCAAGACGTTATGCAAAATCTATATTAACAAGTCGAGATGAATAATTCCGCCTTGGGGTAGCAATAGTCGGATATCTTCGTTTTAATAATTGTTCAAAAAATTGAGACCTATTTGTTGACTAAGAGAAACATGACCACAATCCCTTCGATGTTGTAAAAAATATGTTTATTTCTTAAATATGGTTTAATGATTGTAAAGGAACAGATTGAACCTTCGCCTGCGTATCATTCAAATCACTTAACATAACAGTTGCACCAATTCATAATTTTAATTAAGGCATTAAGCTTTTCAGAAATGGCTTTGGACATACGGCTGTGACTTATACCTTAATACTTGTAAAATCTCACTCTAACAATCCCTTTGCAAACAACGTATCCAAAAAAGTAACAAAAATTGGGACTTTTGTTATATCTGTTGTTTTATTCAACATCGCAGAAACAAATGTAGTTTTGTTGATCTTTATATCAAAATTATTTTAAACCACAGTACTAAAAGTGCCTTTAAAATATTTTAATAAATGCCCATCTAGTTTACTGTTATTATTAGCAATTAGGTGCAATTATCATTTAGTAGAATTTTTCAGTTTCTTTGAATCCTAAAAAGCAAATAGTATATACAAAGCGTTGAATTACGTGACGGTTTTCTATAACTTGTTTATAAATGTCATAAAACTGAAATTCGTTTTTTTATCAAGCAAAAAAAATCAACGTGCACATCTTCAAATGTTCTTTACTCTATCAAAAGTTAATAACGCTATTTACAACGATATTCAAGTTCTACTAGTTAAATGTGGAATTCTAGACTTTAGGCGAACACATTCGTTTGAGCAGGAGGAATAAAATTTTAGTCTGACACTAGCTGGTCTAGTATTAAATATTTATCTACTAAATTTTGAATACTTTTTGTAAGTTTGTGAAAATTAAGATTTAATAATAAAATAAATAAAAAAAAAATTAATCCGTCAAAAAGTTTGGTTTTCCTAAAGAAGATTAATTTCAAAAGAAAAAGAACATCAAAGTTTCACTATTAAAACAGATAATTTATAAACGCATCGAAATGTATTAATTCATGCATATCTGGTTAATTCGGCTTATAAGTAAAAATGTAGAATAAAAATCTTTCTGATGGGCACGTATTCTCATATAACAACTTTACTTCACAATATATTAAGTAGTAAAATTTGTTAAGGCATTGATGTACTTACGTGCAAATGAACAACCATTTCAATCGGATTACGATGAAAATATACAAAGAAATAAGAGGAAATAAAAAACTGAGATACATGAGCATTGTATTCGTCGTTTTGCAGCAAAATATAACCTTAAACAGGATTTTATGAGAAAAAAGAGTGAATGAGTCTTGTTAAAAACTAAATAGATACACATACATACTTATTTATCAAGTATTTACATCATATCATTATGAAAAATATTATAAAAACTTCGTAGACATTTAGTTATTCTTAAGAAGAGTATGTACATAAATACGTACATATAAGTACATGCACATATACTTAGTGCGATAATATGTTTATGAATTAAACACATTTACCACACGTTAATCAGGCCGAACGCAATGAAATTAAACTGCTTAGCCAAAGGCTACAGCGAAGCCGGCGGTTCGAATCCACCAGATTTGAAATTCTTTGTCCCCGGCCAAAGGCCAGCTGCACAAAACTCTTTTTATGGAAAATTATATGACATATTTTAAAGTAAGCTATAACTCCTAAAACTTGCTCCGTTTATATATTTAGAATTGTAAAGCCATTTATAACTAAAATTTGGAGCCATTTTTCACTTGATTCGTATTTTAAGATTACAGTGCACTCGCGGAAACGTGAATATCCAGAATCGTGAACATCCAGAAACGTGAACACTTTTTATTTAACATTAACTACTTTAAAACGTGAACAGTTTTTTCTGAGGTTTTTTTTTGTTTAAATTAATTTTATTAGTTTTGCCAGTTCCCGAATTATGCAATAAAAGGATCTA
The DNA here is from genome assembly GCA_963583895.1 of Melanophora roralis. NCBI lineage: Eukaryota > Metazoa > Arthropoda > Insecta > Diptera > Rhinophoridae > Melanophora > Melanophora roralis. The sequence goes on from OY757188.1 coordinate 64,703,243, forward strand.
CAAGCGATATACATAGTTTTATTTGCAAAAGGTTAATTTTTGTGGTCAGATTAATAAGACAATTATGTATTACCTAAAAAACTTAGGTTTTAAAATTTTTAAATTGGACTTTTCGGGTTAAAGCGCTGCTAAGATTTGACTAGATTTGGATGTTTTTGAACTAGTAACAATAAATTGATAAAAAAAATTAAATTCGTTAGAAAATAATTAAAACATATCCAATCAGAAACGTGAACAAAATCGAAAACATGAACACCCTTGGTAAAAATTAGTTCACGTTTCCGCGAGTTCACTGTATTTTGTAACTTAACATCTTTGCCATTTTGCTTTCCCTATGAAATTCCCTACTTTTTTGGGGCCATTTTTTAAGTTTTAAAATGAATATAAAAATTTTGTTATTTATTTATAAAAAATATATTTTTTAATGTGAAATATGTATACGTTATAGGTATTAAAAAGTTGAAAAACAAAAATATGACCTCGAGCTCAATTATTTTAACTTTATATTAAAGAAAAGGTCAAAAAACAAATTAATATATTATTTTCCATGTTTAGATAGAAGGTGTTGGAAAAATCGAAAGTCGTTTTTTATTGCATGTTTTCTTTTGTGGTAACGACACATGATATAAGTTCCAAAATATTACAAAAAATCACATGAAAAGCTGTTTGCGTTGATTTTGATTAGATGTTATAAGTACTGCCAACCTTTCACACCTCTGATATGATGGGAGTACGTAATAGTGTTTCCACACTTAAAGTTAAAACCTGGTTTTAACATTAATACCCGCAACAGCTGATTTTGCGTTTACACTACAAGTTAAATAAAATCAGGTTTAAACTTACAGTTTGTCTAATAAATTTATTGACAATAAAAAAAAAATTCTCGAAGAAATGAGTGTATTTCTTGCAGCACTTTTTTATTTTTGTTACAATAATAATTTGGCACACTGTATATCAGCTGTTTTTGTTTATGTGAAAAACTAAACTAAATATATGAGTTTTGATACTTAGACGAAGCATTTATTGGTTCTTTGCTACGTTTACATACATGCATACATTGCACAATTTTTTGGTGCTGTTGCTGCTGCATTCATTGTTTTTAAATTAAAAATATTTTATTTTTAGCTATTCTTTTTTGAGCGCTTTTTTTCTATTTGGCCAATTTACAACATTGTTTATTTATATAATTAGACGACGAATACGAAGATAACATGAGCTTGTGAATTGGACAATTATTTCAAAGTATGTATTGCCAAAAGTGTATACAATATTTTACATAATTTTTTTTGCCCATAATTTACATTTCCTGGGAGACACTAGTTTAAATTGTCAAAAAAACGTTAGTTTAATATTGTTTTAGCGTTAAGATGTTTTGCATAATACTGGCCATATGTCCTTTAATATCGGTGGTCATTGTTCCTCTGTAATTTACCATTTTAGTAGGTCATATTTTAATTAAACTGATGTATTTTTAAAATTTTTTTTTTTACTCTTTTTAGTTAATTATACAACATTTTTGTTTGTAGTATGTACATACATACATAAATGCTATTTAGGCAAATAAAGTGGCTAAATGACAAGACAAGACCAAGTCATTTAGTCAAACATTACACGCGTATCTATTTGTCGTGTGCTCAATCAAAATTATGTCAAAATGTAATAAAAAAACAAAAGCTAAATACACAAAAGTGCAATGAAAATCTAACAAAATCCAAAAAAAAAAAAAATATGACCCGAAACTGGTGACGCAAAACATTAAACTACAAATGCTCAATCAACTACGTACTTATTTACTCATTCAAGTTTGAATATTTATTTATTTATGTATGAAAGTATATGAAGGAACAACGTTAATGACTGACTGAATGGCTGTCTGGCTAAATCAGCAATGAGGACAACAAGCACTTTTTTCATATTTTTTAACTGTTTTTCCGTTTTATGAAATCATTACTGTAGAAATATATATAAAAAGCTATTGATTAGGGTTAAGGTCGGAAGTCAGCAAAGTGGACAAAAAGTACTTTTGTGACATATTAAAAATTCTGAATTTTTTGAGATTATGAACTTGATATATAAAATTAAGGCCTATTAAATTATATTATTTAATACATTTTTGCATTTTTTAATGTTTTGGTTCTAGATATATTAAATAAAGATTTGTTTACCCGGATTGAGAGCAGAAGTCATCTAAATGTATAGAAAGTAATTTTTTAAAAGTCAACAAGCAGCCAAACATCAATAAGGTGGTCAAAAAGTGTTTGTTTTGAATTTTTTGTTACTTTTACCATTTTTAGGATAGTAAGTTCACATATATAAAGTTTACGACCTTTGAGCCAGATTAAGCTTGAAAGTCAATTAAGTGGCCGATAATTACTTGTATGAAATTAAGAACTATTGACTCCGATGAAAGTCGAAAGTCATAAAAATAGAAAACTATAGATCCTGGATTAAGATTGTATAGAAAATCTTACTTTTTTATATTCTGAATACTTATTTGAATTAAGTACTTTGTTTGAGTTAAAATATAGGACTTTGCTTACGAAGCAGCAGGTTAATTGCTAATGTTACATATGTACGTGTGTATATGAATTCGATTGTATATGTGCATGTATATGCATGAATACATACCCTGAAGGAAACCTGGGGACAAGTGTCCCCATTTTAACACTTTTGTCGACAATTATGGTACCTTTTTGGCGACTTTGTTAACAATACGTCTACAATTTTATATTTAGCATTGATAAAAAGAAAAGAAAACTGTCAGTTAAAAATTAAAGCTTCAGATCGCCGTCAAACGCAAAAGTGTATCAGCGACTAATCTCCTTTATTAATTGTTAATTTTTTTAGTTAGCCTTAGAAAGTAATTTTTATACATAATTCATAATTATTTTCAATGACAGACGCATGTCAAATGTCTATTGTAGACTAAAGTTGTTGAAAGGTACTAGTTATTCACTGGTTCCAATGTCTTTATATGACCCCAAAAGAACTACCTTCTTAATAGTACCAATGTCAGTAGTGGATTTTCAATGACACGCAAATGTTAAATGTCTAGAGCAAAAAGCATTGCATGGGGTAAAGCTTGTCAGTGGTACTGGTGACAGTGTCAATAGTGAATTCCTAGTGATTCATTATCGACATTTCCTGCAGGGTATATATACATATATACAAATAATGAATGTTCATGTTCTTGAACAAATGTTTTCATAAATTAAAATACACAGAAAAAAACTACTGCTAAATCAATCAAATAGTGGGTGACAGTCTTTATCAGATACAAGTAAAGCAACAAATTTTACTATACATTGTATGTACATATGTATGTGTATGTTTATATAAGAATGTACATGGCCAGGAATGAATTCATAAATGTTTTTATACTTTAGAACTGGTAGTATTTATGACCCGCTTTCTTAGCAGAAATACATTTTTTTAACATAGATTAATGATATATTTGTAATTGTTATTCGATAAAGGGAACAGTTGACCCAATTACCTTATTATAGTGAAAGTAAGTAAATTTTTTATTTGGGATTAAAACAACTGTCAATTTTCTAAATAAAATTTTTTGACCGAAATAGGCAAAATAAAATATTCTCCTCTTTTTGTGTTAGATTTTTCACAAAAATACAAGTAATTCAACAAAATCATGCAGACGTTTAAGGCCATTTTTGTTTTTTTTTTTTACCAGCAGACCGAAAACTGCATTTCTTTTTAATTAATAGCTTGAGTTCAAATAATATCAGATAAATAATATTTCTAAGTGTAATGTTATCCTGAAGTTCTATTATCAGATATTTATAAATCTTTTTTTTTTAAACTTTAACAGTTAATACTATTAACAACAATTAACAATTAGTACTATTATGGATTCGGAGTCCAACGACTAAAGTAAAAAGATCCAGAAGAGCATAGTTTTTTCTTCCCAAGAAAAGTTTGCGTTATGTCGTATATCCCACGTTTTGAAACATTCGATAAAATATAATTTAAAACTCGCTCTAACTTTTGAAACTTTTGCATGACTAACAAGTAATAGCGCTATATTCGGTTGTGCTGAATGTTTTTTGGTGTACACAGTCATTTTAAAGTCGATAGCTATCCTCGTTTTAAAAAAAGAACTTTACAAAATTTGCCCGCTTGTATTGGTTCTTACTATATACGTTAATGCAATATATTTAGGGTTTTTACTCGTATTCAAGAAGCAATATCTGGGAGCAAATTAAAGCATTCGATTCGAATTAAAATTTTAAAATTCTTATTAGAATTCCTATATTAAAAGCATTAACAACTTGATCGATCGAGTAGAATTTCAATTCGAATCGAATGCCGTAATTAGCCCTCTGAACTTATGGGCGCATATTCAGAAATCGTAACTAAAGTCGAAACTTATAAAAAAGAGACAAAAAAATAGTTCATAGATAGGTTAAGATCCTATTCACAAATCATAACTATCGCACAACTGATTTCATCAATGCAACATTGTATTCAATAGATTTTTGTTGACTAAAAACACATTTTAACAACTTAAATAGGTACTTAAAAAAGTTAACACTTAGATATCATTTCTGAATATGCGCCATGGTTTTTAATATAAACGTGTTCCCTGACTTAACTGCCACATGATATATTAATTTTAAAAAAATAATATATTGTTAAAACATTTTTTTTTTTATTAATTGACGAGTACACACTTTGTCTTGTTAATAAGAAAATAGTGTACAATTGTGAATTTGCAGATAACACTATTTGAATATAAGCACCCGATATACTGAGAGGTGTAGGGATATACATAGTATGTATGCATAAATTTTTTCCTACAAAATGGCTTGTGTCAAGTTTTTGGTTATATTTGGGTTGGTGAATGACCAATCTCGCTGATTTTAAATAGTGAAAATAGGAATATGTCTGATAGTCTGACACCAAGATATAGTGCGTAGGACTGAGTGCGAAAACTTTATTTACACACACGGACATGGCCAAATCAAGTTATACATCTATAGGGGTCCAGATTTTATATTATGTATGGGGTTGCAAATGAATATTGTAGAAACCACAAACTTATATAGATGCCCTCATCTCTTTGTGAAGGGCATAGCAAATAAGAACTATTAATTTGACTATTCTTGGAGATATTATGATGACAACCAAAATTTACAGTAACATTTGCGAGTTTAGGAAAAACAAGTAAATAAGCGATAAATATATGTCATCCTTCATACTTCCTTCGAATGTGCAGGCATAATAAACCCATTTCCATTCATGGAAAACAATAATTTTTGATGGAGAAGCTCGCTATTTATCTACCTATTTGTTAGAGTTACAATTATGTTTAATTTACTAAAAAAAAATAAGCCAAGCAAACATACGGAGTTTTCGAGGCATTCGTAGTTATTAAAGCTTTATTGTTTGCCATTAAGTATTTATACTCTGGATCCTGTCTATTTAAATCAAGTTTCCAGAATGAAATAAAGTCAAACGACAAACTATCAAAAATGTTCCTACCCAAAACGCTGATTTACTCAGCAAGTTCGGTAAACAATGGACTAAAACATGAGCAAAAGCTTTTAATAACTTATTTTTTTGAAACAAAATCAATATATCCCTATTAATCTCATAAAATAAGGCCAATGTTGCCACAAAATTCCTTACACACACTTAATAGGCAGCGACCTAAATTTTTTAAATAATTTTCTTGAACAGGAGGAGAGGAAGTGGGATTCCCCCTACAAGTGCATTAATTTTGTGAAAATTTGCATGTGCTTAATCCAAGGCACCATAACAGCTATCGGCCTGAAACCAGTTGCAAAATAATCATGTATAATGCGTACATTTTTGAAAAATAATTAGTTCGATAGGGGCACGGAAAAGGGGCCCCATAAAAATGTAAAATCATAACGAAATTTTCGTTAAACTAATTCTCGGAGACTGACATAGCCCCCGTACAAATGAACAATTTTTATTAAATTTTTGATGCGAAATATGTCGGAAACACTTTAAACTGACGTCTTCCAACCTTCTACATGGCGTTTCTATTACGCCTTTTTTATTTACAAATTTATCTGAGAGAAGCCTGGAAGTTGCTATGGCCATAAAAAACGTAAAAATTTTGTAATGTTTTCTTTTTCAAAAACTAGGATAGCTATGAACTTTAAAACCGACACAAAATAATTTTATTAAAATATCTGCGTTTCGAAATCAACTTGGCTAGAGCAGCCGAAAAAATTTTAAAATTTTTACAAAGCTGCACTTTAATATTTGCAGAAGCACTTAACATACAAACATATGTATGACTACACCTAGTAGACAAATGTGTATGGCATAGTCGACTTCCCACTCCATAAGGCTTCAGTATGTTAAAATTTTATAGAGTCTTATATTAATATGGTCAATATTAACAAACGGAATGACAAACTAATATACAACTGCATCACTTATTTATAGGGCAGAACAAAATCCTGAATTGCGTGCAATAAACTCATTGACAAAATTACTTCAACAGCATTATTAGATGGTAAAACAACTAATGACAAATATGTTAAAGGGAAAAACAATAAGAATATACAAAAAGTCATTTCATGATTATATTTACCATCAAACAACCCTTACATCAACAATGTTGTTTAAACTGTCTGAAATGACTGCGAAGTGTTTGGTATAAATTAATTTTTTTTAACAAAAACAAAAAAGTTAATTACTCTGATCTAAAAACATTAGTCAAAATAATTAGGCCCTTGTAAGTAAAAAATAAGGAAACAAAAGCAAGTAAAAAAGGGTTCAATATTTATAGAGAAAAAAAAACTTCGAAAACCTTTTTTGTTTTCAAAAAAAATGTATTAAAATGAACATTTGCTTGTTTAAAGGACTACATTTTATGTTAAATATAGAACCTGTTTAAAACACCCACACACATTAATAAGATAAGTTTGACAAGACACTGTTGGCATTAACGGCTCACAGCCCAGCCCAATATCCCGAGACGTAGTACACACTTATATGTTCCATCAAGATGTTGCTTTTCTTATTATAGGTGAAAAAACTGGCGAGTCAACTATTAATACGATTCGCACCATGGGATATGATCCGTCGGAAATAATTTTTTCTTTTCCACAACCTACTTCTAGCTGATTGTCACAGTTTCTATATTAATGTACCCTTCTGGAATTAAAGGCCCATTTTTTGAAATTTTTGTTTTTTCTTTTAAAAAATATGATCAATATTTCTCTAATTTTTGTTTAAATTTGTGGTTTTAATAAGTTTTCTATACAAAATGGAAGGGGAAGGGTATTCAAAACAAATGAAAAGGGAAGTAAAAAACAAAGTTTCACTAAAAAAATAAATATTTATCTTATTGTTTTTATTAAAAATAAAAAAGGGTGCACATAAGGCTTTTCGGTTTCAGAAAAAGTGGTCCCAAAAGGCCGTAAGTGACGTAAAGAAAAAGCTACTAATGCTTCTACAGTTTTTCTTATTAAATCACATCGCATTTGTTTTTTCTCCTTGATTTCAAAATTAAGTTAAATAGTTTTAAATTTAAAAATTTTTTGCTTCTCCTGTAAAAAAATTAAAAGTGCAGTCACGGCCTTTTGGATTTTAGCTTACGATATGTTATTTCCATGCCTTTAAAATTAAATTTGAGAATACTAAAAATGAATTTTTTTATATGCAATTGATATTTTTTTTGCGAATAAATCTGGCAGCCTTATTTCTGTAGTCCAAATTTTTTTTGTGTGCTTAAGGTGAGGCTTTCCTTCGCTTATTTTATATTTTAGTTTTACTTTCCTTTTTTGCTATTACATTTTAAAGCATATTTTTAATTCTTCGCACCTTTTTCCGGTTTCCGTTTTAACGTTGTGCTTTTATTTGTTTTTATTTTCTTAATGGGAAAGTAAATGCAACACAAAATATAATTTTACCCGAACATTTGCAAAATGTTTGAGTTTATGTTTGTTTATTTATGTTTGCTTCTCGTGGGAAGGGAAAATAGTGTAAAGTTGATGAAAAATACAATAAATAACGTGATTTAAATTTCCTTTTTGTAACATTCTCTCCGCTTTTGCTTTCATGATATAACTTCCTGTCTCAATTATTATATTGATTTTGATTTAGATATTCTCAGGACTTTTTTCATACCGTTACGGTAAAACTTAAATTTTTCAGAAATTCGAGTTAAACACTTTATGGGATGAGAATACGATTTTTAATATCCTTTCTTATTTTTTATATTTAAATCTTCACTACGTTTAACTAACACTTAGCGTTCAAATTTTAATACTAAATATTTAATATTAGTCCAGCCAGTGTCGGACTAAAACTTACGTTCTCAATAATAACGTGTTTTATTTCCCAGGGTTTTGTCTACGGGCAACAGTGTCTTTCCTCTTCATGCAAGAGTTGGATTTCCTATATGTTGGAAGCGGCGTCCCATACCATAGAATTAAATTGGTTTCAAAATCGAGTTGTTAGGTAGAAGTTTACAATGAAGACTAATCGCAGAGTTTCTACCAATGAGCCAATAAATTTAGGCTGCTTTCAGTGCCAACTTTGCATCTTATGGGTGATTTTTTAAGGATTTCTGATTTGATAAAAAAAACATATAAAACTTTAAAAAATTTTATTAAATTCTTATTTGAGTCAATAGAACAGTCTTTATAATTTAATGTTTTAAAATGATTTCATGTAAATGTTCACTGCGGCTTTTTATTGAAACCATATGTCAACTAAGTCCAGCTCTTTAATTTTTGACAAAAAAAACTGTTATCATCGCACGGCGGTAGCCCATTTACTTCGAATGGCGCTAAATCGATGATTCACGGTCATAAAAAATACTGGCAGATACTGCTGCGATATTTTTCTCTGTGTGCACTTTAGGTATGCGTGTTGGTGATTTAATACCCACTTATGCAAATTTGGAGCAAAATATAGGCACAAGGTTTAAAAAGCCACCTCAAAAGGTGGTCTAAACTGACAATAAAATGCAAGAAGTGTACGATGCACTTTCTTAACCGAGCATGAATTTGCATAATAAAGTTCAGTCATTTCAAGCGCTGCGTTACTTCATGAGTACTGAGAAAAGCAGTATTATCACCAAATGTTGGTGTCCGCGGATTATTGGTTATCATGTCTTCTGTGTAAACTAAGTACAGAATCGGTCTCTCAACTGGCCAGCCAATAAGTTAAGGACAACTTAAGTGATCCCCATCTCTGATCATCAACTGTCGGCCGGCTATGTACTATTCCAAAAGCCTTATGACTTTCGCAAGCGAGTTTAGCTTTAGTTTGGTTAACAGACCTTCATGTCATACTTTATCGAGAGCTTGCAATTTGATTTGCAGTACAAGATTTAATTTGTTTACTTTCAGCAAATTTGAAGGTTTTGATAAGCTATTTTGCCCCAAATTTTTTGTACATACATACATATGTGGAAACTTCATTAAAAATAAATTGTGATGTAGAGCATAGTATATTCGGCCTTAACCGGCGATAATTTTCTTTCCTGTTTGCCTTTGTTTTTGTCAAGTGGCGGATTTTGACATTTGTGTTCGCCCAAAAAATTAACAAAATACTTATAGTAAAGTGCTTTCGTTTTTGTTTCGATTGATTTTCGTTAGACGCGTCCTGCTACGGGACGGAAGTCAGCTTTTTTCGTTTAAAATCAACTCGACCGAAAACGTTTGACATCGTGGAACTGACAGTAAAGGTAAAAAATTTAGTTTTGATTTTACTTTTTTATAACAATTTAATTAATCCCATCCTAAGCTAGCTTGCGCTTTTAAATACTATTTTTGCTAACTTAAAACAAATTTAATTTTGTTTGTTCCTAAAGAGCATGATCCCGGAAAATAAAAAAATCCCTCTTTTCCGGGAAAATACAAGCCCTGTTCCCGAGTTTCCATAACTTGCGAGAAATTTTTTTTAAATTGTTTAATAGTCACTTTATTGTTTATTTAAGCTAAAATCATCTTAAGCTTGAAGGCACTTTGTAGGCAAGTTTTAAGTAAAAATTTTTCAACCCATATTTTCCACGTGTGTTGCAAATAACCAACTTATTTCATATAAATTTTTTATCGCTCTCATAATTTAACTTTAACACAAGAACTTCTCATATTTTTTCAAAGCTTATATATCTTGCGTTATCCTAGGGAAGGTATGACGTGACAAATAGATATTTAATAAACATAAAAATGACCATCAGCGGAAAAGGACTTCATGCAGATGAGCCAACATGATAATAAAATGTTTTGTTATGTTTCTCTTAACCAGTAAAAATTATATTTCATAAAAAATTCTTATTTCCTTTCCACGTTTCTTTTTGTTTTTTTTTTTTAATTTTTATTTATTATTTTAGCCTACATTTATGCAACACTTTTGCTTAGCACGCCAGGATAAAGCAGGATATTTCAGCTAAAGTAAAACGGAAGTCAATTGAACCTTACCATGTTTTATGTTTTTTTTTTACTTTTCATCACGTGTATGTAGTATGCTTTTTGTATCTGTTTTGTTTAACTCACTTTCCTAGTTTATTGTGGGTGGATTTCTCCTGGGGTATGACGTGTTTAATGTTAAAACAACAACGGTAACAACATAATGTTGCATTTCCTATAATGATTTTTTGACTTTTTTTCCTGAATATCGTTGTACATATGTAGTTTTTTTGTGTAATTGTTTTTTTTAATTTACGTGTTGGTTTCCTTGCGTGCAAGGATGACCTTACGATGACTCTTAAATGATAAATTCTTATGGAATTACTGACGTGCTTAAACATTCTAGAGTTTGGCCTGTTTTTCCCCCTTAAACTAAAATATACATCCTCTTATACATATTTTATGTTGATTTTATTTTCTTTCTGTCATAAAGCAGAACTTTGAAAGCAAGATTATTTGGTAATAATCTAATGATAAGATACAGATATAAATACGTACACATGTTCTAATTACAGTACATTTTTTAACGTATTTTTTACTACTCGATTAGGCATAAGAAGTTTGCATTATTAAAGTATTTTACTACATCAATACATATGCAAACATACGTGCCTAAGCTTCTCGTTTTATTTTAATAAGAAAAAATCTTTTATTAAAAATGAATTTTTACTCAAAATAATATATTGGCCTAGTCTTTGCCACAGTAAACTGCACTGAATATAATCCATGCAACAATACAAGGAAAAAAAATTTTTTGGTGTTTTTTCCGTAAAATAAACAAAAATTTTCGTAAAAAGTTAGGTTATAATTATAAAATTTTTCAGTAGTAAAAAAAGATTCTTAAATTTTACTTTCGTAATATAGGAATATAGGTACTTATAACGAAAACATTTAAAACTAAAATTTTAATATTTTATGAAAGTTTCGTTTAAATAGTGAAGCCAGTTTCAAAGACCAAAAGTACGTAGTTTTCTTAAAGTAGCAATAATATTTCGTAGTACACTTTTCGTAATATTTACGAAGCTTTTTTACAGAGGAATATACAAAGTTGATTATAATTAAGAAATTTGTAAACCCAGTTAAATTTTTATTGATTTCTACTTTTTAATTATTTAATTTTATTTATTTATTTACTATTGAAGTCCATGCACAAGACTTGGGGGTTTTATTTTGCAGCATAGACTTTAGTAATCAAGACAAATAAATAAATCAAATTATATAATTACAATTACTTATTTCAAGAATTGGAAAATTACATAACATTAAAAATATATGTATAAAGAAATAAAACAAGAATTTCAATGCAAAGAATATCATTTAATTATACTTAACAGTAGTACTGAATACATTAATTTGAACACAATTGTAGGTAGCAAGGTTTTTTAAAACGTCCTTTATTTAAGTGGCTTTACATGGTAAAAAAAACATTTATAACAACATTAGAAAAAAATGTAGTGAAATAATACAGTCTCGCTATGTAAAAGCATAAGGTGTTGAGTAGAAGAGAATACGGATACAAAATTTGAAAAGTGTTCGGCAAATGTTTATTTTCTAAACCAATTTAAAAACTTACGTATTCTCAACACATCAGAGGTTTGAAAGATTGGCAGCACTAACAACATCTAACAAAACACAAACAATCAAAATCAACGCAGAAATTTCTCATGTTGTTTTTGTTAATATTGTAGAATTTAAACTATTTTCCGTTACCACAAAATAAAACTTGTACTAAAAAACAAACTTTAGTTTTTACCAACACCATTCATGTAAATATGAAAAATATTTAAAACAGACTTTTGTTCTCTTTTCTTAAACACGGAGAGAATTTCATAACATATTAATTCTACAAAGTCTTAATACTTTTTATTACCATGTAAAGCCACCTTTAGTAATAACTTGTGCGATATGAGGTAAACAGTTCCAAAAACGGATAGCAAAGATGAAGAATTGCCAGTCACATGTAAAGCAAGTGTGATTTGATCTTGAAAACATCAGTCGTAAATAGAGATAATCCGGCTTGTGGCTAAAAATAATTTTGTGCAACATTATTAAAACATTTATTGTAAGGAGATTTTTAAAATTTTGTTTAAGTTTAACTTATTTAAATTACAAATTTCAGGACGTACGGTCTTTCCACCTATTTAACGAAACATTCTGCCTTTTTAATTGTTAATATTACTTTTATTTACTTACTACCACATTAAAAACTTAACTCAACTAAACTGAACTAAACTAAACGCATCTCAACAATCATAAGCAAAGGCTAATTCAGCGGTCAAGCTCGACCACATTATACTCCACACCACATTTGTATGGGGACTTTATGAAAAAATAGAACGATAATAATTGTATTCAGTATAATAGTTGGTAACATAAAGATAAAAATGTGTGCAAAAGGGCGTAAAGATAGGGGTAAGTATGTTCAGGGAATATCTATGCGGGGAGAAATTAATAGGGGTCGGTCGTACTCTTTATTGCTGTAAGGCCGACTCTAGGGAAGTTATTGGCGTTTTTATATAATTTTTGTTAATATTGTATGGGAACCCCCTTAGTGCGTGGATATAGGGGGTTAGTATGAACTAGGAATATGTTTGGGAGACGAAACTTATGGCGGACAGTCGTACACTCTATTGTTCTAAGGCCGACTCTGAAGAAGTCGTGGGCATGTTCATATCATTTTTGTAAATTTTGTATGTCAACCCCCTTAGGTGATGGAGATAGGGGGTAAGTATACTCTAAGAATGCGTTTAGGAAGAAAAACTAATGGGGATCTGTGATACATTATATTCCTCTAGGGGAGACTCAGGAGAAGTTGTAGGTGTTTTAACCATCTTAGGTGCGGGAGATAGAGGGTTAGTATGTTCTACAAACATTTTTGAAAGGACGAACTGATTGGTGTCGGTCTTACATTTTACCTTTGTAAGAGAAGGCCGACTCTGAAGAAGTTGTGGGCACTTTCATATCATTTTTGTAAATTTTGTATGGCAACACCCTCAGGTGACGGAGATAGGGGGTAAGTAAACTCTAAGAATGCGTTTGGGAAGAAAAGCTAATGGGAGTTTGTGATACATTTTATTCTTCTAGGGGCGACTCCGGAGAAGTTGTAGGGGTTTTTATCCAATTTTTTTTCAAATTTTGTATGGCAACCATGTTAGGTGCTGGAGATAGAGGGTAAGTATGTTATACAAAAATTACTGAGAGGACAAACTGATTGGTGTCGGTCTTAAATTTTACCCTTGTAAGAGAACCCTGGAAACTGTGAGAGCGATTTAAGAACAATGTTTAAATTAACCCTGTTAGTGAGCGGAGATTGGGTTATAGTATGTTCCCCATAAATGTTCGTGGGAAAAAATTAATAGGAATCGGTCTAACATTGCACATTGTAGGGGACAACTCCAGGGCAATTGTAGAGGTTTTTATGTACAAAACGGAAATACAAACATGGCTAAGTCGACTTCCCTATCTATAAGGATCCTTATTAGGTCGCAAATGGATAATAAAGAAATTACAAACGGAATCACAAACTTATTTATACGCTTATCACTTATGTGAAGGGTACAAAAATTAGAAAACCTTGCCGAGTCTAAGTGCTATTCGATTTTTTTTGCGATATTACAGATTATTTCGGTGTAAGTAAATTTAACGTCTACAAGGTAAAAGAGTAGAAAGTTTAGTCAAATTTATATATGCGCCTTTGAAAACGCTTTAAGCAGTTGGTTGCATGACAGTTAAAACAGATTTATGTCCCCTATAAAAAGCAAAAAATGAAGCTTTTAACAAAATTGTTGAATCCACGGTGCATGCAAAGCCAATACCATGATATAACTAATCAAGTAATCTCGTCCCTGCAACAACTACAAATTAGTACCAACGTGTCAAACAAAAGCTCATAGAAAAAAAACGATGAGTTATAATTTTTGTTGTTTTATTTTCACAGGGAGAGCATAATTTTGACATTTTGGCACTAATCAGCTGGGCCGACGAGACTACCTGGTTCTTTGTATCATGACCAATACCAATTCTCAAATTTATTAATTTCATATATATTTCTGAAAGTAATTAAGTATCAACAATTAAAACGATTATGTTAAGAAATATGTTGTTATATATAAGTATTTTAAATGTGGATTTCCTTTGTTAAGTAGGGAGAAAAATAATCGCTGAATTTAACATAATGAAAAGCGCTGCCCAGTGTCAAAAGTAAAAAAATCAGTTTCAAATATTTTCCTTGAATAGTTTCTTTAATTTTTGAAAAGATTTTTTGGCAACAATATATATATTAAATCTGGTATACTTTCATCGGCAATCCCGATACCAGAATCATATGCGAAAGGAGACACATAGCAGTCCTTGACCTGTTCACAGTGCTCTTTAAAAATCACGAAATCGCTCATCTCTTATAACCAATATAAGACATGCTCATAATAATACTCCAAATTGATTGCCGGGGAGTTTTACCATTCACATGATTAGTTTCGTTGGCATTTAATTATCTGCAATTTCGTAAATATTTTAATTACAACATGTATACCGCCCAACCGGAATTGCAACTTAATAATAATAAATCACTCACTCTCCAATACGCATTCAATGACAATAGAATCTCTACCCTTTTTTACAGAGAATGTCACATTCATTTCATTGACAATAAAAAGTAATTTGTTGATGAATATTACCATTGACTTTTACAATAAATGTCGTTCCCGGTTTATTTTTAAGCGACACGAAAATTAATTTCTTAAACACTTTTTGTGTTCACTTTGTTATGGAAAAAAAAAAACAAAAAAATTCGACGAAATAGTCGTTGGTTCCTTTACAATTTTGTGAATTGCAATTCACTGCAGAAGTTGTCCTCCCACTAACGACAACAATCTTGTCTAAAAAAACCCAGGAACAACAACACAAAAGGTAAACAGGCAACAATGGAAGAAGGACAAATATTCGGTGACTGATTATAATTGGAGTTGTGACTGCGATTGAGTTTATTTTCTATACATGAGTACGTAAATATTCACTTTTTATTTTTTTTATATTTTTCTTTTAATAAACATGCCAGATTAAATCATAAACTTCCCCATTATAAAATGTTCATTATCGAAATTAAGTAACTAACAAAAAAAGTTACGAGGCAAAAGAAAAATGAGGAGGAAAAATGACGATTATGAAAATGTCGAAAACTCTCTGGGTAGTTCCATTTTAAGGAGTGTGGATCAATGACCGTTTTCTTTTAAAAAAATGTATAGTTTAAATAGGCTTCGATTTCTAAAAACGGTAATATTTAAAACCTTTAGTAATAGGAAGACATTTAAATATGATTTTTGCCTAGAATGTGCACTAAGAGACTGCGACGGGTGTGACCTGTTGATCTTTGGATCGTATTTTGCAAAATAATTTAGAGAAATCTTTTGATTTAAATGATTTTTTTTATAGTTTTTTTAAATAATTCAATTAAATATAATGCAAAAAATAAATTTCCTAAAAAAATTGTGATTTTTTATTAAAATTAAAAAAAAAGAGCAGCAGTTTTAAACTTTTTCTAAAATTATTACAATAAAATATTAATCAAAATTTGTTTATTTGTTCAAAGTTTTCAATCTCTGCTGTATATGATTTAATCGATTTCTTTTAAACTAAAATAATTATAAATTCTTGATTAGGGCTGCTTTGCGTGGAATAGCCCATATACATAGCATAATATGTAGTACAAAATGTATATGTTTATAAAAGGCAATCAGAGAAACGAAAGATATTTTTTTAAAGGCATCACAATTGAAAGAATAAAAATATATTAATCATACCTAAACACACATAGACGGCCGCAGGCTACGGACGAATATTTTGATGTATTCACTCCTATGCGACTACACGTTGCCACCTTTTTCGCCACCATAGGTAAGTTCGGTTTTTGTAAGCGAC
The DNA here is from genome assembly GCA_963583895.1 of Melanophora roralis. Taxonomy (NCBI): domain Eukaryota; kingdom Metazoa; phylum Arthropoda; class Insecta; order Diptera; family Rhinophoridae; genus Melanophora; species Melanophora roralis. The sequence goes on from OY757188.1 coordinate 64,719,580, forward strand.
AATAAACCAGCCTATTGCTTCAAATAACGATGTAGTTATCGTGTTCGTTATAATTAAGTAGCTAATAGACGTGCAGTTGTGCAGCTGCAGTCGCCTTTATGTTTAAAGCATCCCATATGACTTCAAAACACTTGACTTGTTTTCATTATATATGCGAACCCAAAATGTGTAACCAATGAATTGTTATACGGAAGCCAAGTGTAATAAGAAGAATAATGTTTTTTTTTTATCAAACAAACAGCATTTTAAAATATGAGGCTGAAATGAACTTTCAAAATCGCTACTTAAAAATTTTTTTAATTAGAAACTTAGCCAAAGGGTAAATACACAAGGAGTATAGTTGGACCAGCAGAATGAAGCTTCAGCCACACATGCAAGTTTTCACTATCAAGTTGATCACACATACTGTTTGTAAAATTCTTTCGAATTGACGGTTGTGAAGTAGGCTGCACGCATCGTCGAAAAAGAAACTTAAATTGCTCGCGACAGCATATTATGTTAAACGAAACACAAAGATTACACAGGTCAACAAAATTTATAAGGTCGAAGGTTTCGTAGTCAATTTTAATACACATAGTATTGAGCATCAGTCCCTATAAATCACTTTTTTTGAATTCTAAGATTTTTTACTATAAAGAAAAAAGAAAGCGCTGCATCACATACTTAGCATGTAGTTCTCTAGTAAATACCCAATATCTGGTGCATAATCGTCTTTTTTCTTTTTAACGGATAATCTCGAGATACAAAGTCAATTCAAGAAAAGTGATTTATAGGGATTGATGCTCAATACCATGTGTATTCAAATTGACTACAAAATCTACGACCAAACAAAAAATTTAATAATTTTAATTTTGTTGACCTGTTTACAGGGTGTTTAGTAGCAGATTTATATTTTCAAACTTAAATAAAAAACGTAATAATTGACACAAGGTCTTATTAAAAGCATTAACGAGAGAATGGAAATGCGGGTGTTTTCCGTTGAGTTAAACACACTGTTCAAAACGGGGCCTTTTGTTATGCGCTGCAGTAAACTTGGTTCAATTGAGCTGATTTCTCGACGACAGATTTGGGATTGTCATTATGAACCCTTTCTTCGAGGTAGCCCCATAAAAAAAATTCATGGGAGCTAGAGCGGGCCACCTTGGTGGCCATGGGATGGTTCCGAAGCGGCTGATTAGATTTTGGGGGAAATTTTTCTGGAAAAAACTCATTGAAGCTCTGGCTGTATGTGCCGTCCCCCCATCCTGTTAAAATCACGTTTGTGAAGAGTACGATCGGGGAACTCATAGGTCTGGCAAAAAGAATTCCGTAATCATGCGGCGATAATTTCTACCGGTTACATTCGTCGCCTGACCTCGGGAATTTTTGAAAAAAGGTATCCTTTTTTTAAAAATCCATAAAAAATCGCTCTTAGAAGTTGCAGTGAGACTGTCGAAGATTTTCACGCAAACTGCTTGCAACCAGTTCAATGTTTTCGGGAGTCCTTGAAGATCGACTGGGCCCTGGCTGTGGGGCATTCATAGCCAAAGCAGTTGCGTGGAATCTTTGCACCCACGAACGAATTGAATTTACACTCGGACTATCACGTATTCGTTAAATACCGAACTTTGAACAAAATTGTCGACGAGCAATTAGATAAGTGTCATTGCTCTTAAAAAAGGTATCCACAACGAAAGCGCGATGTTCACTCGACACCTGCGACAAATCCACACAATCGATAACTCCAACGGCACCACCCTCCCTATGCACCGTTTACCACTTTTTGGAATAATCGTATTTAAAAATATAAATTTTCCACCCTGTGTTAATATAAATCCGTAATATATATGCTACCGCTTACACTAAAAGAAAAATTACGACCTAGATTTAAAAACAAAATAGTTAACTGAAGATGTCGAAAAAATCCGATTTCAATCTTGAATTTTGGTTTGTAAAATGGTGTTCTTGAATTCAAGCACAAATTCTTGATTTTTAAATGAATTCTAAAAATCAAAAACGCTATCTTGGTATCAAATGCCACATCGAAAGACACAACAATGAAAAGCGTTGGGTAATATGTCTTCTCCTCAAACGCTTTTTTTAATAACCTGCACTGTGGGCTTGTTTAATGGTACGAGGTTGTCGCCTAAAATCAAATTGTTGATTTCATATGCAGTTCTATTTATTTAAGATCGGAGTCAGTACTTAAATTCAGTGTTTTTCGGCCTTGTTAGCAACAGACTTATAAGACTGTAAAACTCAATCTTCGAAGGATTCTGACATGCTCAGGAATCATTTTTTACCAAAAAACTTTCAATTTTAGTGGAAAGTATTAAAGCCATAATTTTGCGTTAAAACGAATTAAATTTGGTTGTTTTTTTTTAAGTAAAACCAAGAGCTTTTTAAGTATTTCAACTATCAATAGCCAATATGATATCTAGAGAATGAAATAATTTTTTTATAGGACTCACGCATGTCAGTACACGTCCTTTAAATGGTTTGATTTCGTTGACAGTTTCTTGCCCAGAAAATGCCAGCTAATCGCCACAGGGAAAAATTTATCTAGAAAGTTGAAAATAGATATTTCAAGTATTCCTTATGTAATGCTGCCTTATTTTTCTGTAGAAAACTTCTGACTCGGTTTATTCATTCCCTCAGATTAGGTTTAAGTTGGAAAGTCCCTTTTGATAAATACAACTCGTTTCTTTAAAACTCATTCCAGGCGTTAATCCTGCCTGTTCTGTAAATTGAGTTGATTTTAAATTATATGGTGTTATCAAAGTTGTTGATTTTCTGCATTCAAAACAAGTAAATCGATTTTAAACCGAGAAAACTACAGAACCGAATAGTAGAAGTTTTGCATGTGGTTTCATTAAGAATAATGTAAAGTTACCTTAAATTTTTTCTAAATTTTAATTTATTTGATATTGTTCCTTATCAGGCAACTGTTGAATGTAAAATGTTACCCAGTGTAGGGTGTGAATTTAAAAGTTTGTAATAATTTAAGCCTTAAGAATTGAAATAAAAAATCTTCAGCAATGAATTGTTTAAGATTATTGTTTAGACAAAATAAAGAATAACCAAAAGTTAAAAAAATCAGTTCTATGAAGGGGATATGCTTACAATTTTTTTTAAGAAATGCTTTATGCATGTATGTGTGTATGTAACTCAGGACAATAAAGTTGTTGTGGTGTAAAGTTTATATTACGTAACGTTACGTACCGTTGTACTGCATTATTTGTGTGAGTTGTTCTTCCTTAAGACCCCAACTTAAAATTTAACTTTCATTATCACTGTCACATTTTATTCAAGTTGAGTGATTTCAATCTGTCACATAATGATGATGAACATTGTTTAACAGGCTGAAGGATACAAAAACAACAGTAATATAGGATTACAAAAACCAGACACGGAAAGTCATAAATTCTTAAATATTTTAGAATTTTGTCAGTTTTTAATAAGAGAAAAATTAGTTGGAAGTTAACACTGTTTAAACCAAGAAAATTCATGCAGACCCTTTAGGAATTTTTACTTCTAATATTTATTAAGCTAATTTTTTTTTTGCAAGTGCAAACACAATGACATATTTAACTTTAATTTAATAAAAAAAAACTAAATTATTTATAGTCGGAATATATTTTTCTTTAATATTTTATGAATAGTATTAGCCCGCTACTTTGTAAGCTTAGTAAATGGAAAATTTGTATGATTTTCTATACAACCTTAATACAGAACCTAAAATTTCTACATTTAAATAATGTAAGATGTACAAAAAATAGGAAAAAAATATTTTTTTTGCCTTAATTTCTCACTTTTAGAACCAAAATCTCAAACAAATTCAAAAAACTACCAAAAATGGGAAAATATGTTTTTTTTCACTTAATAGACCTTAATCAATTATTCCAGAAAATATAGGGGATTAGGTCTTGGATTTGTACAGTACAAAATTTCAAAAAAGTACCACAATAGTTTTCAACACTTGTCGAACGCAATTTTTACCATTTTTCTATCTTTATTGGTTAAGAAGTATTGCAATTGAATTAAATAGAAAAAATTTATAGTTTTATCAAAAATTTCGAAAAAGTACCAGAATCCGTTTATTTTTGAGAATATTACGATATTTATTAAATTGTGTTTTTATCGCATAAAGTTTAGGAGATACCAGCAACATACAGATTTTTCCCTATTTGTCACATTTTAAAGCCCAAGGGATAAATAGCCGAGAAGCGAGGTATTCGTATTCCAAATTTAAAGTTTCTAGTTTTACTCGTTTGGGCTGTACAATAGGGAATTAAGCAACCGGTAAGTATTTTCCCTTATAGTTATATTTTAAAGCGGTTTAATATGCCATAGAAATGCCACTTAATTATTACATTTTGTTTGAGTTTACATCCCTGACAAATTATAGTGTGTTGTTGTGTATAGACTTGTTTTGGTACTTGTGCATTATTTTATGCTTGATTCCACCCTTGAGAGTTTGTTTTTTTGTTTAATATTTGTTAGAAATATTGTTGCTGCAAATTAAAGTCCATATGGCAGCATTAAAAAGATTGCAAACATTTTTTATTATAAAATGTTAAGACAAATAAAATTTATCAACTGATGATTCTTTTGCTTTCTTTTGTCAGTTTTTAAATATAAATTTAAAATTTCAAGTGTTTTATAGTCGGTACGGGTATCAATAAAGCACGACAACAATGGCCAGAATAGAGAAATTAAAAATTAATAGTTACTTAATAACATAATTGATTAATAAAACAGATTTTTTATACAATTTGATATTGTTTTTACAGCCAAACTCTAGCTATTTGCATCATTCAACCGATTCCAACAGGTGGCTTTTTCTGCGTTACCCATCGGTTGGTAACTCATTACACCAAATATGAAATCATTACCAACGCATACACGGGGAATTTTCCTTTTGGAAACTGCAAAATAATGACCAGTCTTATAGCTATGTATATTCGTGTATAGCCCTTATCGTCCCATTACAATGACTCACTCTGAAATTAAACTTTCATAAGCTAGATGACACTTAGAGGTCATTAAGATGCAAAACTCCATTTGCTTATGTAATTATACCCTTGACAAAGTGATAAGGGTATATATCAGTTTGTAATTCCGTTTGTAATTTCTTTATTATCTATTTGTGACCCTTTAAGGTATATATGTAAATTCTAGATCCTTATAGATAGGGAAGTCAATATAGCCATGTACGTCTGTCCCTCTGTTGAAATCAAGTTTCTTAATCTCGTAGTGTACGGACGTGTCTACGCGAGTGTATATTTGTAATAAGTTACAAAAAAAAAAATTGTTAATATACATACCTACAAGCAGTGTGACCAGATTTTCAAGTAAAGTCCAAGCTAAATCACGTTTAAAAAACAGCTAAAAAGTGCTAAAAACAAAAACTTAAAGCCAAAAAATAAAGCTACATTTTTTTATTCGTTTTTTAAAAAATTTCTTTGTTATTTAGACATTTCTCATAACATTAACGAAACGTTTGTGTGCTAAAAATATTTAAAAAGACAATTTGTTTTCAAAATTTTGGTTTTATTTACGAAAATTTGGTAGACCCATACCTTCAGTAAGGAGAAAAATAATATGTGTTCATATACATATGCATGTACAATTGCTTTTTTAAAAAGTTTTTAGAAGCAGGTGTTAATTTGCTGCCTGTTTTGGTAAAAAAAAAAACTAATTTGTAAGATATGTATTAAAAAAAAACAAAAAACAAAAATTTGTTTTAGATATAAATACTCAACACACTTTGTAATTTTTTTACAAAAACACGTAAAATTAAGTAATTTATTTACAAACTTTTTTCATAACTACAAACACATGAAAACAATAAAAAATCGAAACAATAAGATTTCATTTACACGATGCAATTTTTTTAATATTCCTTCAATGAAATTTTTGTTTGTTGACAAAACGAGTATAAAGAGACTACTTTTCTAAACAGTTTGTTAAAAATCGAAATTTTCATTCAAGTTACATAAGTACATATATATATCATGAAAAATGCCTTTATTCATATAAATTTTGTTCAAGAAAAGAAAAAAAGATGGTCTTTAATGTAAAAAAGTTGCATTGTAAGAAAGCATTTTTAAAAATATTTTTATTTGTACATGTGTGTCTAAATATGTATTTAAAACCAATAACTGTAAAAATGAAAAAATAAAAAATATTATTATTTTTTAACCCTATCCATAAAAATAATAATTATCGTTATTAACCGTTTTTATTTAAATTAAAAAATGACCGTCCTGCTAAAAAAAACTAAATTTACAAAGAACATGATTTTCAACAAATATAGTTTTTAATACCATCAAAATGATGAGCTTTACTTAACCCTACGATGTTTCATTGTGCCTGCTTTTTTCTTGAAAAATTATTTCGGTCCTGTATTTGATTTTTTTAAAAAATAAACTTTAAAATTCTTATTAAATAAAAATATTAATATAATAATTTGTTTCAACGAAAGGCATAAGTGTTTTTCATTTTTGAGCAATACATGAAAACATTTTTTAATTTAACCAAAAGACGGAACAAGTGTTTGTGTCGCATTTGAATTTTTTTCTTTAAAATTGCCGCATTTAAAAGTATTTGTTTTGGAAAACAAATTCTTACGTTTTTTTTTTTTTGTAATACCATACCTTCCTTATTTCTTTGTTTTATTGAAGTTTTGTGCTGTTTTACGTTTTTTAAATGTCGCTAGAAGTAAATTATTAAACAAAACAATGGTTCGGAAACTGAAATGTTGTAAATTCGAAGAAAATTTGGAGCTTGATACCTTTCAATATAATTGAGATATATACCAAAAAGTATAATACGACAAACTTTTGACCTTTTATCTAGCTTCAAAAACTACTAAAAAAGCTGAATCCAATTTCGAAAAAAGCTAAAAAAAGAGCTAAAGGCTAAATGTAAATATTTCGGGCTATATGAAGAAAAATAAAGCTAAATTTAGCTCCAAAAAAGCTAATATGGCCACACTGCCTACAAGACATAAGTGAGAATCGAAAATAAAAACAAACGAAACAAAACAAAAAAACCAAACGGTTAATGAGTAACAGTAATCGTTGTGACAGTGGGCCTAATAGCCGAAATGCTTACATTGTGTTAAGCTCAGCAAGCGTTAGCAATGAAAAAATTAGAGACCCTGAATATAATAGAAACTATTTAAGTGCAAAACCGAAAACAAATACAAACAATTTAAGTGCAAGTGTATTTGAATAAATGTACTGAACAAGGGACAAATTTAGCCCAATCTCTGTTTAAAAATTATAAAAAAAATACCGAGGTGCCATCTTCATCGCGGTCTTCTTTATCAAGTTCTGGTGTCGCACCAACAGCTGCTAAAGGCGCTACGGGCCCAATTTCTGCGTGTGCTCCTAAGATCCAGGTAGGGATGGACAGGTACGTAACAGTTCTTAAAAGGGGAAGAAGCCCTAAATCGGCAGAAGCGTCTCAACCTGCAAAAATTTTAAAAGACGATGAAAGGCCAACCTCATCGCAAAATCGTTTTGCAATTTTGCAAGAGGATAATGAGGCCCCTGTTAGTGAAAAAAAGTCCTTTAAGCCACCTCCCATTTATTTGAGGGAAAAAAACTCAAATGATCTCGTCAAGTTTTTAGTCGGTTTGATTGGGGAAAATAACTTTTATGTTTCAAACGTTAAACGCGTTAACATATTTGAGACAAAAATTCAAGTGAACCATGAAAACGCCTACCGCGCCACAGTTTCGGAGCTCGAAAAACTCAGAAAAAACTTCTATACCTACCAACTCAAGACCGCAAAAGGCCTTCAGGTAGTTATTAAAGGAATTGATTCTAACGTTGACCCAGAAGAGATCAAGACCAGTTTGCTAAGCAAAGGGTTTATGGTTAGGATGGTATCGAATATGAGAAACAGGGAAAAACACCCCCAACCATTATTCCGAGTGGAGCTTGAGCCTGGTGATATCAAACTGAAAAAAAGTGAAACTCACCCCATCTACGATTTAAAATATATTATGCACCGACGAGTCACTGTGGAAGTGCCGCATAAGCGATCTGGGCCCGTACAGTGCTTAAACTGCCAGGAGTATGGCCACACTAAAACTTATTTGTAAGTTGCCTTCTGTTTGTGTTGTGTGTGGGGATCTGCACAATACGACCAAGTGCGACAAGCCAAAAGATGATCCTAGGATAAAGAAATGCAGCAACTGCGGGGGAAACCACACTGCTAACTATAGAGGTTGTCCTGTTTTTAATTCAGTTAAGCGATCAACTAAGCCGAAAATAGTTCCTGCCCCTCCCCAGCATTTAAATATACAAACTACAAATATGCCTCCATTGGCACAACCAACTACAAATCAAGTTTCTTACGCCGCCGCATTAAAGTCTAACCAGCCTAATTCACGTAAGTCTACCCAGCCTACAACACAACAAGAAGTGCCAACTAGCGAACCAACCGGGCCTTATTTTAGCCGCCTGGAAGCCGTAATTGACAATATGGTCACACAATTTACGCAGATTATGGCGCAAATGGCCAGCATGATGCAAGAAATGCAAAAAATGCAGTCTGCTTTTCTGCAGGCTATGCTTAAAAGACCATGAACTGCCTCAGGGTTTGTTTCTGGAACGCAAACGGCATCCGCCAACACAAAAACGAGCTCGAATATTTCTTGATGAATCAAAAAATCGATGTTATGTGTATTTCTGAGACTCATATGACATCTAGAAGCATTTTTAAAATTAGTGGTTATTCATTTTACGATTCAAAGGATCCTAGGGACAGATCATGTGGTGGCTCGGCTATTCTAATCAAATCAAGAATTAAACACCAATGGTTGGGTGGCCTGTCGGAATGTTATATCCAAGCTACGAACGTCTGCATTGATGAATTTTCCCATAACCTTGTTATTTCATCAGTTTACTGTCCACCCAGATTCTCCATAACGAAGGATCAGTACAACAGTTTCTACAAATCATTAGGTCCCCGCTTTATAGCTGCTGGAGACTATAACGCTAAGCACACATACTGGGGCTCCCGCCTAATTAGTCCCAGAGGTCGTGTCTTGTATGACTCCGTGTCGGAAATAGGACTTTTCGTTATTTCAACTGGACAACCAACCTATTGGCCAACAGACAATAGTAAAATTCCAGACGTAATAGATTTTGGCGTGGCAAAAGGTATATCCCCGGACCTTATTGAGGCTGAAGCCTCCTTGGATTTATCTTCTGACCACTCACCCACAATAATTACTATTTGCAGTCCTCACCAAATAGCAGCTAGTGATTTTTTCTTATCTAAAAAAATAAATTGGTTAAAATATAAAAAATATATTAGTGCCAACTGTTCGGAAAACCAACCCCTAAAAACTCCCGGAGACATAGACAATAGTCTGAGAGTCCTAAATGAAAACATTAAAAAAGCCGTTGAACATGCGTCTTCTACCTATCGTCAGGTCAGGTACAGCAAAATTTTTTCTGACGATGTGGAAAAACTTTTATCTGAAAAAAGGAGAGTCCGAAGAGAATGGCAAAGGAAGAGATCGCCCCAACTTAAATCTAAGCTGAAAGAATGTACTAACAAATTAAAAAGCTTGCTGGAGGTTCACAAAATAGCTTCACTTAAAGAGTACCTCGAAGGTCTAGACGCAACTCCCCAGACAAATTATTCCCTATGGCGATCAGCCAGACGTCTTAAAAGACCCGTTATCGCAAAACCACCACTGCGTAATCTGAGAGGATCCTGGGCTAGAAATGACGAAGAAAAATGTGATCTGTTCGCAAACCATTTCAAAAACGTGCACAGACGTGAGGGAATTACCACCAGTTGTTGCTAGACGTCCTTTAGAAATACGTTTCCGATTTACAGATGTTATAGAGGCTATTGCTAACCTAAATGGTAAAAAAGCTCCTGGCGTTGATAATATAAGCAACAAAATGCTCTTAGAGCTACCTGTTACGGCAAAAAGAATAATTCTTTTTATTTTTAATGCCATAATTCGGCTTGAACATTTCCCGCCTATATGGAAAATTGCCTTAGTAAAGATGATTCCTAAGCCTGGCAAAGATCCTTCAAAGGTAGAGTCTTATAGGCCTATAAGTTTGTTACCCACAATGTCAAAATTGTTCGAAAAATTGCTTAAGAACAAGCTGACTCCGATCCTGAATGAAAACAACTGCATTCCAGATCACCAATTTGGCTTTAGAAGTCAACATAGCACAATCGAACAAACTCACAGACTGGTGCAGGTTATAAGAAAAACCTTTGAGGAAAAGAAGTACTGCTCCGCGCTTTTCATTGATGTCTCTCAAGCTTTCGATAAAGTATGGCACGAAGGCCTGTTAAACAAACTAAAGATGCAACTTCCAGCTAATATTTTCAACCTTTTAGAAAAATACTTAACCGGTCGACAATTTATGATCAAAGAGGGAAACCAAATAAGTTCTTTTCAAACAATAGGGGCTGGTGTACCTCAAGGGAGTATACTAGGTCCAGTTCTGTACTTGCTTTACACAGCAGATATGCCAACCAATAGTTTTACACACACGTCGACATTTGCTGATGATACTGCTTTTCTTAGTATTCATAAAGACCCTAAAGAGGCTTCGTGCCAATTGCAGCAACACGTAACCCAAGTTGAAAAATGGGCAAAGTTATGGGGAATAAAAATAAATGAACAAAAATGTACCCACGTAACTTTTACTTTACGCAAAGAAACGTGCTCCCCAATCACTATTAACAACCATATGGTGCCTCAACGAACCGAGACAAAATATCTTGGTGTTAACTTAGATCGCCGCCTCACATGGAAGCTTCATATAGATGCGAAGCTGACTCAAATGAAACTTAAAGCTGCTCAAATCCACTGGCTAATTGGCAGAAACTCTGTGCTTCGTCTTGATTGTAAGCTTCTACTCTACAACTCGATTTTGAAACCAATTTGGTGCTACGGTATACAATTATGGGGCACTGCTTCCGCATCCAACATAGAAAAAATTCAACGCAGGCAAAACAAAATCCTAAGAATGATAACTGGTGCTCCTTGGTATGTTAAAAACAGCAACATCCACAAGGATCTACAAGTTCCACTAGTTAAATGCGAAATCCTGAACTATGTGGACAAGTATTTAAATAAGCTGGAAGCTCACCCAAATCCGCTCGCCCGAAACATCCTGCAACATAGTGGGCACACCCGCCTGAAAAGGAGGGATACTATTGCGCTTATATGAAGCTTGATAATTAATATGAGAACTTAAATTTTAGTCTGGCACTGGCTGGACTTATATTAACTACCTAGTTTTAAGATTTGAACACTTATTGTTAGTTCGCCACAGGCGAAGTAAAAAAGCCAAAAGTTATTGGCGTCAAACTATTGGAAATATCCTGGTAAAACATAAAATAACCCATTTTTTAGGACAAAATCCTTGCATATATTCCTTTATATCTCAGTAAATATAGGCACTCTTGCCACAAAACTTGGCACGGATACCCTGAAGATAGGGACCTAAATAAGGGAAAAAAGTTTCAGGGAAGTGGTATTTCCCCTACAGCTGCACAAATTTTGGCAAATATTTTGTGCGCTAAATCTTAGAAGCTATAACAGCTATCGACTTCAAATGTTCTTCAAAAAGTAATTGCACAAGATTTACACTTTGAAGAAAAAATTTTTTGGGTTGGGGCAGGGGAAGAGGTAGCTCCCATACAAATTAACAATTTTTATAAAATTTTCGATACGCTATATCTCGGAAACATCACAAAAGGACCGAGGAAACGGACCCAAGTGGGCTGCACTAATATCACTTCATCACTTCCGCCGCCGCCTGTTCTACCTATATCTCGGAAACTATATCAGCTATCTACTTCAAGTGCTTTACAGAAAATAACGGGACAAGTAAGAGCGCTATATTCGGCTCTACCAAATCTTATATACCCTTCACATTAATCTTTTAATATACCCAGCCATCTTTTCCAGCCGAGTTATTTTGTACTGCAAATGTTATAATAAAAATAATTTTTGACGGATTTAAAGCCGACAGCTATTCTTGTTTTTAAAATAAAAAACTTTAGAAAATTTTAACGTTTGTATGTGTAATATCTCTCGTTGCAGGCCGATAGTTTTGACTGTTTTCAACATTATTCGTATTAAAAGTTTAATAAAGGTTGTTTATTTGTTGGGAGGGTTTTCCTCCCCCTGCTCCTATCCAACTATTTTTTTTCCTAAATCAAAGAATTATTGTATCATTATTTCTTGTAGAGCTTTTGAAGTCGATAGCTGTTATAGTTTCCGAAATATAGCGTATCAAAACTATTCTGTGCGACGATTTTTGTGCGACTTTATTTGAGTACGGAAGCTTGACTACAGCCGAAACGCAGACGGACAGATAGACATGGCTATATCGACTTCCCTATTTATAAGGATCCAGAATATATATACTTTATGAGAACTTAAGCAAATATCATAGAAACTACAAACGGAATGACAAGCTGATATATATTTACCCTTATCACTATGTGAAGGGTATAATAAAACAAATAAGATTTTTTCACATAAACGCAAAAAAATTTTAGAAAATGTAGACAAGTTCAATCAAGTTTTTAGTCAAACAAGAGCGATATATACATACGTGAATGTGTGTAGGTCCGTACTTACCGTTTTAAAGGATATAAGTTGTATTGACCATAGCACTTCGGTACAAATACCTTACGACCATTATCATCTCATTTCCTATCAAAAGACTTTAGAGAAGACGTTCAGAAAGTCTTCTAAGTGAAGTTGGCAAAAAAAAAAACTCAACCAATGTTTTAGTTGAAAATGGTGTTAAAAATTTTTTATTCAGTGAAAACATTTTTTGTTTAAAACAATTTTGGATTATTAATAGTTAATATATGTATTTAAAAATGTTTTTTTTTTAATTTTTTTTTGCAGCTTACAGCTACATATTTTATAAAATAAAATAAAAAAATAATTTCATTGGGTGTTTTTGTTTAAAACTAGATTAGTTGCATTTAGTAAATTTATTTTAAAAATACATAAAAAATTATTTTATGCTAAACAAAAAAACAAAACAAAAGTTCACGAAAATATCGAAAAGGAATAATTAAAAGATTTGTGTGTTTTAAACATAAATTGTATACAAAATCTCAGGTAATAAAATACGGATAAAGAACATAAAATAGCAAAAATACTTGTAAAAATCAGGAAGAATAATGATTTTAGAAACAAAAGAATTAAGGAGGAAAATAATAATAAACATGATTATAATTAGATGAGATACATATTGAAGTCAGTTTGTATATTTATGGTTTTAAAAAAATAATAATTAATATTAAGAATGTAAAGGATCACATCTCATTAATATTTACAAACAATAATTGTTTTTAATTTATCAAGAGCTTATTATATGTATTTAATACGAATGATAATTATAAAAATGATAAAATTGAAAAAAAGTCAATAATAATTTGACATTTTTGTAAAAAAAAAATTAAGTAGAGAGGCAGTCGTCATTCTTTCATTTGTAAGTGAATGAATGAATGAATGAATATTAGCAAAATCCAGCACCTTTCATTTGTCTAAAACATTCATATTTGGTTTTGTTTGTGCAAGTTTTTATATTAAAACAGAAGAGGAAGCACCAACAGTTTATGTGTTCTCCTTTAGCAAAGTTATTAAAAGATTCTTTTTTGCTTTATCCGATTTACTATATTCATCCAAAAACTAAAATTATTAAGAGAAAAAAGAAAAAAATAATTTTTTTATTAAAGGATTTTGTGTTTTGAAAAATTTTAAACAATTTACCTCTAAATTAAAATCACGGGATATCACATTACGGGCTTCTTGATTTTGGAACGTCACAGTTACAAGGCATGGATAGACCACGACATTCAAATGTTCGGGTAGTTTTGTTAAATTCTTAATTATATTGGAACATTGTTCAGAGGTTAATAGATCCTGCGTAATATAAATTGATTAAATTTTTTAAAGTTTAATTTTTAGTTTTAATGCAAATTACCTGATTTTGTTTATTATTTGCACAAAAGAAACCGATTGTTGCAATTAAATCAATCAAAACTGCTTGAGTTTCACTATTTTTAGCTGCCGTCGCTTGACTGCCACAATATTTAAGTAGAATTTGAACCACATCAAGAAACTTCAATGAGATCGCTTCACTGGACATCACATCCTGTTTTAAATAAATAAAAGAAACGACAAAAAGCGGAAATAAATAAAACGAATAAGAGCAAAACAAACTAAAAGTTTATTGAAAGTTTTTTTTTAGTTTTTGTTTGTCTTAAGTTTCAAATCAATTGGTCTTCAATTGATTCTAAGTCGTTGTGGACAAAAAATGCTAATGTCATAAAAGAGTTAAACGCCAGGAGCAGGTAGAAAGATGTTTATTTAAACAAGCACGAGCGCTATATTCGGCTGTGTCGAATCTCATATACCCTTTACATTGGCCTTTCGAAACCGCGAACTTTTTTATTTATAAAATATTTCTAATTTTTTATAGGGGTCGGTGTAATATTTTAACCCTCGTAGGGTGATTGCGAGGAAGTTATAGGGGTTTTTAAACTAATTTTTTTCAAATCTGGTGTGACAACCCCCTTAGGGGGTGGAGATAAGGGGTAGGTATGTTTTAAGAAAAGGTTGTGGAGGGGAAACTAATGAGAGTCGGTCGTACACTTTATTTCTTTAAGGCCGACATTGGAGAAGTTATGAGCGTTTTACATTATTTTTGCTAATTTTGTATGGCAACCCCCTTTGAGGGTGGAGATATGGAGTAAGTATGTTCTAGGAATATGTTTGGAAGGAAAAACTTGTGGGGGCGTGTGGTACATTTTGTTCCTCTAAGGGTGACTACGGGGAAGTTGCGGGGGTTTTTACCCTAATTTTTGTTCAAATTTTATGCGGCAACACCATAAAAATGTTTGGGAGGAAAAATTAATTGCGGTCGGTTTACTATTTGACCTTTTTTGGAGCACTCTGAAAGCTGTGGAAGCGATTTAATAAATAATTAAACTTTGTATGGCACCCCTTTAAGGGGGCGGAGATAGAGTGTAAATATGTTTCAGAAAAATTAATGGGAGGCGGTATTACATTGCACCCATGTAGGGGCAACTCCAGGGAAGCTGTATAGGTTTTTAGGTAAAAATTTTAGAGAAATAGGCAGATCTACTCATAGGTTTAGATAACATATATCTCAGTCAGTTATAAGGCGATTTTGCTGGAACTCAATAGCGATTTACTCGCAGATATTTCTGATAGGTTGATACCACTTACGGGTCTATGCGACATCGGGGGCTTCAAAAAGTTGATTTAAACAATAACAGGGATATTGATAAATCGACTTCCCTATCCACAGGGACGAAGAAAAAATATACTTTATGGAGTCGAAGATGGATATTAAAGAAATTTCAAACGGAATGACAAAATTTTATATACCATTATCACTTATGTGAAGGGTATAAAAACAGATAAATTTTTTATAGCATATATATAGCTTAATTATTGAATCCTCATTTCTACGAACTGATAATAAGTAATTAAACCCCTAAAAGAAATATTTAATATTGGTCGAGCTAGTGCCAGTTCGCAAAATAAAATCAACGTCAATTTCGATGGGTTGGCTAAGAGCAACAATTTCTTTCCTCTTCAAGCGAGTGTGTCCGCCATTTTGTACAATGTTCCGAACAAGAGAATTTTTTATTAAAATACTTGTCAACATTGTTTAGGACTTCGCACTTGACTAGTAGAACTTAAAGATCCTTGTGAATGTTGCTGTTTTAGTATAACAAGGAGCGGCAGAAACCATTCGTGGCATTTTGTTTTAACGACGCTTAATTTTCTTTATATTGAAGGCGGACGCAGTGCCTCATATTTGTATACCATAGAACAAAATTGGGTTCAAAATCGAGTTATAGGGTAGAAGTTTATAATCAAGATATGTTGGCGCTGCTTTTAGTTTTATTTGAGTCAACTTTGCATCTATAAGGTGTCTGGTGGCAGAAATATATTTTCAAACTTAAATTAAAAAACGTAATATTTGACACCAAGTTTTATTAAGAGCATTAAACGATAGAATGAAAATGTGGATTCTATTTTTTTAAGAGCACATCGTTCAGATGCCTTACGTCGAGTTGAACACATTGTTCAAAACGAAGCCTTGTGTTCTGTGCCACACGTTGTCGTAAGCTAGGTTCAATTGAGCTGATTTCTCGAAAAATATTTACCTTTATAGCCACAAGAGATTAGGGATCGTCATTGAAGTAGTCCCATTAAAAAAATTTATAGGAGTTATATTGGGCGACCTCAGTGGCCATGGGAGGTCCCATGGGGGAAATTTCCCCGAAGCAAATTCATGGAAGCTGCGGCTGTGTGTGCAGCCGCCCCAACCTGTTGAAACTACGTGTGTGAAGAATAAGATGAATGAGCTCGCAGGTTTGGCAAAAAGCATTCCCTAATCATGCGTCGATAATTTTCGCCGTTGACACTCGTCTCCTGGCTTCGAGAATTTTCGAAAAAAATGGTCCATTTATTTTAGCGTAGATAAGGCACACCAAACAGTTACCCTGGGGCAATGCAATGGTTTTGCTGTTTCAATCGAGGGTTGTGGGTTTTGGAGACCAGTTACGGCAGTTTTGCTTGCTGACGTGGCCGTTTAAGTAAAAAAAATGAGTCTCGTCGCTTCAAAAATGGGATTTACAGTGCGAAAAACATCGTTTTACAAAAATTTTTGTGTAAATGAAAGTCACTTTATTTCAGTACTTGAACGATTTGAACTTTAAAAGGATGGAACTTTAGTTCCTTTTTTTAAATTTCATAAATAATCGCTCTTTGAAGTCCTAGTAAGGCTGCTCTTTTCCGTATTTAAAATTGCGGATTTTCCCGTAAGTCCTTGAAGATCGACTAGGCCCTTGCTATGGGACATACATAGCCGAAGTAGATACGCGGAATCCCTGCACGAGTCAAATCTACATTCGGTTCATCACGTATTCGCCGGATACCGAACTTTGAAAAAAAAAATTTCGACGAGCAATTACGTAAGAATCATTACTCTTAAAAAATGTCTCCACAACAAACGCGCGATGCTCACTCGACCACTGCGACTTCGTGTCTGACAAATCCGAACAATCGATAATTCCAACGGCACCACCCTCCCTCCGCAGCGTTTGTTACTTTTTGAAATAATCGTATTTGAAAATATAAATTTGCCACCAGACACCCTGTATGTTTATTAAGGTTACCTAGATAGTCATCAATATATTCCGGAATTTTTAATGGTACATCTTGTGAAAAGTGGCTGCTAAGAAGAAAGGTTAGGTTTTGTTGAAGACTGTAAATGGTGACTATTGTGGGCGAGTGGTCTGAATTTAGATCCAAAAAGATTTAAGCCTCGAAAATTGCCGGGGGTATACCTTCCGTCAGTTAAACAATAAGTTGATATGCTTAGCGGAGTAACCACCAGCAGCTTCAAAGCGAGGATTGATCATTCGTTATTAAAAGTATTAGCAAACAACAAACTGACGAAGTCGCAAGGTTCTAGAAATTTTCTTCGAAAACGACATAAGTTGCTTGGGTATAAGGCTCAGAAAAAGCATTCATCAAATGGTCTTTGCTTTTTAATTTGATTAATATCGCCGAGCCACCCCAGGATCTCTGGGATCTTTCGTGTCGTAAAATGTATAAACACTTATTTTTAAAATGCCTTTTTTAACATCACACAGATGTTTTTGTTTTATTTAAATATATACGACATATTTTTTGTGTTGGCGGATGCCGTTTTTGGTGCAAAACAACTTCTGAGTCTTTAAAAATTATGAAACTTTAATTAATTTTTTTGCCGAAAAATTTTTTAAAGCAAATGCTTTCTAAAACTCCAAATATGAGTGGTGTTGAATAGGAAGATACAAGGATTTATACAGGGGACTTAACAATAAATTGTGGTGTTGGATTTGGCATCTACTCGAAGCATCTTAGGGTAACTTCCTTACATCTGATGCATGCATTGATTTTCAAGGCGAAATTTTCGCCATTCATAAGACAGGTAAGCTACATTTTGACAGAGATATTGTGAGAATATTGTTATCTGTCACTTAGTCAAATCGTACTCCCTTTTAACGGCCACTGTCGCAGTTAGAGGAAAAAGGTAATACAGTTTTTACTTTCTTGTTAATAGTCCTGACGATCTTAACGTTCAGAAATTAAGATTTTTGGACTGAATTGGAAAGTTTCACAAAAAGATTTTTGTAACGACTCGAAAACAATTGCCAGAAAAAAATTGTCACTTTCCAAGGTATTTTTTTTACTGTCGTACAGTATATTCTTAATGTATGACACTACTATGTAAACCTAAAAACATAACTGGGACGAAAGACGATTTTTTCGACCCAAATATTCGTTACAGATAATGAAACCCTTAAACAATTAAAAAAGCTCACTTTGCATCAAATTATCTTTCGCTCGTCAGCGTAAGAAACGATTGTTTTATTTACCACAAAAATTAGTTAAAAGTCTTTTTAATATGTTCCAAGAAAAACGGGTTCTTGGCGAATTTAAGCTTTAGATTAACCAGATTTGTTTTAATGTACAAAAAATATAGACCTCTAAAAATATAGCCAAGGCCAAAGCGTTAAATTTTTAATTAAAACCTATATTTTATTCAAAATTTAAATATAAAGAACTATTAGAAATGTAGTTAAGGAAACTGTAACTTAAAAGCATTAAACTTAATACAAAAAATATTTTCCATTTAATGCCTGGGTATGTTTAATTTCTTTAACTTTAAGTTTTCTTCTTAAAGGCAACGTAACATTTAACCAACATATTTTGGTTTAAGAACATTCATGCCTTAAAATGTTACAGAAAAACCTCAAAAGTCATCATGCTTCAATGTGTAAGCATTAGACTAGAAGATTCTCAATATAAATCAAGAAATTAAAAGAAAATAAAATACAAACAAGAATCAAAAAATAAGATGACTTGACTTGAGTTCGAAGTGTTTTTGGTTGCTACATTCTGTTTGATTTATTTGGCATTTCTATCCTTGTTGCTGGTAGGTACCTCCAACTTAATAATAAATAATAAATTATTGACACTGTCATGCCGTAAACACCACCTAAACACATCCAAGTATTCTTTATGGCTTTCCCAGCAAACATGCAAATAGAGATTTACTTATATATGTTTAATTGGTTTTTGCTTTTTGCCTGAGACTCCTGTTTCCATGTTAGCCTGAAATGTCTGAAATTGGACTGAATGATATTTGAACTTCCAACAGACCAAAATGAAATTTTAGACATTTTTAATAATGGCGTAAACAAAGGTTGTTTCCATAACCACCATTTGCAGTCCTCATCAAATCGTCTAATAATTTTTTCTTATCTAAAAGGTTAAATTGGCTAAAGTATAAAAATAAATCAGAATCTACTGCTTGCAAAACGTAACGTTTAAAATATCAAAAGATTTTGAATGTCTTCAGCCCTTATGACACTTGCTTTTTATTGCATTTTATAAACTTTGAAGAACAGTACACAGAAAGAAAACCCGCTTTCTAAAATCAAGAATTTTATTCTTGATTTAATCCAAAATTGTACTTACATTTTCTTAAATGAAGCCTATTCCGATTGCTTCAACAAATCAAGCAGAAGAAAACTTGTTGTTTTAATATATTATTTTACATTTAAAAACAAATTGTCTCGGTAGCCTAGAGGTAGCGCGCTTGTGCTGCAGTGCAGAAAGTCCCTGGTTCGAATCTCAGCTTCGGTAAGTACAAAAAATTAAACTTTTAAATTACAAATTCTAGGTATCTATAAAATAGAAATAAAATATATAAAACTCTTCTTCTTAAATAAGTAAAGAAATGACATTTCGTTTTCGAATTAATCCCGTTTACGGCTGAAAGCAATCTTTTTTTTTTTGCTTACATCAAGTTCGAACTTAAATCAATCCTTTTTTGGCTTAATTGTGGCTAAAAGTAAGAAATTTCGTACTTGCTTTAAGAAAAACTGTACTCACCGTACTTTTGACACCGCTATGGCTTGATTTAAGTTAAGTTTACTTAGTTTATTCTTTGTGTGTACCTATTATTATATAGGGAAATTTAACAAGTGTTAAGAGTTGAGCTGAGTTGAGAAAAATGCCTAAACGTCGAAAGCTTCATAAATGCAATCGATAAAAAAGTAGGAGCTGTCAAAAAATTTCAAAATTGTCAACTTAAAATTTACGTTTAAAGATTACATTTTCTTGAGTGCTGCCAACTGTATAAGCTTACATATCAAAAAGCAATTTTACCCACATTTATTACATTTTCTTTGAGATTTTCCGCTTTACAATTATATACCTATATCAAGTAGGCTGGTCTAGATACGTATCCTCAGACAAGTAAGCCTCTATAGTGTTCAGTCAAAGGTTTAAGAGCACCTGCTTTCGCAAACCCGACTTTGCGTAATTTAAGAGAATCTAAAGCAAGAAATACCAAATAAAAATTTAATATTTTCCTAAATCATTTCAAAAACGCGTTTACTCGCAATACATGTATTGACGTGAGTAAATTACGACCTGTTAATACTAAACAATCTATAAAAATTGCAATTGGATGCTAAAGGAGTTTTGGATTTTAATTAAAAAAAGTAACAAAATGCGTTTAGAGCTATCTTTCAGATCTTGCATAGCGAAGAAATTAATTTTATTCCTTTTTAAGACCATTAAACGGCTTGAATACTTTCTAAAAAATCCTTATAATCAAGTCTAAGTAAGTACCTTCGAACTAACCTACAGATTGGTATAGGAAAAGGAAGTACTGTTCCACGCTTTTTATCTGTGTTTCCCAAGCCTTCGATAAAATTTAGAATGAAGGCCGGTTAACAAAACTAAAGCTGAACTTGCCAGTTAATCTTACACTCAAAAAACTATTTATGTAAAATTAACTAGAAATCTATTTAAAATAACTGGATGTGCATTGAGTTAACATAATATTTCATTTAAATTCAGACATAAAAAAATTACGGCTCATATTTGTCTAAAATGAACTGAATTTTCTGTCATTTACAGCAAAACACAATGTATCAGAAAAAAAAATTAACTTCAACTGAAAATCAGTATTTTTGTTTATTATGCTTTGAAGATTCCTTCAAACCAGTTAAAAACAAATATTATATTAAAATTGAACATAACCGACCGACAATTCAAGATCAAAGAAGGGCACCAATCAATTTGCCCCTAACTAGTAGGGGCTATCGTACCTTAATGTAGTATTCTTATCAACCCTGCACATACTTTACACAGCAGGCATGGCATCCAATTGTGAATCAGTATCCATGAAGATCGTAAAGAAGCCTCGAATCATCTACAGTATCATATTATTCAAGTAAAGGAATAGGCAAAGCTATGGGGAATGATAGATTTTGAACAAAATTGCACCCATGTTACTTGCAACTTTATGCAGACTATCCTGCTCCCTAATACTTAATAATACCCAAATGGTGCCTCAAAACTTTTAGGAGAAGTAATTTTGGCATTCACTAAGATCCTCGCCTTTCCATGTGAGTATGTGTCACATATAGTTGCAAAATCAAATTTCGTTGTTATTTAATTTTTTAAAAAACAAAAATCTTCATTTGGTATCAGTCTTAGTTGGCCCAAATCTCTCAAATTATACCAAATTCAATGTTTACTGGGTTGTTTGTTATTTTAACAATTAATGCATGTATGTTGGTGTATTTGTATGTGTGTTCCTTAATATGTCGGTGAATGTATACGTTTGGTTTATTTATCCTCTGCAACATTTATAATCTAATACACGCGTATTCCTCTTGTATTTTGAATTAGAAATTAACCACTCACGGTTTTGCGATTGAAAAACATTATTGGTTTCACATTAAAAAAAAGCAACGTCATCATCATTTCTCTATCAATTCAATTCGTCTTTCTCTTTTCTTAAACTCATGTT
This sequence comes from Melanophora roralis, assembly GCA_963583895.1. Classification (NCBI taxonomy): domain Eukaryota; kingdom Metazoa; phylum Arthropoda; class Insecta; order Diptera; family Rhinophoridae; genus Melanophora; species Melanophora roralis. The sequence goes on from OY757188.1 coordinate 64,741,506, forward strand.
TAAACTTTTGCAATATCCTGGCATACATTTACATTCAGCAACAGTCCTTTATATTTGGTTGCCTGAGCTAATCTGCGATTCGAGATACACTCAACGTAAAACACCAGCAAATTTTTCGTGTTAGAAATGAAGAAAGTTTCGATTCAATTTGATTGTTAGAATTTTAGGAAGCTGGGTCGGTTATGGACAGTAAGACTCTGTGCATCAATGAAAACATTGCTGTTGAAAACAATAATGTCACCAAAATCCGAAAACATTTTTTCGGCATAGTTCTTAACAACCTAAAATTTACGAAGATCTTTTAAAAAAAATTTAAAAAAGACTTCTATCTTTATGCGTACAAAATTCTGCTTACTAAGGACCTTAACCCAGCAGACCATGCAATACGGCGACGAAGTGAAGTCAAAGCCAATTGCTTAAAATAAAACACGTTTTCTCCAATGAAACGCATTTTTAACTGAATGAATCCGGAATTTAGTGCGTGATCGGTTAGAATTAGCCACATCTCTGTGAAAAAATAAAGGATAAGTTTAAGAAAAGAACTACAACCTGCCATTAGAGCCGTGGGCACCATTTGACGGATATTTAGTTCCATACTTCGGAACATGTCTTCCTTACAATCAAAAAAAAAAAAAAATCACAATTATTTAAACAAATATTTGTTTTGATTTTAAATTAAATAGTGCATTATCACTTCTCTTACACTGTATATACTACATATGAACGTATAACTAATAGTATTTTTTTCTCAGTGTAGTACTGAAATACTTGTTTCTAAAATATTCTTTTATAAATAAAAAAAGAAAATGTACGAAATTTTCATTTGTCGCTTCTTTGATGCGTAAATGTTTTGAAGTACTTACACGCGTCATACAGCCAAATACAATTTAATAAAATAAAACAACTGCACACCTCTAAATTGTAAACCCCCCCACTTAAAAACTCAGAAACTTTTACGAGATTCTTATCCTTCTTATGCTTTGGCAAAATGTATAAACATTTGATTTTAGAGATGAAATATAAATATTAAACATTTGTCATCGGTATGTGCGTGTATGCGGGTGTGTTTGCAATTCCTTGTAGCGTCAATTTACGTATGAAATGTATCTTTCTTTGCGTAAGAATTTGGCAAACGAACGCAGATACATACATCGCATCGCAATATTTACAAAGCTGTCATTTGACGAATGACAATGTCAATAAAATAACGTGTCGTCAACCTTCTTTCTATATCCAAAATATCCATAAATGGCAGAGAGTGATAGAGTGAAGCAGTTCGAATGCCTTTTATTGATTCCAATTCATTACATAAATTTAAATTTGAAACTTTGTTGACAAGGAACATTTTTAAATTTTACTGTTGTCGTGTTACTCTTAATGTCCTTTTAACAAACTTTTTTGCACAAAATTTGCAAACATTTAAACTTTTTAATTAAACAAGCCTGTAACGTTTTGAATAGGAGCAACTGAACTGGGCAAATAACAATGAACTCTACAAGCTTCTTCTTAGATTTTGTTAAAATATTTAATTTTTTCCAATTGTATTGTTATAATATTTGAATACTAGCGACCTAATGGTAGTTAACATAGAAATTAAGACTACCTTTATAAATTGGAGAAAATTATAGAAGAAGTGTAACATATTGACCAAGAAAAATCAAAAATTAATTTTAGAAGAAGAAACTCGCAGTATACTGGGATGCTTTTCATAAAACTCCAAGAAAACAATAGGATAACCCCTACAAAGCGCAGATCCTGGAGGCTATTGTGCAAACAGGTTGAGAGCCTGAACAATGTATTAAAGATATTAGGGTTTTAATCTTAAATCCATATCCAGACAAAGGCCCTGGGGGACGATACGGGGAAAAGGATGGAGACTATAAAGAAAAACTTGAAATTCTTAATGAAGTTCACTTCCGCGCAGGAACGAAGACAGGATGATCGTGTATACTACAGAGGATATAGGAAGATTCTCCTCTCTTAAGACACCAGGAAAGGATGGCATCTTCCCAGTTCTCCTACAGAATGGGGCTGATTTAGTATCGTTTCATTTAGTGAAAATTTTCTTAGCTTTGCATATGCCCTTACGGCTAGCGTAATGCCAGGGAAGTAGTTCTTATACTTAAACGAGGCAAGAGAACCTACGCGAACCCCTAGAATTTTTTATTCATCAGGCCAAATTTCTTTCTGCTTGATGAAATGGTTAGAAGCAGAATGCCTACATCAAACGAAGATTAGTGGAGGCAGCTCTACAATAGCTGACATACTATATAGAAAAATCCTTTTATATCGGTTATACTCTTAAGGGGAAAGGACCCAAATCAGCTTCGTAAAAGGGCGAAGGACGCCCTAAATATTGCGCATAACTGGGCTCAGTCTAGGGGGCTGAATCTCAACCCGAAAAAGACTAAGATCCATCATTTAAATTTCCAGAGGCGTAATTAAACCAATACTTACTGCCGCTACAGTGGTATATTAGGCATCAATGGACAGGAAGTACAACATTGGAATCCTACAAAAGGTCAAACTTATATGTTGCCTCGTGATTAGCGGGGCAATTAGAACTACTCCGAAGAGGGTCTTGTAGACGATTTTAAATATTTAGTCTTTTGAAACCCACTAACGCCACAAGGCAGTACTTGGGCGGAATACCCACGGACAACGGGTATGAATTATAAGTCAAAACATCAACACATTTTGGCGGCATCGGAGGTAGAGACAGTGGAATTGTCGGTATTCCTGAATGGACGGGACTCTGCGGTAGATGCACTATGAAACGTTTTGTTATTGCTTTAAAGCAGAGGAAAAAACAAAACTAGGCATTTTCGCTGAAAACCCGGAGACTCAAATCTACTTCCGCCTTCCGAACCATAACACTGCCTATTTGCCGTAAGTTCAGGCAATCATGAAGAGTTTATCCTAGCTCAGGGCACACGCAGGTGCAACGAATGTATACATCTGTAGGGGTTGCCAGGTGTCGATAAGAGCAATTATGTCCGTACTCATGGGTCTGGACATCATGGGATGGTCGGTTAGAAATAGGTAAATTATCTAGTAAGATAGACAACAGCGCACCGTTTGCCTAGGGAACCCGAGGTCTTTCGTTGCGGCAAAGGCCGAGTTGAGAGAACAATGAGACAGTCGTTGGGATGACAAAAATCTTATTAGTCGACCCAAATGAGGACAGAACTAGAGCGGTTCTGAGACTCGAAAACCCGAATTGATCAAGGTTATGGGTGTTCTGACGATGGGTGTGCTTACGGGTGACTCAAACTTACAAGTGCAACCCCGTCGGATGGGCTTGCGGAAGAAGGCGACAGCAAGGAGGCACCTGGATTGTATGAGTGTCCTGCCTGACTTAAGGTCCTTCTTAAAACTTAACCAACCCTTATTTTATTTTTTTTACTCTATCTTTCTTTTATTTGTTGAGTGCGCGTTGTTTTCACTTACCGCTTTTTCAAGCCCCTTTACTGAATCTTTTCATTTAAGAATGCAACTCTAAAATTATAATCATATTATACTTTAAGAATTAGGAACAAATTCTTATTAAACAAAAAATAAGGTTAGGGCAACCCTACACAGTATTTAAAGTACAGATTACTAAGCACAACATTCCAAGTCATTTAAAATAATGGCTCGAAATATTTTAGCTTTAAAAAATGCAAAATTATACCAATCTTTTTGAGTTGAGTTGGTTTTGACAAAATTTCTATGAAAAATAAATCCTTCTATGTCCGCTCTTGGCCTGTTAGTAAAATCGGTAGATTAGTTGTTTGCATTACCACAACTCTTACCACTGATTTATCTGACAATGTAAGGATACTCTTCAGCAATAGCGCTAAGGGTGATTTTTATTTATACATAGTTATGTGCGACTGTGTGTGTGACTCTTGTCAATATTTATTTTCGGTGTATTTGCTTGTTAGGCCAAATGTTTATTAACGTATAATAATTATTTTGTATTTTTAATTTGTATTTTATGTCTGTTTCTTCCCTTTTTGTACATTTAGCCAGACTTGCAATAGAACATCAACAATAAAATAACGATGATGACGATGTTGCTGCTACAATATATTTACTCGTATTGGCCAAGCATGTAAACTAATTATGGTTGTAAACAGAAAATAAGGATATTTTGTTGTCTGTTTATGGATGTTACTGTGTATCAACATGATTATGTGTGCAAAACAATTCATAAATTGGCGAAGCGCAAAAACCAATTGTTGGCTTAAACAAATAAAGTCTCGTATCGTAAAATTACACAGAAACCGGAAGCAGTAAATACAAGTGTAACGAATTTTTGAGATAATAAAACGAATTTTAATACTGTAGAAATAAGAATTTAAAAAAATCTTTTGCTTTTATTTGTTTAAAATTATGAGTTAAAAAATAAATTGTTTACGTTTTAAAAGAAAAACGAAGAAACTCTCAGAACGATCCAGCCGAAGATTAAGTGCACTTTATCAATCAGATGGCATTGTTGTCCATAACCAACGTACTCCGTTTGATGTCAAGAAATAATATCAAAACGTTTTATATCACAAAAAGTTAAATGAAGTATAACTGAGGCTAAAAAACGCTTCACAGAATGTCAAAAATCTAATGTTGTACTTTTTTTAGCTCTTCTCTGAAAAAACGCAATATTAGTATCGAGTGACAGGCTTTTTCTCTCAAGCCTTCGTCAAGGTAAAACACTAAAGGCACGTTAACTTAACTGCGTGTTTAAATCTCGATAGTAAAATCTGTGCATAGTTATGGATTTATCGTTTTTGTGGTCGTTTTAGTATACTAACTATACTATACTGTTGAATACAATAATGTTATGTTATAGTTAACACTCTATATTTAAAATAATATTTATGTCTAATCACATATGCTTTGTATTTTTAGTTTTGAAAAAAAACTATTCTTGATTTTTCGTTTTTGATATATGTTTTTTAGTTAGTTCAATAAATAATTAAATGCAATAGGTTATGAGCCCAGGCAACGACAGAGATAATTAAAATTATTATGGATTTTTCTAAGCATATAAAACCTTTAGTGGGGGTTACCGATTGGCCAATTTGGAAAAGGAAAATTCGTGATTTATTGGATTATCATGAAGGAGCATTAGATGTAATCGATAGAAGATTAGTTAAGCCCGTAGCATTGCCAGATTCTGCAACAAACAATGAGGTTAAAGAATACAAGGAGGTAAATGATCGCTTTCGAAAAGCAAATAGCTTTGCAAAATCCATGATTACAAGTGCAGTATCTGATGATGTATATCAGAAGATAATGGATACTGAATTAGCTGCTGATACATGGGAGTCACTGAAAATTTTATTCGAAGCCTCATCGAAAGATCAAGTTTTTAAAATATGTACCGATTTTTTTTCGTTTAGTTGGTCACATGATCAAGATGCATCAACGCATGTTGCAAAATTAAAGAGTTTGTGGATTGAGCTAAATAACGGACTAAAAAACAGAAATGAGCCGTTGTTACCAGAATTGTTATTGGTTTGTAAGATAATGCAAATTTTACCTGAACAGTTTGAAAATTTCAAGAGCAGTTGGATGCTGTTAACTAAAAATGAAGAAAGATCGTTTGATGAAATGACAAATCAGCTCTTTATGTTTGAAAGGAATTTTCGTAAATTTGACGACAACAAAGAACAGCAAGAAGCTTTAGCTCTAAGAACGGAGAAGAAAAAGAGTCGTGATTTTAAAATATCTAAACATTATGATAATAAGCAAGTTTTTCCTTGCAACTATTGTAAAAAAAAAGGACATTGGGTAAAAGATTGTAAGAAATGGAAAGCAGATGGACGTCCCCCTAAAGAGAAACAAACAACTAACGAAGTTAGCCTGTCATTGATTCCTGATGAACTTAATACGGTGAGTTCGAGTAATGATTGGTGGATTGATAATGGTGCCACACAACATGTGACCAATTCATTAGAGATGTTTGCAGAGTTCGAGGAGTTCAAGACGCCTTGTGACATGAGAGCTGCTGGGAGTGAATCATTAAAAGCTATAGGTAAAGGAGTTATTGAAATTTTATCAAATATAAACGAAAGGAGAATAAAATTAAAGCTTACTGATGTTTGGTACGTACCTGGAATTTCAAAGAATTTATTTTCAGTACTGGCTAGTCATGACAAAAATAAAGATTGTGTTTTTATGTCGACCAAAACAAAATGTACATTAAAAGTAAATGGCGATGTTAAGCTTTATGGCTATCGACAAGAGAATGGTGGTTTATTTAAAGCTGATATTAAACCAATTTACCCAGAAATTCTTAATGTTGGTTTTGATAAATCAAATCTACAATTATACCATGAAAGATGGGGTCATCAAGATAAGAGGCATGTAAGAGATATGATGGAAAACTTATTAGGTGTTAAAACAAAATGTGATTCGGAAGTATGTGAACCGTGTGTATATGGAAAAGCACATAGATTCCCATTTGGAACCAGATTAAAAGCAACTACACCAGGAGAACTAGTATCTACTGATGTTTGTGGACCATTTCCTGCATCGTATCAAGGAAAAAGGTATTTAGTTTTATATAAAGATCAATTTACAAAATTTCGTTATGGATACTTTGTTGCTCAAAAATCGGAAGTAAAAGAAACATTAAAACTTATGATTGCTAATGCTAAAACGCAAGGTCATACAATAAAAGCATTATTAAGTGACAACGGCGGTGAGTTCAATAACAAAGATGTGAAAGCTGTTTTGGATTTGAATGGAATATCCCAAAGGTTAACTGCACCGTATACTCCGGAGCAGAATGGTGGTTCTGAAAGGGAGAATCGTACAATTGTTGAGATGGCTAGGACGTTTATGTATTCGAATACTGATATTAAATTTCCGGATGCTTTATGGGCGGAGTTTACTAACAGTGCCATTTACATTTTAAATAGAACAGGGAAATCCTCATTAAAAAATATAAGTCCTTATGAACTTTGGATTGGAAAGAAACCTAGAATAAAACATTTAAGAATCGTTGGTTCAACCTGTTTTTTCCATGTACCAAAACAGAAAAGGAAAAAATTGGAGAAAAAAGCTACAAAAGGGTTTCTGGTAGGGTATGATGGTGAAGAACGATACAGGATTTACAACCAGGAAAAAAATGTAGTTGAGTTATCAAGGGATGTAATTTTTAATGAAAAAGTAATAGAATGCAAAGAAGTTAAGAAAAACCCGTTAAGCGGAATGAAAGATACAGATGATAAAGTCAGTGGGCTACCTAATGAAAGAAACGAAACGTCAGAAGTAAAGTTGCCGTTTAGAAATCTTCCGCCTTCATATAGTAAGTCGGTTATAATAAATGAAGAAGATAATGTAGCATCTTATCAAAATAACACTGAAGAATCAGAAACCGATGAAGAATATTTTGAGATATCTGAAGAAGTTGTAGCTGAAGATAGCAGCTTAAATCAACAAGAATGTGGAGAAGAAGACACAATTTCCAAAGAATGCTTACCGTATTCAGAACGTTTACGAGATAGAGCTATGATAAAAAACCGCTATTATGAGGATTTTATAATGACAATGTCAGATTTTGTTAGTAAAATTAAGACACCTTTAACATATAACGAAGTTTTAGTTAGTGATGAGAAACAGTTATGGTTGAATGCAATGGATTCTGAAATGAATTCATTAAGAGAAAACCAAACGTGGGAAATGGTGAGTTTACCAAAGCAGGGAAAAGTTTTACCATGTAAGTGGGTTTTTAAAGCTAAAACTAATCCAGATGGTTCTATAGACAAATTTAAAGCTCGTTTAGTAATTAAAGGTTTTAAGCAACGTGCTGGAATTGACTATGGTGAGACATTTAGCCCAGTTGCTAAGATGAGCACTGTTAGGGCTTTATTAAGTATTGCTGCAAGTGAGGAAATGGAACTTGAACAATTTGATGTTTCTACAGCATTTCTTTATGGTGAGCTAGAAGAAGATCTCTATATGAAACAGCCTGACGGGTTTGAAGATGGAACTAATCGAGTTTGTAAACTAAAAAGAAGTCTTTATGGTCTTAAGCAAAGTCCAAGGTGTTGGAATAGGCGATTTGGGAAATATTTGGTAAATCATGGATTTAAGGCGAGCGAGGCAGATCCATGTTTTTATATCCGAGAAATTAATGGTAAAAAGGTACTTATAGTATTATACGTAGATGATGGTTTAGTAGCTGCAAACGATGTCAAAGATCTTAAACAATTCTTAGACGAATTAAAAAAGGAGTTTAAAATTGTTAATAAAGAAGCAAATTATTTTCTTGGCATCCAAATAAAGAAACAAAATAATAAAATTAAAATAAGTCAAGAAGCATATGGAAGAAAAATTTTAGAAAGATTTAATTTTTGTGGCTGCAAACCTGTGAATACACCAATATTGAAATCAAATAATCAGGGAAAGGAACAAAAATTGGAAGAAAATAAAGAAGTTAATTTTCCGTATCGACAAGCTGTTGGTGCATTAATGTATCTACACACAAAAAATTATCTAAGAAAACTTTACTTAAATCAAGCCATAGCGGTGTCAAAAGTACGGTGAGTACGGTTTTTCTTAAATCAAGTACGAAATTTCTTACTCCAAGTAAAATTTTTTAAGTACGAATTTCTTACTTTTAGCCACAATTAAGCCTAAATAGGATTGATTTAAGTTCGGAACCGTACTTGATGTAAGCCAAAAAAAGATTGATTTAAGCCATAAACGGGATTAATTCAAAAATGAAATGTCATTTTTTGACTTATGGACCTTTATTAAAGAAGAAGAACTTTTTTATATTTTATTTTTATTTTATAATTAATTTATAATTAATTTATAATTTAAAAATTTCATTTTTGTACTTACCGAAGCTGAGATTCGAACCAGGGATTTCTGCACTACAGCACAAGCGCGTTACCTCTAGGCCACCGAGACACTTTGTTTTGAAATGTAAAATAATATATTTAAACAACAAGCTTTTTTCTGCTTGATTTGTTGAAGCAATCCGGTGAGTACGGTTTTTCTTAAATCAAGTACGAAATTTCTTACTCCAAGTAAAATTTTTTAAGTACGAATTTCTTACTTTTAGCCACAATTAAGCCTAAATAGGATTGATTTAAGTTCGGAACCGTACTTGATGTAAGCCAAAAAAAGATTGATTTAAGCCATAAACGGGATTAATTCGAAAATAAAATGTCATTTTTTTGACTTATGGAAAAAGAATTTTATAGTTTATTTTTATTTTACAGATACATAAAATTTATAATTTAAAAAATTAATTTTTTGTATTTACCGAAGCTGCGATTCGAACCAGGGATATCTACACTGCAGTACAAGCGCGTTACCTCTAGGCCACCAAGACACTTTGATTTCAAATGTAAAATAATATATTAAAACAAAAAGTTTTTTTCTGCTTGATTTGTTGAAGCAATCCGAATAGGCTTGATTTAAGAAAATGTAAGTAAGGATCGTACTTGAAAATTTCAAGAAAGATTTTGGATAAAATCAAGAATAAAATTCTTGATTTTAGAAAGCCGTTTTTCGTTCTGTGTAATGCTTGGTACACGGCCAGATCTTGCGTACTCAGTTGGTTTTCTTTCAAGAACTCTAGAGAATCCCACATCAGATGACATTATTCGTGTGAAAAGAGTTTTTCGATATATTGCTGGTACTATTGATTTTGGTATTGTATACAACAAAAATGTTAAACGTGAATTAGAATGCTATAGCGATGCAGATTTTGGAGGTTGTTTAAAAACAGGAAGATCAACATCAGGTGTAGTTATTAAATTCTCTGGTGGATCAGTTTCTTGGATGAGTCAACGTCAAACAATTGTTGCTACATCAACAACTGAAGCTGAAATTGTCGCTGCAACAGAAGCTACTAAGGAAATAATATGGCTGAGTCGTTTATATTCAGAAGTAATACATCTTACAAAGATTCCGATTTTACAAGTTGATAATGCTGCCGCAGTTCGACTTTCGCAGAACCCCGAGTTTCATCGCAGAACCAAACATATTGCAATAAAACATTTCTTTATAAGGGAAAAAGTAGTTGAACATAAACTAGAAGTTCAACAAATATCTACAACAAATCAATTAGCTGATATCATGACAAAGCCACTTCAACCCATAAGGCTAAAATTTCTTTGTTCAATGTTGGGTCTAAAGAGTGATAACTCTATATAACAAGGGAAAGTGTTGAATACAATAATGTTATGTTATAGTTAACACTCTATATTTAAAATAATATTTATGTCTAATCACATATGCTTTGTATTTTTAGTTTTGAAAAAAAACTATTCTTGATTTTTCGTTTTTGATATATGTTTTTTAGTTAGTTCAATAAATAATTAAATGCAATATATACTAGTTAACCTCATTAAATAAAAATCTATAACTATTTACAGTTGATTTTGAAACAAGGCTTAACGGGATAGGTATTTCCATTTCACTTGTTGGATGATGCCCGTCCTCCGTCTTCGCAATCATTTACAAACACTAAATCCCTTTTGCAACGTGTATCACTTTGGCGAAAGTAAAATGGTGGCTCTAAATAATTCTAAGGCGTTTGATAGTCTGGTATTGTTCGCTTCTATCTAAACTTGCTGCCTTTGTCGTCGGCGACAAATTCTCCCGATATATATCGAGTTTTTTTGGAGATCGCACTATTCGTGTTGTTATAGATGGGATCTCTTTAAATGAGTTTAAAATCCATTCCGGAGTACCACATGGCTTCGTCGCTCTCCTACTATAATTCTTATCTTTTATGTCAGACTTCGAATCCTATCTATTCATTGCAGACGACAGCAGCATAAGCCCTTTATACTTATTTGACTACAGACATAGCTCTCTCAAGATTGGAGCTATGAGGCAGAGTATGAATAACACACTTAACCGTGATCTGGTGCTAATCTCCGTTTGGGGCCTGGCGAATAGGGTTGATTTTAATTCCCGTTAGATAAATAAAATCACAGTGGACCACGCTGCATCGTCTGAATTAATGGATCGTATTATTGTGACGGTTGTGACATTTTAATTAAAACCTAAAATGGAGGGGCGATTTTGCAGTACATAATAATTTTATACTTCCGCAAAATAAATAAATATTTTTATTTCATTCATTTTAATTCTCTTTCAAACGTAAATCCAGCAATCTAAAATCATTTCTACTAAAGGTGACTTAACATGGTTATACAAAGTATTAAGATTTTGTAGAATCAAAATATTTTAAAATTATTTCTGTGCTTAAGAAAAGAGAGTTAAAGTATGTTTCAGGTATTTTTCCTGTTTACACGGATGATGTTGGCAAAATCAAAAGTTGTTTTTTATTTGCTTATTTTTGTTTGTGGTAACGGCAAATGGTTCAAGTTTTACAATATAAACAGAACCAACATGAAAAACTTCTGTGTTGACTTTGATTGTTTGTGTTTTTTTTTACAAAATGTAGCCACCTTCATAAGATGTTGTTAGTAATAAGAATACACACAAAAAACTACAAAAAAAATTTTTCAAACAAATTCTTGTTCAAAATAATTTATTTTTTTAGTCAATTTATTTAATAGTCTCTAATAATATTTTTATTTGATTTTTAAATCAAACAAAATTTTCGCCTAGACAAATAAAATATTTAACCAGCTCAGCAAAATTTTTTTAAAGAAACTAAAATTCTTGCAAAATTGTTTGTCTAAATTTACAACTTTCGTTGTAGGTCCTCAGCCAGACAAAATATTTACTGATTCTCTGAAATTCGTTACTGATTCTACAACTCAGTTTTTTCTGTGATACGTATGTAAGTTTCTAAAATGGTTTAGAAAATAAACATTTACCGAACACGTGTCAAGTTTTGTATCAGTATTCGCTTCTTCTCAATACATTATGCTTTTACATGATGAGATTTCGTGTTCCACAAAATTTTTTGGCATGTCGTAATACATGTATTACCATGGAAAGGCACCTTAAACGATACAATGGCATTGGATATACAACGGTACAATTGCATAAATCGCTTCGACTTTCCCAATGGCAAAAAAAAATCTGCCTCTAGCCAGAAACCAGAGCACAGCATTTGTGGTCTATTTTCCATTATTAATAAGATGAGACTGTTGGCATTGATCAAGAGTGTGTAAACCACACAGATCGGGTTAATTTCTTTAAGCCAGTTATCATTATTAGGTGCCCTGTTTAGGATAAAAACATTTCAATGCGTTATATTTTTTAAAAGAAAATTATAAAATGTGAAATATCTAAGAAGTACAATGTTCGAAAACGATCTTGAAAAATTGTAAAAGTTTTTTATTTATTTCTTTAAACCTAAAAACCAAAAGGTCGGTCGGGTACAGCAAAACGGGTCAAGTACAGAAAAGCAGATCTGGTTTAGCTATTGTAAGTAATTTTAACAACAAATGAACTGCAAACCCTGATTTGCAATTAAAACATGTTAAATAAACTTTTGATAAGACCTTTACATATAATTACAGCTGGTTTTGCAGCTTTTTTAATTTTATATTTTTTTTTATGTTAAAACTAAAAGCAAGTTAATTTGGCGATTTTTCATTAAGCTTGGTGATAAAAAAAACCGACAACTCTGGTTACTTTTGCCTTTGCTTGCTCCTTATGGATGAAAAGAAATTTGTGATTTGTTATTCGAGTATTTGCAACACACTTAATAATTCTAACAGATTTATGTATATTCCATGGTTTGTAAGTTTACTTATTTCTTTATTTACCCTTTTTTTTGCAACAGAAAGTTTAAAGAGTAAAGAAGAGCCATAAAGTTTTTAAAAAAGTTTCTCTTTTTAAGTAAACTTTTCAAGGAATGAATAAGAAAATTATGTTTTATGCATATTTAGGTAGTTTTTCATACATAAATTATTAAGATATTTGTATTTTATTATGATTTTATTTACTTCTTTATATTTTTTTTTTCAATTTTATAGAACACAACAAATAAGCAAAGGATACCCGTAGTTCATTGTAAAAATATAAACCAAACAGTTTGAAAGGAAATAAAACAAAATTAAAAATAAAAAATAAGCCAAAGTTAGAATTGAAAAAAAACACTGAAAAAAAGTTTAAAAACAAATTTGAACAGGATATTCGCCTTTATTCTGCATTTCGATTACGATTCCGCGTGCAAATACGCATTTTTCAAAATATAAATATAAAATATATTTTCCAACTTTAATATTAAGAAGCACAATATTTAAGTACGAAAAGACAAAAAATCCAAAACATAATAAGTTAATGTTATTTTTGATTTAGCTGTTTCACAGTGTAGAAGGCCGACGGAGAAAATTTCAATTGGAATCGAAAAGCAGACCAAACTTTAGTGGTTCGAAATAAAGTCAAGCCGAAAATATCTGATTCATTCAGAATAAGAACTAAATTTAAATTTTGTTAAAATATTTAATTTATACATTTAAAAAAATAAATTTTTTTAAGTGTACTATTGCCATTAAAAATGCAATTTATTTTTTTGGCTTGAAAAAACTCAAAAGCCAGTGAAAGAGTGGCAAAGGGTGGCTCTAACGTTTATTGTGTTTGAAATGCGTCTTTTTTTCAAATGTGTGCTGCTGGTCTATTCTCTCCTGCTTTTTTATGTTGAATTATGTTTTTGTTCTTAAATTAAGGAAAATTGCTTAGAAAAATATTTACATTTGGTTTATTACTCTTGGCATCTTTGCAAACAAATTAAAAATGATTTGTTTTCAGAAGTCTTTTGCGCACAAGTCAGTTGGAGTAACAAATTTCATGGAGCAAATTCTATATTTGTTTCAATAATGAAAATAAATACGAAAAATATGAAGAATGAAATCCATCATACGCACTTTATAACTACTTAGTTACAATTTGAATTTATCCTGCAATTATTAATTAAACATATAAATTTTAAAAACACACACACACACATGTATATTCATCTATAAGACATTCCTAAAATTTGATTAAGAATTGTTCTTTGAAGTGTTATTTTTGCTTTTCAAAAGGGGTTGATTGCGTTTGTTCTTTTGTTTTATTATAGAATATGCTTTAAGTAAACTTTGTTCTTGTTAAAATTAAATTACAGACTGGAAAATAAATAAAAACTTGGAAAAATTACGCTCATACATATCGCCTACCGGTTGCAGTAACGACACAATTTAAAGTAAGACCTTTTCGAGAAGCATAAGAATTGCTTTTTAAACCCTAAGAATTTTAGATTTATTTTTATAAAATGTTATTTTGGGAGAAAGCTATAAAATTCATCGTGCATTTAATGTTATAACTTTTTTTCCTCTTTTGCTATCCTTGACTCCCAGCATATCAGAGGCCTTAATGTTAAAACATACATATCTTATATTTATTTAGTTTAAAAGTTTATTTTAAAATTTCAACCCAATCCAATTTTGAATTCTGGCGAATTTTAGCCGTTGAGCGTATGTATAGTATATGTATATGTATTGAGCTTAAAAAATAATAATACAAACCACAACGTCTAGCCATTTTTACGCATACTGCTCATCGTATTCCCAGGCAATACACAGGAAAAATTATTCGTATGATTTTTTAATTCAACGCATAAGTTTAAAAAAGTCACCTTTCTTATTAAAAAATTAATTGTTCCAATTAACTATTCAATTGTGTTTGGAACTTAAATGCCAATAATGATGTTTACTTAACAATTCTTGAAAAATCAATAATTTTGAATAGACATTTTGTTAGTTCGATCAGTGTTCGGTAAAGATCGGCGAAAACGCCGAACACGAAAGTTCAAGGATTGTCAGCAGCGAACGCGTTAGTAAATCAATTGTAGACTGCCCTTTGAGAATGTTATAATCAGATATCTGGCAAACATGTAAATACCTCTCAAGTACCCACGTCAAACTACTTTTGCGAGCCAAACGTTTGTTTGGACTTTAAAACTCTTTTTGCCCGCATGTCGAACGATCATACCAACGCCTTTTTTGTTTAACCGCACAAGGAACAAAAACTTGGTTTGGATCGGTTAAAACTATTTAAAAACAATAATAAAAAATGCAGCAGCTAACAGTATATGACATATAAGTTACTGAACCAGTTATAAGGCTAACCTTTTGGCACCAGTATTTGAAGGTACTTAACATTTGCCGCAAAGCAACTAACCGAACTTTAAATAGTGTCTGAGACTAGGCCACACATATTTTTTTAAGATCGTGCGTTAAAAAAGTTCTATCTTTCAATAATTGTGTTTTCTTCTTCGAAAAAAAAATGCTGCCAGAAATTTTGTTTCTTGTTTTTAAATGTTGCATCATCGACCCTAAAAAGATTCACATTTTCATACCCATAAATAGAACAAACATTTAAAGAAAGTTTGCATTTAAATTTATTATCCAACATTAATGTATACTTTTCGTTTAAAAAAAGTATTTCTACAACTAAAATTTTTTTAAATAAAGTTTTCGTTCACAAAATATATTCCATAAATAAAGTAGTTACAATTGTAAGACAGGGCACTATCTCACCTATCAATAAGAGAGAGTATATAACATGTTAAATTTTTGCAACTTTTTTGAGCGACATACATGGCAAAATAAGTGGAACATTTTTGTTAAAAAAGAAAACGCCATAAGTAAGTTTCCTGGCCCTAATAAAATACCAGCACTGATCCTTGAATCTGACCTTTCATTTTTCGTTGCTGATTCAGAAATGTGACATGACAGGGTTTGCCCCATATGCTGGGAAGTATCTAGTGCTACGCCAATCAAAAGCAAAAGGCGGAGAACCCTTAAAAATTACCGGTCATAAGCTATTTTCTCAGCACTCTTTAAGCTTTTGAAAAGTATGGCTAACTTTTGTCTTGTTACCTATGTGGAGTCTAAGCGGTTGCTAGTATGGCTTTCGTAAAAGACGTTTTACGGGGTCATACTAGTCTGCTACCATTTTGGCGAAAGTAGGTCTATATATTTTTGAGGCGTTTGATAAAATCTAGCATTGCGCACTTCTATCTAAACTTGTTGGAAATTTTTCTTTATTTATATAGAGTTTTTTCAAGATCAAAATATTCGTGTTGTTATCACAGGTGCCCTTTTAAAATAAGTTTAGAATTAAATTAAGGGGTAACGCAAGACTCCGTCCTCTCTTTTACTGATAAACATGTTAACAAACAACGTGGGATTTCAAAATTTGTGGAAGCATTTATATGGACGTTTTTTTTTTATTAAAAATAAAAGTTTATTTCCGAATATTGGTAAATAAATTTTCGAAAATCTTACTATGTGATCGAATTTGTACGAATTCGAAAGATTTTCGATTTGAGTCCAATTACTTAATAATAATAACCCATTAGACCTAATGCAGCTTTAATTACACAACTCAACAACTCAAAACAAGTCAAAATTTGCTCAACAATTTTCTTAAGAGTTAAAAAAAATTTTTACATATCGAACACTAAACCATAAGGAGTAACAACTTAAAATCCTTATTGTTGCAATTTTATAACAAAATTAAGTTTTTATTAGATTTGATCTGGGAACTGCTTTAAAAAAAATAAAGAAATATTGAATAAATTTTTAATTGTGACTGTTTATGATTTAGTGGGCATTTTCTTTTAAAAATTTAAATAATAAAATTTACATATTTTTATATTAGTTTATAGGTAATCTAACTAAATGAATATATATACATATTAGTACATACATATTTAGTTCTACAAAATGTTCATATGATAACACTATGTGACTGACAGTTTTGGGCCACATTACAATAAAAAATATATTTAAATACAATCTGTAAATTAGCTTTAAAATGTGCATCTATAATACAAATGGCCAATACATATTCTTGAACAGAATTATTACACAATTTTAAAGAAATCTTATTAAGCATATGCCCTCGATTAACAATGTTTAAGGCATATTCACAATCTTGGAACATTTTCTTAAGAAAATAAATAAAGTCAAAAAGAATGCGATTGGCTCAGGAAAAGTAAAGTAAATTTAACCTTTCAATAAAAAGCACATAGATTTATTAATTTTTAACAAATTAAAATACATGTTATATTACGTGAAAATAAGGAAAAGCATACAAAGTTTTGAATGAAATGTAATATTATTTTAATAAACAAAATAGCAATCATAAGATGCCTGTACTATGTAGAAGTGTGACATTTGAAAATTGATGTCATTAGTAATATTAATAATGAATAAGTCATCAGAAGAACTCTTTTCTCTTTCCCTCCTCCCGTAAACTATTTTTCTGGTACTAATACAATGCAAAACATGTAAAGAAGCCCTCACCCCATGAGTGCTGGTTGTAACAAATGGAACAGATATTTCAAAATAATAAATGTGAAAACATATGCTTATTTAACTAAAATAGACTTTTCATTACACCATTATACGAGTAAAATATTCCAACTAAATTGTTATATTGGGGGTTATTCTGCATTTCGATTACGGTGCCTCGTGCAACTATGAATTTATCAAAATAGAAATAAAACATATATTTTTCCAAGTATAATATTAAGAACGACAATATTTTAGTACGAAAAGACACATAATCTTAAATATTCTAAGTAAAAGTTATTTGTGAGAGAATTTCGATTCGAATCGAAATGCAGAATAGGGGTTATTACAAAATTACCTTTTTGGACATTTTCTATCAGAAGAACACATATTTAATTTATTTATTTGGATTAGGCTTCAACCTTATACTTTATTCACTGTTTTATAAAATTTATCATCGCGAATAAATGTTAATAGAAAATATGAGATTTTGGTCATTGTATCAAGCATTGGTTCATGTGAAAGCTTCGCTTTAAGAAAAAAACTTTTATCTGGAACGAAGAATGAACATCATTACGTTACGGACTGGTCTTGAGAAACCTATAAACACAACTTGGGTCTTAGTTTACCATACAAGAAAAAACGAACCGGGTGATTTCAGTTCAACAAATTCCATCCAATGAACTCAAGGGTGTTCCATTCTCTCTCGGCATATGCCGGCGGTATCTTCTTACCAATCCAAGATATTTTCTTAGGTTTTGAAAAAGTTGAATACTAGAAATTTCTCTCAGTGAAAGAAAACACGCTTTACGGTCTTTTTAACTTCTGGTAAACTATCGCTAGTTAGCTGTCCTACTCGCTTAGAATAAACCGCTTTTTAACACCGACCTGCTATCGTCCCAGCAAGGAGTCTACAATACAAATATAGTAGGAACCTCGTAGCGTTTGAGTCATAAAGTCTCTAGTTAGCCCCTGAGACTCAACAAGAAGTGTTGTCTACCCAGACCTCCTACCCTTACATCAGATTCTATTTATTTTTTATTTTTATTTATTCATTCATTATATAACTGAAGTTGAGCACGTTGATTTTCTAGCTCTTCCGCTATTTCATCCCTTTAAATATCAAGTGAACTAGCTTGATTTTGCCTTTTTTATTTCTGTGTCTAGATAGTAATAATTAATTTTTATTATTTATTTATCTAATATTAAGCATTAACTTAAGATAAAGGGAAAGCTAATTCAGCTTTAGTTGACCATACATAATAAGTAAAAACGCATTTAAAACTTAATTATTTAATTTTTTTCCCTTTCTAAAGTATTGATTTTCATTTATATGAAATTAAGACATTAAAAACTTACCTGAAACGTTGATAAATCCAACACAGCCATGGAAACTAAGAGATTAAATGTGGCAGCCGCTAACGAAATCGTTCTCGGTGGAATGCATTCACCTGTAAAAATGACAAAGCAAAACCTTCAATGACTGTAAGATCATAAATAAATCAAAGAAAGTACAAGAGTAAAAAAAACGGATATAGAATCATAAAATCATAAATAAAACCTTTTGGAAGTGCGCATCAAATAAATAAGAAAAACTCTATAATTTCCGTTTTTTACGAAAACTCACGTCAGCAAACAAAAAAAAATAAAACACAAACTGCTAAGGTTAATGTGAATGTTTGAGTAACAGATAAAAATATAAATCATCCGTAAAATGCACTTTGCACTTGATTAGGAAAAGAAAAACAAAAAACTATCAACTTTGGGTCATAAAGATGCGAATCATAAAAAAATAAGAGAACAGACATATACATATATGTATATGCATAGCTTGTATGATTGACTTTATTCATTCTACAAATTGATGATGCAACGTGTTACATTTACGTAAAAAAAAATTATCAACTTACCAATCGGTACTACGCTGGCGTAGAGCATGGATATGGAACCAAAGAGTTCTGTTGATTTCGCCGCACTCAAAAAACGTGTATGATCTGTGGGTCCTATATTGAAGCAGAAGAGAAAACAATAGAAAATTATAAAAAAAGAACAATAACAAAAATGAATTAATCAGTCGTAAAAGAGAAGAATATTATTAGAAAGAAAAACGGAACAGTAAAAGGTGAAAATTAATAAAAATAAAAATTAGCCACAAGGTGTGAAAACAAGTGAACAATGATTCGTTAGTTTATGTGTAAATATTTCTCTTTCAGTCCGTTCATTCAAACGTGAGGGTGGACATAGAAAACAAAGGACAGTTGTTTTTGTTTTTTGTTTTTTTTTGACTTGCTTGGATAAAATGTTTTATTATAAATTAATTTAAAAAACTGGAATTGCTTGAATTGCAGTTAACAATTGCATGTTGTAACACTTACCCGCTGGACAGACATCAATGAAGCGTGTGATGAAGCCAAGCGTGGCCAACAATGACAAAACCACACTCTGGTGGTTTTCAACTGATTCACGTATTTTCATGCATCGACGCGATAATATTTCAATGAGTCCTGTTATTACCGCATAACTGTAATAATAAGGGGAGAAGCAAAGAATATAATTTAAAGAGGTTTTATAAAAAAAACAGTAAATTATTTTCTACAAAAGAGTTTAATAAACAAATTTTAAATTAGATTTAGACACCCAGACTTGTCAAAAGTTTTGACATTTCATCTTAGCCTCACACTTTTGACACATTTTAAAACTAACCGCAGGGAGCAAATTAGAAAGGTCGACACTCAGAAAGTTGTGCAGCTTAACGAAAAAGGTTTGTGCTTTAGTTTCTCAATCTGAATGCAAAGTCTCAGAGCAAACTTCGATTTAATAATGTTTTAAAGTAATTTTATAGGCGTTGCACTTTGCTGACTGCCTCTTATTTTACCTCAACTTTGCAACAACAAAATAACGATTTTCAGGAAAAAAATTATCAGATATGTTTTATATACCTAGCGTTTGTGCACCCTGCTACAAAAATTATTATTATTATTATATTTATGCAAAATTATTGCCTTTTTTAAGAATATATAAATTAGCATAAGTTTTGGCATTTAATTTTCAAATACAATTAAGTCATTAATTGGAACAATTAATTTTTTAATTAAAATCATTTAATTATTTTATTTAATGCGTTAATTGAAAAAAATATGCAGATAATTGCATGTAAAGACCATACGATTTGTGGAAAAAAGGGAGCATTTAAGGGGAGCAACGTTTATTTAATGCCAACAAAAATTACAAAAGTGGTAAAATTTTGCCAAGACAGTATGATTAACAGTATGGGAACTGAAACCAAGTTTTGTGGCCTGAATTTAATGTTATTGATATGAAGTATTTTTTTCCAAGAAAATGGTGCTACCCGCCCCACAGCACTTGAATGATAAATCGGGACTTTAAACCAACTTTCCAACCATTTTCCGATATTGAGATCGACTTTGGCCGCCAAGATTATGCGATATAACGCCGATGGGCTTTTTTTCTTCGGTACTATGCTAAAAAAGGGGTGTGCAATTCAGCATAAGACAATTGCTTTTGGTAAAATACAGCCATATTTATACGAAAACGTTAAATAAAATTTTTACAGAAGTACAACCATGTAGTAGAGGTTTTGTGGTGACGAATTTTCTAATTTTGTGTTAGATAGAACAGGCAGCCGTTAAAGGAAAGGATACAGTTCACTGGGTTCCCTTAATTTGGTTCTTTATGTACCTGGAGAGGCAGATAGAAAGTGTTGAGATAGAAAATGAGATAAATAGAGTGAAGAAGACTGGTAGACGTGTGCACTTACCACTGATCTACCGGGGTACCCAACGACACAAAAATTAACTCAAATATTTTCTAAAACAGCAAATTATTGATGTATTTCTGATTTCTGAGACTCATGATATCTAAAAGCACTATTCAATTTAGTGGCTAAATTTTTCAACGATTCAAAGGATCCCAGTCATGTGATAACCCGGCTATATTGTACAATCAAGAATTCAAAACTACCCGGCGGATGGTCCATTTATATTATGTTACGAAAGATCAATACAACGGTGTTTACAGCTCTTTGAGGAACCCTTCCATGGTCGCTGGAGACTTTAATGTTAAGTATAAGGAATGATGTTTCTGCCCTATTAGTTCTAAAGGTGGTATTTTATACAATTCCGTGTCTGAAATGGGACTTAACGTTATTTCAACTGGACAAGCAACCTATTGGCCAATTGACCACAATAAAATGCCAGACATCGATTTCAGCGTAAAACAAGGTATATCCCCAGAACTTATTGAAGCTCAAGCCTCTTTGGATTTATCTTCCGACCACTCACTTTCAATAATTACTATTTGAAGTCCTCACCAAATAGCAATTAGTAGTTTTCTCTTATCTAAAGGAGTAAACTGGTTAAAATATAAAAACCAACCGCTAAAAACTCCGAAAGACATCGATGATTGTACTAAGAGCCTAAATAAACACATTAAAAAACTGCTCGACATTCTCCTTTCTTCCTATTGCCAAAATATATACAGCAGAAATTTTTCTGCCGATGTGGAGCAGCTTTTATATAAAAAAAAAGAGCCCGAGGAAAATGGAAAGAACTTAGATCGCCTCAACTTAAAACTATGTTGAAAAACTTTTTGATACGTTTAAACTTGCTGGAGATAGACAAAATAGCATCACATAAGTAACACTTAAAAGACTTAATTCCTTAGACGATTTAATCTCTGTGGCGATCAGCCAAATGCCCTAGAAGACCCGTTATCGCAAAGCCACCACTAGGTTATCTAAGAGGATTCTGAGCGAGAAATGATGAAGAAAAATGTGATCTGCTAGCAAGCCATTTAAAGAACGTGTTCACTCCCAATACACATACAATGGGCTCAAAAAGTCATCCAATGTTGCTTGCGATGCGTTTGGCGGTCGACAGGCAGCAGATGATGCACGGACTGGACTTTATACGGAAACATGCGCATGTCCTTGACCAAATTCTCCTTAGGGACAATCGGCTGATGGTTAATTGCGAGGTACGGCGTCTGGTCGATGTTTCTGGCGACAGCTCGACGTCCTCTTCAACAGCGACGATATTCTCGGCAGATCGGGCGCTCCGGAGCCGCCCGCTCTTGGCAGCGTCTCGTGTGGTACCATACCCTTTAAGGTTGGTGGCCAAACGGCGCAGTGTTTCCGCAGTCGGCGCCGGACGACCGGGGAATCGGCGACGGGTTCGCGTTACACCAACACCACAGACGGCTTGTGTACTTGTATTTTACATCTGTCTAGTTCACAAATGTCAAAACAGATTCGACTTTGCCTTCATTTGCAAAAATAAGAGAATCTTCCAACAAGGTGATACCTTTTAGCTCACCTCGTATTTATGTACTGATATTAGTGAATTACTTACTGCCTGTGTGTTTTAGACGCCCTCAAAAAAAAACGTTTCCAACATCAAGAAGGCTATTAAAAATTTAATTGCTAAATAAGTTGCTGGCTTTAATAAGATAAGAAACAAAATACTTTAAGAGCTACTTTGTACAGCAAAAAGAATACTTATTTTAATTTTTAACGCCATATTACGGTTTAAACATATTTCGTTAATATTGAAGTTTGCCTTAGTAAGGATGACTCCTAAGCCTGGAAAAGATAATTCAAAGGTGGAGTCTTATAGGCCTTTAAATAAATCTGTTACCGACTATGTCGAAATTATTTGAAAAACTGCTCCAAAACAAGCTGACCCCGTTCTGGAATGACAAAAACTGCCTTTCAAATCACTAATTTGGCTTTGGAAGTTTGGTACAGGTTATGAGGAAAGCCTCTGAGGAAAATAAGTACTACTCTGCGCTTTCGATAAAGTATGGCTTTAAGGTCTGTTAAAAAAACGAAAGCTTACCTCGCTAGTTAATGTTTCTTTAACCTTTTGGAAAAGTACATAAACGCACATAAAGTACATGATAAAAGAAGGAAGCTACTTTGGTTGCACTTAACCAATAGGGCTGAAGTAACTCAAGGGAGTATTTTTGGAGCAATTCTATACCTGCTTTACAGAACAGACATGTCCACAAACCGTCTAACACACGTCGCCCATTGCAGATGACAACGGTTTTCTCATATCTTAAAAATACCCTAAATAAGCCTTAAACCACCTACCAAGTAGAGAAATGAGCAAAGTTATGGGAAATAAAAATATATGAACAAACCTCGCCCTGCACTGCTTCCGCCTCCAACATAGAAACGGCGTCAAAACAAAATTCTAAGAATGATTAACTGGTGATCCTTGGTATATTAAAAACTACAATATCAACAGGGATCTTTAAGTTCTACTAGTAAAATTCGAAATCCTAAACAATGTGGACAAGTATTTAAATAAACTGGAAACACATCCAAATCCGCTTACCTGAAACACCTTTTAACTTGAGGGACACGCTGTTGCCCTTAGTTGAAACATTGGGAACTTAAATTTTAGTCCGACACTGGTAAGACTAAAATTAATTACTTGGTTTTCGACAAGGATTCATTTGTAAAAAATTGGAAAAAATAGATTTTTTAAGTTTATTTATATTTAAATTTTACAATTTATTAACTAAATTTAAGAATCCTTAAGTAAAAGAAATTAAGAATATTTATTTGTAGCTTTTTGTCCTCAAACTTTTAGGCCTAAAACTTAAACTTAAATCACAGCAACTTTAATAAAAATTAAATGCGCTGCGGCTTACATTTTTTATTATAACAATATCAAAATTTAAATATGTACGCGTCAGCAGCATAATAAAAAATTCTTAATCCACATTCCTATCGGGCATATGTTTGCAAAACGGACTAAGACCAACAATTCATGCATGCTCACAACAAAATAATCGCTGCTGGGAGGAAAAAAGTTTAAATTTCAAATCAACAAAAAAGTTTTATGACATTTTTTCAAAACCTAATGAAAAACAGAAACATAAACAAATCTCAAGAACTGCGAGAACATTAACACTTGGCATCGAGTTATTGCAGACAGTGAGTGAAACAAAAACAAATAAAATGGAATAAAAAAGTTGTTTCAAATTCAAACACGCACAACATAAATGCAACTTTCAACAGCAAAAATACAAAGTATAGAAAAGGGACAATAAAATGTAAGAAAATTATGTATTAAAGTTGACACACTGTTTCCAGCTTAATTTAAAACCAGAAGCTTTCGAATTTTTTAAGAGTTTAATATTAATCTTAAGAGAGAATAGCAAGAGTACTTTTATTGGGATGATTTAAAAAGAAAAAGATAATACAGTGAAATAAATTTTTTCAATATTGAAATATATTAGAATTTTAATCTTAAAAAAAATGTGAAACACTTGCTCGGCATTTTTTTCTTACTTCTTATCCATTATTTTGCATTTTACAGGGAAATGGTGTCATAATCACGTGCAATCCTTTGCAATGTTACAAATACATGAAATACTTGCATACATGGTGAAACGTGTTATTTTAACAGAGTCTTAGTGTGAAAAGTGTACATGAGTGTTGAACGAAAAGTAGCGTGTGTTTTTGACACTTGTGTTTAATATTTGTACATTAGGCATCCTTGTTATCCCTTTTCAAGTTGTTCCTTTAACATTTTTCTTTAACTTTTTTACGACAAAAATCATATACTGGGCCCTCAACTAGCCTGAAACAGTGTGAAGTGTAGTTGATATTTACTTAAGCAGAGTTCAAGTGTTCATTTTGGGATGTGGTGCAATAACAACAACAACAGCAACATCAACTATAACGCTAAATGGTGCAAAATAGTGGGTGAAAAAATAAAAAATTAAATAAATAAAAACAGAAGCAGCTTTAGCTGAAAAGATGTATACAAAACACTCACACACTCTAAACAAAAATACACAGATATTTGAGCAAACAAGGGACACAAATAACAAATTTTTTTAAAGGATCAAGTGGGTACTGAGGCGGAATTACAGTTTAGGTAGAGGAATAAGTTCCTTCAACATTTTTCTTTGGAAATAATAATGCTTTATGTTTATAATATCTCTAATTAAAAATTTAAACTTTGTCACTGCCAGACCTCTTATTAAATAAATGATCACGTCAAACGAGCTTATTTTGATACTGAAATCTGTCGCAAGTACGCTTCTATTAAGAACAACAGGAAGGCAATCAATTCGAAACAATATGTCCAATTATTCCGCAAATTTTTTTTTTATTATTATTTCCACTCTAGTAGATATTTTAAATTCTTTTTACTAAAAAAGGAATTAATATTTTTAATTTTAAATGTCTTTCGAAAAGTAAGTTCGTCTACCAAACTAACAGAGCAAAATATCTTCGAAACCAGCTCGGAGTTTCATCATCTTTGAACGGTAGTAGTAAAGATCACCTGTTTAACTTATGTGTTATCCAGAAAGGTAAACGGAAATATTTTGTTCTGTAAGTTGGGACGAAGTTTAGATTTTGCAAATACACTACGCTTTTTGTGATAAAGTGCTTTTGGCAACGCTTAACTAACGGTTAAGCATCATCCGTTCATCTATCAGGTGGAATGAAACGCCTTTTAATCATTGTATATTATACAGAGGTAATATTTTTGTTTCTTTTGTCATAAATAATTATATAATGGTTTATTCAAGCTGGTAAAACTGAAATCAGGTCAAGAGAGAAAACATTCAGAATTTTGGCGTGATAACAACAGGCGAGATCGTCGTGTGCCAAAGTACACAGACGTTGAAAAGGCTCTGTTTGAAGCTGTTGGTCATTTATTGAGAGAGGAAGAGATAAGGGTGGTTCTTTAATCCCTGTTTTATTTGTATTCACAAAAAACATATTATTCACGAAGCCCGTGGAAAGAGCGTCTGAGACTACGGCAGACATAATTTTTGACCTAGCGCTCTTAAGAGCTTTATGGGATCTCAACATCTTCTGGGCCGGAAGGAATACCAGCTCTAGTCCTAAAACAATGTCCTTCGACATTGGATAGGGTAATTCCTATATTCTGTAAAAAAGCTATTGTGATCCCGATTCCTAAAAAAAGAAAAGCTTAAAACCGTTAAAGTTATAACAAGTATGGTAAAATATCCGCCAGTAAGGCTTTTGTAAAAGACGTTTTACGATTAACCTATTAACTTTCCTAACAGAAAAATGGTGTAACCCCACTTATGATTTTGGCGGAAATAAAGTTGTGGCTCTAGATATTTTTACAGCGTTGGATAGAGGTGGCATCTTGCTTTTTATTTCTTGATTAATATCGAGATTTTTTAAATGAGGGGCACCGCAAGGCTCCGTCTTCTCTTTACTCCTTATTTTTCCTAATGACCTTCTTAGTATATCAGACTTTGAGTCCCATTTATACTTTACAGGCGACGGCAGTATAAAAAAAATGCCGTATAAAATTAAGTGCGAAGTGCGCTTGACGGAAGTCGATTTTGTTGTGTCGAAAAAAGCATTGAAGTGTGTTGGAATTACTTTACAATATCTGATCTAAATATTTTTACAACATATATCTGATTAAAAATGAAATACAATTCTTATTTCAATTTTATTTTGGAGCTACTTGACTTCGTATACTTAGGAACGGGCAACGATACTCATTGGTGACGTTGGGATATATAATCGCATCGATTCACTTGAGTGGAAACTGTTTCACTGTTCTGTCGATACTAAAATAAAATGTGCTCTGAAGAAATCAGGGAACTTTTTCTAGAGACCCGGAATATTTTGCGTGATATGCGTCTTTTTAGAAGAGTACAACCATTGCTGGTCAAGTGACCAGCGCATTGCCCCAGGTACTACAATTGCTTTTTTTAGTTGCACAGCTCGTATTTTAAACAAACTTTCCAAAGATGTCTTTCCTCTCACAGTTATTATAAAACATTTTTAATCAAATATCTAAAAACACTACACTCAATGTCCTCCTTCCCTTAAACTATTTTCCTCATACCAATACAATGCAATGCATGTATAGGGATCGTTCCCTGAGTGCTAGTTATAAAACTAATTTTATCCTGAAATATTTTACCAATAAAGATCTTTAAACAGTCCCTCAAAGAACCAATAACCGTAACAACTCAATGTTGAATATAAATGTGGACTGGGCAAACCCATAGAAGCTGCAAAACGACATAACAAGTACAGATCTTAAAGAAAATATACAAGAAGTTCTTAAACAGGCTAACGAACGGTGAATCCAAAAATTAAAAAATTAGGCTTGAAATCAAACACTTGCGAGTAAAAAAACTAATGAAATCAAAATTTAATTACCCTACGTTCCTGGTGGGTTAGGCAAGAATTACTTTGGTCGTTAGAGGAAAGGGAATAGTTTACTCTCAAATAACATTACCTGTTTAAAAGGACATAAGAAATAACAATAAAAGAAGTAAAACTAAAATATTGAGAAAGATTAATAAGAATAAGAAGAAACAGTTAAATTACAGTCGCTGTTAGAAATCAAAACCACGACCCCTAGATTGGTAGGCTTTATAACTTTCTTACTAGTCCACTGGAGCACCCTCTTAAGGAAGGGGAAAAAGAGTAGAAAAGAAATTAGCACAGTTACAAAAATGAGCGCAAACTTAAGAAAAATATCCTTAGAGTATTAAAATTTATAAGCCTCATAGTATCTCTTTAAATATTGCGACTTTTTTACCCACCCAATGTTTACAACATTTTTGTAACTTTATCTATTTTCACTTAAGAAGGACTAACGGACGATTGGACATACAAACTTGTTTTCATAGTTAACCAATGTGTTAATTTATATTTTATTTTTATTTCAAGAGTTTATTTTATTTTTTGTTTTTCATTTCCTCTGAGTAAACATATCCCACTTTACGATGCCATCAACAGAAAGATATTTACACTAAGAACATTGAGGAGAGACATGTAACAATAAGCTCATACTTTATGGAAGAGATTTGTCAAAAAAAAGGAAACCTCTTAAACATCCGTGATAAAGCCACTAAATACCGAATGTTGAGAAATAAGCAAACAAACAACCAAACAACAGGATGCGAAGTATGACATTTTGAAATGATTCCTACTGGACAAACGACAAAGATGTGGTTCCAGTAATGTCCGCTATTTAGCTTGATGCCTCAATCAATGCTGGTGTTTATATAATCATGATGATAACGATAGTGATGTAGCATGAATGAGATGCTGTATTCATGATTTCGGAAGCCTTAACCAATGTCTGACGTTTGTGTCCGTTTAACAGCAAATAGTTATAGAGACACATGTGCATATTTAATACATCCTTATTGCTTTATATGAAAGAAAGCCAAACATCAGTAAATGCATGGAAGAGTAAATTACATTTAATCATATCACTAAAGGTGGCTTCAGACTATAATACTGGGTAAAAACACTTGTCAAAAAACTCAAATAAAATGAGAAAATATAATAGTGTGAAGACATTATGTTATGAAATGTCAAAAAATACCTAAAGAAATTTGACAGTAGTATGGCTCTCTTCATTTTTAGAAACTTTTCTAAACCATTAGATTTTGCATGTATCAGAGTTGCATATTTACAGCAGCCATAAAGAAAATCAGGCATGGAAAGTTTGGTATTGTAAAATTATTTTTAATAATATTTTTATGAAATTTATAGTTATTTATTAGGAAATAAAATATTTTTAATTGAAATTAAATTAAAAAGTTGTAAAAGTAATTTTTTTTTTCATTAAAAGTGTTGTAAAATTATTACTTTTGATATGTATATTTATGTACATATATATTTTTTAAAAAATCGATAGGTGTCAAAAAATGGAGTCTTTTAGCAAAATAAACTCACTTTGTATAAAAAAACAAATTTTTTTGATTGAATTTATTATATACAAGCGTTTTATTAATTAACCCGCAAAAGCAAATCAAGAAAATTTTTAAAACATTGTTTATTTGTTTTAATCAGTTACACTGTGTGTAATTTTTTAAGTCATGGAAAAATAACCATATACGGACATCACTACGTGAAAGAAGACCAAAAAAGAAAAGACCCGTGTCTCCCAGTTTTGCCCAAAGTCATGCACTTTTTTTGTTATGGGCCCCCAAAGATTTGGGGCCTTGGTACCATTTTTACAAAAAGTGATAATTTTCTCAGGCTCATATCTTGCAAACCGTTTAGAATTTTAATTTACTCTTTGAGGCAAAGTTGTAGCCCTTTTTATAAAGAACAAAAATTATGAACATAAAAAATTGAAAAAACAATAATTTTAAATCAAAATCGCAAAAAACTTTAAAAAATTCAAATTTTTTTTACCTTTTTCCCCCTGTTCAGGTCCATAGGTAGCAAACCGTTCAAAATTCAAGGAAACAGTCAACTACAAAAATTTACCTAACATCTCAATAAACAACTTTTTTGAACATATAAACTTCCTAGGAATTATTCTTAACACCGTTTAGGTAGCGCTTAGGTAGCCGCAAAAGTTAAAAATTTCCCCAAAATGTATGTACATACATGTAGTTATGAAGCTATCTCTTCCTTACGTTTAATCAAATTGCCTTAATTACATATACTGTATCTGTCTTTCGTGTAATAGAGAACTCTAGTGCATATAAATATGTGTATATGCATGTGAGATAGCCGCGAAAAGTCTTGGAACTTAAACAGGTAGGCAAACATTAAAATTGCTGGAAGCCCTAAACAACAAAATACATCATACACAAATCGCAATAATGATCGTTAACGGCCCTTAATTAAATTATGTACATACTTTTTTTATTGCTTTGTTATTACTTTTTAATAATTATTGTTTATACCAACAATAAATTACCTACATATGTACATACTACCAATTTTTTTAATAAGTGAGGACAATCCAAAATAAAATAGCAATTGGATAAATTTAAAAAGAAGAAATTATTGCACCCAAACTTATCAAGAAATCAACTACAAAAATTTACCTAAGATTTCAGTAAACAGCTCACGCGATCACGCACCAATCGCACACGCATCAAGGAACGCAGATCACAATATAAAAGTGACGCGACTCTCACATCGAGGCATTACACAGCGCGACGTCAACGAGATCTCAGCGGTGAAGGTTATAGAGAAAGTTCTACAGCATAATTCGCACACAACATTGGCAACTGACAATTTCAATATGCAGTGTAAAAAGATTTATTTCTTTTGCTACATTTGCGTTCATCAAATCAGAAAAAATAATTCTACAAGATTTCAAAAGGAAAAGAATCTTTTAACTAGTGAATTTAAAAGAGCATATAAGTTATTTTTGGACGAAATAGATTTGACCGGTGAAAATTACACACCTAACGCAGTGTGTCGCCAATGTTATAATAATCTCATAGCATGGTTGAATGGAGGCAAACATAGTATGAAATATTGTAAGCCGGTAAATTGGATTAATCGCCCAGGTGATCATGATGCAACCAGTTCTTATACATGCGTTAATTACTCAAATAGACGTGATGAGAAGAACAAAATTTATAAAGCAACTGTAACAGCCACACTACCAGTGCTTGCACCTGAAAATTTTGTATTCCAAAGGCCGCAGGACAAAATTTACAGAAATGACTACAGTAAGTGGTGTTAATAATCGAGATCGATTTGATACCGACTATGAGCCCCAACAGGGAAGAGATGGACCAAAACTAATAACTAATAAAAAATCAAATGGAAAAACGGTACAAAGGCAAAAAATTCGACGCATTGCTTGCAGAGGTAATATCAATTTTATTATTGCATGGTTTGCATTATTTTTGATTTCTTTTCTAATTCATTTCAGGTATGTTGGTGGAGTCACAAGATAACCTTTTATGAAAGGTTTTTTGCGATTTTGATCTAAAATTATTTTTTTTTAATTTTTTATGGTCATAATTTTTGTTTTTTATAAAAAGGGCTACAACTTTGCCTCAAAGAGTAAATAAAAATTCCGAACGGTTTGCAAGATATGAGCCTGAGAAAATTATCACTTTTGGCAAAAATGACACCAAGGCCCCAAATCTTTGGGGGCCCATAACAAAAAAAGTGCATGACTTTGGGCAAAACTGGGAGACACGGGTCTTTTCTTTTTTAGTCTTCTTTCACGTAGTGCTGTCCGTATATGGTTATTTTTTTTCGTGTTGCACTGTGTTATAAAGTCTTAACAAATATTGAGCGTGTTCCAAAAGATCTCGATTTTGTTCCGACATATGAAAGTAAAGAAATTACTCTCCAAGCTTACCAAAGTTGCTCAAAATAGCTGGATCGCAAAAAACTATAATTGAAAATTTTTAAATGCTCACATGCTGCTTAGTTAAAAAGTAAAATTTTATTTAGACGATTACACCCCATAGAATTTTTAAAACATAGCATATACATCATATATAAAATGTTTCTAAATGTTCTAAATCGCATTTTATATTAAAGAAATCTACAGATTTTTATAAAAAAATGAACCTACAACAAAAATTTTGTTGAAACCCTTGTACAGGAAAGGAAATTTATCTCAAGCGTTCTCTTTGCTGTGGAAAATTTGTTACCTGAAACGCTATTGGGTAGGTTTGGATTAATTTGTGTGAGTTTGGACTATTTTGTTATGTACCTGAAACACAACTTTTAATAAATTAAAATGCCTTTTTTCAATTTTTAATAATATCTTACCTTATGGTAATTTTTGATATATGAAAACTATGCGAAAATACTTATGGTAGGTTTATTAACAAAAATGTATGTAATAGCTGACAAATATGGTCTTAGGAAACTTACGATAACTATTATAAATTTTTCCACTAGATTTTATAGCTCGCTTTCAAAAACCAGTAATATTATAAAAATATCACATAAAAACTAAAAGGCATATATACACATATGAACAAATATATATATAAAATAAGTTTTAAAACAGATTTTGTATAAAAGCGGCGCTCGAAAACTTTTTTACATCTGAAAATTTATAATTATTACGGGTCTAAGTTTCAACCTCCTTATTTAAAATAAATTATACAACTGTAAGAACAAATACAAAAAAAAATACAAAACGTCGAAGAATTGCTTCATATCCAATGCATTTTTCTATGTTTATGCGGCAAACCAATAATCACCCGAAGAATGTGCAAAAGTTTAAAATATTACTGAAAGTTCCATCCCTGATGAACAGCTGTTAAATGATTTACCGCCAGCAAAAATTTTTACAAATAGTAAATATTAAAAGTGAAATTAAGAACTTATTGCAGAAATTAGTTAAAAAAACATGTCTGATGAACTAACTGCAAGTCTGAACGTCACTTTTTATTGCCTAACAGTAATTTTTCACCCTTTTGGTAAATTAAAATAAAAAAAATACTTGCTTTAAAAGTTAAAGTTTTTTTTTAAACTCAAAAACAGATGTTTAAGTACTACACAGATTTTAATTTTATTTCAAATGTGATAGTGTAAAGACTATCACTAAACTCAAAAACAGATGTTTAAGTACTACACAGATTTTAATTTTATTTCAAATGTGATAGTGTAAAGACAAAATGTAATGCGCATTATTTCTTATTTGATTTTTTGACAGTCAAACCAAAAATCATTTTATTTGGCTCTCTCAAAATCCAATGAAAATCTAAACACTTGTAGAATAGTGTGAAGGTAGCTTAAATAGCATAGTGGCATAAAAAAGTGATGAAAAAGTCAAAATTTTTCTCGTCCTTTTCTTTGTTTTTGTGTTTCATTTTGAAGTGCTGCCTTTTGACCACATAAGTGTGTCCCTTAAAAAGGATACAACTTGTAAATAAAAGTAGAGGATGATGTTCAAAACATGTAGAAATATTTGTCTATTTATTTGCAATACCTGTACATGTACGTAATTGTTGAATTATATTTTAATATTTTTTAATATGTGTTTATCACACCATTACCTTTTAAGACAAGAGTTAGGAAACATGTTTAAAAATAAGAATATTGTTGTGGTTGTAATGAGTTTGTCTAGCACCTTAAAATTTAAAGTTTCAATTTAATTCCGCACGTAATGTGCACGTGTCTAAAGATGTGACTAACTATTGTAATTCGATTTTAAAGGAAATTTCAAGGTGATTAATTTAAAATTTTATTGTAAAGCTCATGCAAAACTTCTAACAAAAATAATTTTAAAAAATCATATTCGCTTGAAAATTTATTGTTATTTTTTGAAATAAAAAAAATTTTCGCACAAGGCAAAAAAGGTAGAAGCATAAGTATTAAACCAACGTTGACTTTTTTTAACTAAAATATGTCTCCAAATCGAAAAATATTAGTTTCAAAATCAAATTGTAGAGCAAAAGTTTGCAATCGAGATGTAGCACAGAGTTTCAGTCAAATAGCCAATTGATTTGAGCTGCTTTTAGTTTCATTTGTGTCAACTTTGCATCTAGATATATATGATTTTTATGTGAGGAAACGATCAATCGAAGTGAATTCCAATGTATTTAGGCTTAAAATGTTGAGTCATAACCTGGTTACGTGGGTGCATTTTTATTCTTTTATATTTATTTTTTATAACTTTGATAATTTTTCTACCTGGCTTTAATGATGTTGTATTAGGTTCGAGGCCTCTTTAGGATATTTAATAGTGCCGAAAATACAGTGACATCAGCAAATGTCACATTTTTATTTTCATATATTTTTATTATTGAATCTTTCATTAAGCGAACTAACAATAAGTATTCAAATCTTGAAACTAAGTAATTAATATTAGTCCAGTCAGTACCAGACCAAAATTTAAGTTCTCAAAATAAAATTAATTAATTCCAAAGGTTTCATCTAAGCGCAATAGTATCGCTTCTTTTAAGACGGGTGTGTCCACTATGTTGCAAGATGCTTCGAGCGAGTGGATCTGGATGTGTTTCCAGCTTATTTGAATACTTGTCCATATAGTTTAGGATTTCGCATTTTACTAAGTGCTTGTGGATGTTGCTGTTTTAAATATACCAAGGAGCACCAGTAATCATTCTTAGAATTTTTTTTTGACGGCGTTGAATTTTTTCGATGTTAGAGGCGGAAGCAGTGCCCTATAATTGTATACCGTGGCACCAAATTGATTTTAAAATTGAGTTGTAGAGTAGAAGTTTAAAATCAAGACGAAGCACAGGGTTTCTACCAATTAGCCAGTGGATTTGGGCCGTTTTAGGCTTCAATTGTGTTAACTTTGCATCTACATATGTGTGACTTCAATGTGAGGCGGCGATCCAGGTGAATACCAAGAAATTTTTTCTCGGTTCGTTGAGGCACCATATGGTTGTTAATAGTGATTGGGGAGCACGTTTCTTTGCGTAAAGTAAACGTGAGTACATTTTTGTTCATTTATTTTTATTCTCCATAACTTTGCCCATTTCTCAACTTGGGTTACATGTTGTTGCAGTTGGTGTGATGGTCTTTATGAATACTAATAAAAGCAGTGTCGTCAGCAAATATCGACGTGTGTGCGAAACTATTGGTTGGCATATCTACTGTGTAAATCAAGTACAGAATTGGACCTAGTATACTTCTTTGAGGTACACCAGCCCCTTTTGGTTGAGAAGAACTTATTTTGTTTCCCTCTTTAATCATAAATTGTCGACCGGTTATGTATTTTTCTAAAAGGTTGAAAATATTAGCTGGAAGGTTTAGCCATGCTTTGTCGAAGGATTGTGAGACATCGATAAAAAGCCCGGAGCAGTGCTTCTTTTCCTCAAAGGCTTTTCTTATAACCTGTACCAACCTGTGAGTTTTTTCGATGGTACTATGTTGGCTTCTGAAGCCGAATTGGTGATTTGGAATGCAGTTGTTCTCATTTAGGATTGGATTCAGCTTGTTTTTAAGCAGTTTTTCGAACAATTTTGACATTGTGGGTAACAAACTTATAGGCCTATACGACTCTACCTTTGAAGGATCTTTGCCAGGCTTAGGAATCATCCTTACCAAGGCAACTTTTCTTATAGTCGAAAAATGTTCAAGCCGAATTATTGCGTTCAAAATAAAAAGAACTTTTCTTTTAGCTATAAAAGGTAGCTCCAAGAGCATTTTGTTGCTTATATTATCAACGCCAGGAGCTTTTTTGTCATTTAGGTTAGCGATAGCCTCTTTAATATCTGTAAATCGGGAAAGTGTTTCTAAAGGACGTCTAGGAACAACTGGCGGTAATTCCCTCACGTCTGTGCATATATTGTGAGTGAACACGTTTTTAAAATGATTTGCGAACAGAATGCATTTTTCTTCTCATTTCTAGCGCAGGATCCTCTTAGATAACGCAGTGGTGGTTTTGCGATAACGAGTCTTTTAAGACGTCTGGCTGATCGCCATAGGGAATAATTTGTCTGAGGAGTCGCATCTAGATCTTCCAGGTACTCTTTAAGTGATGCCATTCTGTAAACCCCCAGTAAGCTTTTTAATTGGTTTGAACATTCTTTCAGCTTAGTTTTAAGTTCGGACGATCTATGCTTTCGCCACAGGATCCTCCCAGGTTTGGCAGTGCTGGTTTTCTAAGGTCTTCTTAGACCTTTGATTGAACGCCAGATATAATAATTTGTCTGAAGAGATGTGTGAACCTTTTAAGTGTTTCTTAACTAATGCTGTTATATGTGCCTTCAGAAATTTTCTGAGTTGGCTTGTACATTCTCTTAGCTTAATTTTAGGTTGTTTGGGCTTTTACCATTTTCTTCGAGCTCTTTTTTTTAAGACAAGCGCTGTTA
Organism: Melanophora roralis; assembly: GCA_963583895.1. Classification (NCBI taxonomy): domain Eukaryota; kingdom Metazoa; phylum Arthropoda; class Insecta; order Diptera; family Rhinophoridae; genus Melanophora; species Melanophora roralis. Next base: position 64,777,289 of record OY757188.1, read on the forward strand.
CACATCGGTAGAAAATACTCTGATGTGTTAAAAGTTCAGGAAATCGTAAAAATCGATAGCCCAGCTAATAAAACGTTCAGTTCCTTTTTTCAACCTAATTTGTTCAGTTTTTTCAGAAAAAGAAATGCTTCATTATACACAGATATTTATTTTCATTGAAGCTTAGTAATTTGTCATATTTTATAAAAAAAAAAATAATAGTTGTTACAATAACATTCAAATTTATTTGTAAAAATTGTGTACAATTCTTAAGAATGATGGGAAGACGACAACAATGAAGTCAATTGGGCAGCAAACCATCATCAATTATCACTAGAAGGATAAACATTTTTATAACAAAGAACCGCACAATCTGACACCAAAAATAAATCAAACCTAGAAGCTTCTTTTTCTTTCACAAAAAATATAAGCCAATGAAAAACAGAATATGTAGTTGTTTGTAAATATGCTTAAGAATTAATTGAACAATGAACTGTTGTTAAGATTCGCCATTACATCAAATATTATTAGGATTGTCGTCAGCAGACTAATCAACTACAAAAGATTTCTAATCAATACATTAACAGCATTAGTAAGTAAACATTTTAAATCCAAATTCAGAATCTTTACATATACTTCTATCGAGCCATCAGAAACATTAATGACAGCAATACCAAGAAGTGGACTAAATAAATAAAAAAGGGCCAAAGTATAATAAAAAGCTTTTGATATATGTGTAAGGAGAGTGATCAGTTTAGTTCAGCAGCGAAAGAAAGCGTTAAAATAGTCCTAAAGTTGGTTAGAAAAAATATATTTTTTTGAGGTTAAAAGAAAATTTAATTTTTTCAATGTTTAACCAATAGAAAAACAAAAAATATCAAAAAGGATTTTTAATGCTTCGAAAAATATTTATAAAATGCTAGTTTGACTGCCATGAGTCCTTATACATATATTTATTTAGAATTAGGACATGAGAAAGTGTGAATGGGTGATTATGAATTAGACTTAATGTTATTTGTTGTAAATATTTACTGACGTATGTATGACTATCAAATATGAATGAATGAAATCTTAATGCAAAAAAATGTGTGGCTTTTCTTCTTGGGCAGTAGTGTGGGGGGCTATTGTGTGCGCCAGTCACACTGACTGCATGAGTGATGGATTTAAATTGATGACAAAATGTAGTGTTAGAAAGAAAAATGTTTTGAATGCTTGAGAAAATCCTCTGTTTGCACAATGATTCTCTCTGTATATATGTATTTACTAAAAGCTTTTCTATTTGTTGACCCCTTTATTTTGTTCCTTACTTCTAGTTGCTATCACCCGTGCCATATGAACATATATAATTGGAACATTAATAAAAGTGGTCAACACTTATTTACTTTATTTTGAATAAAAGAACCAACAATAAAAGCTGAAAAACAACAATAAAAGCTATTATAAGAAATATAATCTAAAGGCATTCATTACTTTCATACTTAAATATCGCAAACAAATAAAAAAAAATCCCAACAATACTAAATGCAAAAAAAGCATCATTGAGAGCCCATGCCTCATATACAATTTAAAAATAACAGCTTTTCTGAATCCATTTTTTGCGTTTCTAAGAATTATGAATAAAGAAAAGTTTAAATAATGGACGATTGATGCAAATTAAGAGCGAATTTTTAATTTTTTAAATGTATGTATATACATATGTAATACATAATAATACAAGGTGGGCCAAAAGAAGTAATCCGATGTTTTTTGGCTATCATTCTTTTTTAAATGAATGAATGAAATGAAGAACTTCGATTGTTTTTCGATTATGTTTATTTGAACCTTTAGAATTTCATCGGTCAAGTCAAGAGGATGATATCGGCCAAATGGGCGCCATCACAATTGATTGCTATACGAGCTCGTTTTATGGAATTTTTTCACTTCGGCGAGAACTTTGGATGACAGATTCTCGCACTCGAGTCGATTGTCGAGGACTTCAAAAAATCCCACAAAAAAAGGCTAGAACGGTTAAGTTCGATGATCTTGCGGGCCAACATCAAACGCCAAAACGAAAGATAAGGCAACCCGGGAACGCCGCCTTCAGAATATCGGTTGTGGCTCGCTCACTGTGCGCCGTTACTCCATCCTGTTGGAACCACATGCCCTCCAAATCTTATTCGTTCAATTGGGGCAGAAAAAACTCGGCTAACATGGCCCTATAGCGCGCACCGTCCACTGTGTTAGTTTGACCAGCGTCGTCCTCGAAAAAAATAGCCCTACGACTCCTCCATTGGAACTGTGCACCATGCAGTCACTTTGAGCGGTATTAATGGCTCCTCGTGCATCACTCGTGAGTTTTCGATGCCCCAGAAGAAACAGTTTTGCTTGTTCACGTACTCGCTGAGGTGGAAATGAGTCCATTGCTCATTATGATTTTGGTCAAAAAATGTCCACTTCGGCTTTGAGATTGAGGATGGCTTGGGCCTAGATTACGCGCGTTTGGCGTACAACAGGCAGCAGCTGATACAAGGGCGGGACCTTGTAGGGGAACATGCGCAGGTCTTTGACCAAAGATCACCTTAGGGACGACCGGCTGATGACTTAATGCGAGGCACGGCGTCTAGTCGATATTTCTGGCGACAACTCGACATCGTCGCCAACATCGGCGATATTCTCGGCAGAACGGGAGCTCCGGGGCCGGGCAATCTTGGCAGCGTCTCGTGTGGTCCCATACTCTTCAAGGTTGGTGGCCAAACGGCGCAGTGTTTTCGCAGTCGGTGCCGGACGATCGGGGAATCGGCGACGGAATTGTCGCTGCGCCAACAGCATAGACGAATGGTAACGCAAAAAATAGACACAATTATTCCGCGTTCTTGGGGAGCGTATCGCTCCATTGCTTGTTTACTTGTATTCTACATCTGTCTAGTTCATAAATGTCAGAAAGATTTGACATTGGCCGCCATTTGCAAAAATAAGAGCATCTTCCAATAGCATGATTTCTTTTGGCCCACCTTGTAGTTAAGCTGAATGCCGATAAAAAAAAGTACATGACTTGATATAGCTCTGTTTAAAATTTTCAAGTACAGATACAGTCTTGCAGTATAAGTTTGGGTTTCCAAAAGTCTTAGGTTAGATGAACCACATTTTCTAACACAACTATGTTTTTAAACTTTTTAAAAGTTTTTCTAACAAAGAAACCAATGAACGTCCAAGTTTATTCAGATTAAAAAAATACTTTTTTCATTAAAAAGGTCTTGCAATAAGATACGATTCGATGACGCATGCTAAAAAAAATTGTTATAGACAGTGAGTTTTTGGCTTCGGAACTTTATATAACACTTCTGGGTTGTTTTTACAGCAATAATAGCGATTTGCCTTATTAACAAGGCATTGACTAGTTACTCTTTGCCTGTTCAATGAAAACTTTCCAAGCACTTCACTCTTGTGTGTGCCCTTTTTAATTCTTCATACCAAGGATTTGAATATCTCCCTCCAATATATCCTTCCTCCAACGTCCCGATTTTCCTGTCTGCGGGTTGTTGTCATCTAACACTTTTTTGACCAAAACAGTGAAACTGGCACACATTTGATAGACATGGCGCAGCCAACGCAATCGCTGTATTTTAATGCACTTGACTACGTTTATATCGAAATATAACTCACACAGCACACAGTTCGTTCGACTTCGGTATACTCCCTTCTCGTTAGCAAATATCGGGCTAAAGATTTTGCGAAGGATTTTTCTCTAAAAAAACCCAGCAGCGCTTTATTAGCTTTTACAAGTAGCCAGGTTCACCAACACAGTTGCTGCAGCTTAAATGTTTTCAGCACTTCAGACAATTCATTGTGTTTGATGGCTTATTGTGTTATAAATCTTATTCATGTTTGAACTTTTTCACAGTGCAGACTTTAAGCTGCGTAGAGTACCGTTGCCGGCAACTCAATTCTCGATTGAATAAGCTTGAAATACCCGCAATTACAGTAACACTTTGATGAAATTTTTTATAACTGCCGCACCCAGGAAACAGGAATCGTAATAATAACCAACTGTACTGACAATAGAATTATAACGGGTTAAGTATAATGTTTTTTAATTCTTGGATAAGCTGATAAATATAATTAATCTGGAGTATCTTTACAATGCAAAGATATGTTTGCGTATTCAGTTTTCTATTGAAATTTATAATTTTTATATCCAAAATATTTTGAACACACCGTGCAATAACACGAAATCTTAGATGACTTTTTTTATGTCAGCTTCACTTTTGTGATTTCCACTATTTGCCGTTTCAATTTTATTGAAATCACATCAAATGTTTCTGCAGTCTCAGTAGTAGCAATCAGATATGTAAGTACTTTTTATAACAAATACCAAGTGAACTTTAACACCCGGACCTATAACTACCATATGCAAGTATATAAACACTAACACACTTACATACTTTGTATATTAACCTCTATTTATGGTACTTTATATGCCGACAAACGATCAAGAAGACAAAAATTAACCAAAAAAATAAACAACAACATTAAAAGAAAACAACAACAACATTTACTACAAAAGTGTCTGTTGAATTTTGAATGTATGTATGTATGTGTCATTATCCTTGCATACAAATATTCATACAGACAATTCGTGTTTAAATGTGCAGTCGGTGTATAATGAGGATTAAAATCAAAACATATTTATTGACTCATACTGAAAGTTTCTGCATGTCCTTCAGTCTTTTCTGTATTACTTTTGCAAACTTGACAGGATAAAAATGTAAAAAAAATCTTATAAATATTTGTATGTATATGAATTTACCCTGCAGATCAATGCTACCATCATATAAAAAGTAAAAATTTAAAACGTGCTTTTAATTAAACCAAAAATTTTAAACCTGCATGTAAACAATTTAAAATTAAAACTTGCTACTAAACTTTTAAAAATTAAGAACTTTGAAAATAACAATTTAACAACCTAAAAATAATTTTTTTTTACATACATATTTTTATTATTGATTTTTTATTTCTATGACCTAAAACCAAATAAGCAAATTCTGAATATCGAAGCAGTGGCCCAAGATTTTATCCCGTAGTACCAAATTGGTTTCAAAATTGAGTTGTAAGGCAGAAGTTTACAATTAAGATATTGCACAGAGTCTCTAACAATTAGGCAATGAGTTTTGGATCGTTTTAAATTTAATTTGTGTCGACTTCGCATCTTTATGTGACTTTCACGTGAGGCGGCGATCCAGGTGAATGCTAAGATGCTTCGTCTCAAATCGTTGAGGCACTACATGGTTGCTAATATGGATTGGGGAGTATGCTTCTTTGCGTAAAGTAAAAATTCCGTGGGTACAATTAATTTTTTTTCCCCATAATTTTACCCATTTCTCTTCTTGGGTTACGTGATATTGCAATTGGTTCAAGACCTCCTTAGCGTCTATATGAGTACTGAGAAAAGCGGTATCATCAGCAAAGGTTGAAGTGTGTGTAAAATTATTGGTTGGCATCTGCTATGTAAAGAAAGTACAGAATTGGACCTAAAATACTCCCTTATCTTGATGTACACCAGTCCCTATTGGTTGAAAACAACTTAAGTTGTTTACCTCTTTGACAAAAAATTATCGAAGAGTTACGTACTTTTCTAATAAGTCTAAGATATTAACTGGAAGGTTCAGCTTTAGTTTGTTTAATAGGGCTTAATGCCATACTTTATCAAAAGTTTGAGACACATTGATGAAAAGCGCGGAGCCGTACTTATTTTCCTCAAAGGCCTTTTTTTGACTTGTTGTCATTTAGGATTGCGGTCAGCTTGTTTTTAAACAATTTCGACACACAGTTGGTCACAGACTTATAGACTTCACCTTCGATGGATGTTTTCGACGCTTAGAAGTCATCTTTACTAAGGCAGCTTTACATATGGCGTTAAAAATAAAAAGAATAATTCTCTTTGCTATACAAGACAGCTCTAAAAGCGTTTTGTGTCCTATTTTATCCAATACAGCATTTTCTGCATTTAAATTAGCGTTATAGCCTCTAAGACATTTAGAAATCGGAAACGTATTTCTATTGAAAGTCTGGCAACAACAGGCGGTAATTCACTCACGTCAGTATTTTTTTTTTCTGGCAGTGACTACGTTCTTTGAATGACTTGCAAGCAGATCGCATTTTTTTTCGTAATTTTCTGCCCAGGATCTTCACAGATTGCGCAGCGATGGTTTTGCAAAAACAGGTCTTCCAAGACGTTTGGCTAATCGCCATAAAGAATAATTTGTCTAAGAAGTCGAGCCTAGACCTTTGAGTGATCCTTAAGTTATGTCGTTCTGTATACCTCCAGCAAGTTTTTTAATCGGTTTTTACATTCTTTCAGCTTAGTTTTAGGTTGGGTCGATCTAGGCTTTTGCCATTCTCTTTGAACTTTCCTTTTTTAAGATGAAAGCGTTTCAACGGCGACAGAAAAAAATTCTGTTGTATTTAGTCAGACGGTAGCTAGAAGAAGCATTTTTAACGCCTTCTTTTAATATTTTTATTAGGGCTGCTCAGGCAATCATCGTTGCCTTCAGGAGTTTTTATCGGTAGGTTTTTTGAGCAGTGAGTGCTGATATATTTTTTTATATTTCCACCAGTTTACTCTTTTAGGTAAGAAAAAAAATCACAAGTAACAATTTGGTGAGGGCTGCAAATAGTGATGTTTGTGAGTGAGTGGTCAAGGAGGCCTAAGTTTCAAAAAGTTCCGGGGATTTAACAGAAAGAAGTATGTATTCCGTAAAGTTCTTTTAAAATTAAGAAATAAGTCAATTGTAGTTTTATAAATTTTTATCTAGTTTGAAGACTTATTCACAACAACGAGAGTAATTCACAAATTTTCAGTTGGAGGTAATTTTTTTATTTATTTTTTAAGAAAAAATCAAAGACTATCATTGGTAGACAACAACAAAAAAACACTTTACTCTGTTAGTACTTTTGCTTAAACTTTTCGTGTTACAGTAAAGTTGTAAAAACAAAATTAGTTATATGCTTTTTGTTTTTCGTCGTTTTATTTTAAGACAATAAGTTCAATAAGCTTCGTTCTGACTATCAAAAAAAGATTCCGTTTGCCTTTGTGGGTAACATGTAGGCGAAAAAAGGACTTCCGTTCTAAGAGTACTGATGGTGAAAATCCGTAGCTGGTTTCGAAAACGCATTCTACTTAACTGGTGTTGGTAAGAAAAATAAGTTTCTTTCATTTAACATTATTAAAAAATATTAAAATATTTTAAGCAAAACGAGATTTAATTTGAAATGAACTAGAGCCAAAATACTTAGCAGAAAAGCTAAATTAGTCAAAACTAGTTATTTTACAAATTGCTGTAAGTGTAGAGAACTAAAATGAAATTTGGAAAGAACAACTCCCGCGCATTACTAATGTAATGAAATTTAAAACAAATAAAAAAAACGGTTAATTTTAGGATTTTCTGGAAGTTATTTCTCTATTGTTTAAATATAAAAAACCTTTTTTTATTTAAATGAGCATCTTTTTTTGAAGTTTTTAAATGAATATCCAGTTATTTAAAATTACATTTTTCAGTTGATTGTTATTAAATAATTTCTTGAGTGTATAGCTTAAAGAAGTGACATAAAAGATAGCGAAATCCGAAGCATTTAATTTTATAATATTTTGTTTTTTTATTAATTTTACACAAACTAAAAAAAGGCAGAGGTGCCACTCTCTACACTGCAGGGTAATAATTTTAATCTCTTTTGGCATCAGCATTTGTGTAGCACTAATAAGGATTTGCTCTTGTTGTAGTGAATAAACAGTAGTAGAGATTTGATGAGGTTAAGAACATTGGGAACTAGAACACCTTGCATCTTCAAAATTAGTTTGGACAAGCAGTAAATCCTTCTTTTTATTTTAGAAATAAAATACACTCGTAAAAATTCATTCTTCATTAACAATAATAATGAGATGGTAATGATACCTCATTATTGCTTAAAATACATATAAGTAAGTTAATCTTCACTTAGTCAAAAGTTATCTTTTTTAACATTTAAATATACATAATTTAAAATTTTAAACGTTCAAATAGAAATATAAATATTCATATGAGAATCCTACTGTTTGGAATTTTTTTCTTATTGTTCTTTTATTAATAATTTATTGAAAAACGATTATTTGAAAACTTTTTTTAACTTTCTTTATTAAATTGAAAATCGTCCTAAACGTTTACAAAATTTCTTTCAGTGTATTAATTGTTGGCCTTAAGCCGCATAAGACAATAAAACCTCCATAAACTTTAAATAGACACCAGAAGTAAGGGTTGCTGTTGTTAAGGGGTTAAATAAAATAAGTTGACAATTATTGTCCAAAACAATTATCATTGGAATATATTTGATGTTTTAAGACCAAAGATACTAATTTTTTTTTCTAAACGATTAATTCCTAATGACAGCTAAGCATTGTCACACATATGTTAGAAATAAATATTTGTATTATCAATTTAATTATTAGTTTGACAATAATATATATTAAAACAAAACCTCATAAAAAGACTTATGTGCTGTTTTTATAAGACAAGTAGTGATCGTCTGTGTTGTAAACAAAAACAAAATACATATAATTCGTACCCAGACGATCACTACTTCTCTTATAAAAACAGCACATTAAAAGCAATAACTCACTAAAATGAAGAAAATTGTTTTCAATTAATCCGCTAATTTATAGGCCAAGTTTTAAATGAAAATTAAAACAAAGTGTTTTTAGCATAAAAAAATTAATTTGCATGATTTACCAAAAATATGAAAAAATCACTTTTTATAAACCTTAAATTCATATTTCCAAAATCAAAACTTCAAAAAAAATACACTAAAAATTCAAAAAGATACTTTTTTCCACTTAATTGTCTTTTAGTCTTTGTCGAGATTAATAGAACTTTATTCCATATTTCTAGATTTATAATATCAAAAGATGCAAAGAAAGTACCAAAAATGTGAATACGAGTACTTTTGAGCAACCTAAGTGACTTTTAAATGGTATCTGGGTTAATAGTTCCCAAAAACTTTAAAAAGTACCTTATTTGTCTTGCCTTTTGCCTTTTTCTGTTGATTTTCGTACTCAATCGGAGTAAATAGATCCGAATTATATATATCTATATTGCTAATATTAAAAAATGCAAAAAAAAGTACTTTTGTATGATCAGGCGTATAACGGATGAAATGATTGGGATCTGGCACATGGTAGCTGGTTGGCAATTCCTACTAAACCAAAAACGGTTTGTAATATAAATTGAATTTTGATCTCAATCTAGGTTATATAAGTATTGCCACAATAATAACTTCATACAATAATGATAGCTCCGGGGTATGTTTTTTTGCTCTTTGCGTGCAGACTCCTCACCTTAAAAATACCAAAAATGTAGGAAAAGTACTTTTTGTCTACTTTTTTGACTTTCAACATTATTTGGGGTCAATATTATATATCTTCTCATAGGCTCTAAAAATGCTGGGGCATCCTTTGAATTTTTTAATATATCTAAAGTAAATTCGCTGGTCAAGAACCTCATTCATTCCAAAAAAAAAAAAAAATTAAAAGAGTGAGAGAAGTACTTTTTACCTACTTATTGACTTCCAGCCCTAATTGCAACACTTTTTTCAAATTTTTATACTCATAATCTCCAAAAAGGTCCATATAATATAACCACCTTTTTTGGGCCCTTGGTGGTACAATACTTAAAAACAGAGTATTTAAAACGTTTTAATATCTTTTAAAGAACAAGCGAAAGCAATTTCAATTATCTTTTTCTGATGGGTTGGGTTCAGAAGATAAAAAAAAAGTATCTGTAACCCCTACGGTAAAAATTTCAAAAAAGTACCAAAAACGAATTCATATTTTTTCGAGACCCGTCGAATACAATTTGAACTATGTCTCTATTTTTATTGGTCAAGAAGTTACAAAATATACCTAAACAGTGCTAAAATAAAGTTTTAGAGTCCAAAATTTTGAAAAAGTACCAGACACGGCCCATTAAGTATCTTTTAGTAGAATACTATACTTTTTTAATAATTTTTTGTACAGCTACTAATCCCAAGTTAAATAGCCCCTAAAAAAATTACCCTCAACAAAAAAAACTCCCAATGATATTATTTCCAATGAAGTTCAAATTTTGTTGTATGGAGAAATATTGGGAGTAATTTTCTTTTCCTGTTTGGAGTTGTTTTATTTAGGAGTTATTTCATAGGCAAATAAGTAGCAAATTCAATTAAATATTTTGCATATTTAATAATATACGGTTTTGCATTTTTACGTTATACTTTTTCAATTAAAATGCTTCGCCAATATTCAAGTCGAAAATTACGTTTATAAATTTAAAGTTTTATATTAATTTATCTTTCACATACAAAATACACAATTACTCAATCAAATTGATATAATATTTGTGCAAAATAGAAATATTTGTATGCTCTTCTGTGAAACTTGTTCTTAAGAATATTTAACTTTGTCTATGATAATCAAATATTTGCATTTAATTTTCGAAACCAATAAAATGAACAACCAACTTAAATAAAACAACCAACCATCCAACCGACTGTACTACAAAATAAGTTTAAAAGTTAATAAATCCGATGAACTAAAGTCAACAAGAGGCAAAAAGATAAACTTTAAAGCCGGATAAAAAACAAAGAAATATGGCTGCTAATGTTGCTGTTGCAGGAAAAATAAAAAAACGTTTGAAAATTAAAACAAAACAATTGAAAACCTACAACAACAAGAAAATCAAATAAAAACATCAGAGACACTGCAACAAGACAATGTATAATAAAATCTCTTAAACGGAAAACGATAAAGGGAGACACTTGCTGCAAATAAAGATTTCTGTTGTTAAATGTTAAACATTGAATAATAATGGAAAGGGCTATGAATACAGACACAATACATATGGATTATGAAACGTATTAGTGAAAAATCGAAAAAATTATATCAAATAAAATTCAACAAGAAGCGGTAAGGCATTGGTAGCAAAATACACACTGATCAACTAAAGTAAACATTCAAACCATAGTAAACCTAACCGAAACCGACTACCAGATACAACACGCACAAAATCTTATACAAAAAACAACAACAAAAGCAGAGCACCTAAAATAACAAAAACAAAGTTTGGTTTTTGAAATGTAAATATTTCGAAAGGTGTTAATGAAAAATAAACTCAATATAAGGCACACAACAAATCAACAACAACAACAACAACGTTAACAGAAAGGAAAACAAATCAGCAACAACCCCTTTTAAAATGCTTTTAACACCCCTCGACTTTTTAACGGTGAAATAACCATAAATAACTCGCGCACTCGCAAGCAAATAAAATTCATTACACGCTTTTGGAATAATTTTTCTTTTTTTTCAAAATGTTTTAAGGTGTTTTAAAATGTTTCGCAAAACGCAACGTTTAAAAGAAAATGGCAAAGATTTTACAAGAATTTTAATACAATGTTTAACGTAATAAGAGTTTGTTTTTGTATAGTGTCCTGGTAGAATAACAAGGATACTTTCAGAAATATTTGTGGTGTCAAGCCAAACTCATGAAAAAGTTTGGCAAAACAAGAAGACTACGCAATCTAACTCCAGCTATGTAAGATGGAGGGAATTGAAGAGACTTAAGCGCCTAATTAGACACTCACTTTCTCACTTGCGCAGATGTGTTTGCCTTGCCAAACATGTTCTATAATTTTGAAGGCTGATAACTGCGATGGTATTCTGGTTGGAGAGTTAAGTAAGCAGTTAACTTATATTTCAAAATAAGCCGACCTTCCCGGACAATATTTTGCAGAAGAAACTGCAACACGTCAAATGCCAAGTAATTTTGGAGAAAGTACAGGTTAATAGATTATTTGACTGACTGACTGACTTAGAAATAATTTTTTACTTCCATCTTGAGGTAAACTTGTTTCTGATTTGCTCCGTTCAGGAAGGGAAAATCAGCAAAGACGGCACGTCACTCAGTCGTATCAGGCATTGAGGAAACCCTTTAGTTATGATGGATATGTAATAAAAGCTTTTTAGTCCTGCAAGTGCAATCAGTAAAACCTAGCCAAACGAAAACTGTTCAACTGGTTATAGATTAAATAACTCTAAAAATGCAGAATAGGAAAAATACTGTTAAAGGAGCTTTGCAGGGAACAATACTCCACAACTTCTTTAGTAGCTTTTTGCCAAAAAAACTTCTTTACAGATTTAAGGCGGAGCGGCGGATGCGTATTATTATCTCTCTGGGAAAATTTTGAATTAAAAAATCTCTCTGCTGAAAGTTACACTATCAAGGATAGCTGGTCGACAAGGAAGTTAGAGCTAGGAGTAAACTCCGAAGAGGCTGACCTTGTTCTCTTCACCACAAGGGTGAATATTGATCTAAGTATAGGCATCTAGTACTAAAGGGCCACAAAGTGGACCTAGAGGTGATGTCGAATAGCAAGCTGCCTTGGAGGCAAACCGCTGAGAAGAGGATCAAAAAGACAGGCGATACGCTCAATGCATTAGATTAACACTGCAACAGCTAGGCCTTCCCACTAGAGATTCGCTCTGGACAAACAACTTAATCGTAGTCTCCTAGACCGGTTGCAGTACCATTACTAGTCTTAAAACAATACTTTTCGACACTGACGCGGCAACTAGCTATCCTTTTTAGCAATGTTCATAATGACAGGAAATTTCCCACAATCTAGAAAATAGCTAATGTCACGTCGATCCCTAGAAAGGAAAAGGCAAAAAATGAAAACGGTTTTTTTAGTGACCGACAGTATAGCGCTTGTAGGAAAACCCACTGACCTTTCTAACATAAAAATGGTGTGCATCCATTCGTCCTTCTTTAAGAAAGTAAAATGGTGGCGTGGAATAGGGTTGGGCTATGTGCGATAATATTGGAACTTGTTGCTTTCGGCGTTGGTGAAAAATTGTTTCGCTTTATATTGAGTTCTCTTAGAGATTGCACTATTTCCGTTGTTATAGACGAGAACTATTCCATTCATTTATTCATTCTTTATCCCTTATCTTTATCTATGATCTTCTGTGTCAGATTTCGAATCTTATTGAATTCTCTGCAGATAAAAGCAGCATCTCCAAGTCTTCAGTATAAAAAGCAACTTCACTCCCACATAATAATTGCTGATTGTTTAACTAAAAAATATTTATTTTTCGACGGAAGTAAAGAAAAACAGAAGGACGTGAGAGTTAAAAGGATGCCATGGTATATACATCGAAATCTTAAAAAACATAAGGATGGCGTTCTTAAAATTTAGAAAGCAGCACTTTTCCAAATTGTTATTATCCAATGGCAGCGGCTATGGGGATACCCTCTTTCAATCAGAGATGACGGTGTAGAGTGCTTACCTTCCAGCCATTAAGAGGTGAAAACATAAACATCGAGGATAAAAAATATTAGAGCGGCAGGAGCTTATGACTTGCCGGTAAAGCTATTAAAGATCGGAGGCGATGAGTTAGTAAGGAGCATGCATCAACTTATCTGCAGGATTTGGGTAAAGGAATGCATGCCCGAGGCTTGGAACCTTAGCGTGTTACGTTCCATTCCTAAGTGACGCTGTCATGTATACCGTGTGAAAAATAAAAAACTAAAGTCGGCAAAAAAATCGGCAAAAATGGATTTGACAGTAAATGAAGATAAGACTAAATTGATAGTTTCAACGAATAGAGAAACCACGAGATTGGAGGAATCTGTAAACGTTGGTAACTTCAAAGCTTTGAGGCGGTAGAGGAATTCGTGTACCTAGGAACGGATAGTAAAATAAACGTTATCAGTTTGAAAATAAAGCGAAGAGTTACACTTGCTAAAAGATGTTATTTTCGTCTTAGCACACAATTTAAGAACAGTGCCTTTTCTCGACAGACAAAGCTCACACTGCACTGCTATACGGAGCGGAATCATGAGCACTTGCTCCAGCAGACGTGGGTGTTCTATGAGTTTCTTAAAGAAACATTCTTTGCAAGAAATATGGATGAATCTGTGGGGGCGGGGAGCATCGGCATCGTACAAACCAAGAGATGTATGAGCTTTATGCCGGCATCTAGAGCGTAAAAATCCAAGAACTGCGCTGGATTGGGCATGTTGTGTGGATGAATGGAGATGCTCTAGGTGAAAATGACTTTAGAGAATACGCCAAAGGGGGCAATCGAAATTTCTTTGAAAAGACCAAGTCTAGTAAATCCTTTCCAGACTCAATGTTAAAATTGGAGAAGGAGCGCAGGAGATCGAAGTGCTTGGAAATCCAATATAAGTTTGGCCAATGACCCACATGGGTTAATATAAATGGAAAAATTAAGAAAGTCATTTTTAAATGATCTAGCAACGCTAGTTTACTTAAAATACCAAACTATGGCTTCCAAAATTTTTAATTAAATTATAGTTAGTTTCATCCAGTAATTTTAATCTAAAAATGTTTTCCAAAAAAAAAAAAAAAAACAGGCGAACGATGCTTCATAAATTAAAAAATATGACGATACCCTGAATTACTTTCGATACAGACTTAAATAATTAAAAACCAATTTACTTGCATGCTTTGATACGTTTCAAAGAAATTCGATGACAGCACTATTCAAATAATGATCATTCAATTGGAAAAAGGCAAAAACACATCGGAGTAACAATAACAACATGGCCACTTCATTAAAACACAATATTTCTTTTTTATTATTATTATTGTATAAGATTCTCTAAAATAATTATTTCAATACGGTAGCAAAAGTGAAGCACCATCAAAAGTGAAGTACAACATATCAAGTTATTTAGGCATGCGCACGAGCGCACATATGCCTTTCATGTCAAAACAATGAAATTTTATACATTTTATGAACCTCTTTCGATAGCATGCAACACAATGTAACATATCCAGAGGGAATTTTTAAACTAAACAAATGCAAAACACATACATTTTTTTTAAAATTTATATTTAAATCAACCCTAAACTACTCAAAAGCAGTTTTTGCATATTGAGTGCTGACAAGAGCGAGCCTTGATTAGTCGGCAAACGTAGTTTTAGAAATTGTAGTACGAAATTTGAATCCTTTTAAATAGAATTAAAGTTGACAGAGGACAAAACAAACTGCTGCACAAATACAAAAATAATGATTTGACGATGAGACTATAGATTTGCATCGGCAAAACAATTGTAAACTGAAATAATTTTATGAATTGAGCAAAAAGACAAGAAACGTAGAAAAAAAAGAACACAAATATGTAACACAATCGTCAAAATTGACAAGGGTCTTTATTTCAGTTTATGTTTTTTTTTACTTCAGTGACAATGAATGAGAATTTCAACATTGTTTTGAAATATTACACCTGGTCAGAAAAAAAAACACAAAACACGAAATCGTATTAATTCTATTTGCAATGAGAAAACTATTTCCCCAGATCTTTTAAGTAGAGTTCAATAGTATTTTTATCATTATTGAAGGTCTATTTAGTGAAATCAAATACTTAGGATTAACGGTTAAGCTACTGTAGACTTATATCTCACAATCAAATTTTAAATATATTTCAAACGGATAACCCTTACAAAACACAAGATCCTGTCAACTCCTTAAATTTTATTTTTAATTCCATGTGCTGGTGTAAGAAAATGACATCTCAGATGTACCAAACAAAAACAAAAGTTTCAAATACGCGTTTATTAAGAATTAAACATTCTTTATAAAAAATAAAAAATATTTTAAACGCGAATCATCAGATGAATTAAGAAAACCATCACTATTTGGCAAAATGAGTATTACGGCCATTAAATTCGCTTAAGAGACAACATTAAAAAAAACGCCATCGACTACATAAACATCTACGCAGAAGACAACGACAGTCAGCCAAATAACATTATCGTCAAATAATTTTATATTGTCAAAGTAAGAACAAAATACACAAAATCATAATGACCCAAATAAAAAGAAGTGAAAGAAAAGCAGAGGGCATTGAATGAGTAAAAGTCAGTTACTCGATAGTAAAAAAATATTTGATGATGAAGGTATCATTAGCATCAGGTGTTAAGATGAAAATTCACGAGGACCATCAACATTTTGGCATTTAAAATAAAAAACAATTTGGTGTTTAAGAGCAAGTTAATGTAAATGGCTGTAATGTCACTCCACTAACGTTTGGAGAATTCTAAGAAGGTACTTTATGGTCATAAAGTTGATTGCGTTAAAGCTAAGAAGACTTTTACAAACATATACAACACCAACAGAATTGTAAGCATTTGCCGATAGAATAAACAGAAAGATATATGTGCAGGACAACTCTGTAGTCAGTAGCAACACGTCTTGTAAAGACAATGGTTTTAAAGGAAAAGATAGAGGAGAAATGTCTATTCTGCAGAAAGAAGAGAGAAATGGAAAGGCGTAAGTGCAAGCGTATCGAGATGTTCAGAAGTCAGAATAAAGTGCGGAAATTCTACCAAAGAGTTCACTCTTCATCAAACTGACAGCCTTGGTATAGGCGAACCCTCCTCTAAAGGCAATGCATTTAATCTAGTGGCAGATAAAGATAGGATGATGACAATATAGAATAAACACTTTTCACAACTGTTGGTATCCGGTAATAGCGACGATTGCGGTAGAACAGAACGTTTCCCAGAATACGGTATTGAGTGCATACTGAATAACAAGAAGAAGGTGCAAAAAGTATTAGCCCAGCTAAAGAATAATAAGGCAGCAGGATCCGATTGGCTGTCAGGTAAAGTGTTTTTTACCAGAGGCGAAACGCTGATAAGGCGTATGCACCTTCTTGTTTGTTCCATTTGGCTAGAAGAACGCATACCCGAGGTTATGGAACATCAGTGTTTTGTGTCCTGTGCAGAAAAAAGAAGACAAAACGGTATATGCCACCTACACAGGAATAAGTCTCCTTCCCATTTGTTAAAAAATACTATTCGGCGTATTGCGTGCAGCATTTAAATCTAATTTGGCGAGATAGCTGGGCCATCCTAATGTGGCTTTAGACCTGGAAAATACACCATTGACCAGTTACACACACTACGCCAAATCCTGATAAAGTACCCAAAAGAAAAAAAAAAAACAGATCAGCACACACAATATTTTTTTCGACTTTGAAGCTGCTTTCAGCAATACTTCAAAGATGGTTTTAGCCTTGTCTGAGTTTGGTATTCCTTCAGAACAAATACGACTTGCAGGATAACCTTAACCGCCACAAGCACGATCTTCGGTTACAACAGGTAGAAATATTTTCGAGCCTTTCAGAACAAAAAAGAGTTAAGACAACGTACAATTTTTGGTGGGATCGTTTTAAAACTCTGTTAAAAAAAGTAATCCAAGACGAAAAAGGGAATAGAACGGGCATACTATACACCTAGCAGCACATGCACTTGCTTGTGCCGTGGGTGAACATTGCGAACAGTAACTGCCACCTTTGAAAAAGTGAAAGAAGAATCTGTTAAAAAAATGTTTTGACATTAGGCTTAGTGAGGTAGAAAAAGCAGCTGTTGAAGTACTGGATACACCTCAGTTGGATCTGGTAATTAGGTCTCTTTGCGTTACCTGCAAAAGAAGAAAGGGTGAAAATAGAGGGCAATAGAAAATGTCGGAAAGGGTTAGAAAGAAAATTTAAGATAAAACAGGCTAAACAGATTCTATGGCGGAAATCGAGCCCACGACGCCCAGACTGGTAGACTTGCACACTCACTCACTAGAGTACACACTGTCCGCACACAGATCAGGCAGTAAATGAAGATAAAATCAACTTGATGACACCAACGCACAAGACGTCTAGTGGACTTGAACAGACAGTGGATGTTTAAAACTTGGGCTTTAAAATAGTCAACGATTTTATCTACCTGGGCACCTCCATAAACAAACAACATCAGTTTTGAGATAAAAAGACGAACAATACTGTCTAATTGGAGCTACTTTGGCCAAGTTGGCAGTTTAAAAATAAAGTCACCCTCCCACAAACAAAATGTACTCTTTAGAAGACGTCGATACCCGTACTTTTATATGGCTATGAAGCATGGGTACTTGCAAAAGAAGACAAGGTATTGTTTGAAGTAATCGAGGAAAAAGTTTTTTTGTAAAATCTATGAGCCAATCTTCGTTGATGGAAAATATCCATGTCGTATGCACCACAAACTGTATGAGCTATAGGATGACATTGACATAGTAAGGCCTATCAAAATTCAACTTTAACGTTGACTAGGCCACGTAAAAAGAATGGATGAACGTGTTCAGGCTAGGAACTCACTTGAATGCGAACCTGGTTTGCGCAGAAGGAGAAGACAAAAACTTCGACGGAAAGATCAAGTGGGGAAAAAAAATTTCGAAACTTGGTGCCGCAAATTGGAGAAGAAATGCAGGAATGGAAACGCCCTTGGAAATATATTTTAAGTTCGGCTTAAGGAACAAATAATTTGTAATGGCCACGTAAGAAAGTGAGTTAGTAAACGAATCATTGATTGCAGCAAAATGAGGATCAGTAACGATAACATAAAGGGTAAACGTTCGTATGTGAATCCTGGACAAGCAGCTAATTCGACAATAAAGTAAAATATGGATGACGCTAATGTAAAAAGATATATTTGATAAGACAAATTATACACTGAAATCGTTATATTGTATTCTGACAACGTTCGGCCACTTATTGCAATATCTGTTGTAAAGAAGTTTTGTCTAACCCTCTACTAGTTGTTTTGATTTGTGCAAAACGCTTTATCTAGGATACGCTTCACTTCACAGCAGTGTATTCAAATTGTAGTTCTTTCACTAAAAGTTTAAACATCCCCAAAGCCATATTACTCTAGTGCACGAACTGTGGAGCAGGAAGTTATCTGTTATTCAACTCCCAAACACATTCCATGTTTTCCTGAGAAAACTAGTTAATGTACAGAAGAGTGCAATGGTACGATTTTAAAATGTGTTTTAACCAAGTTTCTAAAGATCAAATTAATTATAGGACTTAACTGCTATCCGAATTCTTTGAAAATCTCTAATAAAATGCCGAAAAATAAGATATATATTTACTGAAACCTATTTTAAAATATCAATTCACAAAAAATTATATTACGTTATTGTCCTCCGATATTCTCAGTTGGAATAAATCACCTAGTTTGTTATAGCTCCTTTAACTCATGCAATTTTTTTTCCTCTAAAATCGTCCTTTATACTTCAGCTTCACTTCTGGTTCCACTTTTTATATCCTTCTCTACAACTAACGCAAAAGAACCAAATTAGTAGACCCAATTGCTTTCTAATCTTACTTCTTCAGCTTCCTCGAACAAATGAAGAATTAGAAAAGGCTAAAGTAATTAATTAAATGAAAACCAAATTGATATGTTTATATGATCATAATTTATCCTGTTTGCATTCCGTAACCTGCGGCGACCGGCCATTCAACAAAGAACAATTTCTTATATATTTTTCTTCTGGCCAACCTACAAAATGGTTTTCATTCATATTTTTCCTGATGTGAAATACTACAAAGAAAAAACTCTTCCTTAACTCGTGCAACGTAAACGTTGTGATTTATTGTAAAGAAGAAGACTTGTAAATGTATAAAGTTTGTGAGTGACATATGTTTGTGTACAATAAACTTTTACCGGAACCAAGTGGATTAAGATGAGAGCGAAAACAATTAAAGGAAGCAGCAGCACAGCAAGACGGCAGAACAATAATATTTGTTAGACTAAAGGTATGTATGTGTTACAATCATATGTGCTAAATAAATATCCAACAGTAGCATCGTAATAGCATACAGTGGGGCTATTATGTTGCAAAAATTACAAAATTTTGAAGTAAAAAGTATTGTTACATAATAATAACAATCACGGAAAATTTTCAAACCGTTGGATGTCTTTTCAAAGCTACGTAGTATTCTCCCTTGTCTGAAATGGGACTTTATGTTATTTCAACTGGACAACCAACCTATTGGCCAACTCATCACAATGAAGTTGCAGACGCTATCGATTTCAGTGTAACCAAAGATAAATTTCCGAAAACTTTTACAGCTCAAGCTCCATCTCCAGATCACTTACCTAAAATAATCGCTATTTTAGTCCTCTTAACAGCTTTGATCTGAAAAAAGAAATCGCAGAGAATGTTAACAGCAAACATCGCCCCAACTTAAAACTAGGCTAAAGGCATTTACAAGCCAATTTACACTTTTGCTGAAACACTTAAAAAATACTAGGAAGGACTAGACTCGACTCCCCATACGACTTATTCTCTATAGCGATTAGCCAAACGACTTAAAAGAATTGTTTTTGCGGAACAACTACGGAGTGGTATAAAAGAATTCTGAGCAAGAAATGACGAAGAAACAAAGCGATCTGCTCGCATGTTATTTAAAAACATGTTTATTAAGAATACATGTACTGACGTGAGTTAATTACCACCCGTTGTTCCTAAGCATCGTATAGAAAGGCATTTCAGATGCGTGGCTTTGATTAAATAAGCAACAAAATGGTTTTAAAGCTTCCTTGCAGAAGAGTTATTCTTTTTATTTCCAACGCCATATTACGGCTTAAACATGTCCCGCGCAGGATAAAAAGTTTCCTTAGTAAAACCGATCTCTGAGCCTGAAAAAAATCCTTCAAAGGTTGATTCTTTTAGGGCTAAAAGTTTGTTGCCAACTAGGTCGGAATTGTTTTAGAACCTGCTTAAAACAAGTTGACCCCGATCCTGAATGACACTGCATTCCAAACCCACAAGTTAGTACAAGTTAAAAGAAAAGCCTTTGAGGAAAAGGAATGCTGACCGGCGGTTTTTATCAATGTCCCTCCAGCTTTCGATAAAGTATGGCATTAAGACCTGTAAAAAAAACTAAACCTCAACTTGCCAGTTAATATCTTCATTCTAATAGAAAAGTATATAACAGTTAGACAATTTATGTACCCAACCAATCAATCAAGCTTTACACAACAGACATGCCGGCCAACAGTCTTACACACACGACGATATTTGCACCACCTTCGGCACAACGTACCCCAAGCCGAGACAAACATAGTATTCTCTATGAAAATTTTTATAAAATAACAACATGATTTAAAAAAAAACATTGTTTTGCGGTATTGAATTCTTTGTAATATTAAATTTATTTATATTGAAAAACTTTGCATTTAAAAATTCTAAATGCAAGTTTTTTTTCAAATTTAAGCCAAATGAACCACAGTGCGTCACCAACATTATATTACAAACATTTAAGCGTTAACACTAAGTACAAGTGAGTAATAATACAAAGTGAATATTCTCACAGCTCCAACCCAAGAACTCTCCAAAGGGATGCAGTTTTCTATTTGAATTGAATTTAAAGCATCCTGCTGTGATGATAATGTGCTACAAGTGAATACTTTTCGCTAGATTCTTAATACCAACTTAATTTTCTATTATGACTGTTTTTGTATCATTTTGCCCATTATCCCAGTCAGCATCTATTTATAGTTTTATTAAGGTAAACTCATACATAGAAGAAGCACAGTTTGGGGGAGGATATGGCAAATGTTTATTATTGTTGTTGTTATTATAAGAATAATGACATTATATGCTGCTGCCACTTTTTTAAAGAAAATTTGATGTTTTTATTTTCTATTTTCATATGTATTAATCCCAAGTAATTGTACATACATTTTTTGAAATGTTACTTTAAACTGAAATATACAACAAGGACATTTCTTTTATTCAAATTGTACATTATTCCTCTCAGGAGTATATTTTTACACAGCAGGCAACACAATCGAAAAAAAGGCAAAACAATAATAGATGTAACATTACTGTGTTCCATGTAACGTTATTGTTGTACCTTGGTAAAACTTCTAAAACATACAAATCCAATTAAAAACCACTCAGAAGGTACCTTAATATGAATATCCTTGTAATTTTCTAAAAATAATTAAGGTATTAAATCTGACACATTCATGCTTATGATCCGATTTCATATTAAAGTTTAAGTTAAAAAATATTTTGAATGTCTCTAATCTAATAATTATTACGGAATATCCAAAGGTGTTTTCTTTCCATTTTCTTTAGCATAGTGATACGGGTATATTAGCTTGGCACTTAATTTCTAACTTTAACAATATTCATTTGCAATTTCATATATTATTACACAACAATAAAAATAACTGAATTCACTGTTTACGCCTCATTTCAGCTTGAATATTTACCGTGATAATATGTAAAAATGCCTTTGTAAAGATAATTGATAAGTCTGGAAAGGATCTTTCGAAGGTTAAGTCTTATAGGACTATAAGTCTGTTACCAAATATGTCTAAATTGTTTGAAAAATTGCTTAAAATCAAGAGGACTCCAAACTAAAATTATAACAACTGCATTCTAAATCACAAATTGGACTTTAGACGATAACAAATATCAAACAAACCCGCAGATTAGTAAAGTTTATAAGTGCTTTAAAAAAAAAGAAGTATTGTTTTGGGTTTTAAATCTTTGTCTGTCAAGCTTTTAATAGAGTATGGCATGAATGCCTGCTAACTAACTTTTAACAGAACTCAGTGGTGGGCTTACCGGCTCACAACCAAGTCCAATATCCCGGGCCAATCCTTTCCTTGCCAGTCCATCGGAAATCTCATTGCCGAAAACGTCATAACGACCCGAAACCCAACAGAGTCTTAACCTGCGTGTCCCCATGATCGCCCTAAGAGCACGTCTGCAGCCGCCCACGAGTCTACACCTGACATAATGTCCCTCTAGAGCCTTAAGCACGCCCTGACTATCAACGTAGATTGTCACGTCCCCTCCCCCATCCGCATCCTGCCCTATTATTTCCGCGGCCTTCATCACCGCAAGAATTTCAGCCTGGAAAACGCTGCATTCGTCCGGAAGTCTGTGGGACATTCCTTCCCCCATATTCATTATATAGACTTGCTGATGATGAAATGTCAGACAATTTTGTCTCTTGGGACCGAACACTAATCGGGTTTTAGATGCACATGACACGAGTACCAACAAAAAAAAACTATGACAAAGAGAGAAAAAAACACAAAAATGTAGCTACAACAACACAGGTTAATATTGCATTGTTTTATAGATAACACACAAAGTGAAAAAGCACCTAAAAATTCTCATATATCATGTTCTCTGGGCAGGCATAAAAGCTGATGATACTGTTTTTAAGTACTTTTGAAGATACTCTGAAAGTAGAGAAGTGGGAAAAGTTTTGGAAAATAAAGATAAATGAACCAAATTGCATCCACCTAAATTTTAATAGCCAAATGGTGTCTCAATACCTCATTTTTTATCTAGACCGTCACTTTACATGGAAGTCACATGTTAATGTTAAGTTTACACAAATAAAACTAAAAGTAGCGCAAATTGAATGGCTTATTATGAGAAGCTCTCTGCTTTGACTTTATCGTGAACCTCCGCATTTTTTAACAGATTTATTTTTATTTTTACTATTGCTGTTGAGAAACCCACCTTCGATAGGCGCTGAGACTTTCTCCTGCGTGTTTCTTTTCCTAATGCCAAAGTCATAATATCAAGGCTGCTTTCAATGGTTCTACGTAACAGTTGCTTAGTTAAATCAAATCATTTATTTTTTTTTTAATTTTTATTTCTAATAGAAAATATTGGCCATATTTTTTTCTTTAAATGAGGGCGTGTCAAATTCTTAAAAAACTTATTTTAAAAATGTTTTTTATGCTCTTTCACCGTAATTAACGCTGCGGTAGCAAAGCAAAATATTCCTAAAATAAATATCAAATAATTGTCCACGCCACAACTGCAACTCAATAAAGCCCATAACGAAAATGAATGACCCATATCAATTGAAAGGCAGAGCACGCGTTTAAAAACTAAATTAAATATAATGTTGATTGCAATATTAGTTTTTAAATTATTCTTGAAATTTTAGAAAACCCAAATATAAAATATTAAAAACCACCAAAAAAATACGAACACATATTGTTATAAACAACAAACCCACATTATTATTTCATGTTCCTGTCATGCTTTTCAACTCAGTCAACAATACAATGGCATGAGTTTCGATTTAACACACGTTTAGTTGAGATATTTGCAACCAGGATTCTATGTTTTTTAATTGCCCTCTCATATGTACACACATTCTTAATGAAAACTTTTAATTTCAAAATAAAATTTTATTGAAAATTATGAAACAATAAAATCTATAATGACCGTAACGAAAATGAATCACCCATCACAACATGCAACCAACCAATCTCTAGTGATGCCATCATAGGTATTGTATTGTTGTTACGATTACTTCAACTATTGTTGTTGTGGTAATATTCCATTATTGGCCATTGTTTAAAGGTGTCCAACTGTGATTTTCAATTCAACAAATAATGAATTTCGCATAAAAATTAATGAACAGTTTGTCCATACGACACAGATATAAGTACGAACGAAAAGTGTTTCAAAAAAAATAGTCATTAGAAATTGATTAAATTTAATCAATTTTCTTTCTTTATTGACACATTTGTTTTATTTTGCTGTGTGTGACTGATTTACCCAAATACTTTGCAAAATTTTATTTGCCATTTTTAAAGGAAATTCCTTATGTTTCTTTTTATTTTGCAAATCAAATGTAATACAAAAATCCGTTCCTTTTTTATAACATTTTTATTTAGTGTTTGAATTGATTAGTATTTAAATTTCCTCTTTAAATAATTTGGTGCGCATTTCAAAAACGCACAGTGGAAAGTAAACATACCATTTCCGTGAGGACGATCTTTTTTTTATAAATATTTACGTACAAAAATATTAATTTTATATACGAACCTAGCGCCTATTTATAAATAACACCAAACACAACAGGAATATTACAGTTCTGGTGCTTCAATGAATATAGGATCTTAATAAATGAGCTTTAGTGTGGTTTTAAGAGTTTCTTTGAAAAATGGCTTGATGTAATTAAAATGTTAGTAAAATCTTTTTAGGCGACATAACATTCTATTAAAATGAAAACTTGAGTATTTTGAATGTTTGCGATTATCTAACTCTGACTAAAAATAAGCCTGGACAAGAACCAGAGTCTACCGAACTCTCCTAAATCCCAGACTTTGACTAGGTTAGGTTATGTTGAACTGGCTGGTCTTGAAGACCCACGTAGACACTTGGGTCCAGAAGAGAAACGATGGCCAGCTCAACTAATTCGATGTAATAAAATCCAGGCTTAATCACACTCCCTTGACAAATGCCAGCAGCCTTATCTTACCGACCCCGGATATTTTCTTAAGGTTTTGCTCTGGAGCGCACGAGTACTGGGCAGTGAAACAAAATATGCTTTTCGGTATCTTTATACCCCAGTCTACAACAGAACCTACAATCATCGCTGTTTAGTCGACCTTCTGTTTTGGCATGAACCGCTGCCCCAAAATGACATGTTATTATTTCTTCTAGGTGTGGTTCTGACCTTTACAGCAGAATATATACCCTTATTGTAGAACTTAAGTGGAGCACAAACGTCCATTGCTTTTCAATAGGTATACAGGCCCCTTGCTTCGCCAGCTCGTCTGCTATCTTATTCCGCTCAATATCTCTTTAACGTACCGAACCCAGTAAGCGTGCGCTGGTTACAAAGCACATAGCCTACCATTGGTTTCCTTGCACGTCTGAACAAAGTGGGTGAGGTTCGCGAGTTTGCCTTAACCGCAGCCTGACTGTCAAGAGCGGCGACAAGAATCTCTGCCTTTAAGCCCTGCTTGAAATACACTTAAGTCTTCAGGAAGTCTTTAGGACTCTCTGATACCAAGCTCCCAGTAGGAAAGCGCAGCTCCGATCTCCCGATTCTGGGCCCCTCCATAAAGAAAATACTGGTCCTATGGCCTGAGCGAAGGCCCACCACCCGGCAGTATTCCTGCGTAGTAACACCGGACTTTCAAATGAAATTCAGAATCGGCATCATGTAAGTAATCGCTTCTATATTCTATGCTCTCAATAATACTGCCATGACCATATGGCACTTTAGTAAATTTTCCCGTTAAATCCAATAGAGTCGCAGAACTTTTCGTAATTGCTTCTGCGACCAAATTATTTGTTTTCAAATTAAAATTATATCCAGCACCGTGGAAGAAGTACTGCGGTAAGCGCCAGTAACACACAATCCTACAAGTATTTGCGCGCTCTCTAGGCACTTACGGCTGACTGGTTTTTTTAGTGCTGTCCACCACATGAGTATCCCCATAAAGTACAATAGGCCTAGTCACTACAGGGTATATAAAATAAAAAAAGTTTTCTCACATTGAGCCATAACGACTAACAGATTGGTGTTATCAAATTTCGGTATGGTCCATGAACTAATTTAAGTCTTTCTGGGGAAAGTAACCAAATCCGTTTTTTTAGAGTTAAGACTCAGCTCCACTTTCCTATCCACTGGCCTATCCTAGCCAACGTAGCCCCATTATAAAGATGATCGTATCTAAATACAAGATGTCTGGTGGCAAATTTTTAAATATGATTATTTTAAAAAGTTATAAATGGTACGGAGGGAGGGTGGCGCTGTTGAAATTATAAATTGTGCGGATTTGTCAATCATGATGACGCCTCGGTCGAGTGAGCATGGTGTGTTCGCTGTGGAGATAAGTTTATTTGAAGGTTTGTATTCAGCGAATACGTGGTGCACCGAATGTAAATTCGTTCGTGGGTGCAGAGATTCCGCGCAACTGCTTTGGCTATGAATGTCCCACGGCCAGGACCCAGTCGATCTTCAAGGAATCCCGAAAACTTTGAACTGGTTGAAAGCAGTTTACGCGAAAGTCCGCGACGGAAAAGAGCAGCTTCGCTGGCACTTCCAAGAGCAATTATTCATGAAATTTAAAAAAAAAAAAAGGATCTGTAGTTCCGTCTTTTTAAAATTTAAATCGTTCAAGAACTGAAAGAAAGTGACTTTGATTTACCCAAAAACTTTTGTGAAACAATGTTAGAGCTTTTTTGCACTGTAAATCCCATTGTTTTTGGAGCGACGAGGCTCATTTTCACTTAAACGGCCACGTCAACAAGCAAAACTGCCGTTACTGGTCGCCAAAAACCCGAAACCCTCGATTGAAAAATCAAAACCCATTGGGTAACTGAAATAATTGGACTATTTTTTTTTTTTTTTTTTTTTTTTTGAAAAATCTCTAGTACAGCCGACGAATGTCAACGGTGAAAAGTATCGACGCATGATTACGAAATTATTTTTACCAAACCTGCGCGCTCATCCATCGTACTATTCACACACGTGGTTTCAACAGGATGGGGCTGCATACACAGCCACAGTTTCAACGAATTTGCTTCGAAAAAAATTTCCCAAAAAAAATTATCAGTCGCTTTATGAGCATTCCATGGCCACCGAGATCTCCCGGTCTAACTCCCATGGCTTTTTTATGGAGCAACCTCAAAGAGAGGGTTTGTAATGACAGCTTTAAAAATAAATATTCCTCGAGAAATCAGCTCAATTGAACTAAGTTTACTGCAGCGTGAAGCGCAGAACACAAGGCTCCGTTTGGAACAGTGTGTTCAACTCGACGGAAAACATCTGGATGATATACTCTTAAAAAGAAAATCCACATTTTCATTCCATCGTTCAATGCTCTTAATAAAACCTTGTGTGAATAATTACGTTTTTTATTTAAGCTTGAAAATATAAATCTGCTCCCAGATATCCTCTATTTCCCCGTGACCGCTACATTATTGTCGTACACTGTTATTGCAGCGGCTTCGCCCTTAAATTTCGTAAAAAGCTCATTGGTAGCCACAAAAGTGAGAAGAATCTTTTCCCTTAGTCACATTTTCAATTTTTTAACTCCCCCCACTCGACACATAAAGTCCTGCGCTTTAATAAAGTAGATATTCAACACTTTGACTAAGTAACCAATTAAAACAAGTAAATTATTTTAAAAAAATCGATGTTTTTACACTTGTAGATTTAAAGTTCATTTTTTTGGTTTTTTTCCACTGTGCGGTACTTAAAAATAACTTTTACGATACAAATGTTTGTTGACAAAAGTTCATTGAATTAGTTAAAAAAGCAAATTTGTCTCAATTAGTTTTATGATTTTATTTCAAAAAGCAAGCAAATTCAATAAAATATCAATAAATTTAAACCTCTACCTCAAATGATAACGTTAATTATAAATTGGTTTGCGATATTTAAATTTTTATTCATATACAGGGTGGGCAATGAGTTAATGAACATCTTATTATTATAACATATATTTCTATTAGACTCAGTTTCTATATATTCGACTGTAAAAGAAACAAAAGTTAAAAGATAATTTTACTATTACAAAATCAAGTTAGAAATTTAGTCGTTTGTTTGCAGTCACTGGAATTTGTTGATGACATATCCCGATGTCAAACACCGCGTGCAGCACAAACTTAAGATATCAAAGTTATCCGGACATCGATAAAGATCATATTGAAACATTGACCCGTAACCGAGAAAACTATACAGAAAAAAACGACTTGTTGCTATAACCGAATTTGTTGCCAACCGAATTTATTTGGTTTTAACTACTTTCTTTGAATTAAGCTAAAAAAAAATTTATTGTTGGGTGGTATCGTTTACAAAAACAAAACAAAACACAATTTAACGTATCTTTTAACCATTTTTTTGAAGATTTCTAATACGCCAGACAAAAATTGGAAGGTGTTCTAAAATAGCATAGCATTTTTATTGAATACCAAAAACTTTCCGAATTATGTTTTTAATCTGTATTTTATACAGTATCTAAGTATGCTTAATGATGCTAAGGACTTACATAAAACAAATGTTTAGAAAATAATAAATAATAATAACCTTTAGATTATAAAAGATTTATTTACTTTTTGTTTCTTGGATCACTTACTTCCTATACAAGCGCGTATTAAATTCATTTATGTTTCCCCAAAAATTTAACTACTTCGGGTTGCCTTTCTTCAATGAATTTAAAAATAATGAGCATGATCTTTTTTCCGTACATTAACTTATACAAACACTCACACATTAATAACCAAGTTTGATATGTATCTGCGATTTAAAACGATTAAAGCACTTATTAAGCTTCATGGGCCAACTTAACACGGTAGTCATCATATTAACATACCAAAAGACCACGGTCACTAATCTTCTGTTTAAATTGTTAATTTGCCCAGCAAAAACTTTACTTACAAAATAAGTATGGTTATTAAGGGCTTATTTAAGAGATGTCTATGCGAATTATCAAATCGTAAGCCCACTAAAATTATTAAAAATACGAGCGTACCTATGTTACAAAATTGGTTTTTTGCCTAACGAAGACTTTCCCGCTGATGTCAGTCTACAGTGGTTGAAATTTATGCATATTTGCAATCAGGGTACACTCAAACAGGTAATATCAAGAGCCCAGCTGACTATAATAAATTTTACATTCGTACTTTTCAAAATAAAATTTTTAATGAAATATTTCATATTTTTTTTTTAAATTTCACACCTCAAACACAAAAAGTAAATGCAGAGAGTGGAGTTTTTAAATTCGCCTTGATGTTACCTGGTTAAGTGTACCCTGGACTGAATTGTTTTACTTTGATCTCTTTTATTTTTCTTTTTTGAATTCGTAAGTTTTTTATATGTATGTATTTACTGAATACATTTTTTTTAAATAAAAACAGTTTTCTATTAGCAGGATTCCCGGGAAATTAATTTTTGATTTCCCGGTTCCCGAGAAGCAAAAAAAGTCCGGGAAATTAAAAACCCTACTTATGACCCACCCTGTATGTACATACATTTGTAAATACATACGTATAACATACGAGTGTATTAAGATAATGCTTGTATTAACATATTTCCTTTCTTTATAAAAATGGCTTTTTGTTAATTTATGCAAATTTTAACAAAAGCGGACTAATTTAATCGAACAGGCAATGAATAAATATTCTACACCATTTATGTATTTTGTTTAACCTAAAAGTTAAAATTTTTTAAGAAATGATTAAAAAATGTATAACAATAAAAAATGTAAGATAATAATTTTATCAAACAAAACTTAAAGTCAAAAAAAGAAGTTTAAATTATGGTTTTAAAAGATTTACGAATAATTTATAGTATAAAATCTTTCCTTAAAGAAATTTTATTTTAAAAAACTGTTTTTTTTTTAATTTAAGTCTCCTAGCGCAAAGGACGAGTTAATCCGTAAGTGGCAGAAATAATTGCACTACAGAATTAAAAAAAAATCATTAGAAAAAGATATCGTATCATAGGCTTTACTATAAAATATTTTTCTTAAAGTGTGATAAGGGACCCGAAATTTTAGAGGCTCAATAACTGTTGTTTACACGAGCAACTTTCTTGGCAGATCCTAGTAGTCTCATCTTATCAATCCTAATATGCTCTCCAGAGCTTAAAAGAAGTGAGCTCCCAGACAGTTTGCTTAAAACGCACGAGCACCTGGCAGTAAAATAAAATATTCTTTTTATTTCCCTGTCTCTTTATTCACCGGTATCCAACGGAGCCCCCCCGTTCTTTTGGCATGAGTCGCTGTCGCACGATGTTATATAATAGAAGCTTTTAATCGATCGTTCGTAAAACTTCTTGAATTCTAAAGATTCTAAACGAAGTAATATCTATCTATCTATCCTTGTTAGTTCACATATTGACGAGAATTTTACTGAAAAAAAATTATTTTACAGTCATTGTTAGCACTTGTGGTTAAGTTCTTAAATAGCTAAAAAGTAAAGTTTTGGTCTGCATTCTAAGCTACATTACTCTATTGTGATATTTACTGGTAGCCAGTAAATATCACAAACTTGCATATATTTACAAAAAAAAAATTAAATAAAAAATGTATTTATTCAAGAGATCAATTTAAGGCAAAAGCACTTAATAATTTTTCCAGGCATGCGGCAGCGAATCTGTTCCTGAGAAATCGCATTCTGGACATCCAATTTAGGAACACTTTTTAAACAAAGTTGGACGTAGTCACGAAATGTTGGCTGCTAAGGCTCAAATTTTCTGGCCTCTAGCATAATCCAGTGACTTTCAGTTGTCCCACAGAGTTAATTTGATAGCTGCCCAATCGCAAGAAATTTGCTGTCAAGTTTTAAAATCAATAAATGAATGGTTGCTCACTCCGTATGCGAAAAAATTGATTATAAACAAAGTCTTTAAGGTAAAATAAGCCTTACCGCCTAACAAAATTTTTCGATAGACCAGCGGATGAGTTTCCACCTGACATAGAGTTTAAGCGGCTAAAGACTAACGAATATAATGATTTCAGGGCTTTTGCTCCTGCACCACCTGGATCTTAAACGAAGCACCCGTAAGGGTCACGGCTTCTATTCTCGCCAGAGACTCTGGCTACTCCGCTACATCTTTCACTTTTTCTTATACCTTAGCTAAACTTATCTTTCCATTATAGTTCCTTACATATAACAGAAAGGAACTGAGTAACTGGACCCAAGAGAGCTATACGATTTCTTTTTTTTACGACCTCTTGTTACGAAACGATATGAAATAAATTTTTTTTTGCTGCGTCTTTTTAGGATATTTTTAATACAAATAAAAGCAGTAATTAAATTAAAAATTCCAAAACCTTTGGTGTTAGAACGTCTCTTAGGTTCTACAAACATTCTTATACGGCCCAATAGCTGGTCATTATTGCTTTGATCCTTGTTCAATTTATGATGAGCTTAAGTGAGAATGTTGTTAGTTAAGTGTTTGCTTCCTTATTGCTATTTTTAGATTTTTGTAAATACAAATGAACTCTGATAGCATATCATCACTACCTCAAGAATAGGACTTGATCGCATCTGCCTAAAAATATTCATAATACTTCACGTAAGACATACTAACACTTACTCTTAACGTTAGTAACGTTTCAAATCGATCATTAGCAGCAACTTTGTGCTTAACTAAAGAAAACTCTCGCTAAATGATTCATTAAATATTTTGTCATTTGTTTATTTCATTATAAAATAATAAAGAATTTTATTGTCATTTATCGCATATCAAAAATAAACAAAGAATTTAAGTTAAAAAAAAGGACATAAAATCAAGATGATGTAAAACCATACTAAAACAGTATTTTAAAAAACGCATCATTTAAGTAACGAAATTATCCGCTGACCTGCTAACCACTACTGACTCATATTTAAAACAGGATGGCACAAACACACAAATGGACAGAGTGATGCAGGTGCTAATTGAAACTTTATGATTTCAGAGATTAAATTTAATTAAAGAAATATTTTGATTTTTGTATTTTTAATCCATTAAAACCATAAAATCGTTTTATTATTGTTATAAATTTGCCAGATTTTTTCTTCTTATTTTTTTGTGTGTTTTTATTATAATTTCAATTCTGAACAGTTGTTTTACGCTGCATGCCTCATTAACCCTCCATAGAACGTGTCTAATGTATGACGGCGACACACAACAATACAGGGTTCACTGCAGACAATCCAATGAAATGCAACAATTGTAGCGTAAATAAAATTGTCATTGTCGAAATTATTACATATTCTAGTATCCTTTTTTTTATTCCCTGTTCCTTCTATGTTACGTTTTTTTCTATCTATTAATGCAAATTAAGAGATTGTTGTCATATGTTGCAAAAAAAAAACACGTCTATTAATGAAAAGTAAGTGCAAAAAAAATTAAATGAAAAACATAAATAATGTTCCATGAAATTCTCCGCCCATTTGCATGTCAGACCACATTATTATTCATAAATCAAGTATTAAATTGATTATTCAGAGGCGGGTAAACAATTTTTACAAAGTGGGCTTATCCCAAACTACGAGCAAAGGATTTTGACGCAAATCACTGTGAACTTAAGGGACAATTAAAGAAATTAATAAAATTTTATGTGAATGACTGGAACGAAGAATACTATATAATATATAAGGATATACGAAAACCTAATGTAAGTAAGATGATGCAAGTATCAACGAAACATTCAAGCTTACAAGGTCACCAACCAGTAAAAATTGAAAGGAATAGCGATTGCACAATTTGTAGAAAGAAAACCAAATTGAAGGAAAAATACTGTTACCTTTAGCAAAGTCGAGAGTTAGATATTTTATGCCTGGCACGATTCCATATAAAGTCCTGAGAAATGTTGTCCACATTTTTGAGTGCTTTATGCGTGTTCATGGCTTTGGTATATTTCCTGAGGAATATAAGGCCTTCCTTTTTGACATCTCAATCTTATTGTACTTTTGTTATCCACAAGGGACCAAGTTAAATGATATTTTTAACATCAAATATATATGTATATTAAATTTTTTGTTATTATTTAATCATATGACGCATATGTCAACCAAGTCAAATGATTCAGTGGGGCCAAAATTTACACTAAATAAAGCATTCTTCAGGGTGCATTGGAAGCTTGCCTCTGGCTGATCTTCGCATCAAATTTACTCATTCTGTTTTTGAAGTCCAATTGGCAAGTAATTTCAATATAGTTGGTAACAGACTTATAGGTCGGAGTTGGTCTTTGAAAGATACCTTTTAGGCTAAGAAATCATCTTTTCCAAATCAGCTCTTCATACTGGTCAAAAATATTTAAGCCGTTATATGGCAGATCTGAAAGGTTTTTTTGCTTATTTCACGTTAACCAGGATCTTAATTAACATTTAAGGTTATCAATAGACTCTTTAACATCTAGAAATTGAAATTTTATTTCTTAATGTTGTCTAGCAACAACAGGCTGTAATTTACCCATCTAAGTACATGAAATGGGAGTAAATACGTTTAATATATTTTTTCATAATTTTTTGCCCAAGATTCTCTTAGATTACCCAGTAACGGTTACCGGTTTTATAAGGCTGAGCGCCATAGTGAATAATTTTTTTGAGGAATCAGATTTTGTACATCCAATTGTTCCTTAAGTAATGTCATTCTTTATGCTTCCAAAAAATTCTGAAATGGTATGTGCATTCCTTCAACTTAGTTTTAGGTTGGAGCAGTATGTGCTTCTGCCATTCTGTACGGGCTTTTGCTTTTTCAGACTTTTCCTGTTTCTCATCTTAGAAAAAATTCCCTTGTATTTAGCCTGGCGGTACGTTCTTTTAATATGTTCATTAAGTGCTCTCAGATTGTCATCGAAGTTTTTAACAGTACCAAGGGTAAACTTTAAATTAGAGATAATCACTAGCTACGATTTGTTAAGGACGGCAAATAGTGATTTTTGCGGGCAAGTGGTCTAAAGACAGATCCAACGAGGCTCAAACTTTAAAAAGTTCCGGGAATATACCTTTCGTTACGCCGAAACCAAAAATATCTGGAATTTTATTTTGATCAGTTGGCCGATAAGTTGGTTGTCCAATTTAAATTACATTAAATCGCATTTCACACACGGAGTCATACATAACGCGGGCATGAATGGCAAACTAAGCAAGAGCGTTGTAATCACATGCAGCTTTAGAGCAGAGACCTAAAGATTTATAAAAATTGTTGCTTTGATCTTTCATTATTAAAAATAAACTGACAAAACTACGAGGTTCAGGAAAGTTCAATACGCATAGTAGATCTTTGAATGTAAAACTCAGAGAGCCAATCCACCAAATAGTGTTTAATTCATGATCTGGTCAAAATAGCCGATCTACCGCAAAATCCATCTTTTATATCGCAAAGTACAGCCACTTATTTTAAGGACGCTTCCTAAAGTCATATGAGTTGAAAATATCATTAATTTTTTGGTTTCCTGAAAAATATTCGATTTCACTTCTGTGTTGGCGGATGCCATTATCATTACAAAAACAGATTCTTAGGCTGTTTATAACCAATTTAATATGGTTTGCAAAAAAGAAGTCTGCGTTTTTCGCATTTTTTGCGTTATTATCAAAAGATTCATAGTTTGTACCATATTCTCAATAAGACTTTACATACTTTAAACTTACAGCTTGCCCGGTTCGTTTCCCACTAAACATTTTTCTTTCCCCTCAAACACAATTAATTAATAGGGAAAAGCTTTATGTTTACACTTTAGTCTTCTATCCCAGCAAATATGTTTTTTTTATAAAAAAAAATTTAAATACTGGTAAGTTTTTACTCAACTCGGTTCTTCCACCCCTGCCTTACAATAAAATACAACTTGCGGCAGGAAGATTCTCCCTCTAAGCCTTTACTTTTATTTTAAGTGTTGCGCAGAGATTAAAATCTACAATTGTAAGTCAGTACCTTAGACTTCCCATATCAGAATTTCATCACATATGGTTTCGTATATATTTTTCGATGTGCTTCAAAATTTCCAGCAAAACTGCTGCTTTGCCGAAAGTAGGTTTTCAAGGGAACATTAAGATTCCAAAGCTTACAAACTTGCTTACGTATGGCATGACATATGGTTGCGATGCCCCACTTAGTTGCAATTCGGTGTATTAACTCATGTACTTTTGGTGCTTCTTTATTTGTTGAAATTATAATTATAAATGTATGTTTTGTCGTGTTATTATGTTCGTTACTTGACAACAAAACTTTTTTACTCACTGCTTTAGATAAGTGCTTGCTGCGAAGCGCATTCGTATTCTAAAAAAAATGTGTATGCGGCTTACAAAATCTCGATTATTTTTTGCTGGGTTATTACATAATTGTAATTAAGAGTAACATTTTAATAATCATTGGGAAAATTGTTCAAACCTTAAATATTACCCAAGATCAAGACGAAAACAAAGAAGAGAGCACACAAGTTTAGTTTTTTTTTATTTTTTACTGAAATCTGCCACCAGCTTCGCTGTTAACAAACAAATTCATCAGGGATTCCTACGTACAATGGAACAATAGCATCCCTGTTATAAAGACCAGCCAGATATTAAAAAACAATATTGAGTTGTATTTGTGTTGTTTTGTTTTTATACCCTTCACATAGTGATAGGGTATATATCACTTTGTCATTCCGTTTGTAATTTCTTTATTATTCATTTGCGACCCCATAAAGTATATATATTCTGGATCCTTATAGATAGGGAAGCCGATTTAGCGATGTCCGTCTGTCCGTCTGTTGAAATCAAGTTTCCGGAGTCAAATAAAAAGATACAGACCAGGTAATGGTGTCAAACTATTAGAAATATCCTGGAGACAATCGCTATTTAAAATCAGCAAAATCGGTTCACTATTGACCGAGATATAAGCGAAAATCCAGAGTAACCCATTTTTTTTAGGACAAAATCCGTGCATATATCCCTATATATCTCAGTAAGTATAGTCACTCTTGCCACAAAACTTGGCACGGATACTCCTAAAGAAGGAGCCTAAATAATGTACAAAGTTTTTTCAGATTGGACCAGGGGAAGGGGTATTTTTCCTACAATTGCACAAATTTGGTGAAATATTTTATGCGCTATATCTCGTAAACTATAACAGCTATCGACTTAAAATGTTCCACAAAAAATAATTGTACGCAAAGACCTACACCTTAAAGAAAAAATTTTTTGAGTGGGGGCAAAAAAAGGGGTAGCTCCCATACAAATTAACAATTTTTATGAAATATTTGATACGCTATATCTCGGAAACTATAAAAGATATCGAAATGAAATGTTCTACAAAAAGTAATTGGGCAAGAATGCCTACGCTTCAAAGAAAAAATTTTTTGAGTGGGGGCAAAAAAAGGGGTAGCTCCCATACAAATCGACAATTATCATAAAATATTCGATACGCTATATCTCGGAAACTATAAAAGATATCGAAATGAAATGTTATACAAAAAGTAACTAGGCAAGAATGCCTACGCTTTAAAGAAAAAATTTTTTGAGTGGGAGCAAAAAAAGGGGTAGCTCCCATACAAATTAACAATTTTTATGAAATATTCGATACGCTATATCTCGGAAACTATAAAGATATCGAAATGAAATGTTCTACAAAAAGTAATTGGGCAAGAATGCCTACGCTTCAAAGAAAAATTTTTTGAGTGGGGGCAAAAAAAGGGGTAGCTCCCATACAAATTAACAATTTTTATGAAATATTCGATACGCTATATCTCGGAAACTATAAAGATATCGAAATGGAATGTTCTACAAAAAGTAATTGGGCAAGAATGCCTACGCTTTGAAGAAAAATTTTATTGAGTGGGGGCAAAAAAAGGGGTAGCTCCCATAGAAATTAACAATTTTTATGAAATATTCGATACGCTATATCTCGGAAACTATAAAGATATCGAAATGAAATGTTCTACAAAAAGTAATTGGGCAAGAATGCCTACGCTTTAAAGAAAAAATTTTATTGAGTGGGGGCAAAAAAAGGGGTAGCTCCCATACAAATTAACAATTTTTATGAAATATTCGATACGCTATATCTCGGAAACTATAAAGATATCGAAATGAAATGTTCTACAAAAAGTAATTGGGCAAGAATGCCTACGCTTTAAAGAAAAAATTTTATTGAGTGGGGGCAAAAAAAGGGGTAGCTCCAATACAAATTAACAATTTAAAAAAATATTCGATACGCTATATCTCGGAAACTATAAAGATATCGAAATGAAATGTTCTACAAAAAGTAATTGGGCAAGAATGCCTACGCTTTGAAGAAAAATTTTATTGAGTGGGGGCAAAAAAAGGGGTAGCTCCCATACAAATTAACAATTTTTATGAAATATTCGATACGCTATATCTCGGAAACTATAAAGATATCGAAATGAAATGTTCTACGAAAAGTAATTGGGCAAGAATGCCTACGCTTCAAAGAAAAAATTTTTTGAGTGGGGGCAAAAAAAGGGGTAGCTCCCATACAAATTAACAATTTTTATGAAATATTCGATACGCTATATCTGGGAAACTATAAAGATATCGAAATGGAATGTTCTACAAAAAGTAATTGGGCAAGAATGCC
Source organism: Melanophora roralis (assembly GCA_963583895.1). Taxonomy (NCBI): domain Eukaryota; kingdom Metazoa; phylum Arthropoda; class Insecta; order Diptera; family Rhinophoridae; genus Melanophora; species Melanophora roralis. The sequence goes on from OY757188.1 coordinate 64,814,953, forward strand.
TACGCTTTGAAGAAAAAGTTTATTGAGTGGGGGCAAAAAAAGGGGTAGCTCCCATACAAATTAACAATTTTTATGAAATATTCGATACGCTATATCTCGGAAACTATAAAGATATCGAGATGAAATGTTCTACAAAAAGTAATTGGGCAAGAATGCCTTCGCTTTAAAGAAAAAATTTTATTGAGTGGGGGCAAAAAAAGGGGTAGCTCCCATACAAATTAACAATTTTTATGAAATATTCAATACGCTATATCTCGGAAACTATAAAGATATCGAAATGAAATGTTCTACAAAAAGTAATTGGGCAAGAATGCCTACGCTTTGAAGAAAAATTTTATTGAGTGGGGGCAAAAAAAGGGGTAGCTCCCATACAAATTAACAATTTTTATGAAATATTCGATACGCTATATCTCGGAAACTATAACAGATATCGAAATGGAATGTTCTACAAAAAGTAATTGGGCAAGAATGCCTACGCTTCAAAGAAAAAATTTTTTGAGTGGGGGCAAAAAAAGGGGTAGCTCCCATACAAATTAACAATTATTATAAAATATTCGATACGCTATATCTCGGAAACTATAAAGATATCGAAATGAAATGTTCTACAAAAAGTAATTGGGCAAGAATGCCTACGCTTTGAAGAAAAATTTTATTGAGTGGGGGCAAAAAAAGGGGTAGCTCCCATACAAATTAACAATTTTTATGAAATATTCGATACGCTATATCTCGGAAACTATAAAGATATCGAAATGAAATGTTATACAAAAAGTAACTAGGCAAGAATGCCTACGCTTTAAAGAAAAAATTTTTTGAGTGGGGGCAAAAAAAGGGGTAGCTCCCATACAAATTAACAATTTTTATGAAATATTTGATGCGCTATATCTCGGAAACTATAAAGATATCGAAATGAAATGTTATACAAAAAGTAACTAGGCAAGAATGCCTACGCTTTAAAGAAAAAATTTTATTGAGTGGGGGCAAAAAAAGGGGTAGCTCCCATACAAATTAACAATTTTTATGAAATATTCGATACGCTATATCTCGGAAACTATAACAGATATCGAAATGGAATGTTCTACAAAAAGTAATTGGGCAAGAATGCCTACGCTTCAAAGAAAAAATTTTTTGAGTGGGGGCAAAAAAAGGGGTAGCTCCCATACAAATTAACAATTATTATAAAATATTCGATACGCTATATCTCGGAAACTATAAAGATATCGAAATGAAATGTTCTACAAAAAGTAATTGGGCAAGAATGCCTACGCTTTAAAGAAAAAATTTTATTGAGTGGGGGCAAAAAAAGGGGTAGCTCCCATACAAATTAACAATTTTTATGAAATATTCGATACGCTATATCTCGGAAACTATAAAGATATCGAAATGAAATGTTCTACAAAAAGTAACTAGGCAAGAATGCCTACGCTTTAAAGAAAAAATTTTTTGAGTGGGGGCAAAAAAAGGGGTAGCTCCCATACAAATTAACAATTTTTATGAAATATTTGATGCGCTATATCTCGGAAACTATAACAGATATCGAAATGGAATGTTCTACAAAAAGTAATTGGGCAAGAATGCCTATGCTTCAAAGAAAAAATTTTTTGAGTGGGGGCAAAAAAAGGGGTAGCTCCCATACAAATTAACAATTATTATAAAATATTCGATACGCTATATCTCGGAAACTATAAGGATATCGAAATGAAATGTTCTACAAAAAGTAATTGGGCAAGAATGCCTACGCTTTGAAGAAAAATTTTATTGAGTGGGGGCAAAAAAAGGGGTAGCTCCCATACAAATTAACAATTTTTATGAAATATTCGATACGCTATATCTCGGAAACTATAAAGATATCGAAATGAAATGTTCTACAAAAAGTAATTGGGCAAGAATGCCTACGCTTTAAAGAAAAAATTTTATTGAGTGGGGGCAAAAAAAGGGGTAGCTCCCATACAAATTAACAATTTTCATGAAATATTCGATACGCTATATCTCGGAAACTATAAAGATATCGAAATGAAATGTTCTACAAAAAGTAATTGGGCAAGAATGCCTACGCTTTAAAGAAAAAATTTTATTGAGTGGGGGCAAAAAAAGGGGTAGCTCCCATACAAATTAACAATTTTTATGAAATATTCGATACGCTATATCTCGGAAACTATGACAGATATCCACATCAAATGTTCTACAAAAAGTAATTGGTACACAAGGCCTACGCTTAGAAAAAAATTTTCGGATGCGGGGTGAAGAAGGGGTAGCTCCCATACAAATTAACAATTTTTATAAAATTTTCCATACGCTTCTTCTGGAAAACTATTACAGCTATCGACTTCGAATATTCTACAAAAAGTAATAATCAAATAATTCATACATTTTGGAAAAAAAGTTGAAGAAGAGCAGCGGGACTAGAACATTTAATAAGTTTTATTAACCTTTAAATATGAGTAATGTCGAAAACTTTTAAAACTTTCGACCTCAAATCTTCTTCATCTATTTCTATTATTCATACGAACGTTAAAATTTTGTTATTTTTTCTATGGGCTTTAAAACTCGCACAAGGTTTTTTTTTATATTATTTGCAGTACAAAATTACTCGGCTGGGTATATTTAAAGACCAATGTGAAGGGTATATAAGATTCGGCACAGCCGAATATAGCGCTCTTACTTGTTTTAGTTTAAAATTATTCTAAACCTTTAAATAAATAGCAGAACAAGTAAATCAAAAAACAAGTAAGAGCGCTATATTCGGCTGTGCCGAATCTTATATACCCTTCATAACGTGTAAGGGTTTTTACTAAATTTTTTTTCAAATTTTGTATGGGGTAGAGATAGGGGGTAAGAAAGTATGTTCTATGGAAATGTTTGCAAGGAAAAATGAGTTGAGGTCAATCCTACATTCGACCTATCCACGGGCACCCTGGAAGCTGTAGGGGGGGATTTTTTACAATTTCCCAAACTTTGTATGGGAGCCCCCTTAGGCGATGAGGATTGGGAGTAAGTACATATATTCTAGGAATATGTTTATGCTACACTATATTTCTCTAAGGCCGACTCTGGGAAAGTTATGGGCGCTTTTACATAATTTCTTGTAAATTGTGTATGGCAATCCCCTTTGGTGATGGAGATGGGGTGGTAAGTATGTTCTAGAAATATGTTTAGGAAGAAAACTACTGGGAATCTGTGATACATTTTATTTCTCTATAGGCGACTTTGGAGAAGTTGTAGGCGTTTTACCCTATTTTTTCAAATTTTGTATGACAATCATGTAAGGGGCTGGAGATAGGGAGTAAAAATGTTCCACAAAAAGGTTTGGAAAAATTAATTTGTGTCGGTCTTTCATTTTACCTTTGTAGGAGCACCCTGAAAGCTGTGGAAGTGATTAAAACGAATTAAACTTTGTATGGCAACCCTGATGGGGGGCGAAATAGGGTGCAAGCATGTTCAACAAAAATTTTTGTGAAAAAAAATTAATGGGAGGCGGCCTTACATTCGACTCTTGTAGGGACAAATCCGGGGCAGTTGTAGAGGATTTGTGTGCAAACTAAAGAGAAATAAACATAGAGAGGTAGTCGTGGTTGCTGTCTTATATCTCTGCCAGTTATCGGGCGATTTTGCCGAATTTCAACAGCAAACTTATGATGTTTTGCTTCCACAAACAGGTTCGAAAAATATTAAGGGGCCTTAGAAACAGACGGGCATACGGGCATCGCCAAATAAATTTTCCTATCTATAGAGATCAAGAAAATATATAGGGATCACAAAAGGATATTAAAAAAATTACAAACGGAATGATAAACTTGTATATACCCTTATCACTAATGTAAAGGGTATAAAATAAAAAACCTTTTCGGCATAAAAATTTTTGTTTTTTGTTGCTGTTGTTGGTTTAATGGGTCATAATGTAGGCTTGTCAGGCCTCAATTCGCAATGAATGAATATTTAAAGCGTTACGACAAACAAAAAGAAAAACTGAAACCCCCTAACATTGTTACAACATGAATAATGATCTAATAATTGTAGTTCTAAGCAGTAGTTGTCGTAAAAAAATAAAACATTGTCGTATGCAAAACCTCATTCACCCCTTCTTTCCATATTATTTATTAGTAATTTCGCTGTCCTTGTTATTTGTTGCATGCCCTTCTCAAACCCCTCAACAATACATTTGAATTGAATTGCTTATGAATAAATTAAAATGTTAAAAAATAAATACTCGTAGAGCTTAGACACTTATTTATTCCGCCATCCATCTAACTGCAATAATTTAAACAGAACTGGTGTAAAAAAAATACGGTTCTAATAAAAACAACAACAGCCAAATAAATTTTTTTAATGTTTTTTTAAAGGATGTGCAAACATCTGTGCCATTCCTTTTCGATTGCCACGTCACTCACTACATATGACTGCTCATTTCAGTGGTGGATTTTTGCTTTACTAAATCCTCGTCATATTTTACGATTTAGAAAAATATTTTTATTTTTTTATTATTAACGTCATTGCACTCATTGAGTTGTTGCTATTAAATGAATCACAGTAACTGCGGGGAGTTTTACCTAATTTCAACCATAAAATCCCTGTTAAGCCTTAAATACGCTGATAATCATTTTTTAATCATCATCTCTGCTGGATGGGTTAATGTATTATCTCAACGTACTTACATACTTGTCTGTGTTTTTAAATGCAAATTTAACAACTTAATTTATAAAAGTTATTGATTGGTTGCTTGAGTCAAGATCCAAAAGAAGTTTAAAGATTTAAAAAAAGATAAATGCAAATTTAGTCCGACTTTGAAATAATTAAAAGCAGAAATATCTTTTTGAATTATATTTTTGGCAGGTTATAGTTCCACACAAGGTAGGCAGGGAAGGAAAAAAGGAGGAGGCCAATTAAGGGCTTGAATGCCAAAGGGCATAGACTTAAGCCAGTGATGGGCTTACTGTACGCTTTTGCAAAAGAAAAAGAACTGCAGGGGAGTGGTTCACAAAAACTTGGTAATACGGATCAATTTTTTCATTATTTCCACTTCACAACGTTTAAGTAGGCAACATCTGTAGCACGATTCAGTAACTTTTAACTATTCGACCTTGTCGTTTGCAGCTACGGATAAGTGATTCACTAAGAGCTTTTTAACGATAGTAGACAAGTTGATTTTTTTATGCATTTTATTTTCAGTGCCATAGGAAATTGCCCATCGATTCAATGTCTGCCAAGCATGCCCCGCAATCAATGTTATCCGCAGTCCTATTCCGATTGAGATGTATTTGTAGGTTTAAGTGACCCCTTAGGTTAGGTTACGAAGGGTAGTGATGACTGCAATGCACCACTTTCATCCTTCAGAGGCCTGTAGGCCCATTGTAAATCCCTTAAGAAGAGTTAAAAAGATATAAGAAAGAAAATGAAATTTGAAGATAGAACGATACAAGAAAAAGAAAGCCAAAACGCCAAGTGACCCGCTAAACAAATTAATATTATATTTCAATATGCGGGTAGAATACAAGCTTGGAAGCAGGTTGCACGAAAAATTTGTAAATTAAAAAAACAACTTAATATCTTATAGTTAATCGCATATTATTAAAAAAACAGCTAGCGTTATCTGAATTAAGGGGCATTTGCAACTCATTTTGCCCCAATGTGTGTAGCTTGGAATAAATTTTGTGGTTCAACAATAAACACAACGTTATAGAAGGAACAAAGGGAGTACAAAAAGTAACAACTCTTATTATAAATATATTAAAAATAATTAATTTTCATTTTTTTTAAAGAAGAAACTGCACACCGTGTTTGTAAAAAAAATCTTACAGCATCAATCAATCATCATAATTATTGCAATTCAAATAGATGATTTCGAAAAGTACTCTTCGCTATTAAATTCATTATGGTTTTGGTAATTTTTTTATATTTTTTTTCTAAACTGCTTGTGATCTTTATCCATGGCTAAATTATTTCATATCATTCGATAATCATTATTTTTAAATAAATAACGAAAAACGATGATTTGACACGCGATAAGGCGCGCGAGCATATGACGCGTTATAAATTAAAAAGGAAAATTAAAAAATGTATGCCTTTAGTATAGAATAAAGCAAAGAATTAAAGTAGCATTAAGGGCAATAACTGATACATATACATATATACTTACTTATATAAAAATATTGGCTAATCTAAAGGCAACATTAAAAATAGGAAAGACGAGCAAGGAAATTAAAATAAAATTTATGAGTTCGGTTTAAAGAAAGGACAGACAGACGGAGAGTTTACGTTCTTCTTTACATTTTTTTTATATGATGGGGGAAGTGGGCCATTTGACCTTCTTTATGCATTCAAAACTTAACATTTTCAAGCTTTAAAAGAATCGAACAACAGCAAGAAAAATTCAACCACTAACCTTAAACTAAAACTATGTATGTGTGCGTGCGTGCGTACGTGCGAATGTAGATTTAACGTAAAAAAGTTACATTTGCGTGTCTTAAATTACTTTTTTCTTGTTTCGTTTTTTAAGGAGCGTTAGTTTAAGCATAATATCCTATTGTGGTGCATCAAAAGGAAACAAGAAATCCTGCCAAGAGATACCACCACAATTTTGCATTCCCAAATGAATTGCCTTATTGTAGGGACAGAAAAGTATTTTTATTACCTTTTCTGACAAAATTTTGGATTGAAATCAATGTTGCATTTTAGTTTCGTTTTTTTCCATCATTATTACAATGGTCATGTTGTGCATAAATTTGTAAAATAAATATTAAAAAAGCCTAAACCATTCATATCCAACTGAAAACTAAAATTTCCATATAATTGTAAAAATACCACTTGAACAAATATTTTCTATTTTGTGTTGAACTAATTTGGCTTTTCCGTTATTAACCCACTTTCTAAAATACATAAATTTTTTGATATTCTAACAACTTAAAATTTGATTAAAACTTACTGATTGTATATATTTAAAGTAGTTCATTACCTGAAAATACACAAAAATATTAAATTAATAAAATTTTTTCATAAATTATTAAAAATTTATGTAAAATAAGATTAAAAAAATATTAGAGAAAAATGTGGTAAAATCAAATAAATAAAACATACATTTAAATACAAATATTTGTTGGAACTTAAAAACAAAATATTTGATAAAACCAATTTAGATAAATATTTTAAAATTTACATGGTACATATTTTAATATCAAATTTTGGTTATGAAAGTGGGTATAATACTTATAACAAGTAATTGTTTATAAGACAAACACCACTATCCTCATATATGTAATTACAAAAATTATAGCCTAAACAGCTGAACCGGTTTTCATGCAATTTGGAACATTGGCACATTTTATGATGTGTGATATAGGTTATGGGCAGTACCACGCCCACAACAGTTAAAACCTAAATACAGGTATTTTTCTGCACTGGTTAAAATCTTAGTCCAGGGTCCTTAACCACAACAATTTTTAAGAGTAATACGTAATTTCTAGTCGACAATTTTGTTCAAAGTTCGGTTGAACTGTTTAAAAGCAGTCTATGTGAAAATCCACGACTTTCAATACAAAAAAAAAGCAGCCACACTGGGACTTTCAAGAGCGATTATTCATGAAATTTTTAAAAAAGGTTCTGAAGCTCCATCTTTTTGACATTCAAATTGTTCAAGAACTGAAAGAAAGTGATTTTGATTTGCGCAACAATTTTTATGAAACGATGTTGGAGCGTTTTCGCACTGCAAATCTTATTTATTGGAGCGACAAGAATTATTTTCACTACACCGGCCACGTCAAAATGCAAAATTGCCGTCACTGGTCTCCAGGAACCCGCAACCCTTGATTTAAACATCAAAAACCATTGCATTGCCCCAGGATAATTGTTTGGTGTGCCTTCTCCACGCATGAGATAATTGGACCATTTTATTTCAAAAAATTCTCGCGACCACGCAACGAATGTTAGCGGTGAAAATTATTGACGAACATAGGGGTATTTTGCCATTTTAGCCGGACATTACCTTTTATTTTTTACAATAAAGCTTCTTAAAAATTACTGAGTGCTCTTAGATTGACGAAACTTGGCAGAAACATGTATTGTAGTCATAGGCATTTAAGGATTAAAAAATAATAAAAATCGAACCAAGGGGGAAAAAGTTCCCCTTAGAAAAGCTTATACTACCTCTGAAAAATTAAAATTTTTTTTAGGTTTTTAATACTATTGATATGCAAATGCAACTTTAAACGTAAGAAAATGCTAAAAAAAAATCTACACTTGGACAGTGTCGTCCTCTTCCCTTTCGTGGGCGGCGGCATAAAGTAAAATTTGCAAAAATAATGTATAAAATAAAAATAATGAAAAACTTACGCCCAAATACTATAAAAGTAAAATGTTTAAGCTTTTATGGGTAGGGACAAATTTTTTTTTTTATATTTTGCTAATTTTCACAAAAAATGTATTTTTAAACTTGTTTGTCGCTTTTTTTGTAATTTAATGTATTTAATTTATCTAAAATTAGGTAATTTATATAGAAAAATAACATATTTACAAAAGTAACAATTAATTCAAAGTTCACACAATTTTCTTTCTAAAAATCGCAATTTCTCCTCAACAGATTTTACTTTACATTCATGTACTATTTGTAATAACTCTAATCTTTTATAAATTTTTTCCATTTTACTCTCGTAGTTTCAAAAGTGTCCTGAAAACAATTTTGTACAATAACCACAATATATACTATACACTAACAAAATAATTACTTGAAGCACAGATTTGTTTCTCTTTAAAAAATAATTTTTTTAAACAATTTTTTAAGGTTTTGAAGGCAGGTACATTTAATTTTTTTGCATAAAATAGCATCATTAAGAAAGTTGTCGCACAGGTATTACCAGTTTAGAGGCGGGTAAAAACTACTGCCTCGCACATTCTTTTTATACATGCAATGTCAGTGTAAAACCCAATTTAACCTGTTAAAAATTAATTCTAATTTATCTGTAATAACTTAAATAAAAAACATTAAAAAACAATTAATTATCAAAACGTTTTATGACCCACAAAAAAGTTTCTTACTCATATGTATCTAAACGTAGAGATTTCAGGTTTTATTGTGATTAAAAAGATTTTTAGGATAATGAGTGCCATCGCTTTCAAAAACCTTTTGATTTTATTTTTTTTAATCAAAAATTGAACAAAAAACCTCTTTTTTTTAAATAAAACTTAAAATAAAAAATAAAAAAAAATTAAATAAGGTAGATGCTTATACAATCTTTTGGAAAAAAAATCAATGTTAAATCTTTTTTTTGTTTAGCTACAAAAAAAAATATATTGTAAACTTATAGGGTTTGTTGTTGGTTAAGTTTGTCTATATGCAACAACAAACCCTATAAATAAACAAGAAATATGGGATTAAATCCTAAATAATATTTTAAAAATATATTGTAAACCTTTCAAAACCATTAAAAGTTAATAAATTGCAGGCAAATTTACTTAACTTTCCTGATTTTGACAGTGCCTCAAAACGACAAATAGCAAGCAAAAGATTTGAAAATTCACTATCCGATACAAAATTTTGTTATCTGTCGAGCTGCGCACTTAAATTTTTACATTTCTTAAATTTCCATTTTGGCATAATGTCCGGCTAGATTGGCAAAATGTCCATGTGTGCGACGCATGATAACGGAATTTTTTTTGCCAAACCTGCGAGGTTATCCATCGTAATCTTTACACACGTGGTTTAAACAGAATGGGGCGACTGCACACACAGCCAGAGCTTTGATGAATTTGCTTTCGGGAAAATTTCCCCCAAAAACTTATCAGTCGCTTTGGGGGCATCCAATGGCCACCGAGGTCACCTAATCTAACTTACTGGGTTTTTTTTATGGGGCTACCTCAAAGGGAGGGTTTACAACTACAGTCCCCAATCTCTTTTGGCTTTAAATCAAAAAATACTCGTCAAGAAATCAGCTCATACCCTGCATGGTGTGGTGCAAAATACAAGGCTCCGTTTAGAACAGTGTGTTCAACTCGACGGAAGACATCTGGATGAAATACTGTTAAGCAAATAAATCCGCATTTCAATTTTATGTTCAGTGCTCTTGGTAAAACTTTGAAACTTTGGATTATTACGTTTATTTAAGTTTGAAAATATAAATCTGCCATCAGACACCCTGTATTGTGACAAGTCAGATTGCGTGTGTGGATGGGGAATTAGCACGGATACTTAGAAGACGGCGAGCCACATATATTGCGGAAAAATTATTTCGAATATAAGCGTGTGAAGAGGTAGCCAAATTTTATAATTTTGAAAACGATATGCATACAAAGCTTAAAAACTAGTTTAGCAATCGGTTTCAAACCTGCTACAAAATAATTGTAGTCTGTGCCTAGTCTAGTGCTTTCACAAAAAAAAAGTTGTTGGAAAGAAACAGGGGAATTAGCAGCCTCCATACAGACAAATTAATTTAATTTTTAAGTCGCTATATCTCCTGTCTTAAAACTCATTTTATTTAGTTATAACATTTTTTTAAAGCACCTTATCTATACATATTGGTTTACTGGGGACACAAAAAGACCAATGTGAAGCGTATAAAAAATTCGGAACAACAAGAGCGCTTGCTTGCACTTTTTTAATTATAAAATTAAGACAAGTAAATAACATATAAAACAATAAAAAAGGTTTCATCTTTGTCTGTTTGATCTTAAAAAAAATCAAAACAAACAATAAAATATGAGATCCTTAAGTTAAACAAGTAAGAGCGCTATATTCGGCTGTGCCGAATCTTATATACCCTTCACATTGGTCTTTAAATATACCCAGCCGAGTAATTTTGTACTGCAAATAATATAATAAAACACCTTGTGCGAGTTTTAAAGTCCATAGAAAAAATAACAAAATTTTAACGTTCGTATGAATAATAGAAATAGATGAAGAAGGTTTGAGGTCCAAAGTTTTAAAAGTTTTCGACATTATTCATATTTAAAGGTAATTAAAACTTGTTAAATCCTCTGCTCCTCTCCAACTTTTTTTTCCAAAATGTATGAATTATTTGATTATTACTTTGTGTATAATATTTAAAGTCAATAGCTGTTATAGTTTCCGCGATATAGCGTATCTAAAAATTTCATACAAATCATTAATTTGTATGGGAGCTACCCCTCTTTCTGCCCCCACTCAAAAAATTTTTTCTTAAGAGCGTAGCCCTTGATGTCCAATTGCTTTTTGTGGAACATTTGATTTCGATATCTGTTATAGTTTCCGAGATATAGTGTATCTAAAAATTTCATACAAATCGTTAATTTGTATGGGAGCTACCCCTTTTTTTGCCCCCACTCAAAAAATGTTTTCCTTAAAGTGTAGGCCTTAGCGTACAATTACTTTTTGTAGAACATTTTAAGTCGATAGCTGTTATAGTTTACGAGATATAGCGCATAAAATATTTCACCAAATTTGTGCAATTGTAGGAAAAATACCTCTTCCCCTGGTCCAATCTGAAAAAACTTTTTCCATTATTTAGGTCCCTTCTTTAGGAGTATCCGTGCCAAGTTTTGTGGCAAAAGTGACTATACTTACTGAGATATATAGGGATATATGCACGGATTTTGTCCTAAAAAAATTGGTTACTTTGGGTTTTCGCTTATATCTCGGTTAATAGTGAACCGATTTTGCTGATTTTAAATAGCGATTGTCTCCAGGATATTTCTAATAGTTTGACACCATTAACTGGTCTGAATTTTTTTTTTTGACTCCGGAAACTTGATTTCAACAGACGGACATGGCTATATCAACTTCCCCATCTATAAGGATCCAGAATATATATACTTTATGGGGTCGCAAATGAATAATAAAGAAATTACAAACGGAATGACAAAGTGATATATACCCTTATCACTATGTGAAGGGTGTAAAAATTTAAAGATAATATATATACACGTTGCTTTTAACTACTGGGAAGTTCTAAAAACGGCCTCAAGCTTAACAAGGGGTTTCTTTTAAACAATGTTTTCAGCTTTTGGAAACAGCAATTAGTATACTTTAAGAAAATATTTGAAAAAGTATGCCATCGTTATATCGGTGACATTTTTTTAGAAGTTTCAGCTCGTCAAACAACCAAAACGGAAGAGGAAATTATACTTTCTTTTTATTCATATTAAATTTCCCAGTTTATCTAGGCGAACTCCCACACACACACATTCTCTCTCTTTTCTAGAATTCTTGTTTCTTTTCACCTGATTAGAAATTGTTTAATAATTATTTATTGTGGCCACAACGAATTCAGCAAGAATATTTTACAAAAATGCAATTTGATATTTTTCTTTTTAAATGATAAACTAAAGCCAATATTTAGCGTAAACAAATGACAGCAACAACATTTAAATTAAACAAAACCCAAGAAAGAAACCTTTTGTTTTGCAACAACCAATATGTTAAAGAAACTGACTTGCATCGTACATAAAGTCCTTAGAAGTAGAAAAACAAGAAGGGTGCGTTTTGGCAAACAATTTGTTGGCTTTCTCTTGTTTCTTTTGCGTGAATATTTTTATGTTTTTATAAGGACATTCTTCATAGACATACAAACACACGTATTTCTGATATAAAACAACTGGCTTTGATTAAACAAGAAAGCAGAAGCAAACAACGACATGAAACAAAAAAACATTCCTGTTTGTAAAGCGATATCGAATGTCGGTTATATGTTGACTGCTCCCAGTCAGTGTTAGTTCTTTAGGAGCAGTGAAGAGAACTACAATAGAACTAAAAGAAAACAGCAAAAGCTACAACATAATAGCAAATTATTGTGTTGGCAAAAATGCATAAAACAACAACAATAACTATGAATTGTTGTCATGTGCAACGTGTGTTTATTATTTGGTGACTGAAAAAACTATTGCACGGTAGGACGTAATATAGAAAAGAAATAAGGCCTGTTCGTAAATGCATCACTACACTGCATTACGAGTGGAAACTTTTACAAGAACTGAAATAAAGTTTAAAAAAAAGTGGATAATGCAAAAGTTTTAGACATTTTTTATTAAAATAATATTTTAGAGTTAAATCTGTGCAGTTAAATATGCTTTTTGCAACCCTAAAAGTCATGATGCAGTGCAGTGATACATTTACGAAGAGGCCTATAATTTCCCAAATGATTCGTAGAAAGCAAAATTTTGATGAAATTTATTAAATATACCATTAAAAAGTTTTTCCTAATTGCATTAGAGTTTAAATAAGATTAATAAATTTTTAAAACTTCTTAAATTTAATACACATTTTGAGTAAATGATCAGCACGGGCATAATAGAAACTATTGAATTGAAAAATTTCCCATAACTTTCTCATTTATATTCTAATCAACCCCGATTTTCATGAAAAAATCATAAGTAACGAGGCACATTTTATTTGAAAGATCGTTTTAACTTAAATCTAGACTTTAAGGTACAAACCAAATCAGAACTTTGTTAAAGGTACTTGGAAGGGTAGGCCTCGACTGCTTAAGCTAAGTATTCTTTGTGGCGATCAGCCAATCGTCTTAGAAGACCCGTCATCGCAAACTACCACTGCGTAATTTAAGAGGATCTTTGACAAGAAATGACGAAGAAAAATTTAATCTTTTCGTATTAATTCCACCACATGTACTAACGTGACTGAACCAGCGTCTGTGGTTGCTAGAAAATCTACACCCAAAAAAACTTTTGCATTATATAACGAATTCGCTCGTACATTGTACGAAATCTTTCATTATTTCGCGCCATGAAATTCTTGAGCAATATACGAAATAAACAAAACTATTTGGTATATTTTACGAAATAAATTTAATATTTTACGAAGTAATTTCAAGTAATTACAAGACGAAAATTATGTTAAAAAAAGTAACATCAAGTATACTGCAATTACTTTTATTACAAGAACAGCGTTGCAATTGTGAAACAAATTGTTTCGGTATTGGTATCACTGACCTCAAGGTTTTGTCAAAACGACCTTAATTGCAATGAGCCTAACGGCAGCGATCATGCGATTGATATCCTTTTTTTCAAATCTTATTAAAGTAGAACTCAAATTCTACACTAATTTTTTTATTGTTGCTTTTCTGATGGCTCAATCTCCTTTCTGCCTTGATTTACTTTTTTACCAAATGAAAAAAAATTCATTTTCATTTCAGTTATTTTTAGCGACAGCTGCTTGAAAAGAAATTGGTTTGGTTTCATTGGATGTATTTTTTGCTAGACTTGTATTTCACCAGTTAAATTTTATATTTCATTAAGTTTAAAACAAAAACTCCGCACCACTTTTCGAGATCTATTTTTAACATATTTTTACAAGCAGTGCTTGACATGGGGGGCAAATAACGGCATTCGATAGCAATCAAATAGAAAAATTCTTATTAGAATTTCTAAAACAAAAACACGGAAAAACTTAACTTTCAAATAAAAGTTTGATTGCTTTCGAATTTTGTATGACACCCCTGAATTGCATTTCTTTGACATTTGCAATCCCTTGGTTGTTATAAAAGCCTTCTTTTGTAAGTCCAAAAAAAATTGTTTAAATAATAAAATTTTAAACTCTCCAAAGCCACTCAAAAATAGTTTTTGTACCACCGTATGCTTCTTTCCATAACGTAGATAAAAATTAATTCTATGACTTTCTGTGTTTGTTAAAAAAGCAAACAAAAACTAAAATAAAGTATTATTTTTCCTAAATTATTTTTTTCTTCTTCTTTATGTTTAAAACAACAAAAGCTGAACAAAAGAGAAATACAACAACTGAATTCAACAAACGAAACAAAATATTTTTGAATAGCTGAAAGTGTTATGTGTGTGTGTGTGTCTTAACTTACACACATACATACGATGCAGTGCCCTGCAAAAAATCTTGGACCACATGGTCCGTTTTAGCTGAAATGGACTAGTTACAACATGGTCCTTGTGTAATGCAGTCATGGACCATGTCATTGTCAAACAAGAACTTGTAGTTACTTAAGTGATATGCGTTCGTGTTTTAACGATTGCGTACAAAAAACACGAACGCATATCACTTAAGTAACTACAAGTTCTTGTTTGACAATGACATGGTCCATGACTGCATTACACAAGGACCATGTTGTAACTAGTCCATTTCCAAGTTGTTTGTAGGTAGGATAGAGTAGTTTTGAAACTACTCCGACGTAATGCAAATCTGGGTTAAGTGGTCCGGTCCTAGGACATCATAATGTTTAAAAGACCATGTTTTTTACATGCATTTGGGTTAGTTTTGGAGTAATCCTACTCCTTTATGGACTAGTCCATACACGCATGTATGGACTAGTCCTGTTTTCTGCAGGGTGATAACATTTACAACTACATAAACAAAATAAACTAAACAACTGCTAACTATAGCAAACAACAACAAAAACTATTATAAAGATATCATTTAATTCCCCTTTGTTCCATCAATTTCTAAAGATAAATAGTAAATGTCCTTTCAATAGTGTTTGCTTTGTTTTCTGGACCATCCAACCGGCCATATACTTTTGTCAATTGTGTCTTTTTTTTGCCAAAAAGGACACCAAAAATAGTAATATAATAGTGAATAAAATGGTAGAACAGAGAACATTAAAGCAGTTGTATGTAAAAGTTGTTTATCGTATCATGTTATGTAGATGCCAATAAGATTTTCTATTTTATTAAGAAATTTGTTTAAAAATTTATCAAAAATGATAAAAGAGAAAGTTCAAGGAAAATAAGGATAGAAAAAACTGAGACATAAACAATTCCCTCAAAAAACAATATTTCTTTTAAAAAATGTTATAATTTCATTTTTTATGTTTTTTTAAACAAAATTAAATTTGCGTTGACTTTCAACAACACTTAAAAGTTCAAACAATTCTTACAATTTCTTACTTTCGTTCACTTCAATAATTTAATAAATTTCGAAAAAAAATTTAAAAGATATTTTAAAGGCAAGTTTTTAACTAGAATTTCTTATTGGTTAAACTTTTTTGTAAGAGAAAAAAATTCTCAATTTTTTAATTTAATAAACATTGCCTTTTTAAGCTTTTTTTAATGCCTTCTGTGGTGTCTCTTTTACCTTGTAATTAAATTGTCGACTTTCTTTATTGTTTGGCATCAAAGAAGACATTAGACCGTTTAGAATCAAACACCCACAGCAACAAAGTAAATACGTTCTCTGACAATGTGCTACTGCTATGATGGTTTCAAATATTAAATATAATTTTACTTTTAAGTTTTTTTTTTGTTTTAACATTGTAAAAAATATTGAATTTAAAAAGATATTGGAAAATATTAGAATACCAAACTTTGAAAACAATTCTTGTTGACCACCATATTGCCTTTCGACCTTAACCTGGGCTAATTGTTCTTAAATTATAATTTCAAGACTCATAGTCTTAAAAAATGCAAATAGTACGCGAAATACGAAAAAGGACTTTCGGGCATAATTTCTGCAAAAAGTTGTTAATCTTATACTCGTATTTGCCCATAAGAAGAAAAAAGTGCCAAAAGTATAAATTAACACTTTTTTACTTTCTTATTAATAATCTGGGTCAATAGTCGTAACTCAATATTTCTAAACTCGTATATATTTCTAGATCTCAAAAAAGCTAAAGGGATCAAAAATGTAAACAAAAGTATTTTTTGTCTACTTTGTTTACTTCCGACCTCAGTCTGAGTAAAAAGCCCTTAATTTTATTTATTGTCATAAACTCAAAAAATGCAAAAAAAAAAAGTGCCAAAAATATTACTTTTTGTGCATTTTGCTGACTTTTGACTTTAATCTGTGTCAAAAGATGTTAATCCCGAGAATGAAGGTATTCAAAGGAAGTTCGTGCAACCAAAAATCTGCCCACAAGTGAAAGCTCTGTTTAAAACTCAATAACTTACGCTGCGAGTTTTAAAAGTCGAATGGTATTATTCTTATTATGGCTATGGAGAAAGCAAAGTCTCTTAGCGAAGTGTGTTGGGTATTTCCACGACACATAAACTAAGGTCTCATTCTCCAGGTTATTTTTTTTAAGGACACTTAGTCCTCCAGACAGGTTCAGCAACTTTTGACTCTTACCTCAGCTCTGACTTGTATAACCTTTTGCCATCAGGCAATAGTTCTCCGATAATGAACACAATACCAGTACATCCATCCGCGACCCCATAAAGTATATTTATTCTTGGTTTTTTTAGATAGGGAAGTTGATTTAGCGATTTCCTTAGTGATATCAAACTATCAGAAATGTCGGCAAGAAAATCGCTACTGAAATCCAGCAAAATCGCCTGAAAACTGACCGAGATACATATAAGCCAAAAACCATGACTACCTCTGTTTATCTAAATTTTGTACATAAAACCCTCTACAACTGCCCCTAAGTTGCAATGTGAGACCGACTTTCATACATTTTTCCTCACGAACATTTTTGTGGAATATACTTACACCCTAACAGAGTTACCACACAAATCTTAATTTAAATTTTTTTTTTTAAATCGCCCCTTAGCTTCCAGGGTACTCCTACGAAGGTCATATATAAAACCGACCCACCCCAATTAATTTTTCCTCGCAAACCTTTTTATGGAGCATCTCCAGCCCCTTACATATTTGCCATAAAAACTTTTAAAAAATTATGATAAATGAACAACTTACACGGAGTCGCCCCTAGAGGAATAAAATGTATTACAGACACCCATTAGTTTTCCCTTTCAAACAAATTTCCAGAACATACTAGCCCCCTATCACCATCACCTAAGGGGGTTTCCATACAAAGTTTACAAAAATTATGTAAAAAACGACCAAAACTTTCCTAGAGCACGGCTTAAAAAATAAAGTGTACGACAGACCCCCATTAGTTTTACCACCCAAACATTTTCCTAGAACACACTTACCCCCTTTCTTCACCCTCTTAGGGGGTTGCCATACAAAATTTTAAAAAAATAGGTTAAAACTCCCTACAACTTCCCCGTATTCACACTCAGAGGGTAACAATATAACACTGACCCCATATTACAAAATTAAAAATATTTTTTTCATAAATAAAAAAAAAATGAATAAAAATAAGAAAAAAAGTTCGGAATTTCGATTACGATTAGGCACAGCTGAATATAGCGCTCTTACTTGTTTTTGTGTGTGCATACTTTTCCTAGTGGAAGGCAGCTTTCCAGAGCGTTATATGGCAAGTCTTCGCTGGGTTGATTGGTAAACCAGCAGCACTTGAGGGAAAGGCCTCAAGCAAACAAAGAACTAATTTAAGTTGATATTTATCTAAAGTTTCTCAATGTGCATACATATGTACGTATATGGAAGTATGTGAGTATTTGAATATTCAAAGAGGCTTTTATGTTTTAACCAAATTTTACAACAAAGAGTCAACGCCTTAACAACCCTTTCAAAGAAAGAACACAAAACCAAATAACATTTAATTTACAGACACAATTTTCTATACAAAAACTATTAGATTTGTAAAAAGTTAAATTGTTTCCAATAATATTAAATAAAAGAAACTTACAGAACAACGTCGATATTTTCTTATAATAGTCAAACCATTGGAGTCCTAAAAAACTGGCGCCATTTTGGAAAGAATTTTATAATAAAAACAGGACTTGCGGTTTTATAAAAACTCACTTAAACACATATTAGATGGAAACGTAAAAAGACGATAGAAAGAACCAACCACAGAGATCCTTTAATACGTTTTTATCTTGCAATGATTATAATTTTTTATTGCTGCACACTTCATAGAAGTTTCATACTTAAAATGGTTCTTTTGGCAAATGGCGTTAAGTTCGGCATGTGTAAATATGATTTTCTTTACTAAATTGCCATTAAAACCGAATTTATTACTGTTGCATAAAAAACTCCATCCTTAGTTTGGGCCACAATCATAATATAAAAAGAAAAAACATAAAAAGATTTTATTTTAACAACACTTTGGTGACAAAAAGCTCTCTTGGCTTTTTTTATTTGTTTCCCTTTTGCGAAGGCAGCACCACACAACCAAAAGGTACTTAAAGGTTGGGTAAAGTGATTTTAATATGTCGACCTACAATAAAAAAAAATAGCAAACGTATTTGTAAAAATATAAGAGATTCATACATATATGGCGTTATGAACAAAGAATTGGGCTGGTGAAAAAGTAATTTCGTACTGAAACGAAAAACACAACTCTGCTTGAATGAAGAATAATCTCAAAGTAATAAAAAAATTTACAAAATACGGCAACTATTCAAATTCTTTAAATATCTTTGAATAATTCGTTTGAAATTTTCAGAAGCATTCTCTTCGCCTTTTTATACTTCTTCGTTAAATTTAGATTTTGACAGGTCGTAACATTCATTTTATTAAGGTAAAGTCAGCTTAAAGTAATCAAAGGACACTACAAGACATTACTTGCAGGCTTTTTCCCCTCGTTAATGTTTATTTTTTTATGTTCGTAAACGAACTTAAATGTCTTCAATTTTGTTTCCATTTTCTTACGGTACTTTGGTGTAAAATAAAATTAAAATTTATTAAGGCACATCAAGAAATCATAACTGCTTTTAATAACAATAAATTTTGTTACAAAGAGATGTTAAATTATTATTTACACGGAAAGAAAAAAATTTTTGTTTCAATAATAAAATATACTCTGAAACAACGAATACGTGATAAAGGAATTCTGATTTTGTGCTGACGTTTAGGTTACGCTTAAAAATAATTGTTTGAGAACCACCTACAATAGACTCAAAACATTTCCTGAGCCGATTTAACGATGTCCATTCGTTCGTCCCCTGAACCCCGCCTTGAAGTTAAAGTACAAATGGAATTTTTTTATAGTTTAATAAAATAAGAGAAATTTTGTTTTGTTCGATTCATAATTGTTTTCATATAAAGCATATGCAAAGCCTATGATGGAGAGAGCAATTGACGTTCGTGCTTCAATTCTTTTAAAATATAATAAAAACTATGGGTTTAGACTCTTTGGCGGGGATCAGAGCCACAGAGGTCTGTGTAAACACCACTATGTGTAGAGTCCTCAGGATAATGTGGGTGTTTTATAACCCAGGGGCAACGAGGTTTC
The DNA here is from genome assembly GCA_963583895.1 of Melanophora roralis. Classification (NCBI taxonomy): domain Eukaryota; kingdom Metazoa; phylum Arthropoda; class Insecta; order Diptera; family Rhinophoridae; genus Melanophora; species Melanophora roralis. The sequence goes on from OY757188.1 coordinate 64,834,932, forward strand.
TTTTGCATTCGCGAAGGAGTGATTGTAAACTCCTAGTAGGGATGATAACAAGTCATTGTTGGACAGCAAGACGGCAGACCAGCGATGACTGCCAGTTCTGTTGTGTACCCGAGCCTCTCTGTTGAGCATATTCTATTTTATTGTCCAGCGCTCGTGCGCTCTAGAGCAAATTGTCTAGGATCTTATTTGCTTCAAGATCTGAAAGAAATATTTAGGGTCGGTAAGATTAGGCCGCTGGCATTTGCCAAGAGAGTGCATTCTGGATTTCATTGCATCGAATTAGTTAAACTGGTTATTGTTTCTTTTTGTCTGGTCTTAAAGGCAAGCTAGTTCAACCTAAGCAAACATATTCCAAGTCACTCTACAATAGCCACCGTAAAAAAACTGCTTACCGAAAGTGGCCCAAAAGAAGCCAATAGTAAGACGAAGTGTATTAAGCCATACAGAAGCTAAAAATGTGGCACATATAGCGACACTTGCTCATATGGCAACTCGAGCTGTGCTAGGGCGATACCAAGAGTTCAAAAAGGAGCAAACCCGCTTATTCTAAAAGAAAGAAAAAAGGATTGGAAAGATAGTTAAGCGATTGAGGATTATGGAATGAGAAGCGACCTCAGAAAATTTAACTAGCTGATAAAGCGTCAAACAAAAAACACACATACTGGCATAGCTGCATATAGAAATGAAACTATTAATCTGGTAGCACGCTGATTGTCCTGGGGATTTCGAGGAAGCATTTGTTCATTCTATTAGCGGTTAAAGCAAACGCAAACGGAATATCTGCTGAAAGCATGAAAACATGCCCGATGATTAAAATTTCCAAACTTGACAATCTGATACAACCTTACAGTGTGGCTTTAGGCCAAACAAATCAACTTTCGACCTATTAATCTTTCGGCGAACGAAGACAAGACTAAGCTTATGTTTGCAAGTTGCAACATATTTCTGATAAACAGTTTAAGAGCAAAGTTCGTTTTCGAATAAATAGAATAACACTCTACAATACGCACTCTCTACCAGTTCTTCGTTATAGTGCTGAAACATGGGTACTTAGAAAAGTTGATGAAGCGTTGCTGGGTATTTTTAAGAAAATATCTGATCTGTATTTGTCGTTGAACGAGCTGTGAGGCGTGCCATGTCGATCGAATAAGCACAAATTCTTAAGCCAAAGAGACTGAGACTCCGGTAGAAGGACCAAGTAAATGAAGACAAGCAAATCCTTAGTAGAAAATACTCACTAAATAGGCCAAAACCAACTTATGCAAGTATTTAAGTTCATAAAAACGGAAAGTAAAGCTATATTTACACCGCTTGAGTTCTCATCTGAGTTCTGTTTAAAAAAAAATAAGTTTAAATTTTTATGAGTGTCAAAAAACAATTTAATATTTTTTATTTTTAGTATTACAACAAAAATTTAATCCGGTAGCCTTTAAAAACTTACATTTAAAACTCAGACGTAAGAGAGTTTAAAAATAGAATACGTTCTATCTTTAACTGAGATTAGACAAAAATATTAACAAACAAAACAGACATGTTATTAGACTATATAAATGAGTCTTAGTTCTGAAACTCAGATGATAAATCAGATAGTGGAAATATAGCTTAAAAGTAACTCACGATCGGTCCATGATTAAGTATGGGTTCAATATAAGTCATACTTTAGAAATCACATTATATTACATAAACTTCTAATAAATAATGCTATCAAAATATAAATACCCAAGCACAAATCCTTATATCCCTACCCTTATTAAAACTCCTCTTAATAGAATGATTAACCCATTTAAAAAATTATTAACAAGTAACAACACTATATTCGACTGTGCCGAATCTTATATACCCTTCACATCGTTCTTTTTGTATACCCCAAGAGCCGATATTGCAAAATTGTTTTCAAAATTTGAATACCAAAACAAAATGTTAGGGTTTTGCTGATATTTAGGTCGTAGTGAATCTTTCTTGCTGATTTTCAATTGCGATCTGCTTAGGAATATTTTTAATATTTCGCCAACAAAGCTTGATCTGTTGGATTTGACTTGGCTTTCAAAACTTTATTTCGACAGACGAATAGATCCAGGATGTATAAATACTTTATAATACAGACGAATAGATCCAGGATGTATAAATACTTTATGGAGTCGCAAATTAATATTTAAGAAAACAAAAATTACTTTCTGTGTATTTTGTGTTAGAATAAGACGGCTTTTAGACTTCAAACAATAACAATGTCTGAATGTGTTCTTAAAATTAAATGGTCCATTAATAACTAAAGAGGAAGAAAATCTTTATTGTGGTTATTTTTAATACTTTTTTTCAAATTTAAAACTTAATATTGCTGGGTAAGTTACAGATAGAGAAAGAACGCAAATTGCAGCATTCTTAAATTATTTCGAAAGAACTTTATAATTTTTATTCAAACTTGTTTTATACAATTAATTCGATTTCACTCATGCTAAAGTTTTCTAGTGTTATCGATGCCAAATTTTTTATAAAATTGATTTTTCTATGAAAATGAAAAATTCAAATAGCAAAAACAGAGTTTACCTTTAGCTGATAACCAGGGCAACCAAAAGCATGCTTTTTAAAAAGGGTTTTGCGCGCATTAAATATGTCGTTAAAAATAAAAATAAACGCTTTAAAAACAGGATTGAGTAATAGAAACTTTAAAGGATGCATTTTATATAAAACGCAATGTTTCATGTAAAAATAAACAAATAAATACATTTGGAACTAAAAGTTAGTAACACGAACGTATTTATGTAATAAAAAAAAGTCGAGCAATCTTCTTGCTGAAACAGGGGAGTTATGGCTTCGCAGCCGCTTCACCATCCGCAAAGACATAAACGGTTTTGAAAGCAAACCTTACTTCTAAAGTGGCCGTGTTAGCTAAATTAAAACGTTCTCAAATAATATAAAAAGTTAAAGTAAATTAAAAAAAAACTGCATCTGCACAGCCTGCCAATATAAGCCCAATACTGCATGTGCTTAAAGCTGTAACACGAATATTACGTTTTAGAAGGTGCACGTCTGCTGCGGGTCATAAAGAACTTGCATTAAACAATAGAAAACTGGGCTAATTAATGATCCCGATACTTCCTGCTTACGATGTGAAGGTAAGGATGCGTTTATACAGTTCATGTTTTGCCACATTTACAGCAGACTTCAGGCCCAAACTTCATCGAGAAGTTGGACTGATGAGTCCAAAAACGCAGCATTTTAAATTGTTGTAAGTTTAGGTAGAGTAAACGAAATAACGAATCAACATTGCCAAAAACGATACAAAAAAGGAAAGGAGAAACATAAAATGATTTTGAATAATAATTTTTAAACGTTTTTAAGACTAGTCCGGTAGCGATTTTTTGTCAAATCAAAATAAACCAGAATAGATTTTGCTTTAAAATAAGTATTTAAACTAAAAAACAAAAACTGACAAAAGTTAAAAGTTTTTTACTTTATTTTTAGCGATTTTATATATTAATAAATAATGGCTCGAGTAAATTTTTCGGATGACCTTTCTTTTGTTTATAGTTACGTTTTTTCAGTTTTCGGTTTTTGAATTTTAGTTATTTTCACTTATTTAATTTTCCCAGGGATAGGTTAAAAAAAAAACAAATTAAAACTTTGTCCTTTAAAGCTTAAGATAAAACTGTTTAACATTTTTTAAAGACTGTCGAAGATTCTATTAGATATTAGAAAAAATTTAATAAATGAAAATAAATAATAAATAATTATTAACTTTATTATTTTGAAAAACTATATGACCTTAGGCCAAAAATTGAAAACGTAACTATAATCTATTATTTTTAATTAAAATAAAAAAAATGTTTAAATGCTTTTAAACATACATACATACATACATACATACATACATACATACATACATACATACATACATACATACATACATACATACATACATACATACATACATACATACATACATACATACATACATACATACATACATACATACATACATACATACATACATACATACATACATACATACATACATACATACATACATACATACATACATACATACATACATACATACATACATACATACATACATACATACATACATACATACATACATACATACATACATACATACATACATACATACATACATACATACATACATACATACATACATACATACATACATACATACATACATACATACATACATACATACATACATACATACATACATACATACATACATACATACATACATACATACATACATACATACATACATACATACATACATACATACATACATACATACATACATACATACATACATACATACATACATACATACATACATACATACATACATACATACATACATACATACATACATACATACATACATACATACATACATACATACATACATACATACATACATACATACATACATACATACATACATACATACATACATACATACATACATACATACATACATACATACATACATACATACATACATACATACATACATACATACATACATACATACATACATACATACATACATACATACATACATACATACATACATACATACATACATACATACATACATACATACATACATACATACATACATACATACATACATACATACATACATACATACATACATACATACATACATACATACATACATACATACATACATACATACATACATACATACATACATACATACATACATACATACATACATACATACATACATACATACATACATACATACATACATACATACATACATACATACATACATACATACATACATACATACATACATACATACATACATACATACATACATACATACATACATACATACATACAAATATGGATGTCGGAACCGGATTTGAAAATAACTTAAAGATATTTTTAATGGTCGCTTTTAAATCCGATTTCTTGACAACTTAGAATAAAATATATAAGTATTTTTTAAAATATTTTCGAATTTTAAATAACTTTTACGAAAAATGTTTTTTTTTTTAATAAAATATTAAGGTAATTTATTTACAAAAGTTAAATAAAAATTTTGTTTCATTTGTTTTCTTTAAACTGAAATCAACTATGAATTAAATTATTGATTAAACTTAAAATGCACATCTTTTTCATTTAAAAAAACTTTAAATGTAACAAATTCAAATAATTTCAATCATAATAAAATTTTAAACTTTCTATGTTTTTTATTTTAGAAAACCCTGAAAAAATAAAAATATTTAATTGAAAAAACCTGAATAGAAAGATATTCAAACAAATGTTAAGAAATATTTTTGTTTCACAAAATTAGAACCAAACATTTGTATTTTTCAAGAAATACATATCTTGAATAATTTTTTTAAACAAAAAGGCATTAGTCTGTAGACTCTTTACCACCGCTTTCAGAGCGCTCCGATTGGGTTTAAAATGTGTGGCTCCAATACAAAACCAAATTTTTGTATGAAGTTAAAAGTCTTTACCACCGCATTTAAAAAAACTTTAAGTTACTTTAATGCATTTTTTCATGCCCAAATCTATGAATTGCTGCAAATTGTAAAAAGTATATTGAATCACAAGTTATTTATTCCCTGCACAAAATATGACTCCCCCATAGTGAAATATTGAAAAAATAATTGTCAGTTCTTTAAAGGTTCATTTTTAACTCTACTTTGATACACTCTGAACATTTTTTTTCTCTGTCAATTGCATGTCAAACAAAATGACAAAATTAAATTTCAGTCAAAAACGTCACAAACATACAAAAACAAATTAAATTTGACATTTTTTCCAAAAAACAAAATGCATATAAATCACAACATACATACATACAACATCATTAGAACTGTCACAAAGTCAGTTTCAATTAGGGCAACACCAGCAGATACAAAATTGTAGATGAAAAAATCAAGCAACAAAAGTAACAATCAACCATTCAAACATTGAAATTGCAAATCTTCTTGCAGAAGTAAAATTTTTATTATTTTGCATTAAATGCACTTTTACTCCCGAAAAAAAATGTTTAGATACAAGTAAAAAATAAACGACAAAGTCTTGATTGATTTAACAGCAGTACGAAGCCATATGTGATGATTCTGTCAGGTTGTAAGAGAGTTACTTACTCCTTTAAATAGTACTTTTAGCATCGTAACAACCATAATCATTTTAGCTTTTTATGATACAAAATATAGAAAATATGGATTTTAGACGAAATGGTGCAACAGCCAAACAAACAAAGAGAACAAATATAAAATAATTTTCTGACATTTTTCTTATCCTGTTTGTAGTTTCTATTAAAAATCAAAAGAAACTTAACTGTATAAACGAAAACAAAACCATTCGGCATGGATGGAAGTGAATGTGGATGCATAAATGTACTTTTGACTGACTATTGAATTACCTTTGATTTGTGACCGTTGGGAATATTTGTACTCTTTGGAGATTTAATTTTTTTTTTGTGGTTGTTGATGCATGCCTGTAGGGTTGCATTTTTTTAAGTATTTAAATCGACCGTAGGTAGTTGGAAAATTTACATAAAATTATTGGATTTCTTTGTGCAAGTAAAAGAAACGTGTCTTTAAACAATATGTCATTCGTGACATAAAAATGTAAGATCTTGTGGAAAATTACGAAATATGTTTTTAAAAATTAATTATGATCTAATTCCTCTATCGACTTACTTAGACTTAAGCAACTGGCCTTGTTTTATTTACGGAACAACAAATATGCCATTTTTCAACTAAGCCTTTCTTAAGCGTGGAAATTTATCTCTCAGAAGCTGAAACGCCTTTTCATTTCTGTCGATAGCTTCGGCAAAATTTTTTATCAAGCCTAATTTAGTACCGTATTAGCGACAAAAATATATTTGGCTTCCAAGTAGCTTTTGCTTAATGGGTTAGTATTTTATTTTAAGAACCAAGACTTGTGGTTTTGTTTTAAAGACATGGTTTTCCATCAAAATAAAGAGCAAAAATCGATCATACTTAGTCTTCTGAGCAATTATCGTTTTATTTTTGTGGAAGACAATGCAAGACGGAAATAGGACGTGCAATCTATGGCGGCAGTAAGGCAGTGCTGAAAGGTCTAGAAGGGCAGCTTTAGAGGCTTGTAGTTGACGGCAAAATCGCAAGACATGTCTCTACTGGGTGCCGGGCTACTGTATTTCTTAATCGAAAATTGCCAATGATGAGGTTGCGTATATTAGACAAGGTGTATCACGCCTAGACTCCTGTGGACAAGGTTGGACAAAGTGGGTACTAACCTGGGTTTTGGTGAGAGCATGTAGACAAGGACTAGGCTAAAATCAGCTTTCCATGGGGGCTGACGATAGTGCATATATCGACGGGCCATGATTTTTTCCGTTCTGTTACGAAGAAATAAGAGTGCTTTCTGAAAAATTAAACATTGCTCTATAACCCAGAAGTTGGAACTAGATTTTCTAACGAGCTTTTGTGCGAAATAACTGGAAGAATCAGACCAGGCTAAATTCGAAACGTTTCAAGTGTATTTTTAATCTGACCAAAATAAGACTAAAAGACACCGTAGTCGCAATTATCGGTCTCTGTCGATTTGGCACCCTTGCCTAAATTAGGGTACTGCCTTGCAATGACGTTTGTAGGAGTCTTTAACATGCAAAGAAGAAGAAAAATATCTGAAACTTTTTTTGTTTCGTCTGGCGCTAGACGATGTTCCGATCAGGTATTTTATGATCAGCAGGCTGGACAGTTTTTCGGATGTGGCTAACATAAACCTTTTTAGCTTATAATCCTTCATCAGGGAAAGCATTTAGTGCGTGAAAAAGAACCAGAACGGAGCTACTATCGCCAAAGTTATAAATAAGCCTCTACCATAGACTATCGGACTCCAATAATCTAAACTTATCTTTCCGCCTCTCTCTCTCTCTCTCTCGCTCTCTCTCTCTCTCTCTCTCGCTCTCTCTCTCTCTCTCGCTCTCTCTTTCTCTCTCCTTTCTCTCTTTCATGTACATGTACGCTATGGGATCGAAGTAACTGACCCACGTGGGTTGCACCTTAATATTTTAAAATTCCCGCAGCTGCCTGATCTACCTGATCTAACTCTTACTACTTAAGGACTGTATGAAAATTGTTACTCACGTCCATGGAATTTTTCTAGCAACTAAGTACAATAACTGCAAGCAAAATCCCGTAAAAAATTATGATGCGAGGATTAATTTGGGCGACCCCGAGATGGATTTTGCGTTTACTCGGATGATCTTGGGATTAGTTTCTAATATCGTATGCCTAATGGTTGCGGCGTATTTTAGGCCGAAATATTTGCTGTCTATGAGGCATTCAGGCTACTTTGTTACTATAATATTCACGGAAATGCTGGGATATTTGTAGTTGTTAGGCGGGACTTCTGTCACCCATTAAGCACTTTACTACGTCTTTACTGGTCAGGCAATGTAGGGAACAGTTTTCTAAGCTGGGTCGTATATCTAGTATTACTTCAGTCCAGATCCCTACGCATAAGAGCCATTTTAGCAAAAAACAGGCGGAAGAGCTAGCTAAACTGGGTTCGGTCCTACATTTTTCTACTACGAAGTCAATTGATTTTTCCTTAGGGACTTTTCAGAGCGGCACCGTCAATCACTTTCTTAAATGGCTCAGAGTAGGTAACGTAGGGTGATTTGGCCCTTTTTTTGATTGTAACCATACAGTCCAGTTGTAGAGCCGTGAACGAAGAAATGTATTGAGGTTGATATCGATCCTAATGGATGACAAGAAAGTGGGTTAACACGCAAGTAGACACGGACTCCCTTTTAACGACCACTGTCTTCTTTGCGAATATTTTGCCCGTCCCTCGAGAAGACATATAACTCTAGGTATATGCTGATCTATTATATACCTCTCGACCACAAGTTGGATCTAGTACTCCATATCTTAATCCAGGTTCGGGTTCTACACAATGATACAGCTGAACGTTTTTTAGCGTCAGGCTAAAAATAACAAGAAACCCGCTAGATTGCCATCACTGATCTGCGAAAGCTTTGTTACCTTTTAAGGCTGGACTTAACATGCTTATAAGATACATTACAATAACAAAGTGAATATAGTGATTTAAATACCCTAAAGAGACTTGCGGGAACACATCTGGCATATGATATGGAACTGTCAAAACTCTGTCACCAGACACTACTTGACAGTTCACGTGTGTCAAACTACCATTACACCAACTAACCAAAGTTAATTATCATTCTTACCTCTTACAAAGATGAGTTACTTTGTTTGCAAATATCTTTATTATTGTAATGACAAGAAAAGTACCATAAAAGATAATTAAATTTTTCAGGTTTTCGTTTCACTTAAACATGGGACAGGTTTTTATAATATCCAGTTGACATATGGAAAATGTGTATCAAAGAAGAAATGCATCCAAATGGCAGCATAATTTAATACTCATCATATGGTACTTATACAAGTTGTTAATATTTGTTCAAGCAGTGAATGCGGTACACGGTTACACTTATCACTACAAAATATCACCACCACCACCACCACCGCCATAAACAATTACAATTTCTAGCACAAGAAAATCTTTACCACATTGTACTTGTTTGCTCACTAAACAAATTCTTTAAATTTCAGCAAAATCTCGAGTCTCAAGCATCTGGGGTAGAGATTTAATTCATACCTTGTACCGAGTTCATATATATTTAACTTCAATAGTCATTATAATCATCATCTTCTTTATTAAGTTTGTTGTCATTCTTTGTGAAAAACAAAAAAGAAAAAAAAACAGATAGACAAACAAATAAACAAAAGGGACGTCGAAGTCAATCAAATCGCAATTGCGAGGGGTTTACTACAACAAGACACACACACACGTACGCAAATAGTCATCAAAATCAATTTGAAAAAGAAACACAACCTCAGGCTCTATAAAGTGCAATGAAAACCCTTCAGAAAAACAAACTCAAATGCTACCGATAGATCAACAGAAAAAAGGTTTTTAATGTTGCTGTTGTTTTTCACGGCCAACTGTCATTGACTATTAAGTTTGAACTTTTTCATCCCCTTCGTGGTTTTTTTGATGCGCGCATTCGCAAAGTCATTCAATTATTGCTTTTGTATCTGCAGCCACTTCAACAATCCGCCGCCACCCCTGTTTTATTTATTTACTGGCCATAATGTGCTTACAACCCTATTAATTCACTGTGCGATCAGGACATGACACAATCCTCTCGATATGGTTTAGTTGTCTAGAGACTCTGGGGATTTTGTTCTTCTTCATTCTCGCTTAACAGGCATAAGTAGTTAATGTTTATGAACCAAAAATGAAAAAAAAAGGAATGAGTAAGTTGAGTGACTAAGAAGGTCTCCTGCTGGTAAATTAACACGATAAGTACTTGATGGCCTTCAATGTTGCGGAAGTAATTCACGTATAGACAATAAAACTATTACCCCATTAACAACAAAATCAACAACAAAAACTACAACATTATTTTACTAGAAGACAGTAATTATTGGCCCGCTAAATAGTCAGTCAGTGAAAGGAGTTTGCATTTTATTAACTTGATGTTAATGTTTTTTGTTGTTTGTTTTTGTTATTTCTATTATTTATAGATTAGAATTTATTAACTGAATATAAATCAATTGTTTCAAAAGTGGCACTGCTTTTAAACTTAACTTTCTTATTTATTTGTCCGCTTACACAAAAACAAACTCAAAAATTTTTTAATAAACCAAAAAATTGATATAATGTTGATTTCAGAGACTTATATGTATCCAAGCAACCAACGTATGCATCAATGAAATTTTCCATAAACGTGTTATTTCGTCGGTTTATTGCCCACCCAGATTCTTTATAGCTAAGGTACCCGCTTCATAGCTGCTGGAGACTATAACGCAAAGCAAAAGCACTGGGGCTCCCAGAGGTCGCGTCTTGTATGATTCGAAATGGGACTTTACGTTTCAACTAGACAACCAACCTATTGGCCAACTAACCACAATAAAATTACCGCCTGTTGTTCCTAGACGTACTATAAAAATGGGCTTCCGGTTTTCAAATGTTGTTAACCTAAATGATAAAAAAGCTCCCGGGTTAATAAAATAAACAAAAAAAGCTTTAAGAGCTACCTTTAGCAGATAAAAGAATAATTCTTTTTATTTTTAATGCCATTATACGACTTGATCATTTCCTACTAACATAAAAAGTAGCCTTAGTTTAGATGATTCCTAAGCCTGGTAAAGATCCTTCAAAGGTGGAGTCTTATAGGCCTACAAGTATATTACCCACGATGTCAAAATTGTTTGAGAAACTGCTTAAGAACGAGCTGGCCCCGATCTTAAATGACAACAACTGCATTTCAAATTACCAATTCGGCTTTAGAAGTCAACATAGTACCATCGAACAAACTCACAGGCTGGTACAGGTTATAAGAAAAGCCTTTGAGGAAAAGAAGTACTGCTCCGCGCTTTTTATCGATGTCTCTCAAGCATTCGATAAAGTATGGCATGTACTCATAAAGACCCTAAAGACGCTACGAACCAGCTACAACTGCACGTAACCCAAGTTGAGAAATAAGCAAAGTTATGGGGAATAAAAATAAACGAACAAAAATGTACACACGTAACTTTTACCTTACGCAAAGAGACGTGCCCTCCAATCACTATTAACAACCATATGGTGCCTCAACGATCCGAGACAAAATATCTTGGTATTCACCTGGATCGCCGCCTTACGTGGAAGACACATATAGATGCGAAGTTGACGCAAATGAGACTTAAAGTTACACAAATTCATTGGCTAATTGGCAGAAACTCTGGCCTTCGTCTTAATTGTAAAATTCTACTCTACAACTCGATTTTGAAACCAATTTGGTGCTACGGTATACAATTATAGGGGCACTGCTTCCGCCTCCAACATAGAAGAAATTCAACGTCGTTGAAACAAAATCCTAAGAATGAGAACTGGTGCATATTTGGCTTAAAAGTGGCGTTTTGTATGATTCCCTATCTAAAGTTGTTCTGAACGTAAAAGCAATTGAGCAACAATTTTATTGGCCAAATGGTCAAAATAAATTTTCAGATATTTTTAAATATTATAGAAAATAATTAAGTGCAAAGCCACCATTGCGTAATCTAAGAGGATCCTGGGAAAAAATTAAAAAAGAAAATTATCTATTTGCAAATCATTTAAGAAACGTATCCACTTCCAAAACATGTACTGGTATGTGTGAACTAACTTCTGTTGTAACTAGACACGGCTTATAGAACTATCTTTCTAAGCAAAATTAGGGTTTTACAGGCCGATTACAAATGCTTAAATTGTTCGAGCTTAAATGATAACAACTAAATTCCCAATTACAAAGTTGGCTTAAGACGACAAAAAAATACCATCCAACTAGTCCACAGGTTGGTATAGGAAAAAGAAGTACTCTTCCGCGCCCGTTATCGATGTCTTTCAAGCTTTCGATATGGTATGGCATGAAGACCTGTTAACCAAACTAAAGCTAAACTTGTCAGTGAATCTCTTTAAAATGGGTCCACTTAAGTTGCCATTACCCAATAGAGGCTAGCGTACTTCAAAATAAATTCTAGGACCAATTCTTTACTGCATTTACACAGTAGACATGCCAATCAATAACCAAACATACACGCCGACATTTGCTGATGATACTGTTGTTCTCAGTACTCATGAAGAACCTAAAACAGCTTCGAACCAAGTGCAACATCATGTTATTACAGGAAGGAAATGAGAAAAGTTATGAGGAAAAACAAAAAAAAACGTTCAGTTTTCTGAATATTTATTCGGGTCCCAGTTAACGATTAAACATGGAGTTTAGCCATATGCTGAAAGCTGTTTGTGCGTTTAGTAATTACCCTGCGGGGAAGTGGACTGGTCCAAAACTATTGACGTGAATGGTCCGTTAGGGTAGGGACTGGTTCTAGTTCCTACACTTTATATGAAGAGAACCTGTCACTTTTACATTGTGTTGTCATTGGAGCGGGGAATTGGATCAAAACTAACACCTCAGAACGGGTTTAAGGCCAATCCTATATAAGCAAATTTTGCATTAATTGTTTAAGATCCTGCTCAATATTCTTTGTTTGTGTTTACTCGCGTATATAAAATAGATGTATGCTTATGTGTAGGGACCAGTACTTCTATTTTTCCCCTTAACTTTTTTAACACCTTTTAACCAGTTACTTGACGTGTGCCTATTTAACCGATCACGACCAACAACTTTTGTCCAATTCATGTTTTGTACCTGTACAAGGACGGGTACGCCGACCAATTGACACCCATTTCCCGCAGGGTACCTACACGCGTTCAACTTTTGCGTTACTAAACGTTAGTTTACTTTTTTTATTATATTTATTTAGAGAATTGAAAAAATATTATTTATATTAATTTATTACATGATTTACTTATTTATTTATTTAAAATGAGTTTTCGTTTTATTTAAAATAAAAAAATATTTCTTGTTATTTTTCGTTTTTATTAAGACAAGTTTTGCTTCATTATTTTTATCTTTAGTTTATTGTTATCCAATTTTTTTTACTAAGAATTAATGATTAATTATTAATTTCCTAATTGTAATTAAAAGTAACTTATAGAAAACTTATTTATTCCTAAGCCCAAGCTTTTTTAGAAACACTAACCAAGTAGAATACATATTCGCAACCAGCTACAGATCCTCACAGTACTCTTTGAACGACAGTAATGCTTAGCTGTTAACAATATCTATTTAACTTACATGCTTTAAAAAAATGCAACCGGGATTGCGTTTTATTTACGAGTGAGAATGAAGTTAACCATCTCTTAAAAAATAATAAGTTTAGTTTAGTCAAAAGTTTTTTTTTGTGTTTATAACAGCTGAACACCGCATAGTAAAATACAGAACGTGCGTTTAGGTTAAACTTTTTCTTTACACAAAAAAAACGCGCTTCCCAACCCTTATTAACAACCATGTAATGTCCCAACACTTTGAGGCATTTCCCTAGATCCTTGCCTCACAAGTAAGTCATTTACGAAACAAATTACATCATAGCAGACGCACTCATTTTAAGAAGAGGAATACTGTTGCCCTCAGATAAAATCATCGGAATTAAAATTAATTAATAATTTGAGATATTAAATTTTCGTCTGGCACCACCGGCTGCACTAATACCAATTTGTTACATATAAGATTTAAATAGCTATTGTTACCTTAAAAGTAAAGACTCTATAATTTAAATGTGTAAAAAACAAATTATTATTATTGCTCTTTTATTCTTGTTTAAAAAAATTAAAACAATTTAATACCCATTCAATTTATAATGCAAAATCTATTAAGAACAAAAGAAGGTGTTCTTCTGGGCAAAATCTTAAAAAAATACTTTGCTTTAACTACTCTGATTTGCTAACTGACACCTTATTTTATTATCATTTTTATAATCATTTTGTTTTTATTAATCGTTTTAAAGATTAACATGGCTTTTAGTTTTTTTTTTCTTTTTGGTTATTTATTTCTTAAAACATGTTATTTTCTTTAACTTTGGCAGAAATGACGACCGGTTAGCTTTAGTTTCTGTTTGTGTATTTCTCTCCCATTAAAGCACCAGTACGTACGACTCGTACTTGTAGATACATTAAGATATTTTATACAAGATGAGTACATGGCACGCCTCAGATACTTTAACCATCAGACACAACAGCGATAAGGGGCAGGAGTATGTACTTTGACTATTTCTACTTTTACGATTTCTTAGCTTTTTCTGTATTTATTCCCGCAACTAATGTAAGTATAAATGTTTTACATTTAAACGCTAACAATGACTTTTAACCAAGTTTTCGTGTACGCATTGAAAATGTGTTTTTTGTATTTTTATTATCTGTTTTGTACCCTACACTATCGTCGTAATAACAATGGTGATATGCGTTTTTGTGAATTTTTGCAGCATCTAAACCACAAGGTACTTACAGATACATTAATTCAAAGTCACAAATTACTACAATGAAGTAGAGGACATAATAAATGCCAGTACAATATGTTTTGAAAATCAATATCAGAAATATCCTTGAGACAGTCGCTATTTTAAATTAGCAAAATCAATTATATGGTAATCCAAGATCTAGACATATACATGAGATAATCCGGGTTTTTTATGGCAAAGTCGATGCACTTGTCCCTGTTAATATCTCAGTAAAACAACAAAACTTGGCGCGGAGACTTTGACGAAGGTAAGCTTATTTGAGGAAATTTTCTTTAAGAGCTAACAAAGTCTATATAGTTAAGGATTTCGCATTTAACTAGTGAAACTTGTAGATTCTTGTAAATGTTGCTATTTTTAATATACCACGGAGAACCAAGTTTGATGACGTTTAATTTTCTCTTTGTTGGAAGGGAAGCAGTGCCCTGTAACAATATACCGCAGCACTAAATTGTTTTCTCTATCGAGACGAAGCATAGAATTTCTACCAATTAACCTTTTTGAGCTGCTTACAGTCTTAATTGTGTAAACTTATCTATATATAACTTCTATGTGAGGAGACCATTTGATTATTAATAAGAATTGGGGAGCACTTTTCTTTGCGTAAAGTAAAAGTTAACGTGGGAGCATTTTTGTTTTTCATTTTCATTTCTCATAACTTTGCCCATTTTTCTACTTGGATAATATGATGCTGAAACTAGTTCAAAACCCCTTTTGGATCTATATGGTACTAAGAAATGCGGTATCATTAACAAATGTCGGCAGGCGTGTTTCACTATTGTTTTGCATGTCTATTGTCTAAAGCAAGAACAGAATTGGTCCTGGAATACTACCTGTAGGTACGCCAGCCCCAAATGGTTGAAGACCACTAAAGTGGTCCTCTTCTTAATGATTAGGAAATGCCGATCGGTTATGTACCTTTACAAAGTTGTTCACATGCAGCTTTGGTTTGTTCAACAAACCTTCCTGCCACATTTTTTGAAAGCTTGAAGGACATTAGATGTAAGCACGAAGAAATATTTGTATTTTTTTCTGCGCTTTTTCTTTAACCTGCACCAGCCTACGAGCCTTTTCATTGGTACTGTGTTGTCGTCTAAGGCTTCTTGAAATATGGTGCCTATGATAAATGGTCTCAAAGTGAAAAAATTTTTTCCTTTTTTTGGGTAATTTTTCATTTCTAAAATTGGAATGATTTTTAATCTGTAAGACTTTTTAAATTCCCTTTTTTTCATTTTTAAGCTTTTTTGTTACCATGAGAAATGTTAAAATGAAAAATGGTCTCAATTAAAAATTACCCCAAAACATTTAATGAAAAGTGGCCCCAAAAAAGTAAGGGATATTCAAGGAAAGGAAAACTAGCCCAAATTCAGATATAAAAAAAGCCCCCAAGTTTTCATGTTTTTGTTTTTGACTTCTTGGCCCTAAAATGAAAATGAAAAATGGCCCCCAAAACAATTTTAAAGCACGAATCTAATAAAAAAAAATGGCCCCAAATTTAAAGTTTTAAATATCTTTACGATACGTAGGTTATTTTGAAAAGGCGTCAAAAAACTTCGCATCTAGAACAAAATGATTTTTTTAATACGCTAAGGCATAGAGAATAATTAGTCTATGGAGCCGAATCTAGACCTTCCAATTGTTCTTTGTGCCCCCAGCGAATTTCTAATTTGGCTTCTATATTAACATTGGGGTGATCTATGTATACTTTTACTTTTCTTTTTAAGATCTTTTTGTTTTCTGTTTCTATTTTTTATACTCGAGCCAATTTGCCCTTGAAGATAATATAAGACCATAAGTCACGACCTTTTAATGAATATTATTATGGTCTAAAGATATATATAACGAAGTTTTCTTATCAACCATGTGTGGAATTTCATTGTAGTCAGTTTGCCATTTTCAGACACGGAATCATACAAAACCTGCCATGAGATTTTTGTTTTATAATGTTAATATTTTGAAAACAAAAAAAAAACTTGGTTAATTTGGATCATGTTTAGCACTTAACCAGACAACTATTTTTTAAAGCTATTGATCTCAAGCCTAGTGTAAAGGAGTTTTGTAATTATGCTTACATATATTTAAAAATTTATAAAGAAGTGAGTTTAATGTCATTTCTAATTTGAAGGGTTAATAAGATTCGGCCCAACCGAGCACAGTGTCCATTAAATTTCTTAAAGTCGCAGTTTTTTTATTCATTTACATGAGTTCTTGTTTTGCTTGTCTAATCTCTCAAAATGTCTGTCCGGTTGTTTTACAACAAATCCAAAGATTTAACCAAAACATAAGAACGAACAAACATCTTTTAACAGAAGCAGAAGTAACGAACGTAATAGAAACAAATTTGTTAAGAGATAACTTATGCGTAGAAAATTTTTTTAACCAAATGTTTCGACTGCTTAAACAAGTGGGACTCCTCTCCTAATCATAATAATTATTTTAACTTTAGATTATTAAAAACGGGACTCTAAAATATGGGATTGATATTCTTATCGTTTGACTATTATCCTATAAATTCTCATAATTATGGTTTTCTTGTTTTAGAAAACGTTGAGATTCCAGTTTAAGGCTATTAAGATGAAAGATTTTGCTCCAAAAAAAATGTTATACAAGCGCCAATGAATTTTTTAATTGTAATTTAATGCTAAATAGTGAAATTCATTAAATACTTAAGTGGAATTGTATATAAATTAGACAATTTCGTGCAAGAAACAAGAAAAATATTTTGAATTATATTCAAAGACGACGAATTTATTTTAACTAATAAGTTTGATTAGTTTTGACTTTCTAAACAGGTTGAGTTCATGATTTAGCACAACCAAGGCATTTATTTTTTAAATTAAAATTTGAGTAAATCGACAGACAGACTAATGAAAACAATAATTTAAATTTAAAATACTCATTGGTTAAAGGGCCACGTAAATGCGGTAGGGATTCGATGACAGAATTCATATGTTTCGATATTAATTAAAATCAATCAAACTGAAAGAAAACAACAAACATGAACTATTTTTTTAGTTTTGATTTATATTTTCATAATGAACGTGTTAAAAGTGGCATTTTAATAAGCAAAACGTAAACGCATGCACAAACCCCCACAGCAAAGTGTGAGACCAAAGAAATGAATAAGTAACTGACTAACTGAAAATGTGTTTGCTGTCAAAATGTCTTATTATTCATCAAAACTAAGCGAGTTTTACACAAAAAAAAAAAGAAAGAACCACGAAGCCAAAATAAAACACCAAGAGATAAAAACTTGGCAAAGGAGATTTTTAAATGTCATTTAATAAAAGAAAAGCCAAGAGACAGACAGAAATGCAAAAGAAGTGATAAGGGGGAGAACTGACAGTAGACTGGTATTTTCGTAGCCTACAAAAAAAAATTTGAGAATGCCAATATATTGCACACGACCAGTTACAAAATATACATAAAATAACAAATACTGTTTTCAACTTAGTTTTATTTGGTTTTCAAAATTGATGCTTAAAGCACACACAAGGTTACGCAAATATTATCACATCAGAAGATGCTATAACTTTTGCAAAACTGACATTTGTAAACAGATACAATCTACATTTCAATAAGAAATTAACCGATATTCTCCCCAATATAATCCCCCGTTATTATTTAGATTTTTTTCTTTTTGCGTAAAAACTAGTCGGTGGTATTGGCGCAGCATTAATGTAGAAGTAGATTTTCCGACACCAGTTGGACAATTTATGCGGCATTAAAACGGTGCCACATACAGTCCGTAATACGTCATCCGTATCCGTTTTTAAGTGGCGTTAACATGCGGACGTAAGAGGTTGCAACATAGAATACATTGCCAGCGGGTAATAAATCAGTTACCCAAAAAAATCTAACAAAAAACAAGTAAGAGCGCTATATTCGGCTGTGCCGAATCTTATATACCCTTCACATTGACCTTTCGCAATCCCAAACTTTTTTTATTTTTAACCATTTTTTTACTTATTAAATATTTCTAATTTTTAAATAGGCTCTAAGCCAACTCTAAAGAAGTTGTGGGCATTTTTACATAATTTTTGTAAATTTTGTATGGCAACCCCCTTAGGGCATGGAGATAGGGGGTAAGTATGTTCTAGGAATATCGTTGGGAGGGCAAACTAATGGGGGTCGGTCGTACACTTTATTGCTCTAAGGCCAACTCTGAAGAAGTTGTGGGCATTTTATCATTTTTGTAAATTTTGTATGGCAACCCCATTAGGGTGTGGAGATACGGGGTAAGTATGTTCTAGGAATATGTTTGGGCGAAGAAACTAATAGGGGTCGGTCGTACATTTTATTGCTCTAAGGCCAAATCGGAAGAAGTTGTGGGCATTTTATCATTTTTGTAAATTTTGTATGGCAACCCCCTTAGGGCGTGGAGAAAGGGGGTAAGTATGTTCTAGGAATATGTTTGGGAGGGCAAACTAATGGGGGTCGGTCGTACACTTTATTGCTCTAAGGCCAACTCTGAAGAAGTTGTGGGCATTTTCATATCATTTTTGTAAATTTTGTATGGCAACCCCCTTAGAGCGTGGAGATAGAGGGTAAGTATATTCTAGGAATATGTTTGGGAGGGCAAACTAATAGGGGTCTGTCGTACACTTTATTGCTCTAAGGCCAACTCTGAGGAAGTTGTGGGCATTTTATCATTTTTGTAAATTTTGTATGGCAACCCCATTAGGGTGTGGAGATACGGGGTAAGTATGTTCTAGGAATATGTTTGGGCGAAGAAACTGATAGGGGTCGGTCGTACATTTTATTGCTCTAAGGCCAACTCTGAAGAAGTTGTGGGCATTTTATCATTTTTGTAAATTTTGTATGGCAACCCCCTTAGGGCGTGGAGAAAGGGGGTAAGTATGTTCTAGGAATATGTTTGGGAGGGCAAACTAATGGGGGTCGGTCGTACACTTTATTGCTCTAAGGCCAACTCTGAAGAAGTTGTGGGCATTTTCATATCATTTTTGTAAATTTTGTATGGCAACCCCCTTAGAGCGTGGAGATAGAGGATAAGTATATTCTAGGAATATGTTTGGGAGGGCAAACTTATGGGGGTCTGTCGTACACTTTATTGCTCTAAGGCCAACTCTGAGGAAGTTGTGGGCATTTTATCATTTTTGTAAATTTTGTATGGCAACCCCCTTAGGGCGTGGAGATAGGGGGTAAATATGTTTTAGGGATATGTTTGGGAGGGCAAACTAATGGGGGTCGGTCGTACACTTTATTGCTCTAAGGCCAACTCTGAAGAAGTTGTGGGCATTTTATCATTTTTGTAAATTTTGTATGGCAACCCCCTTAGGGCGTGGAGATAGGGAGTAAGTATGTTCTAGGAATATGTTTTGGAGAAGAAACTAATAGGGGTCGGTCGTACACTTTATTGCTCTAAGGCCAACTCTGAAGAAGTTGTGGGCATTTTTACATAATTTTTGTAAATTTTGTATGGCAACCCCCTTAAGGCATGGAGATAGGGAGTAAGTATGTTTTAGGAATATGTTTGGGAGGGCAAACTAATGGGGGTCGGTCGTACACTTTATTGCTCTGAGGCCAACTCTGAAGAAGATGTGGGCATTTTATCATATTTGTAAATTTTGTATGGCAACCTCATAAGGGCGTGGAGATAGGGGGTAAGTATGTTCGAGGAATATGTTTGGGAGGGCAAACTAATAGGGGTCGGTCGTACACTTTATTGCTCTAAGGCCAACTCTGAAGAAGTTGTGGGCATTTTATCATTTTTGTAAATTTTGTATGGCAACCCCATTAGGGCGTGGAGATAGGGGGTAAGTATGTTCTAGGAATATGTTGGGGAGAAGAAACTAATAGGGAGCGGTCGTACACTTTATTGCTCTAAGGCCAACTCTGAAGAAGTTGTGGGCATTTTATCATTTTTGTAAATTTTGTATGGCAACCCCATTAGGGCGTGGAGATAGGGGGTAAGTATGTTCTACGAATATGTTTGGGAGGGCAAACCAATAGGGGTCGGTCGTACACTTTATTGCTCTAAGGCAAACTCTAAAGAAGTTGTGGGCATTTTTACAAAATTTTTGTAAATTTTGTATGGCAACCCCGTTAGGGCGTGGAGATAGGGAGTAAGTATGCTCTAGGAATACGCTTGGGAGCAAAAACTAATGGGGGTCTGTAATACATTTTTTTCCTCTACGGGTGACTCCGGGGAAGTTGTAGCGGTTTTTACCTTATTTTTTAAAATTTTGTATGGCAACCATGTCAGGGGCTGGAGATAGAGAGTAAGTATGTTCCACAAAAATGTTTGGATGGAAAAAATAATTTGGGTCGGTCTTACATTTTACCTTTGTAGGAGAACCCTGGAAGCCGTAGGAGCGATTTTAAAAATGTTTAAATTAAGCTTTGTATGGCAACGCTGTTATATGTATGAACACTTATACTAATAAAATTTTTGGTTTGGGTGTGTTTCAATAATATCAACATGACTGATTCTGTTTTTTTCTTTTTTTGTTGTTTTTTTGTTGTTTTTTTATTATTACATGTAAAAGTATGTTCTTTGTTGTTGTTGTAGACTCAAAAAACCGAGGTAGTCATGGTTTTTTGCTTATATCTCGGTCATTTATCGGGCGATTTTGCTGAATTTCAATACCGATTTTCTCGAGACTATCTGTGACAGTTTGAGACCACACTCGGGTCTAAGCGATATCGGGGGGCTTCATAAAGTTGATTTCAACCATAACACGGACAGACGGCCAGACGGACAGACGGACAGACGGACAGACGGACATCGCTAAATCGGCTTCCCTATCTATAAGGATCCAGAATATATATACTTTATGGGGTCCCAAATGGATAATAAAGGAATTACAAACGGAATGACAAACTTATATATACCCTTATCACTTATGTGAAGGGTATAACTAGCTCGTAGCTGTCAAGCTACTCGCCGTTCTTTAAAAGTTAATAGTTGTCCAACTCTCGTACGTTGCGTTGAAGGAGACGTTATGGATGTGACAGGGTTCATGACAAAACATGTTTTCAACTTAACTGTCAGTTAAAAAAGGTACCAGATGCCGTACGACGGACTTTATATGCCACCGCCTCTAAGCTGCTCACCTCAGAGTATGAAATAACACTAGATGCTGTCAGGTCTAGGCGAACCCGAAACAACCCGGAGGAAAATATATTGCAGAGGGCTTCGGACAACGAGACGACGAACCAAGCATTTAGGCATCAATCATCGGATTAAACATAGGATTTTGATAAAGATTTGGAAATGTTCGCGTGTAGAGTGCAGACAGTTCACAGTTACTTACCGTTTACCACCAACAGCGCGTAACTGACGCTCAACTCCTCCTTAATCTCAACCACAAGAAAAACAAATTTTATCTAAAGTGATCATGAGCAAAAATTACCATTTTAATTTCTGTGGATATTAAAATAAGCAACATTTTCTCTTTTAGGATTTAAAATATTCGCGCTTAGCACACGAAGAGGATTTACATCTGCCCAAAACTACTGTATGTTGTTATATTTACGCTTAAGGCATTATCGGATATTAATTTTCCAAAAAGCGGTGAGTCAAACCACTAGTACACAGTAAGCAAAGCCAATAGATTAAGATTTGCAAGGCTTGACAGAAGATAAGTTTAAGAAATCTTCACTAGAAAGACTTATTTTCACATAAGTCTAACACTTAAGAGCGCAGGACCCACCCTGTTGCCAAAAGTTTTCTCAGCAGGTAATTAAGTCTAGGCTGAAATTTCTCGCAGGGCCTTTTAATGGATAACACGGAATATTTGTAGAGAAAGTGAGGTATTTTTTTTCTCTCCCCTGTCTATAAAAAAAAATATTTCCGGAAATTTTCCGCTAAAAGGAAATAGGGAGCTCGACGAGCAACAGAAAACTGTAAAAAGCTGTTTCATAGAGCAAAGCTTACATCAGTACATGTACTGATTTTCATTTGGTGTACTGATTAAAAATTTGTGTACTGAAATGTACTGATTTTTTAGAAAACTGTACTGATTTTTCAAGGAAAATTGAATTTTTAATTTCTTTCCTCAAAATATTTGTAAAATTATAGCAAAACTAAATAGTGAATTAAATATTTTTTTTTACAAAAATATATAGACACCAAGACGGGCGGAAAGGCTTTAATTGACTCAGAAAGTGATTTTAAGTCGATCGCTCTAATTAAAGGTGGATTTTAGACTAAAAAAAACTGAAAAGTGTACTGATTTCGAACCAGAAAAAATTGTTCCCCCTTCTCGTGGTCCAAGTACTAAGAATCAACGCAAGCGAGATGTCAAGATTTATAAAAATGCAGAAATTTAAGTGTTGGTGAGCTAACCAGAGATGTATGTATGTACAAGCCTCAGGAAGTTAGTTAATAGAACAGGGGTAATTTAACGTCTAGTAACGTTCGATGAGGTAAAATGAGTGATTTATACCTTTTAATCCTGGAAGTCACCGGGCCCAGACCCATCCCATTCGCGTTACAGAAGCTCTCGGATCAGGAACTATTATACCTAATAATTGTCTTTTCTTTGCGGGCAAACCAGGCAATTTTAAATCGATAGGCCTATCGCCTTCCTTACTTAAAACGTTGTAACGACTGATTGATCTTTATCTAAGGAACACAATTGTGATACATGCTTATGTAAAAAGTAAATCTGTTGAGAGTGCGCTTCAGGAGGTGGTGGAATGCAAAGAACGGAGCTTGTGCAGAAAGGAGAATACGCTTGTTGCGTTCTTTAATATTTAGAGCTTGTTAGAAAAACACTAAGGGGTTTGGGAGTTCAGTCAAAAAAACTAAAAATTTTTATTTAAACGAACATTTTTTTAAATTATTGTTTTTTCAGACAATATTTCATTAGATGTTAATAACATTGTAACCTGATTTTTATGTCAAACCAAGTTGTAAAGTGTTTTCTGTGGCGGCACATAATTGATTGGATTTATTCCGTTTATCAACTTTAATCTAAAAATAAAACCTGTAGAAGATGCGATGAGAGGAACGCCATAGTTGGGGGTCTTATTCTTGGATCTTGATAGTAAATCAGGCAGTGAAGCCCTTAAAATCCTCCACAGACGACATTGTGGTAAATGTTTATCCACGGCAAACTGCATTATCCGAACTGTATTATTTATATTTGGATATCGTCCTGGATGGCAAGTTACCTTGAACGGCGAGAGCATATTAGAGGGTTAGGAGGGCTCTGAGCGCCAACTATAACTGTAAAAATACCTTAGGTAAGAACTATGGACTTACAACCGGTTATGGGAAACTAGATTTTTACATCTAACGTACGTTTGAATCTTATGTGCAGTGGTCTCGTCTGGTGGAAGGTTTTTGAAAGGGGACAACAGAAAGAAGCTTTTGTCAAAGGTCCAAAAATGTGCTATACTAGGCATTACAGGGGCCAAGATACATATGTCCATATATCATTCTACATCTTCTTTCCGTTGAGGATTTCGTGGCTGGCTGTGGCGGCAAGAACTTTATTTAGGCTTTTTAAATCAGGTGTGCTTATGACAGGGTCAGTTCGCATGCTGAAAAAGGCCGTTTACGATCACACCGCGGGTAGTATTCCCGGACAATGCAGACTAGAAATTTTTGAAAAACTGTTTAAGAGGTGTGCAGTTTCCACTGATGGATCGTGTATCGCGTTTTCCAAACGGAGATTCTGGGAGTTTTAGGGCCGCAAAGTTTAAGGGTGAACATGGCGACAGTGATGCCAACTTTTTGGAAGCAAAAAGCACATCAAGCACCAAAAAGCGTAGCTTTGCACTCAGGAAAGCGTAAAAAATCACTAAACTTATTATGCACACACTACAAACGTGGAAGAGATATTATGCATTTATGTATATGTTTATATCGCCCTAAAGGAATAGTCAGATCCACTTGTTCTATTACCGGTAGACTGAGAATAATTTTCTGAGTTGATTAAAGCATGTTCGTCTGTCTTTCCATCCGACTGGTTGTTCATGTGCTTATTGGGGCTAAAACAGCTCTAAATATCACCCCGACAAGCCCTTTATTGAGCGATAACTAAAAATTTTAATTTTACAACAACTTCCAAATATTAAATAGGATTTTATTTCAGTTTTCCCAATATTTAGAAATTAATGGAATGCGAAAAGGTTTTGTTTTCAGTAGCCCTTATAATACATTTAGTGGAAACCAATGGTTATCCAGGTGTATAAGGGAAAAAGAAAATTAAAACAGTGTAATAACAAAAAAAGGTTTGTTGAACTTTTGAAGGAACTGTTGAATGTTTGGGTTTGTTTATAATAATTCTCAATAAGTTTATTGAAGTTATTATACAAATGCAGAAAATATTAATGCAGTTTTTTAAGAATTTGGTTAAAGTCTACTTATGATTTGGTGTAAAAACAAATGAAATTTTCAGTTTTAGTTTAACAATACAAGTTTATATTTTTATATAAAACATATGTGTATTTAAAAAAAAATTTTGGTTTAAAGCGGGTCAT
The DNA here is from genome assembly GCA_963583895.1 of Melanophora roralis. Lineage (NCBI taxonomy): Eukaryota > Metazoa > Arthropoda > Insecta > Diptera > Rhinophoridae > Melanophora > Melanophora roralis. The sequence continues at coordinate 64,860,347 of OY757188.1, forward strand.
AAAGCCGATTTGAAAAAGAGTTCAAGCATATTCGGTTTTTAAAGTTTGACTGAAAGATGTTAAAGTGAATTGTTAATCAAGCAGTAAATACACTTTTTAATAAAAATACCAATATGCTGTGACATTAATAAAGAGTTTCTAGGCGAAAAAAACTATTCGTGAGACTTGCAAAAACAGTCACTGCACACAATAATTGCTGATAAATTTTTAAACTTGTAAAAAGCACTAAAGGCACTATAGAAAAATCAAGAAAGCACTAGCTTAGTGCTTTTTCTCAGTTTGGCACTAAAACTGAAAATTTGGCGTTTAAAGTCATTAAAAAGCACTAAAAATAGTGCTAAAAGCACTTAGTTGCCATTGCTACATAGCGATGCGCAATTTTAGGCTTTGTTGTGCGCCGGGTCAATATGACGTTGTCGGTAATGAAGTTTCCGATAAGCTGAAAGGGAGATGATCGGCCTACGATATTGAGCTGCAATGTGAGCCAATAAGGCCAACAATGGGTTTCTGTTACGGCTCGATAGCGACATAATTCTTGGATAAAGTAGGAAAAGCCTTGAGGGACAAGGCTAATTTCGAGATCTGCAGGCTTCTGTGGCCTTAGTTAGATAAAAAGGGTATTAACCTTTTTCTTAAGGAAAGCAGGGGATATCTGGGGTGCATTATTTGTGTTCTCATGGGACATTGCACCAGTTAATAAGATAGAAATACTGACTTTTGCAGCCTGTGCGAGGTTGAGGAGGAAAAATACTGTGGAACACCTTGCCTGGTATCCCAAGCCTACAGATCCGCCGTCTTAGGTGGTATGGGGAGGGCTTCTACAATTGACTTGGTGAGCTCACTGCCATCTTAACTAACTAACATGAAAGGATTTGTTAAGGGTTTGTCATCCTACTTTTCTAGAAGGATTGACAATGTTTCTATAGGTCCCTGGGTGGAAGTAGCGAATATCTTTTGTCACTACCCTTAGCAGCCTAACATAACCAAGTTAATAACAAGTATCAGAAACATTTAAAAATCTTATTCTACTGAAATAAGCATTTTCTAAGGGATAAAAATGTATATATTTTAATCAAATTTTAGACGGATCAATTATGTAACTTGTGGTGGGAATATTAACACCAAAAACAGTTTGTGTTCTTATAGAACGTCTAAAAAGTCATTTTCGCATACTTTTCATTCCTTGTTTTCTGTTCTATGGCTGAATTAATAATTCGATAAAATTATCTTTTTTAAAATGATAGTTATTATAAAAAGCGACTTTAATATAAGGCCAAAAATTTGTCATACGCCAACATATTACCAAAGTGTAAAACAATCGAAAAAGAGTAAAACAAACTCATTGGGTGGTGAAAGCATAAATTGAAATAATAAGAAAAAAAGGCCACAAAAGAAAAATACATTAAAAAGAAAAATATTTTTACGCAAAAATGTGTTCCAAAGAAAATATAAACATTTTTCCTAAAACAACAACATTTAAATATTAAAAGAACAATCATCTCACATAGACAACACGACAAGTGGAAGACAACTCCAAAACAAAATGAAAAATAATAAAAAAAAACTCAAATCAAAATAGTATTAGAGAAAAAAAAAATTTATGACGACGACACTCGTCGTTTTTATTTCATGACACATGACGAAATCTCATTTATTCCCTGACAGGATTTCTGATTGCAACATCCGCGTTTTTGTATGTATGTTAGTGTATGTCAACATAAAACAACACTTTCAACGTTAACACACACACACACATGAACGAGTTAAGACTACTTAAGTACACTTGTACACCCATTCACATATAGAAGAAAAAATGTTCAATTTCATTGCCACTGAGTTTGTGGTTGGGTGTTCCAAACGTACCTACCACGAATTGTTCTACTTATATTTTGATTTAACATTAGGATTTAATTCCCCTTTTCTTTAACCAAAAACATGCTTAAAATAACAGCCTCAGCACACTCCTTTTTCTAGCGCATACATGACAGTTGATTTCTTCTGACTTATTTAGCTTTTTTCCTGTTTTAATAAAAAAAAAGTATTGAATTACACTTGAAATTCATATGTTGAGATCACCATACGCAACGATTTGTGAAAAAACATTTTGTTTTTTTTGAAATCTTTACCATATGAGGTAGAGCAAAAGTAGATAATTTGGGATATGTTGTACCTATTTATATAAAGAAAAATACGTTCATATGTATATGAACGTATGGGTGGTATATTTCTTTCAATTATACAATTCAAAAAAGTAAATTAAAATAATTTTATCATTTTTATTTTTATTTTTATTTTATTTTATCATAACGAAATACCAGTACAACAATTTTGTTAAAAACTTAGTTCCCCGCTTTATAACTGTTGGTGACTAAAACACATTGTATTGGGGATCGCGCCTAATTTAGTCACAGAGGTTGCCTATTGTATCCTGTATAGTGTAATTTCAACTGGACACCCAACCTATTTACCAGCCGACCACAATAAAATTTCATAAAACAAAAGTGAAATCCCCAAAGCTTTTTGAGGTTCAAGGCTTTTTGGGTCTATCTTCGGACAACTCATCCGAAAACTTAAATAGTTATTTCCTCCTTTCCTAAAGGATACATTGATTAAAGTATAAAAAATATATCAGCACCCATTGCTTGCATACGTACCGGAACACAATACACAACAAAAATTTGTCTGCCGACGTGGAACAGCTTTTGTCTGAGAAAAGAAGAACCCATAGGGAATAGCAAGCGCACAGATCGCCCTAATTTAAAACTAAGCTGAAAGAATTTAAAACCCAATTAATTAATTTGTTGGAGGCGCATAAAACAGCATCACTAAAGGCACACTTAGAAGTTCAAGGTAATACTTTTTAGACATCATTCTCCATGGCGTTCAGCAAAAGAGATTAGGTGGTCAAAACCACCATTCTGTGTCTGAAAGTATCCTGGGCAAAAAATGACGAAGAAAAATTTAATCATTTCGTAAATCATTTAAAGAATGTTTTTACTTTCAGTTAAATGCAGTGACAAGTGAAATACCAGTTGTTGCTGGACAACCTATAGAAAGACGATTTTGATTTCTAGATGTTTTACAGACCGTTTCAAATGCTGAGAAAGCGCTTGTTTTTTGTTAAAATAAGTTAAAAAATGCTTACAGAGCTGACTTGCAAAGAGAATGATTCTTTTTATTTTTAACGACTATGACGGTTTAAATACTTCGCTACAATACGAGAAGTATCCTTAGTAAAGATGATTTTTAAGCCTAATGAAGGATCCGTCAAAAGTGAAGACTTACAGCAAAGAACCCATTCGATACAAATTAATTGGCGACAGCGTAGACCTAAAAGAGCCGGCAGTGGCTCAAATGTTGGTTTGAAAGTATATTTTTTTTAAATTGAAAAATAAAAGCTTTTTTAATACAAATTACCAGCAACAAGCTTACAATATAGTAAAACTATGCAATAATACTACACTAAGACCACTTGTTAACTGAATAAATAAGTTGTTCTTTTTTAACGGACTGTTACACACACTAAGTATTGGTAAGCGAAATCAATAATCGGTTTTTGATTTTACGAGCAACAGTAAATTTTTAAAACCCTTGGAAAAGTACACAACCGGCCGACAGCTCATGATCAAAGACATAAATTATTGGATGGCCCAATCAAAAAGAGCTGACGTACCTCAAGGTAGTATTCTGGAGCCAATTTTGCACTTGCTTTACACAGCAGACATGCCAACCAACAGTCTCACTCACACGTCGACATTTGCCGATGATACCACTTTTCTCAGTACTCAAAAAGGCCCTAAGCAATGCTCGAACCACCTACACCATTAAACTGTCCAAGTAGAGGAATGGGCAAAATTAAGGGAAATAAAAATAAATGAATAAATATGCATTCCTTACGCAGAGAATAATGATTCCCAATTCTTATTTTTAACCAGATGGTGCTTTAACTCTTTAAGACAAAATACTTTGGCGTTCACGTAAATCGTTACATTAAATGGAAGTAACACATAGATGCGAAGCTGACACAAATGAAACTAAAAGCAGCCCAAATTCATGGGTAATTGGTAGAAACTTTGTACTTCATTTGAAAAAAGTGCCGACAAAAGAACCAACCGGGCCCAATGCAAGCCGCCTGGAAGGTGTAATTGAGGCCATGGTTAATCATTTCACCCAATTAATTACGAATATGACTAGCATAATGCAAGAAATGCAAAATTATACAATTTAAAATATTAGAAATGTAAAAACTATATCTAAGCCTAGAAAAGATCCTTCCAACGTGGAGCCTTAAAGGCCATTAATTCGGTTATCAACCATGTCAAAATTATTTGAAAGATTGTTTAAAATCAAGTTGACTTCAATCTTTAATGACAGCAACTTCATGCCCAATCGCAGAATTGGCTTAAGGCGATAACATATTACCATCAAACAAACTCACAGTTTGGTTCAGGTTATAGGAAAAGCCCTTGAGGAAAGAAAGTACTGCTCCGCGCTTTTTATTGATGTCTCTTAAGTTCTCGATAAAGTTTAGCATAATGCCTGGTAAATAAACTAAAACTAAATTTGCTAGTAGATCCACATAACCTTTCCGAAAAAAATAGCCAGACAGCAGTTTATGACTTAAGAGGGAAACTACCTGAGTTGCCCTCGACCAATAGGGAATTGTGTACATCAAGGTAGCATCCAAAGATCTATTCTGTACTTGCTTAATACAGCAGACATGACATTTCTTTAATTTTTTTAATTTTATCTTAAAACTTTGCATTCATAACAGTTGTATCACTTGTAAAAAATTAGGGGGTGCCCAGGCGTCCAAAGTAATTTAGAAATTTTTACCTACAAATATGGGCCAGCCTACTGAATCCTCTAAAGTACCTTGGCATTCACTTGGATTATTACCTCACACGGAAGTCACAAAAAGCTGCGAAATTAACACAAATGAAAGCGTGCAAATTTGAAGAAACGCCGTACTGCGTCTTTGAAAGAAATTTCTGCTCTACAACTCGATTTAGAAACCAATCTGTTCCTACGGGATACAAATATGGGGCACTGCTTCTGCCTCCTACATAGCGAATATTTAACGTCGTCAAAACAAAGTTCTAAGAATGAGAACTGTCACTTCTTCGTGCATTAAATACAACAACATTTACAAAAATCTAAAAGATTTACTTGTTAAATGTGAAACTTTAAACTTTATGGCCAAGTATTAAAATAAGCTGGAAACACATTCAAATTCATTCCCTCGAACAGTCTTACAATATGGCGAATACACTTGCTTGAAACGAAGGGACAATGCTGTCTTCAGATAAAACCATCGGAATTGATTAACTTTTTTATGAAAACTTGACTTTTTTTGTTAACGTTCATCAATTCTGTTTTTTAAAAAACTTATTGCAAACACAACATAATAAAAATTGCACAATGACATTTAAAATACGAAAAAGTCTAAAACAAAAGAAACAAAAAACTTTAAATAATTTTATTATATTTTAATTTGTTGTTTTGTTTTTAATAAAAACTGCATTAAAAAAGTTTTCTCTTAATTTTTGTAACAAAAATACATTTCGAAGTTTTAATTTGTGTAATTTTTTTTTCCCAAAGACAAAGTAAATAAAATTGAATAAAACTGGAGGAATGAAAAAAAAACACAAAAAACAACAACAAATGGACAACCACAATGGAAATGATTGAAATGTTAAATAAAAAAATTTACAACTTTTGGGCCAATTAAAAGTAAACAAAAATTTTATTATTTACATTAACAACAACAACAACAAGAACCGAGTCGAAAAAAAAAGAATTAAAAATGTATTCTTTGTTCCGAAAATTTTAAAATACCAACATTAAAAGCAAATAACAAAAGATGTTAACAAAGAGAAAAAAGTTATCAAAAATGTTGATTTTTAAAATTGTTTATCTGCCAAAGACTTGGCATTTCATAGCAAACAGTGATGTCAACTAGTGTTGTTTACAGCTACAAGTGTTACGTGTACTTATCGTTTCGTGCTAAAACGTTTTATTACGAGAGGAATCTTTAAAATTTACTAAATAAATATAACTAAATCTTTTCAATACAAATATAGACTTCAAAAAAAGTTAGTAAAAACAAAATTGTTTGCTGGTCTAAAATTATATTCGTCCATATGTTCATCTCCCACTGGAGCATCACCACTTCCCCAACAACCAAATTATTATGTGCGAAAGTTCAATAGAAAATAGCAATAGTTAAACAAAATTTAGTTAAAACTACAAAAAAACACCAAAAACTCAATTTACACAAGAACACAAGTTTAAGAAAAACAAATTTAATTTAATGAAAACTTTTCCAAAGTTAAATAAACAATGAAAATGGTTATGTTTGTTGTGGAAAAATCTTTAGAATATGCACGCAAAGAAAAAACATGGTTGATACAATCACAAACACAAACTATCATTAATGATTGGCTTAATGATTATATCAAACATATTTATAGCAAGATCTTGTGGATCATTATATGTTTGTACATGCTAACCATGGTTAATGGTCATATTGAACATATTTTTTTGTTCATATGGATCATTTAAAATCTTTTCTCGAACATATATTTATGTTTGCGAGAGCTATTTAAAATATCACGTTTAACATATTAATATGTTTCCTAAAACCATAAAAGCTTCTAATAATAATAATAATCAATTTTTGTGGTTTTTATTATTTTTTTATTATTTATTATTTTTTATTACGTACATGTATAACTATACACAAGTATTTAGAAAATATTTAAGCAATTAATAAATACATACTTATTTACACATGTTTATGTACATATATTTACATTTATAAAAATAAAAAAATAAAAGTTAATTTTATATATTTTTTCAATGTAAAAACATTCACAAAATTCACAGTGTTTATATACTGCTCAATATCCATTAAAAAAAGGTCTGAACCTTATAATTAAATCATATGTTAGATGTTTACGTTGGTGGTTTCTGGAATATGGCAAATTTTCTTCGCTGAAAATAGAACAACTTATGTATGATTTGCACATCACAATTGAAATAAAACATTTATTAACCAATTCAATAAACGCGTTGTAGTGAAAAAATTTATTAAAATCTATTGTCATAATGGCTTTTTTTCAAAAACTATTGTTATTAAATTAAAATTGCTCACATTTTAGTAAAGCACAACCCGCACTTCTAAAATTAAAACTTGAAATGACGCTCGTTTCGGCTTTTGAAAGCGTCTTAAAAAAATTGTATATTCTGCACAAACATATGCTGGTCGTGTTACCCTTAAATTTTTTTGCATTACAAAAATTGGCACTTTTTAGAAAAAAGTAATAATGATAACAAACAGTCCATTTTGTACAACTATGCTATTTGTAAAAATGTTATTATTGTCAAATTTCAATAATTTTATTTTAGTTTTATATATTTATGTAAGTTGGCAAAACCTTTATAAAAATAAAATAAAATACATACAATTAATTTTTGAGTTTATACATACTTCACATTTGATTTTCCTTTTGTTTTATCCTATATTTTAAATATCACTTTTAGCTATAAATAACACAAACAAATAAAGTGAAAATAATTTTTATTTAAATTTTTTATTACAAACATTTAATTTCTTACAACATAGTTAGAGCTACCAAATTCACCACTTGAGTATCAATGACCATACTATGGTGTTAAAACGAATACTTACAAGATTAGGATAAAAAATAAGTTTTCAAATGTTATTTTGACTACCATATTTAGTCGTTTGAACTATAAGGGACTGATATAAACAAATTATGACCGCAATGACCATTTACCTATCATGTTTTTTCTCTGCGTGTGAGGAACGAATGATGCTACTGAAATCCAATAGTTTAGTTTACGACCACAAAGATACATCAAATAATTAATATATAAAAATGTTTCGAACATTGGTGGAATCTATTAAAAACCATATCGGGAGATTCTAGCAAATATCTATTCTTTTACTGTAAAATCAGTTGGAAGGATCAAGAAGACATCTTGAAACTTGGAGTCAGAAATTAAAGAAGAAGCACAGAAGATCGAAGCGCGATCGATTCTAAGCTCGGCTAACTGAGCAAACGTTCTGTAATAACTATGTAAGTAAGTAAGTTAGTAACTTGGCATTCACCTTGATCGTCGCCTTATATGGAAGTCACATAAAGATGCGAAGTTGATGCAAAGAAACTTAAAGCTGTACAAATTCATTGGCTAATTGGTATACACTCTGTTCTTCGTCTTGATTGTAAACTTTTACTCTACAACTCGATTTTAAAGCCGATTCGGTGCAACGGAATACAATTATGGGGCACTGCTTCCACCTCCCACAAAGAAAAAATTCACAAATATACGATTTTAAAACAATGGTCTAAAGATGTTGTGCCACCACAGCCTTGTAAACACAAAATAAGTATTAAAAAGAGTTACTTAATTTGACTTTGCTACCCGATGTTGGCCTAAGGCCGGCCAAACAAATAATTTCCAAGCACCTCAGCCTTGTGTGTACTCTCCTCAGTTTGTGAGACCAAGAATTAACATGCCTTTACCCAGTTGATCCTTCCACCGGAATCTCGGTTTTCCCTATCTGTGCTTTCCGTGGTAGGTGTCATCCTACGACTTTTTCCATGGCCCAGCCAGCGCAATCGCTTTATTTTGTCCAGCTTAATGCGTCCCATTAGAATAGAGCTCATATAGCAAACGTTCGAAGATTATACTTCCCATTAACACAGAGCGGCCTATAGATTGTGCGAAGGATTTTTCTATCAAAAATAACCAGCAATGCTTCGTTAGATTTTGCAAGAACCAATGTTTCAGTGTCGCAAAAAATCACTTGTAGAATAAGCGTGCTGTACAATGTTATTTCAGTTCTTCATTAGAGGGATTTGTTCTTAATCGGTCTACTTAGCCCAAAGTAGCATCTATTTATTAGCCAGAACATCCTTTGCCTTATTTCGATGATGACATCATTACATCTACCAGTTTCCTCGCACTCTGTCTATCCTTGCGACAATATCAATCTCATTCACATATGCAAGAAGTATTCAACTTTTGGTGTTCGCTGTGCTTGTTTAATTAACCTCAGCTTTTTAAAATATATTCTGCATTAGAAGGTTGAAATTTCACGATGAGCGTAGACAGGGTTCGAAGAGGTCGCTTGCTATTTTAATTGAAGATATAGTGTCACTTATAGTCATTCGTCAAAGACATACAAGTTTTGCTGGGATCTTATGCGCAGACATATATTTAAACAATTTTTCTTTCAACGTGTCGAAGGCGGCTTTGTAGTCGATTAAAAGATGGTACATATGCATCGCTTTGATTTTTAAAGGTACTTTTTAGAATTTGGCAAAGTGTAAAGATTTTGTCAATAGTTAATATTTTCGCCCGAAAGACGCAATGATAGGGTAGTTATTCCCCGATATGTAGTTGGTGAAAAAGTTTTGTGTCTCTGCAAAGTATGCTGAGGTTAAAATTATTAGACATATTTTCATACTTTTAAGTGGCGCAGATTAGCCGGTGGAAGCACCTTTTCAGTTCTTGTCATCCAGTTTTATACACCTGTGTAGGTGTTTCGTCTGCACCTGTTATTCTTAAAAGGCAATTGCTAACTTAACCTCACCTGGCTTAGGGGCTGGGCATTAAAATCCATCATTTATAATTGGTTGCGGGTGGTATTCTAACAAACTGGAGAAATGCTTTCTCCAAATCCATAGCACATTTGACGTTTTACCCACCTGTAGAATTTTTTTGCGCCGTTCCTGTTTTCATACACCTTAATTTACTCGCATTTATCTTTTCTTCTTTATTGTGAGAACTTAAATTTTAGTCAGGTACTGACTGTACTAGTATTAATTACTTAGTTTTAAGATTTGAATACTTATTGTTAGTTCGCTGAATCGAAGATTCAATAATAAAATATATGAAAAAAAATCTTTTCTTCCTTTGAAATAGATAGTTTTCCTCTCTCCTCAGCTCTAGGTATTGTTCTAACAAAATTCGAGTTGCCACAGGTTCGAGTGTCGCCTATAACACGGTTTTGTAAAAATCAAGTGCCGCAACAATACCTTTTTAAAAAGGTTTCTAAATATCCCAGTATCCTATTTAGCAATCCTGCCAATAAAATAGCGAACTGTCAAGAACGTATTGCAGCGAAATTCGGTCATATTAAGCAAGGGAATCCGGGGATAGAAATAAGTACATATAACAGGTTCTTCCCCAGCTAGAAATGCTTAAACTAATTTAGTCTAAGAGGTAATAAACTATTTAAGCGAGAAACAAAATCGGTTAAAACGCATTTGTAAATAACTGAATGTTTCGTAACAGCGTTCCGTGAGAACTCTACTCTCACTTAGAAGGGCCTTTTAGTTTTCAATAATCTGACGGCATGGTTAAAAGGTTCAATCGCACCTCTGAGGACTGCTCGAGAAAGGTAATAAGGGCACACTGAAGGAACTGAAATTAATTAAATTTACTTTATATGACTATAACGTCCAGGGATAGGTTTGACCCTGAATCAAGATGGAACCCCCGCTTTTCTGTCTTTTTCATGCTGGCGCAAGTTTCAGTCGCCAAAGGCCTAATTTTCTAAAATGGCAGCGTTAAACAACAAAAACAACTGTTTGGATAAAACTAAAATTTTAAACATTTTCAAAAAATATTGTTTTTGCTTAAACACACTGACCTTTAGAAAATGATGGGGTAAGTTTCTTTAGATCCTGTTAACAATCAATATAACGATTCAGTAAAAATTTTTTAAACGATTTTCACTATCGTCAGCTGTTAATGTGTCGTAAACAGCCACCCGTTTTCAACGATGTTTACAATCGTTTTACTTGTTAATTTAACGACAATATTTTTTGTGTTGGACTGATTTAATACCTATCGTTTGCGATGGAATGGTGCGTAACCGATAAACCTTGACCAATCCGTTTTTGGCTTAAAAGTGAAAAAAGTTAAGAAACTTGTCGTTAAAACTAATTTTTCGTACTTGGTTTGTCGGAATTTTTACATCGCAACGGCTTGATTTAAGTACTTTTTTTGGGAGTTGTTACAATTCCCATCTATTCATTCACTGTAGGATATCCGTTTAATTTTTCTATACCTACATATGTATATACATATATTGCCCATTTGCCAAAACAACGTCATAATACAGAAAAAGCCATTTCAAGAAAAACGCGTTTGAAGTTTTCGATTTGCTTACATTTAGTAAAAACTAATAACTTACAGTGTATTAACAAAAGCAGTAAGAAAATTTACACAATGTGTTGACACACGAAAAACAAGTCAATAAAAAAGAAAAAACAGTAAAATTAGCTTTTTTTTTTTGAATACTTATGCATGTTTGTGTTTGTTTTAGTTACCCTCAGTTATCCTTGAAGGAATAAACAAAAGAATGAGCTCTAAAAGTTAGGGAGACCATCTTAAAAATCTTTAAACAAAAACGTTGCAAAAGTTACGTCTAATTGTTGTTTAAAATTCCAAAGCAAACAACGGCAAATGTTAAAGTAATTGCAGCAGTGACGATGATAATTATGACGAGTACAATGAATGAATAAATATCGATTTAATAGCTAATGGTTATGAATGTGAATATTTAACGATTTTTATTTTGTGGCAAAACACTGTTGCCGCTCTTAGCCAACTAAGGAATAACTTTTAAATTATATACTTTTAGTATTAATTCTCTATATTATACTCTTTCCAACACGGAGAACAGTTGGAAAAAAGGAGAAATAAATATCACGCCTAACCAAAGCATATACATAGGTTGTCTTGCTTGTCACTCTTTTATCTTCGACGCATACATCGTTATTTTCATCTCTTTTTAACATTTCATTCGAATTTCTCCTGCAGGCAAACAAATTACCCCTTAAAATAACGGCAAAAGTAAGAGCACGCTTTTTTATTTAAGCATATATGTTTGTTTGCATGTGTGTTTCATTCACAATATGGTATTTCTGTATATTTTAGGTGACTTAAGAAATCTCTGTTAAACACTTAAAGTTATACAACAACTTACCTTATTAAATCTGGTAGGCGTTCCAAGACTTTGGGGTGGGTGTGCTTTTTTGTATAGGATGGCGATAATGCCACCGTGCATGCCAGCATTAACTCGGTGGATAACTCGACAGGATGTTGTGGTGATTTTTCTTCGGGAAGCTTTGAAGAAAAAACAAATAAATAAACACATATGGAAAATTTAAATACCAATATTATAAATTCAAGAGAGGGAGAGCTAAGAGTAGGTACCTATGGCACAGCAAAACATGAAAGGATAACGAAACCTTTGTCATGATGTTGTATTCTATTTTGTTTTCTAGAGTATTTGAGTATGTAAGAGTTCTTTAACTTTATTTGATTTTTTTCTAGCATTAAAGAAGGGTTCTAATATATATAAATACAGGGTAGCCAAAGTTATAACTGTATGGTTTTACAAAAAGTTTACATAAGATGGCAACCATTTTAATTTTATTAAGTTTAGAGAAGTTTTTGCAGAGTAAGTAGGTACTACCTAGTTAAAAAGAAGACAGTTCATCACTACTTGTGAATAGGTACATGTTTAGGTGGATATAATAAAGGGCTAAATATCGAATTAGAACACTTCATTGTAGGGTCCTTGTAGGACTTCTTTCGTTACCCAGTGATTTAAGATAGTATTAAACTTTCAATAAAATCTTAAGTTATGTAAATAGTTTGATGTATGAAGACGTATGTATATGAAGTGGCTGCACAAAAAGCCTATTCTTGGTAGCGGTGCATTGTGTCAGTACCTATGTACATAGCGGCGAAAAAAATTTTTCTGTATAGGTAGGTAATTCTCAATTAATATTATCAAAATTAAATTAATATTAGGTGAAAACTTTTGAGCCACCCTGTACACTTACATATGTATATGTATGTACCTATGTTTTAAGAATGTTTTTCTTTGCGGAAAAAAATTTAAAAGTAAAAGAAGGAATTGAAAAACAATTTTGGTCACGTCATGACTTTTGAAGTTTTTTTATTATTTCGTTTTCCTTTCTATAGTCTATCTCTCATATAAAATTTTGTTATTGTTTTTTACTACCGTTAAATATAAATTACACAAGGACTATTTTACATATACATACAAAGATAATATACATATGGACATATATACACGCATACATATGTATGCATCTTTAAATTTTAGCATGGTTGTTTAAAACAGCGTTGCCCAACAAGAGCGGATGATTTGTACGAGTGTATGGCTGCTTTTTTACTGTGTTTAAAATTAACAAAAAAAAGAATGCAATATCCCCCAGTGTTGTTGGTGTTACTTTTCTTTTGTTTTGCTTTCGTTGTTATGGTTTTTTTTGTAGGCACTCGTGCTGTGTACATGTAAACCCCGATTAGTGTTCGTCCCCAAAGAAACTCTTGGCTTACACTGGTTTAAAGGCGTACCAATGTATGTACATACAGTGCACTCGCGATAATATGAACTAATTAAAACAGAGCCTGTTCATATATTCGATATTGTTCATATTTACAATTGGCTTAAATTATTGCAAAAAATTTTGTTTTCTTGCAGGTAAACACTTTTCCTGCTTAAATAAATTTTCTAAAATTTCATATTTTTCTTTTAAAGTTAAAAATTTATGCTTTTTTGTATGCATATTTAACAAAGTATTTACGTTTAATAAGCACTTTAACTGTTGACAAGTTGCGTTCGCGTACATGTAATAACTAACAAAAAAATAGACCTTGCCCGTGCATATACATACATATTTATGCATGTACATATGTGTGGTTTTTTAAGATTTGGTATTAAAATAAATATAACTCGGGATTTCCCCAACATCTAATGCTTTGTAACTGATATTGTATGCTTAAAAAATAAAAAAAAACTGTTCAAATTTTAAAACCTTTGTACAAAGTTCATATTTTAGAGTAGTCAATGGTGAAAAAAAATTGTTCATATTTTGGGGTGTTCAAATATTAGAGTGTTCACATTATCGCGAGTGCACTGTATATAGTAGGTATGTATGTATATATTAACATAGCGCCGTGTGATTTCTTATTTGCAACATGGCACAGCAAAGTAATTTCAAGAAAAACAATAAAAAATATTTGGTTTAATTTTTTGACACACATATACATACATGCAAGACTTCTTTTTAAATAAAATCACATTAAGTTCTTATAAATTTTAAACAACATTTTTAGAATTATTATGATTTAACTAAATAGGTAATACAAAAAGTGTTAATACCGGCTTTGATCATTTTGAACACTTTTATATAGGGCTAAAAAGTGCATTTCTTCTGTGCCATGGCGGAATAAAAAGGTGACCTCGTCTCTACAACAACAACTTCCTGTAAAAATTTAGCATGTATTTTGTTGTTGCTAAATTCCAGCTTAGTTTTCAACCATTATAGGTATAACATAAAAAAATTTCCAAGCTAAGCTAAAAAACATATGGCGGAAATAAAAGTCAGCTGATCAGTTACTCTTAACTTGTTAAATATATACATATGCATGTATATATACATATATACATGTATATATTGCACATCATATATCTAAACTTTAATGTATTTTTTATTGATTTACGTTCTTTCAATGTAAGTATCGCAAAAATGGAATAATAAGCCAAAACAAATTAAACTGTGAAATCTTGGTTGGTGTTTTCTTGGAGCTTGTTATATACCAATATAAATGAGATAAAAAATGGTCCACTGATTTTATTTTTAAAAAAGAGCACAAAATTTAATATACTATATAATTTATTTATATTTTTTTTTTTTTGAAAATGCATCGTGTCCCAAATAAAAAATCACATGACGCTAAGTACGTTAAGAGATGTATGTAAGTATGTATAGGTATAGACAATTTTTAATTTATTTCTCGTTTAGTAGATCTTTTTAACATAAATATATAGTTTTTTCTTATTTCAAACTTTTATAGCACATACAGTGCTTTTTCCTCATCAGCGTGTTTTGCCTTGATTGTTACTACTTTTACTATTGAGTACTCATTCGTCATAAATCCTTATTATAGTCACGTGCTTATGTATGCGTGTATTTATGTAGGGTAAATGTACCAATAGTCGGCACTTTAACTTTTTTTCTTTCTTTGACATTATGCTCTTGCGTACGTTACCAGTCTATTTTTGTGACAACAAGTTATTATAATTCAGAATTTGGTATTCTTTTAGATTATCCTAACTATTTTAAAACATTTTTTTATTAAATTTGAGTAATTTATGTACTTTTGTAAAAACAGCGTTTTTTCCAGTGGTCGGCACCCTATTTCTAATGGTCGGCACAAGATATTTCTATTGTCGGCATGACATATTTTCTTTCAAAATATATAAATTTTTAGCAAACTGGAAATGTTTTTAACGTGTATATATGCAAATAATTCACATTTATACCTATTTTTTGAGTTATTTACTTAAATTCAAAGTTTAGTACATATATAATAAGTATTTACACGTACGCATACACAGGTACCTATAAAACAAATTAAAAATTAATTTCTTTACAAAATAAGAAGTAAATATATATTAAAATTAATAATATAGGTATAAAAGGTTGTACGGTTTTTTTTAAATTCATAAGAAAATGAAATCTTAGGAATTAAATGGTAATTATAAGCTTTGCATACAAAATCCATTTCTATCACTTCAGTATAGAGTACATTTCCTAACTCGGTGCATTTAAGATGGAACCACTGAGCACAAGAACCGCATCCTACGTTTTTTAAGTCATCGTCTTCACCATCCGTGTCCGATTCCCCAACACAAGTTCCGCATATTTGTTTCCGCCCTCTATTTTCCTTTTTGCTTTTTTAATTTTACGCTCTATTTTTTTCTTTTTTATAGCGTCGGCTTTAGCTTTTTTCATTTTATTCCGATCTCCATGTTTTACATAATTACCTGGAACTGGAGAATTTCTAGTTATTAAGTTATTTTTAAAACTAGGTCTTGAACTTAGGGACTCGCAGAAGACTGAATTTCTAGAAATGACTGAAAGAAGAGACGGGGATCTAATCGATTGAAACAACTGATTGATTGTATTTGTAGAAGTTACTGAGAGTGGAGATGAGAATCTTATATGTTGAAACATCTGATTGTATTAAGTCAAATCTATATTTGGTGATGGATTCGAAGACGGACTGACGACAGATTGAAAAGTACTATTTAGTGTTCTCTTTTTCTCCGTTTCTAAAATCCCTTCCTCGTTTATAATATACATATGTATGTACCCAATTGGATTGTTACGTTTCCTAAAATTTCAATATTTTGGCCAAGTTCTATTCTTTTCAAAGCAGCTATCTCTTCGGCGACATGTTCTGAATTTATTCCACGTTCTTTTAAGTTTTGAGCTATCTGGTCAATTATCCTAATTGGTATATCAAAATCAGTTTTTTTTTTAGAATTTCATAAGGTTCGTGACAATCACCGTTCAATATTTCCAACTGATTTTCAACACACTTAGTGTAAACTATATTGTTTGAATCAAAAGGATATAGACCACATTTCGGAAGCCCATTCTTAATTGCATCCGTAGTGTCTAGA
The DNA here is from genome assembly GCA_963583895.1 of Melanophora roralis. NCBI lineage: Eukaryota > Metazoa > Arthropoda > Insecta > Diptera > Rhinophoridae > Melanophora > Melanophora roralis. Next base: position 64,876,896 of record OY757188.1, read on the forward strand.
TTGCTTAGAACAGTTTTAAGAAGTGGACAAAACGTGGATTTTGAAACAACCTTGTTGATACTTTCAGGGTTCGCCTGCCAGCTCCTTAGAGTTTTCTTCCATTGGAACAAAAGTTTTGCCACTAGCAGAAAAAACAAGCAATACTGTAACTGTCTCCTCATTACCGCATTAGATCGAATAGACGTTACGGTATCCTTTTGGCGCCAAACCCCTACCTGTTTTAGAGCACAAGCAGAAGCTTGTTTCGTCGCCATTAAATATTCTTTAAAATATTTTGCGAGTTTTTTTGGATAAAAAAATTTTTTAAGTCTTCAAACCATTTTCTTATAAACTCTTTAGTTATTACTGTTTTCCCTTACTAATACCTTCTTCTTCTCTAATGGCTAAGTTTTTATATCGCTTCAAAAAGCTGGCATACCATGACCTTCCACGCCGACCATTTAAAAAAGCAGTTTTTCTTTCATCTTCTTTGTAAATTGCTTGAACAGTGTTAAGTACATCATCCATTTTTAAAGGATATCCACATTTCGCTATATCATGACACAATTTCACCAATCGTTTTTTTTTACCTTGGTCAAAACTGTTGGTGGGCCCATTTTTCTGAGACCATCTGCAACGCGGCCATGAATACGGTCTTGTATTGTTGATCGGGAAACGTAATAATTTTTACTAACTCCTTTAATTGATAGGCAATTTTCCCTAATGTTAACTGGGGCGCCTTTTAGGGATTCTTGGGAATACTTTACTCTTAAATCTTTAGTTGTCTTCTTACAAATTTCTTGAATGAGTCTGAAAAGCCAGCTAATAAATACAGATCTCAGAAGATCGTTATATTTGATTCAAAGTAAGGATAAAAGCTAGGTGCCGACTTAAAAAACTCGTGCAACCTATACTCGGCAGGCCATATAGTTTACATTATAAGCTATGCCGACTACTGGGTAAATTTAACTTTTACTCCTTTTCTCTTTTACTAAAAGCAAGAGGGATCATTTTTTTACAATTTGTTCTATTTTGAGTAAAATCAAAGAAAAACACTCATTTGCTAGTAGTCGGCCCCCTAATGCCGACAATTGAAAATCACAAAAATAAATGCTCCTAACGCCGGCACCCATTAAAACAAGAAAAATATTTAATTTTTACTGAATTTTTTGCATCAAAAACATAATTTAAACTAAAATCTAACCTTAGAAACAGTTAAATTCACAAATAAAATTAAATTATTATGAGAACTAACCGTTTTTAAAAAAGCCTGCCCACTAAAAAATTTCCTAAAAATATTACATTTTTGCACTCGTTCAAAGACTGTTGCCGAATGAGCTTAAAATTATGCCAAAATACTCATCTCAGTATATTTAAACTATTGCAAAACAAAAGTATAGTACTTCTTTTTTGCATTATTAATGTTGTTGTAGAATAAAAATAACGTATTTCTTATTTATTTGATTTTAAACTTAAAAAATGCCGACTACTGGTACATGCCGAACTTACCAGCACTTACCCTATATACATATGCATGTATTTATTGGCATTTGATTGTCAATGTTCATGGACTTTATTTTTATGTAAATCTTTTCGTTTTCAAACACACAACTGTTGCATTGTGTGGGAATGTCCTTCCGCATTTAAAGGTCACATTTTTAAGTTTTACATTGACTTTATGAGATGACTAAAGCTGTGATCATTTTCTATTTAAAAACTATTTAAGAGGCAAACAGCATCAAATAATGCTTTTCTTAAAATAGTGGTAGCACTTTTTGAGACAAATATTCAACAGATCTGACTTAGACAACTGACAAAACATAAATAGTTAAAAATTAATAGCACTAACAAGCATTTATATTGAAGTGTAATTTGACAATTATTTCATATAAATTTGTCAAGTAAGTCTTTTAAAAACCCTAAAAAATTGTTAAGAGTAGGCCCTAAAGCTATTATAGGGCAATTCAACATAAACTGGCCCAAAATGGCGAAAACCCACTTCCTTTAAAAAAAAATGATTAATTTACGTCAAAAAGAGAATAAACATCATCGAAATATAAATAAATTGATTCATATTTTATATTAATTTGACAAGAGTTTGAAATGATAACATCCTAAATAAAAGGCATCCCTTTTTAACGTTTTGATGGCAGAGTCACACCCGATACACTTTCTTAAGTTTATTAAGTTTTCCTTTGTTCGAACATTAAAACGCTTTAAACCTCTTAAGACTGTTTTTTTTTAAATTTTACACAACACGATCTTAAACTCAAAGTTCTTTAGAACTTAAATTTGTAAGGTCAAACCCGTCACAGTCTTCTTGAAGTCATTATGAGTAGAAGTCGTGTTTTTTCATCCTTGAAAATCGATTTTTTTTTAAATAAAATTTTAAATTGTTTGTGTGATAAGACAAATTTAAAAAAAAAATAGTCACACCCGTCACAATTAATAAATATTATAAAGCTTTTATTATTTATTCTACTTGGAAATAAAAAAAACAAACATTCTTATTTAGCGTTACATGCTTATCGCTGAAAAACTTTTCTGTTAAAATATCCTTAAATAGGAAATAACTAATGTAGCAGCCATTTGCATAATTCAATTACGATGTTTGTCGAGAGAATACTGTAAATCAATTTTCTATTTATTTTCAATTGCTTTTGTTTCTTTAAGGGAGAATTTAATTTAAAAATAATTGTTTTGCCACTAAACAAATTAACGCACAATAAAAGTGTCACTGATGGCGCCAGTTTACTTACGCAACTCTTCTTACTGCTTACACAATGTCGGCGATAAATGTCGTCGTCTTTTGTTTTAATGTTAAAGTACAAAGTGTTGGTATGTAATATAAACAACAACAAAAAAATCACTAAACGCCAAATTTAAAGTCAGAACTTTAACATAAAAACAATAAGAAAACTAAATGAAATAAACTTCGACTTTTGTGAAGCCTCTTAAATGAAACGTCTCGAAGTGTTTGTTACGGGTGACTACAAGAACAACAAGAAAATATATGTGTGCTCTACAACAACAAGATCTCAAACCATAAAACCCAAACCAAAAGTTAAAGTAAGAAAAAACATAATGATTTAAAATGGCCAGTCATTGGCAGCGCCATCCAGCATCCAACAAATATGTACGTTGTTCTTAAGAAGCAGCAACCATGAAATAGATGACTTTTTGTGTGTGACTTTTTCATTCATGCACAGAAAAAAAAAATACAAATCCTAATTTAGGGAAGTATGCCCAGTACCTAATTGAAACATTTAATTTGTATTCTATCATTCACAAAAGGATATTATATTTAACAAAGAATATTTAGTTCGAGGAAGAGATTGGAAAGAAGGCAGATGCAAACTATGTTGTATTTGAAAAACCAAAAGTTACAAAAGAGAAAATTAAAAATAACCAGAAAACACAGGATGCAAAATGCTTTTTAGTACAAAAATCGGTCCTTTATCAATTTTTTTATGCTATTGAACACAGTAGGCTTTCACTGAAATTTGTCAAAATATACTTTCCCAGTGTGGATGCGCTCTTTGAATAATATGTAAACTTGCTTATACAGCCTCATTGGTTGAACTCTATAGAAATGTAAGTAGAGACAATAACGTGTTGCAGATTCGCATCATTTGTACTTGTATATAATCAGAAAAACTTTAGTTGAAAATCTACATTAATAACCGAAAAAATTTTTGCATTTACTGCTCCACCACGTACGACTTTCTCCTTCTGATGATTTTTCATTAAAGTCATTTTAAAAATATGATCACCTTTGCAGGTATGCCGAACTTATAAATGACCTCAGACTTTCAAAAGCGGACTTCTAACTTGATGAAAAGGTGGTAACGATTGATCTGCTTCTCATGGGTTTTCTCCAAGATTTGACGTAGAGTGAATATATGGTAGATTTACACGGTCTCCTTTTTGGTTGACATGACATAGCCACTGAGATTCCAATCATCGGGCATGCTTCCTTCTAGTCAATTGTGGAGGGGCATGCATTTAATTTCTTACATCGCCTCCGGTCTTGAACTGCTTCGCCTGGACGCCATCAGCTCTCTGTGCTGGTATTTTTCATATTTTACACCGTCTTCGTTAACCAATAATCTTTATTTTTCCCCAGATTAACATGTTGTTCTTAACGTAGAAAATGCCTATACTTTCACCATCTTTACACATTGGTAAAATTTTCTGGCTTCGTTTTGAATCCTGTACATCTCGATTTCCTCAGACCCGCGTCTTTCATTTCTTTTTCTGTCTTCGGGAAGGACGTTTTTCCTTCTTTTCTCCCAATACCTCTTCCGGGCATTACTTGCGTCTGCTGCAGAATTGCTTGATATCCTGAGTTTTTCTCTGCAGTTGCTTCGCGGCACTCCTTGCCGTAAATACCATCGATTCTTTTTGAGAGGTTTGTGGTAACCAAGCTGCTCGCATATGCCGATAATATCGACATCATAGGAAGAAAATTGACACATGTCACTGCTGCCTTTACTTATATAAAACAAAATTAATTTCGCAATAAGTTGATGATTTCAATAAACCGAGAATCCACGAGATTGGGGTAATCTGCAAACGTTGGCGACCTTAACTTCAAAGTAGTAGAAGAATTCGTATACCTCAGTACCACCATAAAATAAACAAATGATATCAGTTTGGAAATTAGCCGAAAAGAATCAGCAAGCATGATAGATGCTATTTTGGGCTAAGAAAAGAATTTAAAAACAGGGCAGAGAAAGCTCACACTATGCAAGGCACTTTTTATTCTTCTAGTTTTAGTATAAGGTGCAGAGGCATGGGCACTTGCTCCAATATATGAGGGTGTTCTTGGAGTTTTTGAAAGAAAATTTATTGACCAATCTGCGAAGGCGAAGAACATTGGTATCGTACAAATCAGTAGTTGTGTGAGCTACTTATATACCGACATCGATGTACTGAAACGCGCAAAAATCCAAAGACTACGCTCCTTTAGACATGTTGTGTAAATGAAGATTATCCAGTAAAAATGGCGTTTGAATATGATCACGAAAGAAGGCGAAAAGGGGGCGACTGAAGTTGGAAGGACCAAGTCCTAGAAAACTGTTCTAAACTAAACATGAACAATTAAATAAGAAGCGCAGATGACCGAAGATATAAATGGCGAACTAAGTAACCAAAATGTCTGAACACAATGAGAAAAATAGTTGGCAACAAATCAGTAGTTGTGTGAGCTACTTACATATATACCGACATCGATGTACTGAAACGCGCAAAAATCCAAAGACTACGCTCCTTTAGACATGTTGTGTAAATGAAGATTATCCAGTAAAAATGGCGTTTGAATATGATCACGAAAGAAGGCGAAAAGGGGGCGACTGAAGTTGGAAGGACCAAGTCCTAGAAAACTGTTCTAAACTAAACATGAACAATTAAATAAGAAGCGCAGATGACCGAAGATATAAATGGCGAACTAAGTAACCAAAATGTCTGAACACAATGAGAAAAATAGTTGGCAACTACATTCCGACAGCCTTACAGCGAGTCTAAAGTAAGGCCGTCTAAACTAGATGGCTGTTTGAATATGAAGAGGGCCTTAAAGGGCATCGAGAAAAAAGTGCTTTGATATCCTTCCTTCAAGTTTATGTATATGAGTTTCAGTCGTTCCAACAAGAAGAACTAAAGAATTAAAGAACGTAGTTTATTTATACTTCTTTTCACTTAACTTCTTTTTTAAGGGGAACAGAGATTACAGTAAAACATGTCCAAAAGTTGTAGGTTAATAAGATAGAAATCGGACTGTGTCAAATCTAGGTTGGGAGGGATGGAAAGAAGGCCCTTGGGTCATTATTAAGAGAAGATTTGGTCATGGGTACTTAACGTGACTTGATTAGGCATCATGAATTTCGAGGGTTGTATGGCCAGGAGTGAGTTTAGCAAACTCTAAGGTACTCCTGGGTCTAAAAAGGTTGGATCAGATGACCGGAATCGAGTAAATTGCTGGGAAATTGTTTATTTAGGACTGGGACAAGCAAATTCTATGGCGACATTAAAATTATTGTAAGCTGTGAGAGAATAAGGAGGAAATTGAAACAATAACGCATATTGTCTGCAGTGCTGCGGAAATTAGCAAAGTTTCATAACGAAGATATATCATTCAAAGGGCCCCCTATAATCTCTCACCTGAACTTGACGCAATGCGCTTTTTAGGGCCTGGAATACAATAGAAATATCAGATAGTCTGTAAGAATTCATCTAAGGGGTTTTAGCGAAGATCATTTATTAAAACTAATATCCGTAACAATAGAGTCCTTCTTGTCTCCCAACTTATAGCGAGAACCTTCGTCATTACAGCAATACGACTTCAAAAGGTCTTTATGTAAGTTTGTTCGCCGCGTACAGTCACAATATTAGAATGAACTAACGCACATTTGTTATGCAGAAGTCATGGATTTATTAGACTTAAGAAACTGCGCTTAGAATCATTTAGTATTTGTCGAGACCTTTGTGTTCCAAAGTACTCACCTCTGTTCAAGTCTATGTACAATGTTTCCTTTTTCCCCTTAGGACAGCAAATGCTTTGGCCATTTGTTAAAAGATTAAGGGGCAATGCTGTTCTTGTTCTATTAGGGATTAAAATATTATTTACTGACCCGGTTAAAGAGTTTTCAGGCAGTTCACATTTTCTAAACTATGCCAGACTATGCATTAGCAAGTCCATTAGATAACTTTTTTCCAGCTGACAACCCTAAAAGTTACCGGCTTAAAACTGTTTTTGTTCAGAAGGTTCGAAGGCTAGGGAGATCATATTCAATAAGTTTAGAATCAATTCAGTAGTTCCGCAAGGCTTTATTTTTACTTCCACTTAATTCTTTATTTTTCTTAATAACCTTAAATGTCAAACTTCGAACCCTTTCAGCATTTGCCACATATATTCATTTGACTTTAAATCTATCACTTTGAAGATTTGAGCTGAGAGGCAGAATATGAACGACACACTTAACCGGGATCTAATAGTAATCTCCAATTAGAGAATAGAGTTGATTTTAAGCCACGTAAGACCCAATGTTGTTTGTCTTTTGCCATAAAAGCAAAGTTGACAATGCTGCAGCGCATGTGTTAAAGGATGGGAAAATTTTTGAAGAGACACAAATTTTGGACGTCCTGGGCATCAAAATCCAATGCAATGTTCTCTGAGAGAAATAATTTTTTTCTTGTGTTTAAAGAAGCATTTAAGTGTCATTATTTTTAAAACGGTGTACATATCATATTAATGTTTATATTACCTATATCCGACTGAAAATGGAATACAACTGCTGTGTATGGGCTGATGCTCCAGAGTCTATTTGGAGAAACTTGACCGACGTTAAGAAATTCGGCCGTATCGATTTACTCGAGCAATGTATATTATTACAATAACAGATTGTGCATTGAAAAAATCAAGGAAGTGTTTTACGACCCAGGGTTTGTACGTGACACGCGTCTTTCAAAAAGAGTACCTTCCTTTACGATCGACTGAAATCTCAAAAAAAACTTCGTTCTTCAGTCGCACAGAGGAGGTATTGGGCAATTCCAATGTGACGGGTGTGATCATTTTACTTACATTTTTGCTTAAACCTTAAGCAGCTCAAACTTTTAATTAAAAAAAATACTATGGTTTTCGAGGATGGTATGTTTTTAAGCGATTAATAGTAAGAAGGCACTAAAATAACTGTGACGGGTATGAGGACTGTGACGAGTGCGATCTTACAATTTAGAATTTTATGATCAAGTTGTGTAAATATTTTTGAAAACGGGCTTTATTTAACTGATTTTCATGGTAGTTTAAAGTGTATGTAATCATATTTGATATAATATTTCTAAAAAAAAAAACACTTTTAGCCAAGGAAAACCCCTTTTAAAAGTGTGACGGGTGTGACATTTCCGTTAAAACATTAAAAAAGTGCCGACTATTCATATGAAAATCCACTGAAATCTAATTGAATCCAATTAGAACCCAATCGGAACCAATTGCATTTTCAATTGTTATGGTATGGCGTTACGGTTAAGTCACGTCTGATTCAACGTTTAAGCTCCTACAAAATAAATAAAAATATAATATGGACCAATTTATTTCTATTTTAACTGTTTTCATTCTCTTTTAGGCGTAAATTCATCGGATTTTTAAAAAAGAAAAATATTATTGTTCCCTATTTTGGGCCGTTTTATGTGAAATTTACCATTTTTTTACAATTGCTGGAATCTTTGAGCACAAATACTTCAACCGCATATTAGCACTACAAACACTGTTGCACACAATATTAAATAAATGTTAGAAAACCTTAATACTAAGTGGTAAACTTCCCTTTGAAGAAAACACAAAATCACCAAATTTGTATGAATTGCAGAGAATAGAGGAGGAATGCAAAAGGAAGAGAATAAGGAAATGAATTTGCTAAAGAATTTATTACCTTTAAGAATAGTTTTGAAACTGATTGTAAATTTTATTGTTTTACTATTGTTGCTATCGCCGTCTTCATTGTTGTTTTAACATTTGTGCGTTTTTCATATCGTAGACACTTAAGTGCCAACGAAATTGAGAATTAAAGTTGTTGAAAGATGTTTTCAAAAAGTTCACACCAAACATTTTTTTTCGTTGCTCCTAGGAGACGACTTTAAATTCAAACTTTTTTTAAAATTGTTTATTTAACAAGTTATTAAATTCTTTTAAATTGGCATTTGCATGGTTTTTGTTATTTTTTATTTTTTTTGTTATTTTTAGTCTGTCCAAACGTCTGTCCTTAAGTACACAAGATCTCCCTTTGCACTTTGTCATCATATTATTTATAGGAATTTAAAAGTTTTCGACATTTATTAGTTTGCTATTAAGTAAAAGATTCTGTTTGCTTTTGTTTATTTGTTAAAATTTTTTTTTCTTGACTTTTAAGCTGGCGATAGGCTCAGTGACTGCTCTTTTGTATTCCCCCGTTTCCACCTTCATCTTTTTTTTTTGTTCTTTTGTTGTATCTTTTTGCATTAAATGTCACAGAAAATTTGGCTTTTAAATAATGCTGGTGTGGTGTGATGTGTGTTTAGTGGTGTGGTACGCATGGAAATACATAAGTGTGTGGTTTGGGATTGTTATCAAGTGGCGCCTTCATTGACATAAATGGCGTTGAAGCAATAAATTAAACACTCTTCTTGGCTGCTTACGCATCAAAAAATGATGAATCAAAAAATGTCTTTATTTCAGAGATGAGATTGAAATCTTAATGTTTTTTAAGTAGGTGCCAATAAATAGTTTTGCTTTAAAAAATATATTTTTTGTTTGATGTTTACATTTATTTCGGATATTAATTTTTCATATTGAATTAAGAACATGTTGGTAAACCGCCTTTTTAAATTATAATTTATTAGGTTTACAGATTTAATATTTATTTATTTTATTACGTAAGTTTTTTAATTAAAGAATAATACTGAAAAAAATTATTTTCCCAAAACTAAGTAGTTATCCTAGTGGAGTTCATTTTTGAAACCCGCTCTAGTTTTTCGTGGGCGTTTTTTTAATTAGTATTTAAGATATTTTTAAAATAATTTTCGGCATTAAAGTGTTTTTTTACATACTAAAGTTCTTTTAAATGGTTTACTTCATTCATTTACCTTATAGCTACTCAATTATCATAGGTGCACATCATTTTCATATGTATGTTATACCCAAATTATGCAAAGGTTTAATATGCCCCCAGGGTAATGGCTACTTGAGCAGAAAAAAAGACTCCAAACAGTAAAATCAACTAATTTTTTTTGGTTAATTAATTTTAATTCAATTCCATTGTAAAACTCTTAAAAAATTTCTTAATTTACTTATTTTTAGCTTTCATTTCTTTGCTTATCGTCATTGTCCTGACCATTTTTGTTGACAGGGGAATGACAAATATATACAAAACTCCTTTAAATGTCAATTGGGAACTAACCTTTGAAAAGTTGAAACACTCAAACAAGAGCGCTATATTCGTTTGTGCCGAATCTTATTAATCCTTCCCAGCTGGTACGGGTTTTTAATCTAAATTTTGTATGGCAATTTCCTTAGGGGATGGAGAAAGGGGGTAAGTATGTTCTGGGAAAAATGTTTGACCTGTCCACTTTCAGCGTGGAAGCTGTAGGGGGGGATTTATTACAACTTCCAAAACTTTGTATGGGATCCCCCTTTGAGGAGGGTGATAGGGGTAAGTATGCTCAAGGAATATGTTTGTGAGGGGAAGCTAATGGGGGTCGATCGTACACTTAATTTCACTAAGGCCGACTATGGGTATGTTATGGGCACTTCTACATCATTTTCGTAATTTTGTATGGCAACCCCCTTATGTGATTGAGAATTTTATTACTAGGAATATGTTTGGGAGGCAAAACTAATGGGGATCTGTGATATATTTTATTCCTCTAAGGGCGACTCCGAGGAATTCGTAGGGGTCGTTACCCTAATTTTTTTAAATTTTGTATGGCACCCGTGTCGGGGCAACTCCGGGGCAGTTGTTTTGTACAGTTTTTATGTACAACTTTTAGAGAAATAAATAGAGGTAGTCTTGGTTTTTGACTTATATCTTAGTGAAATATCGGACGATTTTGCTAGAATTCAATAGCGATTTTCTCGCAGATATTTCTTAAAGTTTGTTACCACTTAGGGTCTATGCAACACCGGGAGGATGTCAATCATAACACGGAGAGACGAACATCGCTAAATCGACTTTTCTATCTATAAGGACCAAGAATATATATATACTTTATGGGGTCGCAAATGGAATTACAATCTTATATATACCCTTATCACTTATGTGAAGGGTATAAAAACACAAAACATGTTATAAAATATAAAAAAATATTTTTTAAAACACCCAAACAGGGGATATATGAACGTAAGTGTGAACGCTCTTTAAAAAAGACAAACGCGGCTGCATTCATTTTGTTAATATTGTTGGTAAACTTCCTGCAACGTTCGGAAGAAGTTGATATAATTTTTTTATACAACAAAGTAATTGCTCATCAACGCTTTCATAACGCATTTAGTATTGTACTATGCGGTGTTTAGCTGTTGAAAACACAACAAAAAAATCATTTGACTAAACAAAAAATATTGGATAATATTTCAAAGACGAACTAAACATTTTTTTAAATTTTCTTTAATTTTTCTATTATATTGGGCTGAACTCTCATTAAAATACATCAAATATAATATTTAGTAAATTTCTGCAAGAGAAAACATAAACATTTTTTGTTAAGCTTAACACATTACTAACACAAACCAAACGTATAGGTTTCCTGAAGAAAACCTGGGGACAAGTGTCCCATTGTCAACATCTTTGTCGACAATTCTGGTACCTCTTTGGCTAAATTGTCAACAATACGTCTACAGTTTTATATTTAGCATTGATAAGAAGAAAAGAAAACTGACAGTAAAAAATTACAGCTTTAGTTCGCCTTCAAACGCAAAAGCGTATCAGCGACATAATGGTCTTTATTAATTGTTAATTTTTATACCCTTCACATAGTGATAAGGGTATATATCACTTCGTCATTCCGTTTGTAATTTCTTTATTATTCATTTGCGACCCCATAAAGTATATATTCTGGATCCTTATAGATAGGGAAGCCGATTTAGCGATGTCCGTCTGTCCGTCTGTTTAAATCAAGTTTCCGGAGTCAAATAAAAAGATACAGACCAGTTAATGGTGTCAAATTATTAGAAATATGCTGGAGACAATCGCTATTTAAAATCAGCAAAATCGGTTCACTATTGACCGAGATATAAGCGAAAACCCAGAGTAACCCATTTTTTTTAGGACAAAATCCGTGTATACATATGCATATCCCTATATATCTCAGTAAGTATAGTCACTCTTGCCACAAAGCTTGGCACGGATACTCCTAAAGAAGGGACCTAAATAATGGAAAAAGTTTTTTCAGATAGGACCAGGGGAAGGGGTATTTTTCCTACAATTGCACAAATTTGGTGAAATATTTTATGCGCCATATCTCATAAACTATAACAGATATCGACTTAAAATGTTCCACAAAAAGTAATTTTACGCTAAGACCTACGCTTTAAAGAAAAAATTTTTTGAGTGGGGGCAAAACAAGGGGTAGCTCCCATAAAAATTCACGATTTTTATGAAATATTCGATACGCCTTATCTCGGAAACGCTAACAGATATCGAAATCAAATCTTCTACAAAAAGTAATTGGGCAGCAAGGTCTACAATTTAAGGAAAAATTTTTTTGAGTAGGGGCAAAAAAAGGGGTAGCTCCCATACAAATTAACAATTTTTATAAAATATTCGATACGCTATATCTTGGAAACTATAACAGATATCGAAATGAAATGTTCTACAAAAAGTAATTGGGTAATAAGGCCTACGCTTTAAAGAAAAAAATTTTTGAATGGGGGCAAAAACAGGGGTAGCTCTTATACAAATTAATGATTTGTATGAAATTTTCGATACGCTATATCTCGGAAACTATAACAGATATCGAAATGAAATGTTCTACAAAAAGTAATTGGGCTATAAGGCCTACGCTTTAAAGAATAATTTTTTTGAGTAGGGGCAAAAAAAGGGGTAGCTCCCATACAAATTAACTATTTTTATAAAATATTCGATACGCTATATCTCGGAAACTATAACAGATATCGAAATCAAATGTTCTACAAAAAGTCAAGGGCTACGCTCTGAAGAAAACAATTTTTGGGTGAAGAAGGGGTAGCTCCCATACAAATTAACAATCAACTTCTGGAAAACTATTACAGCTATCGACTTCGAATATTCTACAAAAAGTAATAATCAAATAATTCATACATTTTGGAGAAAAAGTTGAAAAAGAGCAGGGGGACTAGAACATCCCATAACATTTAACAAGTTTTATTAACCTTTAAATATGAATAATGTCGAAAACTTTTAAAACTCTCGACCTTAAATTTTCTTCATCTATTTCTATTATTCATACGAACGTTAAAATTTTGTATATTTTTCTATGGACTTTAAAACTCGCACAAGGTTTATTATTATTCTATTTGCAGTACAAAATTACTCGGCTGGGTATATTTAAAGATCAATGTGAAGGGTATATAAGTTTCGGCACAGCCGAATATAGCGCTCTTCCTTCTTTTAGTTGTGCCCAGGGTACACGTAGCCTCAGATAAGCAGCTGAGTAAAGGTATTTCGTTATATTAATGTCAAATTTTGTTTATGTTTATGTATTTTCTTCCTTTTTTACAAACAACAACTGTAGTATCGTAAGAAAAGCTCAAAAAGAAGAAGAAAGATTTTGTGAGTTTTTGTTATTTGTCTTTGACGGTTTTAGATGTTTTTGTAGAATCGCTCCTACCTGTTAAGTGTACCCTGGTTGTGCCTATAAAGTAATTCATATACACAATTCATAATTCACTTCAATGACAGGCGCATGTTAAATGTCTATAGCAAAAACACATCTCCAGTGATATAGCTAGTCAGTAGAACTGTAGACTAAAGTTGCTAAAAGGTACTAGTAATTACTAGTTCCAATGTCTATATATGACCGCAAAGGAACAATCTTGTCAATAGTACCAATTAGAGGCCAGCTCAAGACGACACTAAATAAGGCATCAACTCGAATTTTCAATTCATTTCATATACCTTACGTGTGCACACACAAAATTAAGTACTGCGTTGTATTGTTCGCCATCTCTTTTGTTTACTTAACTTAACTTAAATGAAAAATATATTCACACTTAAGCACACTTAAGTAAACAACAACGGCACATCAATTCATCATGATCACACACTTCAATTTCAATTCATCTCGAAACTTTACTGTTGACGGGATGTTCCTGGTGTGTTAGTTTTAAAAACGGGGGTTGATTTTTAATTTATGTATGTAATGTAATGTAATTACGTATGAATTTTATATTGATTTGCCTGCTTGTATATACATATGTTTGTTTATGTATCTATTCAATATTGTGTGTAATACACATAGTTTTGTTGTTGTTGACCACACATCATCACAGTCATTTTTTTTATCGATCACACATCATGACAGTATTTAAGTTGTATCAACAACACTCTTTATTCTTAACTACACTTAATTGCATCAAAGAAACTGTGGCAGCTACACTACATTACAGCACTTAAATAGTTTAACCGCACAACAACACAAGAATTTTTAAATATGCGGTTCTTGAATTAGCTTGAAATAGGACTTGATGCAGGTCTTTAGTATCAATCAGTGTTGCAAAAGTTGATACGATCGTACTTTTTTTGATACTATTGGATGGTGGAAAATACCGTGTTACTCCTCTGGCTAATTTGATACCCTCTTTTGCTTTTTCTAATTATTATCTTAAATGGTTTAGTTTTGCCTTCTACTAACTATCTTTTTCTTTCCATGTGATTTTCTTTAATACTTAAGTACGTAAATATGTTCCCTTTTACGAGAGGCTGTAAATAATATTTTTTGCAATATCATTTTAAAATCAAAGGTTTCGAATAGTAAATGATAAACAGGTTTATAAAACGTGACTTTTAGATTGACTTTAAAAAAACATATTTTTTTCTCAAATATTTTTTAAAATTGTAAATACAAGTAACATATAAATGCAATCATTTATTTTTGTTAAGAAATTAAATGGCACTAAAATTGTTTTAAAATTTTTAATGGTAAATTACGTACAATATTAATACCCACGCAAAAGGTTAAGAGGTTTATTCATAAACAATTTTAAAATTTAAAATAAAAATGAAAAGTGCAAAAAGGTAGCATGTACAAAAAAATAAAGCTTTAAGAATTTCCTCCACAACAAAAAATGTTTTTACATTAGTCAATGGAGTTTTAAACATTACTTTCACAAATAACAAATATCAAAGTAATCATTGGTCGTCGTTTGTAGCATTTTTTAAAGCATAAAATATTAATCTATAGGTAGTTGCCTTGTCAAATGTTTTAATATAGACATTTCTTTGGCATAGCGTATAAAAAAGGTTTTAAACTTTTTAACTTGATGCGTGGTAACAAAAGGCGTGCAAAAAACATATTTCATAGAAATGCGTTAAGATAAATTTGGCAAGTCAATGAAGAAAAAATTTTTTCGAACGGCTAACGTCAATTTTCCCAAATTAGAGGTCAGATTTTTAAAATAAATTTTTACAATAGCATTGGATGATATTAGAAGACTTTAACCAAAATTTCAATTTTCCAAAAAATATAAACAGTTCAATTTCGGTTTACTGTTGAACAAACTAAAAACACTTAAAATGTCTATATGACTTTTTTGTATTAATTTTTTGTGGATTAAAGTAAAACAGAGAAAAAAAATTTTAGTACTATTGCCGTTAAAAAAGTACCCTCGAAACATTTTTTTGATACCCAAATGAAATTCTCATTTTTCATCACTGGTATCAATGTCAGTAGTAGATTTTCAATGACACGCAAAGGTTAAATGTATGTATATAAATATATAGCGAAATGCATTCAATGGGAAAAAGCTTGTCAGTAGTACTGGTGACAGTGTCACTATTGAATTTCTAGTGATTCACTATTGACATTTCCTGCAGGGTTATTACTAAACGCACATTTACTATTGCGCAAACTAGACCCCATATAATAGAAAACAAAACCAGGGTTCAGCATAAAGCTAAACGACGTGTTCAGTTTTTAACTGCAGGCGGTCAGGCTGCATAAAACCTAATAAATATTCAAAAAAACTGCACGTTTGTTTTGGTTTTTACAACGTAATTTTTTCTTTGCAGAAATATACATATGAATTAATAAAAATATTCTCATTAGAAGAAGTAAGAGATAACCTAATGTCACTTATGTCTTTTAATTTTCCACCTATTTCTTTAAAAATTTTATATTACTTTTGTTAGAAATTTAGACAAATTCAAAGTAGGATTGGGGACAGCCAGGGAATTATTTTTGGCATAGTTATTTGGTATTTTTTTTAAGAGCAAAACAATTTTTAGAAAAGAAATTTTTGTGATTGCAAAGAACCTACAAGCTGTATTATAAAGTAAGTAAAGAAGGTGGAATGTATTTTATTTTAAGATAAAGAGGAACAGTATATTAGCAGCTAATCTCAGATTCACCCTTATATATATCTGCATAGGGCCGCAGAAGATAAACCCTTATATACCTTTAGGGCTAGTTTTCTATTTTGTCTTAGAATAATATCAAAATGATGTGATTCAGTTGACTCTCCTAAATTTCTTTGTTCTCGCTTTTCCTTTAATTTGAAAATTATTAATATTACTGTTTTCGTGCTATATATATTTTTAATATTACTTGTACGGCAAGATATTCAGCTATATTGTGGTTGGAAAGAGGTGACGCAGTAATTCCATTGTAATCCTGGCTGTATGCGATGTGTCTTGTTGATACTACATGTTAACCAAGTCCAAAGCATGCAGTTGTGGCATTAACAAGTTTTCAATCACATCAGGATATCGCTCCCCATTGAGTTACTGTTAATCCGTTTTCAGTTTCAAAAGAAAAAAGGTCCAATGATTCCTCCTGACCAAATTTCACACCATACTGTCACTTTTAATAGATGTAAAGGTGACTGATGAATAATTTGAGGGTTTTCCATTGCGCAGAACCGACTATTCTGTTAATTCACATGTCCATTCAAATGAAAATGTGCCTCGTCACTCATTTTGATTTCATTTTATTTCATATATTATTAATCGAGCCCATTGGGCCATGTACATATGATTAATATGTAATTCATTCTCATGAAAATCTGACAACCCCGATTTACCGAATATTTTTCCATAAAAAATTTGCCACGTCTCTACTTCACGACTGCCAAATGTAAACTGTCAAGACTAATGTTTACCAAAATGGCGGTAGTATACCTTGCCGGCGGACACCCTGTATAACTTGAGTGTCAGTTAGCAATACTTTCAATAAACAAATCAAATAAATAAATCAATAAATAAGTAAAAGCACAAATTAATCAGTTTTAATAATCATAAGCTCCATATTTGTGTCTACAAAGCCAGTCTAAAGATTTTAATAAGGAATTTTTTTGTTAAAAAATCATTTGCAACAATTATGGCGAATTGGAAATATGTACAGTATTTTGGCAAAATTTTAAGAGTTGTATGAAAGAAAAAGTTAAAATTTTTAACTGGATAGCAACAGGTGATTAGAAAAAATAACCATATTTTTACACTCTCGTTGACGTCCGCCACAAACCGATACTTGCTTAATTTATTATCCATTTTTTATGCAATAGCTTACCTGTAAACTTTGAAATAGAGCATCAAACAATACTACCAGGGTGTTTCCCAAGATGGCATGACGTGCGATTTGAGGACATAATGTGCAAGCATTACGATACAATTGTACTGCAAGAACAACAGCCCTAAAAACAAGAGTATTTACAAATAAATTAATACATCTTCAATATTTCCCACTTAACAACAAACTAACTTTTTGGATACTTCAGCATCATCTTCCATACCCTTTGTAATGACATTTGTTGCAATTGTTCCCAAGCCATCCATCAAAAGGAAGCATTGAAAATCAAAAACTTGAGCTTTTGCAATTATGCGTAGCAACTGGCCCAAAGCACGTTCTAAACCTTGGGATCCACCACCTTTATTCACCAGATTAAGATATTTTGGAACTTGAGATTCTCGTTTCATGTGAAGTGGAACTGGTTGCAGTTCTTTCATATATTCCTCAGCGCTAAAATTGAAATGAAAGTTTTTAAAATCAAAAATCATATTTTTGTTTTGTTAGAATTACCTTTGAGACATTCTCTGTTTTAGCTTTTTCATTTTTTTCTTGAAGCCTCGAGTATGTTCCCGGCTGCCCACATCAGAAACGGTAGATGAAAGATCACAATCTTCGGGTTGTTTCTCATCACTGTCTGAACGTGCCAAACCATTTTCCTCTACATTTCTGGAGGGGATGCTAAGTTCTAGAGCCCTTTGTCTTATCTGTTCCATATTTTCTTCGTGCCGTCTAGCCGACTCTTTCTGTTTTTGTAAAATTTTTCTTTGCAACTCTTCGGTTGTTTGCTGTTGCTGTACTTGCAAAGCCAACAAACGTTCCTCTCGATCTCTGGCCTTTTCACGTGCCAAAGCCTGTCGTTGTTTTTCTTTTTGTTCTTGCATTTTACCAATTCTCTGTTCCTTTTCTAAGCGCGTTTCATTCATTTTTTCCAATTTACGTTGCCTTTCCTTTTCCAACTCTTGGCGACGCCTTTCGACGGCTGCCTCTTTAGCTGCCTTTTCCTCTAAACGCTTTTGCCTTTCTTGCTCCAAATCCTGTAAACGTCCTTCAGTTTCTTTGGAAGACTCTAAAAGGTCTAAACGCTTGTTTTGTGCTTCTATATTTTTAATAAAATTAATCTCCTTCAGCTTTTTCTCCTCATCGTGAGCCTTTTCAATGATTTGCCTGAGATATTGTTCCCTATTTTCTTGGGCACGTTGCAATCTACCCTCCATTTTTAAACGTTTGTCTTCAATCAGTTGACGTTTGGCGGCCTTAACATCCTCAACTCGAGCCAAAAGCTGTTGGATCTTTATGGCTTTTTCTTTGTTGAGATTTTCACGCTTTTGTTGTGCTCTGGCTTGCTTTGCTTGATACTTTTTCAAGGTTTCATGCAGAGATCGTCGTCTGGATGGGGAGGATAGCTTTTGGTGTAGTTCTTGTGCCCTTCCCGGATGCCGTGAGACATAGGCCTGCAATGTTGCCAGAGCTTCCTCCCTTTCACCCCAAGACATTTCCGACAACAAAGCATGATATCTGGTCTCCAAGCTAAGATTTGAATCATCCTCCTGACCATTAATGGGTACAAACACAACTGATGAAGTATCCAAGTTGCCATGCAGACCATGGTCTCCATCATCATCACGATCTGTTTCAAGAATTCCTACTTCGTAATCTGTTTCATCGGTTTCCGTGTCCACATCTATTTCGGTAGATTCTAGCTCACGAATTTGCCTTTCTAATGACTCCTGTTCCTCCACTAACAAACGTTGGTGCTCATCGCACTCATCATTTTCATCACAACTCGAAAGAGTTCCAGGCCCTGAGATTGACGAGTTGTTTAGCGAACTCTCCGCCCTGTTTGCAATACTCTTATAAAGATCTCCTATAGTCTTTGAGAAATCTCGATTGGTTTGTATTTTAATGTCGATCTTATTTTGATCACTGCAAGCCATATCAGAGCTTGTTGGATCTGGCGATAAGCTGATTGGCGCTTGAACTATAGTCTCGGCAGAGGAATTAAGGTCTAAACAATCGCCAGAGCCAAATTGATAGTGGCTTAAAAGCTCCGAAGACTTGGCTGCACCGTTTAGGCTGTTATTCTGTTTGCGCAGAGCCAACTTTTCACTGCGCATATACTCCTTGTGCAACGAAGTCATTTTTAATCCTGTTAAATCAGATTTTTGACGCTTAATGTTAGTTTGCTTGATGGGTAATGGGGCAGGTATAGATTTACTACTTAACTGGGCAGCAGTTTCTTTTCCTTTTACTGGCATTGTTACAAGATTTACTGGGATTTTCTTTTGAGCCGGTAGGGAGTTGACTTTTGCTTTGGCGTTTTTTATCTCCGGCCGCAAGGTGGGCGTTTTATTACTTTTATCTGGTGCCACCTTTGGTGTTTGCTTAACCACTTTTGTAGCTTTATTGGTATTATTATTACTTTGTGGTTTTCTTTTTTCATTTTCCGGTTTAGTTTCTTGTTCTTCATCGTTTTGCTTTTCATCTAGCAGAGCTAAAGTGGGCAAACTAGCATAACCTGTCGGTTGATTAAATCTTGAAGACCAATGCATACTGGAACGCCTTCTGTTTTTCACTGTTAACCAGCCATCGTTATTGTCGTTATTGTTGCTGGGCAACTGCTTAGGTTCAGATCTACGGTCGCATCCTTTTGTTTGCTGATAATTTGTATTGGAGCGCGTTAAGGAAATTTTCTCATTACTTGCCTTTAAAGTCGAAGTGGAGCTGCCAATATCATCTTTCGAAGATTTATGGAAAGTTGAATTATTATTAGGTTTTGTAGCTACCGAAGTTTGTCGTTTAAAAATATTTGAAGTCTTTTGTGTTCCACGATTTTGATTTATTTCAATCATTGTTCGCGATCGGGCAGATAATCGTGATGCTACATTATTAGGTGGACCATAGTTATCGGTTTTTATATTGACTGTGCGTGCTGAAGCATTATTTCTATTGTTTCTGGCAGGTGCTTTACCTCCCGAAAAGGGCGGCTTTTGAGCAGTTGCTGAAACTGTAGTTGCCGCTCGTTTTAATGTAGTATTTACGGTACCTTTTCCTGCTGTTATTGAAGTATTTGGCTTGGCAGCGGTGGCTCTCAATGTAGAAGCTTTAGTGTTGATCACTGCTTTAATAGGATTTTGGTTGCTGGAATTATTAATGGCAGCTGTTGGTTTGGTTGAACTTGTATTATTATTGGTTTGAGCAGCTGGTCTATTTAATACACTGGAATACTTTAAGGGACTATTTTGTGTTGCCGTTAGTAATGGTACCGATTTTGTATTTTCCTCTACTGCAGACTTTTCAGTTTTTAAAGTTTTATTTTCAATGGGTTTTTTCATCTTTAAAACAGTTTCAGGAGGTGTTGGATCATTTTTGGTGTTGTTGGATAGAAAAGCATTTTCCATTTCATCTAATTTTTTTATTGTAATTTCTACGGCAGATGGCTCTTTGGCCATTTTTTCTGGAATTTCTTGTGATTGAATTTCTGTTTGTTCAATTTCTTGTGGTTGAATTTCTTGTTGTTGTATTTCTTGTTGTTGTGGTTCTAGTTGTTGATTTTCATGTGTTCCGGTAAAATTTTCAGCTAAAGATAGTTTTTCCTGTTGCCTTTGCATTTCCTCTTCTTGTTTTAATTGAGCTTCTCTTTCTTCTTGTTCTCTTTGCATTTTTTCTCTTATGCCTGCCAATGTTAAATGATCATCTTCCAGATCGGTTTGAGCATATTGATGACTACGATTTTCTAAAACTATATGGGGTGTATCTTCCTCTGCATAACTCTCAGCTTGAGGTGACCCTGAAAATGGTTGTTCCTCAATATTCTGCTCAAGCTCCTTTAAATTCTCATTGTGTTGTTTTTTTGAAGAAGCAAACAGTTCTCTTACATTCACTCTATAACCTTTTCGGGGAGAATGTTGATCCAAAATGCCTAACGAAGGTGAACTTTTACCCGAATTACATAGATAAGGGCTAGATTTTCCCGACACTGTGGGACTCGATAAGGACTTGGCCCGCACCCTAGGCATTGGATTACTCTTGCGTATCTCCCAAGCCAGGGAATTGGGTCGTTGTTGCAGTGGCCGTGATTCATAGTCCCAGGAAACCTTAAACCATTCGCTTAATGCTTTAAAGTCCCGCACATAATTTTCTAAAACTAATATGGCCTCCTGACAAGATGATATGTTTTCATAACACTCCACTGTCTGATATATTTCATTAACCGCTCGTTGTAAGTTGCCAAAGAGTAAAGCCCAATAGCGCGCCTGAAGTTCTGACTTTTTATCGCGACCCGTAGACGCACTTCGTACTCTGGGGCCAGTTGATTGCTTGCTGGAATGACGTGTAGGGGAGTAAGATTTTTTTGATGTCAAAGACACCGGTGCTAAAAGCGCATTTGGTGATTTTGGTGGTTTACGATATGGTAACAATGACGAAATAGATTCTGAAAGAGGAATCAAAATTAATTCAAAAATTACGAGAAAGTTTAATACAATTTTATTTAAATTGTTTCACAGAACATTTTTTCCGACAAAATATGTGTTGGCCAGATTTTTTCTTCGAGCCAGGGTAGTGGTAGCGCCAACAATTCTAAAAATTTTATGAAACTTTTACGCGCTAAATCTGGGAAATTATTGCAGCTATGGTTTGGTAATAGAATTTTTTTAGATTTCTTTTAGACTTTTCTGGCCAATGTCTGATGTTTTTTCAGATTTCCTTTCGACATTTATTCGATATGTCTAAAATTCTTTTAGAAATTCCCAAATAATTTTTTCCAGAATTTGTTAAGATATCTGTAAGGTAAATTTGCAAAGTTTTTCGAATGTACTCAGACAAATAGATCCGAATTCTTTGCAACCCCTCATAAAAATTTCGGTACGTTTTCACACCGATATGGGATACAAAATCGGAAACTTCTGCAGACTTTCGGTACGTATTCTGACCGGTTTCAGCAAAAATTGTTCAGTGGGTAGTTACTAGAGGTCAGCTCAAGACGACACTTAATAAGGCATCATCTCGAATTTTCAATTCATTTCATATATCTTACGTGTGCACACACAACAATAAGTGCTGCGTTGTATTGTTCGCCATCTCTTTTGTTTACTTAACTTAAATGAAAAATATATTCACAATTAAGCATACTTAAGTAAACAAGAACGGCACATCAATTCATCATGATCACACACTTCAATTTCAATTCATCTCGAAACTTTACTGTTGACGGGATGTTGCTGGCGTGTTAGTTTTAAAAACGGGGGTTGATTTTTATTGTATGTATGTAATGTAATGTAATTACGTATGAATTTGCCTGCTTGTATACATATATGTTTGCTTATGTATCTATTCAACATTGTGTGTAATACACACAGTTTTGTTGTTGTTGACCACACATAATCACAGTCATTTTTTTTTATCGACCACACATCATGACAGTATTTAAGTTGTATCAACAACAGTGCATGACACCACTCTTTATTCTTAACTACACTACATTGCATCAAAGAAACTGTGACAGCTACACTTCAATACAGCACTTAAATAGTTTAACCGCACAACATCACAAGAATTAGAAAATTATGCGGTTTTTGAATTAGCTTGACATAGGACTTGATGCAGGTCTCTAGTAGTTACTTCCAAAGCGCATGTATACAGGTGGGAGCGGTTCTACAAAAACAACTAAAAAGCAGTACGAATGTCAAATACAGATAACAAAAACTCACAAATGCTTTCTTCTACTCTTTGAGCTTTCCTTAGATTCTACAGTTGTTGTTTGTAAAAAAGGAAAAAACACAAACATAATAAAATTTTGACAATTAATTATCCGAAATACCGTTACTAAGCTGATTATCTGAGGTCAGCTGTATATGTACATGCGGCTTGGTTACTTCACAGGAACGCCCAAAAATAATTTTTTGCATATCAAAGTAACAATATCGCGGTAACAGTTACTTCTCAGTTTATGTCACTATAGTTACCAATTATTTTTACCTCACAGATTTAAAATCACAGGTTCAGAAATATCGTTCTCTTCTAATTCGCAAGTCTACCAGTCAGGAAGTCACGTGTCAGATTCTCGCCAGAGGCTCTAAAATGTCTGCTTCATCCTATTTTTCTAATCTTCTAATTTTTTCCTACATTTTAGCTTCACTTCTTTTTCCACTATTTCTATATTTTTTTACAGGTATCACTCTTTCCTCTTAACAGCTGCTTGTTCTACCATACCAACATATCTAAATCAATTACTCCGAACTATACAATTGGCACGTAATTCCCGATATATTCCGTGGGACTTATTGCGACGTTTTCATAGATTTTTAAAAACTTTGTCATTAGTCTGTTAGTGCATATTTTTAGATATTTTACTTTTTACCAGACTTTGGGGCCAGTTTATTGGGGCAATTTTTGAAGGATAAATTTATTTACATACAAAATATAGAGCATATGTATATTGACAATAAGCGTAGGGCATCGAAACTAGCAAACATAAAACATATGAGAAAAGGGACAGTGACCACTGAAAAAAAAAATGTCGCACAATGACAAAATCAATAGAGTTGACATGAAAAGGTGGGGTGAGTTCGTAAAACGAGATATTTTTGCATTTTTAGTTTGATTTTTTCAAATGTACAAAATATTAAATACAATTGAAACATGGATAGATACATACTTCTGTGCATAAAACATTTATCAAAAAGTTGACAGGAAAAGGCTAATGTGTTTTTAAGGAAGATGTTTGATAATTTTTTATATCTATGTATTTGTTTTTATCCAAAAACAAATAGGTATTTAGATCGTAAACAAAATTGTGACATCATAGGTACTGTTGAAAAATTTTAACTTAAAATCATGCTACTTACTCTCATAATTAGCACCCAAAGCCAAAGGCTTGTCGTCACGTATTTGATAAGCTAACAAGTTTTTAGCTTCCCTGCCCTCACGTCCATTAACATCTTTTGTTTCCATTGTGATGCCACAAAGTTCTAATAGAAACTAGTGGCACAATTAAAGCAATTGGACAAAACTAAAATAAAAGTCACTTTAACACCCACTCGTTTAGCTTGTTCTTTAGAGTAGCATCTGTAAAACATCGAAACAATTATTATTAGCAGCTTTGTAAGTTTATGATTTTAAGTAAAACCTTTGCTGCCATATTCTTGAAATTTATACGATTTAAAAAAGTTCCAATTAACAGTTACAAATTCCTTTGGTCTCCTTGAAAATGCACACCTTTTTTACTTCTAGTTTGGCAATTTTTGTGCTCAATTTGTTTTTAATTTGTATAAAGTTTTAAGCTGCAATTGTTTTAGGAATTCAATTGCTCTGTTGTAAAATGTTGTTTCTGTGTTTAATTACAGATTTTCAATGGCTCGTTCAACAAAATAAATTCAATTTCTTTTAATTGTTTTTGAGGCAGAATAAACTCTAAACAAACAAAATCTTTTAGAACACAGCTGTTCACTAGAAAATAATAAACGTCAAATAAAAGTTCAGTAAGCAGTTACATCGTTGTACTAAAAAGTAGTGTTGGTACAAATCTTATGACTTGTTTCTTTTCGATATAAAATATATATTATCAAATATAAATTGAATTCACACAAAAATTTATATATCCTTAAAAAAGAGCTAGCTAAACAACAATAACGGGTAGTTTAAATGAGTTATGAATTTGTATAACCTAACAACAATAGCAAAGTTATTCTTTATTTTCATTTTGAATGAACTCGAACACAAATTTCGATTGAAATTTTATTGCAAGGCTGAACCAAATCAAGCTCACACTAAACCTACATTTTGATAGAATAAAAAAGGCTCCAACATGGAAAAAATATATATGTGTATATTCTATTGCATATTAACAAAGAAGTACAATATTATTTAAAAAATATAAACACATTTAGATCTACCTATGAAAAAATAAATTCATTTCAAAAATGTGTTGGGAAATACATTCAGGGAAATAAATTTAATGCGAGTAATGCAAGCAAAATATATTTTTATCATAATGCAATTAAACTATTGTTATGAAAATTTCAGTCAGCGTTGGGTAAAATCCTCTGGAAACACAAATCCCTAACATCGACCAAACAACACTTTTTAACGAACCCCGAACGCTAAACGAGTTTCAGTTAATATAAATGTAAGTGGTTAAATATAAATGTATATATGTAGAAGGTAATTATTGTATATTCCTCATACATACTTTATAATAATTATTGTATGACTCGAAACTGGAACATTATCTATAATTGATTACAATTAATATTTCTTAGACAAACATTTGTCGTCGGGTGATTTCTTGTTTGCTTCATAAACGTAGAAAAACACATACCATCGCAGCAATCACGAGACGATATGTGGTTTAAGCTAGAATTTTAAAATTTTTTTAATAACAAGTTGCCTTAACAACCAAAACTAAAAGTTCATTTATACGTGACTTAACCATTCCACAGTAAACAGGTTCGAACCAAACTTAAAGGCAACACTGCATTTAATTATTACCATTACACCATAACCATAACCTTAGAAACCAATTGAGTCTTGGTTTTTACGGCAACGGTTGAGGCGTTATGGCAAGTCACATATAATAGAACCTTCAATTGAATTCTATGGTTATGGTTTTGGCCATGGTACAAGAAACAAGGTAAACTCATTACTGCAACAACAATTTTCAAAAAAAAAACAACATGCGATTTGTTTGTGTAAAATATTTTCAGTTGTCAAAAAACCCGCGCATTTCAGGGAAGGGAGTTGCATGTTTTTTGTTGTGTAAATATTTTAAAACGTTGCCTTTTCTCAATTAGGTCATGTACTAACTTACATATACAAATAATTTTAAACTTTAACAAGGGCGCTATATTCGGCTACATTGGTCTTTTTATTTACCCAGCCATCTGATCCAGCCGAGTTATTTCGTTCTGTAGAACATTTGAAGTAGCGTAACGAAAATTAATAAAAATTGTTAATCTGCATGGAGGTTACCCCTTCTCCTGCTCCTATCCAAAATGTTTTTCTCTATATGTAGGTCTTATTGTCCAATTACTTTTTTTTAGAACTTTTGAAGTCGATAGCTATTATAGCTTTCGAGATATAGCACATAAAATATTTATTAAATTTGTGAACCAACTTCGCTGTTTTTAAATAGCGATTGACTCTGAGATATTTTTGATTGTTTGATATCAAAACGTTTAATGTGTGACTTTATTTGAGTCCAGAAACTTGATTTCAACAGACGCACAGACGACTTCCCTATCTATAAGGGTCCAGAATATAAGGTATTAAGTGAATATTGTAGAAATTACAAACGGAATGACAAACTGATATATACCCTTATCACTGTGTAAATGGTGGAATTATTATATTAATATCTAATATTTTCGGCTTGTATACTTACGTTCTGATAAAAGTCAAATTTTTAACAAACGCGATTTTACAAATATGTACATATTGACCGTTTAAATACTTTTATTAATTTAATTATGTTTTCCTTTAAACCTTTTTTATTATATGTAGTTTGTATATTTATTTTAGTTTGTTTCTTTTCACTACTCTTTTGACTTACATAAATGCAATCCATCGCAAAATTTTTAACAATCGACTTTTTACAATACATATATTTAAATGGTTATTTCATTATATACATATATACATAGTTTACTATGCAGTATCAATACCAAGTTGAAACAAGGAGAAAATTTAATAATATCCACATTTCCATCCATGGCGTGTACATGTGTACATAAATTGTGTGGCATTAAATTGCAATGCATTTTGCAAGGAATTACTACATTTTCTTAAAAGTTTTAGACCTATTTTACAATTATTTATTCTTATATTTATAGTTTAAATGCAAATTATGGTTTGCAAGCCCTTAAAATGGTAATAAATTGAATTTCTTCAAAAATATACCGCTTTTGCAGTACGCTTCATTTGTAAAAAAATAACAACAATTTTGACAAATGAACATAAAACAGCTGATAATCAGCTGCGTGAACAAGTATACCTTATTCTTTGTACCATGGTTTTGGCGTAATAGTAAGGCAAATCAAATACAGTGCTGCCCATATGTTTGGTTTGAACAGATATTTACTGTGGTATGGTTAAGTCACGTATAAGGCCCCAAGGAGCCTTTATGTCAAGTGGGATCGGTTCTACCAAAACAAGTAAATCGTCATACGCATGCCAAACACTGATAACAAAAACTTACAAATTCCTTCTTCTCATATTTGAGCTTTTCTTAGAGCACCACAGTTGTTGTTTTTTTTTTGTAAAAAACAATACATTAACAAAATTTTATATATAAACTACGAAACACCGATACTCAGCTGATCAACTAAGGCCACCTGATATACATGTGCCTAGACATGCCCTAAATTCTAAATTCGATTTCATTATCGAACGAATTTAACCTCTCTGACATACACAGAAATTATTCACAGACCCAGACTAAAGCCTAAACAAAACAAAATATTAATAAATGGAGACGTTCCATGACAAATTTCAATCTAAGAATATAAAGAAAATAGTATACAAATAGCGAATTTTTTTAAGAAGAGTTTCCCGTTTGTCAAGACATGGATTTTACTAAAGGGACGTACATTAAAGGGATATATATATTTAATGTCATAGGAAGTTTTATTAAAATGGCCAGGGCTGTCAGTTATGGCGATTTTACGCCAAATGTGGCGATTTTTTAGTGCTCTTGGCTATTAAAATTTAAGTTTGACGCCATGGCGATATTGTTGGCGATTTTTTTTAACAAACAGCAAAGTTTTTAAACTAAGAAAATAAATGAAAAATATATTTAATACATCTTAAATTAAGTGCTATATAAGCAAAAAACTTTTTTAAACTTTCTATATATACATACACACATTCAAAAACTGTACTCAAGGTAATATTAACATTACTCGTAAACTACTTCTTTTTGAATAAAAATAACCTTGTTTGCCACAGACTTGCTTTAAACGATGTTACATACAAAATTACTACAATACCAATGCTGCCTGCATTAGTTTTTAATATTTAACAACATGTTACTTAACAAAGTAACTGCCATTCTACATATGCTCTTGGTTAAACATATTTTCAATTCTTCCTTTTAATTTCTTGGTGTACAAAAAATTTAATTTTAACTTTAATTAAATAGTTATTTCTTTTAATTTAATTTATTTATTAAAACATTAATATTTCATATGTTTATTTAAGTAAAATAATTTGTGAGTTGTTGACGTCAAAACCTATAGATTTTTATTCTGGCGAATTTTTTCGGCGACTTTTTTAGTTTTTAAACTCAAAAAAATATTTTTTGGCGATTTTTGGCGATTTTTGATAACCGTTCTGGCGATGGACCCTGAAAAAAAACTGACAACCCTGAAAATGGCAATGCTTTGTTTAACATCATTTAACTCATCACTAGTGTTAACTTTGTCTTTTCATCGTTTGTTTCTTCTTTTTACGCATTCCGTCACTCACTCACGAGGAGAAGAGACGTGACTGTGTTAAATTTAAGTTTGGTTTGCTAAAGAAAAATAAATATATTTGCTTAAAAATTATTAAAAATATACATACGTTTTCAAAATAACTTAAGTTACGCCTAAAACATAAGTTTTCTTTTTATTAAAACAAAAAAGAATTTTCTTGATTGAGTGTGCTTGTGTCAATGTGAAAAAAGAAAGTATTTGATGAAGCAAAAAAGTTTTGAGTGAATTGTGATGTCATTATATTTACTGTTTTAATAAAATATAATTTCGCAAGTGTTTTTTTTTTCACCTTTTTAATTGGTTTAAAAGCCAAAATTATTGTTTGGTCTAAGATTTTTAATTGAATACAATATTAGTAAGTTTCCATTCGAATAAGAAAATTTTTCTTTTCCTTCATTTATTATACCAATTTGCACAACAAAAGAAAATAACGGAAGAGAGCGTTTAATTAAACAATAGCAAGAGAGTGTGAAAAGGGACAAAAATAAAGAGAAATTACTTTGGTCTCCAAAGTTTTGATAAAGATAAAGCGATAAACACAAACAAAAAAATAACTACACACAAAACCAGCAACAGAAAAGTCAACAATATTTTTATAAGTAAATACGTCCAAAAATATTTAAAAAACTGAAATTAATATAAAGTGAATAAAAATACCCTCCAATTATTACAACTATAAATCGACAAATTCATACTACAAACAAACTTACTCATGTATATCCAGAACATATAAAAATACATTACTATTCCGCCCAAAATATAAACACTACCTAAAAAGTTTTAAACAAATTAATTTAAAAAGTTGTTTGTTTTGATATAACAAAATCTAAATCCATCATTTCCTTTAATTTTTAAACCCGTCCATTAAAATATAAGTTTTGAACTAAAAGAGGCAGTTGGAAAATTTCGTAAAAAAATTAAAAACCCTCCCCCAACATTCTTTATTCAATGTATTTGTTAATCCTCGTTTCATCTACGCCAAAACAAACTCCATAAAAATATACACACGCACAGAGAAAAGTCCTATCAACGCAACAAAAAAAGACATCAAATTTTAATTGTAACGAACAGCAGTCTTTGCCAACATGTCATTAGAACCAGGTGCTGGTAGTGGCGTCGGCGGTTTGTCTGTTACACCTAAGACTATTGAGGAACTTCATATGGAAGTTGAACGTTTGACACGTGAACTCGATCAGGCAACCAGTGAACGTGCTCAGTCCGCCCAGTATGGTCTTTCATTGTTAGAGGAAAAATCAAGTCTTGAACAGAGGCTTGAAGAACTAGAAACATTGTACGATAATGCAAAGCATGAATTGGATATAACACATGAAGTGAGTACAATTTGATTGTTGCCTTTCCATTCTTTTTTAGGAAATAAATAACACTATTGCACTTTTAAGATAAATGAAGTATTACCGGGACTTAAAATTAAAAGCTATTTGTAGGTGAGAAAGTTAAACAGGGTTTAAAAGCAATGCAAATATTACTGAATTTAAAAGGCATACGGTTTAAGAAAAAAACAACTATTATAAATGTTCGTACACAATATTGGGATTCACTCAAATCTTTTTACATTCGTCATTCTTATT
The DNA here is from genome assembly GCA_963583895.1 of Melanophora roralis. NCBI lineage: Eukaryota > Metazoa > Arthropoda > Insecta > Diptera > Rhinophoridae > Melanophora > Melanophora roralis. The sequence continues at coordinate 64,907,158 of OY757188.1, forward strand.
TATTTCTTTCAAGAATTTTAAAGTAAAAATAAAAAAAAACGTTTGTGTTGTTATAGTGACAAGTTATTGTCCCATATTGTAAAAGTCGTCGACGTCGTCGTAAGTTTTCAGAAGTCAATTATGTTTGTCATCGTCAACTTGCCCCAAAATCAGTATGCAATTCGAAGTCAATTGTGCCGCCGTTGGTATTCGTAGAAATGATATTGAAAAAAGAGTCTTTTTAAATACATTTTTTAAACATTTAAATTACATATGTATGTTATTCTGTTGTATTTTTCTTAAAATGTGAAATGTTTAAAAAACTTTCTTCGCTCAAAATAATGTTTTTTTGATAAAACAATACGACAAGTAACATACCATATGAATAACCCAATTGTTTTGTGCAAGTAAATAGAAAATATTATAATAAATACATATGTACATCTGTAGTCTATTAGCATATATGCAAATTAGATGGAAAAAAAGTAAATTTAGTTGTAAGATCGCCGAGTAGCTCATTGGCGAAAACAAAATACCAAATTGATCTCCCCTTTTTTGGGGGTGCAATTGTACATTGCCTAACAATGTTCTGTTTGGTTTGCCCAAGTCAGAAAATACTAGTGAAAATGCGGTCTGCCAAAGTAAAATTTAAAAAATACCCTAAAAATTGACTTTCCCGGTTCACTAGAAAGTCCGGATAACTGATTTCGCATTGTACTGTATAGGGAATGGTAAGCAAAGCTGAAAATCGATTTTCGATTTTACGATCAACTATTTTAATTTTGATTTTTAAAGTCGATTAATCGAAGCTCATAATCGATTATAATTCATAGTTGATATTTATTTTGATGCTTTATTAAAAAGAATAGATTTTTTTAAAAACTGATTTTTAAGTAAGTTAATTAAATTTTTCCCAACGAAAGAAAGTTATTACTGGATAAAAAATACTTCACTGGATCAGATGGCTGAGCATACAAAAATATCAATGTTTTTTTTAGTTTTTGCTAATTTGCGAAAAAAGAAACAAATTTGCAAATTAAAGTGGTTGCAGGTAATAAATAGTAGCAATGATTAAACTACAAAAGCAAATATGTAGTTAAAACATCTACTTATAAACTTTTTCTCTTCGTTTTATTGATATTGTGGTTTGCTTTTTAGTTTATTTTTTTCGAATTTTATTAAAAAACTACAGTTGAAGCTATTTTCGTTTAGTTATTTTATTGTTGGTGCTGTGGGTGTTTTGTTTCTATTAAAAAAAAATATCTCTTCTTTATGAAGCATGAAAAATGATATGAAATAAAATACAGAGAACTTAATTCTGCTTATTGGGCAATGAAATTGTATTAGATTTTTTACTTAACATGGTGGTTTTGTAAAGACAGACCGACTCAAATCGGAGAAATAAAGTCAATTAATTTATTAATTATTAAACAAGTAAAGAAATTGTTCATATTTTTTGCTTGCCAATTTAGCACAAGTCTAAAACCATTACATCTTAACAACTTATTCCCTTTGTTTAAGTTAAACCGAAATTTCACACACCTATCATTTCAAAAAAAGTTCTTTCTTGAAAAATTTGTTTTTTTTTTTTTTGGAAAAATTAAAAAATAACAATAAATAAAAAATTGTAATTATGTGAATCTTGTTTTTGAGCTGTGGATTTCTTTGATTTGTTTACAAGTGTAAATAATACTGTTTTCGCTTTTTGGTCGATCAATGTTTATAAAGCTATATTTACACTACCTGAGTTGTCATCTGAGTTTCATAACTGAGACTCATTTATATAGTGTAATAACATGTCTATTTTTATTTGAATATATTTTTGTCTAATCTTATTTGAAAATAGAACGTGTTCTATTTTCAAACTATTTAACGTCTTAGTTTTAAATATAAGTTTTTAAAAGTTACCGGATTAAATGCTTGTTGTATTGCCATACAATTTGTACTAGCTTAAAAACTTTTGTAATTAGCAGACTAGAAATAATTTCTTAGATGTAATGTAATATTAAAAATTAGAAAATCAAATTGTTTTCTGACACTCATAAAAATTTAAACTTTTTTTTTTGACACTCAACTCAGATGAGAACTTAGGTGGAGGCACCCAAATGTTGTACCTAATGTAAGAGGGCACTACTTCTTTACTACTTTGTAATCTTTTGTAACCCCTACTTTTTTGTAATCCTATTAATTGCAGTCGTTATTGTTCCTGTTCTTTTTATATACATTAAATGGTTTTATCCTAGTTGTTGTTGATTTTGGCTCATGTTAAAATTGTTCATTATCCTTGTTTTATTTTTTACAAACATATGAAATATTTGCCCCACCAACATATCCATTAAAAATATAGAAAAACAATAATTTTTACCCGCTTGAAACACACACAAATATCGTTTCGTAAAATGTAAAAGAGGCAGTAAATAATCACTTTCAAAATCTTAAAGGATAAATATAAAACTTAATAAAATAATGTACATATTTACAATAACTAGGGTTGTTATCTCCAAATTTAAAAAAAGAGGACAGCCAGCGCAAAAAAACCCGGACTTTTCCGGACATCAACAAAAAAAAAGTTTTAAACAGTTTTATATTTTATTTTATAGGGTTTGTTGTAGGTTTAAGTCACAATAAACTTTTTCAAAAACCCAACAAACCATTTTTCGTTATCAACTGTTTTGATTTTCTTTTTCCCTTATAAAAAAACTTAAGTTTGGATCAATCCTTAATAAATTTGAAATTGTTTTGATTTCAAATTTATTTTATTTTTAACAAAATCTTACAAACAAATGCACATAACTATGTATAGCACACACATTCTTTAAGTAAGTAAGAAAAAAAAACATCATAAAAAGTTAAAACACAATTTTTACGAGCTTTTCAGAAAAAAGGACTGTTTCCAAATATTTCAATACTATTTATATTATTTTTATCCGTTGCATTTTGCGAAATAACGAAATCAGCGTTTTTTAAAAATGTAGGACTTTTCCGGACGCCGATTTTTTTCGAGTACGGATGCCCAGAAAAAGGAAGACGGTTAACAACCTTAACAATAACAAACGCTACAATGATACTTCAGTTTGAAAGGAGATTTGACTCCTTTCTTTGCGTTCTCACATGTTTTTTAGCCTTTTTGATTTGTGAAAAACAATGCATTTGAGGTTACTACGCATTTTTGATATTTTTAAAAAGCTAGTTATTTTTGTAAAGCTTAAAGTTTGTAAAAATTCGTTTTAATCAATCAAATACTCAATTTAGATTTTTTGGTTGTAAGGTCCTTTTACATTACAGGTGACGATATGTATACCAATTTCTACATTTGCAGTTACATATGTACATTTACACGTTCGGTGTGTGCGTTTTCATAGTTGCATCTGTTTCATAGAGTAGAGTGTTGCTGACAAATTCGCTAATTAGTCATTGGTAGAAGCAAAACGGAATTTTTCTTTGGCATTTAAGGCTTAAGTTCTTTTCTTAAATTGTTTTTTTCTAAATTATTGTTTTTTTAAGAATATCCAAAGCTAACTTACACTGGGCACTTTAAACTTTATAATTTTAAATTTAGCAAAATAATAAACCTTTAGGTTTTTTTAATTGAAGGAAATAATATTTATATATTTGTTTCTTTTTATATATTTCTTAACTCTGAATTTTCTTTTCACGTGACTAAAAATGTGTGGTCGAGCACTAAAATGTTAAAAATTTTAGATTTTTGTAAAACATGTAAGATCAAATAGTGGTTAACCCACTGGTTTAGTAAAAACATTAAATTACTAATATGGAATCTCGACATTTGTCGAATTTTCATTTTTTCCAACAGAACTTGCAAACGATTCTGTTCTCTGTTCTGGCCAAAATAAATGCCTTTTTTAAATTAAGAAGACATGGGCATATAATTCCAACGATAGTATTCCGGTAGTTTTACCTTTTATTTTGTTTTCCTTACATTCGTGTCTTTTTTTTCATAAAATGTATTTTATTTTTTTTTTCATTATTTTTTGATTAACAAGCTTACAAATTTTAATAAATATTCATAAGAATTAAATACACAATCGGTTTCTTCGAGCTTAAGGTCAATAATAATTATTCTTTAAGCTCGAAGAAACCGATTGTGTATTTATTAAACAATAAAGGTCGAAGAAATCCAAGAAACTTGGAAGATTATTCATAAGAATTTTTAAATCTTTATTAGAAAATATGTTTGAAACTAATAAACGCACACACGCACTAGTAAATCTGAGGTTAAAAACTGTTGTGATTTTAATTTTTAAAGTATAAATTTCGTCTTCACATACACCACAAACACATCCTCCCACTCTAGTTATGTCCTTATGGATTCATCGCATCAAATACATTCACGTACACGAAAATAAAAATTTATCTTGTGTTTAAAGTCAGCTTGCTTTATTTTAATGGCCTTTCAAAAGGCCAACCTGCTTTCGTTTTTAAAAACTAAATTTTGTTTTAAACTGCTTTTCCTTATATAAGTCAATACTCATTTAGGAAGAAGAAAATGTATTAAAAGTTATTTGCATGCAACTTTATTCTTAGCCTTCTCGTCAGTTTAGTAAAGCATTTTAAAAGTTGTCCTTGCTTGTTTTTACTGATTACATATTCATATTGATATTGTATGTTCATTAGGGAATACTTATACTTTTTGCATAGACACTACCTTTTGGCAAATGAGTGGCAACTTCGATCCTGAAATCTCAGAAAATAACTAAAACTTTTCGGTTATTAAACAATTTAAATTCATAAATACTGTTTAATATCACTCTTTATCTAATTGCAATATGTTTAATAATTTTAAAAGTTCTGTTTATTCTGGCTTAAGCTTCCACATAAATATGTTATTTGCAGGTGCCGTATTAATCAGTGCAAATAAAAAATGGCATATGCCGTTATTATTGAGATAATGCACCATGGATATTAAAAAATCAAAATTTATTTTTACGGTTTAAATTGTCAAACTACGTATATTCATAGAAAATAGTATATAGAATTTTTTTTCGCAGAAATATTTATTTTTTCTTAATTTCCAAAAAAATTATTATAATATGTAATAATAAATCAACTATGTAGTTTTTTTTATGGGCTTATAAAAAGCAAAACTACATAGTTGATTTATACATCGTAAGGTCGAAAAAATAATAAATATATATAATTATATAATAATAAATCTTTCGATTTATAACCTTTGTAACCTAACCTAACCTAATCTATATCAGTTAAAAAATATTAGTTATTTCTTAAAAAAAATACAAATAAAAATTTTTATTTTAAAAGCACTTAATTTAATAAAATGATGATGGTGTACCTAACGTGACCCCGATTTTGCTTTTTCTAATTCGTAATAGTTATTAATTTGCAGTCCGTGGTTTATTGTAAAGGAACCAATTATAGCAGGTTTTAAAAATGCATTTTGACTTTTTTTTTATTATTTTTTAAGCTTCAAGTTAATCGTGGTTTCTCAATTTTTATTATTATGTTTTGTTAAATATTTCCTTACCAAAGAATTAGTATTAGTAATTGTTAGCAAAATATTGAAAAAATAAAAATCAATAAAAGTTTTAAAAACAAAGGTCGAAGAACTTAGGTTCCCCAGTCGAACAACTTTTATAATTAACTTATTTATTTTCATAGGATTTTATACAATATTCAAATGTTTAAGGACCATTTTGATATTCGCAAATTATGTAGAAAAAAGTTATCGCCTTAATAAACTGCACTAATTCATATAAATTGGATATTATGTAATAGTAATGTTGCCATTATTGGCATCTGTATAGTATATTGCAAAGGCAGTTAAAGCAGATTCATTATGAAAATACACAGAGAAACTCTATGTAACCATCTTATTAACTCAAATGTTATTCAAACAGTGTTGGAAATAATCGTTTTTATCTCTTAAAAATTTTTTAAATGATTAAAAAATCTTGCTAACATAACATAACATAAAACATATGTATGTATGCATGCCAAAATTGCCGTAACAACTACAAGGTGTCCGCCGGCAAGGTATACTACTTTGTTTGTTTATAATTTTTGATTAAATGAAAGAGAATGGATCTTATATTGATAAATGTTTTACTTAATGCCGGCAATTATGTATGAAATACAATATCAGATAAATGTTTGCTTCTATGAGCCCGTTGGAGCAGAATTTTTCATTATGTTCTCACACATTTATCGCGGTATTTCATTAACTTCATCACGAATATTTTGTTTAAATTGCTTCAGCGTTTCTGGTTTGTTGGTTTGCTTTTCAGATACCCCCACAAAAAAAAGACGGAGCAGTCAAATCAGGCGACCGTGAAGGCCAATCAACATCACTATTTCTTGAAATAACTTGTTGTGGAAAAAGTTCAATTCCACTGTAATCATGGCTGTATGCGATATGGCATCGTCTTGTTAATACCACATGTAAACCAAGCCCAAAGCAGGCAGTTGTGTCATTTAAAAGTTTTCAATCATATCACGATATCGCTCCCTATTGACAGTTACCGTTACGCCATTTTCAGCTTTCAGAAAGTTAGGTCCAATGATTCCTCCTGAGCAAATTTCACACCAGACAATAACTTTTAATGGATGCAAAGGTGACTGATGAATAATTTGAAGGTTTTCCATTGCCCAGAACCAACTATTCTGTTAATTCACAGAACAATTAAAATGAAAATGTGCCTCGTCACTCATTATGATTTTTTCATCGAAATCGATGATTAGTTTTGATAAAATGTTTTAACGATTAAAGCACGTTGGTTTACCGAATATTTTTTCGTAATATATTTGCCACATCTCTACTTCACGACTATCAAATATGAACTTTTAAGACTAATATTTACTGAAATGGCGGCAAAACAAAGTAGTATCCTTGCCGGCGGACCCCTTAATATTATTCATAATAAACATTTTTAATCTTGCACAAGTGCGATTTTTTTAATTTCTGTCGGTTTTGGCAACCAGCTTTGTCAAAAAATGTTTGTCAAATTTGTTGTTCAAAAGATGTTATAAATTTTATTACGCGCCATTTAACAATTTTTTTAAAATTTTTTAAATTTACTGCCATTAAAATGCTGTGGAGTCAAAATTATTTAGCTTTATAGCTAAACGGCGTTTACATTGTCCCGAAATCTAGTACTTGCGAGCTTTCGAGTCAAGTCTATGTGTGCTCTTATGTACTGTGCAATTTTTAGTTTAAAACTCTTAAGTTTTTTTGTTGTTGGGTCATTTTGCATTTCTACTCACTCAAACAATTCGATTTATAGTATGTTGGTGTTGCACAGATTTTATACAACAATTAATAATGTTCTGTTTGCTCAATGAACACAAATGGAAAAAACTGAATAGATAAAACACAAAATCAAAATAGCAAAAAATTTTATAAAAGCATTACGTTGCATCTAAACAGGATATTGTATTGTTTCATTTAAAACAATATACAAACAAAAACCCTCATCGTAGAAAAAATTTAATAAAAATAAGAATAAAACAGAAAAGTAACCTAAAAACCAATTTATTGCTTTAGATTGGCAATTGTTTAGAAAGTATAAAAAAAAATTGCGACGGTCTCGCATTGGGACCAAAGCGCAAAGTGGCTGCTAGTAAATTTAATTTAAAATCAAAGCAATAATTAATGTCCAATATTTGAAGGGGACACGTTGAATTTTTAAAATTCTGAAAATAAGCAAAAAATTTAAAACTACCAGGATTAATCGCAGATGTTTAACCGTCTGGGATATCATAATTGTCGTATCCAAGAAAAGAGATTTGCCACAATACGTGACCTTTGTTTTCCTGATGAAAAAAAAAACAGATTTCAGTTTTGTCCATGTTAACACTCAATCCCTTTTGCTAAGTTCATGCTCTTCTACAAAGCTAATTTGGGTAGCAAACTTGTTCCAGTCCTCCATCAGTTAAGATTCATAGTAGACTGTATTGCAGTAACTAGGATTCCCACATTTGGTTTCCTAAAATTACATATATAAATTTGTTGCTTAATAATTGCACATTGAATTTCTTTATACCTCTAATATAGCTGAAGCAATCGTAATATTACTTCACACAATTTGCATTTTTTATTATTTTCGTTTTGGGAATCATAAGTTTAGTAGCCACCATGCTCCATTTCCCATTTGTTCCCCTTTATCGTTTATTTATTTTTATCATAAGTCTTTGAAACCTACAAATCGTATTCTTATTGCTTTCAAACAAAACAAACAAGTGAAATAACTAATCAAGGTTGTTGTTCACAAGAAAGAATCGCCAGAATAAAAATTAATATAACCTGAATCTATTTTGAATTCTATATACTTAAATCAAATCGGGTGAAATAAAGTATTTTTGCGTATTTTGTTGCACTCGTAAAGTATAAAGTACAATTATGTGAAATAACGTGCAATATTTTATTATAAAGTACGGTTTCAAGCCTAGCAGTAACCCAGAGAAAACGCGAAAGAATGTCACCTGGTGGGGTTCTACGTTCTCCAATGTCTTAAATAGTAACACCACACAATCCGCATGTTATCAGGCTGTTCCATAGCATGTAACCCATCTAGTCTTTAGTACTTGGTAAATGTAAAATTGGTCCAAAGATTAAATAGGTATGTCGGCTCGTTCATTATAAACTCCTACTTCAATGTCAATGCAGACAGCCAAGGTATACAATTTGTCATTTAAGAATAGTGTGTCACCTCGGGTTAAGCTATTTTCGCTGATATTCCTTGATAAAGGCAAGCTGTTTAAATCCCGGCCTGCCGTGTGGTATCCTACTTTAACCTTTATTATCCACCATTTGCTCCATGGTTTTAGGCAGGAAAGAAGTTAGGCTAATAGGTCGAAAAGCCTGAGGGTTCGCGTAGATTCTCTTGCCGAGTTTGGGTCAATCGCCAGAGGCAAATTTTGTGAAGGTTAGCCAAACTTCAAAAATCCATGCCAAATGAGACCAAGTCAATTTTATTCTGTAAGAGCACAGAAAAAATGAACATGTTATTGATTAATTAAATCATTGTGGTAATTGAAACCAATTTTTGGTTTTTTCTGTCTAGGAAACCCGGAAAGATTCCACTTGTTTCAGCTTCTTAAGTGGGGAGAAGCAATAGGAGCCTTTGTGACCATTTCATTCGTAATAAAAGGCCATTGTGATGTACTTCCTAAAGAGAGTCGTACTATTTCAGTAGGTTAAATGGGTACTCATCAGGAATTTCCAGGGTTTTTCTGTATTCTTTATCTTTTTCTAAGCATTGTCCAGCAGGAACTCTGTCTAGATATGATACCGTTCACACTATCAAACCTGTTGCAGAATAGCCTTAAGGAGGAGCGAATCTTTTTATTGTATTTTCTGAGCCTCTTATGAGAGCGTCCTAGTAACTGTAAGTTTCTCTAGGCGTGCTCAGTTAAACAGTCTACGGGTATCCTTCACAGTATTCCCATGTTATACAGAGTTTATCGTGGGCAGATCTTTATTATTTTTTTAATAGAAGCAGCTCTCGTTGGATTTGACTAGTACTTTTGTTATTTTCTGTAAAGAGGGCTCTACACAGAAAGAAAAAACGCATTCTAAAATCAAAAATCTTATGCTTGAATTTATCCAAAATCGTGCTTTACATTTTTAAGTACGATCTGTACTTAGGTTTTCTTCAATCAAAAAATCAATCAGAAAAAACTCGTTGTTTTTATATTTATGTTAACATTTAAAGAGTGTCTCGGTAGTCTAGATTGTAGCGCGCTGGTGGTGCAGTTCGGAAAGTCTATCATATTCGAATCCCAACTACGGCAAGTACAGAAAAAAAATTAAAATTCTAAATAAAAGCTTAATCTACATACATATATGTATATAAAATTGTTTCAAGTGCGTTGTGACTTTATAACTCGCGAATGGTCTAACCGAATTCGATGAATTTTTAGGGTTTGTTCCTATGGTCGTGTCGATCGTTTATCTAAATTTTGCACGAAATCGGTCAACGCGTTCGTGAGTTATGACTTTTCATGTCAACATGTGATTTTTTGTTCATATAAAAAAAAATAACAAGTACGTATTCGGCAAGACCTAAAGATCGCGAGAGAAATAGTAAGTAAATCAATAGTAGTTTGATGTTATAAAAGGACTATTGTATTGAATTGATTTACTTTTTTCATTATTTCCGAATAAAAAATATATAAAAAAACCAATGAATTTGATTCAATGTTAATATTCATCCGTAGCGAATCACGCCGGGATCCCTTTTACGCTTAAATCAATAAAACATCGAGTACAGTTTCGAACATAAATCAATCCTGTTTTGGCCTAAATGTGGCTAAAAGTAAGAAATTCGTACTAGATAAATCGTACTTGGTTTAAGAAAATCCGTACTTTTGACACTGCTACGGCTTGATTTAAGAAAAGATTCCTGTTTTTATTTTTTGTGTGTACAAAGGCACCTAAACTTTCAAACTTCGCCCAATCAGTCTTAGTCTTATTTCGAAAACTGATTGTAAGCGGCGATGGCCGCGCAATTTTTAACCTAAAGTATCTTTGATAAAAAAAAAAGGACATCCCTCCAACACCTTCCATTATTGAATATGGAACAAGTCGTTATAATACCTAACACCACTTCCCTAGTCTTTTTAATAAAATAAGTCTTGATTCTTATGTTGACTATTGTTAGGTCGTTAGTATTTCTGTTAGTACTACCCCATACAGTACGTTGAGAGCTAACATCGGACCCTACTAACATTTCTTAACATTGTTTCGATTTTTTCACCAGATGTTGCAGTTTCAACAGTAATGGTAATGTAAGGCCATCAAAGTGGAGATTGGTGACGCTAGGTAAATTTTGTCATTGCCTTGGTTCGCCACGGCTGCATTCGATTCTGGAGAGAAGAGAAAGCATAGGTTGTTAGGAAAAAAGGTTCTTGAACGAATTTCTGTGGTGTTAACTAATATTGTTTAATCCATTAACCCTTTTACGTGCCGTCCATAGGTTTTGGATAAGAGCAATGTATATACTTAATACCTTTCATTACTTTATCCAGTAAAGCATGTCGCTCAGGTGGAGTTTTATCTTAAGGTCTTCAACCATTGATCCTTTAAAAGACGGTATTTTTGGGAGTTTGTAATACTGGTGTCGGTGATCCTATTTTGAATGAAAACTAATTTGTTTTGTTTTTCATTGACGCTATTACACTATTAACAACCATTTGGTGCCTCAACGATCCGAGACAAAATATCTTGGTATTCACCTGGATCGCCGCCTCACATGGAAGCCTCATATAGATGCAAAGCTGACGCAAATGAAACTTAAAGCTGCACAAATCGACTGGCTTATGGGTAGAAACTCTGGGCTTCATCTGGATTGTAAACTTCTACTCTACAAATCGATTTTGAAATAAATTTGGTGCTACAGTATACAATTATGGGGCACTGCTTCCGCCTCTAACATAGAAAAAATACAACGCCGTCAAAATAAAATCCTAAGAATGATAACTGGTGCTCCATGGTATGTCAAAAACAGCAACATCCATAAGGATCTAGAAGTTCCACTTGTTAAATTCGAAATCCTGAAATATGTGGACAAGTATTTAAATAAGCTGGAAACACATCCAAACCCGCTCGCTCGAAGTATCTTGCAACATAGTGGACACTCCCGTCTAAAAAGGAGGGATACTATTGCGCTTAGATGAAGATAACTATTTATATTATGAGAACGTAAATTTTAGTCTGGCACTGGCTGGACTAATATTATTTCCTTAGTCTTAAGATTTGAAAACTTATTGTTAGTTCGCTAAAGCGAAGATTCAATAATAAAAAATATGCAAAAAAAAAAAAAAAAAAAAAATGACGCTAAGTATGTGTTCTGACGTAAATTTGCATTCCCATCTTCTTATATATAAAAATGATTTGGTTACCACGGGTGTCTTTTTCCACTAGTACCAGCTTAAGCATCAAACTACAATTCGTTTTACGGACTTTGAGCAGAGTCTCTTTTAAAAGCGTTAGTATTGCCTGGTTGCGGAAAGGTGAAGCGCGCTTTTTCTTATGCGTTTTCGTTTGGTCTCTAGGAAATCACAGATCCTTTAAAGTAAAGTACGAAACCCCAACCTCATTCCCCTATCCCTAACCTGGGGACGCGCTTGGTAGGCTACCTTCATCTCTCACAGGTAGTTTTTAGATGGTTTTATATATCTAAGTGTATGTATCGTATCCCTTGCATTACTTTTTTTAGTACAATTTAAACATTTATATTTAACTTTATTAAACTTCTAGATACTAATTTTAAACTCCACCCCTCGTTATTGTTTAAGCATTTATTTTTAAAATAAATTGCCCTAAAACAAACAATCTGTGAATTAATTCGACACATGTGTTTTACAGAAATAAAGTTTTTGCCACATCTGAGTAGACAAGAGATAAAAAAAACATTATTTTAAAATAATTGCCACTGGATTTTTGTCTGATTACATTTTGTATGTCAATATTAGCCGTTTGCGAATAAATTTTTTAATTAAATCAAAATCACTGAAACGTTAAAAAAATATGCTTATTTTAGCGCAAAATTTAATAATAAAAAAACAAGAAAGAAACGTCAATTACATCAACTTGTAGTAAATATATTTAAATTTTACTTCCCTTATTTAAATACCAGACCACGTTTCTTCCCCTTAAATTGCTTTATCGCTTTAACATCTCTAATAACCATAAATGAGAGTTTTTCACGTTAATTTGCACTTTTTAACTATTAAACCCTCAAACTTATTTGAAAAAATAAATAAAAAAGAGATTTTACCAAAATAGACAGAATTTAAAGAAGAACAACGATTAAAAGCATAGATTTTCTTTCACAATCTTCATCAGAAGTTCCTTAGTTCTGTCAACAAATTTGCTTGTCCTCTGCTTCAAAATTATAATCAAGAAACTTGTTAACTTAAAAATAAACATATTGCAACAATTTGCAAAGGTATAGTAGCAACAGCAATAAAGTGTCTACATCATTATTATCATCATTATGAGCAGAAACAGATTATGACTTTAGAATGGGAAATAGACTGATGACTAAAATTGGCAACAAATTCTTTAATACTTTTGTTTTTTTTAATGTTAACACTTTTTTGATGTTTTAGTTGTAATTTAAGTTGAAACACTTGGCAGAAGAAAACCTTATTTTCAATGACCTCCACAATTTCCCTCAATTGCCATTCTACCTCACAGGTGATTATCTCTGCTTAAATAATATTCATTGCTTCTTCTTCTTACCCTTTCTCTATTGCTTTTTATCTCTCCAGCTGCCTTTGCATAATTTAGTGTGTAAAAATGTTTGTGTTAATAATGTGCATCTGAGGTGTGATTGGGGTTGTTGTTGCTTTTTTAGGAAGAATTTCCACAATGCAGAATATGATGATGATAAAAATTCAAGTGGCTGGAAATAAATTTGATAGAGGCGACTTTGTTGTAAAAAAACAACAACATCAAACTGAATATTTAAAAAGCCAACAGCAATAAAAACGTATTATCAGAATTTGCAAGAAGAGAAAATTGGCTTAATTAATAGCGTATGGCTGGCATAATAATTTTTTTTAAGCGGAAATGTCAACAAAGTCCTTTTTAAACAAAAAGAAATCACTGGAACCAGCAAAAAATATTTAACTATGTGTCGATTATGTTGGGTTGCCAACTTAAGTTGCAAAATATTAAACATTTGTTAAATAAAATCGGCAACTGTAAACCGTCAGTTGCCATATGTAAAGCTATTTTGGCAACTGGACTAAAATTGGGGTTCCATACGTATTTGACACTTTTGATTTTAGAAGCCGGAACTAGCCATATGCCTGACGTCTCTATAATAATTTAATAATAATTAAGAGTTCATATTTAGTATAATTTAATAAAACATAATCTTTATTATTTTGATGTTTTAAATTTATTTTAGTATACCAACATATTTGCATCAAAAATAAAAAAAACATGTAAATCCATTTTCTTTTTACTTGAAAAGTTATTCAGAAAATTGTATTCATTTAAATGTAAATAAAATTTCAAGAATGTGCAATTTTTGTTTACTTTATATAGAACTAGCTAAGCCCCGGTGTGCTTCGCTACCCCAATCATAGTAAAATTATTCAAATATGTTAACACAAAAGAATTTATATTTTTTTAAATTTATTGGTTGCCCCACATAAGTTGCAATAAATAATAAGTCAGCCCTACTATTTACTTAGCTTATAAAAATTGGAAATTTACCAGGCTTACAGTTTTGGATATTCAGAAAGTTTTAATAAGCAAAAATTATTTATAAACTTCTATATATAATCTTAGCCCCTTACTTCCAGACTTTAAGTAACTCGCTGTAAAAATTTCAAAAAAATCGATCCACTGGTGTGGACAGCTATAAATTACAAACATACATACATACATATGTATGTACATACATACATACATACATACATACATACATACATACATACATACATACATACATACATACATACATACATACATACATACATACATACATACATACATACATACATACATACATACAACCTTTCTTTATATAATATAGATACAGGGATCACATATCAAATATTTTTCAAAAGAAGTTCAAACTCCTCTTATATTGTTAAATTAAAATTTTATTATGCTTTTGTGCAAATTTTTGTGCCTCACCAAAGAAAAAGGTCTGAGACCCACCTCCAATTATACCGATCGACACAGAATAACTTCCTGAGTCGATTAAAACCTGTCAGTCCATCCGTCCGGCTGGGAGTTAGGCTGAATTCCAAAACGCAGTTTGCTTTGCATTACAAATTTTCAACTTCTTCCCTTATACACTCCCTACAATTTTGACAACGTTTTTTGCTTCCAGGGCATTAATATAGCTGCAAACACTCATTTGGAAGTAAAAGATATTATCAAAAACCTCATCTTTGCTTTCAGGAGAAACTTGAAATTTTGTGATGCAAAGCAAACTGCGTTTTGGAATTCAGCGTTAATATATGTATTCTTGTAAACAAAGTAGAGACCGCATTTTTGCAGATATTTCGATGAAATTTGAAACAGATAAGTTTTTTGGCATAAGAAAAAAGCATGTTGTTTGTGGTGATGATCAGTTAATTTTTCGACAGAGCTCCCATACAAATGTCCTTCCGGATTAACCGTTTTGGGCTATAACTGGCTCAAATATGGCCTTATCTTCACATAATTTTGCACGTTTGTCTATCTTTATGCCACCAATTTTTGTACCGAAAATAAACATTATCGGTCTATTTTTGAGCTTCATAAAAATCGCAAAAATAGAAGAACCAGTATGGTAAAACTTACATTTTTGTGGGCGCTGCAATCCTCAATTTTTGTCCTTTAAAATTTCGGAATTAGAGGCCTTCTATATGTGTGCCAATTTTAAAAAATCAGTGCAATAAAAGTACCAGCATAATAAGTTTAACTTTTATGGGCGTGGCACCGCCCACTTTTTTACCTTTAAAATTTTAACTTTAAAAGCCGCTTATGTGCGAACTAATTTCCAAAAATCGGTCTGGAAGAAGAATTTAAATTATGTTTCTATCTTAATTGATTTTAAAGTTACAAAAAGTACTAAAACATAATTTTAACCCTTTCTTGCCCTTAGGATTTAATAATTAAAAAAGTATCTAAAAACGTACTCATATTTTTTAGGCCTGTCACACTTAATTTGAATAATGTTCCTATCTTTATTAGTTTAAAGTTACAAAAAACGCATAAAAAAATCAAAATATATTTTTAACCCTTTTTTCACCATTTGGGCCCAAAATTTAAAAAAAGTACGATAAACGTAATCATATTTTTGTAAAACCTATCGAACGCAATTTGAAAAATTTTTCTATCTTTATTGGTTTAAAAGTAACAAAAAAGTACCAAAAAGTACCAAAATATAATTTTAACCCCTTTTTTCGCCCTTTCGGACCAAAATTAAAAAAAAAACTCCAGATACCTGTCTGTTTATTTCCTAAGGAAAACGCTAAACTTTTTAAATTTTGTTTCTATCTTATATACATCAAAAGATAGTAGGTTACAGATTTTTCCCTTTTTGTCCCCTTTTTATCCCTTTACGGGCCCAATGTTTAAAAATTCATGTGCATTTGAACAAACATGTAAAGCTTAACACGTGTTATAAATTTCATGTATTTAGCTCTACGCGTTTGATCAATATGGCCTTGGGTAATTTTGTTAGGCCATTAATAACCTAACCTTCCCACACAAATGGGCGTATTGTGGGCGTGGCAGCAATAGTTTTAAAAAAAAAAGTAGCCTATTGTTCCTTTTAGACTTAAGATAACTCCCTGTAAAAATTTCACAAAAATCGATCCACTGGTGTGGCCAGCTATAAAATACAAACATACATACATACATACACACACACCCCTTCTTTATATAATAGATAGAATGTTGAACCAAGCAAAAGCTATGCTTAAGTTAAAATAAACAAAAAAATCAAATTGATAAGTTTGTAACTTTTTAAAATTAAATTCTGATAACAAGCTTGACAAATTTTTGTGCTATGAAAATAATTTTCTTTAGCCATCCATAAAGAAAACAAATTTTCAAAAGTTTTTTTTAACCAACTTTAAAAGTTATTTAGGATTTGATTCCAATTTTCAAAGTTTATTTATAGGGTTTGTTGTAGGTTAAGTTTGTTTATTTATTGTGGTTGTAATACAGAAAGGTTTTGTTTCGGTAGCCTTTCAATTCATTTTGTGGAATGTCTTGTTGTAGGTTCTTCAAATGAATATCTAGTTGTTTTAGGTTACATTTCCCGTTGATTATACTAAAATAATGCTTTGGGTGTATAGGGTCCTTAATACATAAATAATTTTGTAGAAAAATTTCTCCCATGCGACTTCAGAAGTCGTTGTTCACTGAACACCATCACCTTGCGCAACTAGTAAATGAACAAACATAATTTCGTGAGTTGAAGGGCTCCAATATAATACTCTCGACCTTATTTTTAATGCGCGCTCTTAACAGTACGCTGTTATTGGACCTCTCGGAACCTCAAACTTTTATACCTTTCCGCCTCCTTTTAATTTTCCATACTTCACACGCACACCCCAGAATCGTTAAATCTTTATCTAGAAAAAGGCTCATTGGTTCAATCTCTATTTTTTTCGGCAATTTAACTGGAAACTATGTTGTTTTTTGACGATGGCGTCACTACTAGGTGGAACGGTTCAAAGTTTTATTTTTCTGGGAATGAAATCTTTATTCCTGTTAGAAAGATCTCAAGCAGACTTGGACAGAGAAATTGTTCAAATCAGGCTTGCAAAACTGCCGGAAGGTGAAGGAAAAAAAGAAATAAGTATTTGGCGTGATAACAAGATCGCTAATACTAATTTGCTGCGCAAGCAGGCAAAGTCTTCGTGTGATAAGCTATTCAGATGTGAAAAGGCTCTGTTGTTACAGCGTTAGCTTGCAAAGATTCTTGCTGTTTTTGACCATTTGTGAAAAAAGAAGGGGATTAGACTAAATCTTTAATACCTGCTCTTTTAGGAAAGGACATTTGGTCACTGACCTGGTTGAAAAGGCTAACCTGTTAAGTAAAATATTTGCAGCTCATTTGACGGAAAGCAACCAACCATGCCTGGACTTAAAAAGGTGTCTTAGACTATGCCAGACATACTTTTTTAGGCTGACGCAGTCAAACGATTATATTTGGATCACAACATTAGTAAGTCTCTTTGGCCGGATGGAATACCAGCAGTAGTTTAAAAACGCGCGCTCTCTCTCTCTCTCTCTGTCTCTCTTCATCGCTGGCGCATCAATATTATTCAAGGTATTCCCCATTTGCTGGAAGTAACCCTTAAACCCTTAAGGCGGTGGCACATAGAATCCGTCATACTTCGCCTTTTTTAACTGACAGCTAAGTTGAATAACATGGTTTCTTATGAACAATGTCACATTCAGTACGTCTCCTTCAACGCAACGTAGTAAAGTTGGCCAACTTTTAACTTTCAACGTACGTCAAGTACTTTGACAAGTTGCATGGTGAAATTATGTGTACCAGGTGGTGTTACGAACACAACTGATCGACTTTTTTCATGCATAAATCGAGGCTGCGTAGTCAAAGTTATTTACTTTTACATATCTTTTTTTGACAACTGACCCAACGAAAACTACAACAAAAACAATAATTATATTCACCAAATTTTGTTGTAGAACCACCACCACCACCACCTGCTAATTTAACATCCGTTTAAAAAGGATTCTATGTGACAACCTCTTGCGTTGTTACGTTAACGTCAGTTAAAAAAGGCGAAGTATGACGTATGACGGATTGTATGTGCCACCGCCTTTAGAAATTACCTTCAAATAACTATTTGCTTAGCTCTCTCCCAGGGTATGGAGAGTAACTACCGCCTTGTTAACTATCTGAGGTCTAAAGTTTTGTTAAGCGACTGCCAGTTTTTAGATATTTGCATATTAAGTTGGAATATATTAAACCATATTTTTGGCCTTTCTTTAAACTAAAACAAATTAAGGATACTGCTTAAGTCTATCGTTTTAATACGGCGCCCTATGATGATCACAAGGATCCAGATTAGTATACAGACGTTGTTGTAAAAAAACTTGGACAAAGACAAAAGCTGTAAACATGTTTTTGTATGTTAAACAAACGATCGATCGATTTGGCACATTTTTAACTACCCATTTATCGTTTAAAGCTTTAATTCTCTTCTAGGTGAACCAGCTGTTGGGTTCTAATTTACTTCAGTACACTGTCGGAAATTGTGCAAAATCAATTTTTTTTAAATTATTTTGCGACATTTTTCTAATCCGTTGTTTTTAATGCTACCATATCAGGAAAAGATATTATTCGTAACTTGTTTTAAACAATTTTAATTTTGGGATTATTTTGTCTGTTACATTCCCTTACAAAAGCCAAACAATTAAAACGCTAAATAGTGGAAACACGTTCACAGAACTTTAGTTTCTTTTGTTTTTTCAAACATCAGGTGAAGAAACACAAATAAAAACTTTTAATTAACTTAAGTAAATATTAGCCCACAAAGTAAAACAAAAAATACACACAAAATTATGGGCGTACAGTGATGAACAAAACTCAAACTAACAACAAAGAAATGCACAATAAATACGGCAACTTTAAATATAAATAAACGGTACGTTAAATTTAAATGGTAAGATCAGCTTCCTCTTAGCTTTTCGGACACTTTAGCTTAAAGCATACTTGTAATAGCAAAAATGTATTTATCTGTACTACAACATTTTTACTTTAGCCTATAACACAGATATAATAATGGGCCTTAACAAGACATTTTTAAGTTGTTAGTTTAATTTTTTAATATGCAGCACATTTTACATATTTATTCACAATAAAATAAAATCTATTGGGTTGACCATCTTCTTTTTGCTATAAAAAGCTTGATGTTGAAACTTTTTTTATTTCATGATTATTTTAATTTTTTGTTAAACTAATTTTAGCGTCTAATCGTGAAAATTAAACAAATAAAAGCTTTGTTTTTCGCTGCACTATTACTTGCGTTTTTTAATCTTTTTACAACTTATGAAGTCGCGTGACGTTTTTGCTTTTACATTTTAAGGGTAGAAATTGTAAGATTTGCCCTTAATTTTACGATTTAGTTGGCACCATCAATAAAAGTGTAAATGATTTATTTGGTTTTTGTTGTAAAAATAAATAAAATTTTTTTATTTTTTTTTCAAGTGAACATTTTTTTTTTATTACTTAAGCATATTTGTATGTCTCTTTAAGTAAAATTCCACTGTATATTCATTAAGAATCTTCATTGTAGTTTAAAGCCATTTAAGCTGTTTAAAAATACCAACCCATTCTCTTTAGTATTGTATTCTTTTATATTGTTGCTGGTGGACTTAAACAAACCATTATAAAAATGAACCTTAAAGACAACAGATAGAGGGAATGAAAAGTGCAAACATTTTTTGAAGTGCTATAAAAGATAATCATAGACAAACAGTAAAAGAAAATATAGGAGAGCTAAAAGGGGGCTACTAAATCCTAAACAAAGTAAAAAAAATACTTTTTTAATATTAAACCTCTGATCTTAAAGGAACACGCGAAAAGACACAAGTGCTGGCAAAGCATTGAATATTGGGTAGCAAGTATTTCCTTGTTTCTTTTGATGCTTAAAAGTATTTACTCGACATTGTTAGTATCTTGCTGACGGCTGATTGATCAGCGAATTAAAATTCGAAAACATAACAAAAAGCGGGACAAAACTTATGTATGCAAAAAACATGCTGCCTTCATACTCATCTAAATGAAATTGATAAAGCAAAAAATATGGTGAAAAAAAAAGAAAAAAAGAATAAATAAAATAAAAAGTGCTAATATGAGCAAATAAAATGGCAGACCGTAAATTTCGTAATTGGTAAAGCGGATATAAGTTTATACAAAAAATATTACTGTTTTCTAATTTCAATTAACTTTTGGCTATTTACTGCCAGCGCTCAGTACCGAGCAAAGAGTGCTGACGAGAAACTTTGGCGGGTTTCGAAAATGCATTCCTCTCTGCTAGTGTCGGAAAAATAAACTTTTTCGAGTTTATTCTTCAATAAAAATCTACTTACAATAATAATGTACCAATAAGCCTATTAAAAAATTGAATTTAAATAAATAAATTGAAACAATATAATATGCTATAACATATTATTTGCTTTTATCCCAAGCATATAAAAGTATTACCAGTTAAAATTTATTTGAATTACAATTGGGAAACTATCTTTCTGTAAGCTTGTTATATCATTACACTCAAGGGATCGTTTTTTATTTATTTAATAATTAACAATTATTAACAAGGCTTTTAAAATAGATTCCGCAACAAATTTATAGGCCATAACATGCAGATAGCTTTTTCAGTTAAACTGTTTGCTGTATAAAAAGTCACACACAAAAAATAAAGTAAGTAAACTTTACTTAAATCAAGCCGTAGCGGTGTCAAAAGTACGGTGAGTATGGTTTTTCTTAAACCAAGTACGAAATTTCTTACCCCAAGTACGATTTTTCTAGTACGAATTTCTTACTTTTAGCAACAATTAAGCCAAAAAAATTTATATAAGTGCGAAAGATTGATTAAAGGTTCATTTATACGTGACTTAACCATACCACATTAAATAGGTGCTCGAACCAAACTTATGGGCAAACACATTTTTTATATGCATCAGATTTTATTTTGATATCTGCATCGATAGGATAGTTATTAATTGAGGCCACATAAAATTGTAAAAAGTCGCTTTGTGGGGTGGTGACGGCATATCTATTTCATTAATTTAATTAACACCATAAAATAAAAACTTAATGGCTCTAGCCCATTTTTTAAGTAAAATTTTATAAAAACAGGGCTTAAATCGTCACATCCGTGAATGTAAAACTCGTTGCGAAAAATTACACTTTTTGAATTATAGCACCCGTGATCATATACATAAATGAACGTGAGGTTTTTACAAACGTTCATACGTTAACAAAACTGTGTTCAAATACATAAAAAGTAAAAGAAAATTTATTATAATTTACATAAAAAATTACATGTTCATAATATTTATGTATATGATTTTAGCAATATTCATAACAAATATAAACAAAATCAAAACTGTTGAATTTGTGGCAAAGATCAAGGCATATACATATGTAGGTATATTATCGTCATTAAATTATGTTAAAAAATCCTCCTTTTGAATTTTTTCTAAAATTTAAAAAGAAAATAAAAGGTGTTTCTTTTCCAAAATTTGTGCATTTTAACTATTGTTTACCTGTTTTATGAATCCTGAGACGGCCAAATTTAACATCGCCGTTGGTCCGCCACTACCAGTTATTTTTGCCGCCGCTTATTTTACTCATTGGTGTAAAAAAATATTTTTTTTGTAGCAGGAACACAAAACAAGTTTCTGACTTATAAATTTTAGATCTTAAATTAGGAACAATTTTATGCAATTTTTAATGTTAAAAAGCAGCCGCCGCGGCAAAATAAACCGGTGGCCGTCATATTACATTTTCCTTTAGCTTGTTTCAATACAGCTTTATTGTGAGTTAAGACAACACAAAAAATTACGTTTCGATTGCAATTGCATCTATGTCATGATTCCATTCAGTTCATATCAAGTAATTTTTCTTCGTACGATTGTCGACTCGATCACGGATGTCACGATTTGAGCCCAGGATAAACATGTGTTTAATTAATTATTTAATTAATTTATTTTTTTTATTATGGAACAAATAATGTGCTAAAACATAATTCGCGGGCATATAAAAAAACTAAACTGCAACACCGTAATGCATAAGCCAACGTACAAAAATAACAATTAAGTAGGTTTGGGCTAAGCGAATATATCGCATGCTTTTCAAAATAGTTTCCAATGCTAAAAGTAGGGGTAAATGTTAAAGGCTAAATAAAAAGGCTGGCTAAATGACAGGATGGTTTCGTTGTATAACAAGTCATTTTAGGAAATATAAAGGAGTGTCGCAAAGGACGATATTAAAAGTATCAAAATATGTACTAGTTTTACAATTGGGTGTGTTATTTCTCGAATATATCATGAATAATAAAAATAAATTATTAAGTGTGTAACAAGAATTTAACAAACGTCAACAAAAACAACATTAACAACAACATAACAATACCTAGAAGCAATATGTATAATAAAATAAAAGCAACAATTGAAAAAAAAAACATTTCACAACTTTACAGCAATAACAACAATAATAGAAACAGAACAACAAAGAACAAATTGTTTGTTATCTGGCTGGTTGACTGTCTGGATAGACGAATGAATGAATGAAAAAATTACACAAATGCTTATTGCAGGCCTATAGGCGCTGGTGACACTGCCATCCATCGTGTCAAGTGTTGCACATCACAAGCAATATATTATTATTGCAGCAGACAAACAGAGTGGAGGAGTAATATTGTTGGCGTTTGTTCTTTAACTTGTTGTTGTTATTGTACTTTTACTTTTTTCATATTTTTATATTGTTGCCAGAGGTTGCTTTAGCAGCATAAAAATACATCCAATCAACCAAATACAAAGAATAATAAATACATGGGGAAAATTGTTGCCGGAACTTGAAACTTTTTTCAAGTTAAATATTTATACATTTACTTTTTTTTATTATTTACTCATTCCTTATTAAACTGTAGTCAAATCACGTGTCTACGTACATATATCATTGTTTGTCTGCCTGTCTGTCTACTCTTGTTGCATTTTCAATCAATTTTAGGAACTTAAAATAGATTATTACGATTATAATAAAATTTCTTAATTTAACTTAAATAAGGATGATTACTTATGCATGTATGTTTATTAAAGTGCCCTGTATTATTAAATTTTTAAACTGAATTTATGTCTATACAAGCTTTAACCGGCCCACTTCGCTGGACTTGACCCTACTGCTAATAGAACAAAAGTGACATACATTGTAGAAAACTGTACTCCAATAAAATTGGAGTAATTGCTATAATTAAATATTTAAAAAAAGAAGCACTATTAAATTGTTCTTTTTGTTTCTTTAAATTTTCACCTAATTAACATCATGTAAGTGATACAACTTTAAGGGTTATAGTTTCCAAAACACGTTAAGTATTTTTCTTATCTTTATTTTGCCAAAAAGAGATTTAAGTTTCCTTTTCTATCAATATTTTTTCCGAAATAAGACAGTTATGTGGGAAACTTTATTTGAGTTCAAATATCAAAACTTTAGTTCCGTAATTGTTTTTGTTCTTCAAACCTTTTACCTCTTGCGAAGAAAGTTAATCGTATCTATATACATACTACTAAACCTCCGCTGCTATCTACTCCGTTTTTAGCCTAAATAAAGACGAAACTGTTTCAGTTATTCATAAAACAATGTTAAGCCTACCGGCCTACCTAATGTTAATGTCAAGTTTAACAATCATGCCTATCATAGTTTCTTATCCCCTTAAGGGGACAGCTAAACCTTCCTTAGGTTTAGTTCGGAAATTTTAGCTGGCCACTATTTAAATAAAAATTTAGCTCCGTAAGTCATTTCTTTACTATTAAGATGTGTGCTTTGGGTTGCAATGCTGTTGAATAATGACTTTTACCACAAAATATAACAGGTTTTGAAAATGTGTAGTCTTCTTTTCCTAATATTTCATCGATTTTTTAACGCAATTTACGTGCCCTATTTAATTTTTTTTAATATTCATTATTTATTTCAGTGTTATGCAATATTTTATTAAAAAAGGAAAAATATGTATGTGTTACTGTTCCCCACTGTATAATTTTTCCTGTAATGAATACTAAAATTATATTGGCTTTCTTCTGGGACAATTTAAACAAAATTGCGTACTTTTTATAAGTAGTTGCTATACAAAATAAAATAAAACACGTTAGGCCAAAAGCTTAATTAATAGGCAAAGAAGAAAAATTATTTATTGCCTTTAGATTGTGTTGCAGATTAAATTATTTAAACGTTATGAATTTGAATTTAAAAATAACGAATATTTTTTTTTTATGTATTGTGAGGCGGCAATACTACTATTTTGTAAATATGTCAACCCTATGTTGAGGTACAAGTCAACCCTGTGTTGACATCGTGTAGCGTTCTTCTAATTGCCGAAGTTAGAATTCATGCCTGAAGAAATTATTATTTGAGCCAAAGGTTTATTTTAAATTTATTTAATATAATTAACTATTTTACAAAGGGATAGAATACAGTAAGTTTTTATTATATGTAATGGAATAAATATGTATTATTTTATTTTATGTTAATTTGTCAGATAATAAAACACACACACATACGACGACACATACAGCACATACATGCATACGACAAAAATATGCGCATACGCATAAGTATATAACAACAACTAATAAAAGTTACCGCAAAAACACTTTGCGCAAGATCAAAAGACAGCGTTTTTATTCCTTGTTGGTTTTATTATTTCTGTCCCTTACGTGAAATTTAAACCAAAGTTGCAGCCGCAACATATTTTTATTATTGTATTCAATGCTGTCGGTTGATCTCCAGCAATTGAAACATTGATGCCCCGAAGAAGCGAACGATTATTAGAAAAGAAAATGTCGGACAACGAAGAAAATAAAGTAGCCAAAAAGAACAACGCCGAGTCGTTAGAAAGCTGCAGCGAGAATGAAGAGACGCTGATAGAACAGCCAAACACAGCCGAGTTGAAGGACGAAATTCTACAACTAAAGAAGTCTTTAAAATATTTAATGGAAAGATGTCAGGACTCATCTCTACCCAACCAAGTACAACAGCCGATTGTATCGTGTATATTGCCTAGTAAAATAGCTACACAGCCTGCCGTAGCGAACTGCCGAATGCAGACACCTTTAATGCCAGCATCAACCCCGCCGATGCAACAACAATTTAATTTATGTGAGTATAAAATGCCATACATGTATTATTTGCCAAATTCTACTGCACAACAGTTTGTGCAAACAACAGCCCCTTTGCCCCTCCTATCGTCACATACAACTACTTTTGCTCAACCTCAACCTACACAGATGTTTGCGAATATAGCGCCACGAATGACAACGACTGTTTCGTCTAATAATATGCCCCAATATTCGCAAAATATTGCACCATGTATATCTGCACCATACGCCGCGGAAAGGCAAGTGCATCGCGAATTCCGTAAACTACATGATTTACCTGAGTTTTCTGGCCAACCAGAACAGTGGCCTATGTTTAGTATTGCGTACAATGAAACGACAAGAAATTACAATTACACAAATTTAGAAAATTTGATGAGACTTCAAAAAGCTTTAAAGGGAGACGCCAAATCCAAAGTTGAAACCTTTTTGATTCACCCAGACACTGTGGGTCAAGTGATGAGTACGTTGGAGTTCCATTATGGACGACCTCAGCTACTTATACGCAGTCAAATTTCCAAGGTCCGCTCTTTTCCTCAAATAACATGCAAAGAAAATGTACGAGATGGTTAATTTTAGTACCATGGTATCAAACGTTACTGCCTTTTTGGAACATGCGGGTGCCACACCACATTTATCAAGCCCTACTTTAATAGACGAGTTGGTCAGTAAGTTGCCGCCATCTAAACGAGAGGATTGGATGAGACATGCTGTGCAAAATCTTGGTCAATATCCCAGCGTACGTCAATTTAGCGCATGGCTGCAGGATGTGGCAACTTACATTGCTCTGGCGGCAGAGACTGAAAAAAGTGAGGTGAACTACGATAAAAAGGACAAGATGAAACCGTCATTTACAATAACTACAGAACACCGTCTTACCAAATGCGTTCTATGCCAGCAAAACCATAAATTGTACCAGTGCAGCAACTTTAGAGAATTGGCAGTAGATGATAGATGGAAACTGGTAAAAGATAAGAATCTCTGCTTTTGTTGTTTGCGGGCTGGCCACGTCTCCAATAAATGTCAAACAAAGCGAATATGCGGCTTATCCGAATGTACCAAAACTCATAACAGGCTTCTGCACGAAAATATTAGAGGTAGCAGTTGCAAAAATGTAAACAAAAACCAGACAAGACACAATGAAAATATAGTTAGTGATGATACAGTAACGATAGATAATGTCAATGCAAACAGTGTTGTTAACGCGATTGTTGATAATACTTTTGATAAAGAAACGCTATTTAAGTTTTTGCCGGTTAAGTTAAAGGGACCGAAAGGTACCATTCAAATTATGGCCTTTATAGATGAAGGCTCGAAAATTTCACTGCTGGAAGATGCAGTCGCCGCCAAAATTGGGTTAAAGGGTTCGGAGAGTAACTTGTGCCTCGGATGGATTGGAGGCAAAACGACAAATGATGTATCGAAAAGGCTGCATTTGGAAATATGTGGTACTGATGATAATAATAATACTTGTTTTAATATGAAAAATGTATGGACGACTGAAAATTTAAAATTGCCACCGCAGAGTTTGCATTTAGAAAAGTTTGTGAATAAGTTTGCCGTTTTAAATAAAATAGAGATACATGATTACTGCAACGCCACACCAAAATTACTAATTGGTTTACCCCATACAAGACTTGTTAGACCTTTTAACGTGATAAATTTGGACGAAAATTTTGCCGTACACCAAACAAATTTGGGTAACATTTTATTCGGGTCCAACGAAGATACAACTGAGGCAACTGTATGCAAAATTGATGCCGATATTTTGGATGATATCCATCAACAAGTGGCTGAATTTTTTGAAATAGAGAATTTTGGTGTAAATAATACGAAACTGGTGATTTCGCGTGATGACGAAAGAGCCGAAAAGATACTTCAGCACACTACACAGGAAATTGGTCAGCAGTATGAGACTGGTCTTATTTGGAGGCAGGATAAATTTGAATTTGTTGACAGCTACACTATTGCTAAAAAGCGCTTAGAAGCTTTAGAAGCCAAGATGAGCAAAGATGAAGATTTGGCCAGCTGGTACAGCGGGAAAATTGAGGAGTATGTTTCAAAATCTTACGCCAGAAAATTGTCAACGGAAGAAATTCCTTGCAATGATCCTCGCATTTGGTACTTGCCTCATTTTTCAATAACAAATGTGAACAAAGGAAACAAAAGACGACTTGTGTTCGACGCGGCTGCTTCCGTTGACAACGAATCGTTTAATTCAAGGCTAATGAAAGGTCCAAGCAAGTACCAACCCAACTCGCTAGTTTCAATACTCTTTAAGTTTCGGCAGAGGAAAATAGGGGTCTGTGCTGATATAAAAGAAATGTTTCATAGAGTGAAAATTCGGCAGCTAGATCAGGTAGCGCAGCGATTCCTATGGCGTAATGGGGATACTGGAAGGCCGCCGGATGTGTATATAATGCAGGTGATGATTTTTGGGTCTGCTAGTTCTCCCTGCTCGGCGCAATACGTAAAAAATTTTAACGCGACGAAATATGGAAATGTTAACCCCCGAGCCACCAAGGCAATTGTTGAGTGCCATTATGTTGACGATTATGTGGACTCATTCGATAGTATTGAAGAGGCGATCTCCGTGAGTAGAGACGTTGTTGCTATACATAAAAAGGCTAATTTCGAGTTACGAGGGTTTGTGTCAAATGCAAAGCAGCTGTGCGAGGTGATGAACAACGGTCAAAATGAAATAGAGCAGCTATACTCAACAAGTTTAAACAGTAACTTAGCAACATCTGAGAAGATTTTAGGAATGTTTTGGATGCCGTCAAAGGACGAATTTTGTTTCGTTTTCAAGTTTAACAAGGTACCAGAAGCAGTACTGGCCGGTAAACGGAAGCCAACAAAAAGGGAAGTTTTGAGTTTGACGATGTCCATTTTTGACCCTTTTGGGTTTTTGGCCAACATTACAATTGTATCAAAGGTACTCCTGCAAGAGTTGTGGAGGTACAAATTGGATTGGAACTCGCCCATTCCTGAAGTCGTATATGAGAAATGGTTTAAATGGTATCAGGAACTCGAAAACGTAAAATATATCAGAGTGGCAAGATGTTATAGTCCATTCTTTAGTGAACCTACGTCTGATGTTGACTTGCATGTTTTTGTGGACGCAAGTGAAACGGCCTTTGCAGCTGTGGCCTATTGGCGTATGGGCAGTGCAGATAATATAGAGATTACCTTTGTTGCCGGTAAAACAAAATGCGCCCCAATTAAGCCCCTATCCATTCCTCGCCTTGAACTGCAAGCCGCGGTACTTGGTGTAAGGCTAAGTAAGATGATAATATCGGGCCATGATATTACGCCGTGTAACGTAATTTTTTGGTCGGACTCAAAGACCGTTATTAAATGGATACGGTCAGATTGCAGAATTTACAAACAGTTTGTCGCACATCGTATTTCTGAGATATTGGAAGTTTCGCAAGTGGAGCAATGGCGCTGGGTTCCAGGCACACAAAATCCCGCAGATGAAGGAACAAGATTGAAGACAACTACATCTTGCTGGCTCAAGGGACCTGAGTTCTTGAAATCCGACGTTAAACAATGGCCAAGGCTACCAGATGATGTGTCAGAATGTGATATCGTGTGTGAGAAACGAACTAAGTTTTTGTCAACAATAAATAATGTATCGATAATTCCGTTTGATAAATTTTCGTGTTATAACCAGCTAAGGAGAGTTATGGCTTGGGTAATACGTGCGGTAAGGATCTTCAAAAGTTATGCCAAAAATAGTCAAAGCCCGTTGCCAGAATTTGAATCATATCTGAGCGTGGCGGATCTAAATAATTCAGAGTTATTTTTATGCAAAGTAGCTCAGCGTGATAGTTTTCAAGACGAATGCGAACGATTGCAACTCGACAAGCCAATTCCAAAAACAAGTGTAATTTACAATCTGACGCCATTCTTGGGTGATGACGGTTTAATAAGACTCTCTGGACGCATCAAAAAGGCAAGTTTTGTATTAAATTGCACCAGGGAACCAATAATCTTGCCAAAAAAGCACACATTGACAAAGCTGATAGTAATGCAGTACCATAACGACTTTAAACATCATAATCAGGAAGCAATTTGTGCAGCTATTCGTTTAAAATTTTGGATTCCCAGTCTTAGGCAACTAGTGCGATCTGCCAAGTCAAAATGTCAGCTGTGCAAGAATATGAGTGCAGTTCCAAAAAACCCTTTAATGGGACAACATCCAGTCGACCGACTTTCTCCGTATGTAAAACCATTTTCGTACACTGGCGTTGATTACATGGGTCCTTTTTTTGTGTCGGTAGGACGAAGAAGTGAAAAGCGGTGGGTAGCCCTCTTCACATGCTTAACAGTGCGAGCGATCCATCTGGAGGTAGCTAAAGATTTGTCAACGGACGCAGTAATTCTTTGTATAAGGAACTTTGTTAACCGTAGAGGTCTGCCAGTGCGCTTGCGAAGTGACCGAGGCACCAACTTTGTAGGGGCGAGTAAAGAGGACTGTGTGTTTGAGAATACTATTATGGCGGAAGAGTGTGCTCGACGTGGAATCGAATGGGTCTTTAACACTCCCGCTCACCCATCAGCTGGAGGAGCGTGGGAAAGAATGGTTCGTGCGGTAAAACGAGTGTTATACTTTACGTTAAAGGAAAAATCTCCCCAGGTCGACACGTTCATTAGTTTGTTGATAGAGGCCGAGAATTTGGTTAACTCCCGGCCGTTAACCCACATCTCCATAGACAGTTCAGATAGCGAACCCCTAACACCGAACCATTTTCTTCTTGGCTGCGCAAACATGGTTCAAACGCCAACCGTACCTGAGAAGGTCTGCCTAAGAAAACAATGGCATATCTTGCAGCAACTCAAGCAAACGTTCTGGAAGAGGTGGGTGTTGGAATACCTACCAGAGCTGACGCGTCGCACGAAATGGTATCAGCCGATAGAGCCGATAAAGGTGGGTGACGTGGTGATAATATGCGACGATAATGAGGCGCGGGGGCAGTGGAAACAAGGCGTTGTGGAGGAAGTAAATATGGCATCTGATGGTCAAGTTCGCTCGGCGGCGGTAAGAACGTCGTTTGGTAAGTTGAAGAGACCGGCATCGAAGTTGGCTGTGCTTGACGTAAAAGGTGAATCTCCCAGATCGACTCACGGGCGGCGGGATGTTGCAGATTAAATTATTTAAACGTTATGAATTTGAATTTAAAAATAACGAATATTTTTTTTTTATGTATTGTGAGGCGGCAATACTACTATTTTGTAAATATGTCAACCCTATGTTGAGGTACAAGTCAACCCTGTGTTGACATCGTGTAGCGTTCTTCTAATTGCCGAAGTTAGAATTCATGCCTGAAGAAATTATTATTTGAGCCAAAGGTTTATTTTAAATTTATTTAATATAATTAACTATTTTACAAAGGGATAGAATACAGTAAGTTTTTATTATATGTAATGGAATAAATATGTATTATTTTATTTTATGTTAATTTGTCAGATAATAAAACACACACACATACGACGACACATACAGCACATACATGCATACGACAAAAATATGCGCATACGCATAAGTATATAACAACAACTAATAAAAGTTACCGCAAAAACACTTTGCGCAAGATCAAAAGACAGCGTTTTTATTCCTTGTTGGTTTTATTATTTCTGTCCCTTACGTGAAATTTAAACCAAAGTTGCAGCCGCAACAGATTGTATGGGATGTTCACCTCTGGCATAAGTAACGGTTTAAGTTTAAAGATAAAGTAGTTCGAATGGGCGTTGTGGGCGCTACCTATTATAATCTGCTGACTCTTAAATCTAAACAATATCAAAACATCTATGTATAGTATATAGTTGCATTTTAGTTGATGTAATATTTAAATACCTGTTTCGAAATTCACCTCTTTATGGTAAATAAAGCATATTAACATCACAAACACAAAACAACGTTTGAAAACTTCCGCTGTTTCAGTTATTGAGTTGTTTTGTATGAGAGGTGCCACGCCTATCAATCTCTTTCCGCCCATACAGAACTCAGTTGTGCATGTTAACATATTAACACTCTTGAAAAACTTGGAGACTTTAGCAAATATAATTATTTAAAGATTTGTAAAAAACTATTTTAATTGTATAACAGGTACCACACCCATTCTGCCCATACCCGACACAACCATGCACATCAATAATTGATTAACCTGTACACAATTAAGATGCTTCAGCTATAATAGGTCTTGAAGCGTGTGAAAAATCTGTCCGATTTGTGAGGTGCTAAATTTTATTCAAAAAGGTTGCAGCCGTTCTTGAGTAAAAATTTTGTAACAAACATTTTTTAACTTTTATATTTTAGAAGACCAGCGTCGTTAAAACAGCGGAATTACTATTACAAAAAATGTAATAACTCCAAAAAAATGATCATAAAAAATTGTTTGAACATTTGTATTAACAGTTACACACAGAAAAATTTTCTACTTTTACTTGGGAAAAAATGATTTGAGGTTATTAAAAAGGCACATATGTAAGTTAATTTTCCATAAGAATAAACTTCACACAAAAAAGTAATTTTTACCTAAATTAAGTCCAAGCGGTGTCAAAGGTACTGTGAGTATGGATTTTTTAAACCCAGTAGGGGTTTTCTAAACCAAGTAAGATTTATCTAGTACGAATTTCTTACTTTTAGCCACACTTAGGCCAAAAAAAGATTGGTTTAAGTTCGAAACCGTACTTGATGTAAACTAAAAAACATTGATTTGAGCGTAAACAGGATTAATCCAAAAATTAAAACTCATTTTATCAACTAACGGAGCTTTATTAAAGAAGAAGAGTTTAATATTTTATTTTAATTTTATACATATTTAATATTTATAGGTAATTTTTCTTTTTTGTACTTGAAAAATTATTTTAATCAGTTTAGAAACTGTGACGGGCAGGATCTCTTTGCTTAAATTTAAATGCTTAAATGACTTTCAAAATTGGGGATTTTATAATAAACTATTGAAAAATCCACATAAAAATTGGAAGGACATTTTCTGTTAAAAAACGTAGTTCAATGTTTTCAATTACTTGCAGTTTCTGCAGTTAAATGTTTTTTCCAGTACTATGACTTATATCGGTGATCTGCTAAGTTAAGAGCAGGTCACAATAAAATACAGTTTATCAATTGTCCAAGGCCTTTACATGTATAAAATTTTGTGCCCATAGTGTAATTTGTGAAATTATCATTATTAGGCTGATCCAAAAAAAAACATCTGTGGCTAGTTTAATCAATTTAATTGTAAATATGTTAGGCGAACGGATGAACGCGAAGGTAAATTTTAGATGTATTATGTGACTTTTGTCTAAACAGAGCTTTATGAATAAAATCTGTCGGCATTGTCGGGACAAAAAAATAGGTAAAAAATTTTTTTTTTCATTTTTTTATAATATATTGTTTTAAATCTATATTACTTTAATATAAATTTAATTCAAATTGCTTTAAACTTTTTCATATATAAACAATACATACAAAATAAAAATAATGACAACTAAGTGCTTTTGTGGCTCCATTTAACTACATACTTGTGTGTAAATATATTAATATATTTGGCGAATTCACAAGGTCTTGTGAAATCATATGTTGTGAAATAATAGAACCAAAAAATATGACTGTTGTGAACAACCTCTCATATATAAGTGTTGTATTTAAAATGTAAATCAGCTGATACGACTAAACGAAAACACAATTGTTTTGCCTAAGATTCTAGTATTATACATTTTTAGGGTGGCGAGTGCTAGCGGCTTCCAAAAATTAAATAGAAAACTCGCCGTTTTGTTTTAGGCGCTTGGCGCATGACTTTGTATATAATATGACATCACAATAAACATATCAAACAAAGTTGTATTGTTTCACAACAAGTTTCGTATGAAAAGCAACAACAAAATTTTTATGCTATTGTGAAATTATATGACAATAATACAATATGCTATCGTATCGTACCTTGTGAATTCGCCAATTGTCACATTTACGCCTCTTTATTACTACTATTATATTTTAAAAATTGTACAAATAAAAAAACACACATACACACAAATATAGAAGTAAAAAAACACAGTGTTGTCATTTGGTGATTTTCGGATATTTTTGGGTGATATTTTTGCCTTTGCAAAACCCGACGTTTTGTTAAATACCTGTTTTTTTAAAAGCGGGTTTTTGTGGTGCTCCTAACGATTTCCCACATAGCTTTTAAGAGCTTTTTAGTAATTAATTTTTTTCTGGACTTTTTTATTGTTATATATTTGCAAAAAAGTTTTTTTACTCATTTTGGGAATAGCAAGCTTATAAATAAAAAAAAGTCCAGGATTTTTTTTTGTCATAAAATGGAACAATATTGCTAAATAAAGTTTGACCTTATACCCAAATCCGAATCAGGTTTTGAACAAAACTTGATGTTACCATTTTTTGAGGGGTCCACTGATTTTTCAAAATTTAAACGCCAGTAAAAAGGAAATGGCCACCAATCTTGCCAAACTTAGTTAAGGGCTTTACTACCCTTTGCTAGTAGAATCAAACCTTAACTATTCCGTCGGTGCATTTTTTTCGCTGTTGCACAGTGTTATAGTATGTTTCTGTTTATTTTATTTTTAACAAAAAACGACCGGTGTCCGCATAAAAATCAAACATTTGTTAATTTTTCGTTATTAAACATGAATAAAAACCCTTCAGATAACGCGACTAGTATATACAGGCGGGAATGGATCAGTGCATAAAGGAGTAGGCCTACTCTAAAAGTAACCCAATTGTATGTAAAAACCATGATCCATTTAAAATTATGATGTCCTAGGGCCAGACCATGTAATTATTTTTGCATTATATCGGGGAAATTTAAAAAGTTTGTGGTCCACCATAAAAGTTTATTTTACAACTACGACAGCTCGGTATGCGATAATTAAAGAACAAACACCTATTGCTTGGCCACCAGTTCTTCTTTCACAATGACATGGTCCATAACTGCATTACATAGGACAATATTGTAACTAGTCCATTTCATTTAAAAAAAAACCTGTGGTCCAATATCCTTGCAGGGAAAGAATATTTATGCTGGTGCTTTTTTACCCGCAATTTTCTGATTTTTACCCTTGTATGTTCTCACAGTGCTTTTGATGATGCAAGCGTTGGTATCACTAAAAAAAACATTTATTTTAATTAAAACAAAAATAATCTCCCTCCTGACACTCATTTCCTAATGACGGAAAGAAAGACCAACTAGATAAATGCAGTTGTAAGCCTTTCGTTATGCGTTTTCATTCTCAAATAATACAAAAAAATAAAAAGCAACAACATTTAACTGTGGAAAAACCAACCACTGCAGCAAGAACGTATGACAACAAAATTTCCGTTTAGCTTTTGGCAAATGTGGCGTTATTATCTCTATCTTCATATATGCTGGCATGAATAAGCAAAAGGTAATGTTTATTAAACGGCTTCTGCCACCTCCATAGTTTCATACATATTTGATCGAAATAGTTTTCCAGACATAATCTCTACAATGTGTGCTGAGCACTTAAATCATCATTATTGTTATACTTATCTTTGCAAGTGGAATACACATTGAATAATCACTTTAAACATAATAATATTATTATTTGAAAGCTTTCCAGAGGGTAAATACATTTGTACAGTCAGTCGCAAAAGAAAGTTAAAGTTTTTTTTTATTTTTTATATCGCTTTTACTTGACCCAGCATCTTTTTTTATAAAAAAAAAAACTTTAACTTAATATTTCTAGCTTATAAATACAATCATTAAAAATACTTGTCGTGTTTTTTAAGTTTACGGTATTTTGTAAAAAAAACACCGAATTTAATGAATTTTTTCACATATCTATCGTTGTCCAAAACATTCGGCACGTCAATATCAAACTCAATAACGCTGGATTTTAAAAGCTAAATTTTGTTTTTTTTTTAATTTTGTGGCATTAATTGTGCATATAAATCACCTCAAATGGGATTTTTAACCATCCGTCTTATTAGTTTCCTTCAAGATATCCTTGCTGTTGGTACAGGTTACTTACTTACATGAATTGTTATTAAATCGATCTCCAAGCGCTTCGGTATTTTGCGCTTCTTCTCCATTTTCTGACATCAAGTTCTAGGATGTCTTCTTCCACTTGGCCCTTCCGTCGGAGTTCGACCTTCGACTTCTGCCTAATCCGTCACCAGGTTCGCATTTTGATGACTTCCCGGCTGGAGCATTTTAATTCATTCTTAAAAGAAAGCCTAGCCAACGTAAACGTTGAGTTTTAATACCCCTAAATATGTCAATGTCGGCAAAAAGCTAATAGAGCTTGCTTTTCATACGACACCAATATTTTTCTCAACGCAGGTGGGTCCACAAATTTTTCAAAGAATTTTCCACCAAACAGTGCCACGACACCTTAAGCAAGTATCAATGCTTCATAGCCATGTTAAAGCACGGGTAGTATCACTGTCTTGTACAGAGTTACCTTAGTCTGTCGGGAGGTGGGTTTGCTTTGAAGTTTTCAACTTGCACTGTCTGTTACTGGACGTCTTGTGCGTTAGCACCATCAACTTGGTTATATCTTCATTCATTACCGCGCCCACTATCGGCAGATTCTTTCTCATCTTTTTTTTAAGGTGGCAAATACTGTTTGCAATCAAATCTAAAACCTTCTTTGATAATGAAAGGTTCGGAGATATTTTTTCCTATTTGATCTGAGGATTGTATATCTATTTAGCTTATTCTGCAAAGTCGTATTAGCTTTGCAGGGATACCAAACTAAGTCATAGTTTAAAACACATTTGAACATATTGGGATGATCCAACCATCGGGTATGCGATTTTCTAGCAAGATTGTAAAAACAAGCTGATCCATACGCCTTATCAGCGTGTCGCCTCCGGTCCTAAACTTTAGCTGGCAACCAATCGGCTACTGCTGCTTTGTTATTCTTAAGCTTTTTCGAGCTTATCCTTATCGCCGCTACTATCGAATAGCAACAGGTGGGAAAAACAATCTATTTTATATCCTCATCACACTTCATGTATCAGTTACCAGATTTCCTTTTTTATCTTTACATTAGAATGTGCCTATGCCAAAGCCTTCAGTTTTATTTTTTGCTCTTTGATAGAATTTTTGGATTTCATTTGGTCCTAAACACCCCTTGACACGCTCACACTCACTATTTTCCACTTCTCGGTTCTTTCTGTGGAGTAGACGTTTTTCCTCTCTTCTTTTCTTCCGATAACTGTCCATCGCAAGACTTGTTGCTACTGACTGTAGTGTTCGATTCAGTAGCATTACTATACTCCTGGTCGCACCATGGGTTCTTTGAGGAGATCTTCCGGTACTCAAGAACAGATATGGCAGTTTCTTCCATGAAATGACCAATGCTTTACCATTGCGCTGCAAAATTATCGGGACAAGGAGTGCTTTTTTCAAGTAATAGGGCCAGTCGAGCGGTGTGTTTGTGTGTTTGCAGCTTTCCGATGTTAAGCTATCGTGCTATGTCAGTTTTCACGCTTTTCGCTACATTAAAACGGTGCGAAACTTTGCTGCTACAAGGTAAATCATGCGTCTAACACACTGAATGAGTGGCTTTTGTCTATTACAACATAATCCACTTGGTTTCCCTTTGTTTGATTTAGTGACAGCCACGTGGCATTATGTACATATATCGCAATTTTGAAGTCTTGTGCTGCTAACTACCGTATTTTTTTGCACCGGAAATGTCTACTGTCCTCATTTCGTTATCGGGTGTTTCTAATGGAGGCTAAATATTCCGTCATATGCCCTCTCTAAGCACTTAAAAATATATTTTTGGTCGGTTGATCCTTGCCATGGGCATAATTAAGACTGATGTTGAAGAATTTGGCTTTTGTACAGATTGTAGCTTGCCCCCGATCCACCGCATCAAATCTGGAGACATAGTATTTGCGTCTTCGGCCTACAAGAAATCCACAGATAAACTCATGCCATGTTTCATGGCATCTTTAATACAGCGCGTCGCCCTTTGGTGTAACTGTGACGCTTGCCCTATTTAACCGCACTTTCTCTAATGCGGTATGTCGGTCTTGTAATTTTCAAGTGCATCCGCCAGTTTGTACACTGCACCATCTCTATATAGAGCTCGGACATTCCAGGTGCAAGTTGAGGTTCTTAAAACGTTTGCGGGAATCGTCAACAGTAAACCTTTTTCTTGATTTTTCAAAGTTGGTAAGTTTTTACAAGGGTGGATTACTAATTACGTCACAACCCAATTTAATCGTTCTTGTGGGTAATTGAGCAACACAGTTAAGTTCACTACCTTTAATGGGTATTAAAGGCAGCTACCCCAGGTGACATCCGTGAGGATGTCAGTGTCCACAGTTAAGATGAAGGAGAAACCAAGATTGGCTGGGCTTTGCCAAACTCAAAAAAGTCGGAGGCGATATGTGATATAACATTTCCTATAATAAATATTGAAATACGTACATCTAATGATTCTGGGGAATAATTTTACTATTTAGGCAGCGATATATCTGTAGCTTTCATTCTTTGGATTACTAAGATATGTGCTAAGGATAATTGTTCTGCTTGAAAGCCCACAGAAACTTTCTGAAAACGTTAATAAATGTTTTGCAGCCAGACATCCCCACAGCATTACCGAAGGTTATAAGCTGAAATGCTGCCTCAAATTCATCTTTGGCAACGTGTTCTTCGTCCACATCAGTGTTATCACTCTTTCCATGTTTTGCCTCGTTTATTTCGTTTTAGAACATATTCGGACGTTGAGTTCATGTTAACAAAAAAACTGCTAAAGAACTACCTAAATATCTAGCGATCTTTAAAAAGGCGCCACCACAAAGCTTTAATTTTTTTCTTTCTTTATTGAAGCGATGTGTATGTATGTATATACAATATATAGTTATAGTCGAATAGTGCCATTACTTTTGGGTTAATAGCTCTTATTAAGTAAATAACTCATATAAGATGTTTATATAGAAGTATATCCTTGGCCTAAAGAAATTAACATTGCAATATTTCTTATATTTGTCGTTGTTGCTGTTACTACCACAATTAGTTACGACATCGTTTTAAATTGTAATTAAAATAATGCCAACAAACTTGTTGTAAGTTATTTTACTTTAAAACAATTTTTTCATTTATTTTTATTTTAATATTTTTCTGTTGAACCTCCGTTAAAAAATATAATATTAAAATGAATGACGATAACACTGTTGTAAGAAAAGTTTGAAGGCAAAAGCAATGCTTTCGTTAATAACAAGCCAGCAAACATAAAAGAAAACAAAAAAAAAATCCTGTTAAAAAACATTCTGCTAAGATGTTTAGAAACTTATACAGATACATTGGATCTAAGGCTGCGGCAGGGGAAAGGAAAAAATTTAAAAGTGATTAAAGAAAAACGGAAAACGAATTGTGTTCATAATATTCATAATTTTACTTAGCAAATACGTCTTTAAGTTTTTGTTTTAGTTAATGTGCATTTTTTTTTTTCATTTTATTTTTCTACATTCACAAGAATAATAAAAGTAACTAACAGGGGAGGTACTATTTTCTTTATTGCTGCTAACTGCAAAATAATGTGCATTTTACTAAAAGTGCTTTTACACGGAATATATTTTACATATGACTTTTCAAATTTTTCACTAGAAATTTTATACACCTCATGTGAATGCGTCGAAGATTGCTTGTGTGAAATACATACATATATTTGTATATATGTATGTATGTATGTCATATAATGATGAAATTTTTATGAGAGCGTTTTTCTTTATTTGACATCACCTGAAAGCAAAAGCGAATTTTGTATTTTGGTTTGGAGGCCAGGTCAGACGTTTATAAATACATACATATGTAAGTGTGAAAACATCCGTAAAATAACCATTTTTGACAAACAGACAGACAAGCAGACAAACTGAATTACATATGGATCGCAAAAGTGGCAAGTCATATGTAAAGTTAATTCGCTGTGAAACATAATTTAAAACTTTGCATTAAATTATATGTAAAAGACCGCTAAAGGTGTCTTCCAAATATTATACTGAATGCAAAGTTGGCAACCGTTACCGATACCGTTTAAATATCGTTAAAATTTGGTTACCGGTATTGATACCGATACCGAAATAATTTGTTTCGCCAAATAAACCGTTTCCTTTGATACCGGTAATAAAAATCCAAGAAATAATGCAAGTAGCAAAAACTTAACACATGTACATAAGACATTATATGTCACATGAACTTACACTGTTTCTTAAAAATATTATTGTTTACTTTACGTTCCACAATTGCAACGCTGTTATTGTTTTGTTTCCTAACAAAGCAAACTTATAAAGATGATTGCATTATACTTGCAGTTTCTTTTTTCAACAATATTTCGTCTTGTAACTTTGTAAACAAAAAGCTTGGTGTTAGCTGTACCAGGTGCACAAGTTAATGAGAAAGATTATCTTCCGGGGTAAAATATATATTGAACCCTACCCTCTCAGTAGGTTAGCTGATGATAGCAGTCATTGTGATTCTATCCAACGCGGAGCTGTTTTAATCCACCATATATTGTGTTCCTTATTTTTTACATATGCATCTAAAAAAGTAAATGCTTTTCATATATCCCAAACAGTAAACTTTAATGTATTTTTCAAGGCCATAAATTATTAATTAAATTTTAATTTAAATTTTTTGCAAAAAATCGACTTTGATTTAGAAGCTGAAAAAAAATTGTTTAAACATTTTACCTTAAAAAAGTACAAAGTATTTACCAGGGTACACTAGTACAGGTAGTATCAAGTTGAATTCAAAAATTTTGTGTTTGAAAAAGTCAATGCCAAAAAATTTAAAACTTAATAAAAGAATTTAGCTGTTTGGGAGATCTCACGTCCGCTTTAATTGCTAGACAGTCAAAAAACAAACTATGTCAGTTTTTCTGTTTAAAATTTTATAAAGATTTGAAAAAAAAAATAAAAAAATATTTAAATTCTATATCAAATAAACTTAACAAAGGAAAACAGTAAAATGTTAAATAACATTACGAGCCTTAAGCAATAATACTATTCTTGCACTAAACATACTATGATTATTTTATTTTTTTCAGTGTATTTATTTTATTCATCCTTGTTTTATTTGGTGTTTGTAACATAATGTAGTCGCAATTTTCGCGGTTTTATTTCTATTAATTTCGCATATTTAATATTTGTTTTTTTTTTAATTCCTTCTTAAGCTCCCTGATTTTAGTTACAAGTTAAACATTTATTTTCATTTCGTGTAACATAATCTGCATATTTATTTCAATAAAATTAACATGAACAATTAATATTCCATTCAACTTTGTAGAGCATTTCTACAATTAAATAATAAAAAAGTGATTTTCGTTTTAATTTCGCTTCCGTTTTCGCTATTTAATCGTTAACGAAAAAAAATCCCATAAATTTTAATACGATGAGATGTCAAGGAAAAAAATAAAACACTTTTAACTAGAATAGAAATGAACTTGTGAAATCAGTGCAATCTGCAAAAATTAAAAGGATATAAAAAGTGCTACTATACTGCAAGCAAACAAATACAAAAATTAAAAAAAGGTAAAACTTAGCAACAACCACAGTTGGTATGTATGTATGAATACATAAGTATGTATGGATAAATGTAAAGCAACAATACTACTATTCTAACCCAATGCTACTTTTTTTTCATAAAGCCATTTATATATATGTTTATTTTTTTCTAAACCATGACTACTCATCCTTTTTTACAACTTCTATATTCAATGTGTTTGAATCCATCTGTTTTTTATGCAAACCTATAAACTCCTTCTTTGCGAGCGAGAGGATGAAAGGAAAATCCAAAAATTTCCCAAGTGACTGTAAACGACGCACACAATAAAAGCGTTTGTTTGTTTGTATGATGTAAATGTAGTTGGTTACTGGTAGCTTTGCCATAAATTGTTGCTGTTGTTGGTTCATTGCTAGCCTGCCTGGATGCTGACTTAATTTTTTATGTATGCAAATTGCATGAACCTGTAACATAACTGAAATGAATCTCTGCAAATGAATGTATATGTGTGTGCGTAAAAACGGGGTTTTTCATAAGCGCAGGTAGATTTCCGTTTAGCAAACAAACCAACCCGAATTGATTACAAGGTGGTGGTGATTTTGCAGCAACTAATTTGCTGCGAAGAAAATTTCGTTTTTGTTGATGTGTCAAAAAAGATATGTAAACATTAGCACACTTGACAACTCAGTCTCGATTTATGCAAGAAAAAGTAGATCAGCTGTGCTCGTAACACCACCTGATCAATGAATTATTCGCCTTGAAACAAACGACCTGCTCACTTATTAAAAGCTCTCTAAGTCAATTGGTGTTTGTAAGCGCACATAGTTTTTTTATAAAAGGACTTTTAGCGCATCTTTATGGTTGGCGCATAGTAAAAGAAATATCAAATTTGGTGCGCTCTGTGAACAAACTTAAAAATAAAAATAATTTTGAATGTAAAATAATAAAATTAAGTATTACAAAATTTAATTTGTTATTTATAATATTTTAAATTTTTTTTTTTTATTTTACCCTATCTTTATTGTAAACCTTAAACAAAAATATTTGTAAAAAAATCAAGCTTTCTACTTAATATTTGTTACTAATGTTAAATTAATATTACAATAGGCAACTTTTTCCCAGTATTAAGTACGAAAACATAAAAGCACAGGTCACAAAAATATGTTCTTTGATTCAGTACATACCAAATAATATTTTTCGATATCCTGGATATATTGGAAGATATAAAGCTCCAACCTTTCTTTATATTTACAGTTCACTAAATATGGTTTTGCCTAATTATGTCTGTATCGTCAAAAAATTAAGTCAAACATTCCTAAATGCTTCTCTCGAAAACACTTTATTGTGCCGTGCAGCAAAACAGTAATCAGTTGACGAAATATAATCAAACCAGCAATGCCTCCTCTAAATCCAAACAACTACACGTGCCAATTGAGCATCCCTTTACGTTATTACTGAAGTATGCGAGCTGCTTTATTTTGGTTCTAATGAAAATGTAGTTAGTAGGTAATTTGAGGGAGTTTAGAAGTTACAAAAAAAGGTTTAATCTGCAAATATACATCCATACGTAACTATTATAAATGTAAATTTTTCTTAAAATATACACAGTGGTGGAGGAAATAGTAGAAACAGATAGCTTTTAATTATAGGTCAATCTTCGTTTTCGACTTCGCTAATTATATGTTTCTATGCATTCTAAATCCTTATAGATAAGAAAGTCCACGATACCATGCAATTATTTACAATTAAAGAAAAGCTTAACATTTTGAGAAAATTTTTTGCGAGATATTCTATTAAAGCAGTAGCTAATATTCTTCACGTATAGAATAACATTTCTACGTTTCAAAAAAAAAATAGTCCTTTTAAAAGGCGTTTATAAATATGTAACTATCCTTACTTAGACCAAGCAAAATAATAACGCTTAAGAAGTGAAATGGTTTGCACAAGTTTGTGGTACTACTTATCAAAGTTTTATTTGGTTTTCGATCAATTAACCAATTCAATGGGAGATTAAAGCCTCAATTTCTAGTTTAATATTTTTTGTTTCAAATAAGACGGCTAATAGGAAGGGCATGCTATAATTCCTAAATATTTTTTTTTTGTAATAGAGGTCTAATGCCTGCTTCTTCCAACCACATTATTTATATTTATGTATAATAAAAAATTTGAGAACCATAATTACCGTAATACCTCGTTTAAGGTTTTTCGATTACATGGGGTGGCACAGCCCTCTCTCCTTTTCCACACTTACAGTTTATAGTTTATAGCAAATATCAGAGTTATTCATACTAAATTTGAAGCCTATAGGTGTAACCGCTGAAAATATATTACATAGAATGTGTTTTAGTTTTATAAAAAGCGGTACTCGTCTATATTTCAAAATACTAGTTTCAAGGCCTGTTTTTTTCCTTAAAAGTTATTCTACATATAATTTCCATGAAAATCGGGTTTTCCTTTTATCAATGGAATGCTTGTCTTTCCTTTCTTCTCTTCTTGACTCTTCTGAAGGTGTTCACAAAGAACCTAAAGGCTCCCGGGTGGAAGCGGCGAGTTGGACTCGCCACTACCCTTCGTAACCTAACCTAACTTATCGGTTTGGTAGGAGTATCTGTATTGAGGTTCTTATTTTTGTAATAGGCACCGCCCACTTTTTTGCTTTAGGAATTTTAATGTTAGACGCCTTGTATATGCATAAAAATTTTCAAAAAAAATCGGTACAGTAGAATAACCAGGATAAAGAGTTAAATTTTATAGGCGTGGGTAGCACCGCCCTTTTTTTGCCTTTGAATTTTTTACCCTGGAAGCGACTTGTATGCGAAAAAAGTTTTGTAAAAGTCAGGCAGGTAGAAACTCCTGTATTGAAATTTTGATTTTTAAGGGCGTATCTTCGCCCACTTTGTTGCTTAAAAAACTTCTGCATTGAAGGCTTTGTATGTATATACAAACATTTTTTGAAAAAAATCATTGCAATAGAGTGCCAAATAAGAGAAGTAATAATATGCGAACAAAGTTTTATAAAAATCAGTCGGGCAGAAGTGCAAGTATTTGGGTTTTAGTTTTTGGGGCGTGGCCCCGCCTAATTTGTAGTTTTAAAAATTTTGTCGTCAAAGGCCTT
The DNA here is from genome assembly GCA_963583895.1 of Melanophora roralis. Taxonomy (NCBI): domain Eukaryota; kingdom Metazoa; phylum Arthropoda; class Insecta; order Diptera; family Rhinophoridae; genus Melanophora; species Melanophora roralis. The sequence continues at coordinate 64,951,106 of OY757188.1, forward strand.
ATACATGCGTAACAAAGTCTTTAAAAATTCGATTCAATAAAAGTACCATTATTAGAAATTTAAGTTTTGCTGTAGAAGTATATTTAGATTTAAGATATTGTGGGCGTGGCACAGCTCGTTTTTAAATACTGATAAATTGCACGACACGCATGCCGAAAAAATTGTACAAAAAAATTCAAAACGTAACGTAAACATAAACGTCACCTAACATGAAGGTGAAATCACTCCATACAAAATGTGTGGGAAAATATTATCGCTATTTTTTTTTTTTTTTTTTTTTTGAGGATATTTCAGGAACTTTCTTGTACTTTTTTTTTGTTTGTCTGGGCTTGGTTTAGCTAAACAAAAGCTTAACTAAAAAGTTTTTTAATAAGAAGACTTATTCTTGCAGTAAGCATTTTGTACTTTATTTAAGAAAATCCTTACTTTCCGCACTTTTGGCATCGAAAAAATACTTTAATTTGTTTTGTTTTGGTTAATTTTAAAGGCAAAGTATTAACAGGCTTTAAATTTTTATTTTTTATAAAGTTTTCAATTGAACTTAAATTTCCTGTATAACAGAGAACAAGTAAATTTGCATTTCCCCTTGCCAACCTGCCAAATTGTAAAACTACTGAGGCATAGATCAAGGATGTTTTCTATTTTTTTAATAATATTTCGTTTTCGACTTTTATATTTAATATAAAGTTTTTTTTGCTGTAATGGTCGTCGCTGCACTACCAACATTGCTGGAAACAGCTTATGTTTACATTCATTCCTAACTGCCGTCTGGGATTGGAAGAACTTTTATAAATTTTATTATGTATTTTAATGTGTTTCCTTTTGTTAGATTTGGTTGTGTTTTTTCTTGTAAATGAGTAAATTATGAAACAAAAGTGCAATTCAAAAGGAAATTAAAAACGGAAATGCCTTTAGTGATGTTTATGCACAACAGCAGCAACGTCACAAACACATACATTTATACCCTTTGTAAGGCAGCGATTATGATTTGTTTTAAGAATAAGTTCTTTTTTATTGCACATAATAGCACATTAAGGGTTTTTTTTATATTTTTACTTTATATAAATAATTAATTAATTTCTTTTATTTCTTTCCCCTTCTATTGCAGGCTCTTACCAAATATCAAACCTCGCAAAAAGTGACAACAAAAACTGGGATAGAACAAGAGGAAACTTTGTTAAATGAATCGGCCGCCAGAGAAACTTCACTTAATCTACAAATTCTCGATTTGGAAAATGAAGTTAAACAGTTGCGTCATGAGTTGGAGCGGGTGCGCAATGAACGCGATCGTATGCTACAGGAAAATTCCGATATCGGCCGAGACAAATCTGATAATGAGGCCGAGAGGTTGCGTCTTAAAGCTGAGCTTAAAGAACTTAAGTTTCGGGAAACTCGCATGCTTACAGAGTACTCAGAATTGGAAGAAGAAAACATATCGTTACAGAAACAAGTATCAAGTTTAAGAAGTTCACAGGTGGGTAGAATAATTTTTTATGCCTTTCACATAGTGATAAGAGTACATAACAGTTCCTTTTGTGATTTCTAAAATATCAACTTGTGACCTCATAAAGTTTATATATTTTGGATCCTTGTAAATAGGAATTCCATTAAGGCATATCCGACTGTCTGTCTGTTGAAATCAGTGAGTGAAATAAAGTCGGACGGAAAGCGTTTAGGTATCAAACAATCAGAAATTTTCTTCGGCAAAACGCCATTTAAAATCAGCAAGATCGGCTTACCATGGACCAAGATATAAGCCAAAACCTTCAATAGCACATTTTAGGGACAAAATTTACGCATATATCCCAATACTTATATCTCAGAAAATAAAGCCACTATTGTCCCAAAACTTTGCACGTTTACTTGAATAAGCGGCGACCTAAATTCGAGAAGTTTTTTTTTCATGGGAGCAGGAAAAGCGCTATTCTCCCTACAATATCACGAAATTTGTGAAAATTTCCATGCGCTTAATCTGCGAAACTACAACAGCTACAGACTTTCAACCTGGTACAAAGTAGTTCCAGTACGAAACGTACGTTTTTGAAAAAAAAACTAGTTGGATAGTTAGGAGCGTTAGCCCCCATAAAAAAAATTCTTTATTTTTATACAAAATGTCTCGGAAGCTAATAAAACTATCGACATCAAACCTTCTACAGGTATTTCTATTTTGATTGTTTTATTTAACAGAAAAATTTGTTAGAGCCAAATAACATGATGATATTTTTCATGAAATTATTTCAATAGTTTTGTTCGTTGGCAAAAAGGGTAATGAAGAGTCTACCTTTCTATACCCCTCTTCTAAAAAGATAGAAGTGATTTTATGAAAAATATTATCGTGTAAACCGGCACTTGGATCTGATTCTGGAAGAAGCATCGAACATACAAACGCTAGAATTTTGTAAGGTTTCTATTTTAAAAACTAGAATAGCTATCGACTTCAAATCCGGCACAAAGTAATTTAATTATAATATTTGCGGTTCGAAAACAACTTGGCTGGGTAAGCCTATACAAAACGACTAATGTGAAGGGTATATAAGACTCGGCACAGCCGAATGTGGCTCTCCCCTCATATCCATTCCAATCTATTTTCGTCAAAATTGAAAAAATCAAGAACAATGCCAATCCCGTGCTTTTATCATAATTTATTTTAATGGCAGCCCCATTATCTTTGAATCTACTAAAGTATGCCAATTACTTGCTAAGTTGGAACAAGAATGAGATTAAAATAATGATAGAATTCGGTCCTATACGTCTTGTATGAGTTTAAGAAAACTAATATGTATATTAGGTACAACAGGCAGCCTTTAAAGGAAAGGATACAGCTAATTTGGGGTTTTAAATTACCTGAAAGATAGCTATTTAGAAAGTGGGAAAGAAAGAAAGGAACATACCAATTAGAATCTCTGCTGTCGAACTGTCAGACTTGCCAAATACTTACTAGTCTATCTGGGCAAAAATTACATTTTACTAATGATAAAATTTAACATTGCAACAAAAATATGAGCATGGCGCACTAACATTTTTTACAATTAAAATGTTTGCAAAGTTTTAAATACGTCGGTTTAGTAGAAACAGTTGAAAAATAAAATTGATTTTGTAAAAGCTGGCTTGGATATTCTTTTTTAAAACAGTCTTAATCAAAAAGCTTTACTTTGCTTTCCAATGAGAATCTTCTCATTTTATTTATGTATTGAATTTTTATTAATTTTTGTTTTTTCATAGGTTGAATTTGAAGGTGCCAAACATGAGATCAGACGTCTCACAGAAGAACTAGAATTGCTTAATCAACAAGTCGATGAATTAACAAATCTGAAAAAGATTGCCGAAAAACAAATGGAAGAAGCCCTTGAAGCACTACAGGTAAGTGCATTCGTGTTCGTTTTAAGACTTACAGACATTTTCACAAAAATAACATTATTTAGATACCAAAATATGCTTAATATTATTTAACAACTATAACTTTTCGTGATTTTCACAAATTGGTTTTCCTAAATTAAATATTGAAAAAAAAAAACAAAACTCAATATTTTTCATAAAACTTAAGTTTTTCTTAAAGTTTTCGAAGAACAAATACTTTGTACGAACACACAAAAAATAAACCAAATATTCTTTACTTAATTAAGTACAGCGAGTACAGATTTTCTTAAACCAAGTGCGGATTTTTTAAACCAAGTAAGTTTTATCTAGTGCGAATTGTTTACTTTTAGCCACATTGATTAAAGTCCGAAACCGTACTTGATGAAAGCTGTAAAATATTGACTTAACGGTAAAAGGGATTAATCGAAATATGAAAAGTTTTTTTTTGTGACTTACAGACCATTATTAAAAAATAAGAATTTTATATTTTATTTTATACTTATTTATTATTTGAAATATTTTTTTCTGTTTTTGCTGTAGCTGGGATTTAAGCTTGGAACTCTCTAAACTGCAACACCAGCGCGCCACCATATAGTTGTTGTTTTTAAATTTTAAAATATTTAAAAAAACAAGTTTTTTTTTTGCTTGATTTTAATAATTTTTTATTAAAGTAATCCAAAGAGTCTTGATTAAAGAAAACCTAAGTACGGATCATTTCTTTTTATGAGTCATTGTTATTTAAAACTTTGCGATTCTTTTAAAAATGTAGCGTAAAATTTAATTTTAAATAAAAAGTTTGTGGTTCTTTAAAGAAATAGAAGCATTAAAACTTTAAGTTTGATAATATTTTAAAAATATGTCACGCTAGGTATGTCGCATTCTCCATCACTAGAGACGCAAAACCAGCTTAAAAAATCAAAATCATCAGATTTTTCCACAAAAAAAAAAACGGTTCTAATTAAGTGGAGGAGGTGTTTGTGTTTGTTCAAATGATTGTAACGCTCAAAAAATCGTCTGAAATCCACCTTTAATTATACTAGAATAAATTTTTAATAAATATAATATTATTCTTAATCTTCATCAGGGAGAACGCGAAACAAAGTATGCCCTTAAAAAAGAACTGGATAGCCATTTAAATCGTGAATCCATGTATCACATCACCAACATGGCCTACAACATACGGGGAACAATATGTGATGACAACACCAGCACTCACAGTGACGGCGAAGAAGATAATCTGGCCTTAAAACGCTTTGAAGCCAATTTAACAACCGAACTTAAATCTCCCGATGGCACAAAATGTGATCTTTTCTCCGAAATTCACTTGAACGAACTTAAAAAGCTGGAAAAACAATTGGAATCAATGGAAAATGAAAAGACACATTTAACGGCCAATTTGCGTGAGGCTCAAACAAATCTGGATAAATCACAAAATGAATTACAAAACTTCATGGCCCGCCTAGCAGTATTAGCAGCCCATGTGGATGCTTTGCTTCAACTTAAAAAACAATACGATCATAAAGAATTCTCACCAGAGGCTATTAAACAAAAACAGAACGAGGATAATCTCAAACAGCAGTTGCGTGATGCTCTAACGCAATACGGCAACTGGTTTACCCTATCATCGAAAGAAATTGATGGTCTTAAGACTGATTTGAATGAGTTACAAAAGGGTTTAAACTACACGGATGCTATGACCTCATTACGCAATGAAATTTCTAGTTTGAAAAATAAGCTTATGAATACGGAACAGAAGACTTTAGACTTTCAAAGTGATGTTCAAACTCTAACAAACATTTCACAAAATGCTGGTCAAAGTTTAGGCTCAGCACGTTCTACTTTAGTGGCATTAAGTGATGATCTGGCTCAATTGTATCATTTAGTGTGTACGGTGAATGGTGAGATGCCCACCCGCGTATTGTTGGATCATAAAACTGACGATATGAGGTAATTGTGAATTTAGACGACTCAATTTTTAGGCTTTTCATTTAAAAGATATTATGTAGATGTTGCTTACAATGTATTGTTTATTTTTTTTTTAAAGGGATACAAATTGAGAATTATATATATTCAGCACATTCCTTGGAACATAGACTGTCTACATTAAATTTCCAGTTGTAGCGGTCTACCACAATGCGTTTCAGTCCATTCATGTCTTTGCCGGTTTCTTTAAAAAAAAATTATATTCCTCCTGCTTGCCTTAGGTCTACCGCATATTCTGTTACCCCGTGGGTTCCACTTCAATACTTCATAAAATATTTCTTTGTTTGGCTTCCTGAGTGTGTGACTCAGCCAGAAGTATTTTCTTTATTATTTTTTGTTGATTTATATCTCTTTGGTCGGTGGTTTCAAGTAGTGTTTTTGTTGGTTATAACGTGTCTCCACTAAATTTTTAAAATGTTTCGTATGAAGACACTTGTCTTAAGTGTCACCAGACAAGAAGAAGCAATAACCTGGTTATGAGGCTTAGACGAGGCTTAAACCTTAAAAAGTTCCAAAGATATAACTTGGAACTAATTCGTAACTCAAGAGTGCTTCACACTCTTTGGTAAATGGCAGCAGTCTAACCAATCCGAGATATTTTCAGTTTGCTCTGGAGCGCACAAGTAGCGTAGCATGTACTCATTAGTGTCGTTATTTCCCGGTACGACACAGAATCTGCAATCGTCGCTAGACCGTTGTCCTGCTCTTCAGCAAGAGCCGCTGGCCAAAAATTACCTCTTATCATCCCTACTATAGGTTAACTTCTTAAAAATGTTAGAAAAAAATCGGCTCCTCTTGGCTATATATACTTACATAGCTCTGGAGACTCTACATTTAATAGAAAAAAAAATCTTTTGTATATGTAGGATGGTTAATGAAAGCAGCAACCAAAACAAAAAATAACTTCTTGATGAAATGTCGCACATGTGTTACTGAGGGTGGAGGCCATTGAATAACCGCATATGTATTAAAGTAATTCATAAAAATAAGAAAATAATTAAATTCCAAAGGCCTCCACCCTCGGTGACACATGTGCGACATCTTTTTAAAAAAGTTATTCTTTGTTTCGGTAGCAGCTTTCCATCAGTCACCCTGTACTTGAACCTAAAAATTCCATCTCTTTATTTAAAAGTAATTTTAAGACTGTTAGAACATCGATATATTAAATTTAATAAAACTATTAAATCGATTTGTTTGCAATTATTTCGTAGCTTTGAAAACGACTCTTTGACCGCTATTCAATCCCAATTCAAATCTGATGTCTTTATATCGAAACCTCAAATAATTGAAGAATTACAAGGTTTGGCAGATTCAGTGGAAATTAAAAAATATGTTGACACCGTATCGGATCAACTTAAACATCTTAAAACTGCCGTTGAACACACCATTGAGCTGAACAAGAACAAAGTTCGAGGCGATGTTACAGGAGGTACTAAATATAAAAAAAATTAAGTTTAAATGATTAATTAATAAATAAATAAAACCTTTTGTATCCCTTCAGCCGATAAATACAACCGCGAAGAAGTTGAAGAACTTCAAGAACAAATTATTAAACTCAAGAGTCTGCTATCGACAAAACGTGAGCAAATCGCCACACTGCGTACAGTGCTTAAATCTAATAAGCAAACAGCGGAAGTTGCACTTACCAATCTTAAGTCCAAATATGAAAATGAGAAGATGGTCGTAAGTGAAACCATGTCAAAATTGAGAAACGAATTAAAGATTCTCAAAGAAGATGCTGCCACATTTTCAAGTATGATGTCGTTCTCAAAATTCTAAAAATATAAAAATTTTATTTATGTTTTACATTTAAATTTTTAATATTTGAAAATATTTATTTTCTATTTTTATTTATCCAGGTTTACGTGCAATGTTTGCAGCCCGCTGCGAAGAATATGTTACACAGGTTGACGATCTAAATCGTCAATTGGAGGCTGCCGAAGAAGAGAAGAAGACTCTTAACCAACTGCTGCGCTTGGCCGTACAACAAAAGTTAAATTTAACCCAAAGATTGGAAGATATTGAAATGGATCGGTGGGTTCATTTGGGTCGTTAGTAGAACGAACAGACAGACCCTTTATTAAACTTACCATACAAAACAATTTAAAGATAATCCCTTAAACGCCTATTGGACCATTAGTTCCTTGTTAAAGCCTCAATAATAATATATATCCTTTTGTTTACGTTTTAATTTCATCATAACTACAACAACATCTTTATCTTTAAATTTAACGGTTTGAGTTGTTATCCTCGATATTACATCTATTATATAAAATTATCTTTTCTTCAATATTTGGTGTGTGAGATCATTTTATGTTTTCTTTTTCGTTATTTTTGTTTTACTTTAAACGTGTGTCTCTTACCTATATATTGCTGTAAATATTTATATCATCGGTAAGCCTATACAGTTTACACATACATATGAGCTTTTTATATTTACTCACATCCTTGTAAACATTCATATGTTTGATCATGTATTTATTATGCACTTAGCTTTGTTCCCTTATTTCACAATTAATAACGCCTGTCAAAAAGAAAGCCCACCTAATCCAGTAAACAAAATTGGAGCTTAAAATTAGCAATCTTTAAATGCTTATTTGTCTTGAACGTATGCTTATTCGTAAATATGTCCACTGCCATTTCGCATCATTCATATACACACAATACTGACTTGCTTTTCTTTTGGTGTTCAGAAACTGGTTGTTAACAGTTTTACACATATAAGAGTAATACGAGCGTAAAACCAAAAAATTAAAAAAATAGTGTTCTGGTTCTTCCAGGGTTCAAGTTAATACAATATAATTTTAAAAAAAATTGATCATTAATCTTATAAAGTTAATAAAACACAGAGAACTTTGAAGCTTTTTAGACACATTTAACAGACAATTTCAAAATAATAATTAACTAAAAAGTTTGCTTTAAAATATGTGTATTCCTAAGTATGTACACAGATTCTCAGAGCGATTTCGGCAACACTTAGGGTAAGGCTCTTCCGGGTCATTGTGGCGTTGCCGGTAATAAGAATGCTGATGAATTGACGAGAAGGGGATCGGCCCGGGATATCGGACAGGGTTTTGAGCCGGTAACGCCACCAATGGGTTTCAAATATGAATTGATAGGGACTTGAGTCATGGACAATGTGGGTCAAACCTGGAGGGACATGGTTGATTGCGGGATCTCTAGGCTTTTATAGGCCAGAAAATAAAAACCCTTGTGTGGCACGTTTTTGAAATTTCGATCCCTAAGGGGTAAATTGGGGTAAAAACTATATTTTAATGCCGCTTAGGTCCATTCTGTAACTTCTAAATCAATATTGGAGACAGGAAACTCAAAGACAGAAACATAACAAAAATTTGCCTTTACTGGTATTGGAAAAACTAAATACATACGTTTGTGTTGTTTTTTTAGTTTTGCACCACTTCAGTTCCAAAAAAGCCTATTTACTATAAATTGGTATTTTTTGTACCTTTGAAATCTAAGAGAACCACTGGCCAAAAAGCAATTTAGGTCACAAAAAGTCCTTTTTTTTTTGTTTTTGCGTACTCGAGATTTTGTTTCTAAAAATTTAACATTCTGGATTGGGATTGTATAGAAAATCGTACAAGTTTTCATTTGTTTTGCCTTTAGTACTCTTTTGCATTTAGTATTTTATTGAAATTAATGTTTAAAACTGCGCTTACATAGTAGGGAGTTAATTGTTAGTACTTAGGTTAGGTAGAACAGGCAGGCGCCTAACATGGTCCGTTTAATTCGGTGCCTTTGTGTTTATTGGAAAGGTAAATAGAATAGCAGGTGATGGAAGGAAAGAAGAAATTTAGGCCCCTATTATAGTTTACAACTCAACTCTATTTAAGTTGTAATGTGAAATTTGATATTATAATTACATCCAAACCAAACAACTGCTACTGATGAGTTGTAATATTTTGTTATTTTTGTCAACCAAACTACCAATAAGTTTGAAAAATTAATACAATTTTTAAAGGTTTGGTTGTAATCATAATATCAAGTTTTACAATTACAACTCAATCGAGTTGAGTTGTAAACCATAATAATGGGATTAGAGCAGAAAAAGACAGAAAGAAAAGAAGAATGAAACAGACTTACCAGGGTCCCTGTGATGTAAATATTTGTAGCTTTTTACTTACTGTTCAATTTCAAACCCACTTGTTAAACCATTTAACAAAATATTTTTTCGAAATAAATATATGTTTTTATTTTATAATTCTGCCATCGACCATATTTTTAATCAGTATTTAAATTTAAAAATTGTTGCTTTTGATTTGTTTCTATCAACCTGTAACAAATTTTATATTCAAAATTTTTGTGTTTGACTTTGTCGTGCCGTTTTTCTCTTTAATTTATACTTTAATACTTATTTAAAATAATTGTATTTATTTTTAGTGAGATGCGTACCGCACGTCGAACAATGCCTCCTCCACGAGGCAATGGAGGTAAATCATCGTTTTCATCACGACCATCGGCAAGAAATCAACCGAACAATAATCAAAGTCCCTTCTAACATAAAATAAGCGTGCAGCGTAAACTTTTAGCTTTAGTTTACACTTTACTTAAGTTATAAATTAAAGAAAATGTTTTAAACAAACAAGAAGGATTAGCACTAACACAGCACATCCAGACATACACACACACACACAAATATTTACAAGAAAATTTTGAACAACCAACATAGAAAAATTATTAAAAAAAATTTTAGTTTTAAGACCTTCGAATTAATATTATTATTTTGTTTTGTTATAATTTTGGTTTTTTTCATATTATCCTTTCTTTCGTTCCTTTTACTTAAACACGGTTATGGGTATTAAAAATATGTATTTATGTTTTTTTCTAATTACAAAAAAAAGGAAAAACAAAAAAGAAACTCAAACAAACGCAATATTAGTTGAGCAAAAAAAAAAAAAAATATTGATTTATGTATTACTAAAATGTTAAACTAAACAGTACTATTTTTTTATTATTTATTATATTATCTCTTTACTAAACTTTATCTTTTTCAACTTGAAAAAAAAATTATTCTAATTTTAAGTTAATCTTTAAAGAAACCTTTTATTATATAAACACATAAGAGCAGAAAATATTTATGTGTGTACTAATATTTATAATAATTAACTTTAAAATATAGCAACAAAGACACGAAGTAAAAGAAGAAGAGTATTTTGAAAAATAACACGGTTTGTTACTTAAACACAGCACACGTCCATTTAAAACAATTGAAGAAATCAATAACAAAATTCTTTTTGCATCATCATTTACATTTAACAAAAAACTTTTACAAATATTCTTTAAGAATTTTGTATTAATTTTTTATACAAAAACTAAATATTTATCAAAAATTAAAGTCATTATTATTTAAACTGTTCTAAGTTTAAACTTTGAAATTGGAACAGTTTTGCCTTAAAAAATATTTAATTAAATATTGTTAAATTATTTTCTGTTAAATTTTATTCAAAAGAAATCAATTAAATTATATTAATATATTTAGTTAAATAAATGTTAATAAAATTATAATAAACTTATTTAAATCCATTAAAAATTTTTGTTTTCTTTGTTTAATTATTTTTTTTTTTTTCGTTTTTTTTATTAATTTCAACATTCTATGTGAACAATAACATTTAAAAACGCTGTACGCAAAGTTTTTATAAAAAAAAAGGTTTAGAATATTTTCAAATAAATAAACCAATAATAAAAACAAAGGTTAAAGGAAAAACAAAATTTTTATGTTTTTCATATAAATTTTAGATAAAAATATTTTTACTAATTAGAAAAAGTAAAATAAAATCATATCTTACATTAGATAAAAAATATTGGCCAAATTTTACAGAAATAAAATAAAAAATAAACTCAGCAAAAAGTAACAAAATTTTAATTAAAACTAAAAGAAACTAAATCTGTGGTTAGTTCACATAAAATTGCGCCACTCGATATCTATCAAAAGTTGTCAGTTGATCGTACGGGTTGGAAATAAATCAAATGTAATTTCATTGAATGTTAATATCGCTAAAAGTAAATAATAACCAGAACAGTCTTAAACAGACTGTGAAATTGTGAAGATGAAACAAGTTTTGAGCTTGATATCTTCCAGAATAACAGGAATTGGAGATAGTGGATAACGGATTAAAAGAAAAATCCACTGATAATATATTATGCATTTCTAACTCACGTTTTAAATAAGCCGTAAAGCAAAAAAGAACTTATAAGACAGTATGCAAAAGCCGCATGAAATATTCTTACCTAGAGCGTGTCCTTTCATCTGACACCAAATGTTTTTTTAAAAGAACAATCAAGTCTTTTTATTTTGGTTTAAAAGAAGTATGGTTTATCAGAAGTAATAACAATCATATCGTTCGTTACCTTATATAGAAGGCCCCAACTTTTAACCCAATATTTTCGTTTATTTCAATAAACAGTGCTCATGTCTTGACTTAAAAAATACGAGCTAGGGCCTTTCTATATTAAGGTATAGATATGTAATATGACAATTTTGTCGGACATACGCAATTACATAGGATCGTAAAGTGGCTAATCATGTGTAAAAAACGTCCCGTATAAGATCAACCTTAATTATTTTTAACCTCAGCGGTTTTCACTTTGGGGATTAAGTACCTAGTAAGTCAGGTATTTATGATAAATGATGTAAATTACTACAAAACAACAGTAAAAAGTAAAAACCCGTTATGGTTTTTCAACAGTTGTTTTTATATCAAAACAGATTTAACAATTCTTAAAGCGTAATTTATATGTTACATAGCCATAACGCCATAGTCATAACTGATTAAAATCCAGTTGAATCCAACTGGAAATCAATTGGATTTTCAATTGTTATGGCCATGGTAAAATTGCCTTACAAGTTATGGTCGATTCAACAGCAGACTATTTTTTGCTCGAGTTTATCTACGCTTTGAAACTGTCAAAGCAGTATGTTTTCTTACATTATCGACGGTATTTTTACAACTTCATGCAATTTGTATAGTGTGTTGTAGTTGCTGCCGTTGTGATAAGTAAGGTAATTGTACCATGGTTATGGCTTTTGCATTTTGGTTATAATTTAAGCTTAAATTAAATGCGAATTGCAGTAAACTAATGCATTGAAATCAAACATTTAAAATTTTTTATATGCACAGATTAGTTTAATAACGTTAAGAGTTTGAGAACGTTTAAAAATAATATTTAAAAATTATAAACTATACAATTTTATTTTTAGGCAAATACAAAAAATATTTCAGTAAAAGATTTGCAAGTTATAAATAATCAGTAAAAAATAAAACAATGAACTATTAGCGCAGCAATTTTAACACAAAAAAATAAATGGCAATGTTTAAAATTTATATGTGACAACTGAGTAGTTGCGGTTGCCTATGGGACGCAACTGAAGTAAGGCTGCTGCACATAATCGACAAATTAATTTTCTTATAGAAAATATATAAAAAATAAAATTAGTAAAAAATGGTAAAAACAGTTAATAGATTTTGCGTTTTTTTTTAATTTGTTTTTTTATTTTAAGCAATTGTAGCCAAACTTGTTCATACAATTAGAAAATTCTGAAATTAAGTTAAAAATTTCTGAAATCGAAAACTCTGAAATCAAATTTGGAAATATCTGAAATTGAATTAGAAAGTTATGAATTTATATTAGAAATTTTTGGTACACAATTTTTTTTAAATATTTTGTTAAAATTTAAATATTGTCATAACTTTTATGGGAAGCAAAGTTATGTATCTCTTAAATCTTAATTCATATAAAAATAGAAAATAAAACATATTAACCCAGTGTTGCCAGGTCAAATTTAATATAAAATTAATACTTGTAAATTTAAAATAGTTAACCTTAAAATTGTATCATTTAAAAAACCCCCAAAAAGAACTTATTCAGTTTCCTAATTTATTTTTGACAATTTGAACATTGAATGTGTCGCCCCACTGTTATAGCATATTCACTCATACATATACTCCAATTACCTGCTTCGCTCCCCAAATTTGCAACGTAATTTTCCCAGTTTTCCTTGCAAAGTACCTTATTCATTTGGTCAATTGCTTGTTAGGTTTGTGTTTTGTAGGAAATATGTTCATACTCACATACACATACAATCATTATTATATATAAAATTATTTGTTTTGTATTTATTTTTTCTTTATGTAGTTTCTTGTTTGACTTTATTTTATTTTTTAATGCTCTGCAGATAAACTATCGATTATATTTAGAAATGACATTTTTTTACTCATAATAAAATTTGTAGTCCAAACTTAAATACATAACTGTAAGACCCATTCTCTCTCAAAAATTTTTATAGACTTAAGTTAAAACATGCTATTACATTTTAAAATGAAAGCAGACTCAATGCTCGAGTCTGTTCTTTTATCAGTTTTTTATTTTTTATAGGTGTCATTGCATTTTTTGTATCTGGGGTGACTCTTAAATGTTTCCGTACAAAAATATCCGAAGTGGTTGGCAAAATGTCCAAATTATTTTTAGTATATGTGTGTACATTTATTTCCTTGAGCATTCAACCCAAAAAAGGAAGAACGACCAATTAATCGAGCAAAAAAAAATAAATTTTTTTTTAATCCCGAAAATTCTTAACGCCTAAACAACTTTAGTCCGTAGCTTGGCAGCACACATATTATTTTTAAGAGCCTAAAAATATGCAATAGCTTATGTTATATATTAAACATATTTAGCATAGCATTTTAAAACTAAAGTAGTTAGTATTTGTTTTAATTAAAAAATTATTAAAAACTACATAATACAGCTTTTGAATTTTATGTTTAAATGTGTTTTTTTTTTTTTATTTCATACTTTAAATCCAACTAAAATATTAATTACAGAAAATAAAAAAATCACGACACCTTAACTACCGAGCCATCATAAATTAAATTTTAATTCTTTTACAAAAGAAAAAAGAACACAAATTCACTCTCCATTAACTATAAAACTCATCGAGTATAATTTTACATTTTATAATCACGAAATAAAAAAATACTAAGAGAAAACTATTGTAAATATAAATTTAAAAAAAAATTTTACTAAATAACTTTAAAGTTTTATAACAAATTGGTTAACCGTCCCTTTTTTCAAAAAAATAAATACATATATATATTTAAAACTTATTGTTTAAATTATTTACAAGCAGCAAGAAAAAAAACAACAACTAATTGAGATAAAACACAAAAAAGGGCAAAATATTTTTAAGAAAAGTCTTAATTTTTTATTAAATTTAAATATTACTTTTTTCTTTATTTTTCGTTATACTCCCCCTAATTAACAAAACTTGTTTCTTTAATTTGTGGTTTTTAAATATAAAAATAAAAACAATTTACAACATATTGATAACTGATACCTTATTAGAATATTCTAAATAATAGTAAATTAGCAATTTAACCAACAAACGATTAAACACAGTTTTACACAATCAAAAAAGAAAATATAAAAAATATAATTATCTTAATATATTTGTATGATAAATATTAAAATAAAAATAACCAACTTCACAAAATAATTTTTGTGAAAAATAAAATGGATTAAAAATATTTTGTTTTAGTAATGTTTGCCAATAAAAAAATAAACTGTAAATTATTAGCGTATTAATTAAACTTAAATGTTATGTAAAACAAACCAAAAAAAATATTTTATTAAAAAGATAAAATAATATTAAATTTACAAAAGTATGAATAAACGTAACTGGGATTATTGTCTTACAACTTAAAGAAAAATGAAAAAAATAAAGAAATTTGTAAAAAACATTTTAAAGCCAAGAACTAATTAGCTGTTACGGATTGATTTAAGTTCGAAGTCCAAGAAGGAAAACTGATTTTAACGTAAGAGCTTTACAGTGTTAACACCAGGTATGGTAAAGGGCGGAAGAAAATTCCCCCCCTAAACGTTAAAAACCTCATATTTGTTATAATAAATAAAAATATTGGTAGTCATGAAACAAACGTTTCATATATTTTATTTAACAAATGTATGTATTTTGGAAAATGTTTTTGAAAACACAGGAACACTTTCGCCTTGAAGTGGCAAATTAAAAACAAATATCTGCACTTCAACAAAAAAAAATTAAAAATCAAAACCGTTTACTGACATTAAGATAATGGCCCTTTGCTATCTTCTAAAAATACAAGCTCGGAAAGTATTTTTCGTTCACTTCTGCGATTTGGTAGCTGGAGATAAAATTTTAGGCAAACATTTTCAAGTTTGCCCTTTAGATGCTTCATATACATACATATATCAGAACAATTCAAAATGAAATAAATAAAAGTTTCCATAACTTAATTTAAAAAGTTATTAGAAAAAATATTTATCAGGCTAAATACTGTTCAAATATTTTTGACGAGACTACTGATTTATCAGGAAAAAGCTAGTAAAAGAAGAATTTTTCGGCTTTATCGACGCATTTGAAGAAGCATTAAGTGATATGGGCGATGACGTCAAAGTATCAATTAATGCGAACACACTATCATTAATAGTTTTAAGAGCTTTGAAAAACGTTGGCCTCGATTTTGAAAGTTGTGTAGGCATTCTAATTGCCGGATGTCCTTTGATGTTGGCAGAAAATCAGGCAGTAAAAAAAACATACATAAAACTGCAAAAAATGCAAAACAAACGCCTTGCTTTTCCCATCAATTTTACAACTCGATTTCGAAAGACAAGAATGTAGCAATAATACAAAAAGCTGTATCGTTTGTTGAAGAAACCAGCAAGTTTAAAAAAAAAACATCATTCTAAGCGTAATGTAGTTTTTTTGAAATATCTAAAAACAAAGCTGTCTCCATTAGGCGAAACACAATTGGTGGATCGTCATGATTCATTTTTACAATTTGCCGTAAAAATTAAGCACATAACTAAGATATCCAAATGGAAAGATGAGAGATAAATCTTCAAGAGCCTTATTAAAAACTTCTTTGAGCATTTTCGAATTTATTTGCGGATAACATATTCTAAATGATATCCATATTTACTTGCAGTAAAAATCAATTTTAGTTAAAAATTTCAGTTGAAAAGCCTAAATTTTAAAGAAAAAGTCATTTTGAAGATGTCGAAGCACTTATACAGCCGCATCGGGGCTACGTACCCTTAATTGAATCTGTTTTACAAGACTTAAAGCACCGTTCTTAAAGGAAGTCCTTTATTTGTTTAACATTTCTCAACTTCTGGCTCTGACCCGAAATAATTTTTCCTCAAAAACATTTTTGTGGAAAATTTTTACTCCCTATCTATAGCCCCTAATAGGGTTGCCATACAAAATTCAAAAAGATTGGGTAAAGAACTCTACAATTTCCCCGAAATCGCCTTTAGAAAAATTAAATATATCACAGTCCCCCAATTTTTTCCCCCTTACAAAAATATTTCTAGAACATACATACTTACCCCCTATCTTCATCACTTGAGGGGGTTGCCATACGACCGTAGAAAAAAGTATACGACCCCATTAGTTTCCCTTCCCAAACACATTCCTTAAACAAACTTACTCGATATCGCCTAAGGGGGCTCCCACACCAAGTTTGGGAAATTGTAATAATTTGTAGGACCGTCTCCAACTCAGTTTTCCTTGCAAACATTTTCGTAGAGCATACCTTCCCCCTATCTCTACCCTCTAAGAGGGTTGTCATGCAAAACTTAAAAATGCATTGGAAAAACCCCAACTTCCCCGTAGTCAACCTAAGAGGGTTTAAATATGACACCGACCTCTATTTAAAAATTATAAATATCTCGTAAATTAAAAAAAAATAAAAAATAAAAAAAGTTCGTGGTTTCGAAAGGCCAATGTGAAGGGTATATAAGATTCGGCACAGTCGGATTTAGCGCTCTTACTTGTTTTTACATTTACCAGTCACTTTTCAAGCAACTCAAAAAATATTTATTGCAAATTCGTTCTCTTTGGGCTCAAACAAAACAGCATGTTAAGTTTTGTAATAGAAATATTAAACGAAAAAAATGTGTTTTAAAACCACTTCAAATTACACCAAGAAGAAGAAGAAATTTGGGTAACTACCTGTAAAGTGGTAACACAGGAGCTTTATAAATTAAATGTAATTTTATTTTGCAAAGCGGGCAAGAATCGTAATTATGTGTTATGTTTAAAAAAAATCAAAATCAGAAAATAATTGTTATTTTCTGATTTCAATTTTAATGATCTGAGTTTTGCTTTCAAATATACCGTTAGACTTAGAATCTTGTTTTGAGTCGATTTAAGAATATCCGTCCATACGTTTATCTGGCTGTGTGTTTACATATTCTTGTTAACTTTGCAGGTTGCAATTTTAAATAATTTGATGAAATATGACACAGATCAATTTTTTTGTTACTGGGACGAAGCCATGATCGGTCTAACTTATTACCACCAACTAGTTTTTTGAATGCAAATATTATCGGTCCATTTTTTGATATGGCCCTCATTGATTTTTGGTAAAACTTCCTCGAATATTACTCCATCATCGCAAACTTTTTCGTATAGATATCGTGAACAGTTTAAAATTTACCATGGGTATTAAATAAGTCCAACTCAAAGCATTTTTAGGCAAAAAATGATGATATTTAAAAATATTAACACATTCTCAAAACTTTTTAAAATAGCAATATGCCAACCAAATCTTTCAAAGAGTGGTCAGTTATTGAGCGTTTTGGCGTTTACCCAAAATCCAAGTTAACCTCTCGAAATTTGCAGAAATTTTTGGCACACGGTGATACTAACCATAAAAAAAATTTCGGTGTAGGGTATAATATGGTCGAGTTTGCCTGGTTTTAACTTACTTCAAAATTTTTCTAATAAGAACACTTTTTTTGTAATATGAAGACTTTTGTAACAAATGCTTTTTAGTACATTGCTGGAGCTAAAAAATTAAGTTGTAAAGGGGCACAGCTATAAAAAAACTTTAAAAATTATTTGAATAATGTTTTTAAATTAAATATAAATCAATAGTTTTTTTAATTTTTCTCGAAAAGATGAAAATCAGAAAACATTTCGCCAAAAAAAAAATAAAAAAATAATTATTGACTCTTGCAAAAATTTTAAGAACTTTAAAATCACTCGGCTTTTGTAAGTTAAGAGTTAAGTAAAGTACACTATCTTGGTACTTTACTTAACTCTGAAAATTCGAGAATAATTATTATTTTCAGTTTCTGGTAGAAATTAGTTTAAAAGTTTTGTTTTTTTTTTTAAGAAACCCAAAAAAAACACTTTGCAAATTGCTTTTCAAAATCGAAAGAAAACAGTTTTAAATACAAAATAATAAGAAAAAGCATTATTTTAACAAGTGGAATTTTATTAAGTTTGTTTTAATATTTAAAAATATTTAACTACAACGTTTTAATGTACATTTTAAATAACTAAAGTCAATCGACCGACAGTAAGTGAACTTAAATGAATGAACGCTCTTATTTCCAAAAGGCATAAAAAAACAAAATGTATTTGCAATTTGGAAAAATTTTGTTTTTTCCAAACAAATGCTATTGTTTTCATGCTTTGCGTTTTATAAAATTAGGCCCTAGGTTAGAATTAAACAATCTTTTATATTAAACATTTTTACTTAAGCGGTATTTGTAGAATTTACCCCAAATCATCTGATTTGTTAAATAAGAAGTCAATTAATCTTTTTGTGACAAAAAATATTAATTCATACAAATATTTACTCTGATTTCAAATTTTAACAGTCCAACTCATTAAAAATTGTTTTAGAGTTAAACTTTTACACACAATGAATAAAAACACATAACAACAGGGGCCAAATCGCCGTATTCGAATCGAGTCGAAATGAAACAATTATTAGAATTCCTATAAATAAACTATGGACAACTGAATTAATCGAGTGAAATTTCGATTCGAATCGAATGTGACGATTTGCAATACCTTTTTCAATATTAGATTGAAATTTTTTTTGAGGTTTGACACCGCATATGTACATATGTACAATCTTACACTAATTTATGAACCGTTGGTGCTTTTTTTATTTGGTTTCAGTGGTTTTAGGAATGCCAAATCTGACCATATCGTCTAAGCAATGATTTCATATATAAAATCAAGTGACACGTTTACATCGACTTCTTTAAGTTAAACAGATTATTTTTCTAAAAATTGTTAGTTTTTTGTGCTTATTTTTAACATTTTGCAAATAATTTCTTTTTGTTTTAAATTAATGATAACTTTTCAACACGATCTAACAATGGGGAATCCGAATGATATTCAATATTCTTAACGGTAAAGTCTCCAACACTATTTGTCAAACATTTTAAAGTTGAAATGGCAAAAGAACGCAAAGGATAGTTGTAATAAGTAAAGTATTGACCATTAACGGCTATAATGAATGCTCTGTCACCAACACCAAAAGCAATTTTAAACAATTTGCCTCTTTGAAAGGGGAATTCCCCATCTGTCTCTTCATCGTCTGAACTGAAACTAAACACAACAAATTTTTTCATTAGTATGTTAAATTAACAAAATACTTGATATATTTATGGTAAAACTAACCTATTGTCTTCCCTTTGAAAGCTTCGTACAACTGCTGTCTTTTCAAAGTTGACTTGGAATTTCAAAACAATTCGACCGCTGTCATTGCATTGAAAACATATGGAAAACTCAGTGTTTGGAGGACCTTTGGCAATGCATTCCATAGCAACAACAGTTCCTAGTTTTTTTTTTTTTGTTAAATATTAAGGAAAAAAATGTTAACGTTTTTACTTTGAGTACTGGGGGCGAATCAAAATTAAAAATATTTTAATTAGAATTCCTATATTAAAAGCATTGACACTTTGTTCGATCGAGTAGAATTTCAATTCGAAACGAATGCTGTAATTTGCCCACTGGTTTAATTTCAATATTTACCTGCTTCATATTTTCTTGGAACATCACTTTGAAATGCAATTTTTTCAGGGCATATAAGGCCTTTAGGAAATACTAATGGATACAACATGCGATGATGAAATTGAGTTATCATTTCGAAATCGCCATAGATCATAGCGTATTGAATTTGCTTAGGGAATTTTACAAATTCAAAAGTTCCATAAATGTTATCATTCACGTAAATTTCAAAACATTTTTGTAAAACTGCAATGCGAAATGTAAATGTTTGACCTAAAATAAAAGTTAAAAGATTATTTTAAAATTCAAAGATAATATCACTAAGACGGGATTTCAAGAAATTCGGATTCTAAAGGGACTGAAATGGATCCTTAGGGGTAAAACAGAGTAAAAACTATTTTTTTAAAACTGCTAAAGTCCATTTATAGCCCAATAAAAAAAGAAACATAATCTAAACAGCATTCGGCAGGTCTTAAGAAAATTGATACATTTTTTGTATTTTTTGGAAGTTTTTGTCCTAAAGGTAACAGAAGTTTTAAAAACGGATAAAAATTATATTTTGGTGCATTTTAGGTATTAATGTAACTTCTAAACAAAAAACGATAGAAAAAAGTTCAAGTTAAAAAAAGATTTAAAATCCCCTGTAATTTTTTTTTTAATTTTGGCCCTTAAGAGATAAAAAATTGAATATTATATATTTTGGTACTTTTTGGGTACTTTTTATAACTTTTAAACAAATAAAGACAGAAACAAAATTCAAATTGCGTTCGTCATGTCTTGAACTTTTTTGAAATTTTTTTATTTTAAATTCAGGCTTTTTCCCATTTTATTTTATTTATTTGGTTTTTCGTTTTCGTGGTTTAAGTATGTCTATATGTATTTCATTTGTTGTTACACCAAATCACCAGTAGACTTTCAACCAAATGAGTCAACACGGTTTATTGGCTTTTGGAAGTATGTATTTTTGAATATTCTCTGCTTGTTTTTATAAGTCTCAATAAGTTAATTGAGATTGATAAATATGTTTAACCAGATAATAGTCAGAAATATTTTCAAGGATTTGGTAGAAAGTCTACTAATGATCTTAATGTAATAACAAATGAAATGCGTATGGAAATACTTAAACCAACAATAGGGTGGATTATATACCCTAACGTCACCGATGAGGACCTTCGCCTGTTTCTATACGCGATCAAGAAGCTTGAAAGTAGGCTGTCCCTACATGACAGTTGTACTCCATTTTTGGTCGGATAAAATTTTATGACTCTAGAAATATAAAATTAAGGAGGATGAACATAGATTGATGTCGAAAATCAACAAAGTAAACAAAAAAGTATTGCTTTAACAGTTTTTGTACTAATTTTTGCTTTTTTTTTGTATAACACTTTAGGCATATAAAACAAAAGGCAACGGATCCAGATTGAAGACGAACGTCAGCCAGGTGGAAAGACATGTCTTTTTCCACAATTAAAATGTTTTTCGCTATTTTTGAGATTATGAGTCTGATACGAAATTAAAGACGTTTGAGCCGGATTGAGGCCAAAAGTCAGCAAAGTAGGCAAAAGTGTTTTTTGCGGTTAAGGCACTATTTGTTTTTTTTTTCTTTTGAGAAAATAAGTTGTAAATATAAAATAAATATTAAATAAAGAAACATTTTTTAAATTTTGGCCCCTATATTTAAGTACTTTTTAGGTGTTTTTGTAACTTTTAAACAAATAAAGACAGAAACAAAATTCAAATTGCGTTCGTCATGTCTTGAACTTTTTTGAAATTTTCTTATTTTTAATTCAGGCTTTTTCCCATTTTATTTAATTTATTTGGTTTTTCGTTTTCGTGGTTTAAGTATGTCTATATGTATTTCATTTGTTGTTACACCAAATCACCAGTAGACTTTCAACCAAATGGGTTTGCTTTTATAAGTCTCAATAAGTTAAGTAAGATTGACAAATATAAACAGATAATAGTCGGAAATATTTTCTAGGATTTGGTAGAAAGTCTACTGATGATCTAAATGAGATATGAAATTATAGACTTTTGACCCAGATTGAGTTCAAAAGTCAGCAAGGTGTGCAAAAAGTACTTTTTAAACATTCTTGCTACTTGTTTTAAATTTTTTTTTAGTTTATTGTGCTGTTTTTCGAAGCTAATTTAGTGATGGTATTGTATTGGACGTTGTTATTGTAACAAAAAACAAAATACACATAAAACGTCCAAGGCGTTCAAGGCATATAACTGTTGAACTTTAAATTGAAAAGTAATTGACCCAGGCTAAGGCCGAAAGTCAGCAAAATGGACAAAAGTACTTTTTCATATTTTTGGCACTTTTTGCACTTTTTTGAGATTATCAGTCATAAGACGTGGAATTAGGGGTTAATAACCTAGATAAAAGTCGGAAGCCATAGCAAACTATTTGTAACACCAGCAGAAAAGATTTGCTTGGGTCTGTTTGACGAACAGAAAAAAATCGTACACATAAATGATGTCCAATATAAAAAACATTGAATCGAAAAATTATAGATTCTGGATTAAGATTGTATGGAAAAATAATAGAATAATAAATTAAATTTGATTTTCCTTATAGCTTATTAGTCTAATTGGCTCATTTTTTTCGTGACAAGATTTTTATTAAATGATTATTATGAAAAAGCTTTTTTTCCAACACTAGCCGAGTGGAGTGCATTTTCGTAGCCTGCCACAATTCCTCATAAGCACTTTTTGTTTGGTTCTAAGCGTTGGTAGTATTTCTATAGTAGTAGTTCAAAAAAAAACAACTAAATCGTCAAAATACCTACTGTTCATTATCAGGAAAACGGCCTTAAGTGAGGTTTTGAAGATGAAAGAGTAACTGGAATAAGTTAAAATTTTTACAGCAGATAGATGTTAATGTGGTAAATTTTTTTTGAGAAAAAAGTGAAATTTCAAAAATTTTGAGTTAATACCACATACATACCCCACATATCTTTTTTTTTAAATTTTTTAAATTAGCATACCTGGTACTAAAGGATTTTTTGGTCCTTCACTTTTCCAATTTTTGGAAATTTCTTCTTGTTGCCAACCTTCACCTGGTTGAAACATTGAACGTATTATTTGATTTTCGCGAAAATTTGCTTCCAACTTTAAATAAACCGTTTCACTTTCGTTTTTCGCATTAATATTATCTGTTAAATCCAATGAGATTCTAAGAAAAGGGGAAAAAACACATTTAATTTGAAATTTGTTTATGTGTGTAAAGACAAAATATAAAAAATAACACTCTTCTCACTTAATTGGATTTGGTTTAATTTTTCCACTAAATATCAAGACATGACCAAACGGTACATCTGTTAGAACTTTTCCTCTCCAAACGTTCATTATGCTTTGATACCTCGAATGCAACTAATATTTCTAAAAAGTTCAAATTAAGTCTAAACAGGACTTTTTTGTCTTTAGGTAAATATTATTTATGTTGTTTTGTTGTCGTCTTTTTTTTCGTAAATTTTACAACTTGTAGCGAATGGCAAATGATTGAATATCAAGTCAAGTTAATGTTTCCATTCTACTAATGATTATGTAAAATTACTTTAATAAACAAATCCGAGGCAAATATGTCAACAAACTTTTTATGCATTTAATTGTTTGTAGCGTTTACAGTGGGACAAAAGTATGGTTTAAATGATATGTTCCGCTTGTAAGATCACGATTAATATCAGTGATTAAAAAAATCATTTTTGCAGTCTGAGACTATGCCAGACATATTCTTTCGAGCTCGTGTAGTTAAAAGGGTTCTTTTGGATCTCAACACTAGTAAGTCCTCTGGGCCGGATGGTATACCAGCACAGGTTTTGAAAGAATGCTCTTCGACGCTATCACGTCCATTAGCTAACCTTTTCAGCCGTATTTATCATGCCGGAGTATTTCCGATGTGCTGAAAAGAAGCTAATATTATGCCGATCCTCAAAAAGGGGAAGGCTGAAACCCTGAAAATTACCGACCAATAGCAATCTGTTCAGCGATCTCCAAGGTTATGGAGAGTATGGTTAACTACCGCCTGGGTAACTATCTGGAGATAAACGGTTTATTAAGCGACCGCCAGTATGGCTTTCGTAGAGAACGGTCTACGGGGGACATACTGGCCTTTCTGACAGAAAAATGGTGTACCTCAATTCATCATTTTGGCGAAAGTAAAGTGGTGGCTCTGGACATATCTAAGGCGTTTGATATGGTCTGGCACTGTGCGCTAAGAGACAAAATGTTTCGATTAACACCGATCTGATGGTAATCTCCAATTGGGGTCGTGCGAATAGGATCGATTTTAATGCCCGTAAGACCCAATGTTGTCTTTTGACACATAAACGCACAATGGATGATGCTGCCTCGTCTGTATTAATGGATGGTATAAGTGTTGAAAAGACAGAGACTCTTGATGTTCTGGGCATGAAAATCCAGTGCGATGTCCGCTGTACGGAACACATTTTTCAAGTCTCGAAGGAAGCATCGAAGTGCCTTGGTTTCCTTAAACGGTGTAGGAATAACTTTACACAATCTGATCTTTTGAATATTTATACCACCTATATCCGACCGAAAATGGAATACAACTCACATGTATGGGATGGTGCCCCAAAGTCTATTTTGGAGCTCCACCGCCCACTGCCAGGGACCTCACAAATTTCATCTAAGAAGCGTCCTCCAAACCACCTCTGTCGGCAAATCTGCAGCCCAGAGCAGTGGCAGAGAAGATGTTCCACCGCCTCTATCTCCTCCTCGTCCCCGCATACCCTGAAGAAATCTGGAGAGTTCCTGTCCCATTTGTTCGTCCTGTATCTCACATCGCAGTGCCCAAAAATGCGCCTCAGAAACCCCCTGCTCTCCTTGAGCAGCAGGTCAGTGCCATCCTGTCCAGCCTGGGCAATAAAAGCCTGGAGATCCTGCAATCGGCCCTGTCCCTCTTGGTTTGGCCCACCCTGTCCGTTATCTAAGTCCCTATCAGTTCATAACAGAAACTCAGTGGTGGCCTCACCGGCTCACAACTAAGTTCAATATTCCGGGCCGATCCCTTCCTCGCCAATTCATCAGCAATCTCGTTCCCGGAAATGTCAAAATGACCCGGAACCCAGCAGAGCCTGACCCTGCGTGTACCCATGATCGCTCTAAGAGCACGTCTGCAGTCGCCCACGAGTCTAGACCTGACAAAATGTCCCTCTAGAGCCTTAAGCGCGCCCTGACTATTAACGTAGATTGTTACGTCACCTCTCCCACTCGCGTCCTCCCCTATTAATTCACCGCCAGAATTTCAGCCTGGAAGATGCTGCACTCGTCCGGAAGTCTATAAGACCTTCCTTCCCCAGTGTCCATTATATAGACACCAGCCCCGGTGCCTACCTCCATCTTCAGCCCGTCAATGTTGGAAATATGTATATACATCCTTAAAACAAACCTAAAATATAAGTATTTATTTGGGAGGAATCGAAAAGGGAAGCAAAACAAAGGCTCAAATAAAAAAATAACATTTTATTTCTTTTGTTTGAAAATATAATGTGCTGTTTATAGAAGAACAAAGGCGAAACGTCTTGGACGTTTGGTGTATATTTTTTTATTGTAACAAAAACAAAACACATATAAACCGACCAAGACGTTTTGTCGTTCGTGTTCTATAAAGAGCACATAAGTTTTTTTGTTTGAACTACTACTAAAGTACATATACTTATAATACTTTTAGGTAGAAAAATGAAGCAGTTCTTTTTATAATTTGATTTAGCATCTTTTTACAGGAGCGTATATAAAATATAGATTTTTTTCAAAGAAAAGAAGCGGCCAAAAGCAAACATCGGAGAGTCAAGTGAAGTACACCATCTGGATGGTATATCATATATTAAAAGCGTCTTTTGAATCAAGTACTTTCTGATGGTTTTATTTATAATTGATATAACATCTTAAAAATAAAGAAAGCATATTGAGGGCTTTTTCGACAATTATAACATAGACATCTGCCAAATAAGCACTTAATAACCAACCCTACCATAATTTTTGTGAATACTGGAGTATAATTTTAATTATTATTTATATTAATTAAATTTTTTAAGATAATTCTTTTATAAAAATCTTATCAAAATCAAATTGAACCAATTAGTCTGATAAACTATTAAGAAAATTTAAAAATTAAAAATTCTTCAAGAAAATACTTACGATTAAATAAAAATTTGTATTAATCTAATTACTTTTGCCAAAAACTTAAAAAATGTTTTTAATTATAGTTCCTGGTTTACATAGTTTATTAAAATTAATCATACGTCTAGTAGGTTTTTTTGCTAAACTTTTTCAAAGCCGAACTTATCCTTTTGTCTACTTTTCAGGGATAACAAGAAAATTTTTGAAATTTTCCGGGATCCCGGCATCCTGCTCCATAGTAATAAATAAAAATAAAATTGCTTTGAGTTAACAAAAATAGCATTTACTTGAAAGGGTAAAGCAGCTTGAAAAGAAATATAATAAAATTATTGAGAAAAAATAAAATCAGAAAGCTAAATTTTTACTTTTAAGTTCCAATTTTCTACTTTAAGTGATTTTTATTATTGTAATGACCAGACAGAAATTATATGTGTACATGGTATATGTTTACTAATCTGTAAGTCTTTATTTTCCTTATGTTTTTAAGTAGTTCTTCCAAAGTGTTTTGTTCAGCTATCGAAGCGAATATCTCGCTAGCAGTAATACGCCTATAATGAGGAATATTTAGAACAATTGTTTTCATTATTGTTATTATTATCGTAAGGCTGAATTCAAATTTCTTAAGAATTAATTAATATTAAAGAGTTTCATTACGATTTTCAATCATTTTTAAATAATTAAAATTAATTTTAATTATTTTTAATTAAACGAGAGTATCGTTGAAAGTACAGAAGCTTTAATAACTTATTTTGTTTGCCTGGATGAGGAAACAGGGACTATAAGTAATAATTATTTTCAAATTTTTAAAAAAGGAAATCCATGTTCAAGGAAACATAGGAAAATCAGGTGAAGTACACAATTTTGATAGTATTGTAGTAGATATTTTGAAAATCGATTGCTTTTACATTTAAGATTTTAAATTTTTCTTAAGAAATAATAATTATTTTTTGATTTTTATTTTTTTGACCAAGAAGTAATAATTATTATTCATTTTTTTTACTTACTATTATGTAATAAAAAAAATAAAAATAAAACAATTAGGGTCATCATAATTAATTTTTAGAAAAATTTAAAATCAATTATTTATTGTTCCTGCCAAAAAAAAAAACAAAAAAGTAAAAATCAAAAAATAATTATTTTTTAATACAATTTTTTTGTATAATAATTACGGTCCCTGGTTTTTAATGTACATACATCTATATGGGTTTTAAAAAATATCTGGGGCCAAAACGCCGCATTCGCTTCGAATCGAAATTTTAAAATTCTAATTAAAACTCCTTTTTAAAAGCATCAACAATTCGATCGATCGAGTAAATTAATCGAATCCGATGATTTGGCCCCTGATTCTTAACAAAAATGTGACTTAATACACAACTTTTCTTGAAAAAATCAATTTTATAAAATTTTTAATGAAAATTTTAAATAAATTAAACCTTATTAGTTGCTTTATAAATTGTAAAAGAAGCAAATAGGTTATAATTAAATTTCCTGGGATTTTCATTTTTATAAAAGGAAGCAAATCTAAAAAAAGCAGTTGTTTGAGAAATTTGCTTTTATTTGTTTTTTTTTTTTCATTTTTAAAATAAAACCTTTTATAAAGATAAAAATTTAGTTCAGACTTTATATTTTTTTAATTAAAATCGTAAAAACCTTTGACTAGTAGGTTTAAATGTTAAAATATTGGTGAAACACTCGAGAAGTGAAATTAACTTAGTGCTTTTCATCCCTAAGAACAATAATTAATATAAACGTTTTCATTCCGACTAAACTTTAAGACATACTTTTGTAAAAATATATAAACGTCCTGTTTCACTGTTCGAATAGAAAGAAGTTTTATGAGAATTCAATCCTTTTTATGCTAAAACTTCATTGGCTTTGAAATCCATAACTGTCATAGTTGTCTGTTGTTTCATGGACATGAAATTTTGTTGTTAAATAAAAGTTTTTATTGTTGTTGTTGTCGTTATACTTCGTCATTTTGTTACTGTTGCGTGTTTTCTTTGCTTTAACTTAAAGAAAAAGGCAAATTACACCTCGAGCTGGAATAAAAAAAAGACTTATTGTTGTTAAGAAAAATCAAACAAAAGACATGTTCCTTCTAAATATGTTAATGCTTTTGTTATATGTTTGTTTACATGAACAAATTGATTCATTTAATAATACCACGTCATTGTTAAACTTTTACTAGGGCATCCACCCCATCACCCACCTAACAAACTTGAATAAAAACAAAAAAACAACAACAAAAAACAGACGAGCTCCACAAACACGTGCAAGTCAGTTGATGAAACGAAAGTTGAGTTGTGATTGCATGTTTTGTTTTACATATTTTTTTTTGTTTATAACTGTCGCAGATTTCCTTTTAAATAAAAACTTTTTTTAAGTTTCTTAACATCCAACTGCAAGGATTTTATACTTCGTATTGGCAAAGTTTATGCTTCTTGCTCTGGTTGAGGGACATAATTTTTTTAATGACAAGGTTTATACAAACATATCGTTGTGCTGAAGATATCTCGCCCTACTTCACAAACCAAAAAAAAAAAAGATAAAGGCCCACCCATTTCCCGTAGTAAAGTTTTTAAATTTTGTGACCAGCGAAATTCCCAGATCTTTTACCTTTATGCATACGGGTTTATATATCCTAGTCCTGCGAACATTAATGTTTCTGGTTTTTAAAAGTGATTGCATTAAGGATGTTTTGTTTAATAGATTGGTATCAATAAATGGCCTGAAGGGCCATACTGTGTTTCCAAAAATTGCTTCAGAATAAGGACAGTCTTAGCGGCCAGACGTTAAATTTTTGCCTTTCAAGTTGCAATACACTTGAAATTTTTTACTAACACACCCAAACTTTTTGAACTTGAAAGAATCTTGATGATCAATTTTTCCATTCAAGTCGCCTTTCAGCCTGATGTGTAAGTAAACAGCTGAATATAGTTATTTTTCATAAATTTTTTGTGTTTTTACGTATCTTCTTATACGAGCATTCTGCCGCAAATAATTTTAACTAAATTTTTGTGTTTTTTTTTTATAATAACACCAAATAAATAAAAAATGTAATTAAGATATATGTATATAAAATAATTTTTGTGTTTTGCTTAACAAATATTCTGCCGCAAAGTGAGCATTTTAAGTTTATTCCTTGACGACGGCATCTTAAGAAATAAAATTGATGATTAAGTTGATTATCAAGTTGCGTGCAGTCTACGTCACAACCATCAATTTGAAACAATATGTGTGATCAACTTGAAGGTGAAAACTTGAACTTGTGACCGCAGGGAAGGGACCAAAATATAAATTTTTTAAAGGGTCGTTAGTACCAAACTATCGTATAGTCTTATCAATCATAAAAGTGAAAGGTTCAAAATCTTAAACGGATTTTATAATCTTATTCTATTGTATGCGCTACTAATTAAGAAAACTTTCCCTCAGACTCACAAAAAAAATTACGACAAACTAATTGTCATATTAACAACCAAATTGTAAATCAATTCAACTGCATAAATTGCAAATAAATAAAAAATGCAAAAGTATGTTGTTAATCAAAAACACCAAATTTTGTGGCGAATGTACATATGTTGGCCATGCCTCCTTTAGTAGGCGTTAAGCCGAAAATCATGCTAACTCCTTTTACGAATGTAATTTTGGTCATACGTTAGTTCTTACTTTTAAAACAAATTGTGGTGTAGACTATATTGTGGCCGGGTCTGTCCGACTTTCTACCTGTTTAATATTCTTTATTATTAAAACTTTAGATTTAATATTCTAAAAGAAGTTTTCAAGAAGATGTGATAAGATAACTTTGAGGCGACGATATGTTCTTACCCAGCAAACAATTACATATTACAATAAGAACAACTTGCCACATAATTACTTACTGTTAAGAGTGCTTAAATCATTTTTCGGTTACATTACATTTATGTTTTTGAATTCTGTGCTAAATTACATAAACAGGATGATTGGTATTTGCTCAAAATGTAACATTGTAAAGTGAAAAATTTGTTTCTAAAAATTATTTTTAAATTTTTTGTGATAAAAATACTCTTTTAAGTAAAAAAGTAAATAAATAATTAATTATTATGAACTATTTATACCTAATTGAGTTGGTAACCCAGTTAGAAGTTTGTTCCCTTTGAATTTTCTAACTCCACACTCGATTACTTTTCTAAAAAATTTTGCTGGGGGGTGTACATACATATGTGTGCAATTGTATAATAATTTATGAAACTTATTAGTATGTTTGTTAGGTTTTTTAGGGATTTTCTTTTTTCAATCCAAGACGAAATGTCTGACACCAAATAATAATTTGTACTGTTTATTTGTTTTCCTATCAAATCAGTGTGTTATGCATTTGTAATTTAGTTTATTATACCTTGCCAGCTCAAGACGTCACTAAATAAGGCATCATCTTGAATTTTCAATTCATTTCATATACCTTACGTGTGCACACTCTACAATAAGTGATGTGCTGGATTGTTCGCCATCTCTTTTGTTTACTTAAATTAAATGAAAAAAAATATTTACACTTAAGCACACTTAAGGTAACAACAACGGCACATCAATTCATCATGATCACACACTTCAATTTCAATTCATCTTGAAACTTTACTGTTTAGGAGATGTTCCTGCTGTGATAGTTTTAAACACAAGGGTTGATTTTTAATGTTATATGTAATGTAATGTAATTACGTATGAATATTATATTGATTTGCCTGCTCGTATATATGTTTGTTTATGTTCCTTTTCAACATTGTGTGTAATACACACAGTTATGTTGTTGTTGACCACACATCATCACAGTCTTTTTTATCGGCCACACGACATGACAGTATATAAGTTGCAACAACAACAGTGCATGACAACACTCTTTATTCTTAACTACACTACATTGCATCAAAGAAACTGTGGCAGCTACACTACATTACAGCACTTAAATAGTTTAACCGCACAACAACACAAGAATTAGAAAATCATCCGGGTCTTGAATTAGCTTGAAATAGGAATTGATGCAGGCCTCTAATGTGTATTAACTACACTATAAATGTATGTACATATACCCTTTTGGATAAAGTATCTAATAAGTCACTTATTTTGCTCTACTGGTTAAAAGTATACATTTAACTAAAACAAGCGTTTAATATTTTAATAATTTATTATGCTAAAAGTATACAAATATGATACAAAAGTAAATTAATTTAGGTGACAAAGTGAATATTAATAGTAGTGTAATGTTTTTTTCGCAACGGGACACTTTGAAAGTAAAAAAATGATCTCATATTCGATTAGTTTAAACTTCCATTTATTTCGAATAAATATCGTTTTGAAAAGAAATTGTTTGAAGGGTATATACATATGTATGTATTGTTAATTAATGTAAGATATTGTATGCTATATTAATCTTATATATAAAAGAACAATTTTTTTTTTGTTAGTGACACCGCTTATAACTCAAGAACGGCTGGACCGATTTTAATGAAACTTGAAAAAAAAGACATACCCGATATCTGGGAATGCGTTTTAGGCTAATTTATTTTTTGAAATTCCGACTGGGCGTGGCACCTCCCATACAAATTGAACAGTTTTTTTCACATACCTCAATATCTATTATAGCTGCAGTCTCCAAATTTGGTACAGCTAAATTATTTATTGATGTGCATAATTGAGTTGTATATGGGCGGAAACAAATAAATGGGCGTGGCACCTCCCATACAACAAAAATAGTTTTATGTATATATCTCAATAACTGTAACAGCTGAAGTCTCCAAACTTCGTACGGATGTTTTTAGTGCCAATGTGCGTAATTGTGCTCGGTATGGGTCGGAAGAAATAAATGGGCGTGGCACCTCCCATACAACAAAAATAGTTTTATGTATATATCTCAATAACTGTAACAGCTGAAGTCTCCAAACTTCGTACGGATGTTTTTAGTGCCAATATGTGTAATTGTGCTCGGTATGGGTCGGAAGAAATAAATGGGCGTGGCACCTCCCATACAACAAAAATAGTTTTTTGTATATATCTCAATAACTGTAGTAGCTTAAGCTTGCAAACTTCGTACGAATGTTTATAGTGCTAATATGCAATTCTGAGTTTTGTATGGGCGGGAAGAAATAAATGGGCGTGACACCTCCCATACAACAAAAATATTTTTTTGAATATATCTCCATAACTGTAATAGCTTAATCCCCAAACTTCGTACGGATGTTTTTGGTGCTAATATGCATAATTGAGCATTGTGTAGGCGGGAAAAAATAAATGGGCGTGACACCTCCCATACAACAAAAATAGTTTTTTGAATATATCTCCATAACTGTAATAGCTTAAGTCTCCAAACTTCGTACGGATGTTTTTGGTGCTAATATGCATAATTGAGCATTGTGTAGGCGGGAAAAAATAAATGGGCGTGGCACCTCCCATACATCGAAAATAGTTTTTTGTATTTATCTCAATAACTGTAGTAGCTTTAGCCTGCAAACTTCGTACGAATGTTTATAGTGCTAATATGCAATACTGAGCTTTGTATGGGCGGGAAGAAATAAATGGGCGTGACACCTCCCATACAACAAAAATAGTTTTTTGAATATATCTCCATATCTGTAATAGCTTAAGTCTCCAAACTTCGTACGGATGTTTTTGGTGCTAATATGCATAATTGTGCTCTGTATGCATACAACTAAAATTTTTTTTATGTATCTCAATAACTGTAACAGTTGAACTCTCAAAACTTTGTAAAGATGTTTATAATGGTAATATGCATAATTCAGCTGTGTATGAGTTAAAGTCTCCAAATTTTGTGTAGGTGTTTACAATGTTGATGTTTACAATTAAGCTGAGTTTGGGCGTGAAGAAAATAATAGACGTGGCACCGCCTTTACAAGAAAAAATCTTTTACATATATATGTCAATAAATGTAACAACTAAAATCTCCAAACTAAGTTGGATATTTTTTTATGCTAATATGCATAACTAAGATGAGAATAGGCAGAAAGTGAATTATGGATGTGGAACCTCTAATTGCATGGAAATATTTATATGTGTATCTCATTAACTGTGACAGCTAAGGTCTCCAAACTTTTTGGTGTGGCACCTTCCGTACAATTGGATTTTTTTTAACATGTACTTCAATAACTCTTATGGCTAGAGTCTCAAAATTGTCTATGGATGTTTATGTTTGCTAATATACATAATTATGTTGAGTATACTTAAGAGAAAAGGGAATAATGGGCATGGCATTTCCCGTACAACAAAAATACTTTCTTATATAAGTCTTAATAACTGTAAAAAAACTTCAAAAAACGTGTTCATATTTTTCTTAAACCAGTTGAACGCAATTTAAATTATTAGTTTAAAAGAAACAGAAATAACTTAATAATTACCAATAAAATGTTTTTCCCTTTTTACCCCATAGGATCAGAATTATAAATATTTTATATTGATATTTTTTCGAGACCTGTCGAAAGCAATTTAAAAATATAATCTGAGCCCTTTTTATCTTTTTCAGTTCCAAAGGTACAAAATGGATATAAGCAGTTATAAAATATTTTTTACCCTGTCTCGCCTCTAATGGTCTAATATTTCAAAAAAGTACGAAAAATGCATTCATAACTTTGAAACCTGTCGAGCATAAATTAGATTACAATTCTATCTTTTTTAAGTTCAGAAGCTACAAAATTAACCAATACATATTTTAAGTCTTGACCTAAGCATTTAGGCTATGCAATGATTAATCTGTCTGTCAGTTAGTGGGGCATTAACGCAATTTTTTTTTATACATTATTTTGTAAGCACAACAAACATTTAAAAATATATTTACAAGTGGCGGATAGGGCTACAAAATAATGAAGAAATTATAAACTGAACTGTTTGTGAAGTTTTTCTTGGTAATAGCTTCCCATCATCAAAGATGCGATTGGCTACAACTTTTCTATTCACGCTTTATCAATGATTTTCAGTAATTATCAAAGAAACAAACAAACCATGTTTATAACGTTATTGACATGTTATTAAGGATAATATTTTGTGAATTGTGTGTGTTTAGGCAAAAAATTCGTTTGCTGATTATATATATTGTTAGGCAATACGTGCTCGGAGATACTCAATGCTGGATATATTCAATAGAGCGGAAAAAACGAGGCTTGCCGCATGTACACATTATAATTAGGTTAGTCAAAAAGGTTCGACCAGACCAGATAATATTATATGTGCCGAGATCCCTGATCCCGAAAGAGATCAAGAACTACATGATGCTGTAACTACAAATATGATTCATGGACCGTGTGGCACCATCAACCCCCAATTTCCATGCATGGTCGACGGCAAGTGTTCCAAACATTATCCACCAAAATTGATGGCGGAACCTATCACTGGCAATGACGGTTATCCACTGTATCGGCGTTGATCGCCCAATGACAACGGTCAAACTATTACAAAGAAAGTAAAAGGAAACGATTTTGTGATTGACAACAGTTGTACTGTGCCATATTTGCCACTTCTTTTCAAATCATTTAACACAGATCGCAATGTTGAATATTTTAATTCAGTGAAGTCAATCAAGTACATCTGCAAATATGTCACGAAAGGCAGCGAAATGGCTGTTTTTAGCATCCAAACCTCCAATGGCAACGATGAAATCACGCGTTATTAAGTTGGGCGATATGCGAACTGCAATCAGGCGGTTTGGCGTATATTCTCATTCCCTATTCACGAATGTCATCCCACTGTTGCACATTTAGCAGTGCATCTGGAGAATGGCCAACGAGTATATTTCACTGCGGCAAATGTTGTTCAACGTGCTGAAATACCTCCAGCGACAACATTGACAAGTTTTTTTGCTGTTTGTCAAAGCGATCCGTTTGCACAAACTTTACTTTACTCGGATATGCCACGGTATTACACTTGGATTGCTTCTTCGAAAGAAAGGCACTATGATTCCTGGGCATCCAGATGTGCGTTCAAGTGATGCTCTTGGTCGCATTTATACAGTTCATTCGAAGAATGATGAATGCTTTTATTTGCGGTTTTTGCCTGTGAATGTTCGTGGTCCAACATCATTTGCAGCATTTCGTACTGTTAATGGTATAGTCTGCCCAGCATTTCGTGCTGCATGTCAAGAACTCAATTTCTCATGTCATTGGTTTAGCCATTGTTCGTGCGAGATCCAACATTGTTGTAGCGGTAGCTTTTTCTGTAATGGCGGCCATATTGTTAGAAGGATGCCGCACAGCTAACTCAGCGTTAAAATTGCCATTAAACCTTCAAAATAAAGAGCAACCGACACGTAACATTGCTAAAAACTCCGCCATGTCCAAAGTTTTGGTAGCGTGTAAAATCATTATCTGGGACGGCTGCACAATGGTGCACAAGCGCGCAATAGAAGCTCTTGAAAAAACACTAAAAGATCTGCGCAGTGACTCAAGATGTTTTGGAGGTGCAATGATTTTACTGTCTGGTGATTTCCGCCAAACACTGCCAGTCATTCCAAGATCGACGGCTGCTGATTAAAAAAATGCTTGCTTTAAATCCTTAAGACTGTTGCGTTTTGCAAAGATACTGCAGTTGACAAAAAGCATGAGAGTTACATTACTCAACGATTTATCAGCCAAGATTTCTCCAACCAATTGTTGACTATCGGTAATGGTCATATTCCTGTCGACGAATCAAACGGATTGATTTCATTTCTTCAAAATTTTTGTAATTTTGTATCGTCAAAAGAAGAGCTCATTCAGAAAGTATTCCCCAACACAATTGCTAATGGGAAAATTATGACTGGTTGAGTGAACGGGCACTTATAGTAGCTAAAAATATAGATGTTGATGATTTAAACTATATAGTTCAGAATCAAATCGTTGGTACTCTGCATTCTTTTAAATCTATTGATTGTGTTACAAACGAAGATGAACTATCAAACTGAAGTTTTAAACTTTTTGGATGTGCCTGGCTTACCACCGCACAACTTACAACTAAAGGTTGGCTCGGTAGTTATCGTGCTTCGAAATTTAAACCAACCAAAACTTTGCAATGGAACGCGCTTAGAAATAACTAAACTAATGGTCCATGTTATTTACGCAACTATACTTAGAGGAAAACTAAAAGGTGAAGTAGTTCCCATACCAAGAATTCCGATGATACCGACCGATTTGCCTATTGAATTCAATCGAATTCAATTTCCTATTCGTCTTGCATTGGCAATAACGATTAACAAATCACAAGGACAATCCTTGAGTATCTGTGGTCTTAATTTAGAAAATTCATGTTTTTCTCATGGCCAACTATACGTTGCATGTTGACGTGTTGGCAAACCATCTGCTTTATTTGTACTTGCGCCTGATAAGAAAACGAAAAATGTCGTATATCACAAGGTACTTCACTGAAGGGAATAAACCTAAACATAACCCATGAACGAAAATACATAGCTTCCTTAACAGCTTTTACCTAAAACGCCTTATTTTCGTAATCTTTTTGAATTTTTGTTTTCTTTATAAATATATTCCAATGAACTATTTGACTAAATAAACTTTGTGATCTTTTTAAAAAATCCATATATTCATTAACCGTAAGGTGGTACGAAGTTCACCGGGTCAGCTAGTGTTAAATATATTTTTAATAATTTAATAAAAAAAATATTAATTAAGTAGAGTGAGCATAAAAAATATACCCAACACCAAAGGTCAATTTATTAGTTGGCCATTTGATTTTACAAGCACTTCGGTTTTCTGTGCTTCTTTTCATACTTTTTTCTGAAGGGATTTAAAATGGGCCTGAGGGCTTCCGGGTGGAGGTGGCGAGTTGGACTTGCCACTGCCCTTCGTAATCTTACCTAATCTTTCATACATCTTTGCCTTTCCAACGGAGTTTCAGTCGTCCCCTTTCGCGTTTTGCTCAGGATCATATCTAAACGCATTTTCCGCTGGAGCCTCTTTGTCCACTCGCTCATGTCCAAGCCAACGCAGTCTTTGGATTTTTACGTGATTAACTACATCGATGTCGGCATATAGCTCAAACAGCTCTTGATTTGAATACTACCATTATTCTCCACCTTCGCTGTTTTGTCCACATATCTTGCGATGTATTTGTCTCCAAAACACTCCAAGATCGCCTTAATCTACTTGAGCAAGTAACCATTGTACATACATATATACAGTCTACATATGACGTTTCCAGCTTTATGCCCTTGGGTTTTGAGATGATGAATTAGTCAGGCAGTTAGTACCCAAAAAAATTACGTAATTTAAAACGTGTCGTTTTTCTGAATATATATTAGTGGTTTTGCACCCTGAACGCTTAAAAGACCGGTACGCAGTTCTTCCTTTCATAGCACACTTTCTATGCGCTGACGTTCTCTGCATCTTTCGAAAAAGTAGAATCAGTGTAGTTTTATGTGACAAGAGTCATAAAAAATTGAAAAGGACACATCTGCGCAAACAACGCATAAAGTAGGTATACTTTCTACTTTTGCATACGTCACATGCGCATTTAAAAATGCCAGATGGTTTCATTTTTGTAATATTTTGTGCTTAAAACAGTATTTATAGAAAGAAAATGCTTTTATTATAAATTTTGCAAATAATTTTAGGAATAAAATACATACTTTAAAATTAAATTTTAACACAACTCTTATTACCCAAAATTAACATTGTTTTTATCGATTTCAAAACAGCTGGTCAAAACAAATAATTTTTTGCACAAAACGTGATGCATGTAACTTAGCAAAAATAAGCGTTGAAAACCTACAGAAAATATGAAGCGCATTGAACGCAGCCGCGCATAGAACGTGTGGTATGGACCTCTAGCTTAAGCGAGGCGTTTGTTAACGTGCATGGCGGAATAAGAACTTTCTGTAAAAATTAAGGCATGTATTTTGTTGTTGCCAAATTTCAGCTTAGTTGTCAAAAATGTTGCGATAACACAAACACACAGTATACACAACCATTATATATCATAAAAACATTGCCAAGCTAAGTTAGAAAACATATGGCGGAAATAGAAGTCAACTGATCAGTTACTCCTAACTTTGGTAACGTGTTGCGCTGATCGTGAAAAATTTATGTTTCCCTTGCAAAAATTTCAGCCCAAAATTATATAAAAAAGTAAACAACGCGTTTAGTTCGTCTTTGAAATAATATCTTTAATGCGATTCGTTTAGTCAAATGTTTTAATGTGTTTTCCACAGCTGAACACCGCATAGTAAAATATAAAACGTTCATTTGAATTTAAGATTTTTGGATGCAGCCTCAAAGGAGCAAAGTTGTAGCTACGGGCATTCGGTATTACTTTTTTTAAATATTGCATTCAATTAAATTAATTTTTTCTGTGTATCTCTTCTCATTTAATGCGTATGTATGAATGTACATTTGCATTCATAATTATGCATGTATTTGCATATAATTAATATGAAAATAATTAATTTGCTGCATGTATTGTACTATTTAGTAATTTAATCCATTTTTTGAATCCTTGAAAAACATTTCGACAAGGTTAATTTATTTATCGAAAAATTATTCAATGTTTATTTATACATTGTGCTTTGGAATTTTAGTAACAGACATACTTACATCGTACATATTTCATAACCCAAATTTTTTATTGGGAAATTTATGAGAAATCGAAATACTTAGATGTTTTGTCAATGATAATATAATAACTGAACAAATTATGTAAATATGAATATTAATACATATTAACAAACTTATTAAGGTTTTTCACAAAAGCGTATTGAAATATGTCTTAATATTGCGACGTTTTAATTTCAATACGTTTATTTGTGTTGACAAGTTTGAGATTTATTTTTGTAAGTAAATAAAGATAACCAATAGGTGGCCAATTTCATAGTCCACATGGAATTGACCAGAACAAAAAAAAATTTGCAATATTTTAATTTTAATACAACCGTTGTGAATCCTTCTATTAAGTTGTTCTTGGAAAATTCATTTTTTATTAAAAAGAATAAAAAAAATGTTTTATGATATTAAAAAAGTTACTTGATAGAACATTTGTTAAATATCTTCACGCAATTCATATGTAAGGTAGGTCGAAAGGAGGTTACCATTAAGAGATACCTCAGGATACCAGCAGGACGTTTAGCATGCAGTTCAGTTACTGTAAAGGTTTTTAACGTTAAAATGATTGAAAAATATTTTTTCCTATCTTTTAATAACTTACAATGAATTAATCTTAGAAATGAAAAATTGCTTAAAATTATTTAGCAAGAAACTGCAGTGTTTTTTAATAACAAACAGCGCTTAAGAAATATTACAATAAAATTTAAAATTTTATTATGCATTCTACATGGGTAGTGTCGGTTAAACTGCCTTTTTAAATAAAAAATTCTTTCAGTTATTACTTATTAAAATTTAATCTCCTTTTTAAAATAAAATTCATGAACCTGAGCTAGAAAATATAACAAAAATTTTTTTTAACATTATAAGGTTCGACTAAACAAAAAAGGAAACACTAATGCCCATTTTCATAATATCTATAAAGGTTTATCTGTAAAATAAGCCTTTAAAAAATCGACTATATGTCTTATAAATAAAAGCATAACACTTTGTTGTTAAAAAAATACATCATATGCAAAAAAATTTTAGTAAACTTTAGTGAAAGACTTGTTTTTCATTGAAAAAAATATTTTTGTTCATAAGTAACAACTTGATTATCCATTGGCAAAAAGTATATTCAATTTCATATTGCCGAACGTATAATTCTTATTTGTTTTTGTTAAAATTTCGCTAATACGAAAAAGTAAACTAAGCTGCATTATAATTTCCGCTTGCCACTCAAATGTTTACCACTTTTCTTTATTGCTGCACCTTTAATGGGGTAAAAAGAACAAAACACCAACGTTTTTTCAACATTCAAAATATTTTTATGTAATACAGACTTTTTTATTTTTTACACTTTTAAAAAGCACAAGTGCAAAGGTTTACTTACTTAATTACTTAAGTGGCTATTACATAATGTTTGTTCCTTTAGTTGAACGTATAACAGATTTTTAGGCGCTTCGGTTTTTTTACGATTCTACTTTCTTACACCATGTTTTGAAATGTCTTCCTCCACTTGATCATTCTATTTGAGTTTTGGTCTTTCCCTTCTATATGATCCGCCACCAGGTTCGCATTCAAATGACTTTCTAGCTGGAGCGTTGCATATTCTGGACAAGAAAAGACAGAGATAAATGTAATATATTCGCAAATAATTTAAATAATGTGTTTATTCTCACTACGCGTTGTAATAATTACCGCCCATTCTTGCTAGACGACTTTTAGAAATACGATTAAAATTTTAAAAAGTTCCTGTTTTTAACAAGTTACAAAATGTTTTGAGGGCAAAACTAAGAAAATAGCTTTATCTGGTTTGGTTGTCATATTACGGCTTGAAAAGTTGACTTAGTAAGCCTGGAGAGAATCTTCGAAGGTGGAGTTCTACAGGCCTATAAGTATGTTACCAATTATGTCGAAATTGTTCGAGAAGTTAAAATAATATCAACTCCGATATTAGATAGCAACAACTGTATTTTCAATCATGAATTTGGCCTAGACGACAACATAGTACCATCGCACAAACCCACAAAGTTAAACAAGATTTTGTACAGTAAGAAAAGCCTTTAAGAAAAAGTTTGGCATGAACGCCTGTTTACTAAACTAAAGCTGAACTTGCCAGTATATTTCAATAGCCTTTTTAAAAAGGAGATAGTTGGCAGACAGTTGTTTTTTATCGGAAAAGAGAAGGTGTATTTCCAGCAAATAGGGCCGGGCGTACTACAACGTAAAATCCTAGAATCAATTCCATACCTGCTTTACACACAAGACATTCTAACAAAGAGTAAAACACACACTTCGAAATTCACTGATGATATCACTTTTCTTAGTACTCATAAAGATCCTAAGGAAAGCTAGAACCATTTGCAGCATCTTATTGTCCAAAGTTATGGGAAACTAAAATAAATTAACCCACGTAACTTTTACTTTAAACAAGAAAACGTGCTCTTTAATCCTTATTAACAACCATATGGTGCCTTAACTATTTGTTACGAAATATCATAGCATTCACCTGAATCGTCGCTTTACATTGATGCGAAGTTAACACATATAAAACTTAAAACTTCCCAAATTCATTGGCTAATTGGTAGAGACTCTGTGCTACGTCTCGAGATACAATTATTACGGGGCACTGCTTTCGCCTCCAATATAAAGAAAATTTAACGCCGTCAAAACAAAATCCTACGAATGATAACTTCCGCTTCTTGGTATATTAAAAACATCATCATTTACAAATGCCTTCAAGTTTTACTAGTTAAATGCAAAATCTTAAACTTAAGCTGTAAACACATTCAAATTTACTTCCTCAAAACATCTTACCAAATGGCGAACACATTAGTTTGTAAAGGAGGGACACTGTTGCCCTCAGATAAAACCATTGGAATTTACGTGGCCTAATATTTTTTTTATTTAGGATTTTTATACTTGTTGTTAGTTCATGAAAATTCGAATTTATTAATTAATTAATGTAAAAGGAATAAATATCGACCAGTAGTATTCGACTATATAGAGCCAAAGGAATCTTATATTATTATTTGTATTTAGACCAACTCCATACACTCTCGTCCTTACACCAAAGTTGGGGACGAATATCAAGCCTACTTTGGAGAAATGAAATTGTTATTTGTGCATTTCATGTGGTTAACTGTGCTTAAAAATTATAAACTGGATTAAAGATTTTAGAGACGAAATCATCATCTTGCTGCACTCGTAAAACATGGGTGAAAGAAAACGTAATCAGAGGTCAGTGTGCAATAATTCGTAAAATTCTAAACATAATCATTTTATAGATGTTTGTAAATTATCTCAAATAAGTGATTTTTTACTTCGTTTGACATACATATGTATGTATGCAGTCGACCCAGTTTGCGCTTTAAATTTCTTATGTTCTAACAAACTGATTAAGTCAGCTGCTACAATAATTCCGCGTTTTTAGATGCGTATCGGTGATTGTTGACGTAGAAGCTTTTTTATTTGCAAACAATAAGTTTTATTTACTTTTACGTCAACTTTTACTTGCAAAAGTTATTTTTATTTTGTTTTATTATGTCTGTCGTCATTTACTGATGCCTCTTCAAAACTATTATCAGTTACAGTTAAAGCGATAAAAAAATAGTTCTTAAACACTTTGAAACCCAAAAATTTACAGGTTTTTTTTTATATTTTACGTGTGTTTGAATACAATTTGCGTTAAAAGTAATATCAATTGATAAAAAATATGAAGCGGTAGTGGTTTTAAAATAAGTTAAAGTAAACACTTGCTCATAAATAATGAATAAAGTGGCATTGCAGTGTTTATCTAAGTTTGCATACATGTACTATTGTGTAAAAGTGTTAGTGATCTACTGACACATTAAAAAGTATCTACCAACAGCAGGCCCTCGCTTCTCAGACTTTTTTTATATCTTAAACTTGATAGTATTTCTTTTCTTCCTTCTTTAAGGCCAATAAACTTTTCAAAAAGAATCGATGTACATTCTAAATGCCTTTCTTCAGGAAGAATAGAATCCCAGCAAAATCTTGGTAGTGATTAGTCATTACAAAACAACTTACTTTTCAATTTCTATTACATATCATCTTCATTATTTAGAAGTCGTGTGATAATGTGTTTTTTCTTATCTAAAATTTTAGCAGACAGTTTAAGCCTTACAGTTTTCTTTAATCTAATCTTAATTTAAAATGCAATATTTCGACTAACAAAATATCAATAAAATAACAACTTATGTACATATAAAGCAATCCATGAGATATTGGAGCCCTTAACAGTAAAGAGTTGATTTATTGTAGAGGGAGACTTATTGAAATTTCCCAAACTTTGTATAGGAGCCCCCTTACACAATTGATACAGAAGGGTAAGTATGTTTTAGGAATATTTTTGGGAGAAGAAACTAATAGGGGTCGGTCGTACACTTTATTATTCTAATGCCGACTCTGGGAAAGTTATGGGCGTTTTTACATCATTTTTGTAAATTTTGTATGGCAACCATTTTAGGTGATGGTGTAGGTGGTAAGTATGTTCCAAGAACATCTAAAAAGGTAGGAGATAGTCTTGGTTTTCGGTTTTTATCTCGGTCAGTTATTGGCTGATTTTGATGGATTTCAATACCGATTTGCTCGCAGATATTTCCAATAGTTTGATACCATTTACGGTCATATGCGACATCGGAGGACTCCAAAGAGTTGATTTCAACCATTACACGGACAGAGGGACTTGATTAAATCGACTTCTCTATCTATAAGGATCCACTTATGTGAAGGGTATAACAAGCAAGAGCTCCATATTCGTATGTGCCGAAACCAATTGGCCTTTTTGTAGACCTAGTGGTACGATCCAACTAAGTACATAATTTTAAAAACAAATGTGTTACAGCAAAACTGTTTTGTGGTGGTCAATGGCTTTTACAGTTTTTGAAATAGAAAACTGGTCCGTTTGTCCCGAACTTTTATTCAACAAATTTTTCCTTTAAGCATTAAATACATTCCTCGCTACAGGCTACCGAACACAACCAGTTAAAAATAGAATACACGTGTGCTTATGAGAATAATTTTTTTAATGGCTACAATGCAACACCACTACGGGTTGCTGTCAATGCTAATCTTGTGGCGTGGTCGAAATTAAACTAATTTCTATTTTTATACGCGACAGTTAACCGATTAGTGCTGCCAATACGTTTAGATGCAAATAATATAGCTAAAACAATAAAAAAAGACTTTAGGTGGCACCACTGAAAGTCATATTGCTCATATGTTTATTTTGTAGTGGTAGTCTAGTAAATATTTCAGAAGCAGTCAGTCGGACACCAATTTAGCAAGAAACTTTTGTGTTCGTGTGTTCCTGTGTTCTTGTATCTTGAATGTGTTTAATGCATTAAGTTGGAGAAATTATACTAGAACAGGTTTACAGTTAACAGCTTGTTCAGTTTTTAAAATTTTGCGCTTTAATAATTTTATAAAATGTTATGTTTGTTTGGGACTACCACTTTCTTTGCTCGTTTCAAACCTTTAAATATTGTAATACAATTATTTTGTAACAAGGTTGCCTTGGTAGGTCAGTGGTAAGTGCGCAAGTCTACAAGTCAAATTCCCACCAGTGACCATGGTAAGTCTGATTCTTCCTACTTTTCTTTCTTTTTCTAAATTTCTTCTTTTATTCTATCTCCACCCTTTCTATCTGCCCCTGCAGGTAACTGTACTCATTTCTTTAACGGCTGCCAGCTCTACTTAACCTACCTTATATCTTCCCCCTTTTTACCTTCCTTTCCAGGTAACACAAAGGGGCCAAATTAAGTGGACCCAATGGAGGTGTATCCTCTATCGGCTGTTTGTTCTAGCTTACCTTACCAAACCTAACCTTCTTTGTAGCAAACTTAAAATCTTCAACTGTTATAGTTTTTAAAGTATAGTGTAGCAATTGGTCCATTTTCATTGAG
Organism: Melanophora roralis; assembly: GCA_963583895.1. NCBI lineage: Eukaryota > Metazoa > Arthropoda > Insecta > Diptera > Rhinophoridae > Melanophora > Melanophora roralis. The sequence goes on from OY757188.1 coordinate 64,995,862, forward strand.
ACTACCATTCCGCGTACTCCTACCTAACCTTGTAGCAGGTTTAAAATGGATCGGCGTTAATGTCTTTAAGATATGGCATATTCGAAATTTCATTAAAATGATTTATTTGTATGGGGGCTTTCACTCCCCTTCTCCTGTTTAACAAACTTTTTTTCAAAATGCAAACATATCTGGTTGTTGTCAAATTATTTTGATTATCTCAGGTTTTTTTCTATTATTCCATTGTTTACTAATCTCGCTGATTTTAAACATCGAATATCTAAGGAATATATCTGATAGTTTAACACCAAAACGTGGCTGAACCAACTTTTCTTTAAAAGGGGCTGAGAAAAATACGTTGCATGGGGCCGCATCTGTCAGGAGTCCTTGTACACGTTCTGGTTAAGGGGCCACAATTTTGAAATTGACTTGGCTGAAAGAAATATTGAGTAATAAATGACTAAGATGTCAACAAAAACCTGCGATTGTCCATCATTTTTTAACAAAATTAAGGTATACGTTGCTTATTGCATATATTGCTTACCGTAAGAAGCAGAGATCTTGGAACTGCACAGATCGAGAGATTGAAAAAAAAATACGACAGGAACTGATCTTATCTCTTCTATTTAAAATTTTTGGTATACGAGAAGTTAAATTCGTTAGGACAATATGTACATCCTGTAGCAACCAAAAACTACAAAATTCAGTTTTTGATTGGTAATGGCATAGCATATTAAAACATTTAATTTTTACAAAATTTAAAATTTAAAAAACGTAACAACAAATGATATTTTTTACGAGTTAAATAGGTCTAACAGTATACATATAAGATTTTACCAAGCAAACAATGTATGTTAACTAAACTTTTAAATTTTTATGTGTTTGCGGCTATTGCCGTTGTGCAGAAATCTGTTTTCTAACCGCGATATTTTAATTTAATAAAGTTTTTTATCTTTTCTGTTAAATTAGAAATACCATACATGCATATGCAAAGAAATAGTGTTTCAATTTATCAATAAAATATTTTCAAATGTATTTTTATGGTATTTAATCGCGTGAATAGTTTCTCTATCAAATGATTCTTTTCAAGAGTCACAGGTGTTTTAATTTCTATGAAAGTTGCCTAATTACTCCTGCATATGTAAACTTAATTCTCCACAGTAACCAATTTAATATTGAAAAAACAACAACAATTTTCTTCCCAACAAGTGTTTATTCAATATAGTTTACTTGAGAACACCTAATTTTTTGTGAAAAAAAATTAATTTTGGTTTTAATTGATGCAAGTGGGATCCAGGAAAGTCCTGCGCAGCCCGGGTGAAGCTACAAGAAATATCCCAAAGATATGTAAATCTTATTGTTATATTATGCTAATCTTTTAATAGCAAAAAAAAAATAAAGACCATTAGTGTGAGACGATTGCTGAAATACAAATGTTTAATTTCCGTTTGCCTTTTCTGAATATTTGTAAGTAAAAAAATAATATATCCTGGTAAACACTAACTACCGATCAGAAAGTGATGATAATGCAAATCCATACCTGGGTACGAAAATGCATTCCACTCGGATAATATTATCCCTATTTTTTTTTTTAATAAATTGTCTTATTAGCCTTTACGAACATATTGAAAAGCCGCCAAATACAATAGATTTTTTTCTGTTGAGCTGAAAAGCTTTTGTCTAAAAAAAATTAACTGACAAAATGTACTTTTCAGGAATTTGTTTGATACACATGGAACAGCAGCATTTAGGGCACACTCCTCAGATCTTTATAAGGATAAGCTTAAGCTTTTAGAAGACCCGTAATTGCAAAACCAAGGCGACATTATTTAAAAGTATCCTGGGTAAGAAATGATGGAGAAAAATGTGATCTCGCAAAACAATTAAAAAAACATTTTAACCCTTAATCCATGTGCTGACAATTGTGAACTTGATTCAATATAATTCATTGCACAGCAAAGAGAATAGTTCAATTTCTTTTAACGCCATATTACGACTTGAATACTTTCCGAAAACAAAAACTAAGAAATCGATCACGGAGTACTGATGATAAAAATCGTAGCTGTTTTCAAAAATGCATTCTACTCGGCTAGTATGTGTAAAAACTTGATTTTTCAATAAAAACTGTATTTCTTAAACTAACGCTAATAAAGTTAAACAATAAATGTAATATTAATTTCTTAATTTGCAAAAAATAAGAATTTAGTAAGGATCGAACTTGAGCCCAAAGTAATAATAACAAAATCGTGGTTAAATATAATACGTTTTTTTTATTTTTTCCTTTTTGAAAATTTGACGAAATAAACCATTAACTATCGTAGATTTTACGACCTAAAACACATACGATATGTTGTGATTTAAAGATTGTCTATAGTTATGAATAAACGTTTGTGACCCTAGTTTTTTTATTAAGCAAATTAAAAAACATTTTAATGTTTAAAAAAGAAAAAATACAGTATGATATAAGGCACAAAATACACGCTCATAAGACAAATAATTGCCTCCTCTTATAAAAATAAGGGCAATTGCATTAATTAGTTAAAAACTTTTATTTAAGGCAAAACCCAATTTTAAGTATTTATTTTGTTTCGAAAATAACTACATATGTACTTAAACGCGTTATGCCCATCTCTATTTTTTTAATGAGTTTGTAATTTGTATCGTTTAAAAAAATTTAATATATGTTTTTATGTATATAAAGCTTTAGGTTTTGTATGCATTGGTAAAGTAAGTATTTAATAAAATTTTGAATAAGGCCTTCTACTTACTTTAATTTAAATTTGTGTCCCATACAGATCAATAATTAAAACCGGCCAAATATTATAAATTAATAACATGCCGCAGCTTTTTTGTTTATCTGCAAAACAAAGTTTGGTTTTTAGTTTTATGAACCAAATTATCAGATCAATTAATGTAATGGAAAAAAGTTATACCTGCAAAAAGTTTAATTTGCCATTTTAAATAGTTTTTAACAGAGTAATCGTATGAATATTTACGGGTGTCAATGAAAATAAATTTTTCTATCCGTGAAGGCGCAAAACCAATTGGCTTGCCAGACTGTTTCTTTTTCTGGTAAAAAGTTTTTCGGTTAAAAATTATTTCCACTTTTTAATGACAGTTGCAGATGCATAATAATTTTTTGGTTAATTTCTCTTGGTAATTCACATAATAATGTACGTATGATTGTTTTCTGAACATTATAGATATGATATGGTGAGAGTGATGTTACGCTTTAATAGGTTGTCTATACAAAAATCCCTCCAACTTTTAATGTCAATTAAAACACTGCCAACGTAAATAAAAGGGAACGTATTAATGTGGATTTTATGCGAGTAAAGCCTCTTTGAAGTTATAAATATAAACTTGAAAACCTGCTTAAAGAAGCTATATAAAACGGTTAACCAGTTGCTACGTTAAAGTCTGTTCTGCGAAAAACATGCTGGGTTTTATTTCAGCTAAATCACAGCTTTTCTTTTTCAAAAGTGCTATTTTTTTTGTTTGGTTTCTTTATAAAGTTTACATTTCTTGTGCATCTTTAATTCTGTGTGCTAAAGGAGATCAGGGGTCAAATCGCCGCATTCGATTCGAATCGAAATTTTACTCGATCGATCAAGTTGTCAATGCTTTAAGCATAGGAATTCTAATAAGATTTTTTTTAAATTTCGAATTGAATCGAATTCGACAATTTGGCTCCAGATTTTCCACAATTTAAATTTTTATTGCATGCAGCAAGCGCACTTGCTTTAAAAAACTTCATCAGCGACAGTTTTGCGAGCAAGCCTTTAAAGTCGTTTAATTTCAGCCATTTGTTGCTAAATTTTTGTGCAATATTTTTTTCGCTTTCTCACTGAATACGACTTCAATATCAGAGCGGCAAACAGTCAATCAAATTTAAAAATTAGCAATGGTGCCGTATCAACAATGGCATGCGCATATTTTTTATAAAATAAAAAAGCCGTACGTATAGGTATATATTAATATATTTTGTCAAAATTTTAACATTTTTATGATTTAAGCAAATCCGTATATTTCCCCCCACGCACAATTTTTAGACGAAAGTCCCTACGAACAGGGATTTTTCGCAACGCACAAAACCATAGTTTATCTTATATTTAAAAAAATTTTAATTTTTACAATTAACACTTGGTTTGCAGAAGTAGTTTTTTTTCCAAATAAGACTACAGCTAAGGTCAAAACGTTCTATATAAAAAAAACACCTTAAATGCATCTACATACATACATATCTACATGCATAGATGTACATGTACAATGCTGTACTATAAAACATACGTGTCACTTTCACATAACATTCACTATTTCGCCACGTAACCGTTATAAAACATATAAATAGTGTTGTAGAATCAAATAGTACTTTCTTTGCAAATTTCAAAATTTTAAAAGATTTTTATCTTATATGTTTCAACTGATTAATATAATTTAGTTATTAAACGTATAAAGAAGTTGAACTTTAAGCTCGTAAATAACTTAAGCCAAACGAACAAACTTATTAACAGTCAATATTGTAGGTTTGTATTCATTTGGCTCAAGTAATCTGCTGCTTAATCCTTTTATTGATCGATTACACGTTTTTAAAATTATCCAAATGTTTATTCATATAGGCACGAGTTTAAAAATGAAATCGTTAAAAGAATGTGACAAAAAGACTTATATGCCAAAAACTTTAAAATTGTAATTTGAAATTGTTCGATGTATTACCTAAAGCAGTCAGTTTTCAACTAACCTACTGAACTTGCTTCGTGGCATTTTCACTTTGGCACTTATAATGTTTCGAATATAGAAATGTAGACAATTTTTAACCCAGAATTGCTTTTTGGTGCCACGATCCATTGTCGACGAGAATGACGAAGACTTTTCAATCGGCTGTGACACAATTATCAGTTGTCAATATTCACCTGTCGCGTATCAAATCGTAACTGAACGGTAGAATATTTTGATAAAGTGTAAAACGTTTTAAACTCAATATCAGTTAGCATAATAAACGAAATGCATACACAAACTTGTATACATAAAATGTAGTGTTTAACATACAAGTACATCCATTTATACATAGATACATGCTATATACATACATATAAATATTCTTCAATATATGCAGGTATGTACATATGTATGTATGATGTATCTATGTACATATATTTACCGATATAACGTATACAATTTTATATTGTAGTTCAATTATTGTTGTTGCTCTCCTCTTTTTTTTAACACTAAAACAGCAGCAACAGTCGTAAAGAAAAAATACTTATCGTCAACATTTACAATAAGAATATCAGCTACATATGTATAATAGAAAATAAATAGAAATAAAAACCTGACAAGTAACCGACTGCATACACTAACCCACCTTCATATAACTCGATCACACTTGCATACAAAAACACACACAAGGCAAATGAAAAACAATTGAAATTGTTAGCGTTTTTCGTTCAGACGATAAGGACTAACAATTAGACTATAACATTTGGTTTTACCGAATTGTTTATGCATATTACCACTTGATAAAAAGCTTAGCGGCCCTTTCTAACCATATTCTCTTAAAACCCAAATTGGAACTTTTACACCGCTAGAAAGGAAACATTTTATTGCACACCATGTGCAGGGTGTCTAGTGGCGAAATTTTATTTTTAAATACGATTATTTCAAAAAGTAATAATCGGTGCGGAGGAAGGTGACCTCGTTGGAATTACCGATTGTGCGGATTTATCAGTAATGATCAGCGTTGCCAGGGTAGCTAACGAAAAGTTACGTTTTTTCATTCAAAGAGTTAAATTTTTTCATTAAAATTTACAATAAAGAAGAAAAAGCTAAGTCGTAAAGGGATTTGTTTTTTGGACAAGAAATTTTGATAAAATTCATTGAATTATATAATTAACTTTGAAAAATGTTTGTGTAATCAAAAGTGATGTTCTCTTAAATGCACTTAACATTCTTTCTTAGTTTTCAAATGTTTGCTTTTACAAAAAAAATCACATTTTTAAGAAAAAATAAGGAAGGGGGCTCTTCTCAAAACTTGCGCATTGTTGAAAGATTTTCAAAAGAAGCTTACCATATTAGATGCAAGAAAAGAGCGGGGAAGTGCTGGCAAACGTGCCGCGATGTGTAGAAAAATGGCTACTATAGCTAAATCAAAACCACTGAAACATAAAATTTTATTAATATCGTTTTTCTACCATCCTAAAAAATCATTGCCCTTTTGTATAAGTTAGAATTTAAAATTATTAATATTTAACCAAAAACGTGAATAAATGGACACAGTTGCTCTTTGTAAAAAACTACTTTTATATGATTTAGTAATGTCCATATAATCAACAATGTATATTAAAAGAGCTTAAAAATATCTCCTACACCAAAAATTATACCTTATTGTACGACCAGTACAAAAAGTTACGAAAATTAGGCCAAAATCGTTAAAATTATACATGTTACGTAGAGGGTAAAAACGTTAGATAAAATATAGCAAATGTAACCAAACGGCAGCGCTGGTCGCGATGTCGCAGTAGTCGAGTGAGCATCGCGCGTTCGATGTAGACATTTTTTAAGAGTAAAGATCCGTACGTAATTGCTCGTTGTTTTTTATTTAAGTTTGAAAGTAAAATATATCTGCCACCAGACACCCTGTATAATCAGCGTTGTCAACTTTTTAAAGCTCACCAAAAAGCTATTTAAAGTGAAAACGCGCTAAAATAACAAAATCTATATGCAAGTAAAATGTTATGTTCAAAATCATGCTTTGTTCAAAAATTTCCATATACATATGTTTGTATAAATATTTCTTATTTTTTTAGGTCAAATATGCAGGCGAATGGTGGTTTTCAGACAAGACTAATTTTTAATCCGCACAAATTTTGTTCTTTAGTTTTCACACAAGACTAATTATGCTGGCATAAAACTGTGCACGTATACAAAGCTTTGTGTGTGTTAGTATTTTCTTTGCTTATTTCACGTTCATTAGTGTGTATGTGTTAGTTTTGTTCTGCTTGTGCGGGGTTGAAGCTGGTTGAAAAAATTATGCCAACCAAAACCACTCTCTTCACCGAAAACGCCACAAAACTGCGATTTTATGCCAGAACAATTAGTCTTGTGTGAAAACCCTCAATAAGAAACAATTTTAAGATAATACAAACCTGTTGCATAAAAATTACATTATTTCGAACGTAAAGTAACATATAAAAAAATTTTTATTTTCAAACATACATCTGTATTTTCAAAAAAATCTTTTTCTATGTACAAAGTTACCAAAATTTTTTCAAAAACTAAAAAAATTGTTGTAAGAGGAGAACTTCGAAGATTTCGCAAGAATTTCTTAATCGTTTTGTCTTAGCAAAAACTATAGGAAAAAATTGTTAGAATATCTATGTATGTATGTATGTATTTGCAAAAGTTAGAAATGTAAAAATTTATATATCTTAGTACAAATTTAATGTAAAAATGTAACGCAAAACACGGCAGTCTAGCGCGTTTTCATAAAAAAAGGCTCTGAGGACATAAAATTCGCGTTTCGGGTAGTTTAAAAAAGCTAAATCTAGCGCGAAAAGCGCTAAATTGTCGTCATTTTCTTAATAATTTAAATAAACTTATTTTTGTAATAGCTTATACCCAGCAAACAATTTAAAACAAAAGTAATCGAGTGTAAAACTAGAACTTTTTAAGGGACTACTTTCCAACTAAATTACCATCTTTTTATACACTTCACATTGTCCTCTTTGTTTACCCAGTCACTTGATCTAGGCAAGTTGTTTTCGAACCGTATATATTATACTTATTTATAGTTGGCTTAAAGCACAAAGCTTTTATAGTTTTCAAATAGAAAATACACATTTGAACAATTGTATTAACTTCCATTTTCAGAATATATATACAAGGTGGCTAAAATAAATCACTCTATTGAAAGGTGATCTTGGCATGATTTTACTGTCCCAGACTTTTTTTTATAGAGTTTTTTGAGTTTCCGTGTTTACGTGATGTAGCCCGAGACCCTGAAAGCCCTCAAGGACAACATTCGGCAAATCGACAACAGTGCGAGAATCTGTCGTCCGAAGCTCTCGCCGAAGTGATTTAAAATGCCATGAAACGAGCTCGTAGAGCAATTAATTGTGACGGCGCCCATTTGGCCGATATCATCTTCTCGACTTGACCAATAAAATTCTAAAGGTTCAAATAAATATAATCAAAAACAAAATCGAAGTTTTTTATTTAGAAAAAAATGAGAGGCAGACAAAATCGGATGACTCTCTTGGCCCGCCTTGTATACTCTTTATAGGGTCGCAAATGGATATTAGAGAAATTACAAACAGAATGACAAACTGATATATATTGGGTGACTGATGGCAAATTTATATTTTTAAATACGATTATTTTAAAAGGTAATAACTGCTGCGGAGGGAGAAGCGCGCCGTTGGAATAATCGATTGTGTGGATTTGTCAGTCACGGTGTCACAGTGGTCGAGTGAGTATCGCGCGTTTTTTTTCTCATATTTCTCATATCTTCGCTAATGCGAACTAACAATAAGTATTCAAATCGTAAAACTAAGTAATTTATATTAGGCCAGTCAATACCAGATCAAAATTTAAGTTCTCATAACAAAGTAAATTAATTTAAACAGTTTCATCTAAGTTCAATAGTGTCCCTTCTTTTCAGACGAGTGTGTCCACTATGTTGCAAGATGTTTCGAGCGAGCGGATTTGGATGCGTTTTCAGCTTGTTTAAATACTTGTCCACATAGTAACTAGTGGAACTTGTAGATCCTTGTGGATGTTGCTGTTTTTAACATACCAAGGAGCACCAGTTATCATTCTTAGGATTTTGTTTTGACGGCGTTGAATTTTTTCTATGTTGGATGCGGAAGCAGTACCCCATAATTGTATACCGTAGCACCAAATTGATTTCAAAATCGATTTGTAGAGTAGAAGTTTACAATCAAGACGAAGCACAGAGGTTCTGCCAATTAGCCAATGAAGTTGTGTAGCTTTAAGTTTCATTTGCGTCAACTTCGCATCTATATGTATCTTCCATGTAAGGCGACGGTCCAGGTGAATGCCAAGGTATTTCGCCTCAAATCGTTGAGCTACCATATGGTTGTTAATAAGGATTGGGGAGCACGTTTCTTTGTGTAAGGTAAACGTTACGTGGGTACATTTTTGCTCATTAATTTTTATTCCCCATAATTTTGTCCATTTCTCTACTTGTGTTACGTGTTGTTGCAATTGGCACAAAGCCTTTTTAGGGTCTTTATGAATACTGAGAAAAGCGGTATCGTCAGCAAATGTAGACGTGTGCGTAAAACTGTTTGTTGGCATATCTGCCGTGTAAAGCAAGTACAAAATTGGACCTAGGATACTCCCTTGAGGTACACCAGGTTGGTAACAACTTATTTGGTTTCCCTCTTTGATTTTAAATTGTCGACCGGTTATGTACTTTTTTAGTAGGTTGAAAGTATTAGCTGGAAGGTTTAGCTTTAGTTTTGTTTAACAGGCCTTCGTGCCATACTTTATCGAAAGCTTGAGAGACATCTATAAAAAGCTCGCTTCATGCATGAAAAAAGTAGATCAGCAGTGCTCGTAACACCACCTGGTACACATAATTTCACCATGATCGTATTCTTTAATTTAAAAACGTGAGGTTAAACTTTAAGCACATATTCTTAAAATCAAGAACGTAATCTTAATTTGAAGATTGTATTCTTCAATTTGAGAACATATTCTTAAAACTAAATTCATGATTTTTTCCGAAATTTAACATCAATTAAAACGTGTTGTTTAAAAGTTGTAAAACGCTGAAATAAGAAGACGCATTGATAAAAAGTCTAAAAGAAATTTTAATTTATTTTAAAAAGCAATTCAGAATGGAAAAACAGAAAACCGATAAAATGATGCTACCAGTGAGTAACGATTTGTTACCGATGGCAAGTGAGAGTTATGAAGTGATCAGCACGGCAGATAAAGTTGCGTCCGAGTTGCCAGACGACCCTTTGCTAAAAAAATCTTCTACAAGAGTTCCAAATGGATTGATGTAAGCATGTTCATGTAAATATTACATATTAATCGCATTTTCTTCTTGTTTTGTACACATACATACATAAATGTATGGAAACATAAATATTTAAATAAATAAAAACTTAAAAAATAAAAAGTTGGTTTTATTTCAACATTGGATTTGGTTTAAAATCCAATGGGACTATTTTCAAGAGTTCAATATTCAAAGTTATCTTAAAACAAAAATTTCATTCTTTAAATTTAAGAATTTATTCTTGGTTTAAGACTTTTTTTAAGATTATATGTATTTCTAAATTTTAAGAATGTGATCTTAGTTTGAGAATATTATTAAGAAAAAAATTTTGAATACGATCTTTAAATAAGAATTTATTCAAGAATAGAATCTCAAATGCGTCCTTAAAAAACAAGAGTTTATTCTTGAGTTTAGAATTTTCGCGCTTAACAAACTTTCGAAACTGAAATGACTTGATTTTAAGCTTAAAATCTTGATTTAAGCCCGCTTTTTCCCTTAGTATTTAATACAGTACTCCTTAATTTTTACTTAAAAATTGTTTTAATCATCCGGCCTTCGGTGACAATTATTTAAAAAAAAATTTGGTTTTAAAAAAGTGGCCAATCATTGGCAGCTATTTAATTTTCACCGTTAAGAGTTATTTCATTGGAAGTTATTTTAGAGTACCGTTAATATTTAAAACTCCATTGACGAAGTAGCGTACTAAGAAGGTCTTAATGAAATTCTGCCTTGATTTCCGGTTAAAGATATTAAAAATAAAAACATGGATCGGAGTCTATAGCAATAATTTAATTTTAAATAAAATTATAGCTTGAATGCAAGACCACATAACTAAATTTTTCAAAATTTTACAGAAAAAGTAGATTGTAAATTGTTAATTTTTTCCGGCATTCTGTTTAAAGCTTTGTGTGTAACATTAAACAAGTTTATTTTCATATCTCTTTTGATAAAAACATCGATTTGGGATTTTTCGTTAGTGTTGTGGTGTTGCATTTTTGCTGCGATTTGTAGTTAAGCAGTTCGAATTTCCAAAATAAAGTAATTATGTATCGAAAAATAATGAATTGGTTACCTCTTGTATTTAATTTTGTTATTTTTTTTTTTATTTCGGCTTTAGGTCAGAACTGTTTTCTTTTTACCAAAATTGGTAAACAAACCTATAAACAAAGGACAAGTTTTCAACTCTACGTGACCACATATAGAAGAAAATATCTCGTCGTTACAAAATATTTCTTCCCTGAAGATGGAAGCAGATCGAAATATTAGAATTTTTTTAGAAATATATTTTCCATCAAATAAAAGCTATTTCAAATGGTTTAGTTTTTGTTTACAAAAAAAATTATTCTGACCTAAAAAGCCTAAATAAAAAAACACTTTACGTAGTTATGTACTTTTCACAACAGAAGGTTAAAAGTTTCTAAAGACTTGTTTTTAAATGTACTGCACTGTCATTAATCAAGAATTTGCTTTTACTGTGCTTATTTGTTCGGCTCTTTTACATTTTATGTAACAATATGTATATATTTATGTATATAAAGGGGATCCATCATGAGGTTAATGTATAAGCATAAATTTCAAAGTGAATTTACAATTTTAACTATCGGTTAAAAGAACAATATATAGCATTGACAGTTAGGAAATTACATCATGTAAATGAGGGCCACGACTATGTTTCAAGTGGTCCATTTTGGGGCAAGTCGTTTGAGTATAACGACAGGTATCTTGTGAATAACACAAACTATGTTTTCCCAGAGAAAATGGTCAAAAAGTGTAATATCGCATAATACAGGTGACCAATTTACTGTAGCAAAAGGCGCTCACCAAAATGATTTTTTGACAAGGTCATTGTTCCACGCCCTGTATGGCTTGTGACGCCGTCGTTTTAAAACCAGAGTTTACAAAAACCATGCGATTTAATTTCAGGAAGCTCATTTCTAGTTCATTAACAGGGTGCAATAATGGTTGCCATTGACGGTAACATTCTGAACTTCCTTTTTTTTGAAGAAATATGAGCCAATGATTCCACCAGGCCATAAACCACACCATAGTGTTGTTTTTATTAGATGTACTGGTTTTTAATAGATGTCTTGGTACTTTTCGCGTTGATCATCAGCTCAGATACTGCAATTTTGTTTAATAACGTATATATTGAGCCAAAAATGAGCATCATCACTCAACAACATTTTACTAAATACACTTTTTACAGAACGCAAATTTTCAAAACAAAAATTACAGAGCAGTTTGATATGAGTCACGCGTGACCTGCAAAAAAAAGGGATATTGAAAATCAAACCTCACGATAAATCACTAATAATATACATCTATATTTTGCCATGGTTCCTAATCACAGGACCGTATATTTATGTAAGTTGATAGAATTTCAAAAGTTTCCAGCGTAATGGTAATTTGAATTTTGCTTTGATTGCGACACCGTTTGATTCCTTTTCAATTGTTTCCTAATTGCTCATTTTGGGTATTACATTTTAAACTAAAACTCACCAAGAAAAATTACACATGTATACACAGTTTTGGACTTTAAAAACTGCTATATATTGTTAAAATCAATGCAAAAGTTTGAATATAATTAACATTTAAGTGGTGCCACCTCGTTAGTGTAGTTATTTTGAAGATAACACTATCAGGCATGTTCTGAAAATCACTTTTTGTGAAATCGATTTGAAATCACAAGAAGCACAAAGCACTTTTTTAATTTTTGTGATTTTAAAGCAGTCAGCTAAATGCTTGTTGATTAAAAGCTACTTGGTAATATTTTAAATAACCTAATTTTGAGTTTTGCAATAAAATAAAAAAAACTTAAAATCAGAAATGTGACTTTTAAATCACAAGTGATTTGAAATCACGTGATTTTTAGAGCATGCCTGTATATCTCAAAAACAAGAACCAATTTGAAAAAACGGATTTTAAATTTGAATTAGGCGCCCCAAATAACTTTAGAAACAGCTATCAGTTTCTCTAATCCAAACCTGCGCTGTGTTCTCACTGTGACAAATCCAGTGATGCCAACTCTTGAATTATTAAAAGCACTGTGAGCACATAAAAATAGGGTAAAAAACGGGTAAATATTAAAAAAAGGTCCGGGTGAAAAAGCGCTAGCTTGAATATTTCTTATTGTTGATGGTAAATAACAAAAAAAAAACAAATGCTTGATTTTTATATTGGGATTGGTTGATCTTTATTAAAACAAATTATACATAATTATTATACAGCAATAAACAATAAAAAAAAACATAATAAGCCCCTAAACTCAGTTTGGCGATACTAATGACCATTGTTTTTTTTTTGGCCTCAAAAGTTTGGAAAAATTAATGAACTCCTCAAAACAAAGTTTCATCAGTTTTTGTTTAACAGCTGACTCGCCAAAGTATTTGCAGCAATATTGTTCCTGAAAGTCAATTGAATAGACATTTTTATTAAAAAAAGTGGAAAAATAGGTTTTGCCCACATATAAAAAAAGTCCAGAAAAAAATTTATTTTTTTACTGAGAAGGCACTAAAAATCACTGTGGGAGATCGTTAAAAGCACTCTTAGTTGTTAATAAAAGCAAAACTTGTGCATTGATTTTAACAAAATATGACTAAATTTTTTTTAATTTATCAAGTTAACCATCTGCAGAAAAAAAACTGAAAGTTTGGTTTATTTTTAGATATTCAAAAATTAACATTTTCTTGCGGCGAAACCTTTCCCTTCAAAAAATAATATATCGTCAGCTAATATGCAAGATCACCTAACTAACAAAAAGTCCCAAATCGATATTTAAAAATATTTTTAAAAGTATTTTTTATTAAAAGGAACATGACTATTAACATTATTTAATGTTACGCACAAAACTTAAAACAAAATGCCGAAATAGAAACAATTGGCAATTACTGTCTTTGTAATTTAGAAAATGTTTTTGCTTCTCCGGTAAAATTTTGAAAAATGTAGTTACGTGGTTTTGCATTTGGGCTAACCATATATGATTCTTAAAAGTCGACTTATTAATCACACCCAAGAATAATATTTCTTGGTTTTTCTATTATTTTAAAGTGAATATTAAAACATGCTCTAGAATTACTTTTTTTAGTCTTTAATATAAGTGATTTTTTCTCACATCTTTAATACAAAAATTATGTGAACAACATTTTAGTATTGAAACTTTTTAGCATAAAATTTTTTTGATTATATGCGGTTTAAAGTCTGCAAACAATTAAAAGCATCCCTCCAATTACAACCATATGTAAAATTGGTTTTTCACCAAAATTGGAAATAGTTTAAGTAAGCTAGTTCTGTATTTTTTCTACTTCTTTTTTCTCAGTTTCTTTATTGGGTCCAATATCTCTAAAACCATTAAGCAGATTTTAGAACAATGTAGAAATAAATAAAAAAATATTTAATTGTGAAATTTCGAGTTTTTTTCCTAAGTAAAAATGGAACGAATTCTTCTTAAGTTATATATGCCGTGACAGTTCCTTGGATTTTGGAGATAACGTTATGTTTTGAAAACTAGAATCAATAATAAAAAACAAAATGCAGGTTTAAATTTAACCAGACAACCTTAAAAACAACTGTTTGGTTGCTCTTATTCAAAAGTTGACCTTAATTTGTAAACTTGTGGCATTATATCCTTCACATAGTGATTAGGGAATGTATATTTTAATTAACTAACCAACCACATGAGCATTGACAATTTCAGTTATTGTCGTGGCATCTGTCTTATTCTATTGCCAACAAAAGATATTAACGTGTTAAATACATACATATTTAGCAATAAATGTTATAATACATTGCTGAGAAATAATCTTTTAACACAAGCTGTCAGATTTTTATTTGTTTTGTACAAAAGAGAAAACAAATAATAACAACACAAAAAAAATAATCAGCAAAAAACCTGAGACAATTGCTAAAATTATTATAATACATATATTAAATACATTTTTATGTGAAATTTTTTTATTAAAATGAAAATGTAAGTTTAACATTTCTCCGCAATTTTTTTTATTTTTTGTTTAAAGACATGTATACGTTTTCCCATCCTTCTAAACATTTGCAATTTGACACAGCAATTCTGCTACCGTTATTACCTGAATAAAGACATACCAGATTGCGTATGTAATCGGGGCGTTATAATTCATTTTGTTATTTTAACGTTATTCATTTGCGGTCCCATAAAGTATACGAATTCTATCAATATCCTGAAAGATAGGGAAGTCTATTAAGCCATTTTCGTCTGTTGCAATCAGATTTCCGGAATTAAGAAACGCCCCTTAATATTGAGGGGCTATTATTCCCGATTGACATAGGCAAAAAGTAATTTTTAAAACGTTGGATACTTTTTGGACAAAAGTATTTTCTTTTAATATGTAGAACTTCTTCGATTTTTATATATTCCAGATTAGATTTGAATCCGACTAGTTGCTGCTGTGGAAAAAATTTACCAGGTAATTGGCAAAAACCAGCTCAATCCCAGATGTGGTCAGAAATCAGTTAAGTAAAAAAAGTTAATTTTACATATTTTTTTTTTGCTTATTTCGAGATAATGATCTAGAAATACTAAATTAATTTTAATCCAGATAAATGTTGGAAGTCATCTTAGTAACCAAAAGCAAATTTTCGATATACAATATTGGTAATGTTTTTAATTTGAGTAAAAAAAATCAAGAAATTTATAATTACAAAACTAAGCGCCGATTTATGTGATGATATTTTTCATGAAATCATTTCCATGATTTTTGATGTTTCTAGATAAGAGGTGTAAAAAAGTAGGCTCTTTTTACCCTTTTTGTCTACAAACAAAAATATCAATCATGAAAAAATTTAACATATAAATATTTTCGACTCTTAATAATAAACAAATACATATATTTCAAAAAGCATCATACTATATATTAAAAGTATGTACCAAGATATTGCAAAAGTGCACTTAATAGACAATTAGTGGACAAATTTTGATACGGTTAAAAAATAGGTTTAACAATAATGTAATAATCATAACATTGTTACATTTTAAGGTAGCCGAAGCATGCCGGGATTAAGCTAGTAATTTTTATAAATTTTGAATTGTGACTGATATTAAAATTTTTTGTTAAACTATTCCTTAAAAAAAAGTTTGTAAGTATGAATACTTACATGTGTACATATTTATGTCTGTGTGTACCAAATCCATAATTTTCTTTCATGTCAACTTATTTGGTCGATTTTGTGTTTCCTATATTTAAAACATGTAAAAGGCATTAAATTCATTTGTTATCAATTTATCATTGATCCACATTTTGACTTGACATACATATGTTATTAATTAAACAAGAAAAAAAATTCAAACACTAAATAAATACAAATGATCTATAAAAGAAGTTATGTGTCACTTCATTTTAATGTAAGGTCGATATAGTATGTACACTTCTGATAATAATAATAAATACATTAAATATATCTTCTTAAAGCATATTTAACAAAGTAAGTTTTCCGAACTCTTCAAAGCAAAATTTACGATTTCTCAGATTTTATGTAAAAGTTGATATACTTAAAATTTTACGTTTTAGAAAATTTTAAAATGATGAGAACTAATTATGGAAAAGTGAAACATGGGTTGATTTTTTAAATAAGTCAAGTTTACTAACCTAATTAATATTATTAAATATTTGTTTTTATTATAATTTTTTTTTTCAAATAAATAATTTATTAATTTAGGTGGTGTAGGAGATTTAGATAGCAACTTCAGCAAGGCGAAGGCCAAAACAAATTTTGGTCTCCCTTTACCTCAAGGTACCAACACCCGATGGAGGAGTGAAATAAAGTTTGATCAGAATAGTGGGCTGGTAAGAGCACCCCGAAAACAGTTATGAAAAACTGCAAGCGATTTAAGGACCATGATTTCTGGACCTGCATTTGAAATGTTCGGACGCTGTTTTAAGCAGGTGCATTGATCAACTTCTCAAAGCACGAAATAAGTACAAATCAGATATTACTGTCACCCAAAAGGTGCGACGTAATAGTCAGGGTGTTACCAGTACCAAGAAAGGCTACATGTACTAAATTTTTTATTTACCCAGGCATTAATTTTGGTGCGGATTTTTGTTAGCAGAGGAACGCGACACTTGGTCTCCCAACTCACTTCAGAGAGTAAGCGAATCGCTTCAATCCACCTCAAGGTAAAATACTTTTATTAGAAATAATTTCAAGATGGATGTTTGTTTACTATTTATAACACGCTTTCATACGCTTTATACGCGTATTTCAATATTTTTCTTTGTGTCATATTTTATTACTGAATCTTTGCCTTTGGCAAACTAACAATAAGTATTCAAATCTTAAAACTAAGTAATTAATATTAGTCTAGTCAATGCCAGACTAAAATTTAAGTTCTCATATTAAAAAAAATTAACTTTATCTAAGCGCAATAGTATCCCTCCTTTTCAGACGGATGTCTCCACTATGTTGCAAGATGTTTTGAGCGAGTGGATTTGGATGGGTTTCAAGCTTATCTAAGTACTTGTCCACATAGTTTAGGATTTCGTTTTTAACTAGTGGAGCTTGGAGATCCTTGTGGATGTTGCTGTTTTTAATATACTAAGGAGCACCAGTTTTCATACTTAGGATTTTGTTTTGACGGAAATAAAATTACCCTCTTTGATCATAAATTGCCGACCGGTTATCTAATAAGTTAAAAATATTGAGGTTGAGCTTTAGTTTGTTTAAGAGGATTTCATGCCATACTTTACGGAAAGCTCGAGAGACATCGATGAAAAGCGCGGAGCAGTATTTCTTTTCATCAAAAATTTTCTTATAACCTGTACCAATCTGTGGGTCTGTTCGATGGTACTATGTTGACTCCGAACGCCAAATTGGTGATCTGGAATACAGCTTATATCATTCAAGATCAGGGTTAGCTCCTTTTTAAGCAATTTTTCGAACAGTTTAGACAAAGTAGGTAACATACTTATGGACCTGTAAAACTCCACCTTTAAGGGATCTTTTCCAGGCTTAGAAATTATCTTTACTAAGGCGACTTTCTATACTGCCGGAAAGTGTTTGAGACGTAAAATGGCGTTAAAAATAACAAGAGTTAATCTTTTTGCTATAAAAGGCAGGTCTTAAAGCATTTTGTTGCTTATTCCGTCAGAGCCAGAAGTTTTTTAGCGTTTAGATCATTAATAGCCTCAACGAAATCTAAATGTTGGAAACGTACTCACTTCAGTGCATATATTTGGAGTGAACACATTCCTTAAATGACTTGCGAGCAAATCACATTTTTCTTCATCACTTCTTTCCCAGGATCCAAGTTACGTAGTGGTGATTTTGCGATAACGGGTCTTTTGAGTCGACCGGCGGATTGCCATAGAGAATAATTTGTCTGGGGAGTCGCATCTAGGCCTTCTAAATAGTTCTTCAGTGAAGACATTCTGTGTACCTCTAACAAGCTTTTGAATTGGCTAATGCATTCTTTCAGCTTAGTTTTAAGTTGGGGCGATCTATGCTTTTGCCATTCTCTTCGGTCTCTCCTCATTTCAGATAAAAGCTTTTCCACATCGGCAGAAAAATTTTTGTCGTACTTGGCCTGACGGTAAGTAGTTGAACTGCTTTTAAAATGATTTCATTAAGGCTGTTCAGACAATCATCGATGTCTCCGGGTGTTTTTAGCCGTTAGTTTTTCGTGCAGTAGGTGCTGGTATATTTTCTATATTTCAACCAATTTACCCTTCTAGTTAAGAAAAAATCACTAGTTGCTATTCGGTGAGGACTGCAAATAGTAATTATTGTAGGTGAGTGGTCAGAAGATAGATCCAAGGAGGCTTGGGTCTTAATAAGCTACGGGAATATACCTCTTGCTACGCCAAAATCTATTACGTCTGGAATTTTATTGTGGTCAGTTGGCCAAAAGGTTGGCTGTCCAGTTTAAATAACGCAAAGTCCCATTTCAGACACGACCTCTGGAACTAATTAGGCAGGAGCCTCAGTACGTGTGCTTAGAATAAAAGCTTCCAGCAGCAATGAAGCGGGGATCTTATGATTTGTAAAAACTGTTGTACTGATCCTTTTTTATGGAGAATATGGGTGGACTATAAACTGATAAAATAACTAGGTTGTAAAAAAATTCATCAATGAAAACGTTCGTTGCTTGGATATAACATTCCGAGAGGTCACCCAACCATTGGTGTTTGATTCTTGATTTGATTGAAATAGCCGAGTCTCCACCGGATCTATCCTTGGGATCCTTCGAATCTTAAAAAGTATAGCCACTTATTTTAATAGTGCTTCTAGATGTCATATGAGTCTCTATCGCTCTTAGCACTCTTAGCAAAGGCAATAGTTTGGTACATACATTTACACAAATTGATGTATATCGTGTCATACGTGTATATTCCCTCTTAACAATTGGAAGTTCACATTAGGATAAAAGTATCTAATAAGTTACGACTTTTGTTCTACTGCACACAAAAAATTCTACATGTTGCAACACCCATATTCACCCCCCCCCCCCCCCCAAAAAAAATTTTAACTTCAAAGCGTAGGTTGTGCTGTCCAATTACTTTTTGTAGAACATTTTATTTCGATATCTATTACAGTTTCCGAGGTATAGCGTATCGAAAATTTTACAAAAATTGTGAATTTGTATGGGAGTAACCCCATGTTCACCCCCCACCAAAAAAATTTTAACTTCAAAGCGTATCTTTTGCTGTCCAATTACTTTTTGTAAAACATTTCATTTCGATATCTGTTACAGTTTCCAAGATATAGCGTATTGAAAATTTTACAAAAATTGTGAACTTGTATGGGAGCTACCCCATATTCACCCCCCACCAAAAAAATTTTTCCTTTAAAGCGTAGCCCTTACTGCCCAATTACTTTTTGTAGAACATTTCATTTCGATATCTGTTATAGTTTCCGAAATATAGCGTATCAAAAATTTCATACAAATCATTAATTTGTATGGGAGCTACCCCTTTTTTTGCCCCCACCCAAAAAAATTTTTCTTTGCAGCGTAGCCCTGGTTGCCCAATTACTTTCCGTAAAACATTTGATTTCGATATCTGTTATAGTTTCCGAGATATAGCGTATCGAATATTTCATAAAAATCGTTAATTTGTATGGGAGCTACCCCTTTTTTTGCCCCCACTCAAAAAATTTTTTCTTTAAAGTGTAGCCCTTAGCGTACAATTACTTTTTGTAGAACATGTTAAGTCGATGGCTGTTATAGTTTCCGAGATATAGCTCATAAAATATTTCACCAAATTTGTGCAATTGTAGGAAAACTACCACTTCCCCTGATTCTATCTGAAAAAAATTTTTCTATTATTTAGGTGCCTACCTTAAGAGTATCCGTTCCAAGTTCTGTGGCAATAGTGACTATACTTACTGAGATATATAGGGATATATGCACGGATTTTGTCCTAAAAAAAATGGGTTACTTTGGGTTTTCGCTTATATCTCGGTCAATAGTGAACCGATTTCGCTGATTTTAAATAGCGATTGTTAGCGGGATATTTGTAATCGTTTGACACCATTAACTGGTCTGTATCTTTTTATTTGACTCCGGAAACTTGATTTCAACAGACGGACAGACAGACACACAGACAGACAGACAGACAGACAGACAGACGGACAGACGGACAGACGGACAGACGGACATGGCTATATCAACTTCCCTATCTATAAGGATCCAGAATATATATACTTTATGGGGTCGCAAATGGATAATAAAGAAATTACAAACGGAATGACAAACTGATATATACCCTTATCACTATGTGAAGGGTATAATAATTATTTACATTCGAAATATTGTACCGTTTCTAAAATTCCACTTAAACTCACTTTTGCCTCTCTAATAGTTTTTAATCTTCTATAGACTTTCAAACAATTTCAATTAAAAATGTGCCTGTTAGTGTATGTGAGTTCATTTACAAGTGTTTTTTGTATTCTTCCCGAATTGCGCCCAGGAAAAATTGCATCATATTCATAATTTTTAATCATGCGTCACAAGCATGTTGTACATTTGTCACTTTTAAGGACATGTTGCAAATGCTAAACATGCAGACATACCATGTAAGCCAAGCAGCCATTCAGGCAACAGCAAGCAGCTAAATAGTCGAACTAACTAAAACTTGATAAGTCGTGTTTCAAAGCCATAACAATAATAACAGCCCAGATAACATTCTGTTAGCGGACCTTAATTCGGCGTCCTTGTTCGTCCTTGGAAACAACTTACCATACTCGACCCCTTTCGATACCTTACTCGCACAATATTCTGTGTCCCATTTACCACGTAACATAGATAGAATAACTATCACCGCATCTTTAAAAGGCCAACTAATGTGCACTAGCGCATCATTCCTCAACTCCTCTTTTGCAGCACTGTCCGTCTTTTCATTCTCCGCAATCTTCGTTTGTCCAGGAATATAAGATATCGATTTTGAAACAATCTGATTGTAGTGTGATCAAAATTCTTCGAACTAAATAGTTATCATGATTTCGGTTTTGCAACGCTAACACACTTGCTTTTGCATCCGTTAGGATGGCAAAATTCTCAACTTGGTTATTGACAGCAAAGTCAAATGCTAATTCAATGGCCAGCAACTTCGCCGACATGGACGACAAAATTCTATGTGTGAGCTGTTTCGAATTAAGATGATAATAAGCAAGTCCCGTAAAATTACTTGACACCGAGCCGTCCGTTAAGAATACCCCGTACTGATCTGACTCAAACAACTCCATTTTTTCCATAAGCAGGCACCTGACCGCATCATAATTTGCCTCCCTCTAATTACTTACCATCTTGTTAAAAAAACTTCGCTGTCAACATAATATGACCCAGACTTGGAAGCTTACCAACATCATTAAAAATAAACTCAATATATTTTGATATCGGCAGATCTCCAATTAGGGATTTCAAAATATCTATAGTGTAAAACGATATTTAGGCGGTAGATTATTTGCCATATGATAGATGACGTGAGTCGGAGTCGATTGGGGAAGACCAAGCCCCTGTCTAACATAATTGTTAGTAACTGTTTGCACTTTTCTTTGCGCATTTTTGCCCAAATGGGCAAAGGTGGATACAGCATACTCAATTCTGGGTCTAATGAAAACACGGTAAATTTATAACGCCCTTTGGGGTGAAATACCTAGATTACGATGGTTTAACAACTGATAGAATTTGCACGATTTATCAATGTTAAATGACGTTGTCCTAATATGTAATCCACACGAATTGTTCACCGATATGGTTCTTCCCAAGTATTTGACCGACCTGACTTTCGACACTGCATGTGAATTGCTGACCAAATTCAGAATTTTTTGTTTGCTACTAAAGTGAATTGCCTTTGTTTTTTCGAAATTGAAGGACAAGCCGATCCTTTCCCACCGTCTGGACAAGACATTTAATGTGACAGCTAAATTTTGCTTTGCCCCCTCTAATTCTTTATCTACACAAACCAGAAATAAATCATCTTTAAGTTGGAACAAAAGGGTGCTAACACTGCGTAAAAATATTGAACAATAGGCAATAGCACACTTCCCTGCGCTAGGCCATAAGAAACTTGAACCGACTGCTCAGCCATTATTAACGTTCTTTTTTCCAAGAAACACTTCAGCCATTGAATGATGTGAGAATAAAAATTTAATTCGCCCAATTATTCACATAACATACCCAAATCCGTTCTATCAAACACCTTATCAATATTCAAACAAGCTGCCGCTACCTGAAAACCTTTGGCTTTATAGCTATACACCGTGTTTATCACATCATTGATGCATTGCGCCGCAGACCTTCCCTTACGGAACGCATACGATCCCTCAGGTATAAATTTGTTACTTGAGACGTGGTCCTCAATCTGCAGCGTTATCAAATACTCAAATGATTTTAGCAATACCGACAACAAGCAAATTAGTCTGTTATTTGTTATTACCTGCGGATATTTATTTTTTTTTCGGAACCGTAACTATAGATATTCTCCTCCACACATCTGGAACGTCACCTTTGTGCCAAAACTCTCTTATACAATTAAAAACTTTTTTTCTTTCATAAGGATCCAGCGCTTGAAGAATTCTATACGATATGCCATCATCACCCTTAGCCGAGTCAGGGTTATATTATATTATATTCAACAAAGTCTTCATACTTAATATCTGGGGCCCTTAGTTCAGTATCCGGTAGCTCCACCCGAACCTCTAACACCCTTGCAGTTGTCTGATTAATATTTGAAGCAAAAAAGTCCAAGAACACTTTCACTTGGGCTGCGTTCCACGAATTATTCACTTTCTTAGGCTATTTATATTTTTTAACTCTAGCAAGTTTCTTCCATATCTATCTTATAAAGGTAGGCTGGGACAAGTCGTTGAGTATCTCCTAAAACGCCACCTTCTTTTTACCACTTATGTGTTTCCTCAGTTCATTCTCTGCTTTTTGAAACCTTCGAAACCCTTTCAAAGACTTAGTTTTAAAATACTTGTGCCTAGCCAAGATGCGTAAGCTGAAAAGTCTGTTGGCTTCCTTATCCCACCAAAATTTCGGGGTTTATTTGTTATCCCCATTTACTATAACCGTATTTCTTTTCTTCAGCACAACAACTTGATTTTAAAAGTCCGTTATATTACCATTTTAAAGCAACCTTTGTATTTCCATGAGAAAACTACGCGTTTTTAACACATTGCTAGGGGGATTTAACGCCAAAAAAATTTCCATAGGAGGAGGCAGATGGTTGCTGCCTGTAATCTTTGTATTGACTGCTTTCCACTTTACGTCTACAGCTGAATTACAGAAAGATACATCTAGCGCTGAAGGTTGAGCGTTTGGTGCCATATTTGTAGGAGAGCCATCACTTAGACAATAAAACTTAGACAGCGACAAAATATCTTCCAAAATCACAATTTTATTTCCCGACAAACTTTTATTCCAAATTTTGAACTTAGCGTTGAATTCCCCACAGATGAAAGTTGTTTTACTACAGGTATAAGCAAACTTAAAGATATCAGTGTTCGGAGCACTATAATTGCAGAAAACAATCACATTATGAGGTAAACTCAAAGACGAAATTGCTAGCGTTTCCTGTTGCAAAATCAAATTTTCCACGGAAAATTTTATATTCTTGCGGACATAAATTTGGACCCTACCAAAACTATCTTCATTATTCTTAAAAATATAGTTATAGTTTTGCAAACTTGTTCCCGTATTATCTGACAACCAAGTCTCGTATAAAATAGCAATGTCAATATTATTGTTATACATTAAAATTTCTAAAGCTCTTTATTACCTTTCTTTTTCAAACTTTGTGTGTTAAACTGTAACAGCTTCATTTTGACCACTTAAATTTTATTTCTAAAATTGTTCTTCGATAATAGATTTGCAATCAGCATCTAGAAAATTCGTTCCTTTGTTAATATTATCCATCATAGTAAGTAAGAATTATAATTCCTATTCGACCAATTTGTAACAATTTGTGTAGTATCCTGCGACAGCTTCGACTTATCATGATTATTATAGCTTTCACTAGCTTCTTGACCGCTAGTAGTCTTTCATCTGGTTTCCACTCACCTGGGAACGCCCCCAGTCGGCAAATTGTACGACAACTAAAAAACGTGCTCCTTTAGTACTTGCTGATCAAGGCACATTCAACCAGGTAATATTAAGAACCCAGCTGATTAAAATCAATTTGACATTTATACGAAATAAAAATTAATTTTATATGGAATTTTTAATTTTTCTGACATTCTACCGTTCAAACACAAAAACGAAATGCAGAGGGCGAATTTTTTGAATTCGCCGTGAGTTTACCTTGTTTAATGTGCCATGTTGCTGATGTTGCAGCATTGTGTTTCTCACGTTAGCCCCATCTCTCTCTCTCTCTCTGTTTAGGTTTACTCAAGGCGAATTCACTGACCAGGTGGTGTTGATTTTACAACAACAAAATCGCTGCAAAAACAACATGGTTTTTTATTGTTGCTTTCGTTGGCTCATGTGTCAAATGCAGCTGAGTGTTCAATTCGCCTTTATGTATAAATTTTCGTAAACAATGGACATTCTAAGAGTTTTTGATAAATAAAAACCAAAACAAATTATTAAAAGAAATAAAAGTTAATAATTTTTAGTTTCTGTAAAATGTTTTTTATTGATAATAAATAATTATTTTGCTGATGCTTTGGCTGCTGAGATGAAACTACATAATTGTTGATGCTGAAATTTACGTAGAATTGCCCTTGGCCAAGATTTGTATGCGTTTATCATAAATAACATTTTCCAATGTGGAGTTTGTGATAAAAGTTATATACAGGTATGTTACAGTGTTAAATTCGTTTGGAAGTTAAAATAAAATGTAATGCGTGGAAGTTACATTTTTATTTGATTTTACTTCCGAATCGAATTTGCTCTTGTGACATTGGCCACATTTCTTAACGCGGAATGCAATGCTCTAAAAATTTCCACCTCTTCTTATTTAAAATCAGACTAAAGCACCATTTCGTGCCTCTAATGCGCCAAATTAACTATAGCCACTCGTTTTGAGTCAGATACGTTAAAAAATCTTTAGCTGTATATAGGAAAATTAAGATTTTTTGCTGCATTGCACTTTGCGTTTAGGAATTTAGGCTATTGTGTATTTAACACTCATCATCACTTGATTTGCTGTGAATATGTATACATATCGCACTCGTTCAACAATACTGTATTAACTCAAAATTTTTTTTATTTTATGTTTTGGCAAAAAACAATACATAACACTTATGTATGTCTACCTATGGTTAAAAATTCCCATAGTTATAGTCAGAACTTTCTTAATAAAATTACATGTTGTGACCTTTTTGCTGGTGGAATGGTTTATTTCTGTGAATCAAGAAAACAAAATTATTTTGAGTTATTTAAAGTGATTGGCCTTAACAAATGATTGTTTTTTGCTTTAAAGAGTAGTATTTTGAGTTATGTTGTTATTCTAATAATAAAATATATTTAATACAGCAATAAATTTCATGTAAACAAACACAATTCAAAATATTTACTTCTTATTAACAAAAATAATTCAAGAAAATGATAATAACTAAAAAAATCGCGTTTCTATCTCCAAACAATAAACAAATAAAAAGGTTATGTGGTGCAATACAATAATTGATGGGGTTTCTAAATCTTGCTTAACTTTTGTTAATGGAAAATTCCTTAAGCATTAAGAAAACAGTTTTTTGTCTCTCCTGAGCACTTTGAAGTTTTTGAGTTAAAACAGTATTGTTGAACGGGTGCGATATGTATGTTCTATAACTTTAAAAAAAATTGTTTGATTTGTTATGTATTTCACAAAAATAAATTTAAAAAGTGTATACTGCCGTTTTTAAAATCTTCATTTAACTGTGTGAAGTTGTGTTTTAATTTTGTTGTTTTTTGTGTAAGTACCTATTAACGCCAATTTTTCAATGTAAAAGTAATTACAAATAATTAAAAGGCTTTGTAAAAAGTGTAACGTATTATATTTCGATCTCTTTTTTTAACGATATTCAGTAGCTCTAAAAAGAGCTTTTGATTTATGATGGCAATTTCTTTCAAGTATTGACACTAGTTGTATCTAAAAAAGAGTAAACGGATTGTTTTAGATATTAAGATTATAGCGATAGGCTCAGTGTTGGACATTTATAAATCTCGTTTCCGATTCAATGCCAAGTTAACAAGTATAGTATATATTTACTTACGTTTATAATAAAAGTTAAAACACTGAATTTCATAGGTTAATTTTGAAAATTTTTTTGAATCCCATTTTTCTCTGCTTTGACTTTTGCTCTTTTAAACGTTTGTTTAAGTGGCGTACACAAAAATGAATTCAGCATTTAAAGAAGAAGGTTTTTAATTTTTTTAGAGAGCTCAACACTTTCGCTCTCCCTAAGCAGTCGCTTATGAATATCTTTTGAATGGGATATCTTTAAGACATTTATCTTGTAAAAAATGCCTTCCAACTCCTTAATTTGCTCTACAAATGACCATGTGGGTTTTTCAGATAGCCTTTCGATACCTGATCGACCCATGTATATGAATTTTCATTACATTTGTACTCTTCAAGGTGTAGCTTTCGAATGATGTAACCTGCTATGTATTCCAACGCATCTTCTTGAAGAGTACCCATGTCTAAAAAATTTGATATATCTAGGTCATTCAGTGTACCAGATTCAGAATCACTGTTAGGTTCTTCAGGGAGATCTGACAAACTATGCGAAAAAACTTGCTGCGAAACAGTGCTGACACTTTGTTAGTTATTTTTATTAAGCCACTCTGTGGTGTCGTATCCAACATTACCAGTGCCACTGAGGTGTTCGGTGTTTCTGGCTGTTAAAAATAGTAAAATAAATAAAAAGACAAAACATGCTATTTTATTAACGTACCTAAGATATATTTTCGCATTCGGTACCTTAATTCTTTAGGAGTTGGATGGTCAATTAATCCGCCTTTACTACGTATTGCACCAAAAAAATTTTCAAGTATATCTTGATTTAGCCGCCTAGTACATATGTAGTTCATTTTATATTTAACCGCAACATCCTTAAGGAGCATTTTTAAGGAATTATTAGATCAAATAATTCCTTTTTGGAAATACTCTTGAGATTTTTTGTTTGGGATTAAGGAAGAACTCATCACCTCAGTCATGCGCGTTAAAGTTTTTTGCTGACGCTCTAGGGCTATTCCAAAGGGCTTCTTAAAAAAAATTTTAAAGTTTTAACGTAAAAAAAGTGTTTAAATTTACCTTTCCAGGGTAATTGAATGTTTCCAAAGACAAGTTGTGTACGTCAAACCAGTCGTTAACTAACTGCACAAAGTCTGCGGTATCATTTGGATTATATATTCCCAAGTCTAACGAAACGCATCGACGAATGGCGTTTGCTGAAGTGTTTGAAAATAGTTGTGCCGTCCTGAAAGTTTTAAAAATGTTATTTTTTTATCGGTTATGCAATCAAAAAACTACCTGGGCCTTTTACTTCAAGGTGTTCATTATTTATTTTAAATGTAATTGATACATCGCCGGTTGATGTGTGCTTCATCAAGTCAGTAAAAGTTCGCGCTGTTAGAAGGCTGTTATTAAAAACCAATCCGGTATCAATAAAATGATTTCTTATTAATTTTAAAAGATGTGGTGCGTCAGCCATTACAAAAATCTTATCTCACTTATCGACGGTGTGTGGAAACCATGGCTTTTCTAAAAATTTGGGCAGTAAAATAAAGCAATATTAGTTATTAAAATAATAAGTGTATTAAAAAACATGGGAATTTGTTTTAAAAAACCACTGTTGAATGTTTATGTGGAACCTAATTATATCTTACAACTAATTAACTTATTTCTCAAATAAACGAGTATTGAATGCAAAATGATAAAAAAAAAAATTATATAAAAAAAGCTTAAGAATTGAAAACAACTTACCTGGTGAGATGTTTAGTTCTCTCCATAACTTACGATTGGTAGGTCCTAAGTCACATACTATTGCAACAACTGGAAACCCTACCCTGTGAAGTGCAGTTGCGATACTATTTATAATTTCAACAGTCATTTTGCAGTCAAAATTATAAAATATAGGTTGCTTCCAAGATTTACGTAGGCCACGGGCCATTACCACTTGCACATAGTTTGCTGGCGTTCGAACAGTATCAGCAGGTTCGTCATATTCGAAGGTTTCCATTACCTTTATCTCGTCGAAAACGATAATACACGCTTTATCCTCAGGTTCAAGGTCGGAGATCTCGCTCATAAAATCAATGGCAGTTGTAAGAATCCCTTCGCGGAGGTTAACTTTACGGCACCAGCGCTTTAACGTCGAAACATGAGGTAATGGAAACCCTTTGCTATACAAATGGTTGTATGCTCTAGGACTACAAGCATGCAAGCAAATCGCACGCGAAATATCTGGCCAGCTCCATTTGATGTTGGTTGAAACCATTAATTTACGGACTTGCCCTTCACTAAAAATAGAACGCATTGCGTCAATGGCTTTATTTGCCTTCGCCAGGTTACACTTGAGCTCCTGAATTTGGGTTTCCAAACTTTGAATTTTTTCCCAATAGGGTTTAATGTAACTTGATACTACCGGTCTGTGATGAAAAACGTGTTTATTGAGTTCGTTTCAGAAAATAATTCAAAATAACGTAAGTTGACGAAATATAGGAAGCTTACTCAGTTTGGGTTTCTTTTTCCAAAAAAATTTTTTGTTGCAATTTTCCACCAAAAATGGTGGAAATTTCACTGCAGTTAATATTAAAGTGGTCGTTGGTTAAAAACGACTGGTCCATATCGTTTGTCCTCAAATTGTCATGTTGGGTTTTATATGACATTCTTGTTATTATAATTATCAATATATTATAATGTATTATTTTGAAGCAAAATAACATTCACTTTACTTACATTGGCACAGCATTATGCATCAAGGAAACACATTGTCCCAATTTTAAAATGCTTGAAGGGGCAAAGTGATCCGAGCACACTAAAGCGTTTCGGGAGAAGTCCAGACTGCAAATTTTGGACCACTTTAGCCGGCGGTTGTCATTGGGGACGTGGAAGAAGCTCCCATTTCCAGGCTTTTGTTTTTTTTTTTTTTTGCATATGCAGCAGCTTTTCATTTTTACACATATATGTACGTTATATTTTAAAATAGTCACAAACGAAATACACTTTTTCTATTTCTTTTAAATTGTTTTTAACTTAAATTTGTTTAAAAATTTTAAATTTTTTTCAGTTGTTTTACTCTTTTTGACTGATATTCAAAATTATTTATTCTTTAAATTTAAAAGTTTGTTTTTTTACTAACGGCGCACTATGTTAACATAAACAACTTTTGACAACCCAGCCTCGATTTATGCAAGAAAAAAGTAGATCAGCTGTGCTCGTAACAGCACCTGTGCCTGTGTTCTGTAACTTTAGTGAGAACTTCTCGCATCGAAAAGTTTATAGTCGCCTTGTAAAAGACAGGATGAACACGATAAACCTACTATTTTAACTTTTAACGTTGTATAATGAGAGTTTATGTATTATCTAAGTCACACTGTTAATAATCGGAAGACTATGACAATAAAAAAAAATTTCTCGCTGCGAAAACTTCTCGCCAGTTACAGAACAGGGGGGCTGGTAAGTGAGTTCGCCTTGGGTTTACTTTTGCAAAAGGCAGAATTTTATGGACACTTTTTTGCCTCTGAGTGACCATTTATGTTGCCATTATCGATCATGGTCGTCTTAAGGGATGGAAACTTTTCCCCGTGTCCAAGTATTGCGAATCTATTACCAAAGACATTTGACACTCTTGATCGTGCCTCTTTCAACGGCAACTTTTCTATTATCATCAACTTTTTGCTAGCAAATGCTTTTTCAATTTTTAAAAGTGGGAGCATGGTGTCCCTTACAATTTGAGCATAGAATTTACACACATTCCTCATCCCCGTTGTGACGGCTAAAACACTTATGGCGCAGCTCGATAGTTTGTTTGCAATGTTACGCAATATGGTTAAATCTGAAACACCTAAAGCATTGACCGAAAGTCACAAAATATTTAACACTCAATTTGGTATACCCGTTTGTAACTTCCTTGGGAACCGCAATTCCTTTAAAAACAATTTTCATATTTGACGTGGGCACAAATTTAACAGCTCTATCTGCATCTTTTACACTGCGATTTGCTCTCAGTACTTTCAAAATCTCCACTGGCGACTGCACCGCCTCCATGAATTCAGCCTCATTAATTTCAGTCGGAATACCAAAAACAATACCAGTCTTTGCCATAAAATGAGCAAAAATTTTGGTACTAACCTCTTTTCTGTAACTTTAGCATTTGACACAAAACTATTAGCAGCCACAAAATGTTTAAACATTATTTTACACCTACCGAAGCCAATTTTCGCCACTTCTAAGACATTTTGAATTGTAAGATCTATTACAATTTCGCTCACAGTAATATCACTCAAATACTTTCTGACGCCACCTGCGTCATATGCATCCACATATACAATATACGGCCCTTAATGGCATTTCTTGTAACGAAAGTCAAGGTTAGGTTGAGTAGGTTGCCCCCCAGCTACATTAATAGTCACACAGTTTTTCGTCCAGTCAGTCATAGCCTTTTCATTACTCAAAGCACAAACCGACTTACATACATACCTTTACTCGCACTTAATCCCTCCGCTATTTTAGGTGTTTTACCTTCTTCCTAGGTCTTTCCCCTACCTTCTCATCATGTTCCACCGGAACCCAGTGCCCCCGGGATCTTCCATTCTTCTTTTCCAAGACACCTCTACACCACTAACATTTCTTTACGCTCCTTGATTGTAGAACCAGATAACAATAAAAAACACTACACTGCACTACGCCACTTAATTTTTAACAAATTGATTTAGTGTTCTCGAAATTTTTCCAAAAACAAACATCAAATTCTAGAATTTTCTAATTGTTCTTTTATTTTCTTTTTTTCTAAATAACGACGCCGCCTTCCTCAATTACAACAAAAATTTCGTTCGTTTACTCAAAGTTTTCAAAAAATGTTTAATATTTTTTACTGGATTGCGTTCGTTTACACAAAATCCAGTAAATGAGCACACAAATTGAGATCGCATAGTGACAGTTGTCTTACTGAGTATTTAAAATTTTTTACTACACCATTTCCAATTGTATTTCAGAACTTTCTAATTGTATTTCAGAAATTTCTAATTCAATTTCAGAAATTTCTAATTCAATTTCAGAAATTTCTAATTCAATTTTAGAAATTTCTAATTCAATTTCAGAACATTCTAATTGTATTTCAGAAATTTCTAATTCAATTTTAGAAATTTCTAATTCAATTTCAGAAATTTCTATTTGTATTTCAGAATTTTCTAATTGTATTTCAGAATTTTCCATTTGTATTTCAGAAATTTCTATTTGTATTTCAGAATTTTTCATTTGAAATTCAAATAGAAATTTCTGAAATACAAATGGAAAATTCTGAAATACAATTAGATAATTCTGAAATACAAATGGAAAATTCTGAAATACAATTAGAAAATTCTGAAATACAAATAGAAAATTCTGAAATACAAATAGAAATTTCTGAAATTGAATTAGAAATTTCTGAAATACAATTAGAAAGTTCTGAAATTGAATTAGAAATTTCTGAAATACAATTAGAAAGTTCTGAAATTGAATTAGAAATTTCTGAAATTGAATTAGAAATTTCTGAAATTGAATTAGAAATTTCTGAAATACAATTAGAAAGTTCTGAAATACAATTGGAAATGGTGTAGTAAAAAAAACATGTTTTCTGATGTAAAAAAAGTGAAAAAACAAACAGCTAACAAATTGAATAACGAAAAAAATTAAAGTGGTATAAAAAGTAATTTAATGTTCACAGACAAAACAATGGAACAGCTAAGAGATAAAGTTAATACCTCAAGTTTAGGGGAAAGAGTAAATGAAACCAGACATGGCTATCTTTTGCAAAATGCAGTGTTGTGCCTAATAGAGTCGTCATATGAAAGCGAAGATGAAGAAGATATAATTTTGCTTAAAATGTTAAAAAAAAGCCAATATTTTTTTACCCTTAACTTGTGTTTGAGAAAGGAAAGAGTATTACGCAATTCTTCTAAAAGCTACTTCCATGACACGGTCCCGACCAACACGGATGTTGAGTTTCAAACACATTTTAGAATACCTAAATCAATTTTGTTGCGGCTTTTTCTTTTTTATATTTTTTTTTTTTTTTTAAGTTGAAAAAGTGCTAAATACTCGGTACAGTCAATTAATACCCAAAATTAAATATTCGTGTTTTTTTTTATTAACGCTAAGTCTTTCCCTAGCAGTATGTATAGCTCCAGGTAACGCACAAAAAAGAATAGTCTGAGACTCAGCTTAAATTATACCAGCAGACTCAGAATCACTTCCTTAGCCAACATAAACATATCTGTCTGGCTGGGTGTCCATATATTCGTGTGGTCAAAGTAAAGGTAGCATTTCTGAAAAAATATTTTGGCATAGGGAGCAAGCCCATTGTTTGTTGTAGTAATCGTAGCAGACTTTAACCCCAAAACCAAGTAAATCCCACTCACAAAAGTCAGCTTGCTTTTGCTTAAAAAATTAAATGCATTTTTTCGCGTAATTATGTAATCGCAATATATTTTATTCTATCAGCTGTTTTGAGTATGTAGTTAAATTTTGTGTAAAAATTTTCCGTTTGACTACTTCTTACTTCAAAAATTTTAAGTAAGAGAAATTTCGTAAAATTACTCAGTATTTGCTTAGTAACTAGACTTTACTGGAAAAGCAAACGAATGAACCTATTGTAGAACATAAAAAATTTGCCAAGCTAAGCTAGAAAACATATGGCGGAAATACAAGTCAGCTAATCAGTTACTCCTACCTTGTTCATTATACCTTGGAGCGAATGGAATGAATACGTTCGAATTTTTATAGCAGATAGCTCAGTGCCTCGTTTCTGTATGGTATGTGAGAAGTTCTTTAGTCGAGAAATTTATAGTCGCCCTGTCAAGGACAGAATGAGTCAAAGAAAAACTATTATAAATTTTTAATGTTAGCTTGCATAATATTTAAATTATATGACTCGCTCTGTTAATAACTGGAACACTTCTATAACCTTAAAAAATTTCTCGATGCGAAAACTAATCGCAAGTTACAGAAACGAGGCACAGGGTACACTTATCAGGTAGCCTCAGATAAGCAGCTGAGTAACGGTAATTCGTTATATTAATGTCAAATTTTGTTTATGTTTATGTTTTTTCTTCCTTTTATACAAACAACAACTAGTATCGAAAGAAAAGCTCAAAAAGAAGAAACATTTTGTGAGTTTTTGTTATTTGTCTCTGACATTCTTATGACGGTTTTAGTTGTTTTTGTAGAACCGCTCCTACCTGATAAGTGTACCCTGAGATAGCTCATGATGTGGTTAGTAATTTTTTGCAAAAAGTAAAATTTTAATAGTTTATAAGTTAATACCCTCTGTTGATCAAGCGCACAATTGAAATAACACAAGTTTTTATTTTTAATACACATAGTTCTTAGCTTTTATACTAATTTTATTAAATACAGTCAAGTCCCGATAATTCGTAATCGCAAGGGACCGGCCATTTCTTACGAATTATAGGGGTTTTCGATTTAGCGGGATTTCGATTTAACGGGATTAAAATAAAATAAATACGAATTAACGGGGTTTTTCAATTTATTTAATAAAACGATGAAAAAACATAAAAAACACTGATGTAACAAACTGATCTTAAGAAAATAAACACACACGCAAGCAAAAGTAAAAACCTACGCAAAAAAATAGCGGTAAACAAAAAATCATTCTTTTCATGTTTCTGTTGTTTTTATTACGAATTATAAGTGGTAGTTAGCAAACAATTACGATTTATAAGAGGTAAAGATTTTATTTTAAAAAAAAATTACGAATTAGCGAGGGGACCAAAATGTATGGAAATTTTGCGAATTAACGAGATTTTTTCAAGGGACCGACAGTTTATTACGAATTATCGGGAATTACGATTTATCGGGGTACGAATTAACGGGATTTGACTGTATTTAATACCGCCCTGACGAAGTAGCTGGTGAATACAAAACTTAGGGAAGAGATTCATATACATATATTTTCAACGGCATTAAAAGAGTGGTGTATAATGTTTTCTTCTGCTTGTGATGATTCCAAGTCTATTTTATAGTTTTTTAGTGCACTATCCAAAACTTGCTCAACTGGCGAAAAGGTGGACCGGGAACGTAATCGTGCCTTAGTCATTTCCAAAGACTTGTTTGCAAAGTTTAAAAAAAAGTTGTACGCATTATAACTTTAGATAAAACAATTTTTTTTGCGAACCTTTAACATGTTAATATTCCTCTTCATTGCCTCTTCAAAAGTTGGAATTTTTTCAGTTTGTTTGCACTGCGATTTTTCCATTGCCGCAGCATTTGATTTTTCAAATTTAACCTCTTCACGTCTGCTAAAATAGGTATAACAAAATTTTGCAATTATTTTATTAAGCCATTTTTTATGAACTCAAGAATACAGCCTATTATAATACAATTATATGTGCATACATCTTTTCCATTTTACTGTCGACTTCAGCTTCAAGAGCTAAATATTTTTCATTAATTTCTTTTATAAAATCCATTTTTGGTTTTATTTTCTAGCCAAAATAATATTTACTAAAAACAATTTATTAAATGTTTATTAAATAAAGAGCAAAAGAGAAGATAAGGTAATAAACAAACAAAATATTGCGGTTGCTAGGCTACCGCCTATAGTTCTCTTAGTAACCAGGGTGTTACAGCTCTTACTTAGTAACTAGGGTGCCATAGTGCAGTTTATCATGCATAGGGCCAATTTACATGTTGATATTTTTGTTTGTGGCCAAAAAGATAATGAAGAGTCTACTTTACGACACCCTCGCCTAGAAACAAAAAATATCATGGGTGTGATTTCATGAAAAAAATCATCGGCCAATAGTCAAAAAGTAGGTAAACACACAACTAATAACATGTTGCTTCAAATTTTCGGTACAACACATGACGCTATAATGTATCAGGTGGTGGTGATTCTACAACAACAAAATTTGGTGAGTAAAATTTTCGTTTTTGTTGTAGATTTCGTTGGCTCAGTTGTCAAAAAAAAAGATATGAAAAAGGTAACAACTTTCACGGCATTCAGACCAAGGTGTATTTAAGAAGGTGGGAGCGGTTCTGCAAAAACAACGAAATTACAGTTACACCATGAGTTTTGTTGGTAGAAAATCGTCATACTAATGTCAAAATAGATACTTTTTGTTTATGAAAGTAGTAGGAAGCAGAATCAGTTGCGATTTAAATTTCTTGTAGGTTAGGTTACAAGAAAATTGTAAATTATTGTTTATAATAAAAAAATGAAATAATATTGTTGAAAATTGGTGTAAAAGTATTGTTTATTAAGAATGGCAGTGGAAAAAAACAAGAGGAAACCTGTAAAGTATGTCCGTGTCTTGTAATAAACTCTTTACAAGAATTTGTTGCACACACAGCACTTCCGCATGTTTCGTTTCATGAAAACTTAAAACAACTTTTAAAACTATACGGTTTTTAAATATTAAAATTGTTTGTAGTTTTTTTTATAATAAAACACTATATTTCACCTTTTTTAACTTTAAAATAGAAACAATTCAAGAATTGTTTAAACACTTTTTTTAGCTTTTCTTAGAATAGTAAAATTGTTGTTTGTAAACAAAGAAAAAAACTACATAAACATAAACAAAATTTTACATTAGGTTCATTCGTTTACTTTCCCAGTAAAGTCCAGTAACTTAGCAAATACTGAGTAATTTTACCAAATTTCTCTCACTTAAAATTTTTTAAGTAAAAAGTACGCGAACGGAAAATTTTAACAAAAAGTTTACCTACTCAAAACAGCTGATAAATTAAAATATATTGCAATTACTTGATTACTCGAAAAATGCATTAAATATTTTTAAGCAAAAACAAGCTGACTTTTGTGAGTGGGGTTAACTTGGTTTTGGGGTTAAAGTCTATTACGATCGCCACCACAAACAATTGGCTTGCTCCCCATGCCAAAATTTTTTTTCAGAAATGCTACCTTTACTTTGAGCACACGAATATATGGACACCCAGCCAGACAGATATGCTTAAATTGGCTAAGGAAGTGATTCTGAGTGTATCAGTATAATTTAAGTTGAGTCTCAGACTATTATTTTGTACGTTACCTGGAGCAATACATACTGCTAGGGAAAGACTTAGCGTTAATAAAAAAAACACGGATATATAATTTTGGGTAATAATTGACTGCACCGAGTACCCAAGTATTCAGCACTTTTTCAACTCAAAAAAAAGTAAATATTAAGAAGAAAAAGCCGCAATAAAATTGATTTGGATATTCTAAAATGTGTTCGAAACTAAACATCCGTATAGGTCGGGACCGTGTCATGGAAGTAGCTTTTAACGGAATTGCGTAATACTCTTTCCTTACTCAAACACAAGTTATTGTGAAAAAAATCTTCGCTTTTTTTAACATTTTAAACAAAATTATATCTTCTTGATCTTTGCTTTCAGATGACGATTCTATTAGATACAATACTGCATTTTGCAAAACATAGCCCTAAACTAAAAGTACTAGCTATATCTCTTAGCTGTTCCATTGTTTCGCCTGTGAACATTAAATTACTAGTTTTACCACTTTAATTTTTTTCGTCATTCAATTTGTTAGCTGTTTATTTTTTCACTTTTTTTGTTTACATCAGAAAACATATGTTTTATTTTACTAGTAATTTTTACTAGTAAAATTTTGTCCAGTAAAAATTTTTAAATACTCAGTAAGACAACTGTCACTTTGCGCTCTCAACTTGTGTTCTCATTTACTGGATTTTGTGTAAACGAACGCAATCCAGTAAAAATATTCAAAATTTTTTAAAAACTTTGAGTAAACGAATGAACTTATTAATATAACGAAATACCGTTACTCAGCTGTTTATCTGAGGCTACCTGATTAGTGTACCCTTATTCAGACTATGTTACTTGTAACGTGACTCTTTTCTTATTTCGTTTTAAAGTAACTTCCACAAACTTCAAGAATTTACATTATGTTACTACAAACTAGTCTCTTTTATTTTTTGTTTTGGTTTCGTTGTTTATTCTTCTTCTTGAACGTTTTGACCATGGTACAAATATCTTACAATTACCTTAATTGTAATGTACAATTACCTTAAAGGTAATTGTACCATGGCATATACGAAAGAGAATAAGGAAAATTTAAGAAAAAACGAAAACGTCAAAAGAGAATTGTCTAAAAGTACCATGAAAAACAGAAATCGTGTTACTTTTGTAACGTCTCAGCCTTCTCTACACCGTTCGCCTTCAAAAGAATGTTACATGTTACAGTAACGTGTTGCAAGTAACATAGTCTAAATGCCGTGTTTGAATACCCAGCCTAGATTTATGCATAAAAAAGTATATCAGCTTTTGGAAACTGCAATTAAGTAATTTTTTAATTTTGTCTTACATTGTAAATAACAAAAACTTAAAACGTTTATGAATATGGAAAATACTACATTACTTTACTATTTCTATGTTTTATAATATAAGGTACATCGTAATAAAAAAAAACTTCAAAATCTAGCTTTTTTTGATACCTATGAATGCCATTAAACTACATTTAGAGCTAACTTTAACCCATTAACGCCCGCTGTGCCAATTTGGGAACACTTCCATAACTAAAGCTTATGACAAAGCTGTTAACTTTTTTCAATATATTTTTGTATTATTAATTAGCCGAAAGTGCAGGCATTACACATAACTAAAAAAAATTTTATTGCATTACTTGATTTTTTTGCAAATATCGTTTAAGTTTAACAATAAAACCAACTGTGGAGGTAAGTATGGTTTTCAGACTATTTTTTTTTATTCAAACTGAATATTGATAAAATTATGAGTTTGTAAATTAATTTAATAAAAAGCAAAACGTTTACAAGTCTTTTCATTCCAAAAAAATAAATTTACATAATTTTATACCCCTTGAAATATTGCTGTGCCAATTTTGGTACAACGGGCATAAGTGTACTAAATGTTGGAAATGAAAACAGACAACAACAACAACAAAATAACTCAAATAATCATATGAGTTACGTGCATGTACGTAGCAATGCTAATATAGTATCGGTAGTTTGTTGTCAAGTGTTTTTGCTAATAGAACGACCGACAAAATGTTTAAAGTAAGAAAGATTTCAGATCTTTTAAAAAAAATTCAACCAGTGGAACGTTTTTCATGAAGATATATCTATCGATGAATTCATGGAGAAGTATTTCAGTCATCATTCGCAAAACAATTTATTCGGGGTAAGCCTGTACGCTTTGGATACAAGAATTGGGTTGCAGCAAGTTCCTGTGTATATTGCTATGCCTTTGACATATATTGTGGAAAACGAATTATAAGCCCAATGAGCCATTAGAATGAAAAGTTGTTAAAATGTTGCCAAACTAATTGGACACAAATCCGGCCAACCATAAAAT
Organism: Melanophora roralis; assembly: GCA_963583895.1. Lineage (NCBI taxonomy): Eukaryota > Metazoa > Arthropoda > Insecta > Diptera > Rhinophoridae > Melanophora > Melanophora roralis. Next base: position 65,034,832 of record OY757188.1, read on the forward strand.
ATTTTTTTGATTTGGGATATCGTGCCACAGGCACTATACGTAAAAATTGTACAAAAAAGTACCCACTTCCAACAGCCAAATATATGATGAAGAAATCCAAGGCTAAGCTTGACTACAGGTTCGACAAAAATAATGAGATTCTGCTGGTCCGCTGGAAAGGCAATAGTATCTGCACAATGGCAACCAACTACGACTCCTTTGATCCAGTAGGAACCATTAGAAGATGGAACTCAGAAAAAAATCAAAAAACAGAAATGAAAATTCCATTTCTTTTTCAAAAATATAATAATGGCATGGGCGGAGTTGATGAGATGGACCAGTCTATTTCACTGTATAGAATTGGAATACATGGTAGATATGTATATGGTAGATATGGCCATATCAAATGTATGGGCGATTCATGTAGCCTCTAAAGCAGATTGCATGGACCATTTACTATTTACAAGAAATATGGCAAGATTTTATCTTAGCCAATTGCTCCAAAAACACGTCCGTCATCATCAAACGTTGAAGGCTTGCGACTAGATGGATAGATCACGTACCTGATTAACTGCCAAATCGTGTGCGATGTGTTATTTGCCATAACAGAAGTCGATGGGGTTGCAAAAAATGCAAAAAGACAATTTGCATTGAAAAATGTTGTTCAAAAATTTCACTCATAAGTGACCACTGTGCCAATTTGGGTACACCCTCTCAATTTCCAAAAAATTAAATTTTTTTTTTATTTTTTTCTTATTTTGTCGTTTATAGGTAACAAATTTTCTATTAAATAAAAAAAATTTAATTTTCTCCTAGTGGTTTTTGTTTGGGCCCAAATGGGTTAACATCTAAAAAATAATTCGTTTTATTTTTAATGGCATAATACGGCTTGAACATTTCCCGCCAATATGGAAAGTTGCCTTAGTATAGATGATTCCTAAGCCTGGTAAAGATCCTTCGAAGGTGGAGTCTTATAGGCCTATAAGTTTGTTACCAACTTTGTCAAAACTGTTTGAAAAGCTGCTTAAAACGACCTGTCCCCGGTCTTGAATCACAACAACTGCATTCCACATCACCAATTTGGCTTTAGAAGTCAACATAGTACCATCGAACAAGCCCACAGGTACAGGTTACAAGAAAAGCCTTTGAGGAAATGAAGTATTGCTCCGCGCTTTTCATCGATGTCTCTCAAGCTTTCGATAAAGTATGGTATATAGGCCTGTTGAACAAACTAAAGAAGAACTTTCCAGTTAATATGTTTAACCTACTAGAAAAGTTTATAACCGGTCGGCAATTTGTGATCAAAGAGGGAAACCACTTAAGTTGCCATTCAACCAATAGGGGCTGGTGTACCTCAAGGGAGTATATTTGGTACAATTCTGTATCTGCTTTTTACAGCGGATATGCCGACCAACAGTTTTACACACACGTTGAAATTTGCTGATGAAACCGCTTTCCTCAGCAATCATAAAGCCCCTAAAGAGACCTCGGATCAACCTCAACACCACGTAACCCAAGTAGAGAAATAGACAAAGCTAAAATAAAAATTAATGAAAAAAATGTACACACGTAAGTTTTACTCCCCAATGCTTATTAACAATCATTTGGTGCCTCGACGAATTGAGGCAAAATACCTTGGCATTCACCTGAAGAGTCGCCCTACATTGAAGTCACATATAGATAGGAAGTTAACGCAAATGAAACCTAAAGCTACACAAATTCATTTTCTAATTTGCAGAAGTTCTGTGCTACGTCTTGATTGTAAACTTCTACTCTACAAATCGATTTTGAAACGAATTTGGCGATACGGTATACATTTATTGGGCACTGCTTCCGCCTCTAACATAGAAAAAATTCAACGCCGTCAAAACAAAATCCTAAGAATGATAACTGGTGCTCCTTGGTATGTTAAAAACAGTAATATCCACAAGGATCTACAAGTTCCACTAGTTAAATGCGAAATCCTGAACTATGTGGACAAGTATTTAAATAAGCTGGAAACTCATCCAAATCCGCTCGCCGGAAACATCCTGCAATCTTAGTGGACACACCCGTCTGAAAAGGACGGATACTATATACAAATATGCTACCGAAAAAAATATTTAAATTTTCGTATACGTATTAACGAATGTATATAAATAAATAATTGTAAATAGTTTGTGTGGCGTTGTACCACAATCAGTCGCAAATAAATAAAAAATGTAATAAATATATATAAACAACAATTTTTTATTATGTTTAAAAAATTTTCTGCCGCAAAGTAAGCATTTTAAGATTATTCCTTGACGACGGAAACTTAAGAAATGAAAGATGATCAAACTGCGTGCAGCCTACGTCACAGCCATCAATTTTAAAGATGCTTTCGCACGATATGTATTTTACACATGACTTTTCACTTTTGCAATCCACATGTAATTGCGTATGTCTGTCAAATTTGTTATTTTACAGGCGGTTTATAATATTTGCTTTCACACGTACATATGTAATTACATCTGACATAACCTCCAAACCAAAATAAACAACTACTTTTCCTTGTTGTTATTCTAAAAACAGCTGATGACACATGCTTTGTCAAATGAAAATAGAACACGCTCTAATTACAAATTTGTCATATGACTTTAACACATGTATTTTACACATGCAATGTTTAAACGCGTTCAGACGGCAGATATCAATTTCGCACTGCAAAATTTGACAAATCATGTGTAAAATACATATCGTGCGAAAGCACCTTAATGAATTTGAAAAATAATATGTGTGATCAACTTAGAAACGAAAACTTGAGGCTGTGGCCGCAGCGCTACCTGTTTTTAATTATTCTTAAAACTTTTGTAACAGATATTGTATTCGAACCCTGAAAATGAATTTTTGTACCACTACAGTCTGGCAGCAATATGCCAAGGCCAAATAATTGACCAGGTGGAGTTAAGAACACAGCCAATTTATTCTTTAATTGCAGAAATCGAGGCTGGGTTGTCAAATTTGTTTATGCTTACATATGTTTTTTGACACATCAGCCAACGAAAATTACAACAAAAACCAAAATTTGTACGCCACAAAGTAGTTGCAAAATCACCACCACCTTTTAATTAATTCGCCTTGACAGCATGCAGTGGCTGCTATATTTTTGTATATTATTGTTTTCAGTAAGTTTTTGCGAGTTTTTAGGAGATTTCTTTATACTTTGTTATTGCAAGTGGCCAAAAGCTTACCTAGAATCCTTGGAACAAAATAATGCCTATTCGAGTTCTCTGCATGTGCTTGTTATTGCGGACACCCATTTATTGGGACCCAATAAGGGACATTGGCTAGACAAACTATACCGTGAATGGCATATGAGACGGGCGTTTCAAGCCGCTTTGCTTCTGCATAAACCAGATGTGGTTTTTGTTCTGGGTGATCTTTTCGATGAAGGCGATTGGGTTAACCAAAAACAATTTAATGAATATGTAAGAAGATTCCGTAGTCATTTTCAGTCTCCCCCTGCAATACCAGTCATCAGTGCAGTAGGAAATCACGACATTGGTTTTCATTACAAGTAAAACATTTTAATATCGAAAGTTTATTTTCGGTTAATTATCTGGCTTTTTTTTAGAATGCATCCTTATTTAATTAATCGCTTTGAAAGAAATTTTAATAATACCAGGGTTAAGTTATATACTTTGCGTGACAATCACTTTGTTGTTATCAATTCAATGGCCATGGAAAATGATGGTTGCGAATTCTGTACAAATGCTAAAAACGAGTTGAAAAAAATTGCGGGTAAATTTATAATGAACAATAATAAAAATATTGTTTAGTTCATTAGTTATTAAAAAATCTAATACAATATGTATTGTTAAAGATTATCTTAAACATGTTTAAATACATCCATACTTGGTTAAATTGTATTTTTTTTACTCTTGCTTGTGCCAAAAAAGTTATTCTAAAGTTGTTTTAAATAATTAATAAATTTTAGATAAATTTAACTGTCTTAAATTTCCAAAAGAATGTACTGATAGTAATAAACCACAGGAACATCAACATTATAGTCCTCCCGTAGTTTTGCAACATTTTCCCACATACCGCACATCAGATAAATCCTGCATAGTACATGACGCACCGCATATAGAAGAGTATCGTGAAAAATGGGAGGTTTTATCAAAAAAATCCACTGATTGGCTAGGTAAGTTTTTCTAAAAAAATAAAATATAACTTTGTAATGACTAATGATTTAGGAAAATTACTATCGCCTCGTTTATCCTTTGCTGGTCATACGCATCATTATTGCTACTCCATTAATGGTTGGGGCGTTGAAGAGTATACAGTGGCTTCATTTAGTTGGCGAAATAAAATTAATCCAAGTTTTCTTATGGTAATAAATGAATAAGTAATGTGGCTTAGTAAAATTTTTAATATATTTATATTTTTTCAGGCTTCCATTACACCTAAATCCCATGCAGTGGTAAAATGTGATATGCTACAACAACAATTAGTTTACAATGTTTATGCTATTTCATTGGCCGTTTTAGTGTCATTATTTATTTGGGATTCGATTAAAACATTAAGAAAACGTCTTTGTAAACCAAAATTAAGAAATAAAATAATTTAATAATATTTTTAATAGCCAGCCAGGTCGGCCCTTAAACGACTGAGATATAAGCAAGAATTCATGGTTACTAAGTTTTATGAAATTTACGTAATAAGATGTTTTGGAAACTATATAAGCTATCAACTTCAAACCCACAACGAACTAGTTTCTTAACAATATCTACATTTTGAGAAAAGCTTAGTTGGATCAGATCACGGAAGGTGGAACCGACTTCAAACTTTTACAAGGTAGTTTTGGCGTATGTATGTCCGATTATTCCGTAAAAAATTGAAAAATAAAACAAATGACAAGGTTGATTTGTCAATATATAAATTTTCTTTATTAATATTTACTTTAAAAATGTTACTTTCTACGTTATTACAAAGATTCGCACAAAGTCCAAAAAATAACTAAAAATTATGTTTGTATTTTATAGCTGGCCACACCAGTTGATCGATTTTTTGAAATTTTTACAGGGAGTTACTTCAAGTCTAGAAAGAACAATAGGTTACTTTATTGCTTTATTGCTGCCACGCCCACACTACGCCCATTTGTGTGGGAAGGTCAGGTTATGAATTGCCCAACAAAATTAACCATAGCCATACTGATCAAACGCGTAGAGGTAAATACATGAAATTAAGATTTCCATGTTTGTTTAAATACATATGAATTTTTAAAAATTCGGTCCGTAAAAGGGGTAAAAAGAGGACGAAAAGGGAAAAATCTGTAACCTAATATCTTCTGAAGTATATAAGATAAAAACAAAATTTTAAAAGTTTTGCGTTTTCCTTAAAAAAACAGACAGGTATCTGGTGTTTTTTTTAATTTCGGACCGAAAGGGAGAAAAAAGGCTTAAAATTATATTTTGGTACTTTTTGTTACTTTTAACCCAATAAAGATAGAAACATGATTCAAATAGCGTTCGATAGGTCTTAAAAAAATATGATTACGGGGGTTTTTCGGCGTTTCGGTTACGATTCCGCATGCAAATACGCATATACCAAAATAAAAATTTATTTTTCCAATTTTAATATTAGGAAGCATTAGATTTTAGTAAGAAAAGACGAAAAATCCAAAATATACTAAGAAAAAGTTTATTTGAGATCAAACACAGTAAAGAAGGCCGACGGAGAAAATTACGATTCGAATCGAAATGCAGAATAGGGGTGTACATCTTTCGTACTTTTTTCAATTTTGGACACAAAGGGAAAAAAGGTTTAAAAATATATTTTGGTTTTTTTTGGCGTTTTTTGTAACTTTTAAACCAATAAAAATAGGAACATAACTCTAATTGCGTGCGACAGGTCTAAAAAATATGAGTAAGTTTTTGGGTCCTTTTTAAATTATTGGACCCTAAGGGAAAAAAGGGTTAAAATTATGTTTTAGTATATATAAATGGTTTTGCTTACATATTTTGGTAATTTTACCATGATTGGGGTAGCGAAGCACACCGGGGCTTAGCTAGTTTCTTAATAATTAGATAATTGGATTAAAAAAACAAAAACTAAAAGATTTTATTATCTCGTTCCCATAAATAATCAATTTTAATTATCTCGTTCCAGTAAATAACAAATTTAAAAAATCGGGGGGCAAATTACCCCCTCCCCACCCCTGCTCTTTTTGAGTAGCAGGTCAGTGCCCAGCCTGGAGATTTCGTAGTAAGCCCTGTCCCTTCAGGTTTGGCCCACCTTGTGTATTACCATAGTCCCTATAAGTACATAATAGAAACCCGTTGGTGGCCTTACCGCCTCACAAGCCAGCCCAATATCCCGGACCGGTCCCCTTCTCACCAATTCAATCGCAGTCTCATTACTGGCAACGACACAATGACCCGGCACCCTTCGTGCTGCCAAGATCACTTTGAGAGCACGTCTACAGGCGTCCACAAGTCTAAACCTGACATAATGTCCCTCTAGAGCCTTAAGCGCGCCCTGATTGTCAACGTAGATTGTCACGTCCCCTCTTTTATCCGCGTCCCTCTCCATCAATTCCGCGGCTTTTGTCATCGCCAGAATTTCAATTGACAGGAAGTCTGTATGACATCCCTACTCCCGTATCACCAGCCCCGGTGCCCACCTCTATCTACGATCCATCAGTGAAGACTTCACACCCCTCATACCGCCTTTTGGATCCCTTTAATTCATCTCTATCCCGAAACACTACCTGAGGTAATACCCCAAATTCAAGTTTGGCGACCATAGTCATTCAAAACCGGCTGCCGCAGGAGTCGACCATCCCCGAATGCCGGCGTGTCCAGCTGACCCTGCCCTAAGCATACCTCACTCACTTAGCCTAAACAACCTCCCCGTCGCCATTGCAGCACATACTATTTGTATTACTAGTAAAAAAAACAAGTAAGAGCGCTATATTCGGCTGTGCCGAATCTTATATACCCTTCACATTGGTCTTTAAATCCCAGCCGAGTAATTTTGTACTGCAAATAATATAATAAAAAACCTTGTGCGAGTTTTAAAGTTCATAGAAAACTATACAAAATTTTAACGTTCGTATGAATAATAGAAATAGATGAAGATGGTTTGAGGTCGAGAGTTTTAAAAGTTTTCGACATTACTCATATTAAAAGGTTAATAAAAGTTGTTAATTTTTATGGAATGTTTTAATCCCCCTGCTCCTCTCCAACTTTTTTTTCCAAAATGTATAAATTATTTGATTATTACTTTGTGTATAATATTCAAAGTCGATAGTTGTTATAGTTTCCCAGATGTAGCGAATCAAAAATTTCATAAAAATTGTTAATTGTTAATTTGTTTTCTTCAAAGTGTAGGTTTTGTTGTCCAATTCCTTTTTGCAGAACATTTAATTTCGATATCTGTTACAGTTTCCGAGATATAGCGTATCGAAAATTTAATAAAAATTGTAAATTTGTATGGGAGCTACCCCTTTTTTTGCCCCCACTCAAAAAATTTTTTCTTAAAAGTGTAGCATTTAGCGTACAATTACTTTTTGTAGAACATTTTAAGTCGATAGCTGTTATAGTTTACGAGATATAGCGCGTAAAATATTTCACCAAATTTGTGCAATTGTAGGAAAAATACCCCTTTCCCTGGCCCTATCTGAAAAAAATTTTTCTGTTATTTAGGTCGCTTCTTTGGGATTATCCGTGCCAAGTTTTGTGGCAAGAGTGACTATACTTACTGAGATATATAGGTATATATGCACGGATTTTGTCCTAAAAAAATGGGTTACTTTGGATTTTCGCTTATATCTTGGTCAATAGTGAACCGATTTTGCTGGTTTTAAAAAGCGATTGTTAGCGGGATATTTCTAATCGTTTGATACCATTAACTGGTCTGTATCTTTTTATTTGACTCCGGAAACTTGATTTCAACAGACGGACAGACGGACATGGCTATTTCAACTTCCCTATCTATAAGGATCCAGAATTTATATACTTTATGGGGTCGCAAATGGATAATAAAGAAATTACAAACGGAATGACAAACTGATATATACCCTTATCACTATGTGAAGGGTATAATTAGAGAGTGCCCAGATGTCCAAAGTAATTTTAAAATTTTTACTTGAAAATAGGGGCCACCCTACCCTTCACCATACGAAGCTACTGTACGCAAAAATTGGTCTTACAACGGATATAAATTTACTTCACCATAACCGGTTGCAACCCCCAGTTCTTACCTATGGAGTTTCTACAGGCATAGTCGCCACTTAGAGCCTTCCTAACCCTCTCCTTCGCATTCGCCTTCCGAAATAACTTGCCATCCAGGACGATTTCCAGACACTTGGATGTATCTGCCAGTTTCAGCTTAACACCGTCAAGCACCGTCAGCTCAAGTGTGCCCAGTCCCTGGCCCAAGCAGACGGTGAGTTAACCCACGTTGCATCACCTCGCTAGTGGTGGACAAATTTCCCCGCCACCAAAACCACGATGTCGTCTGCATAAGCCACTACTTGTATACCCTTTGAGCCACCCCGCTTTAGTATCCTGTTGACCACCAAGATCCACAGTAGTGACGTTCCACTGACCGCACTCCTTTTAAGATTTTCATTTCACAAAATAAAGTTGATTATCCTGCTTCCAATCATGGAATATATCCACTCAATTAGGATGCCTTGAACTCTTACTTCCCTCAGTGTGTTCCCAATAGCCTCTATTGACACATTATAATTGTGCGTTTTACAAACCAGTAATCACCCGACGATTTGAAGAAAGAATAATTTCCAGAAATTAAGCCGCTAACTGGCCACCTCACTCATGATATTTTATGCCCTGCGATTATTTCTGTGGAGATATGTACAGTCCCAGATTTATTCAAATGAACCAGAAACGATTTAGCAAATAAAGTCAGAAAACTCCCCGTTTTTTACCAACAGTTTGTAAAAATTAGACCACCATAGGTTACAAAACAGCTAATAGAAATCGAAATTTACTTCATAGTGCGAGTTTTAGAAACTTTGTTTTTAACTTTAAATTTCTATTGCTATCGAGTGCCAAAATTAGTCCTAGTCAGTGTTGCCATAAGATGAAATCATAAAAGTGCTTAACTGATAAAAAAAAAAAAAGTGATAAAACGCTCCACAAATCAGAAAAAAATGCTAAATTTTTTTTAAACAAAACAAACATAGTAAGCTAACATTTTAAGTGATATTTTTGTTATTTTTAGTGCCCAAAATGTTTTAAATAATATTAAATTTATTTAATTTATGCATCACGCTAAATCAATTCAATGTTAAACAGCAAGAAAAATTAAATTTGTTGTCTTTTTTTCTTTCCTTATTGCTTAAAAAAGTGTTACATAGCATTTAGCACTTTGTTTGACATCTTTAGTGCTAAGCCAGGCAAAATAGTGCTAGAATTAGCACTAAAAGTATTTAAATGGCAAGCCTAATCCAAATACGTGCTTGAAGCGGCGGCCACCACATGCCTTAAGCCATTTAAAAAAAATGTCTAATAATGAAGTCAATAAGAGGGATATTCAAAATGTTTTTCTCTGCTTTATTTTTTAACTTAAAAGTTTTGTTTTGTATATTAAAGTATCAAAAATTAAATCTTATTTTTAATTTAAGTTACAAGTTTGTGTAAAACTTCAAAAAGTATATGAATATAGAACTTTTTTATTTTATTTTATACTGTCTTTTAATTGAACTAATTTTTCTAGTAGGAAAAACAAAGTGTATAATTAAAAACTATTATTAAATATGTATGTATATAACAGGAAAAATATATGTATTTGGTAATATTGTAAATTTAAAAAACTTAACAACTGATATTTTATTAAATATGTAAACTTGTTAATGTATATTTGTCTTAAAGTTTTCACAGGCTTTTTAAGAAATGAATTTGAAAATTTTACAAGTGCTATTAGAACTTAAGTTTAAAAAATTATATTTAATTTTCACAAATTATTTTTTGGCTTTAAGGAAAGTTAAGGAATTATGTACATTAGATTTTTTAAGTGTTAAGATGCTACCTACATATGTAATTTAAGATTATCATGTATATTGCAATAGTCTTCTTTTTTCGAAATTTGATTTTGTATTTATATGTATTTGTCAAAATTTGGCAAGACGAGTTTTCAATCTTTTAATTTTATCATTTCTCAACGTTGTAAGTACTGTCTTTAGTATCTGTTCTTCTACTGTGATCGTTTAAAAGATGTCTTCAGGTTTGGGCAGTATGTTCCCGGTTTATATCGCTTTCAACATTAAAAGATGAAAAACATTCTTTGGGCAAAAATCTGTAAATAAAATTTAAAAAATATTAAACGTTACGCAGATTTTGTGTATAAAGTTCATGTTCAAGACATTATATATATTTGAAAAATCAATTATTTACAAAACCGTAAATATTTTGTTACTATTAATTGTACATATTAAATACAGATATACAAACATCGTCGGGTGATTACTTCTTTTGCGCATGGCTCATTTAAAAAAAATTGAGTTAGATTAGAAGACATCAAGCTCCAACCTTTCTTTATTTCCACAACTTTACAGTTTGCTAACCTTTATAAATCATTAAACTCTGAGATATTTACATTTATAGAACATAAATCAACAAATCAATAAAACTAAAATATGCGGCATGAAATAATAAAAAAGCAAAAGAATTTTCTTGCAAAAAACAAACACACTTCTTTGCCGCACTTTAAAGAAAGGAAAAAAATATATAAGTGCTAACTACTTTTTGCCTTTCTTTGGTTAAAGCTTAATCAGTATTATTATTTTATTTAAAAATTTATAAAAACTTAAGGTTTTATACTTTATTATTTTTATTTTATTTATTCTTTATAATTTTGTTCAAAAGCTCTTTGTTTTGCCGTGTGGCAAAAAAGTAATCACCCACTAAATAATATTTGTTGAAATAATTTTATTTAACTTACTTATGAATCACAGGCGATATAAGATCAGAATCTAATTTCTTTAAAATTGTTGGTCCCGTTAAAAATGAAACTATTGTTCCCACCAAAACCGTTGAAATAACACCAATTGGATTTATCCAGTGAAATGACAAACGGTATAGGGGAAAAACATTTGATTCATCAACGAGATTGGATGTAAAATTACTTAACATTGGCATATCACCAATCGGACAATCTGCTATGGAAACAGGTAGCTTTGCAGGTACAACCTTTTCTTGAGCAATTGCTATTTGCGAGCCAAAGGAAATCCAACCAGACATTACAACCCCAGCTAAGGCACCAGCCAGTGCACCCTTACTATTACTCCATGGCACCAACATGCCTAATGTGAATAAACCAAAAGTTGTTCCAGCGGCAATGGATGTTACTGAAGTAGCCACACTTAATATGCCGCTCAGTTGTTCTAAGACAAAAACAAGAGATACAGCTGCACCGCCAAGAACAATAATACAACTCTTTACCAGAATTGAGGAAGCCTTTTCAGATAATTTCAAATGAAAGCACCCTTTGGCAATATCTTCCAAAACAACTGAAGACGTGGAGTTTAAAACAACAGATAACGAACTCAAAGCAGCACCAAATACACCAGACACAAAGAGACCAGGTATACCGTGAATGTTTCCTACAGTCTGCATCACATAAACGGGTAAAAGTTGGTCGTCATGCTGAAAATAATTTAAAAACAAACTTAATATATAAAGGAACAATGTTTGTGACCGATTTATTATCATCATACAGCCCAAAATGCGTAAAGCTAGAGACTTAAAATTTGGAATGCGGCCAGAAAGGGAATCACCGGTATGTTAATTTCTCCTAACCTATACACGATATAAACAAAATTTTTAATTCTGTATTTTGCTTGAAATTTAATTGGACCCGTGTAAAAAAAGGGTAAAAATTATATGTATGCTGAAACTTTTTCTGTACTTTTGTAACAATACTTTACTCATCTTGTCAATATTTCGATACAGCTTACATAGCTCCATTTTGTAACTTCTTAACCAAAAAGGATAGTCGGGTCTCAAGAAAACATAAATTTCTTTTTGGTAGAAATATTGAACCCTAAGGGGAGAGACTCCCGAAGTGATTTTGAGTCGATCGCTATAATTGAGGCTAGTGGTTGGACTAAACGCATTACACTCCTATCACGTATGTAAATGAAGTGTGAAAATACTTAAAAATTTTGTTCGGCTTTGAAGGAGTTTGGTAGGTTTGTAGACAATTTTTCAGTTGCAACACTGCTAAGTACACGTGCTTAACCCTTCTGCATTCCTTTGCTTAAATTGACCCAATTTAATTTTTAAACTTCCATTATTGTTACTTTATTGATACAAATTCGTCACGAAATTTTTATTTATCTTAAAGAGGAATATAAATAACCATTTAGCAAGAAAATTATAAAAATAGTTTGTTTTAACTATGCAACTTTAAATAAACTTATTTTGCAACAACAACAACATAGTTGAATTAACTGTTATATAAAGATTGACACTCGGGATAGATGTGCAATACATTTCATTTCAGGTGTTTTTTTAGTTTATGCTAAGTTATTTAAAGTTAGAGTTGTGGTATGCAACTACAATTTTTAAACTTTTTCCTCTTAACATTTATCTGTTTGATTGTTTATTTAATTATTTTTCCTATTTTTCTTATAATTTTTGGACCATTTTATATGCTGTTACTTTGCCCGATCGTGTGACACACATAAAAATGCATTCTTTGCTATTTTTCTTATAATGGAATTGCTATTTTATTGTATAAAACCATAAGCATGCACATACAGCGTGTAAGTGTATGTTTGTAAATTGTTATTTTGCTTTAATTTCATCCCTTTACAAGCTTAAATTAGTAGTTCTTAGGCTATTAAACTACATTTGAAGATATTATGTATCACCCCTTCTTAAAAAGAATAATATTTTGTATGGGGGGTACCTTTTCCCCTGCCCCAATCCTAAAATTATTTGGCTCAAAGAAAAAATTTGTTTAAAATGACTTTCACAATATTTAAAGCAGACAGCGATAATAGTTCATAAAATATTCTCTCAAATCGATTTAATTCGTATGGGCGGTACTATGCCCACTTAAAGTAGAAAAATAAAATATGGCATATACATATGTTCGTTCCGGATTGATAAAAAATCATCCAAATCGGATAAGTAGTTCCGGGGAAAAATTAAGACATACAAAAAAGTTTTTCTCATATCTGAACTTGGACCTTTAAGACTGAACTTTTAGGCTAAGTATCAAAATATTCTGGCCGGTTTTTTTTGAAATTAAAAAAAAAACAAAATTTATTAAAATAAAATATCCTGGCATACCTTTATTAAACCAGAAGACATGGGATCACAGTCTTTATAAAAGTTGTACACTAGCAAACCGGCAAAACAGCATACCGATACAAATAGAATAATACCAATCGTAAATATAGCCACAGACCACTGTGCCTTTCTCAGTGATGGCAAGGACATATATCGCTGTACCATTGTTTGATTTACCGAATTGAAAGATGTCCAATAAAAAAAACCACCAATCAAAACACCCCATAACGTCTGACGATCAAACGGTGACAGATTAATACTTCAAGAAAAAATTAAAAAACATTCATCTATAAAACTTATAATTCTATTTGCATAAATAATATAAGTTTATTACTTCGCAAAAATTAAGCGGCCACCTTGAGATGCATTATAAAAGATATTACCAAAGCCATGTGCGTATATTGCACCTAAAACAACCACAACCAATACTGAAAAAAACATGACCAAAATTTGCCAAGCATCTGTGTGAACTACGGCTTTAATTCCTCCCTACAATAAAAAAAAACGAAAATAAAATTAGTTTTGAGTTTAAGTTCATATATGTAAGGCAAATCATAATACTTACGATTAATGTATAAAATACACAAATTACACAGATCGTACTACTTATAATGTGAATGTTTATACCGGTAACTAAAATTAAGAAAATTAATTTAAAAAAATCATTAAACTTATACATATAAAACATTAAAGTTAAGTGAAATACCTAATTAAAATAAATTCATAAAATAGACACTGGTCTCAAAAAAATCAAATATTCGAAATTTAAGTAAGTAAAAATGCTTTCTCATTGGCAAAACTGTATTCTACAGTAGAATCCCGATAATTGGAAATTCAAGGAACCGGGGAAAAAGTTTAAATTATCAAGAGAGAGATAGAAAAAAAAATTAACGAGAGTTTAACTTAAAGTATTAAGATAACCAGCTGATATTCAAACGCAAAATACTTGTTGCTTGGATTGTAAAACGTTTTTATTATTGCACCCATCGTAAAAATACAAAGATGAGCCTTAAGATTTCATAAAAAACTATATTTTGCCTTTTGCAAAAGCAAACACTAAATTCCGCAAATATGCAAAAGCAACGAAATTTTATTTTGAATTTTAGCAACTGTTGATATTGTGGTGTGTGCTAAAAGCGTTAAATATTTAGGGAATTCACAAGCTGTCCGATTGTCATAATGTTATAAAATTTAACAATGGTTTAAAACATTGTTGTTGTCTTTCACACAAAAATAGTTCTAAAAAAATACGTCGTATTGTATGTTTATTAAATTTTTAACAATTCATATTTACATATGTGGTACATCTGCGCCGAGTGTCCAATAGTTGGTAAAGGCTTTTAAACCATATGGAAATTTCATAAAATTATGAATATATGACATAATAGAACACCTTGTGAATCCCTTAAATAACTAAGGCCTGGAACAGAATAAAGCTAAAAAACAGTTTAAATTATCACGAGATACAAATTAACGAATTTTAAATTATCAAGAGTCGACTGCCAGTGATATTATTCCTGAGTGCTATGAAATGCTTTAATGCTAAATTCTAACAGATTATAATATTTATTTTATTAAAATATACGTTTCCATTTTGTGGTGGCTAGAAATTTAGTTTTTTGTGTTTTCATTATTATGGGATGATAATTTTTCTCATTTTAACCAATTTACAAAAAAGTAAAAAAGCACGGTGCTATGTGTGCTTTATGAGTTTTCGTTTTATTTATTAGTTGAACTATTTGTTTTAAGACAATTTTTTATTTTCTTTATCAGGCTCAAGTTCAATGCTATACTAAATTCTCATTTATTTGCAAATGAAGAAATTAATATTTTTAGTTTTTACTACTTTATTAGCGTTAGTTAAGAAAGGAAATTTTATTGAAAAAACAAGATTTTTACCGATACTAGCCGAGTAGAATGCATTTTCGAAAAACAGCTACGATTTTCATCATCAGTACTCTTTGTTCGGTTGTTAGTTTATTAATTTGGTAAATTAATAGACTAAAATTTTCTTTCTTAACTAACGCTAATAAAGTAGTAAAAACTAAAAATATTAATTTCTTCATTTGCAAATAAATGAGAATTTAGTATAGTATTGAACTTGAGCCTGATAAAGAAAATAAAAAATTGTCGTAAAAAAGCACACCTATTGTAAATCTACAGACATTTTACAAAGTTTTTATTAAGAAAATTTTTTGGCTTTACAACTATTTAAATTTAAAAAGCGATATTTTGGTCCTAAAAAATATAGATATATATCGTCACAGAAAATGCAAAACGCTCTATCTAACAAACAAATTAAAATTTACTTTTTTTTTAGTTCTAGCCTTTAAAATGTGTACGCCATTTCCAAAAATTCTTTTTTTCAAGCATAAATAAATTTGTTGAGTCTTTTTAACTTTTGATGTATGTATATAGTAAAAATTCGTGTTAATTGTAAATATATTCTTCATTTAAACAAAAATGCTTGCTCCTTCTAAAATTTTTTTAAATGTTAGGATAGGGCGTTTTTCATTTTCTGTGACGATATAAAATGTATATAAGGTCTTTGAAATACACAATTCGATTTCTTTTTCACTTTATTAGTTGAGAATGACAATATTGAAATTTAATTTCACTTATATTGGTCGAGTGAAATGTATTTTACATACATATCAGTGTTGCCACCTTAGGTGTAATTACACATTTCATGTGTAATTTTTCGTTTCATGTGTAGCCCATGTGTAATTGGTTGCATGTGTAATTCATGTGTAATTTAAAATTTTATCGTTTTTGATAATTATTGTTTTTTTATATAGTATATTAGTATTTAAAAACAAGTAAGACCGCTATTTTCGGCTTTGTCGAAACTAATATGCCCTTTACGTTGATCTTTTTATAGCCATCTGATCTGACCGAGATATTTCGTAATGGCAATATTATAACAAAAATGCTTCGTACTAGGTTTAAAGTCGATAGCTATTCTAATTTTAAAAATAGAAAACTTTTGTATGTATAATAGAAATACCATGTAGAAGGTTTGAGGCCAACATTTTTTAACTTATTTTGTATTAAAAGTTTAATAAAAGTTTTTCATTCGTATTGGTGCTGCCCATCCATTTGCTCCTATCAAAATATTTTTTTCCAAAATGTATGCATTATTGTCCAATTACTTATTCTGGAACATTTGAAGTCGATAGATGTTATAGTTTCCGAAATATAGCGCATCAAAAATTTTACAATAACTGTTAATTTGAATGGGGGTTGCTCCTCTCCCTGCTCTAATCCAAAAAATTTGTTTTCCAAAATGTAGGTATTATTGTAAAATTACTTGTTGTAGAACATTTGACTTTTATAGCTGTGATTGGTTAAAATACTTCCCAAAATTTGGGCTTCTACATGAATAGTTTTTCCCTTAATTTAGGTCCCTATCTTCAAAGTATCCGTGCTAAGCCTTGTGGCTAAAGTGGCTGTATTTACTGAGATATAATGGATTGGGTCCTAAGAAATTGGGTTATTTTAGAGTTTTGCTTGCATTTCGGTCAATGGTAAACTGTTTATGCCGATTTTAAATAGCGATTAAATCAGGTATATTTCTGATCATTTTCTGAGCGACTTTTTTATTTTACGTCTGGAAACTTGATTTCAAAAGACAAACAGATAGACAGACATGGCTTTATCGACTTATCTATCTATTAACGGGGTCTAAAATAAATATTTTAAAAACTAGAAATGGAATCACAAACTCATATATACCCTTATCACTATGTGAACGGTATAAAATTTAAAAAAAAAATCGTTTTTTTTTTAACAAAAAGTACATATATGTTCCCAACAAAAATTTTGAAGTAATTAGTCATTACGAAATTCTTATTTTTAAGTTACTATTACATACCATCTGTATAACTAAGCAGTTTTTAGATAATGAGTTCGCTCTTATCCAAAAATAAGGCAATTAGTTTCAGTTTGACAATCACAGAAAAGCACTTTAAATGCAACAATAAGTAACTGGGGGCAACAAAAAAAGATTATTATAATGCCAATAAAGCAATAGCTTATTTAAGTTTCTCTTTGCAATCGAGCATGGTAAGTACTTATTTAACTTCCTTTGTAAGCGAGATGGTAAGTACTTGCCTCCAATGTCATCGCCATGTTAAATAATGCGTTAATATGCTACTGAGTAAGTGTTTTTTGAATTTTTACTAATTTCAAAGCAAGTTTTGCTGGGTTATTTAATTTAGAACAAAAAACGCGTTTTTTAAAAAAGTGCATGTGTAATTTGTAATTTCATGTGTAATTTTGGGTTGATCCATGTGTAATTTAACATTTCGTCGGTGGCAACACTGATACATATGTATATTTAAAACTTACCTTGATTAAATGCTAAAGCAGGTACATATAAAATAATTGGCAAGAAAAATATCTGTTTAAAAAATAAAAATTTAATTATTTTTTATTGTGTTGATGGGAAAAACTTTGCAGTACCCACCTCATCCATGACAAACATGATTGATGCTATACTTCGTACTGCCGAACTAAATCGCATCTCTAAGTACTGAAAGATAATCAAAAATATTGAATACGTTTATTTTAAAGAAGCAAACAACATGTTTAACCATAATTAATTTCATACTCTTATTTACTTCTTAATACAATTGCTTAAGTATCTAGCCAAATTTTCACTTTCTGTAAGTTATATCAAAGAAACCCTTATATACATTATAAAATCAAGGTGTAAGTTTGTTTGTTTTTTGTTTGTCACGCAATCACGCCTAAACGGCTGGACCGATTTTTATGAAATTTAGAATATATGTATGTAAATACTTCCAAGCCTTGAGTGTGCGATAGGCTATAGGTTTTGATGCACCGATTTTTTTTAGGATTTTGTACGCCTATATGTATAAGGCCTCTAACAAAAAAAATTTTGAGGTAAAAAAGTAGGCGGGCCACGCCCCCTAAAACAAAAAACATATTACAGGTACCTCTGCCAGACCGATTTTTTTCGAAATTAACTTGCACATTAACGGCTTCTAAAGTTGAAATTAAACTGTTGATACTGTTACTTTTACTGCACCAATTTTTTATTAAACTTTGCACACATATGGAAGGCCTCTAATTTTAAAATTCTAGGGGCAAAAAAAATGGAGGTTGTCGCGCCCAATTAAATCTTCATACTAGTTCTTCTATTCTTGCGTTTTTATGAAGCTCAAAAATGGACCGATAATGTTTATTTTCGGTACAATAATGAGTGGCATAAATATGGGCAAACATAAAAATTTATGTGAATGAAGATAGAGCAATATTTTAGCCAGTTATAACCCAAAACGCTTAATACAGGAGGACATTTGTATGCGGGCTAGATCGAAAAATAAACTAATCATCACCAGAA
Source organism: Melanophora roralis (assembly GCA_963583895.1). Classification (NCBI taxonomy): domain Eukaryota; kingdom Metazoa; phylum Arthropoda; class Insecta; order Diptera; family Rhinophoridae; genus Melanophora; species Melanophora roralis. Next base: position 65,053,468 of record OY757188.1, read on the forward strand.
ACAACATGATTTGTTCTTATGCCAAAAACCTTATCTGTTCCAAGTTTTTCGAAGCCAATTGAGTTTTTATCTTAGAAGATTTATGTATATGTTTTTGTTTACAATAAAAAAATACACATAAATCGTCTAAGACAATCACTCAATTGACTTAGAAAATGGTACATTACATAAACCACAGAAGTTTTGTTTCAATTCGGTTTATGTGGCAATGACCAACAGAGTCTAGTTATAGAGTAAATATGTATACGCATTTTATTTTTGTAAAAATGAAATTGTGTCAATACAGTAGAATCCCGGTTTCCTTTCGTTAAACTGAAAAATTCGTAAACCGAACTTCTTTACGGTGTCCATTTTATTTTGGCCACAACAAAAAATCTAGGTGATCGGCTTTTTTTAGCATCGACTGTTTAGCAAAATAGAATTTAAAAGAAAAATTAAGGTTTTGTAACGATTTTCATTTTGTTAGGGGATTCGTTAAAGCGAAAGAAAATCGGCGATCGTTCGTTATATAGGGCTATTAAAATTGAAAACTTGGAATTTGCTTATTCGTTATAACAGATTTTCGTTAAAGCCAGTATTCGTTTTACCGGGCTTCCACTGTATTTAACGAATTTAAATGTCCTGATATCGAAATATAAAGAACTGTAGGATTAATGCGCCTTTAAACATTTTGAGTTCTAAAGTTTTCATTATAAATATACAAGGAAACTTTAAATAATTTTTTTTAAGTATAAAATTTATAAATTTTGTTTTTTGGACAGAGCTATTGTTTTCGGAGTTAAAAAATATTTATTTAACTCTTTTGTTGTGAATATTTTTACTCAAAATATTAACAAAAAATTATTTTTTCTTTATTTCAAGTTGTGTTTTTAAAATTAAGTAAGTACAACTAAATAATTAAAAAAATTTAAATTACATATTATGAAAATTTACATTTTTTTTTCAAAATAAAAAATTTAAAATTTTACTTTATTTCGAAGGATCATTATATCTGTGACAAATACATACATATGTATGTATGTATATGTATTCAACTTAAAAACTTTTGAATCCCATAACAATAACGCTTTTTCATAAAAAATTGTATTACAAACACATTGAAGTTCTTAATAAAAAAGGCGTATCTAACAAAAGATCAAAAGCTGTATTTACACCACCTGAGTTATCATCTGAGTTGCACAACTAAGCAATATTTACACTACCTAAGTTCTCATCTGAGTTGAGTGTCAAAAAAATAAGGTTTTTAGGTAAAAATTTTAGAGAAGTAAACAGAGGTAGTCTTGGTTTTTAGCTTATGTATATCTCGGTCAGTTGAGGTGATTTTACTGGATTTCAATGCCGGTTTTCTCGCAGATATTTCTGATAGTTTGGTACCCTTACGGGTCCATGCGACATCGGGGGGATTCAAAAAGTTAATTTACCCATAACACGGACAGACAGGCAGACGAACATCGCTAAATCGACTTCCCTATCCATAAGGACCAATAAAATATATACATACTTTATTGAGTCGCAGATGAATATTAAAGAAATTACAAACGGAATGACAAACTTATATATATCCAAATCACTTATGTGAAGAGTATAAAAATGTTAGTTTCTTCTCCTTGTGTTAATTTGTTTATTTGTTAGAAATGCTTTTTTTTAAATAAAGTTGACACGACGTTGTATAACTGGACATGGTATAAACCATAAAAATTTAATTAGTTTTGCAATGAATAAAAATAAAAGCATGTATCAACGTTTTGTGTCAAACATTTTAACTAAATGTATTTGTCCTACATAAATGTATACTTACATACAAATGTATGTTATTGAGTGCGTATGAACCAACTATCATATAAAAATTAATAAGATACTATCGAAAGATTACTGAGCAACATAAAGAAAGTCAAACTTTACAATTCTCACCGCTAATGCCTTGCTCTCATATCTTGTTAAAATCAGCAGCCGTCAAAGCGGGGCTTTAAATTAAATTATTATGATGCTTTTAGACGGATTGTATTTTACATATCACTTGTCATTTTTGCAATCTATATGTTATTGCGTTTGTCAGACAAAAAATAGTTTTTAAAGATGAAAATAAATTCTTGCTTTAACATGTTCATCAGTATGTATGTAAGTATGTATGTATTTAGTATGACATAACCTTTAACACATCAGAAAAATCTTTCCCTAACACTAAAATTATCTTTTTGAATTACGGCAAAAAGTGTATTTGTTTTGTGCAAACAAATTTTTTGGTTTTTTCAAAAGTTTTCGCAGTATTTGTTTTGACGAAATTTATTTTAAATGAAAATCTTAATTCAATTTGTTTTCCATCAAGTTTCTTAAAAATTAACCTGTGTGATTGTGTTTAACCCTTAACCTTAACATAATCTTACTTACATACCGTTAGCTGAAATGCAAAACCACGTAACTAACAAAAAAAATCCAAATCGATAGTTTAAAATCTTTGATTATGTTTTATTACAAGGCAATGAATTTTTGTATTGTAGTTATAAACAAAACAGAAGCCGGAAAAAACAATTCACAAGCACTGCCTTTGTAATTAAAAAAAAATGTTTAGCTTCTCCTGTAAAATGTTAAAAAAATGTAGTTACGTGGTTTTTCATTTCAGCTGACGTCTTGTTACACACGTCCCCTCCTATGGTTATGGTCAAAGCTGGGCTTGAAGGTATGAAAAAATATTTTCGCGAGAATTTGACTTGGCTTTCCTCTAAGGTCGGTCGATGTGCTTAAAAATAATATTGAGGTTTGTAATCGAAATAATAAACACACCTCTATTAAAAATTCATGTCTAGAAATTGAAAACAATATCCTTCACAAGACCCTCAGTCTTTAAATTAACGTTTTATTTTTATCAATCTGATGACTTTTGTCCGTTAAACTAGTTACCCGGTTCTAATACTTTCTTATTCGCAAAATTTAATACAGATGATGTGTTTTAAAACTTCTTAAGTATTAAATCGAATGCTGTCGGTATTAGTAATATTCCAAAATTAAGTTTTTGAGGATTCTATGCACCTCATAAGAAAGGCATATATTACACATTTTTAATGCCATTATAATGGCTTCAACCTTTTCCCGTTAGAAAAACAGTAAGTAGTGTGACTCGTTTGTCCAATTAGAATTCTGCCGTGCTTCTCAAAGATCTTCGAACGTCTAGTCGCCAATCCGATTATTAGATATTAAAATTCAAATATTCTCGCTAGTGATTGTCATTTTGGGTTTCGTAAGGGCCACAGAGTTTAACATGCTCTTAATACGTGGCCTTAGAATTATCTAAGGCTTTTGATACAATAAATTATACCAATTTGGTAAATAAATAAGTTTTTTTTTGGATTTAATTATATTAATTTGATATTAAACATCTAAGTACATACGAATCTAGATTTGAATTTAGTAATATTATAACATTCATTTGTAAGAGTGGTTGTTTTTTATATTAGAATTGTGATACCAATTATTAATTAATTATTTATAACTATAAACACACTTTTGTAAACTATTGACTATATACTTAAGTCACATAATAGGCTCGATTAATTAAACATCTAAGTAAATAAATAAATAATTGTGTGGAAAACGTATCCCTATGACCCTACCCTATCATGTGTAGTAATAGAAATTTTTATAACTTCATTTAAGGACTAGAAGTTTAAACTGGTTTTTCTTAAAATGAAGTTCTGTTAGCATAGCGGACTTTGCAGGTTTTTTTTTTAATTTCTATGTACAGAATTACATAAGTACTCACAAAATAAAAGGTTTAAACTGAGCCAGGTTTGTCGTGACGAAGTCGTAAGAAAGTTTGCCTGGAAATATCGAACAGCCGCTACGAACTTTTTATAATGTCGAAACATTTGATTTGGTGGCTACGTTTAACCAAAGACTATAGACTATAAATATATAGTCTTTGGTTCAACGTTTGGTTAGTTTTCTTAAACGTTTTAATTTTTTTAGACAATTTTTATTTCTGTGATATTTTGTCAGTTTTTTTTTTTTGTCTTCTTCGTCTTGTACATATTTATGTAAAAGTCATTAACGAGTAAAAAAGATTCGGCGTGTTAAAGTTTAAAAATTATTTTACAGATACTTAACCTCATATGAAGATCCAACACGTAGTGCTGCAAAAACTGGTAAATACACTGTGGACACAACAATGGCCATTAAAAATATAGCCACAACAATAAGCCAATATTGAGTTCCGAAATTATAAATTTCAGACACTGTTCCCAAAATTGTAACACCTGAAACGTAGCTGGTAACATGCACAATAGAAGAGTATTATTTTATTGAATTTTCTTTAAAATTTATCACTTACCTACCAACCAAACTCATTGCAACCGGAAATATTTTTAATTTCCTTGAACCCAGTAGATATTCACTCATTTTTGTTGAACCGAAATTTGTTTTAGTCTGATCCCTAAACTCGACATTTTCCTGTTGTATTTCTTTGGCAATCTTTTCTTTTCTGTAAAAATAGAAATCGAAGAGATAAAACTTAATAATTTAATATAATATTTGTGTGGTTATGAATGAGGAAATATTTAGTGGTAATTTTAATGTAGCTTTTTATAGACTCACTTTGATTAAATAATAATTTCGCTTATTTACTTTAATAGAGTCATTTGTCACATTATAAATAAGTTCCTTAAACTTACGAAGTTACAACCTTTTTTCTAATAAACGAAAAATAAATTAATGTACTTATGCTTGGAAAAAATTTAATTTTTAACAAAACAGCTCCGTTTACTTTAATTAAGTCTGTTTCCGTACTTCATATTGGGGCCTTAAGATCCCGTGCTCTAGAATTAGGTAAATGAGAGCGGTTTTGACACAAATATTAAGTTCTTTTTAAACGGGTACACTTTTATAAATGTCAAACTGTAATCCGTTTGATATAAAATTTTAATAACACACAAAATCTGCTTACAGCCAAGATTCAACACAGAAGCGGCGAGCGTTTTTTACTTGTGAACGGTTCTCATGTTCATACAATACCAATGAAAGAAACCGAAATAACGCCGCAGAAAAATGCCACGCTTGGGTAATTTTATTTTGACAAGGCTTTAGGAATGAAAGGGAAAAATACATAAACAATTAAATAAAATTGATAATTCTTGATACAAAATATTATTGCGTTTTGCACTCTTTGATAAGCAGGGACTGAAAATAACAATTATTTTCGAATTTTTAAAGAAGCAGACAATTTATCGAAATAAGCGAAAAACTGGGCTTGTAAAAAAATACGAGTTGGGGCCTTTCAATATAATGGTGACGATATATAGGCAATTCCATTGTGACGGGTGTGACAATAAAATATGAACTAATTTATTTATATTCCCATCATTTTTATTATCATATAGACGTAAATTCATCGATTTTTTTTAAAACAAAAAACGACTTTTCGCCATTTTGGGCCGTTTTACGTGAAATTTATCATATAAATTTATTTAAATTAACAAATTTTTGTTACTTTTTTATTTGAAGCGGTTACGACGCATATTTATTTAAACCTTTATTTCTTCAGGTTATTTATAAACTTCTTAGAGATAATTTTTTAATTGTCTTCAAACATATCTAAACAATTTGTACTTTTTAAGGTTCTTTCTTTTGATACTTTTTTATCTGCACATTATTAAATTACCTTTTTATTAATTTGTTTAAAAAAAGCCTACTAAAATAGGTTAAACATGAAAATAATTTTAATGCGGTGTGTAAACCAAATAGTTATCAGTTAATATTTATTACAATTTCTTTAAAAGGCAAGTATATTTACCTAAAATATCCATAATAAATGCCGGTGCCAGTTGATAAAATAATCATAAGTACGAACACTAAGTAATCTGCCCAATGAAAATGGAAATTTTCAAACGTTTGATATTTCTTCATCTGGAAAAAAATATTTAAGAAATAATATCCATGTTTTACACATTATTTAATAAAATATACTTTAATGCATAGCTCTCATATTTAGTCTTTTTTTTTTTTTTGTTTAGAAAAAGTTTATAAACCAGAATTTGTATGGAAATTTCGTATTATAAACTTTTTATAGGGCCGTTACTTTGCACCAACCTATACATACATATGAACATACATACATACATATATGTATATGTTAAAATGTTGAAAATAATAGGTATAACTTGTTTTTGTAAAATGTCTACTATCAACCAGTGGAGCAAAAGTAGAGACTTGTTAAGAACTTTTATCCAAAAATTAGCATATATTCTTGTCTACTGATATAAGGGATAGAACACATTGTCCGACGTCTTGTGAGGCAATTCAGGTCAAGTCTTCTCTCTGCCTATGTGGTATGGAGTAAGGTTAAGGTAGTCATTATACCTAATGCAGGGGGGAGATCTAAACAATTAAAATTTCAATTGAATTTGGGTTAAATAGAAGATATTTACTACCAATGCTCAGGACGGAACAAAGAGTGCTGATAAGAAGTTGTAGCGTGCCCTGAAAATGCATTCCACTCGGCTAGTGTCGGGAAACTAAACATTTTCAAGATAATTCTTCAATAAAAATCTTCTCACAATAAAATTGAACCAATTAGTCTGATAAACTATAAGGGAAATATGGAATATTTTTGTTAGCTTTGTACTGGTTCCAGTTTTTAAGCCATGCCAATAAATACTGTTTACCAAGAATAGCCGCTTTGAGCTTAAATTAATTAGATAATAATTAACAATTTATAGAAGGTCGCTAAAAATGAAAACAGTATGAGTCAATTTATTAAATGAAATATGTATATAAAATATAAGGTTTCGAAATGATACTTAATACACTACCATATCAGTGGACTTGTAACAATAAAGTCACACAGTCACAGAGGGTTAAATTAGTTTTTTTTCATTGCTCGCACTTTTTGATTTCCCGAGGAAAACGGGAAATTTTTGAAATATTCCTGGGATCTCGTTTCATCGTAACAAAAACTTAACTTGCTTTAAAATGGAGGTTTTATTAAATAACGTAAAATAACACCTTGAAAATTTATAAAAATTTGTAGGCTTTACGCAAAAATACATACATACATATGTATGTATGTACATACATACACATGTTTGTTTTATTTTTCTGAAACATTAAGGCCATCCTTTAAATACCCTCAAAATCTTTTTTTTTGTGAAACTTTTGATATACCTATATAAATTTCTCCTGAAACAAAATTTATATATAAAAATATATACATAAAGCTCAAATAGCTGCTTTTAAAACGTAAAAGAATCAAATTCTTTTTTAATTTGTATTTCCCGAGATCCCGCTACAAAAATCCCGGGGAGCGGTAAACATAAATTGAAAGTCCTTTTCTATTTACTAACGCCATCTAGTGTGTAGCGCTTAAGCCATCTATCATATTGGTATTTAAGGATACGTTATTTTTAAATGTACAATTTTTAAATTGTTAATCACCGTGCCAATGTGTGTTTTATACGTTTTATTTATTTATAGTTGAACTATGTTTTTAAGGCAATTTCATTTTAATTAGGCTCAAGTTCAATACATACTTACTAAATTCTTATTTATTGCAAATTAAGAAATTAATATTTTTTTCGTTTTCATTCTATTAGGGTTAGTTAAGAAAGCTTTGATTTAGTTAGTTTTAAATGGAAAAAACTTCGTGTCGGCTCACCACGGTACAATAGGCCAGTGGGTTAAACGGCTGATGCTTACAATCAAATATAATAACTAACAGCCGAACCAATAGTACTGATGATGAAAATCGTAGCTGTTTTTCGAAAATGCATTATACTCGGCTAGTATAGTATCGGTACAAAAAACTAGTTTTTTCAATAAAATACTCCTTTCTTAAATAACGCTTATAGAGTGAAAACTAAAAAATATTCATTTCTTCATTTGCAAAAAATTAGAATTTAGTAAGTATTGAACTTGAGCCTAGGTTAGGTTAGGTAGATCAGGCAGCCGTTAAAGAAAAGGATACCGCTCACTTAGGTCCGCTTAATTCGGTCCCTTTGTGTTACCTGGAGAGGCAAATAGAATAGGTTGAGATGGAAGGAAAGAAGAAATTTAGAGAAGGATAAGAAAGAAAGAAAGAACAGAAAACTGAAGCAGACTTACCAGGGTCTCTGTTGGGAATCGAACCCACAACCCCAGACTGTTAGACTCGTGCACTAACCGTTGGTCTACCGGGGCACTTAAACCTAAATAAAAATTAAATTGTCTTAAAAACAAATAGTTCAACTATAAAAAAACAAATTTTTAATATTTTTAACTGAATTGCGTTTGTTTACAAAAAGTATTTACTGAAGAACACAAATTGAGAGCTTAAAGGGACAGTTGTTCATTTACTGAGTATTTTGATTCTTTTACGGAACACTTTTCTGTTGTAAAATTAGATCAGAACAAAGTTTTTCTAATGTAAGCCAAAAAACAAAGAGTAACAAAATCAATTTTTATTGGCTAAAAATATGTATTTGTATATATGTTTGTATATACATATACATATGTATATAGAAAAAACATAAAAATAAATAAAAATTCTTTCTAAAGTTACTATTTTTGTATCTTTAAAAATACAATGTGTGCTGGTCTGATTAAGTTAAAATTTTTTAAAAGTTTGTTGTTCGCGTTCTTTTTGTTACAAAATTTTTTTCTGGATGTACTGAGACAAAATTTGTTAATGTACATTTTTACTTAAAATATAAAAAAATTATTCAATTTACAGTCTTGACGTTTCGTTTGGGAATCAAATCAAAAAATTACAGAGAATAGGTATTTTAAGCGCTGATTTTATTATGCAAATGATTGATTGAAGTAAACGTTTTGTGCTTGTTTTCATTACAGTAACAATCACATTCCAATTTGTAATTTTTTATATAATGCAATGGTAAACAACTACAAAACAACTGCATTTAAACAAAATCAATCTTTTACAATAAAATATACCTATGTACATATGTATGTATGTACCTAGTATAAATAAAGAAAAAAGTTATTGAGTAACAATTGATTTTAATTATTTTGTTTTTCCTAAGTTAAAAAGGTTACTTCTTAGTTAAGCAATTGTTTACAATAAAAAGATTAAATTCACAGAAATAAAACAAAAATAAAAGAAAACAAGCAAAAACGCAATATTCGGCTGTGCCGAATCTTGTATACCTTTCACATTGGTCTTTTTTTGTACACCTACATATATAGTCATCTGATCCGGCTTAATTTTTTTAAACCGAATATATAATAAATTACTTTGTAACGGGTTTGAAGTAGATATCTATTATTGTTTTAAAAAAGAAAACTTAAAAAAATAGATCGTATGAATGGTGGGCTACTTCTCCACTTGCTTCTTTCCAAATATTTTTTTTAAATAAACTTTTCTGTAACAGGATTGAAGTCGATAGCTCTAATAGTTTTCCAGATGTAGCGCATTAAAAAATTTTTCAAAATTATTGCAATCTTTAAGGGAAATAAAAGAATACAAACTAAATAATGACACTTTTTGGCTTTCTTTTTAATATATTTTTTCGTTTTGTACCAATGCCCTTCCAATATCGTCAATTATCTCTACCTTTCGGTTAACTTTTACACAAAACATATGCATGAAAATATGTATGTATGTATTTATGTAAGATTAGACATACATTAATATTTATTGTATGTAGAATATTGTATTTAGAGAAGGCATTTCTAAAATGTTGAAAATATAAAAACATAAGGCGACAAAAATCTTAATGATAACAAAAACAAAAACAAAAATGCTATTAAATTTCAAAATTCCAAAAAATATATATGTACATACATACATATGTACATATGTAAATACTTCGATGTTTTTTTACATTGTCGATAATTATAAACCTACAATATTTTTATCTTCATTTAAGTTTATGTTAGTTGTTTCTCGTAATATATTTTGCAAATGTAAGATACGTTTTTTTTAAATAAGGCGACGATATGTGCATACGTAGTACATACATACATAAATACATACATATGTATATAGAATATATCCTGAAAAAACCTGCGAATTAGTGCCTGCAGTGCCTTTTTGACAAACATTGTCAACAAAGCGTCTATGTTTTTTATATTTTTTATAAAACGCTTTCGAAGAGTAGATGGCGAAATCCGAGCTGGATTTGAAAATGCATTCTACTCGGCTATTATGGGTAGAAAAGACTTGCTTTTTCAAATAAAGTTTCGTTTAACATTAATGGGAAATATTGTTTTCTTCTTAATCTAAATAGCTCCGCCTAGTTATATCCCATATTTCTAGCCAGTTCCAAGTCCAAATAAAGGAGGAGGGGTAGCCGATTAATCCAAAATGGTTGTGGTTTATTAAGCGTCTTGGAAAATAGGACGTACGCGAACATCCATCCTCTGAAAAATCAGCATGGTCCCAAATACTGATGAGACTTTGCAAGAAATGCAAAGCAAAATTAGATCAACCGGGCTAAAACTAACGAGTTCAAGCGCATTGCGAGGGCCGAAATCGCCAGTCTGCTGCCGAAGTCAAGTATATAACGCGTACAGATAGAGAAGCCTACTAAATAAACATCTATAAAAATGCGTAAATTGCAACAGGAGTGATAGTATGCGTGGAGTGTATAATGCTAAGCGGTAAACAAACTTGTACTACCGACGTTATTAAGGATAAATTTTTAATGATATCAGCAATACGAAGTAGTACGAGCTCTCAGCCCACCACCAAACAAACGCCGCCATACCCTTGGCCTGAAAGCTGACGACTGCCAAGAAGAGCAATTTCCACCTTCAAACTAAATTTCGGAGAAGTGCTTTGCGCATTATCCAATATGAAAAATTCGAAAGCGCCTGATCCTGAGGGCTTACCTGCAGAGTTGTTTGAATATGGTACCGAGCCTATCGCAGAAGCTCTTACACCCATAACTAAAAAGGTGTGCGTAGAGGAGCCAATACCAGGCAGCTGGAACGAAGGAGCAAGGTGACAGCGCCGAAAAAATGTGATCTGAGGCAATGCAACAACTAGAGAGGCTTCACGTTTTTAAATACCGGAAATAAATTGTTTCATTCCTGATTCTACAGCGTGTCTCTCCAGCTTTGAATACCATTTCGCGGGAAGAACAATTAGGGTTTTTGACCAGTAATATCATATGTGGACCACAACGCGTATTATTATCGAACAGTCCATCGAATTTAAAAACAGTCTTTATCTTCTTTTTGTAACTTCGAACCTGCCTTTAAGATTGTTTTAGGACCTGCACTTTTGGATGGATGCTCTGAGTTGTAAGGGAATCCCGGCAAAAATAATTCACCTTATTTGCAAATTATTTGCTGATCGGTCTAAAATCCCCTACTTTCTCCACCTCACGGTTTTTAAGCCGCGTGCGATGTTAGCATCAAACACACTTGTTAGGGGTAGCAGTCCCTGCGTCGAGAATTTTTAGAATACACGGGTAAAACCGTCCAATCCCAGTGACTTATAGGGCTGGCAATTATCCACCGCTATTTTACCCTATCAAGGCTTACCAGGTCCTCTGTTATATCAGATATATCCCCGGGCCTTTTAAAAACGACCCCGGATAGCTCTTCTGCAGCCTGCACCCTGGGAAGTGGGCACTCATCAACAATTCAAGGGTCTCTGAGCTAGACTCCGCCCACCGGCCGTCAGTTCTCTGAATGTATCCAAGTCCACTAAGATCCTTGGATAGTTTTCTCCTGAGCCTTGACATCTCGCTTACGAAGCCAATAGACTCACAGTACTACCATGAATCCATTTTCGCCCTCCTGAGATCGATTGAGGGATATCCTGTACCTTTCCCAATGACGAACATGGCTAAATCAAATTTACTTTCTATAAGGATCCATAATAGTTTATGGGGTCGCAAATAAATATTACGTCCACGAACGAAATAAATAAATAATCACTACATATGTATGTGAACACAGAAAGAAAACCCGCTTTCTAAAATCAAGAATTTTATTCTTGAATTTATCCAAAATCTTTTTAAGTACGATTCTTACTTACATTTTCTTAAATCAAGCCTATTCGGATTGCTTCAACAAATTAAGCAGAAAAAAGCTTATTGTTTTAATATATTATTTTACATTTGAAAACAAAGTGTCTCCGTGGCCTAGAGGTAACGCGCTTGTACTGCAGTGTAGAAATCCCTAGTTCGAATCGCAGCTTCGGTAAATACAAAAAATTAATTTTTTAAATTATAAATTTAAAGTATCTATAAAATAAAAATAAAATATAAAATTCTTCTTCTTTAATAAAGCTCCATAAGTCAAAAAAAATGACATTTCATTTTCGAATTAATCCAGTTTACGGCTTAAATCAATCTTTTTCACGCTTACATCAAGTATGGTTCCGAACTTAAATCAATCATTTTTTGGCTTAATTGTGGCTAAAAGTAAGAAATTCATACTTGAAAAATTTTACTTGGAGTAAAAAATTTCGTACTTGATTTAAGAAAAACCGTACTCACCGTACTTTTGACACCGCTATGGCTTGATTTAAGTAAAGTTTTCTTAGATAATTTTTTGTGTGAAGGGTATAAAAAACCCGAAAATTGAAAAAAATAACAAAAAATTGCTTAAACTTGAGCTAATCACCCGAGACTTTGTGGCTAGCCGCCATTCGCTCCGTTAGTCAGCTTTAACAGTTGGACAGACATTTTTTCAATTCTCTTTTGCACTTACCTTAAGCTTTCACACTTGAGAAGTCAATAGACAGACGAAATTTTTTAATTTTCTTTCATTCATTTCGCTTGTACTTTGAAATACACAGCCAAAACAATATAAAATGACGATGAGTTGAGAAAAATAACATAAAACAACAAGATGAGAATACGAAAAATAAGAAAGAGAAACGAAAAATGTCCAGCTCAGAAAGTGGTGTACGACACCATATGCCTTCTGACCCCTCGCCATCAGTTTTCGTCTGTCTGTACGCTGTCTGTCCAAGTGTAAAACGGCAGTTACGGCTTGTTTTTTCTGATGAACTTTTAAAAAAGTTGAAGTCCAAATTTATTTAAAACGTACAAGTGAGCCACTAGTTCCAATTTAACATATGTATGTAGGCATGGTCTAAAAAGAATTTTCTTTTCAATAGTCGCAATGTCTGCAATAGCTTCTTAAGACAAGAATTTTCGACAGAACCGACCCCGAAATTAAGTAAAATTTCTACTGTTCTAATGAATCAGAACGTAAACCAAATCCATCATTTTTTTTACTGAATTAGGAAAGGTGAAACGGAAACCCGAATTTTACATTCCTAGAGTTTTATAGAAAGTAAATAAGACTCCCATGTGAGGAAAGATTTGCTATTTATGTAGTAACAATAAGGCTGGAAACCGAATTTTTAAGATAGAATGTATGGAAAATAATTTACTTACTTTTTTCAAGGAAAGAAAGCGTTATAAACAATGAAAACAAACAAGAAGTTTGTTTACTTTAGGACCGCGGAGAAAACAACTAAGTAGGCAAGGTAATCGCAAATGTTTAATTTAATATTCGCTGCCGTAGAATTCATTTTTATTTTTGATTCAGACAGCTTAGGTGTTTTATTTTGGCAAAATACTTCAGATATATTTCCTCTAGATGAAATAAATTCGAATACGAATTTTAAAATAATTTTCTCTAAGCCAAAAAAAAAAGAAGCGCAACATGAACTAACCCCAATTAAGAACATGCAAATTAGTATACATAGTAAAAAGCGATTAAGTTAACGCAAAACCAGGATTTAATATGCACTGGAATAGACGAAATTTTCGTCTTGCTGTTATGCCATTCGAATTTGTCTCTCAACAATTTAAGTTTCGAAGCATTGAACGCTGATAATATTGGTAATATCTGCAAAACTTTCAAAGTCACCTTGAACTTTTTTTTTAAAAAAGAGAAAAACTTTAAGTGATATTTTTATTTATTGTTGAACTAATTGTTTTTAATACAAATTTTTGCTTTTTTAATTTGGCTTAACCCTGCAGAAATCAAGACTACTCCTTACATGCGTGTAAAGAGTAATCCACAAGGACCAAGACTAGTCCAAAAGTAATCCAAATATATGGGAAAACATGATCCATTTAACATTACAATGTGTACTGTGGTAAGTGTGGCACATGTCAAAGAGCCATCATGATGTGGGGTGGCCAGATCGTCGGCGGCGCTGGTATGCTCGCGTTAGCTCCGGCTAGAGCTCGCCAGATGGGGTGGTTCTTGCCGATTCTCTGGGCCTGTACTTACCACTAGCAACAAAAATGGCGCCCAACGTGGGGCCCGAAGCAATTTCATGGCCTAGAATGGAAAGAAAATAGTTAACTTTTGGTGATCTTTGGTTTTGGACGTAATTCCGGTTGGGTAAATCGAAGAGTCCTCAACTTGTCGCTTGCCTTCTAAACCGAAGATACTTTTTTTAACTACTTTTATGTTTCGGTCTAGAGAGTCTTACATGTTTTGTTATTTTGTTTTAACTGTGTTTAATTGCTTTTGACCGAAACGTAAAAGTAGAGCAATGCATTTTTTTTTTTGTACGGTATGAATTTGTTAAGCCGGCATGGTATTTTTCATCCACACATTTGTAAGTCCCGGTTTTGAGACCCCAATGGTCGGTATCGCGTTGCGACACTTGTTGTGGAGGAAATTGGCATGCAGGCTTACGAATTCATTAATCCCGATGCTAGTTTCACATTATGAGGCTTAAAAGCAAATGATTTTGAGTCAATATTTTTAATTGCTCATGATGTGGAAAAAGGATAGGGATACCTAGTTAAAGACAATAGCCCAAGGAATAGTGCTTGACTGAAATTTGTGTTTATACTTGCGTTTGGTAATTTTGCCTTGAGCATGTAACCAACAACCGGTAGTAGTAGCGAGTCCTATGAGTATTTGGTATATTAGCCAGCTCTGTAGTAGCAGCTCAAGTATTGGTGTTGGTCGTTTTGAGCCTATTCCAGCGTTTCCCAACATTTCATTCTAGGTCTGAATTCTAAATGGTTCCTGAAACGGTAAGGACAAATTATTATATCATGCACACACACAAGGAATTATTTTTGCGATACATTACCTTACAACAATTGGTTTCTCCGAAATACTGCCGCTTTATGAACCCAATTTGTTATTTTTATACCAAATTTTACTTTAAAATCTCGTCAGTAGATAATTGCTTTCAATTATTTTTGGTATTTTTGAATTTTTATTCTGTTGTTAATTTTTTCAGTTTGATTTTTTTCTTTTCCCTAATACATACATACCTGATATGTAAGTTGGTATCACCGATTTATAACTTTGGCCATTTTATAGGGTATTTCTTTTGTTTTCCTACATGGTTGTAACCCGAAGTGCCAGCAGAATCTCGTCAGATCACAGCAGCAATATGCCTACTACTAGGGGGATCGATACTATCACCACTGTGACGATCTCCTCAGTGACAAATACAACCTCAAGCTCACCAACTATGATCACCACCTATACTGCTGGTAACCCCACATATCCGGGAGAAATGGCTTCTCCAAACATTTCAGTTCGTTCAGATGGATCAGATAACACAGTAATCTCACCAGCATTTAACAGTATAACCGCCCAGAACATTCATCGGGAGGTGCGAGAAAGTCGACAGCTGGGAGCAGCACCTTTTAATAATGGTAGCATTCAACAGCTGGTTGAACAGTCAATAGGCCAGTGTCAAACTAGATTTATGAAGGAGGTAGATGACAAGATACAAAGGGCGCTGGATGACATCAAGCAGGTTCTGCTACAACAAGTTGTTCGTCCAG
The DNA here is from genome assembly GCA_963583895.1 of Melanophora roralis. Lineage (NCBI taxonomy): Eukaryota > Metazoa > Arthropoda > Insecta > Diptera > Rhinophoridae > Melanophora > Melanophora roralis. Next base: position 65,069,187 of record OY757188.1, read on the forward strand.
TACCAGCCCAAACGTCTAGGGCACCACTAGTCAATAGTGACCAGGCACCCCGATTTTCTCAATGCCAGCCGACCGCGTCTCAGCCACCAGTTGGTTTCCGGCCTTCTGTTGTGACTGGGATCGCCCAACAATTGCCACAACTGCAACAACAACCACCGCAAACCTGCATGCAAGTACCACCACCGTATTTGCCACCACCACCGTTAAGGCCAGCTCCACGGGAAGATATGGTCACTGGTAATCCGTATCAGTTCACACCGAACGTGACAGCCCTTTTTTTTTTTTTTTTTTTTTTTTTTTTTTTTTTTTTTTTTTTCATATAAACATTATAATCAATTCGTGTTTTATTAAAGCAAACTATTCTTTTTGCATTAAAGGATTTAAAACTTTAAACAATATAAACATAAAAAAAAATCCATTTCAACCAATTTAGGGGTAAGTTTTAATTTAATAACAAAAAAAAAATATTAAAGTATCTGTATAAATTCACATTAAGTTAATATTTAAATAACAAAAAAAAATCTTTTTAGGTTACGGACAATGGAGGTTGTCAAAATGGAGGCAGGTAAGTATATGTAATCAAACAAAAATTTAATTTAGGCTCTGATTAATCGTATTTCTCTTAAATCAATTTATTTTATTTCTTTTTCAGGACTTTTCTTTCTTTTCAGGTTTTTTTTTTTTCTTTTCAGGATTTTTTTTACAGGAATCGGCGACGTCCGTTACGTTTCGCTTTTACGGTCTCAACGTACTGGTAAGTATTTTAAAAAAATTTGATTTTGGAGCACTATATTTGACTTTGCTAACGTTTGTTGTTTTTAGGAAAGGACGCGTGTTCTCGCGACATTAAACCGCACGCACTTTGAGCTCAAATCACGGCGCGCGCACTCTGCCCACAGTTTACGCAGAGGACTGGGCTTCGGTAAGTCCTTAAAACACAAAGTACCAAAGTAAAATACCTACTTACGTTTTTTCCCTCTTTTTAGTTCGTCAGTCCTTGTTGGTGTATGTGTCCGGTCTTTCCTGTTACCTAACCTCACTTTCCCGCTCTCTCTGTTCAAGCAAAGTGTACTCGGCTGATGGGGTATTCTCCCGGACGTGGACCAATCTTCTGAATCTCTGCCAGTGGCTATGTGGACTGATGTCTCACTTGGTTGGCTGCTGGAGGTGGTACCGTTGCTATCGCTGTTGGGGCCGATGGTGTTGCTAGTTTGGCTTTAGTTTGCAGTTTTTCTTCTTTGGTTAACTTATAGTCGTTATATTTCCTTTCTAGTTTTATCCTTTTTTTTTTTTTTTATTTTCAGGATATTAATTTTTATTCTCAGTTTTTTTATTTTATTTCAGGGTTTTTTTTTTTTATGTTTATTTTAATTTAATTTTAGCATTCTTATTTCCAGTTTCTTTTTTTTTTTCCAGGATTTTACTCCATGTTACATTTTATCTTTTTAATCTTAATAAAATTTTTCTTTTAATAAAGTTTTTTCTTTTATTCAATATTTAAAAAACCCAGCTTTTCTTTTGTTTATTTACTTTTGTTTCTTTGGGTTTCGTTTTTTTTTTATTGTTTCTAATTTTTACTTTTTAAACACACAAAACCATCAAAACACTTCGCCAAAAAATCTGCGCACCACTCTTTTCGACCGCCAAATCAAGAATAGCCATTTTTAATTTTTTTTCCCCGCTCCAATATGTCCTCCTGGCAGGTATTCAGCTATTTGCCCCATGTCCAGGAGCCATTTGCATTCTCCATTTTCGTTCAATTATCATGCACGTATGCATACCCCATCAGCTGATCAATACTGTCTTATCGACACTAACCTTTCAAAGCAAGGTGCACACGACAAATGTCCTAGGAGAGGACTATGTAATCCAAAAAAAAACCTTACGTCAGAGTAGGCCCAAAACTAGTCCAAGTAATTACTCTACACAATAGGTGTGTTCATTTACAGAAAATTATCACTAATTTTCGATAATGATTACTAGTAAGCGTTCACGTACACAAAAATTAGCAGCTAGAGAGCCAAAAAAGAGCGTAATATGTTTAGAAACAAAAATGTTTTTGATAATTTCTACTAGTAAAAATTTTACTATTACAAATTATTCAAACAGTCTTTCTGTCATTGTGCTTTGAAAAAAAAAATTTTTAAGTTTTAAATTTTTATAAGTTTACAATAACATAATACATTTGCTTGCAAGTTTTGACTATAAAAGTGTTCATTTACTTTTTAATATTTTTGAGAGCAATTTTGTTCTTTTTACTCTCTCGTTGCTAGTAATTACTGGAAAGTTATTGAACACAACTATTTTAACACACTTTTAATTATTCAGCTTGTCAGAAAACACACTAAATAAAACATGGCGTAACAGTGTTACCATAGTTGAATTTTTTTTTTTTTAAATCATGTATTGCCAAATATCTTTTTTTAGTCATCATGATCCATGTTTGCATTACATCGGACCATGTTGTAACTACTCCTTTTCACTTTAAACGGATCAAGTACTCCAATAATTTCTTATATTTCATATAATTTTCTTTTATTAGAAGAAATTAATATTTTCCATTAATGTTGAAAGAAACTTTTATTTGAAAAAAGCAGGGTTTTCTACTGATACTAGCCGAGTAGAATGCATTTTCGAAAGCAGCGGAATTTCTATTTTCCTTCTTTTTTTATTTTGTTAGTTAGGACGAAGTTTACTTTTCCATATACACTATGCTTTTTTTGCATTTAAAGTCTCTTCGGCAACACTTGACTAACGGTCAAGCATTAACCCATATTTCAGATGGAATGAAACGCTTTTTAATTATTGTATATTATAAAATAGGTTTCTTTCAACATTAACGGAAAATATTAGGCCTTATTGTGTTTAGCGTAGTTGTGTCGAATACGCCACAAAAACGACAAGGGTGCGTTTTTATTAGACGGTACCAAAAAACTAAAAACGACTACGCCAATCACAATAAGGGTGATTAATTTCTTCTAATAAACAAAATTTTATATGAACTTAAGCCAAATTAAAAACAAAAATTTGTATGAAAAACTTTAAGTTAATTTCCGTATGTTCGAATTAAATAATAACCCTTCAAAAAAACAAAGATTATAAATATATACAAAAAAATTTTTGTAATAACTAAAAAACAACCAACCCTTCGCAGTTCTGTTTGGGCATCTCTATCTCAAGATCTGCGCCCTAAATACAAAGCTATGGCTACTCTATATTAGGTTAGGTAGAACAGGCAGCCGTTTAGGGAAAGAAAGGATGCAGCTCACTGGGGTCTGCTTAACTCGGTCCCTTTGTGTTACCTGGAGAGGCAGATAGAATAGATTGAGATGGAAGGAACGAAGAAATTTAGAGAAGGATAAGAAGAAAGAACAGAAGAATGAAGCAGACTTACCAGGGTCTCTGGTGGGAATCGAACTTACAACCCCCAGACTGGTAGACGCATACACTTACCACTAATCTACTCTACATTTATCCGAAAGCAATAAAAATGCCACCACAGTCACTATATCTCAACCGAAATGATTATTTCTAGGGGTAAAATGTAGAACCCGTGATTTTACGAATAAAAAACTAATGAAAGAAACCCTGCTGGACTAATAGTTCCGATTATAATATATCCTTTGTTATATCTATTGCAAATCGCTTAAACGAAGTAATACATTTTCAAGGAAAAGCAACTCGATTTTAAAATATAACTTTACGTTTAAGTTTCATTTGTCGTTACTTATTTCAGGAAACAAACACTTTTTGGTATACAACAAAGTATGTATGTCGAATATTTTTTTTGGCCACTGTATGTAAAAAAAGATTTGAAAATGCAGCTTTTTACGCATTTCCTCTTTAACACTACCCTACAAGAAATTTGTGACCGAAACTAACACTAAAACATTTTTTTTTCGGTCATTTGGGACCAATATTTCTATCATGCAAGATCACACGTACACAAAATTTCGGTCATTTTTTTCACATCGCCCTTAAGAAAATGATAGAAAATAATGACCGAAATACCGGTCATCTGTGTCGGTCATATGACCGGTCAAATGACTGTCACTGTTCTGGTAGGGTAGTTTTCCTTTGCCTTATGACATATGTATGTATGTAGATTGTAAACTATTACACCACATGCACAAATTTTTAAAAGGGTAAATAAATGTATTTAACTATTTACTGTATATAATTAGATTCTAAGTACATATGTATGTATAAACTAAAAGAAATTGCAAAACAAGTAAACAAAATCAACAAACACTTTATGTCATTAAACTTTGTAGTTAATACATATGTATGCATGTATGTAAATTTTTTATTCAACAGTTGTACAACTCGACGTATACGCCACGAATATTTTATGACCAAAGAGAGGTGCGCGGTGGTTTTGTATGTATTTATGTCTGTGTTTGGCACAAAGTTTCTTTTATTTTTTATACCGTTACTCATATGTATTAACTTTTTGATATTTTTTCTTTAACTATAGCACGCTGAGAATTTTCGCCAAATATTTACCACCAACCTCTCAGTTAAACGTTTCAAATTGCACTAATTAAAAAAAACGTTTATTAAATATATATATTGATTTCAAATAAAGGGTGTTTTATTTAGAACGGGTAGTCTAGTCTATTATAATAATGAATCAATCTAGAATTTATTTATTAAGCAACGTTGAAGTTTATTAGAAATTTATTTCCAAAACAAAGACAACTGATCGGAAAATGCACGAAATTGTCGTACAAATTTTAGTCGCAGAAAATGCCCAACAATGCTCGGTACAATTAAATTCGTTCATATCTTGCATGGGCTTTTTGAGTGTATAGGCTTAAGTAATGATGCAAATTTTTCATATGCAAAATATCGCAACGTTTCAGGGAAAAATGTTCATTTGAAAAACTAATCGCTACTACTTTCCAAAATATTAGTCTCTAAATTGTTGGGTACCAAGCGTTAGAGAATTCGCTATTAAGGTAATTGCGCGTCGTAAGGTAAATAAAACGTGCACAATAGTTAAAGAAGGACCGTTTAAATTCGTGGCACTCTGGCAATATCTATTTTTTTATTAAAATCAGTAGAAATATCGAAAATACTCAATAATATTCATGGTATAATTTTTATTATGATACTTGTTAAAAGTTTTCAAACCCTTACAACCTTTTCATTTCTCACAAAAATATATTTAAACTATCTTTTAAATATATATATTAATCGATCTACTTTTATATAGTTTGGAAGTAACATGTATAGACAAGTTGACCGTTGTGTTCCAGTAGTTGTTGCCTGTGGAAGCCTGAAGTTTCCAGCATTCCTTAGCTGTTTTTCATCGTCAAAATATAATTTATCCTTTAAGTATTGCGTCTACTACACCCCAATTGAATGACCCTTTATATAAAAAACATATGTTTACACAAGGCAACTTTTCTTACACGAGTTTTTTTAAATTATTTGTTAAACTTGCCCCTACGTTTACATGGAGAAACATATTTTGTTATAAGCAGGGTTTTTATTTCTCGCGCTGTTTGGCTTCCCGGGAAAGCTTGAAATTTTTCAAAAATTTTTGGAAAGAAATTTATTAATTAAAAGAAATTTTTTTGTTTAAAAGCTTTTTTTTGAAAACATAATAGAATTACTTATAAATTTATTACCCGGGATCCCGCTAAGCAAATCCCGGGAAAGAAAAAAAATAAGATTAATTTAAATTCCCGAGCACGTCGAGTTAAAGCTAGTTTAAATACAACTCAAGGCATATTGCAGAAGACACGACTACTTTCACTTTTATTACGCTTCGAAGTAAAAGAGTACATATTATGATTTTCCAAATTAATATTAATTTGATTTAATAAAAATTAAGAAAAAGTTTATAAGATAGAAAAAATAAAATTATAAAACGTTATAAAAAACTAAGATAATATTTCATAATTTTCTTCACTTTAAAAAAAGGAAAATGTCATTTTAAAAGTCACAGAAAAAAAACACTTAATAAACTCCAATACTTAAATTTTAACGTTTAAATTTGGTCCACAACGCCCATATCTAAAAGCATTTTTGATATATCGGCATATTGATCATCCAGTAAGCGAACAACTAAGTCATCATTGTGGCGTTCAACAACTTCAACGTTTAAAGCTTGATCGAGAATAAACACCACCATATTTTGCATTGCACTTTTTATACGGTTTTTTAAGGAATACGATTTGGACTCATTTTCTTCTTTAGCAGGCGTTTTCATAGACACGTTAGACAAATAAAAAAGAACTGCACGAAAAGGATCTGCTAGTTGTTCTTCAGAGCATTTAGCCAAATTACTTAATGGAACATCTTCCGTGTTTCCAAAATCAAGGTAGAAAACCTGAAATAAATTGTTCAATAAAAATCATAAATTCAATGCCACCACTGAACTAAAACAAAAGACAAATTTATAATTTTTAGAACTGCAAAAAACCAGAAAAAGTTTATTGCAATCAAGATACATTACAGGTCGTTTTAAGAGCCCAGATAATAATAAATTCGTTTTGTTCAAGGTACATTAATCTAGGTAGTATCACATCAAATTAAAAAAATGTATCCTCTGTATTTTCTGCTTGAAAAAAAGAAAATAAAAACAATTAAACTTATTAAAGAAAGAGAAAATTCCAAACGTTAGTGGGTTAAACTCCATATAAACAGAAGGAAAAAACTTAGAGAGGCTAAAACTATATTCTCCTGTTGCTACGACCTGATGAGTTATCAGACTATGACTGAGATGATGCCAAAGTACATGTAAGTTAAAAAGATGACGTTTACAGCCAAAAACACTACTACAGTACTGATGAAACTTCGTAGCTGGTTTCGAAAATGTATTCTACTCGGCTGGTATCAGTAGAAAAACTTTCTTTTTCAAATGCAATTTCTTTCAACATTAATGGAAAAATATTAATCTCTTCTAGGTAAAAAGAAATTAAAATTATAAACTAAAGCCAAAATAATAAAAGCAAAAATTTGTCTTGAAAACAATAAATTCAAAGAAAAAAAAACAGCATAGAAACATTTATTTCAAAAACATGCATTTGTATGTTTATCGAAAACTTGTCTATTTGAATAAATGCATTAAAACTTCCTCCAGTAACATATACTGATGACGAACGAATATTTTCTATGTATGTAAGTGTTTTTTGTGACAGTAAAAGATCATTTCATTTTGAAAATATTTAAAAATAATTGTGCTAACTATGCAATCAAATTAAATTGCGCTAAAATTTAATTTCGTTTGTTTTACTTTATGCTATTTTGCATATTTAAATATTTTTAGTTCGTCTTTTTTGTGCCATTTAAAACAGGAGAAATGGTACTTACTTTAATTATACAAAATAAAAATATTGAGGAGCGGGCTAAAGTTAACAAGGCATTACAAAATGAAATTAGTAAAAAATATGAAGTTAAAAGGCCAAAACAGCTAGATACGACCATACATAAAAATAACAGATATGAACTTTAAAATGAGCAAGAAAAATATAAATAATAAAATTAAAAAAAACAGACTGAAGTAATGAAAAATATCTCAATAGAAATATTAAAAAGTTTTGAAACAAAAAGGTTTAATCAAACCATTCAATGTAAAACCAAAAATAAATAATCAATTATATAATAAAATTATGGCTAAGCAAAAGGTTAGTGTTGGATGGAATAGATGCAGAATATTTGATGGCACAAGTTTAATGCAGTGTTACAAATGTCAAGGGCTACAAGTGCCATGGAAATCATAAAAGTAAAAACTCTAATAAGGAGGTAATAAATAAATGTATAACTTGTATGAATAAAAAAATACTAAATTAAGTTCTTGAAGATAATCATGCCACAAATAATATTGTCCGGTATATAAAAACAAACTTAATATGAAAAAGAATTGGTTTAGTTACGGATGAATAACAATCAAAAAACCCTATAGAATATGTACAAGATGGGCCAAAAGAAATCATCCGATGTTTGCGATGCGTTTTGCGGTCGACAGGCAGCAGCTGATGCATGGACTGAACTTTGTACGGGAACTTACGCAGGTCTTTGACCAAAATTCGCCTTAGGGACAACCAGCTGGTGGCTAATTGCGAAGTACGGCGTCTGGTAAATGTTTCTGGCGACAACTCGATATTCGCGATATTCTCGACAAAACGGACGCTCCGGGGCTATCCACTCTTGGTAGCGTCTTGTGTGGCTCCATACTCTTCAAGCTAAGTGGCCAAACGGCGCAGTGTTTGCGCAGTCGGTGCCGGACGACCGGGGAATCGCCGATGAAATTCGCGCTGGGCCAACACCACAGACGAATTGTTACGCAAAAAAATAGAAATGATTATTCCGCGTTCTTGTGTATCGCTTGTTCACTTGTATTCAACATCTGTCTAGTTCACAAATGTCAAAACAGATTTGACATTGGCCGCCATTTGCAAAAATAAAAGCATCTTCCAATAGGGTGATTTCTTTTTTCCCATCTTCTACTAATAAATAAGGATTAATTAATAATTTTATAAATTAGAAATAATAGCTAAATCTATCAGGCCAGATTTTATAATTCTTTTAGAAACTCATTTGACGGGGCAATATATTAATCTGAAATATATGTTCATATATGACACACTACAACCATTACGCGACTCTATCAAATTCGGCAAAAACAGGAGTTATGGTTTATTTAAAAAAAAGTGGAAAGTCGAGCATATAAAAGACATGGTGAAAGATTGCATCGCTTATATGGTAAGATGCAATAATGTTTCATTTGTACTTGTAGCAATGTATAGATCCCCAAGAAGTTCTAAAGTAGAATTCTGTGAAGCCTTGCAGGATTTCTTCGAAGTATTGTTGTGAGAGATATCCTTATTGCTGGAGATATTAACATTGATTGAAAAAATGATTTCTATTAAAGTAAAATTGAAAGTATTTTAAATGATAATGGATTAAAATAAATAACGAATGAATATACAAGAATTACGCAAAATTTAAAAACTTTACTAAATTATGTATTAACAAATAGCGACAGAATGTATGCTAAGACTAATAGAGCTGATCATAAGGTAATAGATATTTTTATTGAATATAAAGATAGAGCCTCTGAAATGCAAGTAAGGACACTATATTTATTAAAATACCTTAATAATCCTCGTGTTCTTTTATCCGAGCCGAGTTTAAATTGAAAGGTGTTCTATAACTCGATAGATATGCTGCATTTTAACAGGTTTGTCACTCGATTTTACATGTAAGTTCGTTTTAAATCAAAAAATTTACTCGGACTCGGTTTACAAAACATAGGGGTATGATTCATGGTGGAATTTCAAAGGTAACCTTACTTAAGCAGCTGATCTTAATAAATTTTCCCTCTTATATTTTTTTAAATAATTGTCAAACTTTACATATGAAAATATAAATTTATAGATACACCATGTAATGATTTGTATTTAGATGAATTAATGTAGGTGATACGGAGGGCAAATTCAATAAGTTTTACTTCGGTATTTTGTTTTTGTATAAGAGAAAGAAAAAGTCAAACAATTTAAAAATGTATATAAAATGAAATAAATTATACATTAACTTTATCTATCCTGTATTAATCTACCTTAAATATTTAAAATAGTTTGGCCAACGTACATTGAAAAAAATAGGAGAAACTGATCAGCTGGGTTGCCATACGCAATCGACGCATTCGGCCTGATTGTCGTTGCCGTATTTCGACAGTTGTCGTAGTCGTTGGCATTTTTAATATTTTTCGGTGTCATATACAATTTACAACATTATTTTTGTAATAGATTAAAAAAACACAAATTGTTCAAAATTCCCGCAATTTTAATAAATTATAAGCAGCCCTGTTGTACCTATATTGATTTAAAATGTTATGAATTGCTACATTTTTAGCTTCTGAAGTTGAGGAAGAATATACTTCTTCTGAGTTAGGTTGAATTCCAAAACGCAGTTTGCTCTGCATAACAAAATTTCAAGTTTTTCCTGAAAGCAAAGATGAGGTTTTTGATAATATCTTCTACTTCCAAATGAATGTTTACAGCTATATTAATGTCCTGGAAGCAAAAACCCTGTTAAAATTGTAAGGAGTGTATAAGAAAAGAAGTTAAAAATTTTTAATGCAAAGCAAACTGCGTTTTGGAATTCAGCCTTATATACTATGCGTCATCACAAAGGGACCGAGGATCACAAAGGGACCGAGGAAACGGACCCAAGTGGGCTGCACAACTGTCACTTCATCACTTCCGCAGCCGCCTGTTCTACCTATATACTATGCGTAGGCATGCGCGGATTTAGAAGGGAAAACAAGTCCCTCCCAAAACGTTTAAAACTTCATTTTGTTAGCTTTAATAAATAAAAGTGTTGGTAGCCATGAAACAAACGTTTGATATATTTTATTAAGCAAGTGTATTGCATATTCAAATTTGCGCTTAGTGAGGAGGATATAGATTAAGTTTATTCGTTTACTCAAAGTTTTTAAAAATTTTTGAATATTTTTACTGGATTGCGTTCGTTTACACAAAATCCAGTAAATGAGAACACAAATTGAGAGCGCAAAGTGACAGTTGTCTTACTGAGTATTTAAAAATTTTTACTGGACAAAATTTTACTAGTAAAAATTACTAATAAAATAAAACATATGTTTTCTGATGTAAACAAAAAAAGTGAAAAAACAAACAGCTAAAAAATTGAATAACGAAAAAAATTAAAGTGGTATAAAAAGTAATTTAATGTTCACAGGCGAAACAATGGAACAGCTAAGAGATATAGCTAGTACTTTAAGTTTAGGGGAAAGAGTAAATGTAACTAGACATGGCTATCTTTTGCAAAATGCAGTATTGTATCTTATAGAATCGTCACTTGAAAGCGAAGATGAAGATATAATTTTGTTTAAAATGTTAAAAAAAGCCAAGATTTTTTTACCCTAACTTGTGTTTGAGAAAGAAAAAGAGTATTACGCAATTCTGTTAAAAGCTACTTCCATGACACGGTCCCGACCTATACGGATGTTTAGTTTCGAATACATTTTAGAATATCCAAATCAATTTTGTTGCGGCTTTTTCTTCTTAATATTTACTTCTTTTTAAGTTGAAAAAGTGCTGAATACTTTGGTACTCGGTGCAGTCAATTATTACCCAAAATAAATATTCGTGTTTTTTTTATTAACGCTAAGTCTTTCCCTAGTAGTCTGAGACTCAACTTAAATTATACCGACAGATTTAGAATTACTTCCTTATCCAATTTAAGCATATCTGTCTGGCTGGGTGTCCACAAATTCATGTGCTCAAAGTAAAGGTAGCAATTCTAAAAAAAAATTGCCATAGGGAGCAAGTCCATTGTTTGTGGTGGCGATCGTAACAGACTTTAACCCCAAAACTAAGTAAATCCCACTCACAAAAGTCAGCTTGTTTTTGCTTAAAAAAATTTAATGCATTTTTCGAGTAATTAAGTAATTGCAATATATTTTAATCTATCAGCTGTTTTGAGTAGGTAAACTTTTTGTTAAAATTTTCCGTTCGCGTACCTTTTACTTAAAAAATTTTAAGTGAGAGAAATTTGGTAAAATTACTCAGTGTTTGCTAAGTTACTGGACTTTACTGGGAAAGTAAACGAATGAACCTATTAACAAAAATGCTCATCCCTTATAAAAGACCTGATAATGTGTCTTGGGACTAAAGGAATGAATTTCAAACAAAATTTAAAACTATTTTTAAAGAGGCAAAAAATATTTGCGTTGGTTAAGGAATTTTAGTTGAAAAGCCTAGATTGGAGAGAATAAATCATTTTGAAGATGTCGAAGTATATTACCGCATGGAGGGCTACAAAGCCTTTAATGAATCTGTTTTAGAGGACTTAAGAACACGTTTCTCAAAGGACGTCCTTCTGCCTCAGAATATTCCTCCCCCGGAGGCCTTTAGGCCCATTTTGAATCCCTTTAGAAGAGTTAAGAGAAGAAAAGAAAAACGAAAAGAAAAAAAGCAAAAGAAAACAAGACTGCCGCCCGCAAGAAGTCCAAGTCAGTAGTCATAGGCGCTAAATCACCTATCTGCCCAGCTACGCAACCCCCTTGAGGAAACCTATGATGCTTCCCAGCTAGGGACCTTACCAGGTCCATCTAAGAAACGCCCTCCCAACCACCTCTGTCGGCAGATCTGCAGCACAGAGCAGTGGCAGAAAAGATGTTCTACCGTCTCTACCTCCTCCTCATCCCCGCATACCCTGCAGGGATCTGGAGAGTTCCTGTCCCATTTTTTCGTAATATATCTCTCATCGCAGTGCCACCTCAGAACCAGCCTGGGCCACAAAAGTCTAGAGATTCTGCAATCTGCCCTGTCCCTCCAGGTTTGGCCCACCTTGTCTATTATCCAAGTCCCTATCAGCCCATAATAGAAACCCAGTGGTGGCCTCACCGGCTCACAGCCAAATCCAATATCCCGGGCCGATCGCTTCCTTTCCAGTCCATCGGCAATCTCGTTGCCGGAAACGTCACAATGACCCGGAACCCAACTAACTCTAACCCTGCGTGTCACCACGATCGCCCTTAGAGCACATCTGCAGTCGTCCACGAGTCTGACCTGACATAATGTCTCTCTAGAGCCTTAAGCGCGCCTTGACTATTAACGTAGACTGCCACGTCCCCTCTCCCATCCACATCCTCCCCTAACGATTCCGCGGCCTTCATCACCGCCAGAATTTTAGCCTGTAGGACATTCCTACCCCGTGTCCATTATATAGAAACCAGCCCCAGTACCTGCCTCCATCTTCGATCCATCAGTAAAGACTTCACACCCCTCATACAGCTTCTCTGATCGCTTCCATGCCGCAGGATCCCAAAGTAAAGTTTTGCTACCATATAGTTCGACACACCTGACCACTGCAGGAGTCAACCATCTCCGATCCTTCCTAGAACGCCGGTGTGTCCATCCGAACCTGCCCCGCGCATATGAACCAACTCTGCACTCTGCATTACCTCGCTCGTAGTGGACAAGAATTTTCTCGTCACCAAAATTACGATGTCGCCTGCATAAGCCACTACTTTTATTTCCTTCGAGTCAAACCGCCTCAATATCCCGTTGACTACCAAAATTCAACGTAATGGGGACAATACCACTCCCTTTAGTGTTCTCCTAACCGCACTTCTTTTTAGATGTTCATTTCCCCACTCGAAGTTGATTATCCTGCTTTCAAGCGCAGAATATATACACTCCATTAGGATGCCCTGAACTCGTACTTATCTCAGTGCGTTCCCAATAGCCTCTATCGAAACATTGTTTAAGGCTTCCTCAATGTCCAAAAACGCACCCAGTGTGTACTCTTTCTTGTACAACCCACGCTCTATGAATTACACCACATCATGAAGCGCTCTTTTAGCAGATTTACCCCTCAGGTAGGCATGCTGAGCATTACTAATGACGTGCGTATTAATCGTGTTCCTAAGATAAAGATCGATCAGCTGTTTCAACGTCTTCAGTAGAAAAGACGATTAGAAATTTTAATTCCACAACTTGCAGATAATTTATCAAAATTTTAAAAAATTGATTTAAAAAACTCTTTATATCGAAATTAAGGGCTGAAATTTTGCATGAGAAACAAAAATAGAAAATTTATAAAGACCGCCCAGATTTTATAATAAATATTTTAACAAGGTGTGACCCAGATATTTATCCAAACTTGCAAAAAATGTTTATTGTTTTTGTTTCATATCCGGCTGAAAGGTCATTTTCCTCCCTTTGCCATATTAAAACATGGCTGAGATCAACCATGACAGATGGCCGGCTTAGCAATGTTGCATAACAAATCTGCTTCAACAGTAAACCATAAATTATTAATTAAATAAATATGTTTTTTTTGTCTTTTATGTAATTTTTTTGAGTTTTTGTTTTAATAAACCGTTTTTAAATTGTGTGCTTCATTTAGAATTCCAAAATTCCTCTCCATCACTATCTGGTGTATTTAAACAACCACCCAAAAGAGGAATCCAACTAAAAAAAATATCATGTCTGGCGTTTATCATGTCAGGCTAACATTAGAGTAGAAGGGACATCTTTAAGCGTTAGTGCTTTAAAAAACCTATTCATATTTTTTTCTAACGACATGCTGAAGAAGATGTTTCTTATAATAAAGCTTCGTTATTCATATATCATTTAAGTCCATTGGTGCGATATACATGGTGACATATATACATACAACCAATACGGATCAGTTGTCAGACATAAAAATGTAACGGTATTATAAAATGAATACATAAAAACAATTGCATTTGTAAGTTTGTCATTTAGTGTGCGAAAAAACATACATAAGTTCACTCTTAAGTGGTTGGTACTGTTCACTATTTAGAGCAACCAATGTAAAAAAATAGGAGGGTTATTATGTACATATTTCAATTTAAATCGAAAAGGCTTTTGAAAGGAATTTTCGGTTCGAAGGGCAATTCGTATTAACTAAAAGATTTACGGAATAATTTAAGGAAAATATCAACTAAAGCCAAAATGAAACTTGTTTAAAAAAATAGTACCAAAACCACATTCGTGTTTTTTAGAGACCTGTCGAATGCAATTTCAATTATGTTGCTATGTACCTTTATTGCCTAAGTTACAAAATGTACCTAAAAAGCCCAACTATATAATTTTTGCCACTTAAACATGTTTATATATTTCTCTAAATCTGTCGATCGCAATTTAAATTGTTTCATTTTTAGTGGTTTTTATATAACCCCTTTTTACCTCTTGTTTCAAAAAAATTGCCAAAAACATACCTAATCTTTTTTTTAACACCTGTGGAATGCAATTTGATTTATGTTTCGATCTTCATTCGTTTTAAAGTTACAAAGTTGGCCCAAACACTGCTAAAATTTAGTTTTAAACCTCTTTTACCCTGGACTTTATTGGAAAAGTAAACGAATAAACGTAATTTCATACAAAATTTAAATATTTTTGATTTTTAAATGAAAAAAAGTAAGATATAAACAAAATTTGTTTTTACTTCTTTTCTGTAGTACATCTGCTGAAAAAGTTTGAAATAAACTCAGCTATATCTTGTTAAAATCGATGCACAACTTTTATTTACAATTAAGTGATGCTACCTCGCTCTTGTTTCTGCAAAAATTGTGTGTAAGTGTATAAACATAACGTAACTGTTATTCAGCCTTATTGTGTTTAGCGCTGTCATGCCGATTGTTGTCGAATTCGACACGAAAATAAAAACATTTGTTAGACAGTACAAAAAAAAAACGACTACGCCAACCATAATAAGGCTGATTAATTTTATTTACCTGCCCCCTTTTTTACGATCGGTATAATTGAAGGTGGATGTTAGACTATTATATTTGCGCGTTACTAACATCTATCTATACAAACACATAATACTCCTACGGTATCAATACCGGTAATCAATTTCAAACGGCATTCAGTTGGTACCAGTATTGGCATAGGTTTTCAACCGTTGCAAAATGTATTACATATTACAAATTTAATGCTTTTGTAATTTTTGTTAAAAACTTAGCTTAAAAAAATAATTTTTGTTTTATTTTCCTTTTAGTCTGCAAATTTTTGCCTTTGTTTTTGGTTAAAGAAATGAATATTTATGTTTGTTTTACATATATATATCTAAAGCGTATACTTTTAAAGTCTAGCTCAAGCTACTTATTTCATTTTTCTAGAAAGAAAATACATTCATACATACATACAAATATTTCAAACCTGTCTTACCTTAAAAATGTTGTTTTTCAAATGTGTTTCAATAACTTTTGCACGGTACCAATAATTGTCCTTAGCATATTGCGATAAAACTACATCATTTAACTTTGGTGCTAATATTTCTTTTTGAAAGCGGGAAACTTGGTGGTCATGCCATGAAAATATCTTGTCATTGTAATCATCGTTTAGAACTATTGCATAAAATGAAATAGGACTAACAACATGGGTAACAATAATTTGCAGTTTATCGCCAATCTCTGTGCTAAGATCAAATAAAGGTTTCTTCATAGAACAATTATCATATATCATTGATCTTGGTAACTGCAACGCGGCATCTTCAGAAGAGTTAGCACTTAAGTTGTCATTTTCCAAAAGGTCTGCTTCTAGAAATGGATTCGATGGTTTTTTCTGTGTTGCATTTAAACTATCACAATTTGCGTGGGGTTCTCCTAACTTAATAACATGTAGTACTTGATTTTTTTGTTGAACTAGGTGAAAAGCTGCTTTCTTATATATACATTTATGCAATATCTGCTCGCATTTATACTGATCTTTAATTATACACCTCGTGAAGGGATCCTCAATACCTTCCAAATTGCATCTTATGGCCAAGGGAGGTATTTCCCTATAACGTAGGGGTGCTTCATAAATTGTGCAACGATCGGTTAATGGTATTATCTCTCCAAAGTCCAATAAATATACTAACTTTTTGGATGCACCGGGAACTAGAATGGCTCTCCAAAGACAGTTTTTTGTACGAATTTCTTGTTTCTCTGATACCATATAAATCTCATCTGCTGATAGAAAGTCATATGAAATTGATTTAAAATTTATATGTTTGCTTAAATCGTTTAATATTTGGTAATCATCCGTATGACAAATAAAAAAATCTTTTTTTTTATAGTCGCGCACATGAACTATATAAGCGTTAAACTCGCAGTCATTTTTAAAGCTATCTAGATTTTTAATAGGCAGCAAACCTTCGATAAAATCATTAAGCGTTTTTTGAATATTTTCACTTGGGTCAGCATCATATTTAAATAATCTATTATTATTTTGATCCAATGAATCATTTCTTTTTTCTAGGGAACTGCTATCAAATGCTTTATAATTAATCGACAAATTCTCCACCATTTTCATTTTACCCGAAAAGGTGTTGTTTTTATCAACGTTATATCCATTTTCGAAACGCGTATTTCTCCATTCAATAAAGTCTTTCAATAGACGTGTTTGTAAATAAGTACCATCGTCCAAGCAACCAGTAGATGAAGCGTTAATGACGGTCTGTTGTAAATTATTAAAATCTAAATGTATATTAAATTTACGGGCCATATTTAAAACAGTCACCATTTGTGTCATGTAACGATCGAAAACAATGAGACCAAAGATGTTTGTAACTTCGCCTATTTTCCCTGTGCCATTTACACTATTTAAGAGCGTTTGACAACGATTACTTTCCTGAATGAATTTTTCCAAGTTCTCTTTTAACAAATGTATTTCATTTCGACACATACTATGTATCATTAACATTTGATTTTTAGTAGAATCCATTTTGGTTTAGTTGCAAATAAAGTTGCTTTGAGTTCAATATACACTTTTTAGCACTAGACTAATAAAAATTATTAACAATGGATCAAAATTGTATTTATAGGTTCAATGATAATTGCAGAAAAATTATTTACGATATATTATTTTAAAATATGTTTAATTTATCTATACTTATAGTTCCGTTACTTTTTATCTTGCTTGTTTGATTAGCTAGCCAGTGCTGCCAAGCTTTATTTCAAGTATTCATCATGCGAAAGGTACACGCAAGGTAATTGTACCATGGGTACACGCATGATACAAAGATAGTTGTATCATGAGTACACGTATATCAGGTAGGAGCGATTCTGCAAAAACAACCAAACCGTCATAAGAATGTCAAAGACAGATAACAAAAACTCACAAAATATTTTTCTTATTTTTGAACTTTTCTTACAATACTATAGTTGTTGTTTGTAAAAAAGGAAGAAAATACATAAACATAAGTTGACATTAATATAACGAAATACCGTTACTCAGCTGTTTATCTGAGACTGATATACGTGTACCCTGTCACGCGATATTTGAATACAAACTACAGTTGTTGTTTGTAAAAAAGGAAGAAAATACATAAACATAAACAAAATTTGACAAATTAGTTGTATCAAGCCCCGTACTAGCAGCACAAAACCAATACATATGCAATTACAAAACAACAAGTTTGCTTTATTTTTTTAACCAAGCGAATTTATAGTGAAAGGCCAATCTAAGCAGCATGCGGCAGTGGGTGTCAGCAGAACTGCCAGTATAAAAAATATACATTTATTTACAAAACTGTAGGTGGTGTTACAAGCACATCTGATCTACTTTTTTCATGCATAAATCGAGGCTGGGTAGTCAAAGTTGTTTACTTTTACATATCTTTTTTTGACAACAGAGCCAACGAAAACTACAACAAAAACGAAAATTATATTCACCAAATTTTGTTGTTATAGAATCGACACCACCTGATAAACTCTTTATACAAAAATTTTGACACATCACAAATATTTTAATTTGGCAACATTCATGCAACATTATTAGATACGGCCGCGCGGCAAAGTAAAATTTTGTTCAACTTTTCCGCCTCAATTTGTAAACAAAAAGAAAAAATGGAAAAAATAGACGATGAGAAATTAATTTTTGAAATTAAAAAATATATAAGAATAAATTTAAAAGAGCAAAGGCTTGGGCTGAAATAAGTGCTAATAAGTCTGTGTTTAAAAAATGTATTTTTGTTCCCAGTAGCGGATTTAGGCCTGGCCCATCTCAGGCACCCTTTGAAGTGCCGCCCTTTTTGATAATATGTGACATTTAAGTCACATAATTACTAACAGTCTTTTGTCCACTGCAGTGTAATTCAATTATTAAATATTGTTTATTATTTTCGACCAAAAAATTTATAAAATTTTACACATAATTGGGTTGTTTTAAATAATCTTTTATTTCAAGTTTTTTTAATTAGAAATTTCTAAACTTTTTGAGTTTTATATAAAATTAAATAGTGTATCTTAAAATAAAATGAAATAATTCATATGTACATGTGTTTGTGTACCGATAAAACACAAAAGAAACGGTTTTAAATATAATATGAATACTATTTTTTAAAAATTTGCAAAGTTTTTTATCAACGCTCATTTTATTAATTTATTCTTTCGAGATTTTTCTCTGGCAAAGCCTTCAATTAAATCTTCATAGTCAGTTTCATCCACCAATTGCGCTTCAATAGACAATAAGAGCATTAAGTCTATCTTGGCCCATACTTGCCCGTAGATAGTTGTTTACTCTTTTCAGGGTTGAAAAAGATCTTTCTGCTGAACAGTTTGTAGCGGGAATACTCAGAAAAATTTTGGCGCCCTTTATATTATGCCGCCCTAGGCCCTGGCCTCATGGGCCTAGGCGTAAATCCACCACTGTGTGTTCCAAATTTCTTAATATTGTTTACATATGTATGTAAAAATGTGCATACTTTTCAGAAACTTTTTGCCAATAAAGATGGAAAAATATATACTTTTTAAAACATGTAAACCTATTTATTTATGTTTGTGTTAAAGAAAATATAAAATTTTCTTAATTTGCAATTGTCAAAACGCAAATGTTTTCTTTAATTAGCCGCGTTCATTTGCCTACCAAAAATAAACACAAGCGGAAAATAGAAAGCTGAAAGTCCATACCATACGTTATATGCGTGGCTCCGTTCTATGCGTATCATATTTCTGTACGTTTTATACGTTTGTTTTTGCCAAGTTACATGCAATACGTTTTGTGCGAAAAGTGAAGAGAAGAGAAATCAGATTTTCTTTATTACACTTACATAAATAAAAACACAACAGAGATGACACTTAAAATATAAAAGTAGTCGATAAAAACAATATTAACTTTGTGTAGCAGCCGTAGTCCCAGTCAGGTTTCCGACTTGCTCATTAATCGGTAAGCAAAAACCTCAGCGGGTCCCAACCCTGCTCACTGGGTACGCTACTCATAAAAAAAAAACATTTATTCAATTTCAAATCCAACATACCACAAATCGACCGAACCTTACCACACTTTGGACTCATTTTTGGAGCTAGATGTTCTGCTCCTGCTTTGCCCACCCAACCATGTCACGATCTGGTCCTTAGCTTCAAAATTCGCGACCCAAAAACCACCCGACTTCTCCAACCTTAACTTACCACCATGCCATTACCTTTATTAACTTAAAAACCACTCATTATCTTGAATTTCTCACAAAATATTATAATACATATTTTATTCAAAAACTTAACCTAAACAAACTTTTTATTTCCTTTACTAATCTATTTTTCTACTTTCTTTTTTTTTCTTAACAATACAACTATCTTTTCTTTCTTTTCAATATAAATAATAAGTAAAACTATTTTATTATACTTTCTTAAATCTAAAACTTTACGCTTGCTTCTTATATTAATTCTTTTCTATTTTTTTTAACGGGCTTTATTTAAATTATAACAATTAATTTTCTCTTTTCTTTTTATTTTCTAGGCTAGATCAAAAAACCTCTAATTTCTGCGCAAACTTTAATTTACCCTACCCTGAAGGAGCTCCTTAAGGCTAGTCAAACTCCTGCACTTTATAATTGGAGTATCAACAACACAAAATTAATCTAATCTAGCAATTTGTTTCTATTTCTTATTTTAAAACTTTATATTTCCGTTTTAATATTACTACAAACAGGTTGCGCCCTCTATTTCTCAAAACATAAATACACTAAAATACATTAAATACATAAACTTAAGCCTATTTTAGGGATGACTTGACTTTACCGGACTGTATAACTCTAATTGTATAAATAAAAGGAAAAATCTCGCACAAAAGTAATTTTACACTAACAAAAACACAAATAAATATATATATAAATTAACATTCTTTTTTTCTAAATTTTTTTCTTTAAAATTAATAATAACTTCAATGCTGCTTAATTCTTCTTTTCTTCACTTTTCAAATATTTCGATTTCTTAATAATTTGGCCCGATTTACTTCTTCCACGAATATAATTATTAAATTAAAAGGGTTACCTGGCTATATGTTGTTTTCTTTTCTTGCCTGCTTACAGATTTTCGCTTCTGGTTTTTCCTCTTGGTGCGCTAAAGCCATATACCCGTGGCGCATAAGCTACCTTTATAGCCAGCTAGACACACACAAAAAAACAACACCAACGTTTCCTTACTAAATTATCTTTATATAAAAATTTAATAAATCCTTACGTGATTCTCCCCCTTTTTGTTTGGTTTATCCTCAACAAAACCTTCAACCAGACACTATGCACCACACTTCTAATATAAATATTAAAAAAAAACTTTATAATTTTCTTTCTAAATTTTTTTTTCATGGTAATAAATATTTTACCTTTAATTTTTTTATTTATAATTTATTTATTTTTCGGGTTCATTCAAAATTTTTTTCAAAAATTTTCTCAGTTATTTTTTTTTTCACTTATTGTCCTGTAGACTCTGGTTTTTTTAAAATTTTTCTTTTAAATTATTTTCTTTCAATATTTTTAGCTTTAATAACTTTACTTTTTCTATCGTTTACTGACTTTTTGTTTCGCACACCTTCACAGACAATTTGCTTTTGATTTCAGTATTAAAATTCTCCTTCGTTGTTCCCTTAAATTTCCCTTTTTATTTTTAAATTTCCCCAAAATATCCTTGCCGCCAAGCGGACATCTTTTTTTCAACTTCTAAAGGTTTCTAGAAATCTTTTGCTAAAATTTATTTTCATATATTCTCCTTTTCTAAAAAGAAACTTAATTTTTGTAATTTACATATTTCTCCTTTTTCTTATTCCACCATTATTTTTTTTTACTTCTATCAAAAATTATCTGTCCTACCTTTTTCTTATACCTGGGTCTCATGAAAATTAGTAAGTACCAATATTCATTCATAATATCCCAAATTTTAAATATTTATTATTTTTGCTTTTTATTGTTGTACCCATACTCTTAGGATTATTATTTTCGTATTGGTGTACCCATATACTCACATCCCTGTATATGTACTGTATTAAAACTTTTGTTGGTTTTCTACCTTGTCATTACACCAACAATCAGTACTAGCAACCGTATAATGAGTAAACAAAAATAAAAACGCTACACCAATACACAGCTGTCATTAAAACAAATATGCACAAAAGAAAACAGGTAAGTGGTGGTGGTTTTTTAAATCTAAATTTTTATTTTTATATAATTTCTAATAATTTCTTATTTTTTTTCCAGAATATCACCAGGGACTTAAAGGACTATATTTTTCTCTACATAAAAGGTAAGGAATTTAAATAATTAGCCAAATTCAATGGCTTTTAATGTTAATTTTTTCTTTTTGCAGATTCTCAACAACAAAAATACTCGGCCATAAGATTCTTGTTTGCAGTGGTTCGCAAAATGTTTATGGTTTGACCCGGACCATCCGCAACAAAACTCCGGTTTTGCTGGTGTTCACCAGAAGAAACGGTGTGCGGATTGTAAGTGTAGGTGATGGACTAACAATGCCCAACGTGGGGAACTCCCATGACCCTGACTAAGAGTCTCATGCTCTACCGACTGAGCTAGCCGGGCCTTACTCTCCTATATTTATAAGGTACGTATAGTTAACATTTATTCTGACTTGTGCAATATTTTCATTCTTCGCCATACACTCCCATTTAGGTTAATCTTATCTATATTTCAATTCGGTTCCCATGCACTGGACAATTTTGTTTAAACCACGTCTTCAGCATTAGCCTACTTCCAAATTTTCTCAGGTAAGAAAAATCGTAGTGGCAACTCAATAAAGATTTTAATTTCTTGTTCTTGTAATTGGTACATTTACCAATTGGCACTTAATGTGCAAATTATTATTCGAACGCCTTACTAACGGCAATATACACGTATTTATCTTGCTACAAATTAATTACATGTTTACTTATTCATCTTAAAATTTCTTTACAGCTCTTTATATTTACTTGAGTCTCGCCTCTAAATCTTTCCCCCGTTAACTATGGTTGCTCTCGTGGCTTGAACAATCAGCTCTAAAGTCATTTATTGCAAATGATTTAGAGAATTTGTTTCTTAATGAATTTTTCAACCGATGCACAGTCTATGGAACCTATCATTTATATTTACGGGAAGTATTATCATCTGTCTCTTAATTTCTACATAAGAGTTTACTTTGTGTATCCTTTTGTTTTCTTTTTTCAGATTCAATTTTCAGTTATTAACCATTCAATTTGGATGATGGCATATCCAAACAAAATTCAAATAATAGAAAACTGGACATCACAAACATACATATCACAGATGGATCAAGCTCTTACTAACTAATATTGCACACAAGTAAAATAAAACAGGTATGTTCACCCTACACTACTTATTTAAAATTATCAGGTACTAGTTTATATATCACAGATCTCAAAGTAAAAATAGCTTTATTATTTCGTCAATTTAGGATGAAACAATATGCCTATACTTTCTAGTATAAAAAAAATGTTTAAAATAATTAACTTACATCCTATTATTGCACTTGAAATATATATTATTAAAGTTATTTTAAAGCAATTTATACTTTAATATCTTTAACATGATATATACCTATCGGTCTTCCGTCTAGTGTCTCGAGTTCATACATATTGTTACCTACAGGTCGGACCACTCTACACTTTAAAAACTTGCGGCAAAATTTTGCATTTAAGTTTTTGCTAAAGTTACTTTGAACCATATTGCGTCGGTAGACCTCTTGTCCTGGAACAAATTTGACTTTTCGGGCTCTTTTATTATAGTTTTTTGCGCTTCTCTCATACGCTTTTGTCATGTTTTGTTTTATTTGTTCTCTTATTAGCTCCATTCGCTCATTGTGTTTAATATTTATACGGTGATCTGAAAGAGACTGTAATTTTCGGCCCAATTTGTAGTCGGCTCCACTTGAGTACATGTGATAGCCGAATAATGCAAAGAAGGGTGTATATCCTATAGAACTGTGAAAAGAATTGCGTAATGCACAGTCTATTTCGGACAAATAAAGATCCCAATCGCGGTGATCTTCATTTAAATATGCTCGTATGGCTGACAAAATACTCTGATTAACCCTTTCAGACGCATTGCTACTTGGCTGGTACACTGGTGTTTTAATATGTTGAATTTTATAGGCAGTTATAAGATTTTGAAAACTTTTTGAAGTAAACTGCACGCCATTGTCCGTATGAATCATTTCAGGGACGCCAAATTTATGGAAGACTTCATGGGTTAAAAATTCAACTACATTACTAGCAGTCGCTTCTCTCATTGCTTTAATAAATGTATATTTGGTAAAATGATCGAGAACGATAAAAACATAACAATTACCATTTTTAGATCGCGGGTATTTGCCCAAAAAATCTAAATAAAGTTTTTGAAATGGTCGATCTGTACGTACTTGATTGCCTATCTCTGGACGAAGATTTTGGTTTGTTGGTTTGACTTCTTTGCAGGTTTGGCAGTTCTTTATATAAGTTTTTACTTGTGTTACAAGTTTTGGCCAATAGAAAAACCTTTTTAAACGTTCTATGGTCTTTACTACCCCACCGTGCGCTGCTGTTAAGCTTGTGTGTGCTTTTTCAATCAGGATTTGAGTAATATTAGGTGGGATCCACATTTTCCAGTGATTTTCAGTTTCATCTCCCCGGTCAAAATCCACTCTTTTAAATACAAGACCATTATCAACTTTTAAATCTGGCAAGCTTTCTTGATTTTCTTGTATATGTTGTATTAGTTGCTGGTATTCTTCGCTCTCAAATTCTGTTGTTTCAAAATCAAACAGTTCTTCTAGGTTTACTTCCTCAACGTTGGCTTCATCATTGCGTAATCTCGATAGCATATCTGCAACCTTATTTTCGGACCCTTTTCTATGCTCAATGTCAAAATCGAATGCTTGCAACTGCAATGACCATCGTGCCAATCTTCCTGTCAAGTCCTTGAGTGACATAAGCCACTTCAGGCTTGCATGGTCTGTAACTATAGTAAAAGGCATCATTTCGACGTATGGACGGAACTTTTTTACTGCCATTACAGCTGCCAGGCACTCTTTTTCAGTTACACTGTAATTTTTTTGACATGCATTCAATTTTTGACTATAGAAAGCTATCGGGTGTTCTTCCTTTTTGTCATCAAGTTGATACAAAACTGCACCGATCCCGTAGTCACTTGCGTCGCATTGGATCCAAAACCTTTTCGTAAAATCTGCATGCTTTAAGACTGGAGCTGATGTTAGAGCCTGTTTAAGACTTTTAAATGCCTCTATCGCCTCAGGAGTCATCTCAAACTTTTTAGTTTTTTTCAGTGTATCCGTTAATGGTACAGCTATAGCTGCGAAGTCTCTGATAAATCTGCGATACCATCCGGCAGTTCCAAGAAAGCTACGCACCTCTCTTATTGATTTTGGGATGCTGATTTCTCGAATGGCTCGCACTTTTTCCGGATCTGTTTTCAAGACTCCGCCGCCTATTATGAACCCTAGATACTTTAGGTGTTGAAAACAAAATTGCGATTTTTTAAGGCCTATAGTCAAATTTGCTCGTTTCAGACATAAGGCTACTTCTTCCAAAATTCTTAAATGTTTCTCAAAGCTATCAGAAATTACCAAAAGATCGTCTAAGTATATGAATACATTATCTTTCAATTTTTGTGGAATCACTTTATCCATAAGCCTGCAAAGTCGCTGTGCGGCATTGCAAAGGCCAAACGGCATTACGCGAAACTGGTAAAGTGGCCGACCTGCTACGGTGAACGCGGTATAGGGCCTACTATCTTGGTCAAGCTCTATTTGCCAAAAAGCAAATTTTAGGTCAACGCTACTTATATAAAAGGTTTCATCTATTCGACTTAATATACCATCTATATTCTGTAAAGGGTAAGCGTCTTTAATCGTTATTTTATTTAACTTCCTAGCGTCCAGACAGAACCTATTTTTACCCGGTTTTCTAACTACTGTGGTCCGATTTGACCAGGGACTTTCGCTTTCCTCGATGACCTTTAAGGCTAACATTGTGTCGATCTCTTTATAAACAATGTCCTGCACGGCTGGAGACAAGGGATAATGCCGGTCCTTAAAAGGTACCGCATCTTCAACCAATTTGATGATGTGTTTTTCCAGGGGTGTGCAACCTAAACCCTCTTTTTCAAAAGCTGGAAAAAGATCTACTATTTTCTTTAACTTTCGTTGTTGATCATCATTTAAAACATGGGGATTACATCGATGATCTTCAACTTTAAAATCTTCCTTCAACTTCTCAAGATCTAGTTCCTCTATTCCAAAAACTTCAGGGGCTAGATTAAAACTTCTCCAAAAATCGACACCGAGGTAGGCTTCCTGCTCTAAATCTGGGCACAAGTAGAACTCTATGGGCTTGATTTCATTCTTAAATTCAATGTCTAGCTCTACTTTTCCTAGCAATCTATGTTGCTTACCATCTGCTGTAGACACAACAGAATATATGGGCTTAAAATCGATTTGTAATTTTTCCATAAGCTCCCTACAGCCGTTCCCAAGCAGACTTATTGAGGCCCCTGTATCCAATAAACCTCTAATATTTTCATTTTCGATACTTATATTTGCAAAAGCGCGAGAATCGTTTTTATTGTATGCTAATTTAATAGTTTCTACCAAAAGTTTTCTAAATTTTCTTTTATGTAAAAATTTATTTCTTAATTTTAATATTCTGTTTGAAATTTTCCCTTTAAAACCTATTTCTTCGCTAAATATCCGGTTCCTTACATTTTCATAATTTGATTTTCGTTCTTGAAGTGTGTATGTGTGACGCATCTGAGGAATGAATTTGTTAAAATTATTTACAGCTTTTATTACATTTATTTTATTTCTATTTATCGTAGGTTTGTTTGCGGGATCTCCTTTGAACGATGGCCCCCCGCTGATCCTTCGCTCCTGGAAAAATTTCGGGTCTTACACTCCGTGCAATTTGGTGATATTACCTCTGGTTTACCACATCTGTAGCAGAACAGAGCTCTCTGTGCAGATGGACAGTCCATAAACATGTGGCCTATTTGTCGGCAGTTCCAACAGATAAGTGGAGGTCTGGTCGGGCCTTGCGCTTTTTCACCCTCAATTGCTGCAACTTCTTCATAAGGCTCTATCCGGTTCAGATCCTCTTCTGGCGGTTTTTCGAAGACTTCGTTTACCTGCCTTACATAACGATTCGCTGGTGCAGATGAGTTATGCGGTCTACCATCCTTTTTGCAAAAAATCTTCTCAGCCTCAACACATTCTTGCCTCAATTCTTCCACGGAGCTAACAGCAATTGGGTAAACTCTACTCCTTATCTCGTCCCTTAAATTCTTTTTAATTATTTTGATCATCTCCCTTTCAGGCATCGATATATCCAGGCGTGAGCGCATTTGGGTCATGGCGAAGAAGAATGCATCTATGCCCTCACCAGGCTGTTGTTTTCTCTCAACCATGTCGCTCATCAATTCAAAACTGGATCTGGTAGATTGATACTGCTTTAATAAAGCCTCTTTTAAGGTGGTCCATTCTGAAACGAAATTTGTAGCGATGTACAGCCAGTACCATTTTTCAGCTACCCCTTTAACAAACAGATGAAAATTGTCCAAAATCTCCTTCCATGGTGTACCATACTGTCGCTGTAAGCGCTCAATTCGAAAAACAAAATCCTCGACAGCCAATTTATTGGTATTGCCATCAAACTCTAAACCCCACTTATCGATTCGCATCCTGTGATGGGTTTGAGCGACGTTGGCTGTTATGTTTTCCGAAGGGGCTCTTGATGAATTTGCTGAGCTCGCTGGCGACGCGTCCATTGGGTTACTGGAGCTGTGGCTACTTTTCATAATGTTTGGTACAATTTCTTCACGGAGCTTTTTGTTCTCTTGTTGAGTGTGTTGCAACACTAGGCTCATTTTGCTCACTGTTGCAGTTAACTCTGCCATTTGCCTTCTCATATCGTTAATATGGAATGCTACACCTTGCTCTGCATTTCTCTTCCTGGCCTCTTGTGCAGCGATTTCTGCCATTTGTTGCTGGATTCTGGCTTCTTCTCGTGCCTTCATTGCCATATATGCAGCCGCACTGGTGGATGACCTTTCTGCATTGATCGTCTTGGACATATCACAGAATTGAGGATCGGCTTCACCTTGCTGTTGATTTATCTCTATTTTTCTACTTGCGCTACTTTTTCGGCTAGGAGTGTTAGACCTATAAGTTTTTCCAAAAGCGAAAGGAGTAGACCTATTTAAATCAAAATGTACCTGTCGTACTCTTTTCCTAGACTTTGATTTATCTTTAGGACTTTTGGACATATCCCTCAGACACAACAAAAACAATATCTAATTTTTTTGTTTTATTTTATTTTCAGATGTATGTATTCCAACCAAAACGAAAATCAAATTGGGCTATGAAAAATTAAATTTGCTGTATATATATATATATGTAGGTAACTTTGAAATCAAAAGAAAATTGTTTTCAGGGCTTTTGTTTTAACAAAAAGAAATATGTATGTATATGTTATTATTTGTATGCAATTCTTCTCTATAAAACGATATTAAAATTTTTATCTATTATTTTTCATTTAGGTTTGGCATGGAGGTAGTTGGCGGTCGTCGAAGTGGTTTCTTAAAAAAAACTCGGAGTCATTGGTGGTAAGTATTCGGTTTTCAATCAAAATTTAAAAAAAAATGAGATTTACAAGTGTAGCTCCTCGTACTATCACAGATGTAATTAACCTTACCAGTGAGCTACGAGAGAGTATTAGGAGTGATATTCGATACAACAGACCCTTTGAGTTTATATCGAACTCAGAGGCGGTTATCAGAAATATCACCCTTTTTACTACACAAAAAAAAATTAAAATAAGCTGACTCTAAAAAAAAAAACTTTTAAAATATAGAAAATGATAGCAATACAATTAGACAAGTTTTTTTCATAAAAAAGTTCTAAGCTATTGCTGTAATTTTCTAGCATGCACTTAATTCGAAATTATCACCTTTAGCAAACAAGATTCAAGCCTTTCGGTACTACCTTATTAAAATTTTTCTCAATTTTCTTTAAGGGCTACCGAACAGACTTGATTTTATTGCTTTTGGGTGATGATTTCGATTGGGCTATTGGGTTACCATTAATGTTCTATTGATACATGTTTCGGTGTAACTACATGAACATTTTACAACTTAGAATACATATATTCAACTTAATAAAAATATGTATCCTAAGCTGCCTCATTAGGTTGGGCGCCATTTTTATGTAGCAGCCGTAGTCCCAGTCAGGTTTCCGACTTGCTCATTAATCGGTAAGCAAAAACCTCAGCGGGTCCCAACCCTGCTCACTGGGTACGCTACTCATAAAAAAAAAACATTTATTCAATTTCAAATCCAACATACCACAAATCGACCGAACCTTACCACACTTTGGACTCATTTTTGGAGCTAGATGTTCTGCTCCTGCTTTGCCCACCCAACCATGTCACGATCTGGTCCTTAGCTTCAAAATTCGCGACCCAAAAACCACCCGACTTCTCCAACCTTAACTTACCACCATGCCATTACCTTTATTAACTTAAAAACCACTCATTATCTTGAATTTCTCACAAAATATTATAATACATATTTTATTCAAAAACTTAACCTAAACAAACTTTTTATTTCCTTTACTAATCTATTTTTCTACTTTCTTTTTTTTTCTTAACAATACAACTATCTTTTCTTTCTTTTCAATATAAATAATAAGTAAAACTATTTTATTATACTTTCTTAAATCTAAAACTTTACGCTTGCTTCTTATATTAATTCTTTTCTATTTTTTTTAACGGGCTTTATTTAAATTATAACAATTAATTTTCTCTTTTCTTTTTATTTTCTAGGCTAGATCAAAAAACCTCTAATTTCTGCGCAAACTTTAATTTACCCTACCCTGAAGGAGCTCCTTAAGGCTAGTCAAACTCCTGCACTTTATAATTGGAGTATCAACAACACAAAATTAATCTAATCTAGCAATTTGTTTCTATTTCTTATTTTAAAACTTTATATTTCCGTTTTAATATTACTACAAACAGGTTGCGCCCTCTATTTCTCAAAACATAAATACACTAAAATACATTAAATACATAAACTTAAGCCTATTTTAGGGATGACTTGACTTTACCGGACTGTATAACTCTAATTGTATAAATAAAAGGAAAAATCTCGCACAAAAGTAATTTTACACTAACAAAAACACAAATAAATATATATATAAATTAACATTCTTTTTTTCTAAATTTTTTTCTTTAAAATTAATAATAACTTCAATGCTGCTTAATTCTTCTTTTCTTCACTTTTCAAATATTTCGATTTCTTAATAATTTTGTTGCGGGGCCCTAAATATTACGGCCTTGCCCAGCACACTTTGGTCGGGGAAAATTTTGGCGTGACCCCTTCTAAGCAAACCCAGTTTTCAGTTTCGATCGGCGGGAGCATTGGTGAATGAGAACTGTCCGGCCGATAGAAATGAGGAACAGAAAATACTGGCGGGAGCATTGGCATTTGAAACTGTCCGGCCGTAAGTAATATATACGTGCGTATAGGAGAAAATGGCTCAAAATAACAGCGGGCACATAAAGAGTTAAGAACTGGCCGGCTGTTAACTAAACCACAACAAAATACGTAGGATATCGGGCCGAACCAAAATAAGGACGACTACGTGTATGCCACACAGTCCCTGTTTGCCCAGACACTTAAAAAAACCCAAAACCGGCACGCATGATTCCACATAATGGTGTCCCATCGCAAAACCTGAAAGTAAAAGAAAAAGTTAATATATTCCAACTGGTGGCACAAAAGGAACGATACTTATGCCAAGTTTTATTGAGTTTATTCTGGAAAAAAGAAGAAAATATAAAGAAATTAGTAACAAATTGGAAATTTACGTACCATGATGTGTATTACAGCTGTCAATAAAACTTACGATATGAAGAAGAAAATTCAAGTTGCCATCCTTATGTGCAAGATAAGAAGTTGGGCTGCCAGATTCGGAATAAACTCGGTGGGAAGGTATGGTAAAGTGGGCAACAAAATGGTTGTACGTTTTTTATTGTTTTAAACTGTGGATTTTAAAATTTAAATGTTTTAATTAGAAAGAGAAAGTATAGGATGTTTGGGACAAGTTAAGTTAAATGGAGATCTTTTGTATTTTGCCCTGTACGTCCATATTTTTTTTTTGTTGAAGTAAGAGTTTTCTAGAAATTATCGACGAATAGAGTTATGGCGGGAGTAGAAAAATGGTCAGAAGCCATTTATAATTCGAAAGGCGGTCGTGAAAGTTGTGGTAGTTTCTCCGTGGGATAAGAAGAGAATAGTAATGTTTTAAAATAAATAGCAAGATAAAAGGTTAAAGTGAGAAATAAATAAATCGGACAATTAATAGGAAAAACAAAAGTAACGAAACGTAAAAATAATTTAATTAAATATAGAAGCTGAGTGCCGGATGGAAATTAATTTAAATTATTAAATTTTAAAGTGAACCTGTTACTGGTAGGTGGTTATCTTGTACTAAAATAAGCAAAGGGTTGGTTTTGAAAGTTTTTTTTGTGTTTTCAATAAAAATATTTAGTGGCCTTTGGTGGTTTGAAAAACGAGTAAAGCACCCTGAAATTGCAAAGAAGGCGGTGGAGAAAGCGTCCAAGGGGAAAGTGAAAAACCTATTAAGGAAGCACGCAAAGAAATCTCACACGGAGAAACAAGTATTTGAAAGGTCCATGGTAACAGGTAACCAAATTTTTATTGAGTTATTGTTGTTGCCCAGTGGTGAAGCAACTGTGGCCGGCCTTATTAAACTAGATAGGGAATCTACAAGAGAACCCCATCAAATTACAGTCCCTAATATTGCTAATAAAATTTATTTTTATTTTTGTGGGAAACTGGCGTCGAATTAGTAAATACCTGTTAGGTTGATAAAAGATCATAGTGTTTTAAGTTTTATGTTTTAAGTTTTTCGGTGTTTTTTTATTGTAAAAAAAAAGTGGAAATCGACATTTTGTTTTTTTTTTGGTTTTTAGTTGTGGTAAATAAAGCGGTAGCCATTTTCAATTCCGTGTCGTGAAAAGCTTAAATTTAATTTCTCCAAAGGTTTAAGGGAGCTCCTTCAGGCCGATCAGGGGGAACAAGATAGAAGGCAAATTTTGGGAAAGAAAAGTGGGGATTTTGAGCCCACATCCGGTTTTAGGAATTTGAGGGTGACTAACCAGCTTTTGCGCGTCTGTAAGATTCAAGAGTTTTTTTTTTGGTTTGAGTACTTACGATAAAATTTAATGAGCAAGTTATTTCCATTTTTTTTATCCAGTTGTTTTTAAACTATATGTATGATTTCTAAGTTTGTTTCCGTTTTTTTTGGTACGTTAATTTTATTTGTTTTTTTATTTTTATATAATTGGTATTTTTTTTTAGTAACAATTTTTTTTATATTTTGTCTTAAGCTATTTTAGTAAGCTATTTTAAGAGTTTTTTTTGTTTTTTTATTGTCCTAAAACTGGTCTAGTGGAGAAAGTTAAAGTTTTATTGGAAATAGTAAATCTGAAAAGAATATAAAAGGAGTTAAGATTGATAATAGTTAAGATTTGAAAATTAATTTAATTAGTTTAATACTTACCTACGGGTTAATAAATTATGTTTTGAAGCTATTAAGAAAAGTAAGCATGGCTTGGTAAATAATTTTATTGGAATTATTGCAATGTGGTGAGTAAGGGGGTCGGAAGTTTTTGTTATGGGGTCACAGGGACATAAGGCACAGGATTGAAGTGACCAAGGTAGGGAAGGGCGACTGGAGGTCTACATCTGCCTCCCTCTCAAAAGAAGTGTATGTAGGTAAAGTAAAGTAAAGTTCAAGTTCCGTTTTTTTTTTTAATTGGTACGTCCTTTGGGGCTAGAGGTGAGGGATGAAACACACCCTGAAAAGAGTAAGAGTCAACCCGGACGGTCCCTCTAGTGCCCGTTGAGGTCACGTAACAATATGGCGCCCAATGGAAAGCACAAGTTTTTATGAAAGTGTGTATGAAAGCTAAGCACACAGTTTCAATAGCCCACTGAGTAAAAGCAAATAGTCCAATACACAAGAAAAGGGTTATGGGTTGTTGAAGAGAGTAAATGTTGTAACCGTTCTGGTAATCCAGAAGTCAGATGTACTAACATATCTTTATTCAAAAATCTCATAATTTTTTTTAGTGTAACGAATGCAAGTAAGGTGATCGTAGATTCGTAGTAGATTTTAGTTTAAACACAATTGGTACTCGACCACCAGAGAAAAACTTTTATTATAGAATGTAAAGTAATATGGATGCCTGATTAATACAGCAATTGGCTAAATACCTGATAGCCGCTCAAAACAAATGTTTAGAGGTCTGTAGTATCAGAAAAGTAGTCAAATAAGCCTTTGTCTAATGAAGACAGAGAATTAATCAGACTGTTTTGAAACCGTTTTTTTTTGTTTTGATTTTGATTATGCACTTCTATGAGATGCTCTGCTAATAAAGAGAGTCAATTATAAAAGATAATTCAAAAACCGACCATAAAACCACCACTTGTAATAATTCCATAATGAAGAGAAAATAATTTTGTAAAATAATAAAAATTTAACTAGCTAATATTATGAGTTTGTTTTTTTTTGGTATAGTGCGTACAGCGTTAACTAATTACACAGTTTTAATTTTTTTTTGTATTTTTTTTTTTTAGTATTAAGAAGATATCTGTTTCCAAGAGTAATTTTTAGTATTCTATCGTCTTTTGCGGAGAGGTATGAATAATATAGAAACCAGGTCTAAGAGTAGGAATAGAGAAAAATATCGTCAGAAACAGTTCGATCAAAATAGAAATTCTCCACAAGTAAATTATAGAAAAAGGGGTGGTCAGCCAGATTTAAATAACTCAGTGTTACCTACCATACCTAAACAAAGAAAAACTCATATAGGGTTCAGAAAAATGGCAGAAGGAACACGTAACACTGATCCATTTATTGATTTGTCCCAAACAATAGTAACCAGACATCCTGGTCAGGTCAGGGCAGATATACACAGTGTCGATGTACATAATGAGCCTCAAACAACTTTAGATGAGGGGGGTAATATGTCGACTGAGGTGAGAGATTTAGTCGTTGATGAAGCGTTAGTCGTACAGAGAAGTTTGGAAGACAAGGTAAGACAAATGGTTCACAATGAGGTATCTCAGGTTAGAAATAGTGTACAAGACCTAGCAAAGATAGTAGAAAATCTAACTAGAAGAATTACAGTCAGTAATACGTTTACCAGAGAGCCAAGTTTAAATGGGAATAATGCAAACGCCCACTTTACACCCTTTCGAGTAGAAAACGCGACACCCAATGTAAACACATCTAGCGCATTGGGGCAAAACTTTTCGCTGCCAAATGGAAATTCGTGTCGTCATAATTTGCAGGAAAACAATAATGTGCACAATAGAATGTTTCTGCCTAGAAATATAACACCAAACACTGCAGGTGGAAATATTTTTGGTCAACATTTTAATACCTTGGGTGGAAACGTTATGAACAACAATCGGCCACAACAACAAAGTGAGAGAATTATAAATAATAATAGCCAAAACTCTGGAGAAAAAACTTGGATTAGAGTGGACAAATTTGGAATCATGTTTGATGGTAATACAAAATCAATTACTATTGAAGATTTTATATTTAGGCTCGAACATTTGCAAGCCCATTATAATATTCCATGGATGGAGGTGTTAAGAGATTTTCATCTATTAGTTTCGGGCTCGGCTAGAGAATGGTATTGGTGGTTCCTCAAAAATCATTGTGTGTCAGATTGGCAAAGTCTACGCTCAGCCTTGTTATGTCGTTATCAAACCATTAGGTCCAATTTCGAGATAATGAGAGATCTTGTCGAGAGAAAGCAAAATATAAATGAATCAATAGACACATATTTTCAAGAAATGTGCCAACTTCGATCGAGGCTAATTCAACAAATACCTGAATACGACATGATTCGCATTTTGAAAAGAAATGTAAAAGATAGCGTGGGGAAAATAGTATATCCCATGGCAATTTCTTCCGTTGAACAGCTTCGTGTGGAATGTAATGAAGCAGAAAAGACGTTTGTCAGAAAAGATCAAAGGTACACAACAAATCCACAACAACAACAATCCCGAAATGTGAGACACGTTAATGAAGTTTACCTTGATACTGAGGAAGAAGAGCAGTCACAGGACCTTGAAGAAGTTGCAGCTGTCCGAATGGAAAAACAGCAAAGACCACCAATTGTTTGCTGGAATTGTAAAGTCCCAGGACACGTATTTATGGAATGTCCATCATCTGAGCGAGCTTTGTTCTGCTATCGTTGTGGAAAGCCAAATGTTATTACGCCTAAATGTCCCGTATGCCAGCAGGGAAACCTGAAGAGGGGCGAGAAATTGGCGGGGGTCTCTCGTCTCGAAAACCCTGCTCACCAATAAAATGTTTAGATAAAAATATTCAAAATAAACCTGCAATAAAAGAGAAAAATATTACAAGTAAATTTATTTCAGCTAATAATATAGTTTACTCACCGGAAACAAGACATTATTTACCATTCGAAACCAGGAAAAAGCATTATGAGGAAATTAGAGAACGTATATTTAACGCAGAGATCAAATTTAAGCCCATACCAAAACGTATACTAAGACTTAGAGCAAGGTTTACGAAACGCCGCAAATTAAGACGTCGTTTAGTTGAAGCCGTAAATTGGGTGGACCGACATACAGATGATCCTCGTATTTTTGCAGAAGTTATTGTAAAAGATATGCCAATGACAGGTTTGCTTGACACGGGTGCGTCCGTTAGTATACTAGGCAAAGGTTGCAGAGAACTTGTAGAAAAATTAGACCTCAATATCATACCCATGTTGACTAATGTAAGAACTGCCAGTGGTCAACAACATAGAGTTCTGGGTAAGGTAAAGTTGTCCATACAGTTTAAAGATCAAGAACACACCATGCTGGTTTACCTCTGTCCAGACTTAGAACAAGCCCTCTACTTAGGTATTGATTTTTGGAGAGAATTCGGTTTAATACCTGAAATCGTAAAAACGGATGAAATAGATATACAAAAGATAGAACAAGATATGGTAAATAGAGAAAACGAATACAGATTAAGACCCCATGATTTAACTAGTTCACAAAACGCCCAGTTAGAAAATGTAATAAAAAAGTTTTTTACTTTCGAAGAAAACGGATTAGGTCATACTACTCTAGAAAAGCATTGTATAAAATTAGTAGAGGATGCAGTCCCATTTAAGGATAGACACTACCCCATTTCTCCTGCGGTCCAAGAAATTACGTATAATGAAATAGACATGATGCTAAAACTAAAAGTAATAGAAGAAAGTAATAGCCCATGGAATAATCGAGTGACTATTGTCCGAAAGCCTGGGAAAAACCGTTTCTGTCTAGACGCGAGGAAAATTAATAAGGTAACAGTGAAAGATGCCTATCCACTACAGAACATAGAAGGAATTCTGAGTAGAATTGATGAAACTTACTACATAAGTAGTGTAGACCTAAAATACGCCTTTTGGCAGATAGAATTAGAGGAAGAAAGTAAACAATACACTGCATTTACAGTCGCGGGGCGACCCCTTTATCAGTTCAGAGTCATGCCATTCGGACTTTGTAATGCGGCTCAACGACTTTGTAGGTTAATGGACAAAGCCATTCCGCAAAACCTAAAGGAAAACGTTTTTGTATATCTAGATGATCTCTTGATTATTTCCAGCACGTTTGAGGAGCATTTGAAATTACTTGAAGAAGTTGCACTGTGCCTCAGAAAAGCAAATCTAACAATAGGTATTAAGAAATCTAAATTTTGTTTTCAAGAAATTAAATACTTGGGATACATTATTGGGGGAGGCACCTTGAAAACCGACCCTGAAAAGATCGAAGCCATTCGTAAAATAAGATTGCCAAAAACTACAAGAGAAGTAAGGAGTTTCTTGGGAACCGCTGGCTGGTATAGGCGGTTTATTAAGAACTTTGCCACAATTTCTGCTCCGTTAACAGATACTTTAAAAAAGTCAAACAAATTTATAATGACACCAGAAGCAGCCCAAGCTTTCGAAGTGCTTAAAAAGGCCCTTACAACAGCACCTGTTTTAAAACATGCCGACTTCCGAAAACGATTTTATATCCAGTGTGATGCGTCTGAATATGGAATCGGCGCAGTACTGTACCAATTGAATGACAATAAAGAAGAACACCCCATAGCCTTCTATTCTCAAAAGCTGAACTCATGCCAGAAGAATTATAGTGTCACAGAAAAGGAGTGCCTAGCAGCAGTGATGGCCATAAAGAAATTTAGACCTTACGTGGAAATGATGCCATTCACAGTCGTGACGGACCACGCAAGTTTGAAGTGGCTTATGTCCCTTAAAGACCTTAGTGGGAGGCTGGCAAGATGGTCCCTGCAGCTACAAGCCTACGACTTCGAAATAGTACATCGTAAAGGCTCAGAAAATGTAGTAGCAGATATGCTATCAAGAGCGCACCCTGATATCGAAATTAATGAGCTTACTAAGGAAGAAATGTTTGATTTTAATACGGCAGACTTTGAAGGCGATGAATATCTCCAATTAATAAAACACATAAAAGAAAACTCAGAAAAACTACCAGATTTGAGGATAGAAGATGGTTTAGTATTTAAAAGAACCTCATTCGATAGGCAATTGGGAGATGAATACCTGTGGAAACTTTGGATCCCAACAAGTATGACCTCGAATATTATAGAGAGAGCACACTCACCTAACATCGCAGCACATGGAGGTATTTCCAAGACCCTAGAGAGAGTTAAGCGTTTTTTTTATTGGCCCAAAATGACTTTACAGGTTAGAGAATATGTTAACAAGTGTCAAATATGTAAAGAAACAAAACCGTCGAATCAAAAATTAATGCCAGAAATAGGAAAAGAGGTAGTAACAAATAGACCGTTTCAAAAACTATACATCGATTTCCTAGGGAAATATCCGAGGTCCAAAAACGGTAATTGCTACGTTTTTATAGTTGTCGACCACTTCACCAAATTTACATTTTTAAAAGCCATGAAAGAGGCTACCACAAACAATGTAGTACAATTTTTAGTACACGAAATTTTTCATAAATTTGGGGTTCCGGAAGTAATTCATAGCGACAACGGCGCTCAATTTACAGCCAAGGGTTTTCAAAATATGATAGAAGCTTATAAGATTATACACTTAAAAACGGCTGTATATTCTCCGCAGTCGAATGCTTCGGAGCGCGTAAATCAATCTGTCCTAGCAGCAATAAGAGCATACCTCGAACAAGACCACCGAGACTGGGATTTATACCTGACTGAAATCGAATGTGCGTTGAGAACTTCCATACATTCAGCAACGGGAGTTTCTCCATTTTTCGCGTTATTTGGATACCATATGTTCTCTAGTGGCTCGGATTATAAATTAGCCAGAAAATTACTATCCCTATCTGACCATGAAATAGTCAGTGTAAATAAAAATGAGAAGTTAGAACTCATACGCGAAAGAATTAAGAATAATATGCACGCAGCGTACGAAAAAAGTGCAGAGAAATATAATAAAAGGGCTAGAATAGTCAAATTTATCCCTGGTCAGGAAGTGTACAGGAGAAATACCGTATTGAGTGATTTTAGCAAGAACGTCAATGCAAAGTTTTGTAGAAAATTCCTAAAATGCAGAATTCTTAAACCAGTAGGGAATAATATGTATGAGCTGGAGTCGTTAGACGGAAAGCCTATAGGCATATATCATGTAAAAGATATAAAGGTCTAAAGTGCAATAACAAAGCCTAAAATCTGTGATATATATTTTTAAAGTGCAATATTAGGATTAAGCAATTTATATACTTGACAATTTTCAGGTATATAAATACTGTTTTATACCTAGTAACCTGGAAACTATATGTACCTCATTTTAACTGTGTTTATGTGCCATTACTTTATTATTTTTTTTACTTGATTATATTAGTTTTTAAAATGTGCAATTATATCAAACATACCTTAGGCTTAAGAATTTCGTGCAACATAGGTTTAGTAATATTTTCCACTTTTGCTGTGATATTTAAATATATTCAATGATTTCACTCTAGGACACCTACATTTCTGGAAAGAGAAAAGAAAATAATCACAAAGTAACTTCATTAAAATAAATAGTTTTATTACAATTACTTCCCTAATTAACCACCTTAGTATAGATATAGACAGCGTCTAGCTAGTATTATAACAAGAACACGTCGATGAACAACGCATTTATTGTCTAATATGCCCGGCTATAGCGTACTCAGGGTGTGGGAGTTCCCCACGTATATGAAAGCACCGCACACCGTCCTTTAACAGCGGAAGCCTTGTAAACTACGGAGTTTTGTTGCGGGGCCCTAAATATTACGGCCTTGCCCAGCACACTTTGGTCGGGGAAAATTTTGGCGTGACCCCTTCTAAGCAAACCCAGTTTTCAGTTTCGATCGGCGGGAGCATTGGTGAATGAGAACTGTCCGGCCGATAGAAATGAGGAACAGAAAATACTGGCGGGAGCATTGGCATTTGAAACTGTCCGGCCGTAAGTAATATATACGTGCGTATAGGAGAAAATGGCTCAAAATAACAGCGGGCACATAAAGAGTTAAGAACTGGCCGGCTGTTAACTAAACCACAACAAAATACGTAGGATATCGGGCCGAACCAAAATAAGGACGACTACGTGTATGCCACACAGTCCCTGTTTGCCCAGACACTTAAAAAAACCCAAAACCGGCACGCATGATTCCACATAATGGTGTCCCATCGCAAAACCTGAAAGTAAAAGAAAAAGTTAATATATTCCAACTGGTGGCACAAAAGGAACGATACTTATGCCAAGTTTTATTGAGTTTATTCTGGAAAAAAGAAGAAAATATAAAGAAATTAGTAACAAATTGGAAATTTACGTACCATGATGTGTATTACAGCTGTCAATAAAACTTACGATATGAAGAAGAAAATTCAAGTTGCCATCCTTATGTGCAAGATAAGAAGTTGGGCTGCCAGATTCGGAATAAACTCGGTGGGAAGGTATGGTAAAGTGGGCAACAAAATGGTTGTACGTTTTTTATTGTTTTAAACTGTGGATTTTAAAATTTAAATGTTTTAATTAGAAAGAGAAAGTATAGGATGTTTGGGACAAGTTAAGTTAAATGGAGATCTTTTGTATTTTGCCCTGTACGTCCATATTTTTTTTTTGTTGAAGTAAGAGTTTTCTAGAAATTATCGACGAATAGAGTTATGGCGGGAGTAGAAAAATGGTCAGAAGCCATTTATAATTCGAAAGGCGGCCGTGAAAGTTGTGGTAGTTTCTCCGTGGGATAAGAAGAGAATAGTAATGTTTTAAAATAAATAGCAAGATAAAAGGTTAAAGTGAGAAATAAATAAATCGGACAATTAATAGGAAAAACAAAAGTAACGAAACGTAAAAATAATTTAATTAAATATAGAAGCTGAGTGCCGGATGGAAATTAATTTAAATTATTAAATTTTAAAGTGAACCTGTTACTGGTAGGTGGTTATCTTGTACTAAAATAAGCAAAGGGTTGGTTTTGAAAGTTTTTTTTGTGTTTTCAATAAAAATATTTAGTGGCCTTTGGTGGTTTGAAAAACGAGTAAAGCACCCTGAAATTGCAAAGAAGGCGGTGGAGAAAGCGTCCAAGGGGAAAGTGAAAAACCTATTAAGGAAGCACGCAAAGAAATCTCACACGGAGAAACAAGTATTTGAAAGGTCCATGGTAACAGGTAACCAAATTTTTATTGAGTTATTGTTGTTGCCCAGTGGTGAAGCAACTGTGGCCGGCCTTATTAAACTAGATAGGGAATCTACAAGAGAACCCCATCAAATTACAGTCCCTAATATTGCTAATAAAATTTATTTTTATTTTTGTGGGAAACTGGCGTCGAATTAGTAAATACCTGTTAGGTTGATAAAAGATCATAGTGTTTTAAGTTTTATGTTTTAAGTTTTTCGGTGTTTTTTTATTGTAAAAAAAAAGTGGAAATCGACATTTTGTTTTTTTTTTGGTTTTTAGTTGTGGTAAATAAAGCGGTAGCCATTTTCAATTCCGTGTCGTGAAAAGCTTAAATTTAATTTCTCCAAAGGTTTAAGGGAGCTCCTTCAGGCCGATCAGGGGGAACAAGATAGAAGGCAAATTTTGGGAAAGAAAAGTGGGGATTTTGAGCCCACATCCGGTTTTAGGAATTTGAGGGTGACTAACCAGCTTTTGCGCGTCTGTAAGATTCAAGAGTTTTTTTTTTGGTTTGAGTACTTACGATAAAATTTAATGAGCAAGTTATTTCCATTTTTTTTATCCAGTTGTTTTTAAACTATATGTATGATTTCTAAGTTTGTTTCCGTTTTTTTTGGTACGTTAATTTTATTTGTTTTTTTATTTTTATATAATTGGTATTTTTTTTTAGTAACAATTTTTTTTATATTTTGTCTTAAGCTATTTTAGTAAGCTATTTTAAGAGTTTTTTTTGTTTTTTTATTGTCCTAAAACTGGTCTAGTGGAGAAAGTTAAAGTTTTATTGGAAATAGTAAATCTGAAAAGAATATAAAAGGAGTTAAGATTGATAATAGTTAAGATTTGAAAATTAATTTAATTAGTTTAATACTTACCTACGGGTTAATAAATTATGTTTTGAAGCTATTAAGAAAAGTAAGCATGGCTTGGTAAATAATTTTATTGGAATTATTGCAATGTGGTGAGTAAGGGGGTCGGAAGTTTTTGTTATGGGGTCACAGGGACATAAGGCACAGGATTGAAGTGACCAAGGTAGGGAAGGGCGACTGGAGGTCTACATCTGCCTCCCTCTCAAAAGAAGTGTATGTAGGTAAAGTAAAGTAAAGTTCAAGTTCCGTTTTTTTTTTAATTGGTACGTCCTTTGGGGCTAGAGGTGAGGGATGAAACACACCCTGAAAAGAGTAAGAGTCAACCCGGACGGTCCCTCTAGTGCCCGTTGAGGTCACGTAACAATTTGGCCCGATTTACTTCTTCCACGAATATAATTATTAAATTAAAAGGGTTACCTGGCTATATGTTGTTTTCTTTTCTTGCCTGCTTACAGATTTTCGCTTCTGGTTTTTCCTCTTGGTGCGCTAAAGCCATATACCCGTGGCGCATAAGCTACCTTTATAGCCAGCTAGACACACACAAAAAAACAACACCAACGTTTCCTTACTAAATTATCTTTATATAAAAATTTAATAAATCCTTACGTGATTCTCCCCCTTTTTGTTTGGTTTATCCTCAACAAAACCTTCAACCAGACACTATGCACCACACTTCTAATATAAATATTAAAAAAAAACTTTATAATTTTCTTTCTAAATTTTTTTTTCATGGTAATAAATATTTTACCTTTAATTTTTTTATTTATAATTTATTTATTTTTCGGGTTCATTCAAAATTTTTTTCAAAAATTTTCTCAGTTATTTTTTTTTTCACTTATTGTCCTGTAGACTCTGGTTTTTTTAAAATTTTTCTTTTAAATTATTTTCTTTCAATATTTTTAGCTTTAATAACTTTACTTTTTCTATCGTTTACTGACTTTTTGTTTCGCACACCTTCACAGACAATTTGCTTTTGATTTCAGTATTAAAATTCTCCTTCGTTGTTCCCTTAAATTTCCCTTTTTATTTTTAAATTTCCCCAAAATATCCTTGCCGCCAAGCGGACATCTTTTTTTCAACTTCTAAAGGTTTCTAGAAATCTTTTGCTAAAATTTATTTTCATATATTCTCCTTTTCTAAAAAGAAACTTAATTTTTGTAATTTACATATTTCTCCTTTTTCTTATTCCACCATTATTTTTTTTTACTTCTATCAAAAATTATCTGTCCTACCTTTTTCTTATACCTGGGTCTCATGAAAATTAGTAAGTACCAATATTCATTCATAATATCCCAAATTTTAAATATTTATTATTTTTGCTTTTTATTGTTGTACCCATACTCTTAGGATTATTATTTTCGTATTGGTGTACCCATATACTCACATCCCTGTATATGTACTGTATTAAAACTTTTGTTGGTTTTCTACCTTGTCATTACACCAACAATCAGTACTAGCAACCGTATAATGAGTAAACAAAAATAAAAACGCTACACCAATACACAGCTGTCATTAAAACAAATATGCACAAAAGAAAACAGGTAAGTGGTGGTGGTTTTTTAAATCTAAATTTTTATTTTTATATAATTTCTAATAATTTCTTATTTTTTTTCCAGAATATCACCAGGGACTTAAAGGACTATATTTTTCTCTACATAAAAGGTAAGGAATTTAAATAATTAGCCAAATTCAATGGCTTTTAATGTTAATTTTTTCTTTTTGCAGATTCTCAACATTTGTCTACAAAATATTTGTGTTGAAAACTTATTTTTAAGGAAATTTATTCTTAAAAGTATTTGCAAAATTTATAATAAAAGCATTTTCTTTCATAACATACTGTTTTTAACACAAAATATACCAAAAATATAATCTACCACACACACATGTTTTTTGATAGCATTTAAAATTTGTCATCACTGGATAACAAAACCATCTCTCATTTTCTCATTTCGCATGCGACGTATGAAAAAGTAGAAAGTAAACCTACTTTATCCGTTACTTGCGCCGATGCGTTCTATGCAATTCGTTATGTTTCTTGCCACATACAACTACACTGATTTTACTTTTTTGAGAGTCGGAGAGAACGCACAGCGCATAGAACGTATGGTATGGACCTCCAGCTGAACAGCTGATAGCCGCCGTTTATTTTTGTACTAGCAAACTCCGTGCGCTCCGCTACCCCCCCCATTAAATAAATTGATGGTAAAAGAAGGGATCATAACATTTTCGTACATTGTTTTTTTTATTTACCAGAAATTTTTTATGCTGCTTTAATTTTTTTATTTTCAATATTTTTTTAAATAAATAGAGTTTTACTTTAAAATGTTTGTACTATTGTTGTACTATTTTTTTTTTTTTGTTGACTTTATTTAAAAGTTTTTCTTACTTTGATTTCCAATCCTTTTAAATTTTTTGATAGCACAGAAGGTACATTTGTCATGCCCTTGACCAAAATAGATATCAGCAAAATTTAGAGGATTGGCCAGTTCGTGCTATAATTTTGTCTTTATATTTCGCTTGGCAAATTTAGCAACGACCTTAAGGTTATGTTTCATCATTTATCTTAAGACAGTAACTAAAAGATTAATAAATTCTTTAATTTTTTGTTTCTAGTGAAGATTTAAGGAAACATCATAATTTTTTTATACGAAGGCGTTTTTTTTTTCTATTGGCCAGCTTTAAAACTATTTTTCAATTTTTATTTTAAATTTTTATGGTCTTATTCATAAACGTACAATAGTGTTTATTAAAGGCTTATTTGACAATTATTTCATATATACTTGTCAAATAAGCCTTTAATAAACACTATTGTACGTTTATGAATAAGACCCTTAGTAGCTTAGGGCTTCCTTGTACACAATGTTTAATGTTGTGTTATTTTTTGGCGACAAAATTAACTGGTTTTCTCGATTTCCAACTCGTGATAAACCGACATACAATTGGTTACGTGAAAAACATGCTTTACGAAGATCAATTCCAACCAAAGAAAAGGTTTGTCCTTGAGATTTGTTAATAGTCATCGCAAAGAATATTTTCACTGG
This sequence comes from Melanophora roralis, assembly GCA_963583895.1. Classification (NCBI taxonomy): domain Eukaryota; kingdom Metazoa; phylum Arthropoda; class Insecta; order Diptera; family Rhinophoridae; genus Melanophora; species Melanophora roralis. The sequence continues at coordinate 65,113,606 of OY757188.1, forward strand.
GAACTGTAAGCGTTTAAATGATATAGGCAAGTCCGTAGGAATTATAGGAATGGCTAAACACAAAACTAGAGTTATTGTTTTTTTTAACTGACTTTCTTTTTTATTGTACATAAGCAAAAGCATTCACATACAGCGTGTGTGTGTATGTTTGTAAATTGCTCGTTTGCTTGGTTTTAATCCCATTATAAGCTCTATTTAGTAGTACTTAGGCTATTGCACAATACTTTGAGACTAAATGTATCACCCTCTGTTAAAAAAAAATAATTTTGTATGGGAGATACCTCTTCCCCTGCTTCGAGCCTAAAAATATGTGACTGACATAGAAAAATGTTTAATTAAATAACTTTCACAAAATTTTAATCAGATAGCGATTATAGATCTCGAGATATACCACCAAGTCCATTAAATTTGTATGGGAGTTACTACGCCAACTTAAGGTAAAAAAATAAACTATAGCCTATGTCCGTTTAGAAAGCAAAAAAATAACATTGGTGAAAAAATCATCCAAATCGGTTAGGTAGTTCCGGAGAAAAATCAACACATGCAAAAAACTTTTCCTCTTTATTATATTAGTATAGATTGGTATGTTTATTATGTTATGTGCTGTTTTTCGAAGCCGATTGAGTAACCGTCTTGGACGTTCGTGTATATTTTGTGATTGTAACAAAATCAAAATACACATGAAACGTTCAAGACATTCACTTCATCGGCTTCGAAACACAGCTTTTTGAGAAACCAAAAGTTTTAGGACAATTTTTAATTTTTTTTATTTGATTATTGATTGTTTAAAACCTCGTGATTTTGTTAATTATGTATAAAAAATTAAATATAAGAAAATAAAAATTTCCCTGAAGAAGCTACATAAAGATTAGCGAAAAAATAAACAACAAAAGAATAATGTGCTGTTTTTACAAGCTAATTGAGTGATCGTCTGGGACGTTTTATGTGTATTTTTTATAGCAACAAAAACAAAATACACATAAAACGTCCAAGACAATCAATCGGCTTGGAAAAACAGCACATTCAATTTTTTTAACTTAGCCCGAACAAACAGATTGTACATTTACTGAACAATAAAAGTCAAAAAATCCATAAAACTTGGAAGATTTTTTAACATAAATTAATAAACTAAAACAATTCAGAAGATTCAACAAAACAAAAAATTTAAGAGCAAGCAAAGTAATTAAAAAAAAATTGTAACATAAATGTTACGATCCTACCCTTGGTTAACAATACTAACACTTAAGGTTTTGATCAACACCACATAAATGTAAATTATATTAAAATTGTCTTTATTGTTCGACAAGGTTGGCAACCGATACCGTTACCGATACCTATACCGTTAAATTTGGTTACCGGTATTGATACCGATACCGAAATAATTTGTTTCGCAAAATACCGGTATCAAAATACCGTTTTCTTTGATACCGGTATTACGATTATATGCAAGTGCTTAAAGAAAATAATTTGTAAAAAGTCATTGAAAAAGCCCAAGGAATAATAAAAAAATTAAGAACGCCTAACATAAACATATTATTAAAAAATCAAAGTCTCACGAAACTTATAATTGACTGTGCCACTCGGTGGGCATCTACTTTTGATATGTTATCATCTCTCCTAAATGACAAAATGAAAAGACTTTGTGAAAGCTTAGCTAAGGCTAACAATGATTTTTTTTATGCCCCAAAAATGTGGCAATATATAAAGAACGCTGTGGAAGCATTGCGACCAGCAAACATAGCCACAAAAATCCTTTAAAAATAGCAACTTACATTTGGAGACGCCTTTGACGCTTGGTTTACATGCACAATTGAACTTCAGAAAGTTAAAAACAATTTTTCATACAATTTACTTAAGGAAATAAAAAAGGAGAAAATTATTTTTGAGAATGAAGCATTTCTAGCAGCGCTGTTCTTGAATCCACGTTGGAATATTGTTCTTAAGGGTACCTTAGTTGAACGGGCAATTGATCATATTGTAAAAGTAAGTGTCAGAATGAACACCATATCTTAAATATTTTAACATAGCTTCTGATAATGATGCAAACTGCAGCTCAAGTACATCATCCGACTGTGTAGAAGCAGTTCTCAAAAGTATGGAAAAAAATTCCTCTTTAACCCCAAACAATGGCAAGTTACGTGAGTTGCTAAATACTTTTAGAATTGCAAAACGTGTACAAAAGCACATAAATGTTCTTAATTGGTGGAAAGAACAAAGTTAATCTAAGTTAAAATTATATGTTATAGCAAAAGTTGTGTAAGCTGTACCAGGTACACAAGTTAGTATAGAAAGATTATTTTCGGGGGTAAAATATATATTGAACCCTAGCCGCAATATGTTAGATGAGAATAGCTTAAATGCAGTCATTGTGATTCGATCCAACGCAGAGCTGTTTTAATCAACCACATACTACTGTGTTTCTTAAGGTGCTTTCGCACGATATGTATTTTACACATGACTTGTCACTTTTGAAATCCACATGTAATTGCGTATGTCTGTCAAAATTTTCAATTTAGAGACGGTTTACAATTTTTGCCTTAAAACGTACGTATGTAATTACATCTGCCATAACCTCCAAACCGAAATAAACAACTTACTTTTCTTGTTGTTATTCTAAAAACAGCTGATGACACATGCTTTGTCAGATGAAAATAGAGCACGCTCTAATTACAAATTTGTCATATGACTTTAACATATGTATTTTACACATGCAATGTTTAAACGCATTCAGACGGCAAATATCAATTTCGCACTGCAAAATTTGACAAGTCATGTGTAAAATACATATCGTCTAAAAGTACTTTTATTATTTACATATGCATCTAAAAGAGTAAATGCTTTTTAAATATTCCAAACAGTTAGGTTTAGGTTTAGGTTAAAGGACATGCAGGGAGACACGCTCACCGCATCACCCAGAGACAATTTGTCCATTGTGACTGTCCTATAAGAAAGAAGTAATAAAATAAAGAGTAAATATAAAGGTATGCCCAGATGTTGGAACATGAAAGAATAAGGTAGAAAGGACAGAGGCTAGAGTAGTAGTAGAAGAACAGTAGTAAGTAAGTGAGAGTGTGGCAGTGTCCGTCACGAGTCGCTGCCGGTTGTCCATTTGGCACGTATTTTGCTCCGGATATCAGTTGCAGCCTCTCGCCAGCCATGCCATCCCTCTCGCAAATCCTAGTAAGACCCTTGGGTCACAGTCGGCGAGCTCAGAGAGGTGGTCATAGTAGGGTACACCAAAGTACCGGTTCCTCCTCCTGGCGATCGCCGGGCATCGACACAACAGGTGCTCTACAGTCTCGATCTCCTCTTCGTCTTCGCATAGTCGACAGAAGTCGACCGAGTTTGGCTTCCAGTTTGCCTCCAACGATCTTATACTGCAGTGACCGGTCAAAAGGCCGGTGATCAGCTTAAGGTCCCTCTTACCCAAAGATAGAAGGGTCTTCGTCCGGTTTTCCGAAGCTGCTTTCCATAGGGATTTTGAGACCCTACATCCAGCAGTATTCGTCCATTTCTGGTTCGCCAGGACTCTAAAGTACCCATCGATTATTCCGTAGAGTTCGCACAATGGGGGAAGGATCGATGTGACCGCCCCAGTGGCAGGTAGTTCGGTTCCCTTCCGTGCCAATTCGTCGGCATATTCATTACCGGGTATCTCGGAGTGACCGGGAACCCAGCACAGCCTTACGGCCCTACTAAGCTCCCGAAGCGCCGTCCTACAGTCTCTAACCGCCTTCGACCTCACAGAGTCTGAACCCAAAGCCCTTAGGGTGGCTTGACTATCCACGTAAATGGTGACCCATTCATTGCGGCCTTGGTTTGTGCGTCCAATCAATCTTGCGGCCTCCTGTATTGCAAATATTTCCGTTTGGAAGACACTGCAGTGATCGCCTGGCCTGAAAGACTCCGCAATGTCAAGTGCTTCGCTGAAAATACCAGCTCCAGTACCACGATCAGTCTTCGATCCATCAGTATAAACGACTACTCCTCCGTACGGAACGTGGCCATCATCCCATACCGACCTTTCAGGAATGGTTATCACAGCGGCGGAGTTGAAGTCCAGGTAAGATGGCAAGTAATCCGTCCTCCCGACTAGGTCTCCTAGCTGCTCATGCCTCCCCATTTCGATCAAAATGCTGGCATGTCCCGATTGAGAGTCGCGCCAAGTTCCTGATTCCCGAAGTCTCAAGGCTCCTTTAACCGCAAACCGCTTCACAAAAAGTGCCAGAGGTAGAAGGTTCAGCATTGTATCCAGTGCAGCCTGTGGGGTGCTCCCGAGCGCTCCCGTGATACAAATAGAAGCAGTCCTCTGCACCTTGTTCAGCGCTTTGAGGAGAGAGGTTTTCGTTGTGGCCGTTTGCCAAACCAGGCAACCATAGGTAACAATGGGTCCGGTCCACAGAAATCCCCGACCTTCCGCTTGCGAGTAAAAAGAAGTAATTCGGTCTTCGTGGGATTTACTCCAAGTCCTTTGGACTTGGCCCAGTCAGACAGTGATCTCAGTGCCCCTTGCATCAAGTCAGTTAATGTAGACAAGAACTTCCCTCCAATAAGTATGACCACATCATCTGTGTATGCCACGACTTTCGTTCCTTCCCTCTCGAATTTCTCCAGTATACCATTTATCACCAGAAGCCACAAAAGAGGTGAGAGGACTCCACCCTGTGGCGTGCCCCTGGTAACAATTCTCCGTATGGAGCCTTCGCCCATTCGCGCATTGATAATTCGGCCCTTCAGCATTCTATCAATTCAGCTTATGAGGAGAGGGGAAACACCAGTTGAAACGAGGGATTCATGTATCGATTCCAGCTTCACATTATTGAAAGCCCCCTCAATATCCAGAAAGGCCGCCATCGTAAAGTTGGAATTCGCCATATTGTGCTCGATAGTCCTAACTACATCGTGAAGCGCACTCTCCACCGACCTACCCTTGCGGTAAGCATGTTGACAGGCACTTAGTGACGTAATGTCCATCGAACTCCTGATATGTAAATCTATCAGTCTCTCCACCGTTTTCAACAGAAAGGAAGACAGGCTGATAGGTCTAAAGTCCTTCGGCTTGGAGTGAGACGTCTTCCCTGCCTTCGGAATGAAGACAACGCTGACCTCCCGCCAGGCTAAGGGAATGCACGATAGTTGCAGACAGGCCCTAAAAATTTTTGACAGTGATGGTAACAGCATTGGCCCTGCCATTTGCAGCATTGCTGGGATGATACCATCCGGCCCAGGTGATTTGAAGGGTTGGAAGGAATCCAGCGCCCACGCAATCTTTCTATCATCCACTATACAGTCAACTAGGGGTACCCCCATGCACGGATCGACCATAAAAACGTCCTCCGTCATGGTTTGTGCCCCATCCATTTCCATGCATCCAGGAAAGTGAGTTGCAGCAAGTAGATCCAATGTCTCCGAGCTCGTCTCGGTCCATGAGCCGTCTTCGCGCTGGATGCTATCCAGGGTCTTCGGGTCCCTTGAGAGCAGCCTGCGGAATCTCGCCGTCTCATTTACGCCTTCTATCGATTCACAGAATCTTAGCCAGGAGGCTCGTTTCGCCCTTCTGACTTCGCTCTTATATCGATTGAAACTGACTTTATAGTCGTCCCAATCCGATCTCTGCTTGGTCTTGTTGGCCCTGTTGTACAATCTCCTCGAATCCTTCCTTAAAAAGCCCAGTTCTCGATTCCACCATACTGGCTGTGATCTTCTACCTGGGTATGACAAGGGACAGGATTCTTCAAAGCTCTCTGTAAGGTAGCCAGAGAGTCTATCAACTGCTAAGTCAACCTCCGTTTTCGTCGGTTTTTGCCGGTTCCTCCTAAAGTCTAACTCAAAGAGTATCTTTCTGTGATCCGAAAAGGTGCACTCGTTAGACACTCTCCAATTTCTTACGCGCGATTCGTCCAGGTTAGTCAACGTTATGTCTATCACCTCAGCCCTATCTCTAATTTGAAAGGTGGGGGTATTACCCCTATTACAAATACGAAGACCCGAGCGTAAAATGAAATCAAAAGTTAACTCACCTCTTTTATTAATGTCTTTGCTGCCCCATTGCGAGTGGTGAGCATTGGCATCGCATCCCAGGATAATATCCCTACCGTGCAAGGCGTTATTCACCAGATTCCGGACATTAATATTTGGAGGATCGGGCTCATCATACGGCATATAGACAGATGCCAGGATTAGTGGTCGACCAGCAACATTTTCCAGGCATACTGCCGTCATATCTCCGCTACTGTAATTAGAGAGGTGGATTAAGTTTAAATCTTTTCTACCAATTACACAAGTTCTAACCTTGTCCCCTTTAGAGGATGCGTATAGACAAACAGTTAACCCAAATGTATTTTATAAATTATTAATTAAATTTTAACTTATATTTTTTTTAAATTGACTTTGATTTAGAAGCTGAAAAAAATGTTTTTGGTCTAATATTTTTTAAACATTTTACCTTAAAAATGTACAAAGTATTTACCAGGGTACACTAGTACAGGTAGTATCAAAGTGAATTTAATAATTCGCCCTCTGCATTTCCTTTTTGTGTTTGAAAAAGTAAATGTCAAAAAATTTAAAACATAATACAAAATTAATTAATTTGTTATTCACTTTCTAAAATATTAATAGTCAGCTAGGCTCTTTATATAACTTGTATAAGTGTACCCTAGTATTAACATATTTTTATGAATACTGATTTTTTATTTATTTTAAAAATATTTTTTATACAAATGTTTGATGTTAGAAATTTTATTATATGTTCCTATTAGTTTTTAAAAATGTTATAAAACAATGTACCTAATTCTACAAGTCATCAACTTATTTTTTTTTTTATTAGCCTAATAAAAAAGAGAATATATAAATAAAAACTATGTTTTAAAATTGAATATAGATTTTTTTTATTTTTTGTAAATACCATTAAGCAAGTATCTATACCGATACTGATATAATCAAAATACCGATACCGAAATTAAAGAATTAATACCGTTACCGATACCGATATAATCAAAATACCGATACCGAAATGCCAAATTTTTTAATACCGTTACCGATACCGTTATTTATTTCGGTTGCCAACCTTGGTTATTATTTATTTAGGTAGACAAGAACAAATAATTCGTAAAAAAAATTAAATATAAATATAACACATTTTGATATTCAATTTTAATTTTTTTCATAACAAAAAACAAGTTCTTTTTTTGGTTGAAAAATTTTTATAAAACGAATTTAAGAATATCATAGGACAATAATAGGTTTTGCTTAGCAGCAAATTCAGCTAATCATAACTCTTTTATTTGTAAAACCTCTTAAAAACCTACATACATAGGTACTAATGTATGTATGTACGTATGTATGTACATAGGTATTAAAACAGTTTTTAAAGCAAAACAGATTAACCATAACAAACAACTTATTTAAATAAAAAACTGCCTGTGTAAATAATAACATTTATCAGCAACAACATTAAAAAAAAAAGTTCAAGAAATGTTTTACTCTGATTGGGAGTTAAGATTAAGCTCATTTTAAAATTGTTGAATGCATGGTGAAATAATCGTACCAGGTGGTGTTACAAGCACAGCTGATCTACTTTTTTCATGCATAAATCGAGGCTGGGTAGTCAAAGTTGTTTACTTTTACATATCTTTTTTTGACAACAGAGCCAGCGAAAACTACAACAAAAACGAAAATTATATTCACCAAATTTTGTTGTTGTAGAATCGACACCACCTGATACTCATAATTGCGCCATGGTTGAATGTGTATAAAATAAGTGGCTCGAGCCTATAACAAGAATATGAGAACAATAGTACCAAAAAAATGTTTGAATTGAGCCCTTTGGTTAAAATTTATTTCTTGTGATTTAACAAAAGCGGTTTGAATCAGTCTTGTGATTAAAAAAAAGCGGTTGGAATCAGTTTGAATCAAATTAATAATGCGGTACAGAAAGCGAGCCACCGCTTTTAAAGAAACGAATCAAGTCTCATTTGCAACAGATACATACTCCTTACTGATTTTTTTTGTCCATGTTGATGTTTGAACCAGAATAAAATTGAAGAATACTTTTTTGATTTATACCGCATTTTTAGCCGTAGTGATTGAGTAGGCTCATTCATACTCCTTGCAGTCCTCTGTATAAAAACAGCACATAAGTTCTTGGATTATCCAACTTTGTGATTAAGTTTCTTGCCGGACACATTTTTACTTGTCATTTTTCTTTCTACCATTCAACATTTATTAAGTTCATTCGTTTACTCAAAGTTTTTAAAAATTTTTGTATATTTTTACTGGATTGCGTTCGTTTACACAAAATCCAGTAAATGAGAACACAAATTGAGAGCGCAAAGTGACAGTTGTCTTACTGAGTATTTAAAAATTTTTACTGGACAAAATTTTACTAGTAAAAATTACTAGTAAAATAAAACATATGTTTTCTGATGTAAACAAAAAAAGTGAAAAAACAAACAACTAAAAAATTGAATAACGAAAAAAATTAAAGTGGTATAAAAAGTAATTTAGTGTTCACAGGCGAAATAATGGAACAGCTAAGAGATATACCTAGTACCTCAAGTTTAGGGGAAAGAGCAAATGTAACCAGACATAGCTATGTTTTGCAAAATGCAGTATTGCACCTAATGGAGTCGTCATCTAAGAGCGAAGATGAAGAAGATATAATTTTGTTTAAAATGTTAAAAAAAGCCAAGATTTTTTCACCCTAACTTGTCTTTGAGAAAGGAAAGAGTATTACGCATTTCTGTTAAAAGCTACTTCCATGACACGGTCCCGATCTATACGGATGTTTAGCTTTGAACACATTTTGGAATATCCAAATCAATTATGTTGCGGCTTTTTCTTCCTAATATTTATTTTTTTTTAAGGTGAAAAAGTGCTGAATACTTGGGTACTCCGTGCGGTCAATTAATACCCACAATTAAATATTCTTATTTTTTTTTTATTAACGCTAAGTCTTTCCCTAGCAGTGTGTATTGCTCTAGGTAACGCACAAAAGAATAGTCTGAGACTCAAATTATACCGACAGACTCAGAATCACTTCCTTAGCCTATTTAAGCATATATGTCTGGCTGGGTGTCCATATATTCGTGTGCTCAAAGTAAAGGTAGCATTTCTGAAAAAAATATTTTGGCATAGGGAGCAAGCCCATTGTTTGTGGTAGTGAACGTAGTAGACGTTAACCCCAAAACCAAGTTAACCCCACTCACAAAAGTCAGTTTGTTTTTGCTTAAAAGATTTAATGCATTTTTTCGAGTAATCAAGTAATTGCAATATATTTTAATCTATCAGCTGTTTTGAGTAGGTAAACTTTTTGTAAAAATTTTCCGTTCGCGTACTTTTTACTTAAAAAATTTTAAGTGAGAGAAATTTGGTAAAATTACTCAGTATTTGCTAAGTTACTGGACTTTACTGGGAAAGTAAACGAATGAACTTATTTTATTTATTATGGTTTGATTTTTAAAACGGCTTATTGCTGCACAAAATTGGATAATGTTTTTTTATTTCGCAAGTTTTAGAAACACGATGGAAAGGACACGGTGTTAATAATTAAATTTTGTCTGGAAACCCCCTTAGGGGCTGGAGATAGGGGTTTAGTAGGTTCTAGAAAGATATTTGCATGAAAAAATAAGTTTTCTAAGAATATGTTTTAATGGGGTAACTAATGAGGGTCTGTAAAACAGAGGTAGTCTTGGATTTTGGGGTTTATCTCGGTCAATTATAGGGCGATTTTGCTGGATTTCAATAGCGATCTTCTCGCAGATATTTCTGATAGTGTGATACCACTTTCAGGTCTATGCGACATCGGTGGGCTTAAACAAGTTGTTGATTTTTTTTGCTTGTTTTTTTGAGTTAAAATTTTAGTAATTTTAATTAAACTACAAACAAACCTAGGTAAAACAACTGTGGTGATTCCTAATACTGGAAATATCTTTTTGTACAACTATTATTATTTGTTATAGATACCTTACTATTATTTATTACAACTAGATATACTTTTACTTTGCTAACTTAACTTTTGTCGAATTAATAGGCCATTCGTTTTGTTTTACAAAAATATTTTTTCAGTTGATAATAATTAAATAAAATGAATTGTTGTTAAATAAATTTTTCTTTAAATACGAAATGAATTGTTGTTGAAAACATTTTTCTTTTACTACGAATACGCCCACAAATTGGTGACCCCAACGTTTGATAAAGAGAAAACCATTAATATGCTAAATAACGAAGAAAACAGTGAACAACAGCTCCCTCAAAATGGAGCGAGGCCTGTCGAGACTACAACCATCAATCGAGTTGCTGTTAAAGTTCCGTCTTTTTGGCCTGATCATGCAGAAATTTGGCTAGCACAAGTCGAGGCACAATTTGCTGTTGCAGGCATATTAAGTGACGTTTCGAAATTTAACACCGTTGTTGCGGCAATAGAGTCGAATGTTCTAGTACAAATTTCAGATGCTATTTTAAACCCACCGGAAGATAACAAGTACGGCAATCTGAAAAAGTGTATACTGGAGCGTTACTGTGAAAGCGAACAAAAAAAGACACAGACGCTGTTGTCGGAGATTGACCTGGGTGACAAGCGACCAACTCAACTCTTAAATGAGCTGAGTACATTGTCAAAAGATAAAGTGACAACCGGTTTTCTAAAATCTCTGTGGTTGCAGCGATTGCCGGTACAGGTACGTGCAATTTTACAGGCATCTGACGCCACGTTAACCGAATTGGCGAAGTTGGCCGATAAAATAATGGAGGTTGGCGATTTTCATCATCTCGCCGCTGTTTCGTCTACACCACCAGCCCATAACGCTAAAGATGACATCGATAGACGTCTAGACCGTATTGAGCAACAAATAAATAGTCTTTGTAATAACAACAATAGACAATACAACCGCCGATCTCGCTCAGTTTCTTCGCGACGGGGAAAAACAACACAACCTGCTACTGCCAACAACTCGAAAGCTGATTATTGTTGGTACCATCTAACCTTCGCAGAGAAGGCTACAAGATGCCGTGAGCCTTGTTCCTATAAACAACAAAAGGCACCAAAAAACTAGTTTCGCCTTCTGATCCTGCGGGCGGATCTCAAGACGACTACACCATAGCCCGTCTAATCGTTAACGATGACGTGTCCAAACAAAATTTTTTAATTGATACCGGTGCAGATGTTTCAGTGCTGCCGTTGTCCAGCGTTAAAAATATTCGTGTAGGTGTGTCAAAAAAATTATTCGCAGCAAATGGGACTCCTATAAAAATATATGGCGAAAAACGACTTAGTGTTTCCTTGGGTCTAAGACGTAATTTTCCGTGGACGTTCTTGGTGGCAAACGTTAACTCAGCCATAATAGGATCAGATTTCTTAAAACACTATGATCTGTTGGTCGACATAAACAAAGGTAAGCTTATTGATCGCACTACTTTACTTGAATCAAAAGGTTGTACGCCACGTTCATCCTGTATTCAAATTTTGGAATACGATATGCTAAACAAATACGCGCAACTGTTAAATGAATATAAAGACCTGGCTACAATTAATGCAAACAAACGCCCAATCGATTCAACCGTAACCCATCACAACTAAAGGTCCTCCCACATACGCTAGGGCTCGCCGCCTTGCCGCGGACAAACTTCAAGCAGCAAAAAAGGAATTTGAATACTTAATGGAAATGGGTATATGTCGTCCCTCAAAGAGTAGTTGGGCGAGCCCACTCCACCTTGTAGAGAAACCGAACGGGGACTGGCGACCCTGCGGCGACTATCGCGCGCTTAACAACATGACCATACCTGACAGGTATCCCATACCGTACTTACGTGACGTCACGAGTATATTGTATGGGAAAAAAATTTTTTCAACTATAGATTTGCAAAGAGCCTACCACCAAATTCCGGTGGAGCCTTGCGACATTCCCAAGACAGCCATAATTACGCCGTTTGGCTTGTTTGAATTTTGTTTCATGACGTTCGGCTTACGGAACGCAGCCCAAACCTTCCAGCGTCATATGAATGAAGTCTTTAAGGGAATTATTTTTGTCTTAATTTACATAGACGATATTTTAATCGCATCGTCTTCCGAAGAGGAACATGTTAAACACCTCCGAATCGTATTTGATCGCTTACGTCAGTCACACCTGTCTGTAAACTTTGACAAATCCCAGTTTGGAAGGAATGAATTAGTTTTTTTAAGGCCATAAAATTAATCAACATGGATTAACGCCACCCAATAATAAGGTCGAGGCAATTCGAAATTTTCCAAGACCTAAAGTAGCCAAAAATTTGAAAAAGTTTCTTGGCATGCTAAATTTTTATCGTCCTTTCATCCGTCATGCGATAAAAAACCAAAATGTTTTGCTTAGTTTGATTACCGGCAATAAGAAAAATGACAATAGCATAATAAATTGGTCCGAAGAAGCCGTCGCTGCTTTTGAAGCATGCAAAAACTATATTGCTGAAGCGACTCTGTTAAATTATATGGCACCAAATGCGCAACTTACGCTAACGACAGATGCATCAGACGAAGCTGTTGGAGCTGTCTTGCACCAAATAGTAGGAGACGAAATTCAGCCATTGGGTTTTTACTCAAAAAAATTATCGACGTCACAGCAAAAATACAGCGCATATGATAGAGAGCTTACTGCAATTTACCAAGCCATACAACATTTTAGGTACGCCCTTGAAGGTAGAGAATTTTCTATTTTTACAGACCATAAGCCAATAATTTTTGCTTTTAAGCAAAAAGGTGAAAAAGCGTCGCCGCGTAGAGCACGCCAATTGGACTTTATAAGTCAGTATACGACGGATATCCGGCACTTGCCTGGCGCTGATAACAATGTAGCGGACTTGTTATCTCGCATAAACGTTTTAGAGGATCAAGTAATAAATTTTGATGAGATGGCCGAACAACAAAGTGATGATAGTGAATTGCAGTCAATGCTGAACAACAACGACTCGTCTCTAAAACTTACAAAATTAAAAATTCCGAATTCGACTAGAGAACTTTATTGTCACGTTTCAGCGGATAGGGTGAGACCATACGTTCCAAAAAACTGTCGAGAAACTGTCATGCGAAAACTGCATTCACTTTCACACCCTGGCAGCCGCGCAACAAAAAGATTGGTAGCTGATCATTATGTGTGGAAATCAATGTCAACAGATGTAGCTAAATATGTTCGCTCCTGTCTTCAATGCCAAAGAGCTAAAGTACAACGTCATACAAGAGCACCAATAGGCGAGTATACACCAGTCGATGTCCGGTTTGAGCATATAAACGTAGACATTGTAGGACCATTGCCTTCTTCTGAGGGCTTCCGCTACTGTCTTACTTGTATCGACAGATATAGTAGATGGCCCGTAGCTGTACCGATGGTGGACATAACCGCCCAAAGTGTTGCAAGTGCCCTTATACGTTCTTGGATCTCGGTGTACGGTATTCCATTACGCATTACTACCGATTTGGGAAGACAATTTGAGTCGTCAATATTCAAAGAATTAACAAAGATGTTGGGTGTCAAACATTTGCGAACGACTCCCTACCACCCACAAGCTAATGGAATCATTGAGCGCTGGCATCGTACCTTGAAGTGTGCTATTAAGTGTTACGAGACAAGTAATTGGAGCGCAGTACTTCCGTTTATTTTATTAGGAATGCGATCGACTTTAAAAACAGATATTGGCCTGAGTCCGGCTGAAATGGTTTATGGCGCCTCATTACGTATTCCTGGTGCATTCCTTGTACCTTCTAAAGTAAATACTTCCGAAACCGATTTTGTGCAATCACTACGTATACTAATATCAAGCTTGCCAACTACACAGCCAGTTCGTCATGGTGTTAGGTCGAGTTTTGTTCAGCCTGCTTTAGCCAGCTGCAAATATGTTTTCGTAAGAACCGACCGCATTAAAACCCCTCTGGAACCAAACTACGAAGGTCCTTTTGAAGTTTTGAGTAAACACGACAAGTACTTTGTTGTGCAAATGCATCAGCGAAACGCGAAGATTTCTTTAGATCGCCTGAAGTCTGCCTATATTTTCAATGATAAAACCACACCCACCGGAACTGCACGAGATGACAACAGAGTTGAAACCGACGACCCTGCACCTGAAAGTGTTACACCACAAGATGATTCATTAACGTTAGAGGATAACGACACTCCTGATAAAGATACTTCAGGACAAAAACCTCGCACCACTTCATCTGGACGTCATGTGAGAATTCCTCTGAAATACCGTTAACCCGTTAACTAGGAGGAGGGTAATGTGGTGATTCCTAATACAGGAAATATCTTTTTGTACAACTATTATTATTTGTTATAGATACCTTACTATTATTTATTACAACTAGATATACTTTTACTTTGCTAACTTAACTTTTGTCGAATTAATAGGCCATTCGTTTTGTTTTACAAAAATATTTTTTCAGTTGATAATAATTAAATAAAATGAATTGTTGTTAAATAAATTTTTCTTTAAATACGAAATGAATTGTTGTTGAAAACATTTTTCTTTTACTACGAATACGCCCACAAATTGGTGACCCCAACGTTTGATAAAGAGAAAACCATTAATATGCTAAATAACGAAGAAAACAGTGAACAACAGCTCCCTCAAAATGGAGCGAGGCCTGTCGAGACTACAACCATCAATCGAGTTGCTGTTAAAGTTCCGCCTTTTTGGCCTGATCATGCAGAAATTTGGCTAGCACAAGTCGAGGCACAATTTGCTGTTGCAGGCATATTAAGTGACGTTTCGAAATTTAACACCGTTGTTGCGGCAATAGAGTCGAATGTTCTAGTACAAATTTCAGATGCTATTTTAAACCCACCGGAAGATAACAAGTACGGCAATCTGAAAAAGTGTATACTGGAGCGTTACTGTGAAAGCGAACAAAAAAAGACACAGACGCTGTTGTCGGAGATTGACCTGGGTGACAAGCGACCAACTCAACTCTTAAATGAGCTGAGTACATTGTCAAAAGATAAAGTGACAACCGGTTTTCTAAAATCTCTGTGGTTGCAGCGATTGCCGGTACAGGTACGTGCAATTTTACAGGCATCTGACGCCACGTTAACCGAATTGGCGAAGTTGGCCGATAAAATAATGGAGGTTGGCGATTTTCATCATCTCGCCGCTGTTTCGTCTACACCACCAGCCCATAACGCTAAAGATGACATCGATAGACGTCTAGACCGTATTGAGCAACAAATAAATAGTCTTTGTAATAACAACAATAGACAATACAACCGCCGATCTCGCTCAGTTTCTTCGCGACGGGGAAAAACAACACAACCTGCTACTGCCAACAACTCGAAAGCTGATTATTGTTGGTACCATCTAACCTTCGCAGAGAAGGCTACAAGATGCCGTGAGCCTTGTTCCTATAAACAACAAAAGGCACCAAAAAACTAGTTTCGCCTTCTGATCCTGCGGGCGGATCTCAAGACGACTACACCATAGCCCGTCTAATCGTTAACGATGACGTGTCCAAACAAAATTTTTTAATTGATACCGGTGCAGATGTTTCAGTGCTGCCGTTGTCCAGCGTTAAAAATATTCGTGTAGGTGTGTCAAAAAAATTATTCGCAGCAAATGGGACTCCTATAAAAATATATGGCGAAAAACGACTTAGTGTTTCCTTGGGTCTAAGACGTAATTTTCCGTGGACGTTCTTGGTGGCAAACGTTAACTCAGCCATAATAGGATCAGATTTCTTAAAACACTATGATCTGTTGGTCGACATAAACAAAGGTAAGCTTATTGATCGCACTACTTTACTTGAATCAAAAGGTTGTACGCCACGTTCATCCTGTATTCAAATTTTGGAATACGATATGCTAAACAAATACGCGCAACTGTTAAATGAATATAAAGACCTGGCTACAATTAATGCAAACAAACGCCCAATCGATTCAACCGTAACCCATCACAACTAAAGGTCCTCCCACATACGCTAGGGCTCGCCGCCTTGCCGCGGACAAACTTCAAGCAGCAAAAAAGGAATTTGAATACTTAATGGAAATGGGTATATGTCGTCCCTCAAAGAGTAGTTGGGCGAGCCCACTCCACCTTGTAGAGAAACCGAACGGGGACTGGCGACCCTGCGGCGACTATCGCGCGCTTAACAACATGACCATACCTGACAGGTATCCCATACCGTACTTACGTGACGTCACGAGTATATTGTATGGGAAAAAAATTTTTTCAACTATAGATTTGCAAAGAGCCTACCACCAAATTCCGGTGGAGCCTTGCGACATTCCCAAGACAGCCATAATTACGCCGTTTGGCTTGTTTGAATTTTGTTTCATGACGTTCGGCTTACGGAACGCAGCCCAAACCTTCCAGCGTCATATGAATGAAGTCTTTAAGGGAATTATTTTTGTCTTAATTTACATAGACGATATTTTAATCGCATCGTCTTCCGAAGAGGAACATGTTAAACACCTCCGAATCGTATTTGATCGCTTACGTCAGTCACACCTGTCTGTAAACTTTGACAAATCCCAGTTTGGAAGGAATGAATTAGTTTTTTTAAGGCCATAAAATTAATCAACATGGATTAACGCCACCCAATAATAAGGTCGAGGCAATTCGAAATTTTCCAAGACCTAAAGTAGCCAAAAATTTGAAAAAGTTTCTTGGCATGCTAAATTTTTATCGTCCTTTCATCCGTCATGCGATAAAAAACCAAAATGTTTTGCTTAGTTTGATTACCGGCAATAAGAAAAATGACAATAGCATAATAAATTGGTCCGAAGAAGCCGTCGCTGCTTTTGAAGCATGCAAAAACTATATTGCTGAAGCGACTCTGTTAAATTATATGGCACCAAATGCGCAACTTACGCTAACGACAGATGCATCAGACGAAGCTGTTGGAGCTGTCTTGCACCAAATAGTAGGAGACGAAATTCAGCCATTGGGTTTTTACTCAAAAAAATTATCGACGTCACAGCAAAAATACAGCGCATATGATAGAGAGCTTACTGCAATTTACCAAGCCATACAACATTTTAGGTACGCCCTTGAAGGTAGAGAATTTTCTATTTTTACAGACCATAAGCCAATAATTTTTGCTTTTAAGCAAAAAGGTGAAAAAGCGTCGCCGCGTAGAGCACGCCAATTGGACTTTATAAGTCAGTATACGACGGATATCCGGCACTTGCCTGGCGCTGATAACAATGTAGCGGACTTGTTATCTCGCATAAACGTTTTAGAGGATCAAGTAATAAATTTTGATGAGATGGCCGAACAACAAAGTGATGATAGTGAATTGCAGTCAATGCTGAACAACAACGACTCGTCTCTAAAACTTACAAAATTAAAAATTCCGAATTCGACTAGAGAACTTTATTGTCACGTTTCAGCGGATAGGGTGAGACCATACGTTCCAAAAAACTGTCGAGAAACTGTCATGCGAAAACTGCATTCACTTTCACACCCTGGCAGCCGCGCAACAAAAAGATTGGTAGCTGATCATTATGTGTGGAAATCAATGTCAACAGATGTAGCTAAATATGTTCGCTCCTGTCTTCAATGCCAAAGAGCTAAAGTACAACGTCATACAAGAGCACCAATAGGCGAGTATACACCAGTCGATGTCCGGTTTGAGCATATAAACGTAGACATTGTAGGACCATTGCCTTCTTCTGAGGGCTTCCGCTACTGTCTTACTTGTATCGACAGATATAGTAGATGGCCCGTAGCTGTACCGATGGTGGACATAACCGCCCAAAGTGTTGCAAGTGCCCTTATACGTTCTTGGATCTCGGTGTACGGTATTCCATTACGCATTACTACCGATTTGGGAAGACAATTTGAGTCGTCAATATTCAAAGAATTAACAAAGATGTTGGGTGTCAAACATTTGCGAACGACTCCCTACCACCCACAAGCTAATGGAATCATTGAGCGCTGGCATCGTACCTTGAAGTGTGCTATTAAGTGTTACGAGACAAGTAATTGGAGCGCAGTACTTCCGTTTATTTTATTAGGAATGCGATCGACTTTAAAAACAGATATTGGCCTGAGTCCGGCTGAAATGGTTTATGGCGCCTCATTACGTATTCCTGGTGCATTCCTTGTACCTTCTAAAGTAAATACTTCCGAAACCGATTTTGTGCAATCACTACGTATACTAATATCAAGCTTGCCAACTACACAGCCAGTTCGTCATGGTGTTAGGTCGAGTTTTGTTCAGCCTGCTTTAGCCAGCTGCAAATATGTTTTCGTAAGAACCGACCGCATTAAAACCCCTCTGGAACCAAACTACGAAGGTCCTTTTGAAGTTTTGAGTAAACACGACAAGTACTTTGTTGTGCAAATGCATCAGCGAAACGCGAAGATTTCTTTAGATCGCCTGAAGTCTGCCTATATTTTCAATGATAAAACCACACCCACCGGAACTGCACGAGATGACAACAGAGTTGAAACCGACGACCCTGCACCTGAAAGTGTTACACCACAAGATGATTCATTAACGTTAGAGGATAACGACACTCCTGATAAAGATACTTCAGGACAAAAACCTCGCACCACTTCATCTGGACGTCATGTGAGAATTCCTCTGAAATACCGTTAACCCGTTAACTAGGAGGAGGGTAATGTGGTGATTCCTAATACAGGAAATATCTTTTTGTACAACTATTATTATTTGTTATAGATACCTTACTATTATTTATTACAACTAGATATACTTTTACTTTGCTAACTTAACTTTTGTCGAATTAATAGGCCATTCGTTTTGTTTTACAAAAATATTTTTTCAGTTGATAATAATTAAATAAAATGAATTGTTGTTAAATAAATTTTTCTTTAAATACGAAATGAATTGTTGTTGAAAACATTTTTCTTTTACTACGAATACGCCCACACAACCACCATAAAACTGGCTCTGATTACTTAACTCATTGTTTGCATCGTTTACATCATGGCGCAATAATTTATCAGGTACGATTATTTCACCATGGTTTACATCATGTTCTGGAGTTTTTTTAAACTCCTTTTTTCTTACTACATAAATAGCGAGGTGGATTATTAATGCACCTGCATAAAAACAGTTGAACATGCGATTTGGTCCTACGTTTTCCTGCCGCCGCCAAGAAAAATATAGCGACGCAAGCCACATTTATTTATTAAATTTGATGAAATTCTTAAATAACTTTTTTAAGATTTATTATTTAATGTTACTTGCTTTTATAAACTCATAAAAATTGTCTTAAAATAAAAGCAAACTTTTCTTATGTATAAAATTAAAAAAAACAAATTTTTAAAATGTAATCTTTGTTGTTAAATATACTTTTATTGAAAATGCCAGGAGGTTGCAAGTCAAAAATGTTTTCATATTCTTTACATTATTTTATGCTTTCAATCGCACATTTAATCAGAAAAAAAGTACAAGTTAACTTAACGGCCTTCAACTGTAAAAAAAAAATGAAATTTGAAGTTAGGTAATGTCAGTTTAAATAAACAAATTTGAAACGTACTGTAAGAAGACAAATCAATTTCATCAGGCAGCTCTGTAATATTAACATCGAATCTGTCTTGGACTTCATTTAAAATCTTAGCGTCTGCTTCATCTGAAACGAAGGTAATAGCCAAACCTTTGGTACCAAAACGACCAGCACGAGCCACACGATGCAAATAAGTATCGGAATCCTCTGGCATATCGTAGTTGAATACAATATTCACACGCTCAATATCCATACCACGACCAAACAAATTAGTGGCCACCAATATGCGCTTTTGGAAATCCTTAAACTGTTGATAACGGTTTAAACGTTCCTCTTGGGTCATGCCTCGATGGATTCCAATGGCGGGAAAATTTTGCTCCGTAAGCAACTGCGCCAAGGCCATACAACGTTGCACAGACTTGACAAAGATAACGACCTTAAAAAACAAATTTTATTTGATTTTATTTTTGATTTCATTTGAGAATTTAATTAACAACACACTTGATTGAATTCCAATACGTCCAAAAGTTCAAACAGTTTTTTGTTTTTTTCATTCTCCTTCAACTTGACGTAATGCTGTTGCAAACCATGTAATGTCAATTTGGCTTCATCGTCGACGTACACTTCCATCGGCTATCAGTTAAAGAAATTAAAAGATTAAAAACAAGAAAATTTTTATTAAACCTCTTGAAATGTTGGTGTGATTAAATGTTCTACACAGATTATTAATTTTTACATATGGTATTTTACTCTACATACGGCCACACTACCACCAAAATGTTCTCAAAACAAGTCTTTCGTTATAAAAAAAATGACGATTCGATTCATTTTTAAAGCACTCATTAGCAATTCCTTGTTTAGACACAAAAGCCTACGGAAATACACAGTAAGTAGTGACTGAGCAAAAGATGTTGCACGATACATCATCCTTAAATCGACTTCAACATGAAATTGAAAAACAATGCAAATTGGCTTAACGCATTGTTTATTCGCCAAACTGTAGTCTAACTATCGATTAAAACAGCAAAGTTACGTTTTCTTTAACGAGATTCCTTCGCCTTTCCGTGCAATTCTTTTATGTAGTTGCATTGAAAGTAAAAATGTACAAACGAAATAATTTTGATATTCAGCATCATAAAAAATAATTTTTTTAGTTTTTTGTAGCATTAATGAAGAATTTTAACATTTTATGTTTTGTTATAAACCGCTGTTACCGTTAATATTTATAGGCAAGTTATGCATTTATTACTTATTCGTTTATTTTTTACACGTTTAACCTTATTATATTTTATAACTTTGTCACATAGCTAAATGCATGCGTTCGCATTTGTCTGGTTATGACAAAGTTCAATCGATCATTAGGAATTATATTTCTTTATAAGCAATAAAATGCTGTTTGAACGTTTAAACAATTTCTCCGCTTTTAGGATGTTATGTCGTTACACTCGTTTTCAAGTTTTATTAATGTAGAAAGTGTAAAATTTTTTGCGACTATAGCTTTAAGAATATTGCATTTGTTAAGTTCCATGTCAGGAGATACAATGTAAGTTTTTTTTAGTGGTGGCGCATATTGATTAGTATGTTGAAGAACAACTAATTGTAGTAGTAATAGTAGTGGTAGAAGTATTAATAGAATTATAAACTCGTTGATATTTACATCTTGCATGAATTTTTTGCAAACCGGGCGAATTTCTTTGCTTAAGGTAGCGGAAAACATCATAACTTGTTTTCCATGCGGTGTACTACGGAATATCTCCTGAACATCGCGGCGCATATCTGAAATAATAAAAAAAAAAACAAGTTAACAAGTTTAACGAGTGTTATTTAAAAAATGCAAACAATGGAGAGCAAAAGCAAGTGACATAAAATTTAACTTTTATGAAAATTTAAGCAAAATTTGTTATGTTGGGAAAAACCCTTAAATATGACCACAAAAAATTTTTAAAAATCATAATAGCTCTTTTTACTTAGTTAAATGTAGACCACAAATTTTCGAAGAGGCTAAGATCTGCCTTTTTAGTTTGCTATTTGGCTATCTAAAATTGTGTGCAGTCAACTCGTTCTCCGAATTTATTTATTTTTATATTTATTATTTTCGCTGTTCTTTGCCGAGCTTTTGATTTTTTGTTCTGTTGATGAATAGGTAAATATATTTAAGTAGTTAGTATAAGTTGGCCTTAACAGCCCCAAACCATCAAATTTCTCCGCAATGATTGAAGTAAATGTTTAGTTGATGCTCGTGATTCAAGTATTTCATCTCTTAAGCATCCAGCATATTTATCGGGCATCTAATGTAAATGTAATGGACAGCAATTATGCATTGAAATAGCGGACTTTTAGACTTTAACCCTATGAAAAATTTGTGGTCTATTCATATAGGTGATTCAGACAACACATTTAAGGGCAAGCTAGCAAAGTGGGACTTTAAAACAGCGTAAAGATAGAAGGGAAAAACATTTTATATGAGCTTGTAGAAAATTTGGAATAGATTGTTTATTAATATTAAAAACAATATGGCTGCTAGATGAAAACAATCTATTTTTTAGTAAACTATTTCTTACCGAGTTGTTCTAACATTTTGTCACATTCGTCAAGAATAAAATGTTTTAAATGTTTCAAGTTCAACTTCTTATTGCGAATCAAGGCCAATATACGTCCTGGTGTTCCGACAACTATATGGGGAGTAACATTTTTTAAAGTCTCTTCATCCTTTTGAATTGACATGCCGCCAAAAAATACCCCAACCTTCAAATATTAAGAAAATATGTTAAGCAAAATATTTTTAGAACAGTTAAAAGTACTATTACTTTAACAGTTGGCATGTATTTGGAAAAACGTTCGTATTCCTTACTGATTTGGAATGCAAGCTCACGAGTGTGACACATGACTAGTACGTAAACAACATTTTCAGTAGGTTCTAGTTGCTGCAAAGTTGCAAGCACAAACACTGCTGTTTTTCCCATACCAGATTTAGCCTGACAGAGAATATCCATACCTAGCACAGCCTGCGGAATACACTCGTGTTGTACTAAAAAAAATATAGTAGATTAATTAATATACACATTTGGCCTTCGCTAGCAACTTAAAAGCAGACAAATAATAATTGATATATTTACCTTCCGATGGATGTTCAAAACCACAATCAACGATGGCTCTTAAAATTTCAGGTTTCAAAAGAAAATCACGAAAACCTGAGCTATGTATAGATACATATGTACCTTTTACATCTTTCTTAGGTGCCTCTTGTGTTTCAGCAACAGTAGTCTCTGTTTGCTCCTCATCTTCATAATCTAAGAGATCATCATTATCTGCCATTTGTTTGTTGTTTATTTTTGACTTGCGTTAAATGTTTAATATCAAATTTTTAAGCTGCAATTTGTGCTATAAAAAAGAAGAAACCTTTTTCAATTTTCAGCCGTATAAGTTTTATGAAAATTGTTTCTACCGGCAGACGCCATTTTTTAACACTTGAGGTTAGGTTCAAATTTTTCATTTTGCAAGAATGAATTTTTTGAAGGTATTCTTTTTTTAATTAAATTTACCTTTTGCTAAATGCTTTGTCAATAATTATATGCTTTATTTGTATAATTTCACAATTTTTCAACAACCCCTACGTCGGCTTGGTTACTTTTACAGCTTTATTAATTGCTAACGCATTAACTTTTTAATAGTGATGTGACAGAACTGAGTATTTTGATACCTGGTGCGCTAAACGGAACATTTTTGCGTATACTCAGTAGCAGTAATACAAGTCGATCGGCTCAGAGCCGACGGTGCGCTGCCGTCGAATATGTTGATATTTCGCCTAGAATATCTGTATATATAAAAAAAAATAATGGGCTATAGATAGGAATATATGTAGTTTGAAATTTTATTTCATACGAAATAATTAGGGGCATTTTTTAGAGGCAACAGCTTTTAAGTAGGAACCGTAACAATGTGCGAAAAAAATATGTCGAATTTTTGATTTTGATTATTTTGGCAAAAAATAATTTTATTGTGATTTTTTTTGTGGATGATTACAATAATCATTATTTTTTTTTATATATTGTTGAACTATTTGTTTTTTATAAAAATTGTTGCTTTTTGATTTGGCTTAAGTCCATATAATTTCTTTTTATTAGACGAAATTAAAATATTTTAAATTCCATTTTTAGGCGCAATTTCTATACCTGCATTTTCAAGATAATTGCCCTAAATTTCTCGCATTTAAAAACAATTTAGTAACATAGGAACATCAACGTTATTTGCACTTTAACTTAACTGCGCAAAGTTTTTGTTTGGTGATTGCTCGTCAAAGTAGTTTTACAAAGCTTACTTTGTTTGTATGCCTGCACATTTACCAATTTGTTGGCAGTTATAATATATATGTACTTCTATAAAATATCAATTATAACTGTACAGATTAAAAATTATAGAATCCCTTTTTCGGCACATTACAGCACGCTTGCGCCAGCCCTCCCCCGCCCTTTTCTAACACCTAATATAGTTAACTTCTTTTGAAAATCTTTCAACAATGCGGCAAGTATTGAGAAGGCCTCCTTATTATACCCTTCACATAGTGATAAGGGTATATATCAGTTTGTCATTCCGTTTGTAATTTCTTTATTATCCATTTCTTTATTATCCTTATAGATAGGGAAGTTGATATAGCCATGTCCGTCTGTCTGTCTGTCCGTCTGTTGAAATCAAGTTTCCGAAATCAAATAAAAAGATACAGACCAGCTAATGGTGTCAAACTATTCGAAATATCCTAGAGACAATCGCTATTTAAAATCAGCAAAATCGGTTCACTATTGACCGAGATATAAGCGAAAACCCAAAACAACCCATTATTTTAGGACAAAATCCGTGCATATATCCCTATCTCAGTAAGTATAGTCACTCTTGCCACAAAACTTGGCACGGATACTCCTAAGGAAAGGACCTAAATAATGGAAAAAGTTTTTTCAGATAGGACCAGGGGAAGGGGTATTTTTCCTACAATTGCACAAATTAGGTGAAATATTTTATGCGCTATATCTCGTAAACTATAACAGATATCGACTTAAAATGTTCTACGAAAAATAATTGTACGCTAAGACCTACATTTTAAAGAAAAAACTTGAGTGGGGGCAAAAAAAGGGGTAGCTCCCATACAAATTAACAATTTTTATAAAATATTCGATACGCTATATCTCGGAAACTATAACAGATATCGAAATGAAATGTTTTACAAAAAGTAATTGGGAAGCAAGGCCTACGCTTCAAAGAAAAAACTTTTTGTGTGGGGGCAAAAAAAGGGGTAGCTCCCATGCAAATTAACAATTTTTATAAAATGATTGATACGCTATATCTCGGAAACTATAACAGATATCGAAATGAAATAATCTACAAAAAGTAATTGGACAGCAAGGCGTACGCTGCAAAGAAAACATTTTTTAAATGGGGGCAAAATAAGGGGTAGCTCCCATACAAATTAACGATTTTTATAAAATATTCGATACGCTATATCTCGGAAACTATAACAGACATCGAAATCAAATGTTCTACAAAAAAGTAATTGGGCAATAAAGCCTACGCTTTAAAGAAAAGATTTTTTTGGGTGGGGGCAAAAGAAGGGGTAGCTCCCATACAAATTAGCAATTTTTATAAAATATTCGATACGCTATATCTCGGAAACTATAACAGATATCGAAATGAAATAATCTACAAAAAGTAATTGGACAGCAAGGCCTACGCTGCAAAGAAAACATTTTTTGAGTGGGCACAAAAAAAGGGGTAGCTCCCATACAAATTAACAATTTTTATTAAATATTTGATACGCTATATCTCGGAAACTATAACAGATATCGACTTAAAATGTTCTACAAAAAGTAATTGTACGCTAGGGCCTACACTTTTAAGAAAACATTTTTTGAGTGGGGGCAAAAAAAGGGGCAGCTCCCATACAAATTAACAATTTTTATAAAATATTCGATATGCTATATCTCGGAAAATATAACAGATATCGAAATGAAATGTTCTACAAAAAGTAATTGGACAACAATATAATTCATACATTTTGGAGAAAAAGTTGGAGAGAGCAGGGAGACTAGAACATCCCATAACATTTAACAAGTTTTATTAACCTTTAAATATGAATAATGTCCAAAACTTTTAAAACTCTCGACCTCAAATCTTCTTCATCTATATATTTCTATTATTCATACGAACGTTAAAATTTTGTATATTTTTCTATGGGCTTTAAAACTGGCACAAGGTATTTTTAAATATAACTCGGCTGGGTATATTTAAAGACCAATGTGAAGGGTATATAAGATTCGGCACAGCCGAATATAGCGCTCTTACTTGTTTTTTTTTTTTTAATTTTAATGCCTTTGAAAAAAACAAACCTTTGAAAACTAAACAGGTATGTATATTAAGTGCCAGGGCATTCTTCAAAGTTAATTATCTAATTCAATGATTTTATTGAAATTTTCTGTACAAAAACAAAGCTCTTTATGATTTAGCTTCTTTTGCTTATGTAACTTTTTAAGTGAAAAACGTTACTTTTTGTAAGCTACCCTGGCAACGCTGATTTGGTATATTTTTCCTTATTTTAAAATTGGAAAAATATTTTTTATTTATATTTTGATATATGCGTATTTGCATGCGAAATCGTAATCGAAATACAGGATATCCCCCGGTATCACCTCTAAATTTTGCGAAAGCATTTAATTAATACCGCTTTTCAATCAAAAAAGTTAAATTCCAAACGTTCATTAGCTTCCGAAAATCATACCATGTTATTTGACGTGTACGAAATATTTGAATGTTTTGCATTACCGGCTCAAAGTGTCGCATGCAAGTTACAAATTTTTATTTATTTACTTAATATTAAAATTATATAAATATAAATTTAATACAAATTATTAAGCATTGGCTACCATGGCCATCAGCTTAAATTTTGTTAATAGCGTTGATCATGTTTTAATTTTAGTTTTGATAAAAAATTAAAAATGAGTTTGCTATTTATAGTAGGTACTATAAGCAGGTTAGTATCATTATTGGTAGATCTATGTAATTGTTGAAATATCCTTTTATATTCCATTTAAATTATGTTGAATGTTGCCATAGTTAACTGAACGCCTTGACGAGACAAACCCATGCCCAGACAAACGCCGAAATCCAAATCAAAAAAATCCGGTATGTTTGTACCGGGTTCCTCATACACTGAATCCGACGCCCGTCCAGCCATGAATCCGTCCCGCCAAGACGCACAATAAAAAGACAAAAAGTTGTCTTAAGTCTCCATGTCATCACTATCTTAAAAAGAGTAACGTCTATTTGACGTTATTCTTGCAGGGGTGCTTGAAAAAGCTTTGTTTGCTTCTGATTGTCTTGAGTTTGATGTATTAGTAGTTTCGTTTGAAATTGTTGCTAAAATTATTGATGTTTCCTTTTTGTTTAAATTATCAGGTTGGGGTTTTTTTAAGTTAATTGTGTTTTTATTTGTAGAATTTAAAATGTTTTTACTTTGATCTCTTGATGTGTGATTTGTAGTTGTGGGTAGTGTGTTTGTTGAAGTCTTTGGTTGGTTTTCATTATTAATGTTATTGGTTTTTTGCAAATTTATTTTCTTTCTTCTTTCCTCTATCGCTTTGTTGAGTTCTTCTGATGGAATTTCTAGTGTTTCTATTGTTGGTATTTTTGTTGTTGCTTCTTTGTAAGTGCATTTGTTGATTGTTTTATATTTTAAAATATTTTGACGATGTTGAAAAACGGGACATTTTTTGTTGTTGGCTCTATGTGGATGTTTACAGTTGACACATTGTATTTTTGTGCATGGCGTTGGATCATGAATTGATGATGAACATATCTCACATATTGAATTGTTTTTGCAATATTTCTTTGTATGTCCCATTTGGAAACAACTTTTACACTGTATAGGGGTAGGTATATATGGTTCTACTTTACATATTAAGAAACCAATTTTGATTTCTTTTGGTAAATTATATTGATTAAAGTCTAGAATATGTAAAGGTGTGTTCGATATTTTTCCATCTTGAAATTTTGTAATTTTTTTGCAATCTACAACGCCTTGGTTCTTGAGTCCGTCTTTTATATCTAGCTCAGATAGATCACGTAGGGATGGGGCGAACACTACGCCTTTTATGGTATTCAGTGATGGGTGTAAGAAGCTTTCAACTGGGCATAATCCGTGCAGGATTGATGCTTTTAAGAATTTGTTGGCTTGTGCTTCATTTTTCGTAAGAATAAGCAAGTTACCATCTCTGGTGAAGCTTATTTTTTGTGGTGTCTCAGCGGTTATTGCTTCCAAAGCTTTGGATACCAAAAAAATATTGTAGTTTTGAATGGGCTTTTCTGCTACTTTACTTTTTATTACAACATATTTTGGGCATTCCTTTTTGCTAGTAGGTTTGTCACCTATTTTTGGAAAGTCAAGAGTTATTTAAACTGTAGATGTTGCTGGTTTTTTTTCGCTTGTTTGGTGGATCCGGATCCAATATGGAGTAATAGTTCCCTCCGGAGGAGGCTTCCATTTTAGGAATGTTCATTCAATTTTTAATGGGAAAGCTTAAAACAATTGTTCGTATTAAATTACAAAAAAAAGATTCAAAAGAGAATACAAAAAAAAAGAAACGGTAAATTCGTAAGCTAGCGATATGCGCGGCGTTCGGTATAAGAAAAAACACCTCTGCATACAACGATAACTTGGTGTAAACTGTACAAATTTTTAAAACGCAAGAGCGTATTACCGCGTTGGTGCGTGGTATGTACTTTAAGCTTAAGTGACGTCAATTTGCTAATGTTTAGAAACAAAAAATTGCACGTTTGAACATATCATTTCCAATAAAATAGTCTTAAATATTGTGCCATTCACACATCTCCAAACAATATAACACAAAAATTATAAAAATAAGCAATATATAAATTTATTGTTTTTATATTAGGGCTTTATCAAAGCCCCTTATTCAGTATTTTCTAGGAAAAGCTTATGCGGGCATTATACGTACCGCCTTCTTGTACAACCTATCAAACCAATATTGGCTTTGTTTAAATCACAGAAAAACGTTAACATACATAGTATGTATGGACATAGACATGGGGTTGTACACCAGATTGCAAATTACACATATATGCCTCTTTTAGCTCAGCTTATTTTTAAATTATTTGTAAGCAGTTATTGTTGACAAAATTATTTTAGATACAAACAAAAATAAACAGTACAAAGTTGTGATAACAGTAAAAAAAATGCAAAAAAAAACTGTTTTACGTTTTAAAAAACAAAAATATTTTTAGTAAAACTTCATTTTAAGGACAATAAATAAACATTAAACAAACAAAAAATATGCAAGTCAACTTAACAGAAAGTTTTAAAATTAAACGTAACTAATTGTGTAAGTATATATTTCATGGCAACTTCATACCAAACAATATAGAAATACGAATAAAAAAAGGCATAAATGCGGATGTATACATATGTACATACATGTGCATAAATAATTAAAATACTACAATAAAACGGCTAATACTAAATTTGGCCAAATGAGATGACAAGTAACATTAACTTAAATTAACAACGAGGAAAATATAATACTTGAAAAATTTATCGTCTGCAACGTTTAGAGGGTGGCTCAAGAAAAATCTCTTGGCCTCCCGTTTCCATCAATTCAATGTTCATCAGTTTGTTGGCTGTGCGCAACATTACTGGATCTTTAAGCCATGTACTGCGCAAAACGTCGTCTATAGTTGGTCTGCGCTGAGGATCAACATTAAGCATATTTTTAATAAGCGAAGCAGCACGCTGAGAAACCTGCCTCCATGAGGGGTGATTGAAACGAAACTGACCTTTCTTAATTTGATCACAAGCTGGTGAACCATAATCATCTGAGAACGGTAGAGTTCCACTTAAGCTATATATAAGGTATTGTTTGCTGTAACTAAAATTTGTTCTTTACAAACTTTTTATACATACCAAGTAAATAGAACAACACCTAAACTCCATATATCTACTTTTTTCGTATAAGCTCCTCGGCCACCTGTAAGCAATACCTCTGGTGCAACATACAGAGGAGTACCACAAAGTGTGCGCATTACAGAATCTTTCTGTACAAACTTACTTAAACCGAAATCAGAAACTTTGAGCAAAGTTTCTTCGTCTGTAGTCTCTAGCAATACATTATCCGGTTTTAAATCCCGATGGGTAATGCCTTGATTAATTAAAGAATGTTATTATTATGTATGTTTGTAAATGTCACATCATTTAAACCAAACCTTTATCGTGTAGATATTTAACGGCGTGACACATCTGATAGAAATACAATTTTGATGTCTTTTCAGACAAACGTTTATTACCCACAATGCGATTAAGTAAGTCACCACCTTTCATAAATTCTAAAACCATGTACACCGAATCAGGCTTGTCAACGATGTCATGCATTTTAATAACGCAAGGCTAATAAACGTTAAAAAAGACCAACTAAATGGGTTCCAAACTAATTCAGATTTTAAAATTCCTTACATGTTCCAAGCTCTTCATTATTTCAGCCTCATTCATTACTCGGTTGGGATCATTC
This sequence comes from Melanophora roralis, assembly GCA_963583895.1. NCBI lineage: Eukaryota > Metazoa > Arthropoda > Insecta > Diptera > Rhinophoridae > Melanophora > Melanophora roralis. The sequence goes on from OY757188.1 coordinate 65,143,601, forward strand.
AAATGATTTGGGTTTGTACTAGTTGCAAGCATATTTTTCTTCACAATTTTCATCGCATACTGTTGGCACGTACGACGATCGTAGACTAAACGAACTAAACCACAGGCTCCTGAACCTAATTTTCGACTTACATAATAATTGGACGTTATATCTGCTGGCAGACCTATTGCTTCATTTGGGCTAAGATCTTTGAAAACAAAAGCTAAAACATAAACGAAAATAGATATATTTATAACAAATTTAAATAGAAATTAGTTACGCTATCACCACTACCTTTATAGGTGGGGTGTGAAAGTGAAATAACATCGTCGTTTTGTAAAATACGTCGTCGATTCGTTCCGACCCTTTCACTGTTCACAAATGTACCATTTCTTGACAAGTCCTTAATAGATCTCGATTATTAGGTAGTTTTCAAATCTTACTTAATATGTTATCATACCTTAATATAAACTGGGTTAGAAAGATCACAATCAGCTCGTGTAATAGTAAAATGTACTTTGGAGATACGACACAAGATTTTTTCAGGCAAATCGTTAAGCGTTAATATTAAATTGTTGTTTTCGCCACGTCCGGCCGTAAAAGTTTCCACATTTAAATCTAGTAAAATTTTTAGATTTCTTTTACAAACTATATTTAATTTTTTTTTTTAAATGAAACAAAATAACCGGCTGTTCCATATATTTGTATACCCACCACCAAATGCTTCAGGAAGGCATAGTTTTTGAGTCATGGGCCGGTAGTTTTATAAAAACATGCGATTTCCGGCTTTAATCTAGTTAAACGAACTGAACAAATTAAAAAAAAAACTGCATAAGGTAATAGAAAAAAAAATTAAACAAAAAAAGTTCCGGAGAAGCATAGTTTTTGAGTAATGGTTAATGAAAGTTGTTTATAAAAATTTGTATGCAATGTATGGCCCAAACCAAGATAGTTGAACTCATATGGAGAAATACTTTTGTTACGCGAAGCCGGTGTTTTTTACGCCATGGAGATAATCCGTGCGTCCGGCCGAATGCTAAGGCGAAGCCGGTGGATCGAATCCCCTATAGTTTTTATTCCTTGCACTCGGCCGAAAGCCGGCTATATACTCCACTTTTTTTAAACCCAAAATTTTAAATTAATTGTTACCTTTAAAAAGACAAGTTACGAGTGCTGTATTAATAAACTTGCCTTAAGGAAAATGAAATAACTCTCAACTTAAACTAAATAACTTCCAATCGAAATGAAATACTCTTAATGCAAAAATGAAATAACCCCCAACCCTACAATAAAGCAAAATAACTAAATTTTTATTATTATTCGATGCTTTATGTATCAAATAGTTGACAAAAAATATTATTAAAAGTTTTTCAATAGTTTCTTATTTAAATTATAAATGCACCAATTGGATAAGGTTTTTTCAAGCCTTGAAAGTTTTGGCTTGATATAATTTGTAAGTTTTAAAGAAAAAAAAACACAAATAATGGGTAAAATTAAATCTTACTTTCTTGTTGAAATTGTGATTGTTTTGATTTTTTTTTTAAATGGGCCATTTTTTATTGTTTTGGGGACATTTTTCATTTTATTATTTTGTGTAGCAAGGCACATTCAACAAGGTAAACTCAAGGCGAATTAAAAAAATTCGCCCTCTGCATTTCCTTTTTGTGTTTGAACGGTAGAAAAAATTAAAAATTTCAAATGGATTTTAATCAGCTGGGTTCTTAATATTACCTGGTTGAATGTGCCTTATTTGTATAGTAATAAAGTTTAAACAAGGCAGTTTAAAAATGAAAAAAGGTCCCAAAAACGTAAAAACTTTGAGTGATTTTTAATTTTCGAGCTTTTGTCTTGTTGCTTTCAATATTAAATTTTGGACTATTTTTCATTTCCACTTCGATGCCATTTTTTATTAAAGCCAAATTTCAAAACAAAAAGTTTAAAAATGACAAAAGGCCACAAAAATCTAAAAACTTTCAGAAATTAAAAATTGCCCCAAATTTTTGTGTTATTGCTTTCAATATCAAATTTTTGGACAATTTTTCATTAGCTCCGTTTTTCATTGAGCTAAATTTATTAACTATTTTAACATACCCATCTAAAAAGATCAATTTAAAAGCTTTTAATGATACCAAACTGATAACAAACCTTCATAAATACTTGGGAAAATCCCTAATAGGTATCCCTAAACATATTCGAAAACTTCCGAGGTCGAAACTTGAAAAACGTTTAAATTTTTTCCTTTTTAAGTTTTCTTTTTTGTTTTAAATTTTTTATCACCCAATAAAACCTTTTTCAATTCGGAGGTGTGTTGGTTTACTTAGACAGTTCCCAAACTTTTATTAAAAAAAGCGAAATTGGTGAAATGTGTATCTTTTTTGCGTCCACAATGAAGCCAAAACTTTCTTCCTTTTTACGCCAAGCATTTCTGATTAGCCCGATAGATTTCAGAAACAAAAAATATATAAGTTCATTAATTTGAATGTACCTACTTGGGAGGGTTCTAAATAAAAAAATCGTGTTACTAGTGGAACAGTCTTTTTGGTGATGGGTATTAATATTATTACGAAAAACACACAAAAACAAATGTTACCAACAGAAAAAGACGTATTCAGATAGTAAATTTTACAAGGTCGGTTGCTCGTACCCAAAGATTTAACTTTTATATTTTTTCCATACAATCTGCCCCACACTATATTGTCTATAGGTTGACTTTCTAACTGACTCCAAAGATTGGAAGCTTGGCTTTGCGTTACACCTTGCGTTTGCGGCTGCTCTGAAGGTTCAAGATCACGTACCATAATTGGTGTATTGATTCACACTTGTTTGATTGGAAGTTTTTTTTTTGTTTATATCGTTTTTAACAATTGTAGCATAGATGAACCAAAAAATAACTGTTTAAAATATATGTAGTTTGTTCGATTCGATGTTTTTTGGCTTCCTCGGTAGTTGGTATTTTTTTTCATTCCTACTTTGTGAATAAATCAGCAACAATAAAGCAAACGAATTAAATCACAGATACACAATTAAATTAAAGTTAAAAAATATAAATGGCGCCAACTAGGGATTGGTAAATCTTCTTCGATTATAATCTAAAAATGTCGATATTTTGTAGTCGCGTTTTCAAAAATCCTACCATGATACAAAGAACCAGGTAGTCTCGTCGTCCCAGCTGATTAGAGCCAAAATTAGGTTCTCCCTGTGAAAATAAAACAACAAAAATTATTACTTATCGTCATGATACAACTAATCAGGTAATCTCGTCCCTGCAACAACTACAAATTAGTACCAACGTCACCGACTATGTATATCTGTGCCAACGTGTCAAGCAAAAGCTCATAGAAAAAAAACCGTGAGTTATAATTTTTGTTGTTTTATTTTCACAGAGAGAGCATAATTTTGACATTTTGGCACTAATCAGCTGGGCCGACGAGACAACCTGGTTCTTTGTATCATACTTATCGTTTTTTTCTATGAGTTCAAGGTATATTCCATGGTGGATTAAGAAGGTGGGAACGTCCCTAAAACAACAACTTCCTGTAAAATTTCAGCATGTATTTTGTTGTTGCTAATTCCAGCTTGGTTGTCGAAAAATGTAGCGAGCACACATACACAACCATTGTATAACATAAGAAAGTGTCCAAGCTAAGTTAGAAATCATATGGCGGAAATAGAAGTCAGCTGATCAGGTATTCCTTCCTTGTTGAATATTCCTTAGATAACCAGCTGAATAACGGTATTTCGTTATATTAATGTAAAATTTTGTTTATGTTTATATATTTTTTCCTTTTTTACAAACAAAAACTGTAGTATTGTACGAAAAGCTCAAAAAGAAGAAGAAAGAATTTGTGAGTTTTTGTTATTTGTCTTTGACATTCTTATAACGGTTTAGTTGTTTTTTTAGAATCGCTCCCAACTGATATGAGTGCGCCTTGACACTTTGGTTCGAATTTGTAGTTGTTGCAGGGACGAGATTACTTGATTAGTTGTATCATGAGCCCTACCAAGGTAGCCTCAAAAGAGAAACTACTCACGCCGGGTACACGTATATCAGGTAGCCTTAGATAACCATCTGAGTAACGGTATTTCGTTATATTAATGTCAAATTTTGTTTATGTTTATGTATTTTTTTCCTTTTTTACAAACAACAACTGTGGTATTGTAATAGAAGCTCAAAAAGAAGAAGAATGAATTTGTTGTAAGTTTTTGTTATTTGTCTTTGACATTATTAAGACAGTTTAGTTGTTTTTGTAGAATCGCTCCCACCTGATATGAGTTCGCTTTGCTACTCAAGCAATACAATGTAAAAAAGTTCATTCTACCACAACATTAGACGCAAAATTTCTTAGTATTTGAATAAGATATGTAGTATAAAATTACTCTTAGCCAATCCAAGAATTGTAAACACAGTTTTTGACATATTTAACATACAAATAACACGGTATTCAGACAATGTTACTTGTAACATGACTCTTTTCTTATTTCGTTTTAAAGTAACTTCTAAAAACTTTAAGCATTTACATTATGTTACTACAAGCTTGTCCCTTTAATTTTTTTGTTTTGGTTTTGTTGTTTATTCTTCTTCTTGAACGTTTTGACCATGGTACAATTACCTTAATTGTAATGTGCAATTACCTTAAAGGTAATTGTACCATGGCATATGCGAAAGAGAGTAAAGGAAAATAGAAGAAAAAACGAAAACGTCAAAAGAGAAACGTCAAAAAGTAACATGAAAAACAGAAATCGTGTTACTTTTGTAACGTCTCTGCCTACTCTACTTGCTTCGCCCTCAAAAATTTGTAACATGTTACAGTAACGTGTTACAAGTAACATAGTCTAAATGCCGTGTAACAACGAAACATTAAATAATCAGCTGAGCTACCGATGCCACCTCGTATTTTAATTCACCGTAGCCGTAACAGCATGTTCACATATGAACAACAATTGAAGTGGTTTCAGACGATATGTATTTTACACATGACTAGTCACTTTTGCAATCCACATGTTTTTGCATATGTCTGTCAAAATTGTCATTTTACAGACGGTTTATAATTTTTGATTTCACACGTACATATGTAATTACATCTTACATAACCTCCAAACCAAAATAAACAACTTACTTTTCCTTGTTGTTGTTCTAAAAACAGCTGATGACACATGCTTTGTCAGATGAAAATAGAGCACGCTCTAATTTAAAATTTGTCATATGACATTTACATATGTGTTTCACACATGCAATGTTTAAACGCGTTCAGACGGCAGATATCAATTTCGCACCGCAAAATTTGACAAGTCATGTGTAAAATACATATCCTCTGAAACAACTTTTATCTGGATTTGCTATCCAAATTGCAAGAACAAATCGAAGTGCTTATTTTTGTTACACTAATTGTTTTTAATACAATTTTTTGCTTTTTTTAAGCCAAAAATAAGAAGCAAAAGTTTTTATTTAAAACAATTAGTTCAACAAAAATAAGCATATAAACTCACACAAGGCACGGTGCAAAATTATCTTTAGTTTCAGTTTATTTGTCGTTGACAATCTTTTGTATAATATAAAATAATAAAAATAACGTTTCATTCCATCTCAGAGATGGATGATGCTTGACCGTTAGTCAAGTGTTGCCGAAGAAACTTTTAATATAAAAAAGCATAGTGTGTATGGAAAAGTAAACTAAGTTCTAATAGCCTTTTTACACTTACGTACTTTTTGCAGGAACGTATGGAATATGTTGGAAATGAAAAACTTGATTTACATATGTAACATCTTTCATCCGTCAATTTTTAATGTATTTAAGACGTCAAGTTATGAAAGATAAAATAATGGAAAAATTATTTTGATTTCAATTTCCATTGCCGGAATTTCGTGAAAACTAAAAAAAATAAATTAAAATAAAATAAAAATTTTATGCAGACATGCATTAATATTTTTGTTTAAAACTGCAAATACACGTTTGAGGAGTTTACTACTCTGCTATCTCGGGTGGAATCAGTTCTGAACTCACGTCCCTTGTCGCCTATGTCAGATGACCCGAATGAATTGGTCGCCCTTACTCCAGGCCACTTTTTTTGTGGAGCCCCTTTATTAGCTCTTCCTGAAGCACCGCAACAATCGTTTACTCTTCAAAACCGGTGGGAGAGACTTAAATGTCTGCACCACCAGTTTGCTCAGCGATCGAAGGATGAATACCTTAAGGAGCTACAAAAAAGATATAAATGGCAATATACGAGGAAAAACATCTGCGAAGGGCAGCTTGTAGTGATTCAGGATGATCTCCTTCCCCCGAATGAATGGAAGCTAGCGCGAATTCAGAAGGTATATTTTGGCAATGACGGCCTGATTAGGGTAGCTGATCTAAAGACCCAAACGGGAATTCTCACTAGGGCGATCTCTAGTTTATGTGTTCTTTCAGCTTCACTGTGTCAGAATGAGGAGGCAGAATCCGTTACTTCTGAACTATCATAATTATTACACACTCATTTACATTCTCCTACATCCCAAACACACACACACACTTTGTCATATTATTATTCTGCTAATATGCTTTACGATTGTTAATGTTTTTTTTATAGACATTCCGATGTTCATCAATGTCGATTATGCAAGCGCTACCATCCACTTAGGTTCTGCAAGCGCTTCCTGAAAATGAGCATTAAGGACCGCCAGCTTAAGGTACGCCTTCTCGGATATTGTCATAATTGTCTGGCGACCACCCACAAGACTAAAGAATGTTCATCCTCTATGGTCTGCAAATAGTGCGGTTGGGCTCATCACACCCTGCACCACCAGCAGCAGGGACAACATACACCACATGCAGCACCCCGAGCGAGAGGAAAAAGACAAAAGACCGCAAACAATCCTGTTTCTTCTGTATCAAATGAACGTAAGCCAAGGGTGCAATAGCGGTTGGGAGAGGGGCGTTCCCGAACGAAGAGCGGTCGCCGCAACACTAAATACCCCCATGATGCACGTAACGCCAGCCGACGCCGCATTTTACTCGGCGCGTTACGGGCACTCCACGACTGCATCAAGCATTATAACATATTGGCCCCATGTGTCAAGGTGCCCAAGATGTTTAAAACTATATTGTCTCTTCTTATATTCTATATATATATATATATATATATATTATTATCTGCTAACGAATTGAAATAATTATAATTTACGCAAGCTTTGTTGACATTAATACAGTCTTGTTAATTAGTGAATAAGTGAATTATGCTAGTTTTAACAATCCCTGCCTTATAAGCATCATTTTTGAATTATACTTCTTTCATTTTTTATTGAATTATACAAAAAAAATCTAATTACATTCATCCCATTTTCTTACATTTTTCATACTTACCTTTGAATACTAATTACATATTTACATTTAAGTTTAACGAACCAAACTTTACGATAATGGATGCTTAACGCGGTTAAGCAAGAATAGTTTTTTTTTTTTTTTTTGAAGTCACTTCTCTGAATAAGCTCGAGGCTGTCGCATCAAGCATCCTCTACTTATTTTTTTTAGTATAAGTAACAATATATGTGAATTAATTTTTAATTAAATATCGAATAAAGAAGAAATAAGAATAAAAAAGAAATTTTATTGCATTTTGCGTTTGCATAATTTTATTGTTTGTTGTGTTGGATTTTTTGTTGCGACTGTTTACCATTTAAGGGACTGGCCAACAGTCAAGACACCACCCTTTCTGTGATGGAGAGACCAAGACATGATGCATAAAATTATGTGTTATGGTTGTGCTAAATATGTATGTGGAAGATATGTGTTCGGAATACTGCTGCTGCGGCTTGAGTCGTTCTTCTTTCCGTCTCTCTATTAAAGCTTCCTCCGTTTTTTAAGGTTTCAATCTTTTCGCTTTCCTTTCTTTTCCTGTTATATTACTTTCCTTCTTTTTTGTTAAGCACAATTATTATTTATAACATTGCATACACTTCAAATACTCAAATTCTGCTGCACTTATTTATTTAAAAATATGTATGTATTCTAGTGTTTTCCTTACACACAACTGGCCTGATAGTCCCAAAGTTGCTGTAATTATGTTTTATTGACGGCGTCAAATGTTTTTTAATGGACTGTATATTTGCCACTAAATCATCTATATACGCACGTAGGTATGTACTTGCTTTAATGGCTCAAAAAAGGGACTTTGTTGGGTCCTAGTGTGTCAGTGTCAGCTTCAGTGATCCCGATTGAAAACGACGAACATTTCTCGTTACTAACGGGTCCACTAATGGCCCTTCCGAAAATGGTGGATTGAGCCATAAGAGAAGAGGACATATTCTTTGTACCATCTAGAAAAACTTGGGACAAAATATTGCTTCCCATCAATAAATCAATGCGACTGGGCAAGTAAAACTCTGGATCAGCAAGTTTTATTTCCTTTATAGCTTCAAAGTGAACATCAGATCTTGGAATTGAAAAGCTAGGCACCATGCGTGTTATTTTAGGAACAACTATTGCTCTGACCTTTATATACTGGTTGTGGATTTCAGAATACATCTGTAGGCTACATACAGCGTTTGAGTGACCGAAAAGTTGACCAGCCATGCCATGGACTTGAAGCCTCTCGTCTCGGTAGGAAGCATAAGTCGTTTTTGTAATCTACTTGAAATAAATGTTTTTTCTGAAAAAATGCCCGTGCTCTAAAATTTTCTCCTTGATGATTAATTTGTACTAATGAAGTAGGTAACAATGTGCATTGGTCAAACGAATTCTTTTCAACATATGTTGTATGAGTGCTTATAAAGGAAGAGGCTCGTGCTTTAGCTTGAGCTGACGTTTCGGGTTTTTCACTATCGGGGGGGTTGGTAATACTATGACCCGGTTTAAAGAAGTGCAGCAACGAGTGGTGATTCCTTTTGCAATGAGAACAAGAAAATTTGCTAGGGCAGTCTTTACAGTTTTCATCGTTAGTTCTTTAAAAAATTTTATTAGCTTTAATTTTTGTTTTCAATATTTTTCTTAACGCGACAATCACGTTTGATATGACCAGTCTTACCGCATCCATAACATTTCCTTATGTATTTTGAATTTTGAGTTTTTAATACCATGTTTGATAACCTTGATTCTTAGTCACTTGACTGTTTTCTTCCATATTCTTGAATAAGTTTCTCCTTAACAAGATCCAATGTTAATTCTTCATCAGAACGCACTTCCAAAGCAGTAATTATTGCTTTGTATTCAACCAGTAAACTTCCTAATAAAAATTCCACTTGGAGATGATTTACTAAATTTTCGCCCAAACGTTTCAACCTATTTATATTTTAAAAAATTTTAGAAATGTGTGCTTCAATATCCTGGCCATTTCTTAACTGCATACGACACAATTTCTTCAAAAGCATAAACTTATTCGATAACGTTGATTTTTATGCACTTTTCGCAATGTCTCCCAATATTTATGTGCAGTCTGTAGATTACGTAGAGCACCAACTGCGAATCTTCAACTAAAAGTCCAATAGTTACACGAGCTTTACCATTTTTTTTGAGCCCCAAATGAGTTTGGAGCATCAGGTTTTATTTACTTCCAAACTTGGTAGTTCTCTCCGTTCAATTTCCTTGTTCATATTATTCAACTCTTTTTTTACACAATTATCAAACACGAACGCACTAAAGGCCCATAACCTATTGGATCATTTACTTAATATCGTTTTGGGTTAAATAATAATCTCTAATAGAATACTTACATCAAGTCAATTTCCTTCGAAATGGAAAATTGTAAAAATTATACCCATACCTAAGACAAGCTTCGAGTATAGGCCAATTGCAATACTGCCATTTCTATCTAAAGCTTTTGAAAGAATTATGCACAGGCAAATGACTCGTTTTCTGGACTACAGCAAAATGCTTTCTGATAAACAGTCTGGATTTAAAGAGGGACACAGTTGTATAATGGCCCTAGTTGATGTCGCTGAGGATATCAGAAAGGAAGTTGACAGTGTCAAAACTGCCTTTTTTGTATTACTAGATCATTCCAAGGCTTTTGATACCGTGGATCACAGTATCCTGTGCCAAACGTTATGTAATTTCTTTAATTTTTTCTTCAAACTTAATGGCTACTTATTTACGTAATAGATATCAGTATGTAGACACTCAGAATAAGAGGCCAAGAGCGCTTTCTTTGTTGAGAGAAGTTCCACAAGGTTTATGTACTCAAATGATCTCGCCAACATTTTAACAGACTGTAAGGTTAGAAATGAATGAAAATTAGAATATTTCTTGCAAAAACATACCTTATTCCTATACTGTTATATGGATGCGAGCTTTTCGCAAGATGTTACATGGCAAGTAAAAGAAAATTGAATGTTACTTTTAACAGTATAATCCGGTATGTGTATGGTTTAAATAGACGCTCGAAAGTATCAATGTTCTCATCGCAGTTGTATGGATTATCTTTTGACAACCTACTTAATATGAAAGTTAACTTTTATGCATAAAAAGGTTTATACTCAACAGCCTGATCATCTCTACAGTAAACTTTCCTTTGCAAATAACTGCAGTGGAAAGAGATTGAGATATTTAGTGCATACACAGTGGCATTTCTACATATTCGCAACATCTCTCTGGAATTCAATTTCATATAGCTTTCCACTTTAAGTGTTAAATTTTACTTGTTTTTTTTGATATATATTTTGTTTTGTGTTTATATGTATATAACTAGCGGTTCCCGGCGTGCCTCGCTACGGATGAATGTTAACATTGAAACAAATTCTTTGGTTTTTTTATTTATTTGGAAATAATAAAAGAAGTAAATCAATTCAATACAATAGTCCTATGATTTAGTGATATTTCGCTCGCGATCTTTAGGCCTTGTCGAATACATATTTTTTATTGTTTTTCTATATGAGCAAAAAATCACATGTTGGCATGAAAAATCATTACTCACGAGCACATTGACCGATTTCGTACAAACTTTATATAAACCATCTACACGACCATAGGAACAAACCCTAATCTATTTTGTAAATAATTTGAATTTCATCGAATTCGGTTAGACCATTCGTGAGTTATAAAGTCACAACGCACTTACAACAATTTTTTATATATGTATATATGTAGATAAGTTAAAATTTAAAAATTATTTGTAAACTTTTTCCAATAACCAGTTCCACACTGCAAAATAAGACATATGGTCTTGTGTGCGGTACAGCATAAATAAATAAAATACATAAAGACTGTGATTTTTAAATAAAATACAATAATTATATTTTATTAGAATAATTGAAAAAATATTTCTTTTTCAAAAAACAATGATATAATAAAAGTCAAATAGAAAAATGAATATAAAAATAATATATTTTTACAAAGTGTATTTAAAACAAGCGTTAACGGTGAATATCGAAACATTTTAAGAAATTATCTACAAGTTGTAGTATTAAGAAATGTGTGTGAGCGTATTAGTTATTTTGTTTTTATTCCAAAAGTTTAGTGGAAAACTACATAGAAATAACTTTAAATAAATAATTTTTAAAATAAACCGACACAAATTTATGCCAACATAAACTCAACCCGATGTACTTAGATCTGGGGGGTTACTCTCTATTGCGGTGCGTAAGAAAATCTGAGCAAAAATGAACAATTGTTACTCTTTAATGCGATTGTACGTTTGTCTTTCGCATCTACTATTTTTCTCTTTCGCAAGTCTGGTAGCACCGTACTCTGTAAAACGTTAGTGCATGTCAAAAATATTTTATACACACAAATACTTGCGACAGCCAAAGAGCAAACGCAAAGGAAGAAAAACATGTAAGTACATACTTCAATTTTTTTACTTTTAATAAATAATTTGTTATTAGGTTCATTCGTTTACTTTTCCAGTAAAGTCTAGTAACTTAGCAAATACTGAGTAATTTTACGAAATTTCATTCACTTAAAATTTTTGAAGTAAAAAGTACGCGAACGGAAAATTTTTACATACATATGTGAAGTTTACCTACTTAAAACAGCTGATAGATTAAAATATATTGCTATTACTTGATTACTCGAAGAAATTCATTAAACTTTTTAAGCAAATACAAGCTGACTTTTGTGAGTGAGGTTAATTTGGTTTTGGGGTTAAAGTCTATTACGATCACCACCACAAACAATGGGCTTGCTCCCTATACCAAAATATTTTTTTCAGAAATGCTACCTTTACTTTGAGCACACGAATATATGGACACCCAGCCAGACAGATATGCTTAAATTGGCTAAGGAAGTGATTCTGAGTCTGTCGGTATAATTTAAGTTGATTCTCAGACTATTGTTTTGTGCGTTATCTGGAGCAATACATACTGCTAGGGAAAGACTTAGCGTTAATAAAAAACACGAATATTTAATTTTGGGTATTGGCTTTTGGAAAAAAACATTTATTTTTGAAATTGCTTAAGCTTTTAAACAATGATTTGTATATTTTTAAATGTGTTTGAAACTCATTATCCGTATAGGTCGGGACCGTGTCATGCAAGTAGCATTGCGTAATACTCTTTCCTTTTTCAAACACAAGTTAAGGGTAAAAAAAATTGTTTTTTTTAACATTTTAAGCAAAATTATATCTTCTTCATCTTCGCTTTCATATGACGATTTTATTAGGCACTATACTGCATTTTGCAAAACATAGCCATGTTTGGTTTCATTTTCTCTTTCCCCTAAACTTGAGGTACTTACTATATCTCTTAGCTGTTCCATTGTTTCGCCTGAGAACATTAAATTACTTTTTATACCACTGTATATGTAGGAGTTATTTGCTTCAGCTTAAGGTCATTTTATTGAAAAACAAATAAATAAAAACACATTGATATTTATGTATATATGTTTTTATACCACTTTAATTTTTCTCATTATGCAATTTGTTAGCTGTTTGTTTTTTCACTTTTTTTGTTTACGTCAGAAAACATATGTTTTATTTTATTAGTAATTTTTACTAGTAAAAACTTTTAAGTACTCAGTAAGACAACTGTCACTTTGGGCTCTCAATTTGTGTTCTCATTTACTGGATTTTGTGTAAACGAACGCAATCCAGTAAAAATATTAAAAAAATTTTAAAAACTTTGGGTAAACGAATGAACTTATTTTTTAGAGAGAAAGTAAATAATTTTTTGACAAAACAGCGGCAATTTGAAATTCTAGTTGAATTCGTGGTGCAACGTAGTGATTTGGCGAAGGGGTATTTGCAGACAGCAAATGCGAAACAAACAACAAATAGCTTGTGGTGAAATTGTCCGATGACCTCAACGCTCCACAACAAATTATTTGATTCTTACATGCGGTCACTTAATGAGAGTATATAGCACCTAATTTTTAAGATTCTTTTTGTAATTTGTGGAACAGGCTCGTTTTCGTCTGCCATCCATATCGCTACGGAATCCATCACAGTTTTATTTTACACTAATAATATTTATAAAATAACGCACAAAAGCTTAAGCTTGTTTTGAAATGTAATTTATTTTTCTTATTTTGACAGTTCATAATATCAATGTTAGACAGTGTTGCATACATTAAAACAAAAATTGCAAAAGCGTTTGCGAAAGAGTTACAGAGTACCAATTTATATTCTTAAATCATTTACCTTTTGCATCGAATTTGCGTTCGCATCGCAACAGAGAGTAACCCCCCTGGTGTTTAAAAACGTAAGTTATATGCAAAATGCAGGTTAAATTTTTTTGCAAACTTTTAAAAGAGATCGTAGAAGTAGTTTAAGCCTTGACCCAACTCCCAAATAGATATGCCTACGCCCATCTCTTGTGCAAGTCTTATGCGTACATTTAAAGAGTAAAGAGATGGATAAAAAACGTAGTGACGACCAGTATTTGTTCTGAAAATAAATACAAAAAATAATTTTAATATGCATGTATGTACATAGAAATACATATGTACGTACATACATACATATGTATATGAAATGCAAAAAGGTCAATCACCAATTTTTAAAGCTTTACAGTGGATATATAAAACTAATTGTTAGTACATATTTACGCACTTTTTGCAACAGCATACATTTCGAATTAAAAGTTTAATTAAATATACATACATACTTTTTTTTGTCAAATTTCATTACCACTATCAGTCAAAAACTTAATTTGGATTTTTTGAGTTGTAAGGCCCTTTTGCATTTCAGGCGACAGTATATTTTATCTATACCTTATTTCAAAAAAATTTTCCTCGTCGTTATCATCGTAGATCAAACGGTTTTTTAACTTGCGTAATAAATCTAAGTACTGGCCAGCTATAATTGGGCCACCACCATCTGGTGTAAAGTCATTTCCATACATGTTTAATCCCATCAAAATCTTCTTACGTTTTATAGCTAAATTATCTGTGCTATTTGGTGATATATGCTCAATCGATTGTCTTATCCAGTGCAAGGGAGAATTAGCACCAGGCCGTTGAACTGTTGAGTAATCATATGTCATTAATGAGAAGGCATACACATGTTGATATAATTGATCCATGTGATGGTTATTGAACATGTCAGCCAGTTGTGGACGATAAGGTGGTATAACCAGAATAAGTTTTAAATTATCCTTAGCTAAGATTTTGCTTATAGAGATGGCAAGTTTTTGTAAAAATTTGCTGGAGACTCGGCCACCTAATTGGAGCCAGTATTCTAGAGTTATCCCTTCAAATTTGTGTTCAATACATGTTTTTCTTAACAATTCAGACACTTTTGAAATTTCTTCATCGGATGAGAGTAACAATGAAAAATCATTGTCATTGAAATTTTCAAATAAAAAACGGGGGAAAACTAGAAATATACAAAGGCTTAAGGTTCATATGTATTTTTGTACGTAGGTATGTGTGTATGTACATATATAAATATGTATGTTTGTGTGTAAAGTCCACTAATTTACACCGCGGCTGTGAGTGAGAAGGTAAAGTAATATTCGAGCCATTTATTGCTCAAAATGCTTATTCCGGGAGGGCGTTTTTATATTCAAAATGGACCGATAATATTTTTGTTCAGTATAATTATTAAGGAGATTAACTTAGACACATGTAAATGCAAATTGTTGCCCAACTAGAGTAATATTCGAGTCAGTTAAAGCCCAAAGTGCTTATTTCAGGAGGACATTTGTTCAGCATACTGTTTGAGTACACAAAGTAAAATATACATATATGCAAGATTTGGTCAAAATAAAGTAATTTTTCAAGTCAGTTATAGCCCAAAATGTTTATTCTGGGAGGGCGTTTGTGTTGGGGCCATTCAAACAGATGTAGCTGTCATCACTACAACAATAGGCTTCGTGCCAATACCAAAAACCTTATCTTAAAAATTGTTCTTTGATTACAAGTGATTCTTAGTCGATTGGTAAACTTGGCGAATAGCACTCGGAAAAGAGCAGGGGGAGTAGTAGCTCCCATTAAAATTAACCATTTTTAAGAAATTTTTATTCGCTATATCTCGGAAATTGAAATATCTATTGACTTCTAATATCCCAGAAAAAGTATTTGTACAACAATGCCTGTACTTTGAGAAAATAATTAGTTGAATAGGAGCAGGACGAGCGAAAGCCCTCTTACAAATGAAAAATTTTTGTGAAATTTTGTATACGCTATATCTCAGAAGCTATAGCAGTTATCGGCCTCAAGATTGTTACAAAAAGTAATTGTATAATATCGCCTACAGCGGAAGCGAAAGCCCCTATACAAATGATTGATACGAAATATTTTGGAAAAAATTTTGGCTGTCGACCTTCTAAAAGTTATTTAAAAAAAAAAATTATTGGAGAGGGGTTTAGAAGGTCCCAATAAGCACAAATTTTTTGTGAATTCCAATGTTGGAATTCCGGTGTGAATCCAAGCTTGAATTACATTTAAAATCCATCCTCTTTCCAGTCTGTTTGAAGTTTGTTAAAAAACAACAACAAATTTGTTTGAAGCATACGTTATTTATGGCACAGAGTTGATGGAAAATCATTGGCGGCGGTGAAGATGATGATTTTATAATTAAATTTTCAGAGAAACTGTAATTCAATGGTTAATTTTGCTGGATTCGCTATTGAATTCAACTGTGTTTCAACTGTAATTCAACACTGGAAATTGGAATTTGTGACTTGATTTCAAATGTAATTCCACTTGAATTTCAGCCAAAATGCTTATTGGGGTAGCATCGCCCAAAAAAAAAAAGATTAAATTTTGTAAAGTTTTCTAATTTAAAAACGAGCTATATAAGCTATCGACTTCAAACCCACGGCACGATGTTATTTTATTATAGATGAATGGATATACAAAAATATCAGTATGAAGGGCATATAAGATTCGGCACAGCCGAATAAACCGCTGTTTATAATACGAGTATTGGAAGTTTTGCGTGTATTTTGTGATTGTAACAAAACACAAAACCTTAAAACGGTCGTACTTACGTACATTTTTTTAAAATTTCGCAAAAATATACATAATAGAATATAAATATATATTAGTGTATACTTACATTGCATTGCTCTTTGCTCATTGTGTCCCTTTGTTCGAACATCTTTCATCCAGTTAGCGTCAACATCGTGAAGCCCATTAACTTTATAGAGACCACCTTGTTTGCCGATTTGAAACCATACTGGCGATAAAATGTCAAATTTTTTTGCAAATGTTGTTGCTATTTCGTAACCTTTTGAATTCCACTGTAAAGAAAAAAGGTTAATATGCACGTTCAATGCAAAACAAATACCAATGACTAACAAATAATAAAAATGTTTGCAGGTATGGAGTAAAATCCTTAATTTGATTTAATTATAAACTTTTTTTACAAGATACATATATATTTTATATCCATATCGATTGAATTACCATTTTAAGTTAAAAACAAGTGACAGCGCTATATTCGGCTGTTCCGAATCTTATATACCCTTCACATTGGCCTTTCGAAATCTCAAACTTTTTTTATTTTTATAAATTTCTTTAATCATGAAATATTAGTTATTTTTAAAAAGGGGTCGGTGTCATTTTTTATCGCTCCACGGGTGACTATGGGGAAGTTGTAGGGGTTTTTATACTAATTTTTTCAAATTTTGTATGGCAACCCCTTAAGAGGGTGGAAATAGGAGGTAAGTATATTCTAGGTACATCTTCTTCGTCTAGGGGCGACTCCGTCCTATTTTTTTAAAATTTTGTATGGCAACCATGTTAGGGGCTGGAGATAGAGGGTAAGTATCGGAAAAAAATGGGTGGATAAACTAATTGGGGTCAGTCATACACTTTATTGCTCTTAGGCTGACTCTTAAGAAGTTGTGGGCATTTTCATATCATTTTTGTAAATTTTGTATGGCAACCCCCTTAGGGCGTGGAGACAGGGGGTAAGTATGTTCTAAGAATATGTTTGGGAGAAGAAACTAATGGGGGTCGATCGTACACTTTATGGATCTTAGGCCAACTCTGAAGAAGATGTGGGCATTTTTACATAATTTTTGTAAATTTTGTATGGCAACCCCCTTAGGGCGTGGAGATAGGGGGTAAGTATATTCTAGGAATATGTTTGGGAGGGAAAACTAATGGGGGTCGCTGGTACACTTTATTGCTCTAAGGCCAACTCTGAAGAAGTTGTGGGCATTTTATCATTTTTGTAAATTTTGTATGGCAACCCCATTAGGGCGTGGAGATAGGGGGTTAGTATGTTCTAGGAATATGTTTGGGAGAAGAAACTAATGGGGGTCGGTGGTACACTTTATTGCTCTAAGGCTGGCTCTAAAGAACTTGTGGGCATTTTCATATCATTTTTGTAAATTTTGTATGGCAACCCCCATAGGGCGTGAAGATAGAGGGTAAGTATGCTCTAGGAATATGTTTGGGGAGAAGAAACTAATGGGGGTCGGTCGC
Organism: Melanophora roralis; assembly: GCA_963583895.1. Lineage (NCBI taxonomy): Eukaryota > Metazoa > Arthropoda > Insecta > Diptera > Rhinophoridae > Melanophora > Melanophora roralis. The sequence goes on from OY757188.1 coordinate 65,161,366, forward strand.
ACACTTTATTGCTCTAAGGCCAACTCTGAAGAAGTTGTGGGAATTTTCATATAATTTTTGTAAATTTCGTATGGCAACCCCCTTAGGGCGTGGAGATAGGGGGTTAGTATGTTCTAGGAATATGTTTGGGAGAAGAAACTAATGGGGGTCGATCGTACACTTTATTGCTCTAAGGCCAACTCTGAAAAAGTTGTGGGCATTTTCATATCATTTTTGTAAATTTTGTATGGCAACCCCCATAGGGCGTGGAGATAGGGGGTTAGTATGTGCTAGGAATATGTTTGGGAGAAGAAACTAATTGGGGTCGGTGGTACACTTTATTGCTCTAAGGCTGGCTCTAAAGAACTTGTGGGCATTTTCATATCATTTTTGTAAATTTTGTATGGCAACCCCCATAGGGCGTGAAGATAGAGGGTAAGTATGCTCTAGGAATATGTTTGGGGAAAAGAAACTAATGGGGGTCGGTCGCACACTTTATTGCTCTAAGGCCAACTCTAAAGAAGTTGTGGGAATTTTCATATAATTTTTGTAAATTTCGTATGGCAACCCCCTTAGGGCGTGGAGATAGGGGGTTAGTATGTTCTAGGAATATGTTTGGGAGAAGAAACTAATGGGGGTCGATCGTACACTTTATTGCTCTAAGGCCAACTCTGAAGAAGTTGTGGGCATTTTCATATCATTTTTGTAAATTTTGTATGGCAACCCCCATAGGGCGTGGAGATAGGGGGTTAGTATGTGCTAGGAATATGTTTGGGAGAAGAAACTAATTGGGGTCGGTGGTACACTTTATTGCTCTAAGGCTGGCTCTAAAGAACTTGTGGGCATTTTCATATCATTTTTGTAAATTTTGTATGGCAACCCCCATAGGGCGTGAAGATAGAGGGTAAGTATGCTCTAGGAATATGTTTGGGGAAAAGAAACTAATGGGGGTCGGTCGCACACTTTATTGCTCTAAGGCCAACTCTAAAGAAGTTGTGGGAATTTTCATATAATTTTTGTAAATTTCGTATGGCAACCCCCTTAGGGCGTGGAGATAGGGGGTTAGTATGTTCTAGGAATATGTTTGGGAGAAGAAACTAATGGGGTCGATCGTACACTTTATTGCTCTAAGGCCGATTCTGAAGAAGTTGTGGCCATTTTCATTTCAATTTTTGTAAATTTTGTATGGCAGCCCCCTTAGGGTGTGGTGATAGGGGGTGAGTATATTCTAGGAATATGTCTGGGAGAAGAAACTAATGGGGATCGGTGGTACACTTTATTGCTCTAAGGCTGGCTCTAAATAACTTGTGGGCATTTGCATATCATTTTTGTAAGCTTTGTATGGCACCCCCTTAGGGCGTGAAGATAGAGGGTAAGTATGTTCTAGGAATATATTTTGGAGGGGAAGCTAATAGGGGTCGGTCGTACAATTTATTGCTCTAAGGGCGACTCTGAAGAAGTTGTGTGCATTTTCATATAATTTTTGTAAATTTCGTATGGCACCCCCTTAGGGCGTGAAGATAAAGGGTAAGTATGTTCTAGGCATAACTAATGGGAGTCGGTTAAACACTTTGTTGCTCTAAGGCCGACTCTGAAGAAGTTGTGGACATTTTTACATCATTTTTGTAAATTTTGTATGGCAACCCCCTTATGGCGTGAAGATAGGGGTAAGTATACTCTAGGAATACGTTTGGTAGGGTCTGTGATAAATTTTATTCCTCTAGGGACGACTCCGGGGAAGTTGTAGCAGTGTTTACCTTATTTTTAAAAATTTTGTATGGCAACCATGTCAGGGGCTGGAGATAGAAAGTATGTTCCACAAAAATGTTTGGATGGATAAAATAATTCGCGTCGGTCTTACATTTAACCTTTGTAGGAGAACCCTGAAAGCCGTAGGAGCGATTTTAAAAATGTTTAAATTAAGCTTTGTATGGCAATCCTGTTATATTCGCCCTGGCAGAGGGCGAATTTTTTGAATTCGCCTTGATACTACCTATCTATCGCCCATGTTCTGACAATCGCATTTCGCAAAATATTGGCGATGCGATTTGAAATCGCATGACAGGTGTTCTGAAGTTCACAATCGCAAGAAAGTTTGCGACTTCAAATCGCAAGAGGTAGATGAGGTGAACCGATGTTTTTTGCCCAAACTAGGTTAAAAACAGTCAATCAAACTATGCATAATTAAAATATATGGGGTTTTTGTTATAATTTTCACAATTTGTTTTATTTTTTGTAAACAGTCTCAATACAAATTCAATTTTAAAAAACTGTTAGTTATGCACATCTTCTTTTTTCAGTTGTTTACTTTTTTATGTATGAACTTTATTGGAAAACAAGAAAATAAAAATGTTGTTGCAGAAATAGGTACAATTTGTTATATATTCCTTGGTTTTTTGTTATGTATTTTTAATGTTTTTATGTTTTTATTTTCGAATACATCATCGAAAAAAAACAAAACGCAAAAAAAAAAACGCGTGAACTACAGAACATGCAAAAAATTTTTTTTCGATTTACAAATCGCATGTGATTTGACAATCGCGTGAGAGTCAGAACATGGGCGTATATCAGTGTATCCTAGTTAAAACAATATCCTATATTTATATTTATCTACATAGGTATATTTTAAATTTACTTTAAACAAAATTTTAATACAAAATTTACGTTCTCTGGCGCAGCTCTTTTTCTCATCAAGTTGGGTCACTTCCGGTGTCCCCACATGCAGACACTTCGTGCGCATTAAAATTTAACTGCTTCATGACCGGAGGACAGCTTTGTTCTACAATTGCTGCACTTATTCACTTATTACACCCTTCACAAAGCGATAAGGGTATATAAAAAAAATCAGTTTGTCATTCAGTTTGCAATTTCTACCATATTTATTTGCGATCAAGGACCGGAAAGTTTTTTATTTTGTTTGTAACAAAAATATTTATCTTTGAAGTTTAAAAAATTTTAAAGGTATAAAGAAAAAAAATAAAAAAAAACAAAACATTGAAATAAATATCTTTCAAGTTCCAAAAAAGTAGGTTTTTGAAATAAAACATTTTCTTGAAAAAAAAAACTTAAAAAAAAAACGTTTTGTGCCAGTTTTCGTTTAAAGTATGTATTGATTTACGCTTGGTTAGGTTCAACAGCTATGTACATATTTAGTTTCGATGCTACGTACATATGTATGTCCTTCCTTTTTTTAAAGCACGGGAAGATTAAAATGTGATAACAGTTAGTTTAATAGAAGGTGTTTGTTGTAAAAATTTAAACAATAGCCAAATATATAAAAAAATAAAATGTATTAAAAGCAATTAAAAACAATTGCTTACATTTGGTTATTTCCCAGCCAATTCAACTTGGGTTTTAATTTAACCCTTTCGGAATAGTTTAAGATCGAAAGTGTTGTTAGAGAAATGCAACAGTATTTGAGAAGGGAAATAGTGGCGGCTAATAGCCAGTGTACCATCCATCATTTCATATTGCGCAAATGTGGTTGATACGTTAACAATTTGCAGAGAGAATAAATATTGAAACAAAAAAAAAATTAGCAACTCATTTTCTCAAAATTTTGAGTTATTGCCAACATAAGGCAACAAAAAATGAGTATTCAATATAGAATTAAAGACAACAGAAAAAGTTAGCTTATACAATAGTAATAAAGTATTTTGTTGATAAATATAAACATTTAAACAAGAAATTCCTAAGCAGATTTTCAACAATAAATTTTTGCATTTTTAAAACATAAACACGATTATCAGACAAAACATTTAACCAGTTTTTACATTTGCTTTATAGCTATCAGTGTTAGATTTTCTTTTCATACCCTTTACATTTCTAAAATTTTAATGTGCTAAACCTTATAAATAAAAATGTTTATGTACTTACGGCACTTTGTTCCACCTAGAAATTCAAGGATTTAATAAACATATATGTACATATCTAGATGTTTGTTTTTGAGTTAATAAATCCTTCGGACCAAGTATTGGTTTTAAAATGGTTAGAAATGTATTGCGGACAGTTGGTAATTAAATCGCCCAAGATTGGGTAACTACGAAAGGAGATATAAGCTCAAATAAATTATGGTTTCCTATTTTAATTAACTTTTTTAGTTTTATTGACGTAAATTAAAAAAGAACTGTCATCCGGTAGATCGTTGATTAAAGTTTTTTTATGACCTTTTTAAAAACATAAAACCATTTCCAATACTAAGGCACCTTATTGTACACATCTGTATCATTTTTCAAGACTAACGGCACATACATACATATATGCATAACTTTTTAAACTTATTTAAAATAAAATAAAGTGAAATTAAATTTTGAGAACTGTTGTTTTTCCTTGGTACGTATGTGTTCTAGGTTAAATATTAGGTCTGTCTGCGTACTTTTCCAGTAGCAAATACTCAGTAATATTTTTTTTGGAGAGTAAGACCAATTTTACTCTGTCGGCTAAAAATATATCAAAAAGTACGCAGACATTAGGTCTGTCTGCGTACTTTTCCAGTAGCAAATACTCAGTAAATTTTTTTGGGAGAGTAAGACCAGTTTAACTCTGTCGGCTAAAAATATATCAAAAAGTACACCGACAGTATCCAGTAAAATCTTGCAAGAAAACAGCTTATCGTTGTGTAAACAATTCAAATTACAAAGCAAAAGAATTTTAGCATATGTGTACGCGGTAAATTATTTGTATATTTGGACGTTTCTAGCATGAATTTAAATGCTATGTTTATTATAGTTTTTTATAAACGTTAAAAATCAACACAATTCTAACTATTATTAAATTTCAATTTTTATTTTCATTTCACAAAAATTATTTCATTCAATTAGTAAATAAAAACAGCTGTTCGAACTAGTTGCAAAATCTTGCAAGAAGAAATTTCTCCAGTAACATTTTGCAAGTTGTCTAACTTCCAACTGTCAAAAAATACTCTTTTTGGCTCTCTCGCTGCAAGAGATTTGGAGTACGCAGACAACATTTTGCAAGATTTTGTAACATTTTGCACAAAATGATGCAAAATATGTGTACGCAGACAGACCTAGTATCCAGTAAAACCTTGCAAGAAAACAGCTGAACGGTTTGTAAACAATTCAAATAACAAAGCAAAAGAATTTTAGCATATGTGTACGCGGTAAATTATTTGTATATTTGGACATTTCTGGCATTAGTAAAATGTTATGTTTATTATAATTTGTTATAAACGTTAAAAATCAACACAATTCTAACTATTGTTAAATTTCAATTTTTATTTTCGTTTCACAAAAATTATTTCATTCAATTAGTAAATAAAAACAGCTGTTGAAACTAGTTGCAAAATCTTACAAGAAGAAATTTCTCCAGTAACATTTTGCAAGTTCTCTAACTTCCAACTGTCAAAAAATACTCTTTTTGGCTCTCTCGCTGCAAGAGATTCGGAGTACGCAGACAAAATTTTGCAAGATTTTGTAACATTTTGCACAAAATGATGCAAAATATGTGTACGCAGACAGACCTATTGTGAACTGCGAAATCAATTTGTTGTGTTGTCAACTCTGCCGTAAAAAACAGCTAGATACAAAAAAATAATTACACATAAGGCATTAATGTAAATGTGTAAACATTTTTACACACAGATGTACATGTACATAAACACATACATTATTACATGCATACACACCTACATAAATACCTAAATACATACATTCATACAAATAATGTCTATTCAAAGCGTCACACAGTGGGTTTGATGGAACCGAAATTGGCGATTAATTCATGGGAGCCGTAATTTAATTTTTTTTGAAATTTTTTTTTTCAAATCGTTAAATATGCATATTCTGAAAAAAAGATACACGGAAAAAAAATTTTTTTTTACGATTTTATAGACATTTTTATATTTCGGAAAATTACAGTTTGTTTCAGAATTTTCGCCGTAATTTTAAAATGGAAAGTGATTTTTTAAAAAAGTTAGAAGCAAACAAAAGCTTATATTGTCTTCTTTCTAAAAAATAAAAAAATATATATTTTGCACAAATATGAAATAGTTTAATGTAAAGTATGAATTTGGGTTTTGAAAGATTTTGAGAATTCTACAAATTTTTTAAAAAAGTAACGAAATAAATTTTTATAATTTTTCTTGTTTATCAATAATAGTCATACACTTAAAAAAAACCATATTATGTTCATCCTCACCTTCATCATCATAATCTTTGCTATCATTACTCTAACTTTCATGTAATTCTTGAAAAATAATAGGCGATAGCAAAAGCTGTAGTTCGGAATTTGATAATTGTTGCTTTTCTTTCCGCTCATTTTGTTTATTAATACTAGATATGAATGGATCTTATCTATTAAAAATATCTTTATTCGACTTTTCTCGACTGCATTTGCGAGCAAAGTGTTCCCTATAATTTTTAAAATCCTTATTTCTGTCTTCCTGAACTTCCTCTGAAAGTTCATGGATTTGGGGACCATGAATTAAAAATTTATGTATTGTAGGAGTCATACAAAACCATTTTAACACTCTCGTGAATAAAGATGACTGATACTTGTTCATGCACCTATTGCCGACAACAATAACATCAATAGTAAGTATTGAACGAACGTTAGTTTTGTTAAATACATGACTTTGAAAAAACACGACTTCAAACAGAAAAATGTTAATATCAAAAAATGGAGCAACAAAACCGCAAATTTCCTTTTTTGTAATATCAAGCTAAGACTTCACACTTTTAGAAAATATAAGATTAAAAACCCAACCTTAACAAACTTAGAAGTTATGGTTCACGAAACATCAAAAATAGGCCAATTTTGGACCTTTTTTTAAAAAAATCGTCAAAAATACTTTCAGACATATTTTCAAAAACACTACATCATTTTTGAATACCTTAATACCTGAAGTTGAAGGTTCCATTCTTAAAATAACACTTTGTTAACGTTAAATTTGGAAATTACGCAAAATTATGCAAAATTTTACTTTCTTCGCTTTTTTAAAAAATTGCAAAAAATTTTGTACTTTGACACGTCACTACGGAGTCAGCTGACAAGATAGATGCTTGAAAATTGGCATAGTGATGTAGAAAAAAAACTTCAACGTTTTGGTTTGCTTATAGTAATTCTCAATTTGTTTATTGAGGTTATTATATAAAGACAGAAAATATTCACGAGTTTTTTAAGAATTTGGGTTGAAGTCTACTGATGATTTAATGTGTAAGAACCAATGAAATGCATATAGACAAACTGTAAATTTAATTTTATATGAAATTTTTAATTTTTTTCTGGTATTCTACCGTTCAAATACAAAAAGGAAATACAGAGGGCGAATTTTTTGAGTTCGCCTTGGGTTTACCTGGTTGAATGTGCCTTGGTACTGTTCAAAAATTTTTTCATTTTTTCAAAATTGACATTTTTTTGATTTTTGTTCATTAATTTTTTGTTGTTTATAAAAACCGCAATTTTTTAATAACATTAAAAAAAATAAAAACTGCACTAAAGAAGGCACACAAAAAGTAGCGAAATATTGGCAAAAAAAAATTTAAAAATAAAAAATAATTATTGACCTTAATCTCGCAAAAACAGGTTGTGGGTTTATTATATATTAAAGGTCAAAAAAATCCTGGATACTTTTTATTTTGAAAAGTACGAAAAAAAGTTAAGTCAAATAAAAAGACAAGATTTTCTGGCTATAAAAATATGTATGTATACTATTTTCTATTTATATTGTAGCTAAGTATAAAAATGGCTATAAAGTCAAATAGTAGCTTGAATGACAACATTGGAATGAATATTCGCTTTAATAATAAAATCAAAATACCCAAATACACTAAAAATTTCAATGTTGTTTCTGTTATAGTTGTCGTTGTAGTAATGCATAAACCTGATTAATGAGCCTTGTTATTAATGTTCATATTAGTTTTGTTTCCTTCAAAAATTTAAATATTCGGATGAAACCGACCGCCAAATCCCCGCATACGATTCGAGTTGAATTTTAAAAAATCTTATTAGGACTCTTATATTAAAAGCATTGACAACTCGGCCGATCAAGTTAATTTCGATTCGAATCGAGTGCGACGATTTGACCCACCCCTGAAGAAAAATCTTTTAAAATTTTTTTTTAAATATCAAATATACAAAAAAAAAATTATTAAATGAGAAATTATGACAAATTTTTTGTTGAATAAAATCAATTTCATATACATTCTTATAATAAACAAAATTTTATTTGAAAAAAACCTTTCAATGTAATTTATTGGTTTAAAATTCGTTGGAATATTTAAAAATTCATTTGAATTATTCTAAATAAAATAAAATCTAATAGTATTTTACTTAAAAGTTTTAAAGTTTTATATATTTGTCCAAGACAATGAAATAAAGTTATATTTTAAACTTTTTATTTTGAATAAACAAATGTTAATTATTATGAAATTTTTGAGAGTACAAAATGATTTAGTTATTATTCTTTTTCAAAAACATAACTTAAATCAAAGAAAAATTAATTTTTTGGAAATATTTTTAGTCAAAATTTTTACAACTTACAGCTATGCTTCGTTACCTAACCTTACCTAAAGTGTTGCCAAAGAGACTTTAATAATAAAAAAAAGAGTTTGTTTGGAAAATTTCCGAGATTTTTTTCCATCGAAATTTCTTCTTGTTTTTTAATTTTCTATTACCTTACATACATTTTTAATATTTGCCTTAACTCAAATGTATAAAATACCTAAAACAGGAGTTTGAATTATTAGAACAATTCCAGTTTATCCACACACCTCCTAGCAGAAAAAAAGTTAAATATGGTAATAGAAAATTTAAAAATAAAAAAAAAATATATATATTAAATAAGAAAAGTCTCGGAAACCTCGAGAGATTTCATATATGTATGTATATAAGGGATTTCCACTGTATTTCTAAAGGTTTGTGGTCATTATTGGTATCAATTAATAGCTTTTGAATAAATCTTGTTTGGTGCTTGTATGTATAGTTTTTAATAAATTTTACCAATGTTTTTCAAGTGCATTAGGTAGAACCTAAGTATGTATTTTTTAAATGCAAATGTATTAAAAACTTAGTTTCCCCGCATATTCAGCGAGGAAAGTTAGCGAACACCGAATTCGCTAACTAAAGTTTCCCTGAATATTGATTTAATTCTCTTGATTTAGGCCAGAATCTGAATAATCAAAAAAATTTAATGACCCCTAACTGTAAAACTATGCTGTTTCCAAAGCATTTTCTATTAACAATTTTATCTTAATTTTTGATTTTCTATCACCCTAGGATTATTAATTAATAACACACAGGTTTCATTTTTAACTTATTCACACTACTTTGACATACCGGTGTTACAAAGCCCAAAACAGTGCCATTGAAGCGGCGCACAGATGTGTCTTTGTAATATGCGCCGCTATTAACAATAATTTCTTTTGCAGACGGTTCTGTATTGATCAGATTCAAATCAAAAACACTTTCCTCTATAGGTCCACTTTTGACCCTTATTTGTTTATGTTGTTTTTTGGATTTGTCACCCGGCGAAATTGTTGAATCTACTTTACATAGAAGGCAAAGGTAAACCACACATCCTAATAGTTTCATTAGAGTTGATTGTCTTATTGGCATTTTGTCACTTGTTACTAGCTGTTTTATAATTAACGTAATGAAATGATATAGTTTTCACTTAACTATGGTTTTCCATTAAATCACATCCTTATTTACCTACTTGCTGAAGTCATCATTTTGTTTTGGCTGAATTTTTGTGTGCTTAACAAAAAAACACTTTTCCTCCTAGAAGCTTTACAGAGTTTCCCAAAAGGTAGTATTTTCTCATTAAGGTGCCCATACCTTTATTTAAACTTGTTTCTTTGCAGTATAATTGACCAGCTGTCGACCTTTATTTTACGTCTTGCCAAGACAAATTCATGTCTAGTCAAATGACAAAATCCAAATTAAAAAATTCGGTATTTTTATACAGGGTTTTTTATATACATAGTTTGACGTGTCACTAATGGAACGTTTTGACGAGGAATTAAACTAGCCGCATGAGTAAAATCAAAACGATTTCGATATTTTTATGATTGCCAAATTTGATTCTGCTGTTTGTGGTAAAATTAGGTCAGCTTAGCAGAAGGCAACAGCTATAAAAAACTCGATACCAAATTTATAAAGTTGCTCTAAAAAACAACCTGGCTTAAGTCAAAAAACGTACTGTTTTAAAAGATTCAACGCGTGAACAAACTCGAGCAGAAAGTAGTCAACTTGGACTTAATGATTGAGAGGGGGTATTGGAATAATTTGTTTCAATCGTAATAGGTTTTGTGTTATTATTTTTTGGTTGTTGAAAAATTATTTAAATATTCTGTTGAAACTTTTGAAACGAATAAACGTTTTATAATCTTTGTTTTTTATTTAACTATATTCTGTCTCGTCATTTGTGTGTATTACTAGATATACTTATCCCCTATCTGGCAAAATTGTAACAAACCCCCCCCATCAACAGCTTTCAGGGTAACTCATTTTTCATTGCAAACATTTTTCTAGGACTTAAAGTGGTTTCAGACGATATGTATTTTACACATGATTTGTCACTTTTGCAGGGCGAAATTGATATCTGCCGTCTGAACGCGTGTTAAACACATATGTGTCATATGACATTTACATATGTGTTAAACACATATGTAAATGTCATATGACACATTTGTAATTAGAGCGTGCTCTATTTTCATCTGACAAAGCATGTGTCATCAGCTGTTCTTAGAATAACAACAAGAAAAAGTAGTTGTTTATTTTTGTTTGGAGGTTATGTCAGATGTAATTACATATGTACGTGTGAAAGCAAAAATTATAAACCGCCTGTAAAATAACAATTTTGATAGACATACGCAAATACATGTGGATTGCAAAATTGACAAGTCATGTGTAAAATACATATCGTCTGAAACCCCTTTTACTAACCTCTTATCTCTACATATGAAAGTGGTTGCCATACAAAATTGGAAAAAAATGGGATAAAAAAACCCTACAACTTCCCTGAAGTTCACCCTAGAGGAATAAAATGTATCACAGACCCCAGCTACTTTTCCCTCTAACATATTTCTAAAGCATACTTAGCAACTATCTCCATCGTTTAAAGGGGTAGCCATATAGAATTTACACAAATGATGTTATAACGCCCATAACTTCCCCAGATTTGGCCTTAAAAAACAAAGTGTACGACCGATTCCCATAAGTTTCCAAAAATGATTTAAAAAAGCCGATAATTTCCCCAGAGTCGGCCTTAGAGAAATAAAGTGTGCGACCAACCTCCATCAGTCCCCCCCGCCCCCCAAACATATTCCTGGAATATACTTACCCCTTATCACTACGCTCTAAGAGGCTGCTATACAAAAATAAAAAAAATTGGTTAAAATCCTTTAAAACTTTCCCGGACTCACCTCTAGAGGAATAAAGTGTATCACAGACCCCCATTAGTTTCCCCTCGCAAACATATTCCATGAATATACTTATCCCCTATCTGCATCGATTAAGAGGCTCCCATACAAAGTTTGGTAAAACTGTAATACCCATCTCTGACGGGATTGAATTGGCTCTGAAGACACTTAGTGAGTGGAGCGCAGAGAAGGGATTATCTATCAACCCTTTTAAACCGGAGCTCATACTGATCACGAACAGATACAGGATTCCTACTTTTGACCCCCCGACACTGAACGGAGTGGTACTGACTTAATCGGATAGTGAAAAATATCTACATAGGAATCGCAACATGACGATCCTGATAACAGGCGCAATTAGAACGACTCCGACTAGGTCACTTCTTACCCTATTCAGCTGTCTCCTAGCGGATCTTCTAGCTAGGAAGCTGGCGCTAAATACTGCGATAAGGCTGCATGCTGCGGGAGGAAGGAAACTCAGAACATTCGGTCACGCGAATTTTATCCGGACTGTCGCTTTTGTTCCCGATCTGATTGACTACTGCACATAGTAATCTTTTTCTCCACAAGCAATTCTCCTTCGTTCTTTACGAGAGAGGAGCGGATGAAATCATCTCCTCGGGACCTGTCGATCTGGAGGTATACACGGAGGCATATTTATTGTACAGGCAGGAGTCCGGATTTCATTCAGACTTCCGGATGAATGTAGTGTTCTGCAGGCTGAACTGTTGGCGATTGGCAAAGTGCTATGGTATTACAGGATATTCGGCAGGAATATCGGGATCTTCACCGACAGCCGTGCTGCTATCAGGTTCACGACTGATGTATACTCTAAATCACCGCGAATGCCGGGTATCCACGAACTGCATTGCATTCTAACATCACCTTGGCGTGGGTGAGGGGACCAGTGTGCGAAACTGTGCTGCGGATGCATTTGCTAGGAATGGTGCTAAATTAGAAGATCAGGCAACTGACCACTTTTGTGGCATCCCCCTCTCTTCCTGTAAACTTCGCGTGGATGAATGTTTAAGGAGAATCACAGAGGCTAGGTGGTCTAAAGAACCCAGATGTGGAACTACCCGAATAACCTGGCCGAGGATAGATCCGGGTCGTTCAAGGGCTCCCCTCGATCTGAATAAACGAAGGATAAGGGTATCTTTATACTGTTTTTTTATATACTAAGTTTGACAATAGTCTCGTCAATTGTAATTTAAAAAATGCGTTTGCTTCTCCGGTAAAGTTTTGAAAAGTGTAGTTACATGGTTTTGCATTTAATCTATATAAGTATGTATGTCAGTTGGTCATTTTTATTAAACCCCTTTGCGACCCTATAAAGTACATAAATTCTGGATGCTTATCTGTCTGCCAAGTTAAGTCCGACGGAACATGTTTTAGTGCCTAACTAATAGAAATATCGGAATACATAAAAAATAACCCATTTTTAAAATTAACCTGTGTTTTTTGTTTTAATAAAAATAAGTTTAAAAATGTTGCATTAAATATTCACCTTTTTTTTAAACTTTCGGTTATTGTAAAATTTTATCGCTCGTGATGCATTAATGAACAAGCCCTATCTAAATACATACATATATGATTAAATATTATTTGGTTTATTTATTTTTTTATTATTTTTCTGTTTAAATTTTATGAAATATATAATGTAATTTAATTAATATAGCATATAATAGATCTTTGATCATAAAATAATAATTGATACTCACAAAATAAACATTATAATAGTATTTTTGCATGTTGGTTCGATACTGATGATAATTATGATTGAAATAATAATATAAATAAAATAGGAAGATAACTTAAAAATAAATTAATAAAATAATAATTAATAATGTAAAAATGCATATAACTAACTTGTAGTATATGAATTAATGAAAATGTTATATAATACAAATGTTATTATGTTTTGCGAATGGTTAGTTGTAACCCCTGCTCGACAAAAAGGATTCGAGAAAGGAAGCGTAGTTTTTTTTTTGCATAAAAAGTTTTCAATTAAATTAATAATAATAATATTTATAGTATACAGCGTATTTAATTAAATCAAATTTTAAAGAGTGTAAGTTTTAATAAATTCTAACTTAATTTAGAATTACAATAAACAAAAAATTAAGTGAAAAAAATATCTTTATTTGTTTAAAAAATAAGCTGTAAGTATTAAAATGGAAGCAGTGAAGGCTAGTAAATTTAAAGAAAGGAAAAAAGTAACAGCGCAGAGTGTATAAAGGAAATAATATAAATAAACTGAAGACGAGAATTCACAAACAATGTATAAAACTTTTGAAACAAATATTTATTAGATTATTTTAATGGCAGATGTTTTAAACAGATGCAATAGATTTTCAATCACAGCACCTAAACTGCCTAGTAAAAAGCCCAAAAGATCTAATGAATGTTAAGAGTGTACAAGAAAACTCAGACAAGCACTCGCATAACGTTTGAGTCTGCAGATCCAACACTTGAAGTGTTCGAATTTGAATTAATGCCACAATCTGAAAAGCTACGCATCAATTGCTGCTTTAGTAGTTTTTGCTGCTGCTGGGGCTGCAACTGTTGTTCTAAATGTTGCCTACTTATTGCTTGGCTTCTTGGGTACGGTACATGTCTGTTGTTTTGCTGTTGCGTTATATTCAATAATTTACGACGTTTCTCATAAAAACAATTAACACGATTTAATCTTGCTTGTTTTTCAGCAACCAATTCAGGCGACAATTCAGAAACAGATGATGACGAATTACCAGCATCACTGTTGTTCATAGAACTGCATGGTTTTTTACCATTTAATATATCACTTAGCTTTTTACTTGTAAAATGTTGCTGGCCCCGTGGCGCTGTACGTGTTGCATCCTGGTGAATTCGAGCTATTAGACTACGCTTAATAAACTTATTTCTTTCAGCATTAATTACAGCGGTGCTACTAACATATATAGTTTTAGCATTGTAAGGCGCTATGGTGCCGACTGTAACACGAGCTGCACTAGTCGAATTACCCAAAGAACCTACGTTTTTATGTTTCAGATTGTTGGATGATGCACTGTTGTAAGAACCGGAACTGTGATTTGAGCTTCCTGATTTGGTGCGACCCCTGGGAGTGCTTGAAACTGGTGAAGTCGCCGGAATTCCACCATTTATATTGGTAAGATTGACTTCTAGAGGAATCATTGTACCACTATTATTGTTTTGCTGCTGCTGTTGCGTGCCATTATTAGCTCCCTGCTGTTGAACGTTAGATGTGGGAGTATTTGTTATTGTTATGCTTCCAATGGAAAATTCATTGCCTATGCTGGAGTTACTGTTTCCACTATTACTGGCTAGGTTGGTAAAGTAACTCGGCAATTGCTTGGAGTTGTTAAAACGGCTTCCTACAGCTCCAGCTGTAGTTACTGAGGAACTCTGTCCCACTACTCCGTTTAGGGATCCTCCACCTAAGGACATCAGACTATTGTTGGCTTTACGTGTAGTAAGTAAATGTTTGCGAAAAGTAGTTGCTACCCCTTGAGGTAGTTTTATCAAACCAAAACTATTAATGGCAAGCGGTTGTGGAACGCCCGCATAAAAGAACACATTAAAATAAAAGTCTTCGTGGTATTTGAATGCCGATGAGGATGTTGACGATGATGAGGGGGAATTGAATGAGTGATCACGATCACTTTTGATAATGGCATTTGTGTGGCCAGCATTATGTGAATTGTTGCTGCTATTTGATGAAAGTGATTTTACAGTCTCTATCATGCTATAGTCAAAATCTAAAAGATCATCATAAAAGTTGTCTAATTTGTTAGTGTTATTCATTGCAAAATTCTGTTGCTGATGATGTAAAACCTGCTGATGCTGTTGTTCGTATGATGAGGCCGCCTGGTTGAGAAACTCTGCTAGAACTTGTTGCTGATGCTGTTGACTCATAGAATTATTAGTAGTTATTTCATATATCAATTGTTCTTCATTTTCTTCGTTTCCCGACAAAACATATTGATGCGTTACTTGCTGCTGTTGAGTTTGACGCTCGGGTTCCATGTCATCAGTCAACGAAGGAACATTGAAAATTTTAAATTGATGCGAAACATCCTCAGACAAGTTTACAAACTCTTCTGTCTTTATCAATTCGTTGGTATTTGGCTGGATTCCATCACCTCCGCCACATAGCTCGAAAATCTGTTTGGTGTCGACAATAGAAGCTCCGTTAGGATCATAAATCTGTTGATGCAGAGATGGTGGTTGCTGTTGGTGATGACTTGCAAGATCTAAATTACCACCAACATAAGCAGAACTATCAATGTTTTGCTGTTGTTGGTATAATAATTGTTGCAATTGAATAGCATCGATGGAAGTTTGATAATGACCATCCATACTTAAAGTGCCTGACATTGGAGGATTACTACTGTAATGTTCAAACTGTTGTTGTTGGTTGTCTTGTACCTCTTGTGGAAAAACAGTAAACTCTCCAGTTATTTCATGTGTTTCAGATGTATGTTCTTGTTGCTGTTGAAGACGCCCAATGTTTGTCGACTCATCAAAACGTATTCGTTTGGTAGGAGGTTGATCCATATATATTGAATCTTGTTGTTGTTGCTGCTGCTGACTGCTGTTGTTTGGATTGATCGTAGTCGAACTTTCATTTAAAACATTTTCGTCGAAATTAATTTCGGTTTCGGCATTCAAGATTTCATTTATTAATTTGCTATCGAGCATAGCATCTAGAACATGATTCAACATGGCACTTTCATCTGATGCACTATTAACTAAATGGCCTTCCTCTATATGATGCTCCTGTTGAATATCTGGTTGCGATCCATCAAAAATCCCACAAATACTTTGTTCCAAATTGCCACCACCCATAGGGGACTGTGTATTGGCATTTATAAGATTGCTAGTAGATTCAAGTTTATTTTTAATTCCGCTCACAGACCCATCGTTACCACCTCCGCCTGTAATTGAGGAAACTGCTTGATCAAGTTCACTTATTTGATCCTCGTACTGGTTAAGCAGTGGCTGCTTTATTATCATTCTCAATGGTGGCATTTCCGTTGTTTCTGTTTTTATAGCATCAACATTGTCCGGTAAACTAAAAAGCTGTGTATGACTTTTAACCTAGGGGGGGGAAAAATATTTAATATAATGTAAAGCATTTCTTCTATTGAATTGTTTCTTAACGGATTAAACAAACAAAGTCGACAGCAAATCAAACGGGTACTATAAAATAACTCCCAATAAAAAAGTTTAATAAGTCCCAAGTTTTCCCTAAAGGAAGTGAATAAAACAGTTATATAAGTTTTGTTTCATAAAGTGTTGTAGACAGCCGGCCTCAGCTAACGGTTCGAATTCACTAGAGTTTGTCTTTCCTGGGTCCGGCCGTTCGCAACACGGTTTGTTTGTATTACATATTGTAATGAATAAATGAAATGAAATTCACGCTTGTTAAATCTTATTTTTTGAAATGAAACTATTTAGAATTTCACATTTTTTAATTGAGAGTTATTTGATTTCGTTTAAAAATTTTTTGATTGTTTTTGGGAGTTATTATTTCATTGTGTTGGGACGTATTTTATTAAGAGTATATTTTGTTGGAATTTATTTCATAGTATCAATCGAAATATTCTTCGTCTGTTATCTTTCCTAATTCTTTTGTTTTTTTTAATTCGAAGTTGGCAAAATGAAATGTTTATGACATATCGCTCAATTGCCAGTGTAACGTCATAACTCAAAAACGAATTTTCGAAATTAAAGATGCAGAATTATTGGTTACGTCATGCTTAATACTTTGTATAAACTTTATTTCTGAACTGTTTTTACCTTTTGCGTTTAAAGAGAAAATGTCGCTTGGCTTTTCAAATCGAAAACTTAAACGCGTTTTTTTTCGAATTGACTTTTTTTAATTATGACAAATAAGCGATATGTGCATATACATACATACATACATATGCACATTTGTATGTATATTTGGACGTATGAACATGCATTTTTTAATTTGGATATTTTTATGTAGGTATTCTTGCTTTAAAATTCTTACCTTTTTCTTTTTTGAAGTTAGACACTCTGCATTTGAGGTTATAATCATCTTATCTTTGCTATCCAAAACACATGGCGTAAATTCACTCTCCGCGATCGAATTGATATTGGTTGCTTGCTGAGAATCCTGTTGAGTGGTGTTTGCCACCATTTTTGGCGTCGGAGGCAAAGAGTACGATGAGTTGGAGGAGGATGAAGAAGATGATGAAGACGATGAGAAAGATGATGAGGATGATGAAGATGATGAACCAAATGGATTAACATTTGTTGCTGTTGTAGGCGTATTGGGTTTGTGTGCAGCTTCCAATATGGTAGTGCTTGAACTACCATTTGCTTCCGTGGTAGTGACTGTAGATGGTACTATCTTGTTTGATGGTGCAGTTGCTGATATCGTGGAGGACAAAGCTAGCAGCTTTGTATCTGCTGTGTCCTTTAAAGACAATGATACGTTGGTGCTCGTGCTGTTGGGCGTAACTTCACTTACATTCGATACTCCTAATGCTGTTGAGGAACAATTTGCACTTAAGGACGATGAGCTGGAAGAAGCCTTTTTAGTTGAACTTTTCTTGCTGGACGCTGAACCAACTGAACTGCTTCCTGATCCCGCTGGTGAAGATTGCGACACTTCCGCTTTGGCATTAGACGACGTGGATGATGAGTTGGTGATGGAAGAGCTATGATGGTGTTTGCTTTTGCTGCGGGAACGACTACTGCTGCTACTTCCCGAACTACTCCCACCTTTTGAGCCACTTTTTTGGCGGGAACTAGTTAGGGTTGTCATCAGGGGTGTAACATAGTTAAAAGCTGGTGCAGCTGATGAAGATACTGTTGACATTGAACTAGACGAGGCATTTGAGCAGGTCGACATTGCCCCCGAGATTTCCGATGGCGACCTTGTTATCTCTCTTTGAGTGGCTATCGCAGCAACATTTGCTGCCGACTCACATCCTTTTAAACTGTCTTGGCTACTGTCGTTTGTACCCAATGTTGTGTCATTTCCCGGTGTCGTTACTTTGCCCGATACATTATTCCAAACCGAGGGATGTTGCAACATTATGTGATTGGTAAGACCCATCTTTGTATATATGCCCATACATACACTACACACCACCACATCCAATGCTGTCTGTTTTGGTACAATGCCATAGTAATGCATATCGGTGCCATTCAGTCTTTGAACTTGTCGTATTTGATGTTTCTTTGATTTGTTGGGCGGAGAATTGTTAGTGCTATTAAAACTTTTGTGTAAGTTATCATTTCCGCATGAGCCGCCTTTACCTTTAAGGTATATTTTCTCGGCCATGCGAATCTGTTTGAGTACTTTCTCGACATCGAAAATCTGTTGCCATTTTTGGCCCTGATATTTCGATAGTACATGGCTGTGAGTGGAGACCGAAGATTTTCCGGAGGATGTTATATCCTGATTATCGGTATTTGAATGGTTACTATTGTTCTGCTTATTCGAACTAGCCAAATTCGAAGTAGATGTTTCAGAACTTGATTTTGGCATTTTTTCCGGAATATCTGCTTTTTACAGCATTCATTAGCATAACCAGGTGTTGAAAAAAGAATTTGGTGGTTGTTTCATTGATGCACCGAACGATTTTAAACATAAAATAGAAAAAAAATTAACCCTATTAAATTGGTGATAATTTGATTATTTTTCATTTTAAAATTATTTTTAACAGTTTTTTTGTGGCGACCTTTTTGTTTAAATAAAGTTTTTTATTTAAGCTTGAGGTCATTATTTATTTTTATTTATTTAATATTTCGCTATCCTTCAAATAGCATCTTCAGGAATCTAAAATTTAAACATATTTAAAAAAAAAAACATAAATTCAAACACTGTTTGTAAATTTATATAACACAAACAAAAATCTGGTTAACAATCAAACTAATAAACTTAAAGCTTTTACAGTTATTAGATCTGTGTGCGTACTTTTCCAGTAGCAAATACTCAGTAAATTTTTTTTGGGAGAGAAAGACCAATTTTACTCTGTCGGCTAAAAATATATCAAAAAGTACACAGACAATATCCAGTAAAATCTTGCAAAAAACAGCTGATCGGTGTGTAAACAATTGAAATAACAAAGCAAAAGAATTTTAGCATATATGTACGCGGTAAATTATTTGTTTCTAGCATGAAGTGAAATGTTATGTTTATCATAATTTTTTTAAACGTTAAAAATCAACACAATTATAACTATTGTTAAATTTAAATTTTTATTTTCGTTTTACAAAAATTATTTCATTCAATTAGTAAATAAAAACAGTTGTTTAAACTAGTTGCAAAATCTTGCAATCAGAAATTTCTCCAGCAACATTTTGCAAGTTCTCTAACTTCCAACTGTCAAAAAATTTTCTTTTTGGCTCTCTCGCTGCGAGAGATTTGAAGTACGCAGACAACATTTTGCAAGATTTTGTAACATTTTGCATAAAATGATGCAAAATATGGGTACGCAGACAGACCTATTATTGTACTAAGGTTTAATCAAAGCGCATGTATATCAAGTGACCTCGGTTAATCAGCTGAGTAAAGGTACTTCGTTATTTAAATGTCAAATCCTGTTTATGTATTTTTTTTCTTTTGTACAAACACAAACTGTAGTATTCTAAGAAAATCTCAAAAAGGAGAAGAAAGAATTTGTGAGTTTTTGTTATCTGTCGTATGACGATTTAGTTGTTTTTGTAGAACCGATCCCAACTTATTTAAGTGCGCCTTAAGTTTAATATTTGTTTTAGGTGTGTTCCAGGTGATGCACAAACTTGCGCAAACTTACCCAAAGTTACCCAAAAAGCTTTCAAGATAACAAAAATTGTGCATGAGAGAGTAATTTCAGTTATCTTATTATCAGCTGTTTTTTTATTTACATGTATAAATATTTTGATTCAGACAAATTAAAAAAGTGCTAAACATAATTTTCAGCCACAAACTTACCAAAAGAAAAACTTTGTGCAATAAGAGAACTGAAATTACTCTCTGAGCTCACTCATGCACAATTTTTGTTATCTGGAACGCTTTTTGGGTAACTTTGTACAACTTTGGGTAAGTTTGTGCATCATCTGAAACAAACCTAGTCTGTCTGTAACTTTGAGCGCACTTTTTAGTGTTGCTCTTATAGTTCATTCTCTTATGTTTCGGTGTGTTTATTATATGTAGCATTTCAAGTGTGTATCGTTTATATAAAAATTAAGGAAAATAAACCTTAAAAAAAACAAGATTTTATTTTTTGAAAATAAAACGAAATGAAAAGTTAAAATTAAAATTTAACTATAATAATAAATATAAGACTATAAATTCTTTGTAACCTTTAACGATAATTAAGCATCTTTGTCTACGACCATATAATTCCATATCGTACAAATTATATAATTTTAACACTTAAATTTGATCACAGTCCCAATTTTACGACTAGTATATTTGTAACACATACTAGTTATTATATCTGTAGGGTGTTTGTATGAATATATATATGTACATATGTATGTTGACTTGAAATCTTTTAACTTGAAGTAAGGTTATTATGTATATCATCACTCTAAGTTTTTATATGTAAATAATGCTCTAAATCAAAGCAAAATCAATATTATTGAACCAGTAAAGATACATTAAAATAACAAATTCTCTTTCTTGTATATTATATCCCCCAAAAAATTATACATACATACATATAAACATATGTCCATAATAAAATTGATAAAACAAGTTTTTCCATTTTAAAAATACGTATTTTCAAAATACTCATTTTCAATTTTGTATTTAAAAGCTTTTTTATGTTTTGAACTTAAAGTAAAAATTTCAATAACAATTTGTATTTCAAACTAAATTATTTCAAACACGTATTTTTTACAACTCTGAAAGTTTCGAGTCTCACAGGGCACTGCTCAATTCTTAGATGGTATGATGAGGTCTAATTGGATTCAATGTAAGACCAAATTTCATATATTTTTTTTCGCGACCATTTTTGTGGAACATCCAAAATATACTAATTAAACAAAATTTGTGACCAAACTATTCCACAGTAAAGAAGGCCAACGGAGAAAATTTCGATTCGAAAGGCAGAATAGGGGTGAATATATGCATCAACGTCGACCTCCCTTATACCGGTAATGATTTAACCCGCCCCATTTTCGACAAAGACCCATAGAAACTTATTTTTGCTTCTAATTTTTAGAATTTCTAAACTATTTTGTAATTGAATGGGGTCATGCACCAAATTTAAGTGACGAAAAAATAATTAAAATTTTTCGATTAAATAAAAAAAGCGAAGATTTTTTTCACAAATTTTATTTATTTACACTTTTTTCAAACCTTTATTTTAAGAACAGCAAGTTTAGATTGATTGGTAAAAGACTGCACCTATTCATGTAAAATGGATTGCACAAAGCAGTTTACGTAGGAAAGGCATACAATTTGTATTAAAAGCTCTCACTTTAAAAAATACCTTTTAAATACGAAATGCACGTCTTTAAGCCTAAAAATATGACCAGTATTTTTACATATATGTAAGTAGAAAGGCGATAAAGAGGAAAACTATTTATTTTTTTAAATTTATTTAACTCCTTTTACTTGGTGTATGCGTTACTGATAAAAGCAACTTCAATACTAAACATTTCGCTATTTATACATTATTTTTATTAGTTCGTTATTAGTATACATCGTTGATTGGTTTTTAATTATCGCCAGCTATTTGTCAATACTCGTGTCAGTAAATTTGCTACAAATTTGTGTTTTTACCTGCTTCGTAATACCCCATTTACATAAACCAGCATTGTTTCCAAGAAATAGCCGACTATTTTACTCGTTGCTTGTGTGTTTAGCCAACATCCATTTTTTCATTATACCCTTCACATAAGTGATAAGAGTATATATCAGTTGGTCATCCCGTTTGTAATTTCTTTATTATCCATTTGCGACCCCAAAAAGGATATATGTATATTCTGGATCCTTATAGATAGGGGGAAGTCAATATAGCCATGTCCGTCTGTTATAATCAAGTTTCCGGAGCCGAATAAAGCAATACGTACCAGCTATCGGTGTCAAACTATTAGAAATATCCTGGAGACAACCGCTATTTAAAATCAGCAAGATCGGTTAACTACCGACCGAGATATAGGCCAAACAGTGCCTTAGTTTTTTTTAGAGCAAAATTACAAACTCCATACAAAATATGTGACAAATTAAAACTGGCAACGTTGTTAAACACATATATTGTAGTGTGTTGATCACACTCATTAACAGTTGGTCACATTTTTCCAACCATTTAAAAATAATAATTGATTCCTCCAAAATAAAAAGTGCGAACTTAACATTTTATTTTTCCCACACTCAAGAACGTAAACAATCAATTGCACTGACATACACACATTGTATCGTCATGAATTTGGAAGGAATCAAATTACCCAAAATTGAATTTGCTGATTTGAAGTTTTGCGATTTTTAATAATAACAAATAATAACTATATTGTAAGCAAAATTATGAATAAAATTTTAGTATAAATAGCGGTAAGAATTATTAAATAAAATCAGAATCTTTCTTGAAACCAACAAAAGAGTATTCTAACTGAGCACCTAACTGTGCTTAGAAGAATCAAAACGTGCTGCGGCTAAGCGCAGCATTATAAAACACTAAGCAACCTGCCGTCGCAAAAATACATACATTACAATATGGATGGGCATAAAAAAAATTGCAAAAAGTTTCTGTATTTAGATACATATGTATATATTACATACATATGTATGTATACATGCATGTATGTTTGTATGTATATGTATGTGTACGTACATACAAACATGCTTACATATAGAAAGCATTTTTATTATATTTGCAGTACGAAATAGTTCGGCTGGGCATACATATAAAAATACCCATGTGAAGGGGATAAAAGATTCGGCACAGCCGAATATAGCGCTCTAACTTGTTTTTTAGATATTTATTCTGAGTATCTAAATAATGAGCACAAACACAATTCCGGGAAAACATTTGATATAAGTTTATTTATAAGAAAACCATTACAATTTTTCTCTAAACTGTAACGAAGCAATTCTCACTTGAATAGGTTAAACATTTTACAAATTTTTCATTTCAACTCATTGGAAAAATACTGTCTAAAACAAAGTGCTTCTAACCATCCTTTCGCGTTCTGTAAGTCTTAGAAAATTTACCTAGTGTAAGGAGTTAAGTTGTACTTTTGTTTGTTGCAATTTTAATCTTTTTTTATGACGATCCTGGAGTGGGCCAAGGACCTGGCAGTGATCCTGAATCGGAAATTGAATTGAAAGCACCACTTGGAGGAAAGGACAGCGAAGGCCCACCGATGTTAGGCGCTATGTAGTAGGACTTTAGTCTCAAAATTGGGTCTCAGTCCAAAGATGACACACTGGCTATACGGGTGCGTAATTAGCCCGATACTAACCTACACTTCGGTGGCATTGTGGATATCAATGGACAGAAAGTACATTACGATCCAGAAGATAAGCGGTGCAATTAGGGCTACTCCGACGAAGGCTTCGGAGGCGGTTTTGAGTATTCAACGACGGGGGAATGAATTGATGGAGCTTTATATCTAACCATCAACGCATTTTTGAGGCACTGGAGGGCTATACGGACACAGTGGACTTGTCCGATCGTATACCTCTAGTGAATGTTGAGGCTAACTGCACTGCGCTGATACTATATCGGCAGTCTTGGTTGGATGGAACTCTGGGACAAACGCTTGAAGGGACGTGTTGTTTTACGGATGGCTCTAGAGTGGAGGAAGAACGGGACTGGGAATCCTTGTTGAACACCCTTAGACCGAGATTAACTTCCGCCTCCCTGACCAAATACTGTCCTTCAAGTCCGGACAATAAAGGAATGTCAGTGCTGACTTAGGGCATATGCAGATTCAACGGATGTACTCAAACTATAAACAGGTTCGCATATGGATACCTGGTCATCAGGGGGTGGTCGGAAATGAACAGGCGATTAGGGCCCTTTGCTGCGACGAAGGGCGAGATAAAAAAGTGGGCGAAAAATGCCTACAGGTAACACTGAAACAACGAGACAGATGGAAGATTAACGAGAACCCTCTGTGGCGCCCCAAATGATGGCAGAAATAGAGGAATTCTGAATCTTGGGAAGCCTGAACAAGCAAAGATGATTAATGTGCTGACGAGCACACCTTAATCAAATGGGAGTAGCGGAAGACAGCAATTACAGGGCAATCAAGGAGGACATTGACACGATGGAGCATTTCCTGTGTCACTGCCTGGCTTTTGCACAGGCCAGAGTACAATGATTTATGTCTGATGTTTTGCCAGATGAGGCTCACTTGCGAGATGTAGATTGGGAGGTGTTGAGGGAATTCGTCCGCATAAACGAATTACTGTGAACTTCCCCCCTAGGAGCGCTAATTTGTATGTCCTACGGGCTTTGAAGTCTTTAAGGACTTCTCTTTTCAACCTAACCTAGCCTAATTTTTTTTAACGCTTCGCATTACGTATTTCCTATTTTTTGGTAGCCAAACTAGCTTAATAACAACGTTTTTTCTTATTTTCGCTGCCGGATTCTTCGAATTTTAAACAGATCTAACGACTGTTCGCATTTCAGCTGCTAAATAAGTTTTATAAGTGCCCTCTTTCAAATTTTTTTTATCTTGTAAAAAAATCACAATTTTACTTTTGTAATTTTTTTTGCACCCCCCTATTATGGTTTACAACTAAACTCAGTTGAGTTGCAATTGTGAAATTTAATATTGTTTTTACAACCAAACCTGTGAAAAAAATTATTATCTTTAACAATTTTGTGTTAGTTTGGTTGGCAAAAACATCAAAAAATTACAACTTGTCAGCAGCAGTTGTTTTGTTTGGTTGTAATCACGATAGCAAATTTCACATTACAACTGAATTAGACTTGAGTTGTAATACATAATTTTGACACTTTCAGCTTCGGATAACAATTTTTTACGACTCATTTTTATTGCAAACTACAATAACGACTTTGAATTAACAAAATATTATTAAAAACTAATTATTGGAGGTGAAGTTATAGTGTAAACTAATTTACTAACTAATGGTGAGCCAAAAAAGTGTCTGGTTTTTACACTAAGCTTGTTTAAAAGCAAGTACAATATTACCGTTAGTTCTTTTGCCTTCAAACAGTCATTTTGTCCTGGCATAATAGTTCTCGTGTGTGAAGAGACATTCATGTGAAGTGTATATTAGGGTCACAACCTTTTGCATTTTTTGCAAATATCATACCTCCCAAGGTTGAATAGCCTACAGCATGAAAAAATATCAAGGACTGCATTGTTACTTTTTTGCGAACGTTAAAAAATTAACGCACCAAAAGCGATGAAGTTTTAATAAAATAGTGTTTTTTTACGTGCACATTCCAATGCATCTTAGAAATCGCTTTTAATGCGTGAAGTTTTTTTTTTACCAAATTAAACTAAATATATGTTTTTATTATTAAAACAATGTTTCCCATAAGACCCTTGTATATATGTATATTCATTATGCATATAATTTTTTTTATATCATTATATCATTATATATATAGAAATTTTTGATCAGAACCCGGGTTCAGAGCTTTTACAATATTTAAGCGAAACCCTAACATATTTAAAAGCTTTTTATCGAAACAGCTGTTACCAAATTTCTGTACGTTTGACATTTCTGTCAGAATGGAACAAATATAAACGAAACAGCTGACTTAACATTGGTCAGCTGTTTGCAACTGTAACACGTAAAGTTTTATAATTTTAAAGCAATTTCGTACACATTCGGCTATTTTTTCCGTCTTTGTGTGCTTAAATACAAAGGTTTTTCGCTGACAATGCGCAGTTATTAATAAGTACTCACTTTTTAACGCCACAGAAGACCCAAAATATTGATTGTGCCCACGTACATAAAATATATTTGTAGTTTATTTTTCTTGAGTTTTCTACTAAATTTCAAGCATTAGGTATTTGAATTATTCAACATCCGCTTTGCCTACTTATCTTTTATTTGCTTGGAACTAATTTTTTTTTCACTCCGACGATGCCTTTTGACATGCAGAAAAATACCCAGCCATGTTTTATAGCAAGAATAAAACTTGTCATTGTATTAAATTGTGCTTACCGCAGCTAAAAATGTTGAAATGGGTTGCGATATGCCCTTCGTTTTTATGCTCCCATTGTTGTTTTAGTTTTGTTGTATATAAAACTATGCAGTTTTTATCGCTTTTGCCGTAAAACTTAAAAAAAAAAATTATGCGATTTATGTTTTGCAGCAGCCAACGGCCGTACTAAAACGCAGTCGTTACATGAGTAGTGATTACTTTTACTTATCAGCTTGAGCTGCCAGCTCTTTTACTCCGAAAAAATTTTATAAAGAGCTGCCACACATTTAGCTATTACATAATTTAAATATTTTGGTTTAATACAAAAACTTACATATTTAAACAGTTTTATTAAGCTCTTAATCTTATTTTTTAAGGCGGCATTAAAAACTAACTTTATTATAGAAATGAGCGATACTTCTGTACCCGCTTTTAAAACTGCCCGTGTGTTTTGAAAAACCGTAATTTTTGCACACGTTAAAAATACCTGTTGCAGCTTGATTTAAGCCGTCAGTTTTTAAACGTGTTCGTTACGCAGTGAAAATGACTTTTTTAGTGTCGAATGCCAGGTAATATCACAGCGCCAGCTGATTAGTATATGTGATAATTTTTGTTTATTATACTCGCTGAAAAACTTGCATTGTTTCGTTCTATTTATGCAAACCAATTGCACTACTTTGTTGATGCTAAGTACCCGCTTTGCTTATTGCTGCTGTCGAGATAGCACGACTCACAAATGTTACACAGCTGTCAAGGCGAATTCATAGAAAAGGTGGTCTCGACAGATTAGCTGCCTATTTTTTGCTCGTGCAATTTTTCTCACAATATGTCAAAAGTTTGTCTATGTGCTTCTTCTTGATTTAAAAAAAATTACGCATCGGTTAGATTTTGAAACTAAAAATTTAAAAAAGTGTTTAATTAACAAACAGTAAAACCAAATGATGCGTTCTTGTGCTCTGTGCAAAAAAAAACGGTGTAAAATTAGTTTTTTTTAACGTTTTTCTTCTGCAAATAATTTGTGGTTTTTTAATGATGC
The DNA here is from genome assembly GCA_963583895.1 of Melanophora roralis. Classification (NCBI taxonomy): domain Eukaryota; kingdom Metazoa; phylum Arthropoda; class Insecta; order Diptera; family Rhinophoridae; genus Melanophora; species Melanophora roralis. The sequence goes on from OY757188.1 coordinate 65,188,869, forward strand.
CATATTTGTGTTTGACATTATAGGTACGAATTTTTCGCCCTGCGTTCACCTTGTATGAATTCGCCTTGGTGTTTGCATATGCAAATAATTTAAACATAATTTTGGTATATATTTCATATATTAATATTTCAAAATAAAATTATGTGAATAGTCTGTGTGTCGTTGTACCGAAATTCAGTCGCAAATAAATAAAAAATGTAATAAAATAATAAATGTAATATATAAAACAATTTTTGTGTTTCGTTTAACAAATATTCCGCCGCAAAGTGAACATTTTTAAATTATTTCTTGATGGCGGCATCTTACGCTGCGGCCACAAGTTCAAGTTTTCGCTTTCAAGTTGATCACACATATTGTTTGTCAAATTCATGCGCAACTTGGTAATCAACTTGATCATCAATTACATTTCTTTACTTAGCGACCAGACGTTCAATTTTTGCCTTTCAAGTTGCAATACACTCAAAAATTTTTACCAACACACTCAAACTTTTCGAACTTGAAACCAACTTGATGATAAATTTTCCCATTCAACTCGCGTTAGTACAGGGTACAGGTATATCAGGTAGCCTTAGATAACCAGCTGAGTTTTTTATGTTTATTTTTTTTCCTTTTTTACAAACAACAACTGTAGTATCTTGCAATAGTCAGGCAATGGCATCGAATAATGTTCACATGATGGCAAGATAACTGACAATATTGTTGTCACTTGGCCCTCTGACAAGGAACTGATTTCTTTTCCAGTATAGTCGGAAAAAAATTGTTAGTTTACACGATTTTAAGTTATTTTAAATAACATTTTCTGACAACATTGATATATCTGACAATTTTCTGAACAAAGCTTCGCATATGACTTGTCACTTTGCAGTTCTTATGTCTGTAAAATTTGCTATCTTACAAACAGTTTATAATTTTTTCTTTCCCACTTACATATATAATTACGTCTGAAATAACCTCCAAGCCGAAATAAGCAAAAGTGAGTTGTTGTTTTTCAAAATCAGCTAATGCCCGATGTTTTGTCAGATAAAAATAAATCGCCCTCTAATTGAACATTTTATAATTTTGTTAATGTCATATGTAAAATACATCGTGTATAAAACCATCTTATGTATAAAACTAGTATAACATAGCTATTAATTGGTAATTAATTAATTGTACCTCCTAAAACTATGCTATTACAATTTTACAATATAATTAAGGTTACAAGGCTGCCGAACATTCATCGATGATTCCACGAATTTTGATTTGGGACTGTTTTTTAATATATTTATGTATGTAATGTACGTTATGATATCGAAAGTTTAAGAAAATAACATATCACTGACAACATGCAAACGCTCAAGTTTACTTTTTTAAGAAATTGAGACTTTGATATCAAACAAACAAATTACATTTATCTCGTTTTTTGTTGTTGTTTTGTAGTAATTAGTTAAAGCGTTAAGTCCAATTTATCACAAAAAAAAGCTCTGAGTCGCTATAAAAAACAATTTAACGATTTCTGTAAAATTGCCTAATTACATGTTTGAAAAAATTCGACGGTTTTATAATATTTTGCGTTTACAAAATTCAAATATGTTTAAGCAAAAATTTGTACTGTTTTTTGCCTCCCCTGTAAATGTTTGAAATTAATGGTGTTTTCCATTCTAAAACAAAACGTTACAATAAGTATGTGTAATATTTTTATCAGTTTACACACACAATTATAAAGTTGTCCATTTTTTTTGTTTCAATGGAACAGAAAAATGTCTGGATTTTCATAAAAACTGCACTCTGTGTTAAAAACTCGTTTGCATAAAAAAGAATTTACTTACATAACACAGCTGTAAAAAGTGGTACTTTGTTACACTGAAATATAATTGGGGGTAAGATATGTTACACTCTTGCCAGTTATTTGTGCAACATGTTCAGAAAGGAAAACAATAACTGTTTTCACTCTTGCATGCATTTTTATAATGGAACATAAACCCGCTCAAATGGTAGCATTAATGTAACATTTTTGCCAGAAAGGAAAACACAATAAGATTTAGAGACTTTGCATGTTAAGCCAGCCGTTTGTTTGCCGGCCTTTTCACCGTTTGTTTTGCTTTCTCAAAAAACTAAAACAGTATACAAATTGAATTAAAATTATATGAATTAAAATTGTATATGTATATCCTATATACTTTTCACAACGTGTAGGGTTGTAAGCATGTTGTAGGAAATGAGTAAGGGTCAGTCCTTCATTTGACCTATCCACGTGCACCCTTGAAGCTGTAGGGGGAGGGACCTGTGGGGGATTTGTTCCAATTTCTCAAATTTTGTATGGGAGCCCCCATAGGCAATGTAGATAGGACGTAAGTATGTTCTAGGAATATGTTTGGGAGGGGAACATCATGGGGCTATACTTTATTTCTCTAAGGCCCACTTTGGGGAAGATATGGGCTCTTTTACATAATTTTTGTGAATTTTGTATGGCAGCGTCCTAAGTGATTGAGTTAGGGGGTAAGTATGTTTTAGGAATATGTTTTTTAAATTTTGTATGGCTACCCTGCTAGGGGCCGTCGATAGGGGGTAAGGAGGTTTTACAAAAATGTTTGGGAGGAAAATCAATTGGGGTCAGTCATACATTTTACCTTTGTAGGAGCACCCTGGAAGCTGTTGGAGCGATTACAAAAAATTAAACTTTGTGTGGCAACCCTGTAAGGGGCGAAGATGGAGTGTAAATGTGTTCCATAAAAATGTTTGTGAAAAAAAAACTAATGGAAGTCGGCCTTATATTGCATATCCGGGGCAATTGTAGAGGTTTTTATGTACAAATCAGTTATCGGAAGATTTTTTTGGATTTCAATGGCGATTTGCTCGCAGATATTTGTGATAGTTTAATACCCCCTACGGGTCTATGTGACATCGGGAGGATTCAAAAAGTCCATTTTAACCATAACACGGACAGACGGACATCGCTTAATCGATTTCCCTATCTATAAGGACCAAAAAAATATATACTTTATGGGGTTGCAGATGGGTATTAAGGAAATTACAAGCGAATTGACAAACTGATATATATTCTTATCACTTATGTATGTATGTGAAGGGTATATTACGAGTACAAACTAAAAAATATTTTGTTTAAATACGAGCTCTGGAAATAAAGCAAAAACTAAGATGATGATTTTAGCATTCTTAATGAAATAATTTGAAATTACGCTAAATTAGATTTTATTTCCAAGTTTTTGCGTTTGTTTTATGAAATATTCAAATATATTTTAACGGGCATACAAAGCTTTGTATATATGCGTTTAATTTCTTTCAAACGCTGTATCTGATTTTGATCGTTTTTTTTAATTTTCGCTTGTTATCTGCGTTTAAGGTGCAATTGCTTTTACATTTTCAAAGAAAAAACATTTGTTTATAACTCAATTTTTTATTAAAAACACTGTAACTAAAAATGCTTTTATTTGCTGTCTATTAAAAAAAAAACGCTACAACAATAAAATCTTGAACGGGCGGCTGAATAAAAAATATAATATCTGCAGATATAAAAGTAATGCAACTTTAATTATTAGCTTCAGTTTTAAATTGTGTTTCAAGTTGTGAAGTTGTCCTAAGAAAAAAAAAATCGGTGGAGAGCTTATAATAGAAAGTTTTATTTAGTGTTTGGAAACTTAAAGACTTTTTTTATGGCACTTAAGTGTGTGTGTTACAAATAATCATTAAATACATATCAATTAAAAATAACATTTTTTGCAATGAACACGTTAAACGATTACAATATTAAAAGTTCTGCAACAAATCGGACAAATGGAGCTAACGCCGGTCACAGTTACAGTCAATTACATGATGTAAAAGAGTTTTCTTGTTGCCGTTGTTTTTTTTCCGGCCGCCATAAAAAGGCACTGAATAAAGTATACGGACATTTACAAACATCAACAACAAACTGTTTGCTAACACGTTTACAAAATCATAAAAGTAGTTTGTTCAGTTCAATTAATATTAGGCTGTTACTTCTTGCAATAATGATTACCACTGTCATGGGAACCGGTAATTGCTACAATGAATTAAAATTTCTTTTTATTTGTACTTTTTATTGTGTTTATAAAAACAAAAATATCTTAAACAAAATCAACCAAAAAATGTATGTATGTATGGATGTATCCATGCATATACCTAAATTAAAAATTTTTTAGTGAACGTTATGAATGAAGAGATTATTTTTTTTTTAGCAATTTATAAAAACAAAATATGTTTACGCTTCACATAGTTATAAAAGGATAAGGGTATATGTACATATGAGGAATTCGTAAAAAAATTGTTTAAAATTGTGAAAAATTTAAAAAAATAAAATAAATAAAACAAGTACATAAGAGCATTTTTGGACTTTCGAAACCCCAAACCATTTTTTATTTTTATCCGTTTTTATTTATGAAATATTTCTAACTTTTAAATAGGGATCGGTGTCATGTTTAAACCCTCTTAGAGTGATTAGGGCAGCTGTAGAGGGGTTTACCCTATTTTTTTTAAATTTTGTAGGGACTTATTCTAATTGTTTAAAATTTTGTATGGCAGCGCCCTTAGGTGATAGAGATAGGGGATAAGTATGTTCTGGAATATGTTTTGGAGGGAAAACTAGTGTGGGTCTGTGATACATTTTTTTTTCTGGGGCAACTGCGGGGAAGTTAAAAGGCTTTTTACCTTATTTTTTTTTTAATTTTGTAAAGCAACCCCCTTAGAGTGTTGAGAAAGGGGTAAAGTATGTTATAATAATATGTTATAATAATAGTGTCATACACTTTATTTCTCTTAGGCAAACTCTGATAAAGTTTTGGGTATTTTTACATAATTTTTGTAAATTTTGTATGACAACCCCCTTAGGTGATGGAGATAAATATTATTCCTCTAAGGGCGACCCCAGGAAGGTGGAGATTTTTACCTTTTTTTTTTGAATTTTGTATGGCAATTCTTAGAGTGTGGACGCAGGGGTTAAGTATTTTCCAGGACTATGTTCGGGAGGGGAAACTAATGGGGGTCGGTCGCACACTTAATTGCTTTAAGGCCGACTCTGAGGAAGTTGTAGGCATGTCTACATAATTATGTATGGCAACCCCATTAGGTGATGGCGATGGGGGGATAGTATGTTCTAGGAATATGTTTGGGAGGAAAAACTAATGGGGGTCTGTGACACATTTTATTTCTCTAGGACCGACTCCGGAGAAGTTGTAGAAGTTTTTACTTCTTTTTCAAATATACATATGCATATTTATGTTGTCAGGGTTGGGCAGTATTTCAAATACTTGTATTTGAAATACGTATTTGAAATACGTATTTGAAATACAAATACGTATTTTGTATTTGTATTTGAAATACCACCTTTTAATGTATTTTGTATTTTGTATTTCAAATACCTAACACTGAAGTATTTTGTATTTTGTATTTCAAATACTTATGATGGCAAAATACATTTTTGCAAAATACATTTTTTTGCTATACAAAAAGTTGTCATTAGAAAAATTGAAAAATGTAACAATTAAAAAAAAAAATGGAAACTTTGTCTTCGTATTCATTCACGTTTTCTACTTAGCAAGGCACGTTCTCTTACAGGTCTCACTCATTCAGGTTATATCAAGAGCTAAGCGGACGCGTATGACATCTAGAAGTAATTTCTTTTACGATTCAAAGGATCCCAGAGATAGATCATGTGGTGGCTCGGCTATAATAATCAAATCGAGAATCAAACACCAATGTATGGGAGGTCTGTCCGAATGTTATATACAAGCAACATGCGTTGATGAATTTTTCCATGGATTAGTTATTTTGTCAGTGTATTGTCCACCCAGGTTCTCCATAACAAAGGATCAGTTCAACAGTTTTTACAAATCTTTAGGTCCCCGCTTCATAGCTGCTGGAGACTATAACGCTAAGCACACGCACTGGGGCTCTCGCCTAATAAGTCCCAGGGGTCATGTTTTGTTTGATTCCGTATCTGAAATGGGACTTAACGTTATTTCATCTGGACAACCGACATATTGGCCAACTGATCACAATAAAATTCCAAACGTTATCGATTTTGGCGTAACAAAAGGTATATCCCCGGAACTTACCGAAGCTCAAGCCTCGTTGGATTTATCTTCAGACCACTCTCCCATTATAATCACTATTTTTGGTCCTCATCAAATACCAACTAGTGATATTTTTTCATTTAAAAGAGTTAATTGGTTAAAATACAAAAAATTTGTCAGCACACACTGCTCGGAAAACCAACCGCTAAAAACTCCCGAAGACATCGATGATTGTCTGAGCAGCCTTAATGAGAACATAAAAAAGCCGTTGATCATGCTTCTTCTTACTATCGTCAGACAAAATATAACAAAAATTTTTTAGCCGACGTGCAACAGCTTTTATCTGGAAAAAGAAGAGCCCGAAGAGAATGGCAAAAGCACAGATCACCCCAACTTAAAGCCAAGTTGAAGGAATGTACAGCGAAATATCTTCAAAGACCCGTTATCGCGAAACCACCACTACGTAATCTGAGAGGATCCTGGGAAAAAGTGATGAAGAAAAATTTGATCAAATGTCTTCACTCCAAATACATACACTGATGTCCTATGGAAATACGTTTTCAGTTGTCAGATGTCGTAGAGGCTATCAATAATTTAAATGCTAAATCAGCAACAAAATGCTTTTAGAGCTGCTTTGCACAGCAAAAAGAATTATTCTTTTTTTTAACGCCATATTACGGCTCGAACATTTCCCGCCAGTATGGAAAGTTGCCCTGGTAAAGATGATTCCTAAGCTCCTTCGAAGGTGGAGTCTTACAAGCCTATAAGTCTGTTACCAACTATGTCCAAATTGTTTGAGAAATTGCTTAAAAACAAGCTGACCCCGATCCTGAATGAAAACAACTGCATTCCAGATCACCAATTTGGATTTAGAAATCAACATAGTACCATCGAACAAACCCACAGATTGGTACAGGTTATAAGAAAAGCCTTTGAGGAAATGAAATACTGCTCCGCGCTCTTTATAGATGTCTCTCGAGCGCTCGACAAAGTATGGCATGAAGGCCTGTTAAACAAATTAAAGCTCAACCTTCCATCTAACATTTTCAACCTTTTAGAGAAATACATAACCGGCCGCTAATTTATGATTAAATAGGGAACCAAATAAGTTCTTCGCAACCAATAGGGGCTGGTCTACCTCAAGGGAGTATACTAGGTCCAATTCTGTACTTGCTTTACACAGCAGGTGTGCCCACAAACAGTCTTATTCACACGTCGACATTTGCTGATGATACCGCCTTTCTCAGTATTCATAAAGACCCTAAAGAGGCCTCAAAACAACTTCAACATCACTTACCCCAAGTAAAAAAATGGGCAAAGTTATGGGGTATTAAAATAAATGAACAAAAATGCACCCACGTTACTTTTATGTTACGCAAGGAAACGTGCCCCCCAATTTTTATTAACAACCATAAGGTGCCTCACATGGAAGTCACATATAGATGCGAAGTTGACACAGATGAAACTTAAAACGTTCCAAATCCACTGGCTAATCGGTAGAAACTCTGTGCTACGTCTTGATTGTAAACTTTTACTTTACAACTCAATTTTGAAACCAATTTGGTGCTACAGAATACAATTATGGGGCACTGCTTCCGCCTCCAACATTGAAAAAATTCAACGCCGTCAAAATAAATTCCAAAGAATGATAACTGGTGCTCCTTGGTACATTAAAAACAGCAACATCCACAAAGATCTGCAAGTTCCACTAGTTTAATGCGAAATTTTTAATTATGTGGACAAGTATTTAAGCAAGCTGGAAGCACATCCAAATCCGCTCGCTCGAAACATTTTGCAACATAGTGGACACACTCGTCTGAAAAGAAGGGATACTATTGCACTTAGATGAAACTACTGAATTAATTAATTTTATTATGAGAACTTGAATTGTAGTCTGGCACTGGCTGGTCTAATAAAAATTAAGTAGTTTTAAGATTTGAATACTTATTGTTAGTTCGCCAAAAGCGACCTAATTAATTTCCATTATTTAGGTCCCTACCAAGGTCCGTGCCAAGTTTTGTGGCAAGAATGACTATATTCACTAAGATATATAGGGATGTATGCACGGATTTTGTCCTAAAAAATGGGTTATTTTGATTTTTCGTTTATATCTCGGTCAAAAGTCAACAGATTTTGCTAATTTTAAATAGCGATTGTTTCCAGGATATTTACATAAGTTTGACACCAATAACTGGTCCGTATTACTTTATTTGACTCCGTAAACTTGATTTCAACAGATTGACAGACGGACATGGTTATATGAACTTCCCTATCAATAAGGATCCAGAATATTAATACTTTATGGCGTCACAAATTGAAAATAAAGAAAATTCAAACGGAATGACAAACTGATATATGTATATCCTTATTACTATGTGAAGGGTATACAATGAAATGCAGAATTCGCCTTGATATTACTTTACTTTTAATTTAATTTGTTTTTCACATACAAGGCACATACAGAGAACCAAGGCACATTTGACCAGGTAATATTAAGGGCCCAGCTGATTAAAATCAATTTGACATTTTCACGTTATAAAAATTTAATTTTATATGAAATTTTTTCGTTGCTCTCTTAATCTCGTAGTGTACGGACGTGTCTACGCGAGTGTATATTTGTAATAGGTGATATTTGTAATAAGTTACAAAAAAAAATTGTTAATATACACACCTGCAAGACATAAGTGAAAACCGAAAATAAAAACAAACTAAACAAAACAAAAAAACCAAACGGTTAATGAGTAACAGTAATCGTTGTGACAGTGGGCCTAATAGCCGAAATGCTTACATTGTGTTAAGCTCAGCAAGCGTTAGCAATGAAAACATTAGAGACCCTGAATATAATAGAAACTATTTAAGTGCAAAACCGAAAACAAATACAAATAATTTAAGTGCAAGTGTGCCTAATTTGAATAAATGTACTGAACAAGGGACAAATTTAGCCCAATCTCTGTTTAAAAATTATAAAAAAATACCGAGGTGCCATCTTCATCGCGGTCTTCTTTATCAAGTTCTGGTGTCGCACCAACAGCTGCTAAAGGCGCTACGGGCCCAATTTCTGCGTGTGCTCCTAAGATCCAGGTAGGGATGGACAGGTACGTAACAGTTCTTAAAAGGGGAAGGAGCCCTAAATCGGCAGAAGCATCTCAACCTGCAAAAATTTTAAAAGACGATGAAAGGCCAACCTCATCGCAAAATCGTTTTGCAATTTTGCAAGAGGATAATGAGGCCCCTGTTAGTGAAAAAAAGTCCTTTAAGCCACCTCCCATTTATTTGAGGGGAAAAAAACTCAAATGATCTCGTCAAGTTTTTAGTCGGTTTGATTGGGGAAAATAACTTTTATGTTTCAAACGTTAAACGCGGTAACATATTTGAGACAAAAATTCAAGTGAACCATGAAAACGCCTACCGCGCCACGGTTTCGGAGCTCGAAAAACTCAGAAAAAACTTCTATACCTACCAACTCAAGACCGCAAAAGGCCTTCAGGTAGTTATTAAAGGCATTGATTCTAACGTTGACCCAGAAGAGATCAAGACCAGTTTGCTAAACAAAGGGTTTATGGTTAGGACGGTATCGAATATGAGAAATAGGGAAAAACACCCCCAACCATTATTCCGAGTGGAGCTTGAGCCTGGTGATATCAAATTGAAAAAAAGTGAAACTCACCCCATCTACGATTTAAAATATATTATGCACCGACGAGTCACTGTGGAAGTGCCACATAAGCGATCTGGGCCCGTACAGTGCTTAAACTGCCAGGAATATGGCCACACTAAAACTTATTGTAAGTTGCCTACTGTTTGTGTTGTGTGTGGGGATCTGCACGATACGACCAAGTGCGACAAGCCAAAAGATGATCCTAGGATAAAGAAATGCAGCAACTGCGGGGGAAACCACACTGCCAACTATAGAGGTTGTCCTGTTTTTAATTCAGTTAAGCGATCAACTAAGCCGAAAATAGTTCCTGCCCCTCCCCAGCCTTTAAATATACCAACTACAAATATGCCTCCATTGGCACAACCAACTACAAATCAAGTTTCTTACGCCGCCGCATTAAAGTCTAACCAGCCTAATGCACGTAAGTCTACCCAGCCTACAACACAACAAGAAGTGCCAACTAGCGAACCAACCGGGCCTAATTTTAGCCGCCTGGAAGCCGTAATTGACAATATGGTCACACAATTTACGCAGATTATGGCGCAAATGGCCAACATGATGCAAGAAATGCAAAAAATGCAGTCTGCTTTCCTGCAGGCTATGCTTAAAAGACCATGAACTGCCTCAGGGTTTGTTTCTGGAACGCAAACGGCATCCGCCAACACAAAAACGAGCTCGAATATTTCTTGATGAACCAAAAAATCGATGTTATGTGTATTTCTGAGACTCATATGACATCTAGAAGCACTTTTAAAATTAGTGGTTATTCTTTTTACGATTCAAAGGATCCTAGGGATAGATCATGTGGTGGCTCGGCTATTTAATCAAATCAAGAATTAAACACCAATGGTTGGGTGGCCTCTCGGAATGTTATATCCAAGCTACGAACGTCTGCATTGATGAATTTTTCCATAACCTTGTTATTTCATCAGTTTACTGTCCACCCAGATTCTCCATAACGAAGGATCAGTACAACAGTTTCTACAAATCATTAGGTCCCCGCTTCATAGCTGCTGGAGACTATAACGCTAAGCACACATACTGGGGCTCCCGCCTAATTAGTCCCAGAGGTCGTGTCTTGTATGACTCAGTGTCGGAAATAGGACTTTTCGTTATTTCAACTGGACAACCAACCTATTGGCCAACGGACAATAATAAAATTCCAGACGTAATAGATTTTGGCGTGGCAAAAGGTATATCCCCGGACCTTATTAAGGCTGTAGCCTCCTTGGATTTATCTTCTGACCACTCACCCACAATTATCACTATTTGCAGTCCTCACCAAATAGCAACTAGTGATTTTTTCTTATCAAAAAGAGTAAATTGGTTAAAATATAAAAAATATATCAGCTCTCACTGCTCGGAACACATACCACTAAAAACTCCCCAAGAAATCGATGATTGCCTAAATATCCTAAATGAAAACATTAAAGAAGCCGTTGAACATGCTTCTTCAACATACCGTCAGGTCAAATACAACAAAATTTTTTCTGTCGATGTTGAGGAGCTTTTATCTGAAAAAAGGAGAGCGCGAAGAGAATGGCAACAGCATAGATCGCCCCAACTTAAAACGAAGCTAAAAGAGTGTACAAATCGCTTAAAAAACTTGCTGGAGGTACACAGAATTGCATCAATTAAGAAGTATTTGGAAGGTCTAGACGCAACCCCTCAAACAAATTATTCTCTATGGCGATCAGCCAGTCGTCTCAAAAGACCCGTAATCGCAAAACCACCACTGCGCAATCTAAGAGGATCCTGGGCTAGAAATGATGAAGAAAAATGCGATCTGCTCGCAAGCCATTTAAGAAACGTGTTCACTCCTAATACATGCACTGACGTGAGGGAATTACCGCCTGTTGTTTCTAGACGTCCTATAGAAATACGTTTCCGATATTCAGATGTGGTAGAAGCTATTTCTAACCTTAATGATAAAAAAGCTCCTGGCGTTGATAAAATAAGCAACAAAATGCTCATTGAGCTACCTTTTACAGCAAAAAGAATAATTCTTTTTATTTTTAATGCCATAATACGGCTTGAACATTTTCCACCAATATGGAAAGTTGCCTTAGTTAAGATGATTCCTAAGCCTGGTAAAGATCCTTCTAAGGTGGAGTCTTATAGGCCTATAAGTTTGTTACCAACTTTGTCAAAACTGTTTGAAAAGCTGCTTAAAAACAAGCTTACTCCGATCCTGAATGAACACAACTGCATTCCAGATCACCAATTTGGCTTTAGAAGTCAACATAGCACAATAGAACAAACTCACAGACTGGTGCAGGTTATAAGAATAACTTTCGAGGAAAAAAAGTACTGCTCCGCGCTTTTTATAGATGTCTCTCAAGCTTTCGATAAAGTATGGCACGAAGGCCTGTTAAACAAACTAAAGCTAAACCTTCCAGCTAATATTTTCAACCTACTAGAAAAGTACATAACCGGTCGACAGTTTAAAATCAAAGAGGGAAACCAAATAAGTTCTTCTCAAACAATAGGGGCTGGTGTACCTCAAGGGAGTATACTAGGTCCAGTTCTGTACTTGCTTTACACAGCAGATATGCCAACCAATAGTTTTACACACACGTCGACATTTGCTGATGATACTGCTTTTCTTAGTATTCATAAAGACCCTAAAGAGGCTTCAAACCAATTGCAGCAACACGTAACCCAAGTTGAAAAATGGGCAAAGTTATGGGGAATAAAAATAAATGAACAAAAATGTACCCACGTAACTTTTACTTTACGCAAAGAAACGTGCTCTCCAATTCTTATTAACAACCATATGGTGCCTCAACGAACCGAGACAAAATATCTTGGTATTCACCTAGACCGCCGCCTCACATGGAAGCCTCATATAGATGCGAAGTTGACGCAAATGAAACTTAAAGCTACACAAATTCATTGGCTAATCGGCAGAAACTCTGTGCTTCGTCTTGATTGTAAACTTCTACTCTACAAATCGATTTTGAAACCAATTTGGTGCTACGGTATACAGTTATGGGGCACTGCTTCCGCATCCAACATAGAAAAAATTCAACGCAGGCAAAACAAAATCCTAAGAATGATAACTGGTGCTCCTTGGTATGTTAAAAACAGCAACATCCACAAGGATCTACAAGTTCCACTAGTTAAATGCGAAATCCTGAACTATGTGGACAAGTATTTAAATAAGCTGGAAGCTCACCCAAATCCGCTCGCCCGAAACATCCTGCAACATAGTGGGCACACCCGCCTGAAAAGGAGGGATACTATTGCGCTTATATGAAGCTTGATAATTAATATGAGAACTTAAATTTTAGTCTGGCACTGGCTGGACTTATATTAACTACCTAGTTTTAAGATTTGAACATTTATTGTTAGTTCGCCACAGGCGAAGATTCAATAATAAATATATGAAAAAAAAAAAAAAAAATATGAAATTTTTAATTTTTCTGACATTCTACCGTGCAAACACAAAAAGGAAATGCAGAGGGCAAATTTTTTAAATTCGCCTTGGGTTAACCTTGTTGAATGTGCCTTGCAGAGAACTGCTTTCATAAAATTTAACACCAGTCAGCAGGACCTGTAGAAAGATTGTTTTTTTTAGCAGGATTTATATATTCTTCAACAAGAGGCTGCCTATCTGATTAAACTTTTAAAAATCTAGTGTTCATGATTAATGGTTATAAATGTATTTTGTATTTTGTATTTCAAATAAAAGATACTAAAATACTGTATTTTGTATTTGAAATACTCGACTTGAAAGTATTTGGTATTTTGTATTTGAAATACAAGCGGAAGAAGTATTTTGTATTTTGTTTTTCAAATACAGCAAAGCATGTATTTTGCCCAACTCTGTATGTTGTAGGAATATGTTTGCGAGTAGAAACTGATGGGGGTCGGTTGTTTTCTTTTTATATAGGTATAGCTTTAAGCTATATTTACACTACCTAAGTTCTCATCTTGAGTTAAGTGTCAAAAAAATAAGTTTAAATTTTTATGAGTGTCAAAAAACAATTTGGAATTTGTATATATAGTATTACATTACATCTAAGAAATTATAATAATTCCGCTAATTCTAAAAGTTGTTAAACTGGTACAAAGTGTATGAAAATGCAAAAACAAGCATTTAATCCGGTAACTTTAAAAAACTTAAATTTTAAACTCAGACGTTAAATATTTTGAAAATAGAAAACGTTCTATTTTCAACTGAGGTTAGACAAATGAAAATAGACATGTTATTACACTATACAAATAAGTCTCAGTTTTGAAACTCAGATGACAACTCAGGTAGTGTAAATATAGCTGAAGGCCGAGCCTAGAAAAGTTATTGGCGTTTTTTCATTATTTTTGTAAATTTTGTATGGCAGCCGCTTAGGAGATGGTGATAGGGTGTGAGTATACTCTGAGAATACGTTTGGGAGGAAAAACTAATAAGGGCCTGTGATACATTTTATTCCTCTAGGGGCGACTCCAGAGAAGTTGTACCGGTTTTTACCCTATTTGCTTCCAATTTTGTATGGCAACCATGTTAGGGGCTGGAGATAGAGGGTAAGTATGTTTCACAAAAATGTTTGGGGTGACAAATTAATTGGGGTCGGTCTTATATTTTACCTTTGTAGGAGAATCCTGGAGGCTGTGGGAGCGATTAAAAAATCTCCGCAAACGTGCTATGGGTGGAGATAGGGTGAAGTGTGTTTCAAAAAATTTTCGTGGGGAAAAAGTTATTAAGAATCGGTCTTACATTGCGCATTGTACGGGGCAACTCCAGGACAGAGATAGTCTAGGTCGGGCTGAATTCAAAAACCGATTTCTCCAAGATATTTCCGATAGTTTGATACCACTTACGGGTCTATAATTTCTACGATTACACTGCCAGGCGGATAGACGGACATGACTAAATCAACTTGCAGAATATACATACATACTTTTTGGGGTCGCAAATGGATAATAAAAAATTGAAAACGAAATGAAAAACTTATATACATGTATGTACCTTTATCACTTATGTGAGGGTATAAAAGTGCTCGATTTCAAATGGAAATTCTTATTTTCAATTAGAATTTTCCCAATCAAAATTCTCATTTTCAATTGGAATTTTCTCAATTTCAAATGAAAATTTTCGTTTTCGATTGAAATTTTCTCAATTTCAATTGGAATTTTTTATTCACAATGAAAAGTGGTTGTATTACAGGTCCCAGATGTCCAAAGTAATTTTGAAATTTTTCTTGAAAATATGGTCACCCTATATATATTACCAAATATATAAAATAATAGGTGTGTTCATTTACAGAAAATTATCAATAATATTCGATAATTTTTGCTAGTAAGTGTTTACATACACACAAAATTAGCAAGAGGCAAAAAGAGCGTAATATGTTTAGCAACAAAAATGTTCATTTACTTTTAAATATTTTTGAAAGCAATTTTGAAATATTTCTTTTTACTCTCTCGTTGCTAGTATTTACTGGAAAGTTATTAAACACAACTAATTGCACACCTTAAAGAATTTTGTATTAACATTTATATTCAAATTAAAATCTAAAAAATTGAACGAAATCCTAAGCGTGCGAATAATTTAAGTTTTTTGTGTTATTATAAAATCTTAATCGATTATTCGACCAAAATTAAAATTCCAAAATTAATGAATTATTTACTCGAACAAAATCAAATCCCGATTAGGTGGATCCTCTAGTTAGTAAATCAATTTTAGGGCCGTAACGCATAAAAACTATTTTTTTTAATTTCAAAAAATAAGGGAGTTAATTTTTAACCTAATAACCAACAAGAAAGTTATAGTGCCTGGTGAGCGACCATTTTACGATTTTACGTGAAAAGTGACAATTTTAGTGATAGAAATTTAGGTTTGGCTACATGGCAAAATTGTTGGACATTTTTTAAACAAATGGCGAAGTTTTTGGCACCTTAACTTAAGAGGAAAGAGTTCTTGAATTTTTAGCTTATTTTTTATTTTTACGTACGACAATCGTATTTGAAATAACTGTTACATTTGCCATCAAATATCGAAATAGGCGCTCTTCGAAACTTTGCGGAAAAACCAACAACGTTGTTGTTGGCAAAAACGAACTAAAGTAACCGATTGAACCAGCTATATTGCTTCCTTTAGAAGTACTGTTGCACAAAAAAATGTATGCCTATATTCATAATAATAATAATCAGTTACCAAAAATCATAATTATTTTTGAATTTTATTTATTTGGTAAAAAATAATCAGGGGCCAAATCGTCGCATTCGATTCGAAATTTAAAATTCTTATTAGAATTCCTATATTAAAAGCATTGACAACTCGATCAATCGAGTGAAATTTCGACTCGAATCGAATGCGACGATTTGGCCCCAGGCTGTTATGCATTCCACTTCGAATTTAAAATCACTTCAGTTTAAGAATTATACTTTTTTTTTTGATCTTCTGCAAAAGTAGCATTTTACTTTTGTTTAATGCTCAAAACAAAACGAAAATGAAACGTAAAAAGCATATTGCACACCACAAATTCAATTTGTAGTGATTTCAAATTCAAAGTAGAATGAAAAACATGCATGGGGCCAAATCGTTACATTTAATTCGAATCGAAATTCTTATTAGAATTAGAATATTAGAATTCTTATTAGAATTCCTATACTAAAAGCATTGACAACTCGATCAATCGAGTGAATTTTCGATTCGAATCGAACTTTAATTGGGCGTCAACAAATCATGCTTAGTGTAAATCTCTAATCTTAGTTATTTAGTTAAATATCATGCTTCCTACTTATTTAACTTGGATAAATATTTATGTAATGAAAGTTTTGAAGTTATTATTATTACTTTTTTTTTAATTTTAAAGGGCCTATTTATCAAAATATTTTATCTTCGTAATTTGCCAAAATAAAAGCATTTTCTCTCGAAAGAAGCGAAAATTAAGCTAAAGCAAAATTAAAATACTTGGAGTTTGCCCAAAAATGCTGGTGAGTTATAACCACCGGGAGTTAAAACACACATTCTGATAAAGGCTTTTACGTTTTTACTTTAATGCCCAAAAGTAAACTTTTGTCCATGAAGTAGGTACATATGTATATATGATATATTCTTTTAAGCTACTTAATTTCAGCACTCATAACAGTAACAAGTTCACAATTATTTCTAATTTGATTTCGTAATTTTAAACAACTTACATTTAGATTCTTTTTAAAATATTTTTTAAAATTTTTATTTGTTTTAAATTTTTCAAGTGCAATATATTAATCACTTTTAAAAAACGTTGTAATTGCCAAATTTGAAAGCTTACCTCGCTGAAGTGTTGCGATTCAAAAATTTTCTTCTTTCAAATCTTAACAGCATAGAGTGTTGTACATAAGATAATGGGTTCACTTACTCAATTTGCAAATATTTAATTTTTTATTTTCCCCTAAAAAATTGATTTGGGGCCAGTGTATAGTTTATAAGATAATAAGCATTGATGCCGAAAAAGAGAGCATGGTATATTAGAATGTATGGGTGCTTTTTCACTTCCTATATCATTAAAAAAAACACAACAACACTGAGTTATTATTGTTTAGTACTATGGTACTGATTAAACTTTTTGTGAAGATCGGTCTTCGTTGGTACTCGGTGTAGTGTATATCTAAAACCCGATAAACCCGATTAGCATTCGGGCTTCGGGGACCAAATTGGCCGATATTGATTGAAAAAAAGTACATATCCGATTTTACGATTTTTGTACCTTTACGGCATGTGTTATTTTATAAGAAACACGCATTGAGATAAACACTTGTTTTCAATTTTATGTCTTTAGGTGCACGCATTTAAACTGTACTTGGTAATTAATAACCTTACACTTCCACAATAATAGCTGTCATGGCCTTTAAATTATTATTTTTAAATTAGGTCTTAAAAGCTTTAAAAAAATAAACTAAAATTTCTTTATGAAGTTAACTACAAGTAAAAACAATAATGCAAATCTTTGTAATTTTTGTACTTGCGCAGGCAGTCAAAATCATACTAAAAAACGTTTAACAAATAGTATAGAATGTCTGGAGGACTACCGCTTCTATAGAGATCCAAATAGAGCCGTACATAAGATATGGACCAGTTATGAATGTTCAAAGTACTACTTGTGTTTGGAGGGTGAAGTATTTAACTTTAAATGCTCAGAGGGTCTATTTTTCGATGTGGTTCGACAAATATGTGATTTCAAGCAAAACGTCGATAATTGCGACATAACAGCCGGTATAAAAAAATTATTAAATTGCTATTTCAGCAAATAATATAATAATCTCATACTACAGAGACTCCTGTGCCTAAACCTCTGTTGAAAAGGGCGCAATGTGAGGATGTTAACCATTGGGGCTGCGCTGACGGTACTTGTCTGCCAAATGAATATTTTTGTGACGGTTCAATCGACTGCCCAGATGATTCCGATGAGGGTTGGTGTGATGCTGAGAATGATCCGAATGCAGCTACATCGTGTGATTCACACAAATGCAAATTACCGGACTGTTACTGTTCCAAGGACGGCACACAAATACCTGGTCGTTTAGAGCCTCAGTCGGTACCACAAATGATTTTGTTAAGCTTTGACGATGCCATAAACTTTGATAATTGGGAACTATTTTCGCAAGTTTTGTTTAAAGGCCACAAGAGTAATCCCAATGGTTGCCCCATAAAGGCTACATTTTTTGTTTCTCATCCCTTTACAAACTATCAATACGTGCAAAAATTGTGGAACGATGGACACGAAATTGCAGTTCACTCTGTAACGTAAGTTTTTTCCATTGTAATAACCTTATTTAAATGTAAATATTTAAATTAAATGCTTTTGTTTTTAAGACATCGCGGCCCTGAAATGTGGTGGTCCAATAATGCAACAATTGAAGATTGGTTCGATGAAATGGTTGGCCAGGCCAACATTTTAAATCGATTCGCAAGTGTGCGCATGGAAGAAATAAGAGGTATGCGCGTTCCATTCTTACGTGTAGGTTGGAATCGTCAATTTTTAATGATGAAGGAGTTTGGCTTTGTTTATGATGCATCTATGGTAGCTCCATTTACCAATCCTCCTTCCTGGCCCTATACCCTAGACTATAAGATGCCTCATCCTTGTACGGGTAGTCAACAAAATTGTCCTTCGCGCAGTTATCCTGGGATTTGGGAAATGGTTATCAATCAATTAGAAGCGGGAGACTTTACATGTACAATGATTGACTCTTGCCCACCTCATTTAACTGGTAATGACATATACAGCATGTTGACGCATAATTTTAAACGCCATTATCTTTCGAATCGTGCACCATTGGGCTTATATTTCCATGCTACTTGGTTTAAAAAAGCGGATTATCTCAATGCATTTATGGTAAGAATTACTTATTCCAACTTACAAATAATGGTAGTTACATACATATGTATGTACATTAATACATTTTTATAGACATTAAAGAAACATGGTTACATTACTTTTTAAGCAAAAATCTTTAGTTATCTGGAGGTTAACAAAATTTTCTACGTAATGTGTCAAACCTTAATCGTATTACAAAATAAAATATATTTTTAATAATATTGCTATAAAAAAAATATATTTCACAGAAATTTTTGGATGACTTACAGAAGCTACCGGATGTTTATTTCGTTACTAATCAACAGGCTATACATTGGATGCGTCAGCCAACTTCAAACAGTGAAATACATCAGTTTAGTCCCTGGAGCTGTAAGCCAAAACAGCTGGAAAAGCATGAGGTAGTATGCACTATATCGAATTCTTGTAAGCTAAGAAGTAGAGTGCTACAACAGGATCGTTATTTTTATACTTGTAAAGAGTGCCCTGCACAATATCCATGGATACGTAATGAGTTTGGTTTAGATTAAATAAATAACTATAGATTTTTGTTTTATTCCTACTAAATATATTTTACATTTTATTAATAATTTATAATGGTACTCTTAGGTTGTATTAAGAAAATTTACGTATTAGATACAAACTAAAACTTTGTGAAAAATAATAATTTATAAGTGTTCTTATTTTTAAGTGTTTTTTGTTCAAAGACAAATTTGGAAAGCAAAATAAAAACGCAGTTATTGCGTTATAAACGGGTTTGGTATTGCTTCAACGCCATCTTGAGGGCATATTAGAACTAAAGCGGTACCTCTACATACTACTAAGCCCAAATTTCGTGTATCTTCAGAGGGTTTAAAAGGTTCATCGGGATCTCGCAAATATTCGATGGTATTGTCCAATACTAAATTGAGAAGGGCATCATAACCTTTTAATATACCAGAGGCTTCGCGGCCACCTGCAAATTTTACACGTATTTGCTTTTCCAAATATTTGGACAAGTCCAAAATAGATTCTTTGCGGCGTTTTTCTTTGCCCTCGTTGTTGGTGTTTACCTACATATTTAAATAAATAAGAGTAAAATAAGACTTGTATTGTTATACACTCACTTTTTGTTTATTTTCAGCCATTAATTTGGGAATTATTAAAAATGTTCTTAAAAACTTAAAACAAACAAAAACTAACTTATTGCAGACTTAGAAAAACGCGTTTTGTTTATTACAGCGGCCGGTATTTAACAGATGTTATTTATAGGGTAGACATGCCTTTATTTTACTGCAAACTTGGTGAGTGTTTGGGATTCTAAGCAATAATTTGGCAGTTTTTTTTTTTGGCTTTAGAACTTGTTTAATTGTTCGGATTTTAGGTTAACTAGTTTCAATTGTACGTCTTGAAAAGACAAATTCATGTCTAGACAAACGTCAAACTCAATATACTATAAAAAACCCAGTATAAAAATACCGGATTTTTTTTAATTTGGATTTTGACATTTGTTTAGGCATGAATTTGTCTCAAGACGTACAGTAACAAAACTAATTGTACGTCTTGACGAGACAAATTTATGCATAGACAAACGTCAAACTCAGTATAAAAAAACCCAGTATATAAATACCGGATTTTTTTTATTTGGATTTTGACATTTGTCTAGGCATGAATTTGTCTCGTCAAGACGTATAGTAAGGTTTATTATAAAATGCATGTATATTAAGTGGTCTCAATTCTACAAAAACAGCTATATCGTCATATAAATGTCAAAGCTCTAAGATTTTTTTTAGAATACTACTACAGTTCTTGTTAGCAAACGAGAAAAAAATCATACACATAAACAAATTTTGACATTTAAATAACGCAATACTGCTCATAAGCTGATTAACTTAGCCATCTAATATGCATACGCCATGACTTTTTTACGCAAAAATCGAAGTATGGTATCACCAAGATAAATTCAACAAGGTAGGAGCAACTGATCAGCTGACTTTTTTATCCCCCATTGTTTTCTAGCTTAGCTTGTCAAATTTTTTTATATTATACTGTGGTTGCGTATACTGTGTGCATGTGTGATAGCAATATTTTTGACTGCTTAGCTAGAATTTAGCAACAACATAATACATGCTTAGTTTTTACAGGTAGTTGTTATTGTATGGACGAGGTCACCTTATTCTTCCACCATGGGTAGCACTTAACCATGACCCAACTAATCAGAGAGCAAATTAATGCATTCGATTCGAATAGAAATTTTAAAATTCTTATTAGAATTCATATATTAAAAGCATTGACAACTCGATCTATCGAATAGAATCGAATGCCGTAATTTGCCCCCTGGTAATCTCTTCCCGGCAACAACTACATATTAGTACAACAAAATGTCAAACAACAGTTCATAGAAAAAAACGATGCGTAATAATTTTTGTTGTTTGATTTTCACAGGAAGAGCATAATTATGACATTTTTGTATTAATCTGCTGGGCCGACGAGACTACCTGGTTATTTGTATCATGCACTTGGCAATACCTCGTTTTATCATAATAATGCCAGAGCGAACTCCAAAAACTCCTAAAAGTTCTCCTTTAGCATTGACATGAACCAAACACTTTTCATTTAAACCATAAAAAATCTGGTAGTTTTTAGTTTTATTTTTATTTCCGCAATTATGAATTTTTGCTTGTTTGCTTATATGTACATATCGTTCATTACCTTATGGCGTTTTCTTTTCTGGCAGAAATGCTGCCTTTATTCTGCCCTATGCACTCGTTTCTGTTCTTTTCTGAAAAGCAAGGCAGCATTGCTACAGAGTTGTAAGTTCTTTTCTGGTAATGTTGCCCTAAAAAAATGAAAAAATGCTACATTTTTGCCCCTAAAATAATCAAAGGGTTACTCACTGCCTTTTTAAAAAGAAGAAGATCTATTTTTTTGCTATCAGTTTTTTGACGTTGAATAAAAAAATTTTATTTCTGTAAAGAAATCATAAAATGGAATTAAAAAACGAGGTCTCATCTAAAAATATAGTGATTGTTTGTTCTGTTGTAGTCACTGAAAATGTACCACTTTTCAAAGGTTTAGGTAGTTTTAAAAAAGTGTTACAAAATAAAATGGCAACATTTATGCTCAGAAAAGAAAACACCATTAGTCTAGAAAGTCCTTAAGATTTTTTTTTTGTTTATTAAGGTTATATGTCTTTCTATCAAATATTGTAATATCAGGGGGAAAATTACGGCATTGGATTCGAATCGTAATTCTACTCAATCGATCGAGTTGTCAATTCTAATAAGAAATTTTAAATTTTGATTCGAATCAAATGCGTTATTTGCCCCCTGCCCTTTAAAAATATAAAATAGTTTTTATTAATAATGCCGACAATTTTTAAAAATTTATTTTAACTTACATTTAGGGAATCAACAATTGGTATACAAAAATTGAAATGAAAAAAATTTGTATGCATGTTTTTTTTTTGTTGAATGAAAGGCTTGATAAAAAGTTTACATTAAAATATAAAAAACATGCAAAACAAACGAAATAGTCACTTTATGTCACATATGTATGTATGTAAGCACAAATTGTAAATATGCCATATTTGGAAAATTAATATCAATATAAAAGACATTCGATGAAAGAAGAAAAAAAAAATACACAGGATTTTATGTTAATTTTTTTTTATATTTTTCATTATTGAATTTTCGCCTTTGGCGAACTAACAATAAGTATTCAAATTTTAAGGCTATATATTTAATATTAGTCCAGCCAGTGCCAAACTAAAATTTAAGTTCTCATAAGGAAATAAACAATTTCATCTAAGCGAAATAGTATCCTTCCTTTTCAGATGGGTGTGTCCGCTGTGTTGCAAGATGTTTCGAGCAAGCAGATATGGATGAGTTTCAAGTTTATTTAAATACTTGTCCACATAGCTTAGGATTTTGCATTTAACTAGTGGAACTTGCAGATCCTTGTGGATGTTGTGTTTTGAATATATCAAGGAGCACCAGTTAGTTTTCATTCTCAGAATTTTGTTTTGACGGCGTTGAAGTTTTTTAATGTTGAAAGCGAAAGCGGTGCCTCATAATTGTATCTCGTAGCACCAAATTGGTTGCAGAGCAGAAGTTTAAAATCAAGACGTAGCACAGAGTTTCTACCAATTAGCCAGTGGATTTGGACCGTTTTAAGTTTTAATTTTGACAACTTTGCATCTATGTGGGGCTTCTATGTGAGGCGGCGATCCAAGTGCATGCCAAAATATTTCGTCTTAATTCGTTCAGGCACCGTTTGCTTGTTAATTAAACTTGGAGGGCACGTTTCCTTGGGTAAAGTAAAAGTAATGTCGGTGCATTTTCGTTCCTTTATTTTAATACACCATAAATTCGCTAATTTTTCTACTTCGGATACGTGATGCTGCAGTTGTTTCGAGGCCTCCTTTTAGGGTCTTTATGAAGAAAGGCGGTATCATTAGTAAACATCGATGTATTAGTTAAATTGCTTGTGAGCATGTCTGCTGTGTAAAGCAAATACAGAATTGGACCTTATATACGAGTACTTCCTTGAGGTACCCCCGTCCCTATTGGTTGTGGACAGTTTAAGCAGTTTCCTTCTTTTACCATTAATTGTCGGCCAGTTATGTAATTATTCAAAAGGTTAAAAATATTCAGCGGTAAGTTCAGCTTAAGCTTCTTTAACAGTCCTTCATTCCAAACTTTATCAAAGGAAAATATAAATATTTATTTAAGGTTTTTTTATACTTTATTGTGACTTAATTTTTGGCATTTTTTTCGAATCATTAAGTGCCACCGAACTTTTTTTAAAAACTTTAGAATATAAAATAAGAACAACAAATTTTAAAATCCTATAAGACACATAGAGTACAAAGAAAACAAACGAGTATACATCTAAATTTAAGCTTTCAATAAAACTCATGTGTACCAATGGACTTTGAATATGAGCAGCACCGTGGTGACGTATCACATAATTTGTCCAAAATGCAACACTTTGCTTTGCTGTAAGGGGACGATCACGATAAAGTTTGGAAAAATGTTGTACTTTTTCTTTGTACATTGAGTTGCCAAGAACTTCTTGGATAGCAGTTTCAAAATTTTCTTCGGTTAATGTCATTAGCTCCAATTGTTGTCCATATCCAGAGGTAACCATTCTTATAGCGTTGCCATGTTGATCGCCAAAAACAGGTATTGCCACCATGGGTACACCATGATATTGAGCCTCGGCTACACCGCCTTTACCAGCATGTGTTATGAACAATTTAATATTGGAATGTGCTAAAATGTCGTCTTGCGGCATCCATTTTTTGTAGAGTATATTGCGGGCTTTACCTGGAGTGTGTTTTAAATCTTCCCATTTCCAAATTACCTTTTGATTAAGTTTTGACAAAACATTAAATATGTATGTAGCAGTTTCCGATTTAATATATGATCCCTTAAAATTAGAGCCTAAACTGAAAAGTATAACACCAGTTTCATTGGCACTTTTAATAAATTCGGCAATGTCCTTAAAAGAAAATCGTTTAGCGTTTGGGTTTAATAATAAAAAAAATAGTCTCTAGTTACATCTGGTAGTGGATTTGGCGTACTTTTTGCTTGAATACCACCAATTTCAACAATGGCTGGTACATTTGGTCGGATAGGACCTTCGCTAAAGTGGCCGTTACAAAATACGAGTGAAATATTCTTTTCCATATCCCTTAGACTGGGAAAAGTTTCATTATTGGGAAATAGATTTCTAATAAAATAAAAAGTTGTCAATTAAACTTAAACCTTTTTTTTAACACAACAGTTACTTGTAAATAAAACGCATGCGAACATCAAGTAATTCCTTAAACAGCCTTAGGAAAATATTTGAAAAAAAGTTCTGAAGACGTTCCAAAAAGTTCATTTTTTTACCAAGTTTAACTGCCATATTTATGTTCGGTACATACGACTCTTCGCTGGGATTACCTACCCAGATGTCATTAAATAACATTGTAGATGCACTCCAGGTCACTATTAGAGGTGCTTTGAACTTAGCAGCAACACCAAACTGAAACGTGTTCATAAAATAGCCCACAGCAACTAAGTCGAACTTTGTGTTGGGATTATCATAAAGAGCCGTAAAACGAGGGTCTCTTAAAATATCCACTTGCATATCGATAATCAATTGTAGGGCACCAAAAAAATTCCAAATTGTTGAAAAAATATTATTTTTCTTTGAGGCCATTCCAGAGACTTCTTTGTCAAGCATTTGCTCTTGTTCCTTGGTGGGTGGTATAGCAATTATATGAATTTTACTATGTTGAACTTTGGGGATATGTGACGTTACTACAGTTACATTATGACCCTCGTCGGCCCATACTTTGGCAATGGACATGTGTACAATTAAATGTGAGGGGCTATGACTGGTAAAGATGCCCAATATATTGGCTGATGCCACTTCAGTTAGTTTCACTGACGAGCAAACAATAACATATACAATTAATAGCGACACTTGGTTTTGACTCATTATAAGATGCGGTCTTGTCTGTTTGAATAACTTATAAATACTAAATTTACAGGTTTTGCTTTTTAAATACTTACATACATATGTACATATGTATGTATGTACATTGCGTACCTATATATACTGAAATGCTTTTAGTTGAGAGATAAAATGGTTTTGTACATATTTTCGCGAAGTGGAAATATGGGGCGGCATTATCTGGGTTCGTACATGTTGTCACCTACACCACATACGTGGTAGGGGTATTATGCTGCAGAGCGAATATTTGTAACGCCAAAAAAAATGGTCGAAGACCCACCTTTTATCAAACAAAACAACATAGAATGAACAAAAAAGCATATTGTTTTAAACAGTGGTAAATGTTAAACTTTCGCAAAAGACTAAAGTTCAAAAAATTGCAGCTGTTGTTCAATCGTATATTATTAATGGCACTAATATATAAATAAATATATAAATAAATAATGTTTAAAAAAAAGGTCCCAAAAATTTGGCGTGTACCACAAAATTTCAATTTATTTTGAAGATAAAAAAGCTATGATTGAAGTTTTTTTTTTCAGATTTTAAACCAACCAAAAATAAGAACCACTTTTCTCACACTATTTTCTTGTTTTTG
Source organism: Melanophora roralis (assembly GCA_963583895.1). Taxonomy (NCBI): domain Eukaryota; kingdom Metazoa; phylum Arthropoda; class Insecta; order Diptera; family Rhinophoridae; genus Melanophora; species Melanophora roralis. The sequence goes on from OY757188.1 coordinate 65,214,939, forward strand.
TTTATTTTTATAATTATCCAAAAGAGGATTTATGAAAATACGAAATGATAGCTTCGGGAAGACGATAAGTAATATATTTTGTATTGAATTTTTTTAAGTGGTTAAAGGCAAAAGTTTACTTACATAATAAAATCTTAATATTGCTAAAGGTGGTTTTATACGGGCTGTATTTTACATATGACTTGTCACATATTTCACTGCAAAACTGATACATGTCGTATGAACACGTTGAAATATTGCCTCTGTAAAATACTAAGTTAAAGTTAGGAGACAAAAATAGAGGGCGCTGTATTTTCACCTCAAAAAGCGTTTTTCATCAGCTGTTTTTAGAAAAACAGCAAGGAAAAGTAAAAGTGCTTTCACACGATATGTATTTTACACACAACTTGTAAAATTGTGCAGTTCGAAATTGATATATGTCGTTTGAAAGCGTTTAAACATTGCATGTGTGAAATACATGTGTAAAAGTCATATGACAAATTTGTAATTAGAGCGCGTTCTATTTTCATCTGACAAAACATGTGTCATCAGCTGATTCAAGAATAACAACAAGGAAAAGTAAATTGTTTATTTTGGTTTGGAAGTTACGTCGGATGTAATAACATACGCACGTGTGAAAGCAAAAACTATGAAGAATCTTTAAAATGACAATTTTGACAGACATACGCAATTACATGTGGATTGCAAAAGTGACAAGTCATGTGTAAAATACATATCGTGTGAAATCACGTTAAGTTATTTAATATTGTTTGAAAACTATGTCAGATGTGATTACATATGTACGTGTAAAAACAAAAATTATAAACCGTCGGTAAAACTTCAGTTTTAACAGACACATGCAATTACATATGGATTGCAAAAGTACATATGACTTGTACTATATAAACTTTTTACCTTTAGCAAATTAACTCTAAAACTTGTTTCCAAATAAAAGGACAAATTTAAAAGAGATTGTTTTATAATATACTTAGATTATATGTGAACTAATGCACTTTCCGGTCTATTGTTGCCTTAGATTGCTGTGCTATTAATTCACACTTAAAATCGAAGAGAAAAAAATTTTGTTTCTACTGCGATCAAAAAAGTACTCTTAACCATTTTTTTATACCCAAATAATAACTAATTTTTCATCACTGATGTGTGCTGAGTCAGTTTGTAATCAATTTGAATAGTCTTACACAGCACATTCTTCTCATTTCTCGCAATCTTCCAAATGCTATCTGGCAGGAAAGTTTTAAAGTAATATGTTTGTTTGATAGATATGTTAACTATTTAACAATTAAATATCAGAGCTGTATATCTTGGCTTATCATCTCCCTTGTTGCTATCCAAAATATTTTTTCCCAATTGAGGTCGCAGTCTTTAAAGTACCGTGCTAAGTTTTGTAGCTTCATTTACCATATTAACTGTGATACATTAAAATATATGCACGGATTTTACCCTAAAATCTATAAGGATCCAAAATATGCATATATATTTCGTGGGGTCGCCGTAGGATTTGAACTGGCAGGCAGGGAAGCTTAATTTCAGCAGGCGAATAAATATAGCTTAATCGACTTCCTCATTTATAAGAATCAAGAATGAATATTATAGGAATTACAAACGGAATAACAAACTGATGTATACCCTTATCACTATGTGAATGGTATTGAAGTGATATATAAACCTTATTAAAATTACCTTATCGTTATCGTCAACACTTTCTTACTTTCATTTTTTTTCATTATTATAAAAATATTTTCAATAAGTTTTATAAATAAATATAAAAATATAGATACCACCAATATTTTAAATTGCATTTGTGTAGATAATTATGTATGGATGATTCTGGGATTACCAGACAATTTGATGTCCCCGTTTGTTTAAATAGAGAAAAGTAAAATATATCCCACCTTCTTATTTAATTTTGAAAAAGCTTTAAAATATCTTAGTAATCACCAAATAACTTTTCTAAAAATTGTTTTGTTTTTTAAAAAAACTTCCTGGCTGTCTTCCGCCCTTTTTTCACTTAAATTGATCTGAATTTATAACAATTATAGTATAAAAATTTTGAAACAAATTACTGTAAAATTAAAAATGTCTATGAAGTGATCTTTTGCTTCTTTAAATGTAACTAATTCTTATCATTTAATATATTTGTGAATGTTTACGCTTCGTCCCATAAAATACACGCCATTCTTCTGAAAAATATTTTTTGGGATCAAACTCAAAGATCTTAAAACTGTTTTGATATGCAAAAACTTTAACAAAAAAGGAAACTATACGAATTGTGCCCACACGCTATAGGATTTTCACGCACTATATTAACAAAATACAAATAAAGCGTTTTTTCCTTTCAAATGAGCGCTCACACTTCGTTCGTCATTCCCCTGTGTTTCCTTAAAAACTAAGTTCAATGCCAACTTACTAAAGGTAAGAACTTAGATTTTCATTTGAGGTAGTTTTTTATTTATTCCTCATTTCCCTGTCAACAAAAATGTCCAGGGGAGTGACAATTTTTATAAAAATTAAAGTCTAAAAATAAGGTGACGAATTAAATTTTATTTAAAGTTTTGTAATGGGACTGAATTAAAACAATTTATTATAAAGAAAGAGCATGGGTTTACTGGTAACGGGGGAGATATTTAAAAACCCTTGCACGATCGTTTAAAATTTAAAAAAAATTATGTAAATCAAATAAATGTAGTAAACCATTCAAAATATTTTATATTGCATAAAACTTCGACGCCGAAAATTAAGTCGAGATAAGCTCGTAATTTCAGAATCACCCGAATAAACATACATAAGTGTTTATGAATTTAAAAACAACAGCCACTTAACTGTAATTTTTATACAAATATCGCGTCTTTGTTTTGGGAAGAAATGTTATTTATAGAGGTTAATACCCTCATACACATCAGAACGACTTAAAATAAATCAAATGTTGCTCGTGCAATAAAATCTTAATTTTCACATAAAACGTATTAGAATTTACGATTTATAGATATACCGGTATACAATAAATCGTTTATAAAATGAAACTACGTTTTGAATTTTTTCTTACAATCAAAGATGCCAAAAGCATCCTCTGGAGGACAAACACTAGTCGGACTTCAAACATACACAAGACAAATGTCGACGAAACCCTTATAATAATGCAATCGTGTTTAATTTATGTTTCGTTTTTTACCCACAACACATACGGGGGGGTATATTGTAAGAATGAGATGTTGTTTGCAACGCCCAAAAATATCTAATAGTTTCAAACCCACCTTCTACTATACAGATTGACTTGGAATCACCTCCTGAGTTTATTTTACCATGTCGATCGGTCTTTCCGGCTAAGTGTTAATGTGTTATAATATAATTTAGGAAATTATGGCACGAATATGATTTTCCGATTCCGAGCTTGTATTTTCAGAAGGTAGCAAAGGACCATCATCTCGAGGTTCACGGAGAAGTATATTATGCCTCCCGAGAGAAATTATAGTTTTTGTAATAGAAAACAAACGTTCTTGATTTTCATCAAATCGGTCAATCAAATCGTTTTAAGGGGGGGGGGGGGAGGTAATTCCTTACCCTGCGTGTCGCCAAGATCATCCTGAAATAACGCCAGAGCGCAGCCTGACTATAGAAGTAGATTGTCACGTACCCTCTTTCCTCCGCGTCCTCCCCTACCGATTCCCCGCCCCTCATCACTGGAAATTTCTCAGACAGGAAAACCCTGCACTTATCCAGAATTCTGTAGACATCCCTACTTCTGTACTCCCGGTGCCCACCTCCATCTTCGATCTTAATAAAGAAAACACAACTCTTATTCAGTCTCTCGGATCCCCTCCATGCCTACCTATCCGGAAACCCTGCCTGAGGTGGTGGGCTTAAAGAGTTTTAAAATATATGTATGTAGTTATTACCGTGCTTTGCTTCTCTAGGTTCAAAATGTGGAGAAAAAGTGTTTGACACGGGTACATTTATTTTGTGATTGGAATACGATACTTTTAAATTTTGTTTTTATGGTGTATACTTTAGGAAATATGTTTTAAAATTTTTCAAATTGTGTTCATTTCTAACTTCTATATTAGTGGACCCATGCTTTGGGAGAGGTATCTCAAGCTTTACGCGCATGTACTCTCCGATTATAAATACATAAGTCAGTCAGTCTTAAATACGCGCTTTACTTCGACGTTGCGTAATGTTTACTTTTGGCCTTTTGTCGTCGAGATAATCTACAAAACGAACGAGTATGTTTTGAGTATTGACGAAACAAACAAGAGCGCTACATTCGGCTGTGCTGAATCCTATATACTTTTTACATTGTTTCTTTTTGTATACGCAGTCATCCGAGATATTTTGTATAATATTTGAAGTCGATAGTTGTTATAGATATCGAGATATAGAGTATCAAAAATTTCATAAAAGTGGTCCTTTTTATGCGGGCTACCGCTGCATCGCTGCCCCTGCTCCTATTGGACTAACTCTTCTTTCAAAGGGGAGATATTGTAGTCTTAAAGTCGATGGCGTATCAAAAATGAATATTTTAGAAATTACAAAAAATTATTAAAAACTGATATATCCCAGCAAAAACTTGGAAGTGATTAGTCATTACAAACTTCTTACCTTTCAACTACTATTACATACCGTCTGTGTTACTTAGCAGTTGTTAGATAATGAGTTATTTCTTATCTAAAATTTAGGCAGATACAAATTTTTGATTTTCAGTTTGGCTTTAGTTCATATAATTTCTTTTTATTAGAAGAAATTATTATTTTCCGTTAATGTTGAAAGAAACTTTCAATTTGAAAAAAAGCAGATTTTTCTACCGCTACTAGCCGAGTAGAATGCATTTTCGAAAGCAGCTACGCAATTTCATCATCAGTACTCTTTGAACGGTAGTAGTGTATATGGTTGTAAACATCACCTATTTAACTTACATGTAACAGAGAAAAGTATACGGTATCAGTGTTTTCCTTCTGTTTTTATTTTGTAAGTTAGGACGAAGTTTATTTTTCATATAAACTATGCTTTTTTCCATTAAAAGTCTCTTTGGCAACACTTGACTTGAAAAAGTGATTACCCCTATTGTATGATATACAATAATAAAAAGCGTTTCGTTCCATCTGAGAGATGGACAAATGCTTGTCCGTTAGTCAAGTGTTGCCAAAGAGACTTTTAATGGAAAAAAGCATAGTTTATATGAAAAATAAACTTCGTCCTAACTTACAAAATAAAAACAGAAGAAAAACACTGATACCGTATACTTTTCTCTGAACTAAAGCCAAACTGAAAATCAAAAATTTGTATTAAAAACAATTAGTTCAACAATAAATAAAAATTAACATTTAGGCAGATACTTTTAGTTTGACAATTTCTTTTTTTATTCTAGCTCAAGGTTTTAGGACAGTTTTAACCAAAACATCAAAGAAAAAAACTTTAAATGCAACAATGCGTAACTGGGATCCCCAGGAAAAGGTTATTTCAATGCCAATAAAATAATAGCTCTTGTAAGTCATTCTTTGTAAGCGAGCATGGTAAGTACTTTTTTAACTCTCTCTTTGTAAGCGAGCATGGTAAGTACTTGCCTCCAATGTCATCGCCATGTTAAAATAATGGGTTAAAATGCTAATGAGTAAGAGTTTTTTGGATTTTAACTCATTATAAAGCAATGTCAGTTTTTGCTGGGATACTCTTATCACTATGTGAAGTGCATAAAAAAAGCAATAATGCTCATATTGATAAAAGTTATGGTATGTTTTTAAAAGCTTATTTGACAACAGACAGATGTCTATAAAATGATTGTTAAATAAGCCTTTAGTAAACCTACTAAAGCTACTGGATATAGGCATAACAATGATATATTTTTTTGCCTATTTTTTATTACAAAATCGTAATTACTTGTTTTGTGAAAATACAATAGTTTGTTAAATAATTTAATAACTTGTTCAGCTTGTGCAGATATGAAACCTCGGGCACCAAACAATGCGTTGGCAATGCGTCTTTCAAATCCTTTTAAGAAATGGATTTGTTAAGCATTTGTTTATGTCTAATTTTTAATACTTTTAAAATTATTAAAAAAGGATTTTTCTTATGTTTTTTTGACTCCACAAAGTTCTTAATCACTTTACGAATTTGTTCTTTCGCACGGTGAGGCAGGATTTGGTTTTGTTCTTAATAACTGTTGATTTTGTCCAATAACATGATGTAAAAAGGAACATTCTCTTAATTCTTCTTTAAAATCTTTTAAAGTTTTTCTAAATATTGGATACAGTTGTGGTAGAACTCCATGATCCAAAGTGGGAAATAAATGATGCAATGCATGCTCGCCAAAGTGAGTAAGAACCATAAATTGTGATCCTTTAATGTCCCTACGATCGGTAACAGCATCCAATTGATAAAGACCCCAATCGAGATCTTTACGCCTAGTGTCTCCGTCATGAAGAATATTGGGCATATGATGGGCAGCATTAAGTCCAATTAAACCAAAAAGAAAGCTTCCAATGCCAAGAATACGAAACCACTGGAGCAATACCTCGGTTAGGCAGGAGTTCGAGCAAACAAACATAAGAGCAGGTAAAAAGAAACCGATAATATCATGCCAAAACAGTTCGTTTGTTGCAAAAATTGAATGTAAGAATCTGAAAGCAGATTTAGAATAATTCTTATTTTACAATTGTCCATATCGCCAATGGAAATGCAAAAGGGCTAAACAAAAAAAGAAATTAGTTTTTGTTTTATCACTTCTGTAAAATAATAAGAAGTGGTTACTAGTCCTTTTACATTTCAGGTGACACATACACGCATATGTACATACAAACATATCAGTTGTAAAATTTGTTCTTTTCTACTTTACTTACCTCTTTAAAAAGGAAAATGAAAATATGGAAGCATAAAGTATTGGTTGAATTATTACCGATAAAACACGTTTTATTCTAGACGATATATGTTCATTGGGAATCCAACATAGGAAGGGTTCAAAAAGTGACATTTCCAGGTCGTACAGAGAGTTGGTATAGACGTGGTGAGAGATCGCATGAGATATGCGCCATTCAGCAAAGTTTAACAATGAAAAATTAAATGTGTACATTTGCCAGTTATCCCGCTGATGGAAATAATTATGAGCGGAGTTGCTTAGCCAGCATAGGGATAAGCCAGCTATTAACTCAAATAATACTCCAACCTTTTTTGCTGACAACACAGAAGAGAGCAGGAGCGAAATTAAAAGTGCTAAATGGAACAGCTAAGAGAAAAAAGTTTTTATGTAAATAAATAAGACTTAAGTTGCCATAAAAACGAAATAACTTACATAAGTTTTTTGCACAGGTCTATAGTCTAACTGACTAAGCTGTTCCGTTACACGATTTTTAAGGGTTTTATAAAAACCTTTTTCATGAAACGTGAAATTATAATTTCTTGGTTTCAAAGCCTCGCATTTTTTATATTTTTCCAATAGCAGCGGAGAAATTCCTTTTATGTGATGTATTTCAAATGGTTCTGTTATGTCAGTACCTTTTGTTTTTTCCAGCCAGTATGCACCGCCAGGGTGTTTGGCAATAAATGGCGTTAAATCGTAAAGTGTGTCGTTAATACGCCAAAATCCTTCAGCCTCATCGTCAATGTGTTTGCCCTCTAGCCAGCTGAAAGTAAATGAAAAAGTTTGTTTATTATTTACGTTTTGTTAGGTTGAAAGGAAAAGTCCTTGAAGGCCTTAAGTTTCGCAGAACATGCACCTAAGCAAGTGCTCAGCTTGTTATGCAATCCTAGCATGGAAAAAAAGTCCTGGGGGTAAAGTTACCAGCAATTCGGTGATGCGGACATCTATCATTCTACACCTTCTAAGTGACTCACATCTGGCAAATACAATCAAAAAATAAAGCATCGTGCTCTGGCCTGTGCAAATGCCGAGCAGGGACACAGAAAATGCTTCATCGTTTCGATGTCTTCCCTCCATACCCTGCATTTGCTTTACTTTCCAACTCCTATCCAATGGTGGTATTCTTGTAAGCTAGAGTGACCTGTCAGCACACTCATTATCTTGCTTAGCTTAGAGGGCAAATTACGGAATTCGATTCGAATCCAAATTTAAAAATTCTTTTTAGATTTTCTATATTAAAAGCAATGACAACGCGATCGATCGAGTAGAATTTCGATTGCTTCTATCTTTGACCTCATTTAGGGATTACCGTTAATCTCCAACACTCTCGTGGGGTATTTTTTACCCTCTCTTTTAACTCGGCCTTCGTCGCAGCAATGGGCTTAGGGTTAACCAGGTCCCTTTTATTTTTGAACATCCTCTTAGGACCAGCTACCCATATTATGCAGTATGGATAAGTTATATTGCCAGTAGTCATCTATCATCCTCTTGCACTGCAATACTGTCTAAGATTCGGTGTTCGCAGCAGCTTTGCCAATTAAGCGCGTTTCGCACTAAATTTAACGCTTCTCAACTACTCAAAACGCGTATTTTTTCTCAGCGTGTTAAACGTTACATTTTTTTTATTAAATTTGTACTGAAAAATAAAAATTTTCTATTTTTTTCTTAAAGTCAATGCTAAAGAAATACTGTTTAAAATTTTTTACTAAAACTTTGAAGGTTTCTTCCTAAAATTATTTTTTTAAGCATATAATTTTGAAAACATTAAGATATTTTCGTACTACATGGAAAAAAAATTTTATTCAAAATAATTATTTTTTGTTTGTAAACAAAAATTCAGTTAAATATCACTATATATTCGAAATAGTGTAACATTTATGCAACAGTTCTGTACTACCTAAAATTGTTTCTTATTCGTTTGTGTATTTGACCAAAAATATTTCCTTTCTTTTGTTAAAAAATTATATTTTTATAAACTTTGTAGAACTAATTGTTTTAAGATAAATTTTTTATTCTGGTTTTAACTCATATTTAATTTTTCTATTTAGGCTCAAATTTAATACTTACTAAATTATCATTTTTCGCAAATGAAGAAATTAATATTTTTTAGTTTTCACTCTTTTAGCGTTATAACACTATAGTTAAGATAGGAAATGCTCGTTGCAAAAAATGAGAATTTAGTAAGTATTGAACTTGAGCCTAAATAGAAAAATTAAATTGTCTTAAAACAAATAGTTCAACTATAAATAAATAAAAAACGCATTAAACTCATATCTTTTTATGAATATAAGTTTTAATAAAACAATATTAACTCAAAATATCTCAAAATATTGATGAAAGAGCATAAAAAATGAGTTTTCCCTCTTTTAAAACTTTAAGTATTTATAAGAGGCAAAAAGTATTGTTACACAAGTGCGATATGTTTTGTTTTAAATAAATATTAATTTATACTTTTGTGCCCATACACAGAAAAAAATATGCAATTTTTGCTATCAAAGAAATTCATGTTCAAAATAAATTAATTTTAAGTAAATTTATTGATTTGTCTTTAATAATATTTTAATTTGATTTTTATACTTAACAAAGTCATCGCAAAAACAAAACAAAAATTTTTCCATTAGAACAAATTTTTTAATAGTACTTTTTTGAAATTGCGGATGTATGTGCCATAAAAAGGGTCAAAATTACATTTGGAAACTTTTTAAATACTCCTCCTACTTTGGAAACCAATTAATATATAGAAACAGAATATGGTTTTCAAATTTTCTTTCAAACAAGAGAAACTGTTATTTATATGTATGTTGGTCAAAGTATCTAATTTTGCATTTTTGACTCTGTTAAGATCAAGTGGACAAAAAGAACGTCTTCTATATTTTTGGTATTTTTTTGAATTTTGCTGGGATTTTGATTTTAGAAATACGAAATAAAGGTAAAAAGTAATTTTTCATAATTTTGGTATATTTTTCCAAATTTCAAAAAACAGAAAGCTAGAGATTCTGGATTAAGACTGATAGACTTTGTTACCCTGTATAACTTGTAATTACCTTCCTTTTTATTCTTCTCTCAACTATGTTTTGTTTATTTTCGTTTGCAACGTTCGCACTACCTATTGCTCGAAGTATAATAAGAATACATTAAAGTATTCTTAGTTATAGATTCATTTGTTACCTCTTTTGTTATTATAATTATTAAATTTTAAAATACTCATTTAATTATTGCTTCTTTATATTTTATAAAAATTTATTTTTTTCTTTTTGTTGAACATATAATTTTTTTTAATGTTTTTTTGCTTAGCCATAAATGATCCACTGGGCTTGGTTTTATTAATTGAAGTTTAATAATAAATCGATTATTATTTAAAAAAAAGTCATGAAAATCGTATTTTTTTAAGGCCCATAGTACTCTTTTACATTTTGTACTTTGTTTTAGTTAAAACTGCGCTTACGAAGAAGCGGGTTAATTACAAGTATGTATATAAAATTAAATTGCTCTTTTGTTAAAATCTGTTTGCAATATCTTATTTGTTTACCGATTTCAAAACACAAAAGCGGCAAGTAAATATTTAAAGTTTTGTTTTTCAATAAAAGTAAACTTCCGTAAGTTTGATTAAACTTGTTTTTAACAAGTATTAAAAATTGGCTTCTTGGTGTTTTTACATTAATAAAATATATAACTTTTTCAAATATTTGTTATAAACTTCTCAATGTAACTAAAAAATGTTGTGTTTGTTCATAATATTGGTTTAAACGTTTTTGTGCTGTTCACTTGTTTAACGTATAAAGGTATCGATATGGAATACGAAACGTCAGTTTTCAGAATATTTATTTATATGTCTGCGTATTTATGATCCTGTTGTTTTCTAAATTATCGATTGTAAAGAACCATCAGTACACCCAAATCTAAACAAATACTTAAATAATGCATTTGAAGTGAAAAGGAGAGATGTAAAAATATTATTATTACCAGCAATTAACTTGCTACTTTGTAAGCGCAGTTTTGAATATCTCTTGAAACAAAGTGTTAGGCCTTTTGTAAAATGAGTATAAATAATATATGCTGCTGTCGTCTGCAAAAGATTAAATATTAGAGGTCTATTGTAGAGAATAAGTAAGCAAGATAAGGAATAAAGAAGGAAAGTGGGTGGAGTCTCGCGGTACCTGTGAATTTATTTTTAACTCATCGGAAGAGATGCAATATATAAGAACACGAATAATGCAATCTCTAAGAAAACTCAATATACTTAAATCAAGAAAAACTTTTCCCGACTCCAAAAGTAAAAGTTAAGACAGAAGCTCACAACACCATACTCTATAAAACGCTTTAGAATTACATATAAATACATATACTTTTCCCAAATTAAAATGATTAATAAACAAAAGCATTTGAGAGTTCTTTCGAAAACCCAACAAACCATTTTTCTCTATAAGCTGTTTTGACTTTCTTTTTCCCTTATACATTTTGATAACCATCAAAACAGCTAATACCGAAAAGTGGTTTGTTGGTGTTTTTAAAGTACTCCTTAATTCTATTGTTTGTTTGTAGTAGTTCTCAATAAGTTAACTGAAGTTATTTTATAAAGGCAGAAAATAATTATGAGGTTTTTCAAAAATTTAGTTGAAGTATACTGATGATTTGGTGTAAGAACCAATGAAATGCATATATACTAACTTTACATACAACAAACCTTATAAATAAACTTTATTTAAAATAAAATCCAAAAAAATATATATTAACAAATTGTTATATCAATAATTTTTTTTATTTTACCCTTTACATAAGTGATAAGGCTATATATAAGTTTGTCATTCTGTTTGTAATTTCTTTAATATCCATCTGCGACCCCATAAAGTATATATATTCTGGATCTTTATGGAAGGGAAACCGATTTAGCTATGTCCGTCTTATGGTTAAAACTTTCTGAAGCCCCCCTATGTCGAAATGGCCCGTAAGTGATACAAAACTGCCAAGAATATCCGCGAAAAAATTGGTATTGAAATTCAGCAGAATCACCTAATAACTTTCCGAGATATAAGCCAAAAGCCAAGACTACCTTTGTTTATTCTATAAACCTCTAAAACTTACCCGGAGTTGCACCTACACGAGTGCAATGTTAGACCGACTCTCATTAATTTTTGGTCGCAAAAATTTTTGTGGTTAATAAATATACCCTATCTCCGCCCCCTAACACGGTTTCCATGCAAAATTTAAAAAAAATAGGGTAAAAATCCCTACAACTTTTTCGGAGTCGCCTCTAGAGAAATATAATGTATCACAGACGCCCATTAGTTTTTCCTCCCAAACGTATTCCTAGAGTATACTTACCCCCTATCACCATCACCTAAGGCGGCTGCCATACAAAATTAACAAAAATGATGTAAATCGCCCATAACTTCTACAGAGTCGGCCTAAATTTTTAAATATTAGAGTAAAAGTCCGTACAAAGTTTGAAGAAAATAAGGGTAAACCCCCTGCAGCTGCACTAATCACCCTAAGAGGGTGAAAATATGACACCGACCCCTATTTAAAAATTATAAATATTTCACGCATAAAAAAAACGGATAAAAAAAAAGGTTTCGGGTTTCAAAAGTCCATTGTGAAGGATAATTAAAATTCGGCACAGCCGAATATAGCGCTCTTATGTTTGCACTGGTTAGAATTTGAGCCAAAAATCTTTGAACTACAATATTAGCTCGCTACTGCTTTAAAAAGGTCTAATTGTTCTTAAAATTTTAAGTATAATTTTAAATATATTGACAATATAAGTTTTTCATTTTAGAGCGTGTAGGGGGTTAATTGCCCACTATATACATAAAAGATATGAATTAAAAAAACATAGACGCTGTATAAAGTGCAAAACAAAAAATAAAATTTTATGAAAATACATTTTGATTAAACAATTTGCTCAGAAAAAAATATTTCAATTTACACGATATGTTTTGCGTATTTGATCAAATACATAAGAGTTTTTATAATTTAAAAAAAACAAGTACATACTAAATAAACCAGGAACTGAAAAAAAATATTTTTTGAGAAAAAAACAAATATTATTTGTTGAGATTTATTAATTTTTATTTTTTGCTTGCGGATAAACCTAAACTAGATATTGAACCATGTAATTAATACATTTAGTAGATATAAATACATACACACATACATACATTTATAACAAAAACATACTAAAGTTCATTCTCTTCCGCTGTTACCTTTGAGTTGTTATAACCGATTGATTTCTATATGATGGTATCGCCCTAGAAATGTTTGAGCTCCTCCAATCATCCGAATATTTTTTAGCCGGTTTAGGCTTATTTATTTTGATCATTTTGTTTTTTATTCTTTTAAAATATTTAAGTAAATTTGTTAGTTTCATATGCTTTGGTTTGTTGTTATTGTTTTGTTTGTTTGTATTATTATTAACTCAGTCAGCACTTTAATTATAAATTTGTTAAAGACAGAGGTCAATCATTTTTAATCTAAATTATTTGTTCATATTTAACTCAGGCGAATATTCAGAATTCAGTGTTTCTGGTTTGTTTGCACTTTAAGAACTGACTGCTTTGCTATATCGTAAGCCAGAATTATTAAAGAATCAAACAGTTGTAAAAAACTTACGCTTGTGTGTGCGCGAGTTACATATACAAAGTCAAGTAAAAACACTTATATAAAAAATGACACCATTGATGAGTTTATTGAAAATATAATTAGCACAAAATAAAACCAAATTAAAAAATTGTAACAGCAAACTCGTTTCCGGTTAAGAAAACAAAATTATTTTTCGGTCGCAATTCAAGGAATTGCAACCGTTTACTATTACAATAAAATAAAGTTAATTTTAAGAATAAGTAAACAAAAATTGTAAAATGCAGAATTAACAATTATTTGTATTAACAATAGGCTCTATAAAAATGGAAAAAATGAAAATAAAGTCAGTTGTTAGATATCCACAGTTGAGTAAAGTACTTGATTTTTTTAAAAACACTCTCAAGAAAAAGTTATATAAAATTGGCGCAGTCGGTACTCCTTTTTATTTTTAAAAAAAAAAAAAAAGGAGCGTGAAACGAAAAATTAGTGCAGTGACGACACACGACAAATAGGTGTACGAACCACTATAGAACAAAAACAAAAATAAAATAACTATCAAAATCTTGTGAAAGTGCAACAAACATCAGTACAAGCCACAAAGGCAAAGTAAAATTCAAAAAGTCAAAATTCGACAAGCAAGGCAAAAGAGATTCGACGAAAGAAGGATGGAACAAGAAATGGCCAATGTGGATATCGTGGAGCAGCTGGCAAGAAGGGAACAGCAGCTGGAACAACTGAGACTCGCTTATGTCGAGTTACAACAAAAACAACAGTTCCAACCACAACAACTCCAACAACAACAATTCCAACCTAATCAGCTCGAGAGAATTTATAAAAATGTGGCATACCTGCCAATATTTACTGGTATTGGAGACATAACCATAAACTCATTCCTTAGCAGCGTGGAGTATCTACTATCCAACATAGAAGACGAGGAACTAAAGAAGGAAGCTACAAAGGCTATTTTCTACCGTAACATACAAGGAGAAGCAAAAAACGTGGTCATCAATGTACAACAACCGGACAACTGGCAGATAATCAAAAGGACTTTGAAGCTGAGATACCGCCCGAACCTGGAACCTCACCAAATCTACAGGAAAATTAATGAACTTCGAGTTAACACCGTAAGTGAATTAGCTATAGAGTTACAAAATCTTAAATATAAAAATGATGAACTAAGTATCTATTATCAAGATGATCATTGTATAGATTTGTCTAACGTAGATAGCCTATTGGTTAATATAGCCAAAGAAATTACACAAGGAATACTATTAGATAAGATATACCCAGAAAGAGATCTAGGTACAATAATAGAGATAATGATGAAACGTAGATATGAAGATGAATGTATTAGGCAGGAATTTAGAAAATTTCGCGGAAATTATTCTGGTACCTTTAAACCAGCAGATAAACATAATAACTCAAACTATAATAGGAATCAGTACCAAAATAGGCAAAATGTTGACAGGGCATATCATGGTAGGGAAGAAATTAATAAGCGACAGTATCAGGATAGAAATAAATGGAACCCAAATTTTTATAGACACGAAGAACAGAACGGCTTTAATAAAAATAATAATAATAATAGTAATAATAATAATGGTAATAATAATTCTGGAAGATACAGATTTCAAAATAATGTAAGAGATGACAAATTTTCAGGACAATTTAAACAACTAGGGAACTCAAGACCAAATTCCAACCAGGTTCGTTGGAATCGTTATAGAAATAATCAACCAGAACCCATGGAAATTGACAATGTAGAAGAAAATTACGAGAATCCTCAGGGGGCAGGACACCCTAATCACAGGTTTGGCCAAAATCGCTTAAACCTGGATAGGCAAAGCCCAGAGGGACCTGAAATTAATAATACAGTTTTTTTTTACGAGGCAGCCACAGAATGCCTGCCAAAGATAAAATTAAATATTGAAAATAGGGAATACGTAGCACTAATAGATACTGGTGCTAGTCTTAGTTTAATTAGTAAGGAAATAAATGATTTTAAAATATATAAATTAAAATACCCTATAACATTTAGTACAATAACGAATAAAGATACAATAAATTATGAAATACACACGAAAAGCCCAAAACAATTTAATTTACCTAACAATGCCAGGATTCGTTGGAAGATCACTCCATTAAGAGGAAGAACTTATGATTTTATCATAGGTATCGACATATTAAACTTTTTAAATGCACAAATAGATATAGAAAAAGGACAAATAACACTAAATGGAAAGGTATCCGATTTTCTTAATAACCCATACAAGTTTAATCAAATTTACACGCTCGAAACTGGTGATCCTAAATTCGAAAGACTTCAATTAGATCATTTAAACCATGAAGAACGTAGAGAAATAATAAAATTATTAAACCGATATAACAAATTATTGTTTAGGGAAGGAGATTTATTAACTAATACAACTGAAATTCAGCATGAGATAAAAACCACTACACAACAGCAAATTTATTCAAAACTATATAGGTATCCACCTCAACACGAAGCGGAGGTAAGAAAACAGATCAGAGAAATGGAAGAGCAAGGTATAATTAGAAAAAGCCATTCAAGATATGCCAGCCCACTTATTGTCGTACCTAAGAAAACGGATAATTCAGGAGAAAAAAAGTACCGAATAGTGATAGACTATAGAAAGTTAAATGAAATAACCATAGACGATAAGTTTCCCTTGCCGAATATCGATTCGATATTAGATAAGCTAGGAAGAGCGCAGTATTTTACTACCTTGGATTTGGCAAAGGGATACCACCAGATTTTAGTAAAGAAAGAAGATAGGGAGAAAACGGCATTCGTAACACCACACGGGTTGTACGAATTTATAAGGATGCCATTTGGCCTAAAAAATGCGCCAGCCACGTTTCAAAGGCTGATGAATGAAATTTTGAGAGACTACATTAATAAAACTTGTGTCGTATATTTAGACGACATTCTAATTTTTAGTACATCCTTAACGGAGCATATCAAAGCAATAGGAGACATTTTCAAAGTTCTGGAAAGTAAGAATTTAAAAATACAAATAGACAAATGTAACTTTTTAAAAAAAGAAACAGAATTTTTGGGGCACGTTTTGACAAAGGATGGCATGAAACCAAATCCAAACAAAATTAAAACTATTCAAAATTTAGAATTACCAAAAACCGAGAGACAGATAAAAAGTTTTTTGGGACTAACTGGGTATTACCGCAAATTCGTAAAGGATTATGCGAAGGTAGCTCAGCCGATTACGAAATATTTGAAAAAAGGCACAAACATTAATACGAAAGACCCAACTTATATTGAAGCCTTCGAAAAGTTAAAAACTTTAATAAGTACACATCCTGTTTTACGTTATCCTGATTTTGAGAAACAGTTTACATTAACGACAGATGCATCCAATTACGCGATTGGTGCAGTGTTGTCACAGAAAGGGCACCCGGTGTGCTACGCTTCAAGAACATTAAACAATCACGAAAAAAACTATTCTGCGACAGACAAAGAGTTTCTGGCGATAATGTGGAGCGTCAATTATTTTAGGCCCTACATTTATGGAAGAAAATTCAAAATCTTAACTGATCACCAGCCAATCAAATATCTCCATTCCAAATACAAAGGAATAGACATGTCGCCCAGGCACCAGCGTTGGCTATTAAAATTAGGTGAATACCAGTTCGATATTGAATATCTAAAAGGGAAAGAAAACAAGGTAGCTGATTTTTTAAGCAGATTAGAAAATAGTGAGGACACTATTTCAGAAAAGGAGGGAGGTAAAGATTCTGATACTTTTTCAGTTAATAATATTGAAGATGACATAACTATGGCAACAATACACTCAGCAGAAGAAGATTTAGGTGATCATTTTTTCATAAAGGAGGAAATTGTGAATAAATATAAAACTCAAATAATTTTAACAAATAATAAAACAGAAGAATGTAAGGAAATACATGGGAAGAGAATTATTTTTATTGCAGAATGCGATTTTGAACAAATGGGAGATATTTTTAGAAGATATATTTCCAAAGGTAAAATAGGCATTTATTCAGAGTTATCAGAGCATAGTTATAATTTAGTGCAGCAAAAGTTAATTAGTATGTATTCAGGCGATAATCAAGTTAAATTCATAAAATCTACCATGAGAGCAATGGACATTGAGACAGAAGTTGAAGCCATAAAACAGATTTCCTTATATCATATTAGAGAAAGTATACACTCAGGAATAATAGAAACTTATAACAATATTAAAAATAAGATATATTACCCAAAACTTCTGGAACTAATTCAAATCGTAATAAACCAATGCGACCTCTGCCAACAAGTAAAATACGATAGACGACCTATTAAAAATAAATTTCAATTCACGGAAACACCCTCAGATACAAATCAAATTATACACACTGATACGTATGTAATTAAGGGTAATCGTTTTTTAACAACAATAGACAAATTCTCAAAGTTTGGGGCAGCTTACTCACTGAACGATAGAAATCCTATTACAATTATTGAGCAATTAGAAGAACACTTTGCAAAAATTGGTAAACCAAATAAAATTATAGCTGATAACGAATTTAAAGCAGCGCGAATTCAAGAATTTTTGAGCCAAGAAGGTATTCAACTACATTTAACAAAACCCAATAGTCATACGGGTAATGCAGATATAGAAAGGATGCATAGTTCACTAGCAGAGAAATTTAGAATTTTATATCAAACAAACAAGGAACTTCCGATAAAACAATTAATCCAAAGAGCAATAAGAAACTACAACGATCGTTATCACTCAAGCACCCAATATACACCGAATGAAGTTCAATATGGAAAAATAGAAAAAGAAAAAGTTAGGGAGAATCTAGAAAGTAACAAAAGAAAGGTTATACAAAGGCTAAATAAAACCAGAGAAGAATACAATGAAATTAGAGAAGAGGGATATATTAAGAATTATAAAGCAGTCAGACATAAGGAACAACCAAAATATAAGAAAGAAAAACTAGAAAAAGTACATCCAAACAATATTAAAAGACCGTATAAATTCTCGGACATTAACAATGAAGACGATGACATTGATTTCGAATACTTGTCTCAACGTTTAAAGGAAATTAAAACAAGAAACAAAAACACTGTAGAAACTCAATCAAACCAAGAATTAAATATTACTTAAATTAAAATTTTCAGATAATAATTATGATACTGGCTCTGGCAACATGGACACAACCGAGTAAGGGTACAATGACTATAACCGAACTAGTAGACCAATCAGGATTTGTTGACCTACAAATAAGAGACCAGGAGATAGTAAAGGACAGTGACATAGTACTACACATAATTGACCTTAAACAAATAGAAAATATTATTAACGAAATGACGGACAACATTATATTAGCGAAAACAAGTAACAAGGACATACTACAAACCGAATTATTGGAAGCAAGGAATAAATTACTAACTTTAATACCAACAGAAAAAAGACAAAAACGAGGACTTATAAATGCAATAGGTACTGTAGCTAAATGGACAATCGGAACAATGGATGATGAAGACAGACAAACGATACAAAAACATTTATCACAGACTGACAAGACACTAGATGAACAGGTACACATAAACAATCACTTTAATTTAGCGATAAATCAAATAAGAAATATTGTAAAAGACGATAGGAAAGAAATTGAAAAAGCTTTTAATACTATAAATAAAATTGTAGATGAAGAATATCAACAACACATGTATTTACAACAAATGACAAAAATCCAATTAATAAAAAGCAAAATAGAACAAATTCAAGACAATGTAATTTCAGCCAAATACGGGTTAGTTCACCCAAATATTTTGACAAATCACGAAATTGAAAAATATAATATTGACTTTAATAAATTAAAATATTTGCAATTAGGAACAGCAACTTGTAATAATACTTATCTAATATTAAGCCTTAGAATACCAAAATTGTTCATACAAGTAAAAATAAGAAAAATTATACCATTACCGGATAAAAATCACAAAGAAATAGAATCTAGAATAGAAGAAGTCTTCACACATAAAAATAAAACTATGCAATTTAAAGAAAGTAAATATCTAAGACAATTGAAACCCAGTAACCATTGTATATTAACAAAAAACTGTAAACTAATAACAAACAGAGCATTAGAACTCATAACGCTGGATGATAAAACAATCTTGATTAAAAACGCAATAAATTTGTTTGTAAATACTACATGTAATAAAAATAATACTATTCTAAATGGAAATTATGTAATTCAATTTAACAATTGTTCTATAAAAATTAATGATTACTATTATTCTAATTTAATTGAAAAAATTGAAGGAAATATTATGAGTTTGCGATACAACGATATAAAGAATTTTACAGAAAAACTTACGTTCGAACAATTAGATGAAAAAAATGAATTAAATTTTAAAAATATTTCTAATTTGAAAATCCACAATAAAGTAATATACGGATGTAACTTCTTTCTAATACTTACAATAATATTAATAATTATATTTTGGAGAACAAAGTTAAAATATATTAAAATAAATTTAAACAAAAGAATTCAGGAGAATTCTAATCTAAAGGGGGGAGAAGTTACATATACAAAGTCAAGTAAAAACACTTATATAAAAAATGACACCATTGATGAGTTTATTGAAAATATAATTAGCACAAAATAAAACCAAATTAAAAAATTGTAACAGCAAACTCGTTTCCGGTTAAGAAAACAAAATTATTTTTCGGTCGCAATTCAAGGAATTGCAACCGTTTACTATTACAATAAAATAAAGTCAATTTTAAGAATAAGTAAACAAAAATTGTAAAATGCAGAATTAACAATTATTTGTATTAACAATAGGCTCTATAAAAATGGAAAAAATGAAAATAAAGTCAGTTGTTAGATATCCACAGTTGAGTAAAGTACTTGATTTTTTTAAAAACACTCTCAAGAAAAAGTTATATAAAATTCGCGTGCCACTAAAAATAAATTTACATACATACATATGCATATAATTTAACCTTTACGACCGTAGGAAGTGTTTGTGCTTAATTTGTATTATGCAAAAAAAAAAATTGGACTTAGAATGGGGGATTGACTTCCATATATGGGAGATGTTTGTTCATCTACCAATATTAACCTTTAAAACATATATGACTGACTGACTGATTATATATCATGCCGCATAAACACACTGGGACTGAAAGTCCATGGTCGCAATGCGTTGTGGCTTTTTGAACTGTTTGCACGTTGTTGCGTTTCAAGTTACATGCAATGCTTTGACGCGTAGAATTTTTTGTTTTTTTACACTACAATAGTAAAACAAAAAAAAAAAAATTGCACTCCATTAAAGTTAATCGATAGCTTAAGAAATAATATAAAACTTTCCCCCCATTAGTCAAAATAGCTGGTCTGTTGGCTTGACGCTTTATGACGCATGCAAAAGTAGCCCTACTCTTTGCGTGCGTTGCGTCAAATGACGTCAACGCGTCATGCTCTAAAACTTGCCGTATTGAAAAACACACATTCAACTTTTTTCACAAACACGTATAAAGCGAGAACGCATTAAAAGCGTATTATGGACATTCAGCTTAAGCTGGAGACTTGAAATTAGAGGTGAGCATATGTAAGGATTTTTTTGAGTCACGCGTGATTCTAGCGTGTTAGTGAACATAAAAAATAAATCACTTGCGAATATTTAAGCGTAATTTAAAAAAAATAATGTTTATGCATAAGTTGGGTGTAATTACATATGTAAATCACTTACGAACTTTGTATATCTAGGAAGCTGTAATAGTTATTCACTAAAAACCTCTTACAAACTACTTCCCGTATGATACGAATCTTTTGGTAAAAAAATAGGTGAATAGAAGTAGGGACAGAAGTATTGTCCGTACATTAATCATTTAAAAAAACTTCGATACGCAATATCTCGGAAACTATAACAGCTATCGACTTCAAATTTAGTACAAAAAGTAATTTTACAACAATGCATACATTTTGAAATAAAAATTGTTTGATTAGGAGCAGAGAGGGCAGAAGGTCCAATACACATGAACGATGTCAATAAAATTTTGATTCAAACTGTCTCGGAAACAGTCAGAGCTATTGACCTCAAGGCTTTTAAAAGGTATTTATATAATGATTGTTTTTAATTAAAAGAAAAATTTTTTGGATAGGAGCCTCGGAAGTAGCATCGGCCAAACAATTTTTACTATAACTATAATCGATTAGTTATCGACTTTAAACCCGCCATAAATTAGTTAAAAATATTATTTAAGTTTCGAATACTTGTGAAGTGCGAAGGATATTTAAGATTCGGCATCTTACAGGGTGTCTGGTGGAAAATTCATGTTTTTAAATACAATTATTTCAAAAAGTAGTAAACGGTGTGAAGGTAGGGTGGCGCCGTTGAATTTTAGATTGTGTGGATTTGTCAGTCACGATGTCGCAATGGTCGAGTGAGCATCGCGCATTAGCTGTGGAGACAATTTTGAGAGTAACATTTCTTACGTAATTGCTTGTCGACAATTTTGTTTAAAGTTCGGTATTCGGCGAATATGTGATGTACTAGGTGTAAATTTAATTCGTTCGAGGGTGCAAAGATTCAGCGCAACTGTTTCAGCTATGAAAGCCCCACGGCCAGGGCCCAGTCGATTTTCAAGGACTCCCGAAAACAATGAACTGGTTGGGAGCAGCTTATGTGAAAATACACCACCTTCAATACGGAAAAGATCAGTCTCTCTGGGACTCCCAAGAGCAATTATTCATGAAATTTAAAAAACCATCTGAAGTTCCATCCTTTTAAAATTCAAACCGTTTAAGAACTGAAAGAAAGTGACTTTGAGTCAGCTTATACATATTATATATAACTAAATATTCTTTTTATTTTTTTCCCCGAAATCTTTTGGATGCGCCATGAAGCAAATATATAACATATCTATTTTGTATAGTAAAATAACGATTGGTTAAAGAAAAACAAAAATTTATAAGTTTTTATTAACATGTTTCCGTGAAATATCGTTAGAAAAAACACCTTCGTGTGTTTTAAAAAATTCTTTTCGTGAGCATTAGTGATTGTGAATAAATTAAGCTTCTTCGTGCGTGAGCGTGAGTGAATTAATTTTTTTCTTAGTGAGCCAAAAAGTACTCACGTGCACACATCTACCTTACAAAAAGTTGTAAACCAAAACAAACAACGAAAACCCCGGGAAAACACTGTTTTGAACAAACTGTCAGAATCATATCATTATTATATGAGACTTTTTGTGAACGCACTTAGTTGGTATTAGGTTTTAACTGAAAAACTGAATTTTGTACTTAAATATTTATAATGTTAATTATTGATTGAAAAACTCGCCATTAGAATAAAAGAAATTGGCATACTTTTGTCCCCCTTTTTTTATCTTTCTTATATAAACTCAAGACATTTGCATGTAAATTGCGCCGTATGAACCTTATCTTAAAAAAAACAGTTTTTTCCTTATAAACCTTCATGTAATTATTCACAAAAAAAAACCAAAAACCAAAACATTATAATCTTTTTAATTATTCACTCCTGTAAAGATTTTAAAATGCATTAACGATTGATAAGAAATCTTTTATGAAAGCAAAAACAATAAACAAAATGTAAATTACAAATTGCATATAAAATGTTTTTTTTTGTCTTGCTAAACATTAGGGGATTCCCTAAAGTGTATATAACTTGATTATGATTTAATGAACCGTTTAAATGGGAGCTACTCCTTTTTTACCCCCACTCAAAAAATTTTTTCTTTACACACAAAAAATTATCTAAGAAAACTTTACTGAAATCAAGCCATAGCGGTGTCAAAAGTACGGTGAGTACGGTTTTTCTTAAATCAAGTACGAAGCTTCTTACTCCAAGTAAAATTTTTCAAGTACAAATTTCTTACTTTAAGCCACAATTAAGCCATAATTAAAACATTAAGTCATACAAATCGTTAATTTGTATGGAAGCTTTCCCTTTTTTTGCCCCCACTCAAAAATTTTTTTCTTTCAAGCGTAGGCCTTGTCCAATTACTTTTTGTGGAGCATTTGATGTCAATAGCTGTTATAGTTTCCGAGATATAGCGTATCGAAAATTTCATTAAAATCGTTAACTTGTATGGGAGCTACCCTTTTTCTTGCCCCCACTCAAAAATTTTTTTCTTTTAAGCGTAGGCCTTGTTGTCCAATTGCTTTCTGTAGAACATTTGATTTCGATATCTATTACAGTTTCCAAAATATAGCTTATCGAAAATTTCATACAAATCGTTAATTTGTTTTTACCAGAGTACAAATTTTCTCAAGAGTGAGCGATAAAAAAACACCATTCATGAAAAATCTCGAGAGCGAAAAATCCTAAAAAAAATTTTTTCTTCTCACGCTCATAAAAGAGCGTGAAAAAATTTTTGCCAACCCTCACTCACTTATGAGAAGTTTGTCGTTTTTTTTTCACGCTCACAAATCACAAATGAAAAATAAAAACCAAATTTTATTTCTCACTCACAAATGAATGAGAAATTTCTTCTTTTCACTTTCAATTCATTCTTTTATGAGTGCGAGTGTTGCTTTAATATTTTTCACGCTTTGCCGGAAAATAATTTTTTAAGCGTGTGAAATTTGTACTCCCAATAAGAGTAAAAAAATTCTTGAATTTACATAAATTTTTTTTATTTTGCTGCTTGTATATATTTATATGTTGTTAAATTTAAAAAATACTACACATTTATATTTTAATCAGTCTTTTGAGTATATTTTAAATTAAGTGACTTTTAATGCTATTGGAAAAAAAGAAAAATATTTTTAAATAAAATAACAACCACAAATTTATAATAAAAATTACGTTTGTTTCCCAGAGTAAGGCAAAAACGCTATTTTAAAAAAATTGCGTTACTTCATTTTTATACTGAGGAATCGATATGTAGATTTATAAACAATAATAAATAAATATTAACATAAAGGATTAGTTTTAGCAGTATTTATTGTGAAAAAGTCATATTTATAAAAAATTGTTTTTGTTAAGAAAATTAAATAATACATTATATTTTATGTTGTGAGTTTTTAGAAATTTTATAGTCTTTACTGACACAAATTTTCATAGCAATCTTCAAAAATATTTTTGAGCTGTTTTCCTAAATTTTTAATTGACGTTTTCTGATAAAAAAAAAGTATTTCTTGTGTTTTGTGTTCAAGGTCCTAACTGTTTTTTTTTTAATTTACCTTACTTTTGCAAATAGAACTCCTTCAAACTCTTAGGTTCTATTTAATTGACCTGAAAGATAAAGTTTCAAATTGTTGTACATAAAAAGATTTGCGGGTGTATTGTATAATAACCACCACAATTTTTTGTAACAATATACCCAATACCTAAAAGGATGACGGACAGGCAGGTATAAAATACCTTTCAAATTAGTGGAAAATCCCAAACAAAATGAAATGATGAAAAATTATCTCTAATGGTGGTAAAGCGGAATGCAATTTTTTCCAATCCTTTTAAAATTTGCATGAGTGTGTGTAACAGCTCTATTTTTTTTCTTTGCAATATAAACATTAAATATTTGTAAAAGAACCTTATATGGATTTTAAATAGCGTGAAGTGAATAACAATCAATGCCTAAAAGACACTTTAATTTTGAAAAATATGTGTTGTACGATGCATCTTCAAAAAAAGTATTTGCTTAATAGAATCGTGCAAAAAAGAACTTAGTGAGAAAGTGAAGGGAAATATCAAAAGACATTACAAACTACTTCGCAAACAAGATATACAAAGCAATGATGAAACCTAACCTAACCGCATATTTTTATTACTAAAACCATTAAATCGGATTCATTGAAAAATTTAAATGAAATGAAGTTAAATAAATGCAAATATTTTATTATGAAAGCAAGAAAATTAAAAAAGTAGTTAAGAACCACAACGTATAACAGTTTTTAATTTATTAAAAACATGTTTAAAAAAAAAAATTATTCCTACTTTTTTTAAGCATTTCAAAAATTATGCGACAAAATTTTACATATGGCAGCACCAGTAACATGACCAAAAAATTTTATGTGTACAAATTTATGAATGCTTCGCGAAAAAATTCATTTATGATTTCTCACTTATGAGAAGTACTCGAATTTGATGCTTTTCATTTATTCACGTGAAAAAAAAGTAAATTTTTCTTTTCACTTATGACTGGTGAAAAAAAAATTTTTTTTTCTCACTCGAGAGTGAGAAGGCACAAAATGTTTTTTAAAAACTCATTCATTAATGAAAAATTGCTGCAATAAACACAGCGCTCACACTCGCATTCACGAATGAGAAGTGAGTGAGCAATTTCGAACTCTGGTTTTTACCCCCACTCAAAAAAATTGTTTCTTTAGAGCGTAGCCCTTGATGTCTAATTACTTTCTGTAGAACACTTGGTTTCGATATCTGTTATAGTTTCTGAGATATAGCGTATCGAAAATTTAATAAAAATTGTTAATTTAAATAAATAAGTCTATTTTTTTAAGCTTTAGGTCTAGTTTTATGTTTGTTTTTTTTGCAAAATTTCCGAGATATAGCGTATCGAAAATTTCATACAAATCGTTAATTTGTATGGGAGCTACCCCTTTTTTTGCCCCCACTCAAAAATTTTTTCTTTAAAGCGTAGGTCTTGTTGTACATTTACTTTCTGTAGAACATTTGAAGTCGATAGTTGTTATAGTTTGCGAGATATAGCGCATAAAATATTTCATCAAATTTGTGCAGTTGTAGAAAAAATACCACTTCCCCTGATCCTATCCTACTCTAAGAGAGTCTGTGAAAGTTTTGTGGCAAGAGTGACTATGTTTACTGAGATATATAGGGATATATGGACGGATTTTGTCCTTTAAAAATGTGGGTTGTTTTGGGTTTTCGCTTATATCTCAATCAATAGTGAACCGATTTTGCTGGTTTTAAGTAGCGATTGTTAGCGGGATATTTCCAATAGTTTGACACCATTAACTGGTCTGTATCTTTTTATTTGACTCCGGGGGGTCGCAAATGGATAATAAAGAAATTACAAACGGAATGACAAACTGATATATACCATTATCACTATGTGAAGGGTATAAATATTAACAAATAAAAACAGACATGTTATTACATTATACAAATGAGTCTTAGTTGTGAAACTCAGATGATAACTCAGGTAGTGTAAATATAGCTTTAACATTTTTATAAAAACAACAAGTTTCTTTTTTTTTGATTGTTGAAATAATCCCGACCAGACTTGATTTAAGAAAATCTAAGTACGGATCGTACTTTTAAATTTCTAGTACGATTTTGGAATAATTCAAGCAAAAAATTCTTTATTTTAGAACGTATTTTTTCTTTCGGTGTGGTTTTAAGGAAATCCAGGGAGCCAAACTCATATTAATTCGTTTGAAGGCAATAAATCCATTATTTATCATATATACTTTTTTAAAATATCAGAATCCGCTTTAAGGAAATTGGTGAAATTTTAAATTTAGTTCGTATGACTAAGGAAACCGAGAAGTGAACACCCTATTTAATATATTACTAAGTTAAGCTACACATCTAAATAAACAATGATTAGGCATCTTATCAATGAATACAATTTTTAATAATTTGAAGATTGACAAGCAACTCAAAATATATATTAAAGAAAAGTGTATACATAATTATAATTCACTTGACGTTTATATTTGGTTTAATAAAGTGCTACTTATTAGAATAACTTGATATCTCGGAATTATTGAATTTACTATAGTGAAATTAGAACTTTTTTATTGTCTTTTGAAAAGAATCTCTGGGAGTGAAAAAATAAATATTTACAAAATAAAATGGTAATTGAGGAATGGAAAAAATGTAGCATTGCTACAAAATTTCCCACTTATAGAAATTCAAGTTTAGTTACTACCACAAGGTAATAATCCATAAGCTAAAAATGCTGTGAAAAATGTTAAAAAATTAAAAAAAAAATTTTATAGTTGGATTGAAGGCAAACGGCAGGATGACGAGGCTGAAGGTCTGTGGCGTATATACGATTGTATTTATGACTTTACCGAATTTATTAATAAGCATCCGGGTGGCCCTTTTTGGATACGAGAAACAAAAGGACTTGACATAACTGAGGCGTTTGAAGCACATCACTTGACAACAGCACCAGCAAAAATGATTGAAAAATATAAAGTGCGTGAAGCGTCCAAGCCGAGAATATACACGCTGACGTTGCAAGAAAACGGCTTTTATAAGACCTTGAAGAAAAGGGTTGCCGAAAAGCTGAAAAGGATTAACAACTCACCGAAGAGAGCGACAGATGTAAGTTACCCACTTAAGTATTATGCTTTTGTGCAGATTTTTGTTTGACGATAAGTCGATATTCATACATTGATTATCTTAATGTAAAGAGCTAGTAGTATCACGTGACTCAGTAAAACACTAACAACTGTCAACATCAGAACTAAAAGGGTTGAAAAACGACCCGCGGATGAAGTGGTCTGCTTCCAACAATTGGAAATAAATCTGTAGTTTCTATGCAATTCCGCATGACTAGAACAAGTGCACCAGAGCTAAAGTTTTAAGGGTTGAGTCTGCTCTTCAAAATGTGGCAGTCTCATAAGGTCTCAAAATAGGTCATCTTGGAAACTTTTATACATGACTTAAAAACAATTTTAAAACTGGAAGATTCTCCCAACTGAGGACTAAGAAACCTCGTGACATGTATGTTAAGGCCACATTTTACAATTTTAGACAAATCTCTCTTTACTTTTGCTAATAGCAACACCAGTTCTCTTTTCATTTCCAAGATTTATTTAACTAAGGACAAAAACTAAAGTAGCCTTTAAGGAAAAATATTGAAAAAAGCGCAAATAAATTGAAAGTTGTACGCAGTCAAACTTAAAAATTTTAAAATATTAAATTTTTCATCGTTCTAAAGATATATATGTATGTATATCACTCACATTGTACTTTTATAAAAGTTTCCTGAAGTGTATTACAACAACAAAATAATTAAAAAGTTTGGACAATATACAATGGGGCAGGATTGAATTTTTTGGATAAAATTCAGATAGTACCATTGCCCTAAAATTTCACATGAATGTAGCTAAGGGGTATATAAGTTTAGGCTTTGAGTAAAACCGCTACCTTTAGCTCAGAGACGGCGCTATAAAGTCGCAAAAGGAGGTACCTTGGACATAAAAAATTTCGCAACGTTACCATTTTTTGTTCCGCATCTGGGTTTTAAAATTTGTTGCATACTTAAAGCCCGCATAAAGCTCTCAAAAAAACGTACTTACATGTGCTACTTTACTTAAATAATAAGGAAGTTATGACCTTTTAAAAACTTATATTTCGAAATTTGCAAAACCTTGGCCCAATTTTTTTTTTGAATGGTCGTATTACATACTTAGCTGATTTTCCTGAAATTCCTTATGCTAAATAGGCAAAAAAATAGTAAGAGGACACAAATATTTTACCAGCTTAAAAAAAATTGAGTTTAAAGAATTTGCACTTGCATTTCAAGTTGCGACTAAAAATCGGAACCCGAAATCGGAAGCTTCAATTTATATTAAAATGTTTGTTAAGATATTTCGGGATTTCAGAGAAAAATAGGTAAACTCAAAATTTTGTTATAAAATAAATAAAATTTTCTAGGACCCAGGACAAACTATATCTGTTAAGGTGATGTCTTTCCGAAAAATATAAAGCAATCTAAAAGAAACCCCTTATTTAAAGCTTTATATTGTTGAACATAAGACAGAAATTAAGCTATTTTTGCTTTTGTTAAAAAGAAAATTGCATTTTTCTACGTAAGAAATGAAATGTTTTTATCATCTGACCCAAAACTTTCCAGAAATCTGGAGATATTTTTGGACTTGGTCAAACTATTGGTTTTTTGGAAAATCTAAAATATATTGTTTGCTGCAAAATGTTTATTATCTAAGATATGTATTTAAACGGAATAACAGCAAAATTAAACTGAAAACATTTTTAAATCAAATTAAAACAAATCCTACAATTCCCAAAAACCTTTACGAAAATCCCAGAACTTTCTTTCTTGTGTTTTTACCACAATGCCCACAATTGGTCTAGTGCTGGTTAAATACCTCAGCAAATATTTAAATGTATATTGGAGCATTTAAATGTATATTGGAGCTTTCAATTTTGGGTTCTGATTTTTAATCGAAACTTTGGAGTTTCAGAGCATATTCGGTAAGCTCCAATATAAAAAAAAATCGGTCCAATTTCGTAGGACCCAGGCATTTCTTTAATTTGGAAAAACTAAACCAAGTTTTTGACCAAGTTTTAAATTTAAATTCTTACTTATTTTTGAAGTAAAGTAGCACATGTAAGCATGTTTTTTTAAGAACTTCATACTGGCTTACAGTATGAAAAAAACTCATGAATTGTTTATGTCCGAGGTACCGCCTTTTGCGACAATATAGCGCGACCACTTTGGTGGTGGTTTTACTTTAATACTTCTCTGCTATATCAATGTGAAATTTTATGGCAATCAGACTAGCCGTTTAGAAATTGTCGAATTATTCCCAAACAATTTCCATTCGGTCCCACTGTGCATAGTGGGAGTTAGAGCCTACTGGATCAAGCCTATTTAGGCGTAAATTTCAATTTTAAAACTAGTAGGTGGATATCGGAAACACAAAACATTTGCTTACAGCGTGATATGTTTTTAATTTTTAATAAAAGTCAAATATCGCACCTTGAAAATGTAAGTTGGGCGAAGACGACAAAACATTTCCCAAACTCCCATTTTTTTTTTTGTTGAAATTCAGTGATTTTGGTTAAAACCCCGTCATTAGATATATTGCATTATTACAACAAATTATGTTTATTAACTACGAAATTAGATACATATACGACTGGTAAATTCTATGATACATCCCCCATACAAATTTCCTTCCAGAATAAGAATTTTTGCTCATAACTTTTCACTTGCTAATAGTATTATACCATCAACTACTTAAGTGCATATAAATATGTTAAAGATAATTTGAGGAAACTTCCTTAAATAAAATTTGTATTGCTTTTTGTTGTTTTTTTTGTTTAAGAATTTCTGCCCTTGAAAATGTTTCTAAATCTTTAAATCACTCTTTTTATACCCTTTACATTAGTGATGAGGGCATATTCAAGTTTGCCATTTCTTTTGTTATTTCCTAAATATCTATTTGCGACCCCATAAAGTATATATTTTCTTGATCCCTATAGATAGAAAAGTTGAGTTAGTAGTGTCCGTCTGTCCGTTAATCTGTTGAAATCAAGATTCTAAAGCCCCTCGGACCTGTTCTGTTTGTGGCAACCACGACTGCCTCTGTCAATTTCTTTAAAATTTGTACATAAAAACCTCTACAATTGCCCCTACACGGGTGCAATGTAAGACCGATTCCCGTAACTTTTCCTCGCGAACATTTTTGTGGAACATACTTACCCCCTATCTCCGCCCCTAAAAGGTTTGCCATACAAAGTTTATTTTTCTTTTCAAATCGCTCCCACAGATTCCAGGGGGCTCCTACAGAGGTCAATTGTAAAATGGAACCCAATTAATTTTTCCACCCCCCTAAAAGGGGTTTCATGCAAAATTTACAAAAATAGGGTAAAACCCCTACAACTTCCCCGTAGTCACCCTTATAGGAATAAAATATATTATAGACCCACCCCATTAGTTTTCCCTCCCAAACATATTCCTAGAGCATACTTACCCCCTATTACCATTACGTAAGGGAGCTGCCATACAAAATTTACAAAATTGATATAAAAACCCCTACAGCTTCTCCAGAGTCACCCTTAGAGTAATAAAATGTACCACAGGCCATTAGTTTCCCCTCCCAAACATATTCCTAGAACATATTTGCCCACTATCTCCATCGCCTAAGGGGCTCCCATACATAGTTTGGGAAATTGTAAAAAATCCCCCTTACATCTGCCAGGTTGCCCGGGGATGGGTAACCCCCTACCGTCACCCCCTAAGGCATTTGCCATACAAATTTTGAAAAAATTTCGGTAAAAACACTAACACTTTGTAAAGGGTATATAGGATTCGGCACAACCGAATATAGTGCTCTTACCTGTTTATATTAAATTTTTTGGTATGCAATACAATAGCTAAAAAACGATTACATATACAGTGGTGGACAAAACTATTTACAAAGCAATTTAAAATTTGCTAGAAAGACCCTGTGTGAAGGGTGTTCTTAAGCATTCGCTTTTTGCTACGTTTTTTTTAACCGATTTAAACTTATAAATATATTTTTTCTAGGCTATTCATTTAAGTTTATTTCTAAGTACGTTTATCTGCTCCATGGCAAGTGCAAAGTTCGATAGTTTATTATGCACGGCATTGGCGGCGACTGCTCTAGTGTGGACGACTGTGTCAGCTCACAACTACTTTCACAAGCGAGACAATTGGCAAATGTATACATTTAATTTGAGCATGCTAAACTTTTCGTCATGGCGTATTTCGCATGCCTTATCGCATCATATATATCCGAATTCATATATTGATCTTGAGCTATCAATGTTTGAGCCTCTGCTGTGCTGGATACCAAATCCTTATATAAAAAGTAAAATGATGCGTTATGTATCTTGGATAACTGAACCGATATCATACTTAATAGCATTACCCTTACAAATGCTGACAAGGTAATTATTAAATGTTGATTCAAGATAATATAAATGTAAAAAACATCATTATTTACAATTTCAGAATCTTTTATTCCTTGAGTAGAAGTAATTGCATGTATTGGCATGATGTAATCTGTCTGTCTTTACCGATATCCATGTATTTATGCTCGAGTTGTTCTATGTTTTGGTGTTTGCGTCAATGGTTTCTTATAACGGCACTAGCAAGTTTTGCCTTCTGTGTAATTGGTTTGAATGCAGCTCATCACGATCCAAAGATCTATCATGAAGGTGATACCATTCGTGAGGATCGTGACTGGGGTCTTTATCAAGTTGACACTATTATAGATCGTGGCGATATTAAAGGTTCACAGTTTTTAGTCTTGACGCATTTTGGTGACCATGCGTTGCATCATTTATTTCCAACATTAGATCATGGCATATTACCTCAATTGTATCCGATACTTTACAAAACTTTGGAAGAGTTCAAGGGTGAATTAAGGGAATGTACTCATTTGGAGCACTTAATTGGCCAACACAAGCAATTGCTGAGAATTAAAGCAAATCCTAAGCCTCCTGGATCTAAGTAGTTGTACAAATAATATTTTAATTTGATCTTAATATTAATATTGACATTAACGTTTTTATACTAATAATGTAAATATGTAATTATCAAGTTGGCATGTATGGACAAAAGGAAATATTTAAATAAATTTTTACGCCCATAGCTACATAGTTGAAAGCCAAAACCAACAAATGGGTGTGCGCTTTCTGAAATGGCATTCCATTATAGTATCGACAGAACAGTGAGACACATCCCACCTTAAGAAGGTGCTCGAGTAAATCGAGAGAGTTTAATACCCCAACGTCACCGATAACTGCCTTCAACCGTTCTTGTACGCGGTCAATTGGCTTCAAAATAGACTATTTAGCACCAGCCCATACATGAGAGCTTTATTAGACTTTCCGTTGGGTATAGGGGGCATAAATGTTGAGGAGATCATATGGCGTAAAATAATTCCTAAACTGTTTTACAAAACCGTAACGCGAGGATATTTCTTCCAACACAAGAAAAACGTTTTCCCTCCAAGGAACATTGCACTAGATTTTCATGCCCAGAGCATCAAGAGTTTCTGTCTACCCTAAATTTATACCATCCAATAGTATAGACGATGTAGCATAGTCTACTCTGCGTTTCTGTGTCAAAAAAAAACTTTGGGTACAAGCATTAGATTACTGTTAGGCGCTGGGCCTGCAGCCATATGAGTATGAATAGAATATGCTGCAGTCGTTTTGCGTTTGGGAAAGTGCAAGTCTAAAAATTTAAAAACTTAAACAAAATTAAAAAAAATCTAATATTCCCTCGTCAAAATATCAAAAAGCAGCCAAAATTTCGCAGAGAAAAAGAAAAGAAGAAACAAACTTGACGAGTACGGTCAAGTAAGTATGTGCCCACTTGTATTCTTTTTTCCCGTTCCTCCCAAAAGATCAACACTTACCGACACGGATTTGATGTGTGCCAATCTAGTCATAGTGTAACCTGTGTTACAGAGCACAGGCAAAGGCAAACCTACAATCGCACAGAATAATTATATAACAATTGCAAATCAAATCTATGAAGTTTTCTCTGTCACTCCATTGTAAGGTGCCACATAATTCCAAAACACATTTAGCCTCATAAATTCCTAAAAAATAATTATGTATATTTAAACACAATAAGTAGCAAGTATTTTTTAAATCCGTAGTCGGTATTTGCATTAAAATCAACTTAACTCTTACTCACAAAAATCACATTAACTTATATAAAAATAGTTATGTACATACATAATCATAAAATATAGAATTTTATTGGGCAAGTCAAGAAGATGATATCGGCCAAATGGGCGCCGTCACAATTGATTGCTATACGGGCTCGTTTTATGTCATTTTTTATCACTTTGGCGAGAATTTCGGTCCACAGATTCTCGCACTCCTGTTGAATGTTGCCTTTGAGGGCTTCCAGGGACTCGGGCTTGTTTACGTAAACACGGAACTTCAAAAACCCAACAAAAAAAGTCTGGAACGGTTAAGTCAGGCGATCTTGCGGGCCAATGTAAATCGCCAAAACGAGAAATGAGGCGACCCGGGAACGCCGCCTTTACAATATCGGTTGTGGCTTGCGCAATATGTAAGGTTGCTCCATCCTGCTGCTATTAAGTGTCCTTCAGTCCTAATGTAATGGCTCCTCGTGCATTATTGGTGGATTTTCGAGGCCCTGGAAGCAAGAGTTTTGCTTGTTTAAATACCCGCTGAGGTGGAAATGAGCCTTTTCTCTCATTATGATTTTGGTCGAAAAATCGCCCACTGCGGCCTCGAGATTGGAGATGGCTTGGGGCTTGGTGGTCGACAGTCAGCAGGTGATGCACGGAATGGACTTTGTACGGGAGCATGCATAGGTCTTTGGCCAAAATTCGCCTTAGGGACGATCGGCTGATGGTTAATTGCGAGGTACGACGTCTGGTCAATGTTTCCGACGACAGCTTGACATCATCGCCAACAGCGGCGTTATTCTCGGCAGAATGTGCACTCCGGGGTCGGCCACTCTTGGCAACGTCTCGTGTGGTCCCATACTCTTCAAGTTAGGTGGCAAACGGCGCAATGTTTTCGCAGTCGGTACCAGACGACCGAGGAATCGGCAAAGGAATTCGCGCTGCTCCAACATCACAGACAAATTGTTACGCAAAAAAATAGACACGATTATTCCGCGTTCTTAGAGAGTGTATCGCTCCATGGCTTGTTAGCTTGTATTCAACATCTGTCTAGTGTCTATCTCCTCCCACTCGCCTTTTGATTTTCTTTTTTTCCGTCGGAAATGACCTTACTTCTCCTTCTTTTTTCTGCCAATGTCTTTCCCGCGAACTACGTGTGGCTGATGACTACAAAAATTCAGTTGCTTTGCGACACTCCTCGTCTTAACATCCGTTTCTTGAGAGGCTTTTGAGGGCAAGGTTTTTGCAACATTTTCAATGAAGTTGGGAACATGCTGACAGTTGGACCAGGTACCAAGTTCACTTGGATAATTAGCATAATCAAGTGGTGCACACGGGGGAAATTTGGTTTTGCTCGCAGCTTGTGCGTTGCGCATAGTTATCATCCGCGTTTGTGCTTTGGCTTTGACAATGTAATTATGCAAGCCGACGTTACCCAGCAAAAACTGACATTGCTTCGTAATAAGTTCAAATTCATAAAACTCTTACTCATTAGCGATTTTACCCATTATTTTAATATAGCGATAACATTGGAGGCAAGTATTTACCATGCTCGCTCTATTGGCATTAAAACAATATTTTTCTGGGGACCCCAGTTACTCATTGTTGCATTTAAAGTTTTTTTCTTTGATATTTTGGTAAAAACTGGCTTAAAATATTAAATTAGAATAAGTTAAGAAATTGTCAAACTGAAACTATCTGCCTAAATTTTAGATAAGAAATAACTCATTATCTAACAACTGCAAAGTAATACAGACGGTACGCAATAGTAGTTGAAAAGTAAGAAATTTTTCATGCCTATTCACTTCCAAGCTTTTGCTGGGTAGCTCCACAGATCATTCGTACATCTAACACGTTTAAAGAATATCAGCCATTTACAACAAAACAATCGATTTAATTTCGGCCAATATAAATATCGCCATATTTCGAACTGCGGGGCAAAGGAGATCAGTCTCATGCCATTATCAATTGTATGGTCCTAGAGACTATACTTTTCAACTGTAGAATATATTTTTGCGTGGTAATCACCTTGGATGATTGCATTTGACTTGGACTCATGTACTACTTTTACCACACACAAAAAATTATCTAAGAAAACTTGACTTAAATCAAGCCATAGCGGTGTCAAAAGTACGGTGAGTACGGTTTTTCTTAAATCAAGTACGAAATTTCTTACTCCAAGTAAAATTTTTCAAGTACGAATTTCTTACTTTTAGCCACAAAGCCAAAAAAGGATTGATTTAAGTTCGGAACCGTACTTGATGTAAGCGTGAAAAAAGATTGATTTAAGCCGTAAACGGGTTTATTTCGAAAATGAAATGTAATTTTTTTGAGTTATGGAGCTTTATTGAAGAAGAAGAATTTTATATTTTATTTTTTTTTATTTAATTTTTTGTAATTACCGAAGCTGAGATTTGAACCACGGATTTCTGCACTGCAGCACAAGCGCGTTACCTCTAGGCCACCAAGACACTTTGTTTTCAAATGTAAAATAATATATTAAAACAAAAAGTTTTTTTCTTCTTGATTTGTTGAAGCAATCCGAATAGGCTTGATTTAAGAAAATGTAAGTAAGAATCGTACTTAAAAAGATTTTGGACAAATTCAAGAATAAAATTCTTGATTTTAGAAAGCGAATTTTCTTTCTGTGCATTTGCATTAATACCCTTGCTGCAAAGGGCGTCCTAGCCCAGCTGCGTAAATCGCTTCCGGTGTTCGTAAACATTGGGGCGTCTGTTTTCCATTTTTTTGTTTTTAATGGGAATAATTGTTTCCTGGGAACGGTTCCCAGTCAACTGCTCTGGCCCATTTTATAATTGAAGAACTTGTAACAGCTATGTACATGAGTGTTACCTCGGGCCGGTATGTTTTTACTTAAGGGAAAGGATGGTTGAAATTAATACTTGTTTTTGGCATGTTGAAGCCGATCAAAGCTGTTGATTGGTACCCAATACTCCCTATATCACCCAGTTGTCAACTGCTCTGGCCCATTTTATAATTGAAGAACTTGTAACAGCTATGTACATGAGTGTTACCTCGGGCCGGTATGTTTTTACTTAAGGGAAAGGATGGTTGAAATTAATACTTGTTTTTGGCATGTTGAAGCCGATCAAAGCTGTTGATTGGTACCCAATACTCCCTATATCACCCAGTTGTCAACTGCTCTGGCCCATTTTATAATTGAAGAACTTGTAACAGCTATGTACATGAGTGTTACCTCGGGCCGGTATGTTTTTACTTAAGGGAAAGGATGATTGAAACTAATACTTGTTTTTGCCATGTTGAAGCCGATCAAAGCTGTTGATTGGTACCCAATACTCCCTATATCACCCAGTTGTCAACTGCTCTGGCCCATTTTATAATTGAAGAACTTGTAACAGCTATGTACATGAGTGTTACCTCGGGCCGGTATGTTTTTACTTAAGGGAAAGGATGATTGAAACTAATACTTGTTTTTGCCATGTTGAAGCCGATCAAAGCTGTTGATTGGTACCCAATACTCCCTATATCACCCAGTTGTTAACACTAGGTGGGTGCAAACTAAGATGTTGGAAAATATTAAA
This sequence comes from Melanophora roralis, assembly GCA_963583895.1. Lineage (NCBI taxonomy): Eukaryota > Metazoa > Arthropoda > Insecta > Diptera > Rhinophoridae > Melanophora > Melanophora roralis. The sequence goes on from OY757188.1 coordinate 65,252,274, forward strand.
ACAGGACGCTAAAAAGAACTGACCTTTAAACAAAAACATTGATCTCCTCGAAACAAAAATTTTATTTTAAGTATTATTTTTTAAGATCCGGCTGAAAAATGAAAAGGTGAGCTCAAAGAACTTTTATATTTAAAGGCGTAGTCAATATAGTAATTAAAATACTTTATGTTTTTTTTATTGATTTACATTTATTTTGTTCCTTTTTTGTATACTTGTTCCTTCTTTTTTTATATTAAATATTATCGTTACAAAGTAATTCTTTTAAATTATTTAAATTTATATGTTTGATTAATTAAAAAATAACATAAACATAAGCGCCATAAAATGAGAGTGTTTGTGTCGGTGTATATTATGGTGAGTGTATGAGTATGAAAAAGGGAGAGAGCGCGTTGTCGCTTGATTGATTAGATGAATGTAATTGGAGACATTGCGAATTCAGGTGCATAATATGTATGTATGTGTAAGTCTCCATTTTTCTTAACATCAATGTTTAAGTGTGTGTAAACTGTGCAATTAACAATAAATACATTTGTAAATAACATTTCATTTTTAAAAATTTTTATTTGTATTTTATACTAATTTGTTAAAAAAATGTGTATGCAATAGGGGATTTGTTTTTCACTTCTTTTTTTGACCTTTGACACAAATGACAACTAGTTTTTAACCTAAACGTACACACATACATATCTGTGTATGTATGTATGAGTATTAATATAAATGACGGGACTTAAGTCATGTTTTCTAATACAAAAATTACTAAAATTTATAAATATAAAAAAGATTAAAGATTTTTAAATTGTTTTACAACGTTATATGTTTTGGTGTCAAAGCATACATGACGAAAAGTTCATATCGTTTAGTTTCTTTTAAGTTATTACCATCATCATACACATATTTTTTGTCTGTTCTTTTGTTGGTAAAATATATTTAGTTTGAAACTATTTAAAGTTTTAGTTTGTATTTTTTTTGTTGAGTTCTTATATTTATGCCTAAGTGCGTACATTCTTATCCACCCGTCGTTCGATTGTTTATAGCTGTTGAGTTTTGTTTTTTTTTTTTAAATAAATTTTTAATTGTTTTTTATTTCTTTTTTCTTTTTAATTAGAAAAACAAAAAGTATTGTAAAATATTTATAAATTAAAGTAAAATAAAATTATTACGAAATAGTTTAATATAATAAATTAAAATGTTTTAATGGCATTTAGAAATCTTCGGGAGCTAGGTCGAATCTTGGAGGGAAAGCCATACCGTCCAATTGTGGCCTCATTGACATACCACGGGGCTATATGAAAAAAGAATGAGAGACAAAACAAATTTATGAAATTGTTAATTTACCTTAAATAAGAACAACATATTAAAATACAAGCATGCAAGCTTAAAACAATGTCTATATATTGGCGTGACAATACTGAACAACATATTACTTTTAAGGTCACAATACGAAACTTAAAATGAGAGGAACTAAGTTTATGTCAGAGTGAGATATATAAAAATCTTTTTGGCCCTGTAATAAAATGTCAATTTATTTAAGGAAGGTTAAATGAATTTGTATGATATTTGATTTGGTATTCTCTGCGCTGTCCTGGAAGCGATATGAAGTTGAGAACCTGTTAATGAAAGGCGAACAAACAACTCAATACGTTACAAGGGCAAGTTTAATATGATAAATTCCAATACGTATGTATGTATGTATATGTATATGTACTAAGTATGTGTGTATTCGATGATTGGACGAAACGAAACATTGATTGTTTTTATTTGGATTCAGGAGTTTGGGAAATTGAGAGATGTGATGGGCTGTTGGCCCTTTTGCCACTTACAAATGTAATGAAAGATTGTTTACTGGTCCAGCACACTTTTGCGACCACTCTTAGAGGCTGCCAGCTGTTGTAGTACGTACACACATACATATACAATAATAGTAGTAGTTGTTGTGGTAAAATAGTAATGGTAATAATTATATTAATTAAAATATTTAATTCTCGTTTAAAAAAAGCAGAGAAGTGTTACTGATGTATCGCGATTTCTACTGATCTGACTATGACTCTTTTGCTATTTGCGATGAAATTGATGCCTTTTGTGGTGAAATATTTTGGGATTTGTAAGCTGGTTGCTTTTTTTTGTTTTTTATATTTATATAAATATATTCTCAATTTGATTAAAAGTAATATATTGAATGTTGAATGTTGCATTTCTTTTGGCAAGAAAGGATGCATAAAGCTTATGATCTAGTTTCTCTTTTTTGCTTATTGAATCTCTTAATGGTGGACCGTGTGAATCATTTACAATGCCATTTTTCTTAATTTAAATCTGCTTGAGGTAATTGCAAGAGATTTCAAATTTGAAATAGAATAATAAAGAGAAAATGATTCGTTACTTTTGGTAAATGGTTGAGGCAGTTGATTTTTAAAGCATATTTGAGTTTAGAGAGAGATGATTTTAGTTTGGACACTTACCGCGGGACTAGCACCACGACCAACGGAACCGGCACGTCCTTTGGCGCGGAATTTGCTAATGGCTTGTTCAGCCAAATCGGCGCGTTCTTCGGCTTCTTCAAGTTCTTGTTGGGCTTTGCGGAATTTGGCCAAGTTAAGGGCGGCAATTTCTTCGGCTTCTTCGATTTGCCTCTTGTATGTCTTAATCTTCTGTTGTAGTTTGTCAACTAAGTCTTGCATGCGTTCGTGATTCTTGCGGTCTTCTTCGGATTGGAAGCTCAATTCTTTAATGCGGCGTTCGGATTTGCGGAGATTCTTTTGGGCATCGGCGTGTCTTCTTTGTTCACCATCTAATTCATTTTCTAATTCGCGAACGCGTTGTTCCAATTTCTGGATAGCCTTCTTGCCACCCTTGAGAGCGTTGGCTTCAGCTTCATCTAAACGGACTTGCAATTCCTTGATTTGTTGTTCAAGGGCCTTTCTGAGCTTTTCTTGGGTTTGGGCATGATCTTGTTCAGCACGGAGTTCATCAGCAAGGCGAGCAGCATCAACCATAGCCTTCTTGGCCTTTTCTTCAGAGTTCTTGGCTTCGTTTAATAATTCATCCAAATCTGAGTGAAGTGTTTGGAGTTCGGATTCCAATTTCCTCTTGGCGGCTGAGATGGATGCGTTTTGGGCGGAAACTTCATTAAGTTGTTCGTGGGCATCAGCCAACTCCTGTTCGGCTTGACGACGACCGCGATCAGCTTGTTCAAGTAAAGTGCGGGATTCTTCCAATTCGTTTTGTAGGGCATTGGCACGACGTTCAGAGATACCCAATTGTTCGCGGGCATCGTCACGGGCTCTTTGTTCTTCTTCAAGGGCGGTTTGGATATCCTTAAGTTGTTGTTGGTAGCGTTTGATGTTCTTTTGGGCCTCAGCGTTAGCCTAAAATATTTTTAAAATAAGGTAACCAAAAACATTTATCATAAAAATTTTCCTTAAAATGATCGCAGAAGGACAATTAGTTTGAAAGACTTACCTTGTTGGCATGATCCAAAGCAATTTCCAATTCGTTGATGTCAGCTTCCAACTTCTTCTTCATGCGAAGTGCCTCCGCCTTACCCTTGGCTTCAGCTTCAAGCGAGGCTTGCATGGAGTCGAGAGCGCGTTGGTGGTTCTTGCGGGTGTTTTCGAATTCTTCTTCCTTTTCTTGAATGCGGCGGTCGATTTCTTGACGAACTTGTGACAACTCTAGTTGAGCACGCAAAACTTTGTTTTCTTCTTGTTCCAAGGCGGCTTCAGCTTCTTCAAGGGCGGCTTGAAGTTCATCTTTTTCGGCTTCCAAGCGTTTGCGGGCCTTTTCAATTTCATGGATGTTGCGGCCACCTTCACCGATTTGGTCGAGCAAGTCCTTGACTTCATCAGCCAAGTTCTTGTTTTCACGACGGACAGCTTCTAATTGTTCCTGACCTTCTTCGTAGGCACCCTTGAGACGGAACAATTCAGTGGAGTAGTTGCGGCATTCCTTTTGAGAAGCATCTAACTCAGCAGCCAAATCGTCAACCTTTAGTTTCCATTCACCAATAATTTTGTCAAAGGCCTTTTGTTTCTTCTCGGCAGCATTGGCAATAGCATTGGCACGATCAACTTCCAATTGTAAATCTTCGACTTCGGTGGACAAGCGTTGCTTGGTCTTTTCGAGACCAATGCATTTTTGGTTGAGGGATTCGATGGTTTCCTCAGCTTCAGCCAAACGGGCTTGCAATTTTCTCTTAGCTTCTTCCAATTCTTCGGAGCGAGCAACACCATCAGATTCGTATTTGCTGCGCCAGATTTGAGCTTCAGCATTAGCCTTGCTTAGTTGACGTTGCAAATCGGCCTTGCCTTCAGCTTCTTCTTCAACTTGCTCGCGTAGGTTATCCAAGTCGTGTTCCAAGTTGCGGAACTTACCCAAGAGGGTTGCACGTTCACGAGCTTCTTCATCAGCCAAGCGTTTAGTATCTTCCAATTGGGTGGTAAGGGAAATCTTAATCTTGGAGAGTTGGGAAACTTGGGATTCGGCTTCTTCTAGTTGGCGCAAGAGGTCGGAGTTTTCAATAGAAAGCTTCTTCTTTGCGGCATCGAAGTCGTTGAGGGTTCTGTTAGTTTCATCCAATTTGGATTGAACTTCGTTGAGGGTGTGTTGCAACTGCTTGGCAATCTTCTCTTGGGCAGCCTATTATTAAGGAAAATTTCAAATGTATAGCAAACATTATAGCAATTGATAATTGAGAGTAGTTTTAAGGATAGTGAAATTTTGTATTTGGCAGTTGTGTGTTCTATGTACAATTAGTTTTTGTTAGAAAAGTTTTAATACATATGTATATTGCTGACTTTCTAAGTGTATGTTTAAAATGCATTAACCCCGCAGATTGGTGCGTTTTAAGCTTACTTTGCTTTGGCTACACAAAGTTTTGTTCTTGTTAAACCTAAGTGGTATTGATATAAGCAACATACATTTAGAAAGTCAGCTTATTTTTGGCAGAGATTAGTGCGACATTTTGTTTTAAATATATATTCACAAATATTGTACTAAATATGTTAATACCGCATTCCTTGTACAAAACAAGTATACGGCTCTTCAGATTCAAAGCGGAGCTTCGAGAGTTTTATTCAGGAATCCATAGCAAATGCATAAGATTCCTGAATTCACTCTATCAAATCTACAATTAAAATCAGCGTAATATACAGCGGCGTTTTTGTTACAAATTAAAGTAGTCAAATGTAGGTATACCTTCTCGTTGGTTATGTGGTCAACGCCAGCGCGGAGATCATTCAATTGTGCGTAATATTCATTCTTCTCCTTTTCAGCCCTAGATTGATAATAAATTAAGTTTTTGTTTTAGTTTAATAGTGTTAAATGTGTGTGTGGGGAAAAAATTAATTAAACTTATCAAGCGTTGCCCGTTTGAAATTCAATATTGTAGCCGTTTGAAGAAAAGGAAAGAGATATACCGCTTTTAAAATACCACTGATGGTTTGAATTTCTTAAAGAAATTTATATAACTGTGTATATGAGTAAATTAAATGGAAGGGGTTATACAAAAAAAGGGTATTTCAAGTGTAATTTGTCTGTAATATATGATGATCCTCAAAGGAGGATGCATTACCTTATCACGAGAAAGTTGATCGCAGGCAGAACGAGTTTGGTTCAACTCATTGTGGCATGACTGGCGATCATGTTCAGCCCTGTTATTTAAGGAAAAAGATTATAAAATATTTTAGCTATTTGTTTTCAATAACTCAAGATAAAGTCGACATTAGACACGGCAGTAACATAAGAATTTTCCACAGCAACAACTTTTAAAGAAATACAAACACGAACAAGTTGTTCCGTTAAGTGGATAAAAATACTTACTTAGCCTTCAATTTGTTGAGTTGGTCAACTTGTTCAGCCATTTCAGCGATAGCATCATTGTGCTTCTTGCGCAAGTTAGCTAAGGTGGATTCATGTTGAATGTTAGCTTCTTCCAAGTCACGACGCAATTTGCTGAGTTCGGCTTCACGCTTCTTGTTGAGCTCAATTTGGGCAGAAGTGGCACCGCCAGCTTCTTCAAGACGTTCACCCAATTCTTCCAATTCGCGGGCCAAATCAGCACGTTGTTTCTCAGCCTTGGCACGAGCTTGACGTTCAGCTTCAACTTCTTCTTCCAATTCTTCAATGCGGGCTTGTAGTTCCTTGATTTGACGTTGATGCTTGCTGACAACAACTTGTTCATCTTCCAATTTAGCAGTAATTGAAGACAATTCCTTGTCCTTGCGTTGAATGGTTTGTTCCAATTCCTTTTTGTTGCGTTCCAAATCGGAGACGGCTTCCTGGGTAAGTTTTAAGTCACCTTCAACCTTGCGCTTGGATTTCTCAATGTCACCGCGCAATTTCTTCTCCCGTTCCAATGAATCTTCCAATTCGTCCAAGGTTTGTTCCAACTTAGCCTTAACCTTGTTCAAGTGGTTAATTTTGTCTTCGGCGGCTTGGAGTTCCTCACCAGTCTTTTGGTTGGTTTCACCTTGCATCTTCTTTTCCTTATTCAACTTATTGATGAGTTCATCTTGGTGAGCGATTTCATCGTTCAAGTTACGAATTTGGTGATCTTTGGTGGCCTTATCTTGCTCGGCCTTTTGCACACTCAATTCCATATCTTCAATATCTTTCTTGAGGCCAGAAATTTCCTGGTCAGCCTTCTTTTTCTGTTGGAACAGTTGGTTGCGAGCATCTTCCTCTTGGGTCAAGCGGTCTTGAATGTCCTAAAAAAGATGATGACGTTGATCAAATAATAAAATAATATCGCAGGTGAATAGGTATGCAATTGCCAGAATCTATTATTAGAATCCAATTGTAGCAAATCAAGCAAATTAGCAATAAAATTTTATTCAATTTAATTCACTTTTCACTTCTTGATTTTGTTTTTGGTTTGCAAATTTGTGTGTTATTAATATTAAGTTATTTGCTTCATTGCTTTTCACATTTCATTGGCATTAAAAATTAATATTTTTTTTCGGTTTAAAACTACTTACGCGCAATTGATTTTCGAGGTCGTTCTTTTGGGCTTGGAGCTTGGAACATCTTTCTTGGTAATCTTGCAAGGCACCCTTCTCACCGGACAAAGAGTCCAGCAAGGCAGTCTTTTCGGCTAACAATTTAGCGTTAAGAGCTTCCAATTCCTTGCGTACCTTAACTTCGGCAGCATGAGCTTCTTCAGCCTTCTTTGCTTTCTCCTCAAGACGCTGTAAATCAATATTAGAAGTGTTAACAATTTTTGATTCGACAGGTGGAGCTTGTGCTGGTTCGGGTATAGAAGTTGGTGTTGCCTCGGCAACTGCAGCCACTTCAGCAACCGTTTCTTCTGCTGATGGTGTATCCTCCTCACTAGAAGTTTTTGCTTCAGCTGGTGGTGTTGCTGAGCCAACTTCTTCTGACTTTTCGCCTTTATCAGATTTTTTCGATTTTTTTGCTTTCTTTTCTTCAGCCATTTTAGTTAAATTTTGTTTCGATTATTTTTCCGTAAACTCTAATAAAATTATTTTAAACTTCACTGCTTAAATGTGATTTATTTAAAAAAATGTTTCTCTTTTTATTTTTATGATTTAAATCGTTTTAAAATTTGCAGCAGCTAAAAGTGCTTGCTTGGGGTTCGTTAAAATTTTTACGATAATGAAAGAATTTTAATGCTCGCTTTAGCTCAGGTACCTATTAGATCCGTTTAGCTACTGGTCAGCAACTGGAATGCTTAAATTTGCAAAGTGCTCGACGAATTTACAAATTCAACTTAATTCGAATAAACAACGCCCCAAAATATCAAATCGAACCATGTGAAAGTGTTTGTATGTGTGTGTGTATTGAGCACTTACTCATAATTTATGCACACTTGGTATGCCTCATCATTTTCGGAATTTCTTTAACGATCTTGCTAAACGATCGATTTGACACAGGTGTGTTTTTCAATTAAATTCGCAAACCCATACATATGCATGTATGTTTGTGTAAATTAATAAGCATGAATACATAAATGATGAGATTTCAATTGAAAAATTTGTAACACATACACACATACTTATACACGCACCTGCATGTAAATAAATACAGAAACATAAAAATGATTTTCCTTTTGGAGTACATTATACTTAAGTGTTGGTATTTTTATATATGAATAATTAATTATTCATCTTGAATACAAATTATTTGAAATTTCTTAAGTTTTTTTTGTTTGCCCCCCTTATTTGAGTGGAAATATGGCAAAAAAAAAGAAATAAGATTCGATTGCTAATTGGGTGCGGCATGCACCTAAGCCTACGAGAGCAATTCTATCGCCAGAGTATAGTACTTTATTTTGGCAATAGTTTCCTTGTTAAGGGGCAAGAGCATCATTACACTTGTTCAATTTGTTAATTAATTATTAAAAAATAAAGAAAAATAAGAAACATATTGCCAGAGGTTAAGCAAAAAAAAAAAAAAAACATAAATACTTCTCTACACACAAATAATAATAATGTTGTACATACTTAAGTACATACACATGAATTTATATTAATGAGTGGCGCTGCTGTTCGGGGCAAAAATCACAACAAATGTAAATTAATCAGGCAAAAATTTAAAAAAAAAAACAAACGATTTCCTTAGCTCACAAATTGAAAAAAAAAATATTTTTTGCTAAAAATTCCAGATAAAAATCTTTTGTATGTGTTTTTGTATGGGTGTGCGCGTGTAGGTATATGTAGGCCATATTCATTAGTTTTGGTTTGCGAATTTCAAAATGTATTTTGCTATTTTTAAACATAAATTCGAATGAGCTGTAGTTCTTAAAATAGGTTTTTTTATTTTGATTAGAGATCTTGCCACTTAATCAATAATAATTTAGTCATCAAAAAATATATTACCGCCATCAGTTTCATCGAAGCGATATACAATTATTTCTCTTATTTAACTTTGAAAAAAAATATGTTTTTTTTGTATGCGTAGGTGTAGTAGCAAGTTTAATGCAAAAAAAAAAATTAATCAATATTCTTATTCGATTATTAATAAAAAGAAGGAAGAAGAAGAAGAAGAAAAATAAAAGTAAAAATTTCATTATTGATATAAACATTTAATAATTAAGTAGACAAATGTTATATGCCACAACAGCTGCTAAATATGATGTGTACTTGCATTGCCACTCAAAAAATTTTTTAAATATTTTTGGGTCTTATTTTTTAATGTACTTAGTATTTGAAAAAAAAATATTCCTTTAATTGATGTATACACATATCGTACACTAAATTAAAAACTGTCCCAGGTCAATATTGACCAGAAACAGTTCCTACATCGAACCCTAAACAAACACGAAAATAACGTTTACAGTTATGGAAGCTAAATTCGGTGTTACAGTGAGAACCATGATACAAAGAATCAGGTAGTCTCGTCGGCCCAGATGATTAGTGCCAAGATGTCAAAATTATGTTCTCCCTGTGGAAATAAAACAACAAAAATTATTACTCATCGTTTTATTTTCTATGAACTGTTGTTTGACATTTTGTTGTACTAATATGTAGTTGTTGCAGGGACGAGATTACCTGATTAGTTGTATCATGGTGAGAACCATGTTTCCAAAAGCAGAAAGAACACTCATGAGAAAAATCGATTTTCAGTTGCGACTATTTTTGATTTAGTGTACGATATGTAAGAAAGTGCGTTGCCAGCCATCTAACGAAATAAGCTGTGCGAAGAACAATTTTTTTGTGAGTTTTTTCAAGCATCTTAACAACATATATTAATTTGCCTAAATTATTATAATTATGTTGTTATAATTGTAAATAACAAGCACCTCAGTATATTAATACATTCATCATTATTTTTTTTTGTTGCAACGTAGAATTAAAATAAATTGATTTGTTGTCATTTCATTAGCAACACCAGCTTTTTGTACAGCTACCAGCCAGCATCCATTAGCATTGTTTTTTATTTTATTATTATTATTTTTTTTATTTTAAATATTTTTTTATTTAATTTCAATGTTTTTGTTTTAATTGAATACTTACAGCAATTTCATCTTCAACACGAGATACATTGAGCAAAGGCTTGACCTTTTGCCACAATTTGTACCAGGGCCAGGTACGTAATTGCAAGTATTTGCGCAAGTTGCGTTGCACAACTTTGAGGGCAATACGTTGTTCTTGCAATTTCTTGAAACCCTTGCGGGACAAGTAACCGCGAGCCCAGGCTTGCATCCAGGACATAATTTTGCCCAAACGTTCATCACGGAACTCTTCCATTTGACCCAAGACACCGGCACGGAAGAACACCTAGATATTGTCGCAACATTACGAAACGCAACAATAAATTACGAAAAGAGGATTTTTTTTCAGAGTAGGAGAAAAAGAAAATAAATATAATGTTAACATCTAACGATCTGCGAGAGCTTTTTTGCATTTAATAAGCACATTTATTATGATCCAGCAAAGTTTTCTGACCAGAGTTGAAAATTGCCCTGTGTGAACGTTGCTGCAACATACATATTTTTTTTTTCCTTTGGCACAGAGAAAACAGTTCCGCTTATCCATGATACTTTTGAGCTTATCGCGAGACTCATTTCTTTGAAATAAATTTTATCTAAAATTTTGTATATCTATACGCGTGTTTTTTTTTTTTAATGTAAAAACTCTATTTTCAAAACATGTTTAAGTAAAACCGTAAAAAATTAAAAATTTTTGAAGCTAAACTTTTTTTCAGAGCGCAAAACTATCTTTTTTTACAGCCTTGTTAATTACTTGTTGTGCAATCAATAGTTTTGTTTATTTAGCCACATCACACACATGCCAGGAGTCGAATGCGTTTATGTGGATGTTTGTAACACCAACAAGTACTCTGCAAATAACGCGAATAATCCAGTAAAGCGTGTACGGACTAGTCCATTAAAAACTACTCCTTTAGTAACCAAAAAAACATGGTCTTTTGAACATTCGAATCTTCTAGGGCCGGACCACTTAACTCATTTTTCCCTTAGATGAGAGTCGCTTCAAAACTACTCTATGATACACCATAGATGAAGAGTTTTACAACTACGATATCACAATAAACGATCGTTAAAACACGAAAACCTGTCGCTTAACTACAAGTTCTTGTTCCATTACTGCATTACATAGGACTATTCTGTGGACTAGTTACAACATCTAATATGGACCATGTGGTCCAATGTTATTTGCAGGACAAGAGCCGAGGTATATCCATACAAGGTAGTGTCCTAGCATCAGCTGATTATTGTTAACTTTCTTTTGTTTACACAGCTAAATGTTACAAGCTGTATACTTTACGTTTGTTTGTCTGTTTGAATTTTTACACTTAGCTTTACTGATTTGCCTCCTACAAATCCCATATGGTTGTGGGTGTAACTTGGTAAAAGCGTTATAATTGACTGTGCGGACTCTTATATACCCTCCACCATGTTATTTTTGTATGGGTGCTACTCCTCCCTTTGCTTTTATTAAATTAATATTTATTTTTAAAATTTTTTAATTATACTATGTATAACTACTCTGTAGTAGGTTTTACTTTCCTGAATAAAACGCATGAAATATTGCATAAAATCTTTGCATTTATGAAAGAGCTACCACTCTCCTTGGTTCTATTCAAAAAAAAATTCCACAATTTAGCTCGCCGTCTTCAAAGTATTCCTGTCGCAACAGTGACCATATTTATTGAGATATATAAAAAAATATAGAGATATGCACGTCGATATTGTCAAAAAATGGGCAATTTTGCGTTTCTGCCTTTATCACCCATTTTGCTGATTTTATATTGCTCCACAGCTTGGTCTGTCGGATTTGACTCGGATTCGGAAAATTTATTTTATTTTGCAATAAAAATAACTGTATCACCACAAAATTTAAAAATGTTTAAAACTTTATGTCAGCAATTATCACAGGAATTTTTTTTTGACGATCGGACTACAGTTTGCATATGTAAGCTTTACTCTTAGAAATTGCATTTTACCGTATAAGCAGAGAATATATGATGGAGCTAAAAAAAATAACTAAATGGCCCAAAATTGCAAAGATCGCCCTCCCTTTAACCTGATGCAAGCATATATAAAAAAATTTTATAAAATTTCCCTTATTCGGCCAATTATTAATCTGGGTGTCATTAAAATTCTATTTCCGGAATTCACATTTCACCACAATAACTTTGTGCAAGTAATGCCATCGTGATAAAATTACAGATTCAGAGTTTTTTTACAAACAAAAGTGGTCCTTCATCATACGTCCAACTTTACGTCCAATGGTAGTCCTTAAACGTAAAAAATATTAACTTATACAATCATGTTATACAATTTGGTATCGGCAACATGTTAATAAGTCTATAGTTTAACAAACGTGTATTTAAGCCCTACTTATGAGAGTCACCTTGACCCAAAAAGGTTTTACAGATTTTAGCAAGTAATATTGAAGATAATGAAACACTAGTTACTTGTTGGGCGAATAGCTACTTATAAATGTGCTAACAAAAATCAATCAAATAACTAGTTAACAATTATTACTAAAAAGTAAAATGAAAAGTGAACCTTTAAAAGTCAATTTTTGAATTCTAATTTAGCATAAAAACTTACAAATGTAATTCTTAAGGCCCTTACCAAAAGGTCATTATATTAAAGTTTAAGACAATGAAATTGGTAATGATTCCTCATTACTTTGTTACCTATTTATTAATGAGAACCTATTATACAAAATAAAAAAATTCTTGGTGATTGTCCATACAATAAAATAAATTGTGGTGTAGGGTGTAATTAAATCGATCTTGAGGGACTAAAACTTTCTCTTCTGTTTTTATAGCTTTAAAAAAATTAAATAAAAAAATTTGATCTATTGTTATTGTTTGTTTGATTAAATTTGATCTATTGGGATGGTAAAAAAATTAACTCTTAGTAAGGACACCCGAATCCTATGAAAAAGTTTCCATAACTTTTAGGCCGAGCTTATGTTCAAAAATAAAAGCTTTAAATTTAGAAATTCGATTGTTGTAAATTTTCTAAATATATTTTTTATATTCATTGTACCATCAGTAAATACGAAACTATTTTCTCTGTGCGTGCTTAAGCATAATTCTTCAAAAACACATTTCTTATAGCATTGATGTTAGTAGCTTCTCCTTTCGCTATTGAAAGGAGACAAAGGAAAGTTAGTTTTCAAAAGAACTAAATGGATAAAAACATTAAACATTGACACGATTTATTAGTTCTTAATAGTTTGATTTTGAATTAGTTTAAATTGTAAATGGTTTACAAATAGTATGTAGATAATGACAATGAGGTTTTTTTTTTTGATTTTTATGGTTAAATTAATTGGTGGTGCAAGTATATGGTCCATTTATATACCTTGGTGCGACCCATACGATATTGATCTTCAGGCAAATCAATGTGTTTAATTATAATTTCAGTGGCCTTGATATCTTTGTCAACACCCTTAAGCTGTTTGGGACACATGATCCGGTAACTGTATTTGGTTTTTCGATCATGATTCAAATTTTCAAGGGCAATGTTTTTTTATTTTTTTAATTAAGGATGCATTTCAAAGACATGTATATGTTCATGTGTGCAGATGTTATTGAGTTATGAGTTGTTTATAAAATATAAAAAAATAATAATAATATTTAAAAATCAAATCAAATAATAAATAAAAACTAATACTACAACTAAAATAAAAATAAAATACAAAATTCTTAAACCAGAATGTTGTTTTCAATTTGTTCAAGATGCAAAACTTAAATAAAAAGGAAAAATCATAGCAAATAACAAACCAACGGGTCATTCAATATTAAATTGTTTTAAGCCCAGCAGTATTGGCAAGTGCTTAAGCTTGTTTCAAAACTACTTTAAATTGTAACAAAGTAAAGGGGGCAGATAAAATGCAGGCAATAAAATATTTAATAAAACGTGTGTGTTTGTTTGTGTGCATTTGTGTGTTTCATGAAGAATTTTCATTTTGTGTATTTTGTGTTTCTTTGGAAGTAGCATTATTAAATGATAATTGGATATGCATGCCTTAGTGTTACCCAAGCGATATTGATCATCGGCAAGTTCAGTAGATTCAACCAAGATCTTCGTGCATTTCTTGGGATCGTCAACACCTTTGATGCCTCTGGGGTTAAGGATCTGGTAACTATATTATAGCAATAGTGTCAAAATGATATGTGTTTAAGTGTATTTTATAAAACAAAAAAAATCAAAAATATTTTATAAAAATAAATATTTAAAGTAATGCTTCAAATCTACTTAAAAATAACATCATTCATCAAACAATATAATTGATGCAAGTAATTTCTGTGTAAACGTCTTAAAAGTAACATGAGGAGGAGGTAATATAAATTGCATTCAATCTAAATCTCTATAGGCCACATCTCAGAAACGTTTTGTTAGCACTACATAATGAAACAACTGTTTAAATGTTTATTGACAATCTGTGTGTGTGTTTGTGTGTGCGTGTGTTTAAGCCTTAGAAGAGACCATTACCAAACAAGGGTTTTTATAGGCCTCCACTGCATAAAAATTCGAAAAAACCTTTGCATTTTTTAAAATGCTTTAATAGGTTTCTCCTTCATTTAAAAAATATTTGCTATTTCTTGTAAAGTGTTTTTGTTTGCAGCGCAATATTGCAAATAATGCCATTAAGTATATGTATGTATATGTGATAACATGCCTTTGTATTACCAAGACGGTATTGGTCTGGATCCAATTCAGTGGATTCAAGGAGAACCTTGGAACATTTTTTTGGATCATCAAGGTCCTTAATGCCTTTTGGATTTAAAATTTGGTAGCTAATTATAAGGAAAGTTGCAAAAAACGTTTAAGATAAATAAATAATCAAAAAAAAAAAATAATAAACTTGTGCATAACTTTTTAAAATATTCTTTTATAGATTTAACTTAAAAAGATGTTTTTTTATGAGATCTTGAAAGTTGACTGTAATAAATAAATATTGGAGATCCACATGCCTAACATGCACGAACGTAACACAGGAGTGTGTTTGTGTGTGTGCAAAAGACAACTGTCATATATGATTTATGCTTCATTATATATATTTTTGGAATGTATTATGTATACATTTTGATGATCATTCCCATTCAAAACCATTCATATTTGATAATGCATTTTTCTGAATTCGATTTGAGAGGAGTAAAAGGGGATTTTCAAATATTTCAAACTGGCAGCAAATTAAAAGAAGAAAAATTGAAGAATTTTTTCGAAACTCAAAATTAAAATAAAAAAATTTTTTTCATGCCTTGGTATGGCCGATACGATACATATCGGGATCTAGAGGAGTTGATTCAAGAATAGTTTGAGATTGTTTCTTAATATCAGCAATGCCTACAATGCCACCTGGATTAATAATTTGATACCTGTGGAACAACACAAACAAATACAGAATAAAGTGAGTGAGTGTAACATAATGCAAACAATCGGTGAGAGTGAAAGATTGTCTAAACGCTTTTTCTGTTTTGGTCCAAGTATATATTAAGTTTTAAAAAACATAAATTTTTTAAATAAAAAATTTATTAATTATTATTTTAATGTGTATGTATACAGTAATTAGTTGTGCAAACACTACTATACTTACTTTCAAACTCTGTAACACTAACCACTACGAGGAAAAATGTTTTGAAAAATACAAACTACACCATTTCCAATGGTATATCAAAATTTTTCAAATAACATATCAGAAATTTCTAATTCAATTTTATTTATTCAATTTTCAAAGTTTCTAATATAATTTCAGAAATACCTTATTTAATTTCAAAAATTACCAATTTAATTTTTAAAAATTCTTTTCTCATTTTTAGAATTTTCTAATTCAATATCAGAAATTTCTTATTAAATTTTAGAAATTTCTGGGTTAATTTGTCTTTCAGCATTTTTCATTTGTATTTCAGAATTTTATAAATGTACCTTTAAATTTTGTTTCAAATTAAAAATTCTAAAATACAATTAGAAAGCTCTGATAAACAAATGGTACATTTTTAAATTCTAAAAGAAATTTTGCAAATAAAATTTTATTAGAAATTTCTGAAATGGAATTAGAATTTCCTTAATATATAAATTAGAAAATTCTGAAATTAAAATAAGAAATTTCTGAAAGTGATTTAAAACATTTCTGAAATTGAAATAAAAAGTTCTAAAAATGAATTAAAAATTTCTAAAACTGAATTAAAAACTTCCGATATAAAACTGATGTTTTGAAATACAATTGAAAATGTTGTAGATACTACATACAAATGTATTTATGTACATTAAAATGTGTAAGGGTGTAAGTTGTTATTCGTCTACAAAAAACATAAAATCTATGAGGCTTAACGCCTGCCAGGATATTTGCCTACACGTGAGACTAAAAACAAAAAGAAAGTACACAATGTACAGCACCAAGTATTACAAATACTAGACATTTTAGGGTAAAACTACTACAGGGAAATTGCTATTCACGTTTGAGGGATAAACAAAATAGTTTAAAATAGCTTGCGTGCCTTGGTGTGACCAATACGGTACATATCGGAATCCAAGCCAACAGATTCCAAACACTTGGCTGCTGCATTTTTGGGTAGTTTTTCAGCAACCATAATAGCTGGAGCCAAAATCATATAACTGTTTTGAAGTGAAAAAGTCATAGAAATAAAATATAAAACTTGAAAATAATTATTTAAACAAAACGTGAGCCCTTAGTACAGAAAATGCTAACTAAAAGTGAAATTTAATTTAAGTTTTCCTAAATAATGGTTAAAAAAATGTTTTTGTATATTTTTTAATGTTACTGACATTATTAATAATAAAATATTAAACTTACCGTTGCTTGAAATCAGCATATACCATTCTGTTGGGGAAACCTTTACGGCAAATACGAATACCTTCAAGTACACCGTTACAGGTCAATTGATGCATAACCAAGTGAGCATCAACAACACCAGGTTGTTTCATTTCGTTGGGAATAATACAACGTACGAAATGGGGTTGAGTTGAACGCAAAGTAGTCATCAAGCTGTTCAACTGTTCCTTGTAGGCCGAAGATACAGTAGCGAAGCCACCACCCTTCTTGCCACGACCGCCCTTAGCTTGTTCACCACCACCAGACTGACCAGCATGATCAGCAAAGATTTCTACCAACAATTTGTTTTGGGATTTCTTGAATTGATCGACAACAGTGTCGTTCAAAGGATCCTTGTTCTTTTCCAACCAACCGGTGATGTTATATGCTACAACACCAGCATAATGGCCAATAGCAAAGTGAGCAGCTTGTTGTCCAGGCTTTGGTGGTTTGGGCTTCTGGAAGGGAGCAGATTTGCCCAAGTGAGTGTTGGTTAATTTTTCGGCAAAGGTTTGATCAGTAGCTTTGGGGAACATAGATTCTTCTTCAAGGATGGACAAGATACCCATAGGCTATATAAATATTTAAAAAAAAAAATAAAAAAAATGTTATAAGTTTTGTTGCCATTAAATTATAAAAAAAGATTATATTTTTTTTTTATTAAATTTAACATAACAAAACGAGCCACTTTTTTTTATTAAAGAAGAAGAAATTTTAGTGCAGATTTTTTTAAACGGTACTTACCAATACCAAAGAAAAGGATTAGTTTTTCTTTTAGAAAGCACAGAGAGAAATACAGTAAATTAATATTTCTAGTTTAATGAGAAAAGACTATGTTATGGTAAAATTATTTATCAGATAAGCAATTTGAGAAGAGAGTTTAAACCTTTGTTACTTCTTTCTTTTTTATATATGGAATTTGTCACACCCACGCTTGTAATTTTCTCTTTTAATAAAGAAAAAATATGTCAAACTCCATTTATAAAAAAGAAAAAAAAAGCAGAGAGTCTAAAACATTCTTTTCTTTCAGCTGCCACCTGATAAACTATTTCTTCATGCACTATGATTAGCTTTAAGATTAATAGTAAATATGAAAAGAGAATGAAGAAAACAATTATGTACATAAATATTTTAGTAAGAGCAAGTGAAGCTTCAAGGAATAATTAGAAGAAAATTACAGTGTTTTTTTCTTTTTAATTTCGTTACGCTTTTCTTTTAGTACTTTTTCAACTCTACTTTTTGTTATAAAGAAGAGTATTAAGTATTATTTTTCTAAAAATTGAGAAAGTCTTATACTGTGGTGGTCAGTGGTGAGTTTTCTCAGTTAAATACCTTCTCAATTAATTCAATACACATTTGCAAATCCATGCCAAAATCAATGAAAGTCCATTCGATGCCTTCGCGTTGATATTCTTCTTGTTCCAAAACGAACATGTGATGATTGAAGAATTGTTGCAATTTTTCATTAGTGAAATTGATACACAATTGTTCGAAACCGTTATACTGTATGCCGGAATTAGAACAATTTTTTGTTAATTAGTAGTGGTGTTGGGGGATAAAGAGGGGAATATTTTTTTTTTCTGATAAATGAATAAAGTGATGAAATTAGTTAGTAATTGGTTGCTTTGAGAACACTTTGAAATATGAATAACACTTATATAGAGGGGTAAATGAGAAAAAACCTGATTTCTTATTATAACAAGATTTATCAAGTTTTTATATTTTTCTGGTTTTCGGGAGGAGATTTTTTTGATTGCATATAAAGCCAAACACATGTATCACTTAAGTCTTAAGTTTAGGTGATGTGAAAAAAAAGGTTGAAACCTTTGGAGAAAAATAAAAATTAAAACAAAATATCAAGCATGTCTTGCATTCCTTGCATTCTTTGCATTCGATTATTTAAAAAGTCATTCGTTTGTTGGTTTTTGTTTTCTTTTTCAGGACAAACCTTTTCAATTAAATCGATACAGGCCAACAGATCCATACCGAAATCAATGAAGGCCCAGTCAATGCCTTCTCTTTTGTATTCTTCTTGTTCCAACACAAACATGTGATGGTTGAAGAATTGTTGCAACTTCTCATTAGTAAAGTTAATACACAACTGTTCGAAACCATTGTACTACTCAAGGGTTTCGAGACAAATGGCAACAGTAAGGATGGTCCAAGATAGAAAAGAAGTTGATGGAAATATTTGTGTTAAAACATATAAGTTTGCACATAACAATATAAACAGAAGATAAAAGTCAAATAAGTTATGCAAGGTTTTTGTGTTCTTATGAATAGTGTATTGGTACGTGAAAGCGTGCAGAAAGAAGACTGAGTCCTTTTTGGAGTCCTATTTCCAAGTGATTTATTTAAATGGTAAACAAATTCTGTTTTTTTTATTACATACATTTAGAGTAAAGAAAAAGAAGAAGATAGAGAATATAAATTTGAGGCCCGTTGTTTTTTAATTAAAGTTTTTTTTTTCTCTTTTAAAACAAACCTTTTCAATTAAATCAATACAGGCCAACAAATCCATACCGAAATCGATAAAGGCCCAATCGATTCCTTCTTTTTTGTATTCTTCTTGTTCCAACACAAACATGTGATGGTTAAAGAATTGTTGCAACTTCTCATTGGTGAAGTTGATACACAATTGTTCAAAGCCGTTGTACTACAATGGGAATAGGGAACATTTAAT
The DNA here is from genome assembly GCA_963583895.1 of Melanophora roralis. Classification (NCBI taxonomy): domain Eukaryota; kingdom Metazoa; phylum Arthropoda; class Insecta; order Diptera; family Rhinophoridae; genus Melanophora; species Melanophora roralis. The sequence goes on from OY757188.1 coordinate 65,271,729, forward strand.
AACCAAGATACATATTGTGGTTTTAAAACCAAGCCGTGCTTTTTATGTCTCATTATGTGTGTGACTTTGTGAACATACAAACGTGTGTATAATTATAAAATACAAACATATATAGGACAGTGCTTTCAAATGGTTTGTATATATTTTCAAACAAGTGCTTTTATACAAAATTTACCTGCTTCGTCGGCTTATTGCACACATTTTAATTTTTTTTTTAAGTTTTTCCAAGAACCCATGAGCTTTTTCTCTGAATAATATAACATTGAAAAATAACATAACAATATGGTGCAAACATTCAATCATTCGGTGTATGCCTTTGTGCATTTTGAGCAAAGACAGCTAAAAAGAAAGCTTTGAAAAGTAAAATCTATACGGCTTTTGCAAGAATGCATAATTTCACTTTACATTGCTTTCACAACTATACTTGATAAGGCACAACACATATACGAGTAGTTGTACTCATTATAAATGATCATACATAGAGGACGGATATACAAAACTAACATTTAAGTAGTTTTAAAAGTTTTTGCTTTAAGCACCTTTTCAATTAAATCGATACAAGCCAACAAGTCCATACCGAAATCGATAAAGTCCCAGTTAATACCTTCTTTCTTGTATTCTTCTTGTTCCAATACAAACATGTGATGGTTAAAGAATTGTTGCAACTTCTCATTGGTGAAGTTGATACACAATTGTTCGAAGCCGTTGTACTACAGAGAGTAAGTTAACTAATAATTGATGCACCTTCGCAGTACATTTGTATGTTTAAGTGTGAAATGTTTTAAATTATTCCCCAATGAGTATAAAGTATGTATGTGTATGTAATGTTAATAGTGATTTAGGGGCCCTTAATGTAAAAAATTACAAAAAATAATATTTTTTTTCCTACAAAAAAACTCATATTATTTAGCACTACGTCTCCATTAGCAATTGATTTGAACAAAACAGGAATAAGACGCCGCACAGTGTGGTAAGGGCGGCAAAAAATATGTGTTACAACTTTTAAATTTAATTGTTTATTTAAATAAATGATGATTATTTTCTCTTTACATTTTTGAAAAATATTGAGACAGTTTATGAAGCATGCTATAACTTATGTCTGTACAAAGTTTCATTATGCTTTAATTTTTTTCCTCTTTGTAATGGGAATTTTTTACTCTAAGGATATATTTAAAGGACACGCATTCTAAGTGCTTAAGTGACCAAATTAAAAGACTGATTATATTTTATCTATAAAAGTTTATGTGCCATTTTTTTTTGTGAAAGCTACATCTATACTTAGCCACTTGTTATACTAAATCCCTACACTGTTCGCCGGCTGTGGAACGTAAATAGTCGCTCCATGTATTTCTGTTTTTCTTCTCACTTCAACCGCTAATTGTTGCTGATTTTAACTGTCATACAGAGAATTCCATATCAAAGCGAACATTATGACAAATATGTTTGCTAAGACAGAAGTTCCTCTGTCATTGGCAGCACATAGCTTGCTCAACACTAGAAGGTTATATATGGGCAGTTCCATTATGTAGGGTGCGACCATTTTAATCACACTTTTTGATTAATTTTCAAATAATGTTATGGTTTTCTATGGTTTTATATAGTCACTCAGAAAATATAATTTCCGCTTATAGTGGTCACTAGTATACTGTGACGGGTGTGATCATATAAATTTAAGTTTTAAAGAATTTTAATTTTTAAATCGTTTTATTAAAAATATTTTAGAGATAGAACAAACTTGTGTTTCTCAGTTTAATATCTTCAACTGTTTTATGTCTACAAAAATGTTTTTCTTAAAAAAATTATTTAAAAAAGTGGTAAGACATTTTTATTAAGGATTAAAAGAAGAAGAGCAGATTATTCAGTATATGATCACTTTATTCAGTATATGATCCCTTTAAATTTTGGCAAATTATTATCAATTTAAAAAAAGGAACAATCTATTTAAATTTCTATAATTTTAATAAGAAAATTACTTCATTTCTTTTAGGCAACGTTAGGCAATACCGAGTAAACTTGATTTATCCCCCCAATTTCCTAAAACGCAACGCCCCAAAACAAAAGCAAAATGTATGGAAAAGTTTTTTGAATTTTATATTTCGCCATACAAATATTTTTGTTATTATGCGTTGTTTTTTACGTAATTAGGCCCTATATGTTTGTTTGTGGCTGAACTTTTGCTCTTTTGGGCAAACAACTATGAAACACTGTTGTTCAGAGAGGCCGCAAGCATCCTGAACAGAAGATGTTTACACTGGCAAAAGTCTTATGCGACAAGTGATCATACCAAGCTTATGGCGCTAATGAAGACGTAATGTAAGTCTAATAATGTTGCATAGAGTTTTAAAGTAGCTAATGTTCGTTTATATGTAAAAGTGACCAATATGGATTTATGTATATGTAAAAGTATGTATAAATATGTGTGAATGTATATGGGTGTGTGTTTGTGTGTGCAAAGGTGTGTGTTTAAATTGGTGTACTGAAAACTTACGTCGAAAATTTCAAAACCAGCAATATCCAATACACCAATGAAGTGTTGACGTTTTTGTTTGGTATCCAAAGTTTCGTTACACTTCTTAACCAACCATTTGAAGAGACGATCGAAAACACCCTTACAGAGGGCACCAATAGAGTTGGTGACTTGTTGTACATTACGACCTTGTGTGACGAATTCGTTACCGACCTTAATGCGGGGTTTCAACAAGTTCTTGTACAATTCAGCGGTGTCACAACCGAACAATTTGGCAACACGACCACCTTCCTCTTCACCATCTTGTTCAGCCTGTTCTTCGCGACCACGTTGCTTGAACTTCATGCCACCCATGTGCATTACAGCGGCGGTGATTCTGTAGACATCTTCCTTTTCTTGTTTAGTGAAGCCCAAGATATCAAAAGCTTGCTGTATTTTTAATTAAAATTTTGGTGGGTGAGAGAGAAAGAAGAAGAAGAGAAAAAAAATTATTCATAAAATCATATTCTAACAGTTTCCTGGTAAATTAATTTACTTGTAAGGCGCATGTATATCAGGCAGCCTTAGTTAATCAGCTGAGTAATGGTATTTCGTTATTTAAATTTTTATTTTTAATGTATTTTTTTCTTTTTTTACAAATAACAATTGTAGTATTCTATGAAAAGTTAAAAAAGAAAAGAAAATAATTTGTAAGTTTTTGTTATCTGTCTTTGACGTTCTTATGACGATTTAGTTGTTTTTGTAAAACTGATCCCATCTGATATAAGTGCGCCTTGTTATTTACTTGTAAGTATTTCCTTAATATTTATTTGTAAGTGTAAAAAGCCAAGTTTTAGAGCGGTTTCTTTTCAGGTGAGTTTTATTTTGTTTTATTTTTTAAATTGTTTTATTTTGTTAGTAATCATGCCTTAATCGTATGTTAATTAGTGTCGTTAACAATTAGTTACTTTTCTTAATATAATTATTAGTAAAAGTCTCAAGCATTTTTCTATTTGTAAGTTACTTCTAATTTTTGTTATTGATTTTAAAGCAAAATTACACCTAATTTTATTTACGTTTATTTAAAACCATTCCTTTGAATTATATCTTAACACATAAATCCGCTCAATTGGATTTTTGTCGGATCTAAAAATTCAACTTAAAATTCATTCCATCTATTTTTGTTTATTTTTAAATTAATTACAAAAGAGGTCAGTAAAAATATTCCGGAATTAAAAACAGGAACATAAAAATATATTTTTTTTTAAAAACGATAAATTAAAAAAAGGGGAATCCATTTACATTTCTCTTAAATTAAACGTGCATTCTAAAGATAAATTGCACCTCGATACAAACAAACATAATACATACAATTGTTTAAGGTTGAATAACTGAATAAAAAGGTAAAGTAATTTTAACGACATGATCAAGTATTCTATTGACGGTCAGTCGTTGGTTTCTTAATTTTACTTTATTTTGGGATGTCGATGGATTCATCACTTAACATGCCTTTAATTTAGGATCTAAAATTTCATTCCAATTTAGTCAACGATTTGTAGATTTTACTGGATTTCTAAACCAAGTCAAGTCTTACATAACTAAAGAACACATAAACACATGAAAACATCTTGGGAAAGGAGTACAACAACCATTAAAATTGAACTCTTTTTCCTTGTCATCTACTTCAGCCAAGGGGGGAGAGATAGAGAAGGACAGAGTTCAAAACAAAGAAAGGTCATACACGGTTAAAAAAAAAAAATTAAAGTAAATAACAAAAATTTTGAATTAAGAAAAACAAATTCGAACTGAAAATATAATTTAAATTTGTATGTAATTGTGTGAGCGTATGTAATGTTTTTTTTTTTGAAGTAGGGTGGAGTGGCCTTTTTTCAATATTGGTATATTAAGGAAATAGGTGTTTATGTTTTTGTTGTTTTTGGTGTAAAGGTAGGTGTTAAACATCCTAACATTTCTTGTGAAACTTACATCGGCAAGCTGGAATTCTTCACCGTCATCCATATTGGGTACAGTGACTTTACCCTGAGATACGTTATAATAATCGTAAATGTTGTCAGTCAAGAAGCACATGTCTAAGTCACGAAAAAAAATATATTTTTTTAATTTATAAGAAAAACAAAACAATATACACAAACATAAACAAAACGTCCATGTTAAACACTTAATTTTCATTTTGTTTTAAATTGTGGCCTTTATTCATGATTTTCGTAAAATAATGATAATGTAAGATTTTTGGCGTGATCATCTTAAAATGTATTTACCTACAGAGAGCAAACGAATAAAAATTTTAAATCTTAGCTAGGAGCGAGTTTTTTTAATTGGTATTTAATTAATTTTTTTATTTTAAATGTAAAATGATTTAAAACCCAGTGTCTTATGGAATAAGAATTTTATATTAAACTTTGTAAGTTTTTCCTTTCGCAGAAATAATCGCAAATAGAATCCTGCTCCTAACCCGATTTACGACCATTTTTTATATGTTGTATTTACAAGCATACAGTGGCTTACAGCTTATTTCAACCATTTGAAATGAGAATATTTAATTATATATCTTGTATCTAATCCAATAAAGTAAAGGTATGCGAGATTACAATTCAAAAAAAATAATTTTTTTAGATCAGTTTGAACATAAAGAAAACTTTTTAAGGTCACAGCTTATTTCAACCAGCCATTACAGAAGATCATAGTAGCTTGGCGCAGAATTTCTTGGCCATCAGTAAATTTCAAAGCTTACGAGTTACCTGACAACTAAAATTTCTTTAATGAATATTTTTGGTGCTTCTACAGCAATGTTTAAGATGGGACAACGTACCAATGTCAAACAACGGAAGCTGAAATAAAATATTAATAAAACGGTCACTTGCGCCGAAAATAAGCTAAAAAAATATATTTCTTAAATATTTAACAGTTTAAAGCATTCCGCGTTGCAACGAAAATAAATTATTTGATTGGGGCAGCAGATTAAGCTCCTCAAAAAATATTTACCGCGAGGGGGACAAACGCTATATTATTCGAAAGTCAGTCCTCACTGCTCCAGCCAAAAAAAAAAATTGAAGAAAACATGCTCGGCAGGGACTATCTGTCGTGTGTTTCGAAACTACGATTTATATGGTAGAGCAATCTGAAAAGCTTATTTTATCAATTAATAAATAAATAGCGCCAGGGAGCATATTTTAAAAGATTAAAAGTATTAGGAGCATGTTATGCTTGCTGATAAGTCGACATTTATTATTGTGGGCTCAGGTGATCAATCATATGTTTGAAGTAAGGCAAAAACAGAGCTTCAAAACAAAAAAATTAAAAGCTGCAGTAAAACACATTGGTGGAAGCGTAATTGTTTGGGCCTGTATGCTAGCTAGTGGTTAAGGAAAACGATTGGCGAAAATTTGTACTCGACTTTTTCAAATCAAATCTGTTGCAAAGTGACAAAACACTAGGAATAAGGAAGGGGTTTTGTTTCTATTAAATTTCAAAGACGGTTTGTTTGAAATCGCCTCGACTTAATGCAACATCCAGTCACAGACACCTATTTTAACTATTATTTAAAGGTAATGGGAAATTTAGGATTATAATATCCGCAAACATTAAATTAAAAAAAAAAGAGGAATGGAATAGGAAAAATCATCTTCCAAAACTATTAAAAAACTAGTGCAATCAAAACAAAAACGACTAAAAGCTGTAGTTGGTCAAAAGAAAGGTCAAACAAGTTTTTAAAATATCAGAAAATTAAACAAGTTTTATTAAAAATATTTTTACTGATCGGTTGAAATTAGCTGTGACGATTTGTATTGCTGTTTTTATTTATTCGATCATAATCCTTTGACGGTATTTTCTTGAGATTGAAAGATATGACATCCTTTGGCTTAAGATTATTTTGTATTGCCTTATCTAATTTTTTCCAAAATACTTTTTTAGTCTTAAAAATATATAAATTTTTTAATCTCAAAAAGGTGTTGACTAAAAAAAGCTGTGAGCCACTGTGCATTCATATACCTCTATACAAGATTAAAAATACAGTGCAGATAGAAAAAATAGCAATAAAGACGAAAGGAAATATTGAAAAAGATTAAAGGTGTAAAAAAAGGTTTGTTGGAGCAGAAGTATTTATACGCTTAACGGTGCTTTAAAATTAAAGAGATAGAAATTCCGGAATAAATATTGAAAATTATTTGTATACATATATTTATATACAAGTGGTAAAAAAAAGGTAATATTTGCAAAATTTATACACATTTTTATACCCACGCCACATACGTATTATGCGCTTATGATAAGGATGTTTGCAGTTTTACAAACTTTTAGTCTGAGTTCAACCTTTAATTAAAGCAATCGATTTTTAGTCACTTTCTAAGTCGGCTTATCGATGTCAGTACGATCGTCTAACTGGGTTTCCTATTGGTTCACTTTTTTAAATATGGGACCACAAAAAAATTGTCCATTCTGATCTATAAAAAGGAATTATTTTATTTCTTTACAACTTTGAGCCATACATGTGGCTTTCTTCTCAACTGATCTGATCCAGGTGTTTGTATGTCTGCCTCTTGTGCGACTTCCTTACATGTTTGGCACTTCTTGGATTTCTGGAGGTATTTCCGTTTGTGATTTCTGATTTCTTGGCTTATGGTTTCTGCTTAGTTACGCTCCATAGGTCTTCATTTGATAATTTATTGGGCCAGAATATCCTTCATTATTCTTCATAGATATCTTTTTATGGACACGTTTTATGTTTTGCAGCTGTGTTAAAATGAAAGACTTGACGTTTGAGTTTCAAATCTTTAACTCCTTTTGCTTTGAAATGAACTGAGAGCGCCACACATTCGGTTTCGCATTTACATACAAGGCTTTAGTAAGATAAATTAAATTGTTTGAGATGCCTTGGTATATTGCGTCATAATATGTGGTGTCAAATGCTCTTTCGAAATCAATAACTCCTAAATAAATTGACATCCTCTATTCAATTGACTGTTCGACAATCACCCTGTGCCTTTTTTATTCTTTAGATCTTTATTAAGTTTATAATTTCATTTTGGGCAGGGTATTGTGTATCCGTATCTTCTCTCACTGCAGGCTGCTACAGTCGCATAGTTGCTGTTGAGTTGCAGGGAACCTAGCTAAACCCAATTTAAAGAAATACTCAGTCCAAATAATATTCGATTCCTATCTTCCTAGAGCTATGATGCTCTTATATTACAATATTGATATTAAAATTTAATTATACATACATACATCCGTCTCTTTTAAAACTAAGAGTTCTACCAAATTGTATTAGGAACTGTTTTTTACTGACCCAGACCTCCTATAAAAGGGTTAAACCGGAATTATGTAAACTAAGATAAATACCGAAGCATTGCTGGTATCAAAACAAACTTTGGCTTTATTTATATTTATGTTAAAAGAAATATGTAGAAAGAATTCTTTTGCTAAATGGTCAATAAATTAAAATGGCTCCCGGAAATCACATTTTGCCGCATAAAATTCGGCCAATAATTTACCATAAGCCCCATTTTTAGAAATTAATTTGTCCTGCGGATAATTTTTACAGATTTAAAAACTGGCAAAATATAAAATAAGTAGTGGCGTAGGGTATATCATGGTCGGACTTGGCCGATTATAACTTCCTTTCTTGTTTATAGCCCAGTACTACAAATACAGAAGTTGAGAAAAGTAAGTTGTAGGAAAAGAGAGAGAGAGAGAGAGACAGAGAGAGAAAAAGAGAATGAAGAAGCAGAAGAAGAGTTTCTCTTAAATATTCAAACTTGTTTATAAAAAATTTTAAATTTATAATTTTACAGGACTTGTGTTGTTTTTTATAAATTTATATTAAAAAAACTTATCGTAAGTTTATGTTTACATACATTTGTACGTATGTATGTATGTGCATACACACATACATACATATAGACAAGCATATGTACATAAATAGAAAAAGTTTGGGGAATTTGGGTTCGGTTTGATTTTTTTTTTTCTAATATGAAACCCAACTTACATCGGTTAATTCAAATTCTTCGCCATCGTTGACACCGGGTATCCTTGTTTTACCCTGACATATTCCGGAATAATCACCAATATGTGGCGACAAAAATGTCATCTCTTTTTTTTTAACATAAAATATAGATAATTTTAAGAAATCATAATTGTTTGGTTGTATTTTAAAAGAAATCTAAAAGACTTAACAAATTCTTTTTATATACAAATCGTAAGCCATAAAAGTGAATAAAACAAAAGGTTGCAAGAAGAAAATATCCTGAATCCATTTGGAAATATACTACTCCTTTTGCCTGCTACTTATATCTTTCTGGTAATAAATCTAATATTTTTAAAATTGTTAGAGTTGTTAAAGCTGGTTTTCAATTTGAATCTACTCAATAATTAAAATGCTAAATTGAAAAATTTTTGCTGCTACTTAGTTTGCATTAAAGGCGTTAATTTTTGTTTTTAGTTTTGAATTTAATAAAAGAAATAAAATTACATCTGTAAGAGTGAATTCATCAGCATCATCGATACTGGCAACTGTAACCTTGCCCTGAGAGACAATGTGATAATCGTAGATATTGTTGGACAACAAACAGTAATCTATATGCATATAAAGTAATATCAAATTGCTTAGTACATATATGGGAAAATGATTGTTTAAAAGAAATATATGTATATTTAAAAGTTTAAAATAAATTATCTAAAAAAGAAATTAATTTATTGAAGAAGTTTGAATAGACGATAAAACATTTTTTAAGAGAGTGAACATGTGCATGAAAAAAATCTAAACATGGAGATCAACAGATGACTTTAATAGTTTAATAATTAATTCAATAAAGAGAAATAGAGAGAGACATTGAAATGAAGATAAATATATGAGAATGATAGGAATAGTTATATGTAAATAAACATAAGACAATACCTTTAACACCGGCAACGGAACCAGACATGATCTGGTAGAAAATGTGGTAAGAACGTTCCAAGGATTGTTGAGAAATGACACGAGCTTTTTCCAACAAGTCTGTAATTAAAAAAAAGGGAAGAGAACAAGATGAAATAAATAAGAGAGCTAATAAGTTGCTGCTTGCAAAAATCTAAAAATCCAATCAATACTTACAAGTTTCAATATCAGCACCAGCCAGTTTACCAGTGGGGCCAAAGTGAATACGGATGAATTTACCCTAAGCGCCAAGAGAAAGAGGAAAATGTAAATTGAGTAAATGGCATAATAATAATAATAAAAGTTAGCAAGCGGCTACTTACGAAACGGGAAGAGTTATCGTTACGGACGGTCTTGGCGTTACCGAAGGCTTCAAGTACAGGATTGGTTTGAACGACTTGATCTTCCAATGAACCCTTGTTCTTTTGCGATTCATCCTTCTTTGTAGAAGCACCGACAGTGGCAAAGTAAGCAATTACCTTTTTGGTGTTTTCAGTCTTACCAGCACCAGACTCACCGGTAATCAACATAGATTGATTGACGTGGTTGGTCAACATGTCGACGTAGGCACCATCAGAAATGGCGAAAATGTGGGGTGGGACTTCATTACGGCGCTTGCCACGGTACATTTTAGCGCAACGGTTGGTATATACAGGATAACGCTTGTAGGGATTGATGGCAACGCAGAAAAGACCAGAATAGGTCTGCATAACGTAAGCAAAGTCATTTTAATAAATTAAAAGAAAATTGAAATTGGTTAGTTTTTTCTTTGCTTCAAACTTTGGTAGAGCAAAACCTTACAACAGATAAGTATTTTCTAATAAAAATTTGATAATATTTTATTAGAAAACAACTTGAGCATTGTTTAGATTTAACTCTATTGGCTCTTTAATTAAAACTACAAAAATCTATTGTAATATGAATATGGGCAAAAATAAAAACATTCAAAAAGATCATGTTAAAAATGATTTTATCTTTTCTTTTTTATAGGGTTGGGGTGGGGATTTGTTTCTTTTTGTGCGGTTTTTTTTTTGGTGCAGTATATTCGAAATCTCAGCTCAGTTTAGTCTCAGTTTCACTGTTGCATGCTGGATTTCTTTCATTCTTTCATTCATTTTCGCTTCTTCTATATTTTTGCTTAGTTGTACCGCTTTTTGGTATGATGCATCGAATGTTGCAATGATTTTGCATCCAGTTTGTTTGGAGTTCATGTTTACCGATTTGTGTGCGCATTGCGTGTGTGTGTGTGTGGGGGTGTGTTTGCATATGTAAAAGGCAGAGTTTCGGCCAATTCAATTTCTCAAGACTGGTGGCAAAAAGAGCAAATTTAAGGCATTTTGTGTTAGTGCTCGCGTTGTGTGAAAGCTTTTTTTTTGCATTAATGACATTTGCAAGGATTAATACGACGAGTCGAATGAAAGGTTAGTGGAATGAAAAACAAATTGTATCCCAAGTTTTTAAAATGCAATTATTTAAACAAAACATAAAAAATGAAGGTAATCAATTTCTTAAAAAGCTTTAATTTGCTTTAGTATTCTTTACATACATATATTCAAACATATATTTTTTTGTTTTAAAAGTTATTATTTAGATTTCTTTATAAGCCGCCAATTTAAAACTTTTTTAAAGGTTTGATTTGAAATGAAAATGTAAGTAAAAGTATTAAAGACCTGTTATGTTAAAGTAAATGATTTTTCATACAAAAAACACAAAACACTAAAAGCTTTTACAAAAAGCTTGAAAAACATTTAAGCTTTTGCTTGGCATACTTACGTAGATAAGTTTGTTGTAGTATCTCTGTCTCAAGTTATGAAGTACAGAGGCATCGTTAAGATATGTCAAGTTAGACATATCCTCGGCCTTTTCATATTTGGGAGGGTTGACTTGTTGGAGCTGATCTTTTTTGAAATCTTTTGACTTTTTTTATCGAAAATATTTTTATAGTTTTTCAAACCCCATTAGTTTTTTTTTTGTTTTATCAACAAAACCCCATTTTATGAGATTAAAGTTTATTATAGTGTTAGCAGTTTCAGATTGGTAGAAAGAAATAGACCAAAGAAAAAAAAAACAAAGATTAGTATGGTTTGTGAAGGCACACTTACGTATATAAGTTTGTTATAATAACGTTGCCTCAGATTGTGCAAAACACAAGGAGTGTTTAATACAGTCATGTCAGCCATATCTTCAACTTTTTCGTATTTTGGTGGATTGGTTTTTTCCACTTTATCGGCTTTGAAATCTTTTACCTAGACAAGTTTTTTATGATTTTAGAATTTTCATTTTCATACACTTAACAATTAACAAAACATCATTAAAGTAAATATATTTATATTCATTCCCTTCCTTTAATAATAGATTAAAGGGCCACATGATCATATAAGTTATATCATTTATATCATTATGGATTTTTTAAAAGCTCAACTTTGCTTAAAAGCTTTACAATTTGTTGCTGTTTTTTTTTTGGTTTAAAGTGTTAAAAAATGAAAATTATTAAGTTTGTTTTGAAATTTCAAATTGCGATAAAGGGAGCAGTATTGTTTTGAATTGTATTACCTCTCCGCCGGGCAAGCCAACGCTGACAATATCACCCTTGGTGGCCTTAATTTCACCAAGGAGATAACCCTCTTTCTCATCGGGAACCCAACAGTTCTTCTTAGAGTCATAGGGTTTCGATTGATCGATACGCCTTTGTTCCAACGATACAAACAAGTATGGGGTTGGATCCTCATCTTCTTGACTAGCAATTGGACGCGGCATTTTGAATTAGTTTTCGATTTTTTTCAAACAAATTAATTAAAATAAAAACTCGAGATAGGGCTAGAGTTTTTGCAAAGGTGCAAAATTTCTTTTTCTTTTTGTCTGTAGTTTTAGAATTTCAAATAAACAAATTTTATCTCGTCGTCTAAGCCCAAATGCTTCCCTAAAACAGAAAAGAAGAACAGTTAAAGTTATTTTTGTTAATTTTTAAAGTAAATTATTTTAAACTTTTTATATATATTTTATGTTATTTGTTTTATTTATTATTCATTTTTGGTTCTCAAAATTTTTATTCATTTTGAATATTGGCCTTAGAGCATTTTACTTGTTTAGTGATGACCTAATTTCTTTGATTTACTTTTCTCGTTTTTTACACCTTAGTATACACATTACTCAAACTCAAGTGTTTGGGGTTTTCGAAATTCCAAATAAGTAAATTTGCCTTTTTATAATATGTTTTTGTTTTTGTTTTTTTGTTTCTCTACGTGCCTGGTAATTGGATAGTTTTTTTGCTGCTAAAGTAATCTAAACACATAAATTTACTCTCAATTACCTCTATTAAAACACAAAAACAAATGTTTAATTTAAAAAAAGAAAATAAAAGAAAATTTTTAAAAATTTCGTAATTTTCAGTTAAAATTTGTTTTTAACTTTTTTTATTTTACTATGAATAACATTAAAGAATACAAACACACACTAATACTTTAACAATGTTCCCACATTTGCTTTGGTATTAGCCAAATTATTTGTATCAACGACAGTCCCACCGATCGATCCAACAACAACATCTATCTGTATTCAGAATTAAAAAGTCTTAGGTGTGGGATGTTTTCTAATTATAGATCGGCAAAGAGTAAATGAGTGAGTGGCATTATGCTTGAAAAAAAATTTTTTTTGAAGGCGCACGCGTTTTACCATCAAAATAAATTTCTATGAAAAACCACTATCAGCGACCGATCATTGAGAAAAATATCGGAAATTTCTTGCATAAAAAACTGTGTCACTCAACATTACGTAAAATACAATTTAATTTCAAAAATTTATTTCATGAAAAATTTTATTTTTTTATTATTTATTTAATTAAAGATTTTGACAAATGAACTTTTTTTAATTAAATTTTCATTAAATTTATTTCTTTAAAAAAATATTTTCATTAAAAAAATTATTCGATCTCTTAAATTTTTTTTTTTTTTCATTTTTAAAAAGTTAATAAATCCAATTGTGCTGGATTATTTTACAAATATTTCTTTTTAAAAAATTTTTGGTTCAAATAAAGTTTTATTATTTCAAAATTTTATTAATAGTTTTTTTTCAATTTATCACTCCACTACACACTTACTAGAGTTCTAGTTAGATCAGAGTTATTTCACAACTTTATATGAAGTAGTTCACGCACAAAAAGCTTCGTTTAGTTCAAAAGGACAATAGCCTTTTCAATCGCTTCGTTTTTTCTTTGAGTAAGAAATCAGAAAAATTCGTTTTAAAATCCGTTAGAATTCGTTAACACATCCGCCAAAGGAATTGATCTAAAACAACCGAAGTGCGATATCGCAATGATTTTGAAACATTTAAGAATTTGAGCCAACTGTCTACAGGTCTATTTTTAAATACAAATATGTGTATACATACACACATATGTATGTATACTTAGATGTACACATTTCCATTTGGCTCGAAAAGATTTCGAAACTTTGGGATCTCACATCTAAGTATAACCAAAATACTTTTATGCGATTTACACATATTTAAATAGACATGCGTATATATACATACATATTCACTTACGTATGCTTGTGTATGTGTACATTTATATAATTTAAAATAATCTCTTCTGCATAAACTCTCTAAAATTTTAAAAATTTTTGCTTTTCTTAAAGTTGATCTAACTATACAATATACGAGTACAAATGTATGTTTGTAAGTATAGACAATTGGTTTTACAGAAAAATCTCTAGAGAAAAGATTTAAAAAACCGAAAGCTTTTTCTTTATCTTCACCTGATAGGCCGTCAATCAGGTGCTGGTTTGTCTTAATTTTTTTTTTTTTCAAATTTTGTATGACATTTAGTTTTCTTTAAATATTTTGATTTAAATTTGAAAACTCTGAAATTTTTTTTATCAATGTTCTTTAAGTGTTGTTTCAATAATTAAATTTTTTTTTAAATTTGATTTTTTTCGAGTGATTTGGAACATGGCCAAATGTTTTTGTTTGGTTTTCGTTTCTTTTTTTACATCAACATATATACATACATATGTGACATTTCCTTTCAAAACTGTTTCTTAATGCCAATTCGTTTAAAAGTTTTTTTTATTTTTATTTTTCAAAAAATACACAAATATTTTTAATTAAATTGGTTTAAAATTGCGAAATATTGCAAATATTTTATAAAGAATTTTATAAAGTGTTAAACTTAAAAAAATTTAAAAATTAATGAACATTAACTGTCAATTGTTATTATGTAATAGTTTAAAGATGTCCATCCGTTTGTATTAACTAATATTGTTGTTACGTTTTAAAACTTTAATATTTTCACTTTAAATTCTCACAAAGTTTATTTGTCTTTTTCTTTTTTTTTTAAATTAAAATATAATTTTAATTTAATATTTTTATGATTTTATTTTAAACTTTTTTAATATAACGCCTGGTTATACAAGTTGATTTTTTTAGCTTGCGTGTTGCCATATCTTTTAAACAAAAATTAAGGTTATGTTTGCTTTGTATATATGTATGTAAGTGTGTGTGCATTTTGATATTCCAAAAAAAAAAAATTAATCCAGTTTGCGTAATCCATTAAGGTGATTGAGTAATCCAATTTTGGGAGCAGGTTGCCACATTTAGATAAAATTTTGTCTTCATAAGCTTTTTTTAGTAAAATTATTTAAATCCATTTCTTTAATTTTTATTCCATATATATTTTGTATATTAATTGTTATAAAACTCTGAAGGTTACTTTAAGGACCTTCCTTTTTCTATTCTAGACACATTTAAATGCACTTAAAACCACTACACATTTTTACTCGCTCTAATTCCACAAAGAAATTATGTTCCTCTTGTTTAAATATTTTTGTTTAAAATAGCACAGAACCAATATTCAAAAATTAATGCCAAAAAAAAATAATATTATGTATCAACGTTAGGTGTTGCACTTACGCGTTCGAAAGCCGTTCTGACCCACACAGCCGGTAATGTTCCTTTTTATATGAGGCAATTTGATACCATTTATTTGCCACGATCTCTGCTAAAACAATCGTTCGCTCGTTGCTTATCCCCCTCTTTACCGCAGTTTTTTTGTGTTGTTTGCAAGCATGCACCCCTCTAGGGTGGCAAAATTAGTTTCGCTCCTTTTTTCGGTTTACACATGCACAACGCGTTGAAGCAGTGGTCGTTGCTTTAACGCTATAGATGATCTTTCATCTATGTACACTTATACATATAAACGCCACCCCTCAAAACACGCTTACTCTCTCCACACACACACATACGTACGTCATGGTGGCAGTCATAATAATTGATTCGGTAATTGTTTACGAATGTGTTTTTTTTTTTATTTTCCTTGTATATGCTCGCATCAGATTATGAGTCAGTTAATATCTGAGTACACTTTTTAATGTTTTTGAGTATAAGTGAGTGTTTGTTAGCCACCAGTTATGACAATAAAAAAATTTATGGCGTTTAGTATAAAGTTAGTACAGAGTAAAAAAAGGACATGTGGGAGCAAAATATTTCCTAGCGTAGCATTGCTATGGGAATCTTACCATAAAAGCTTTTTCCATTCTCTCATTAGAAAAATGTCTCTTGTGCGCACAAAGTGCATTTGCTATCCTCTCAGGCGAATATCGTACAGATAAACGCTCCTATCAAGTGTGGGTGCTTACTCTTCCGCTGTCATTACGTCTTTTCGTAGACAAATAATGCAAAATTGGCAAAAAAAAAATTAGAACATTATTTCAAGGATATTTAGGTAAAAACAATAAAAAAAAATTCTCATCAGTTTTAATTAAAGAAAATATTTATCATTAAATTAATAATGTTTTAAATAATAATTTTTAAAGGCAGGAGGCGTTTTCTTGTTCCTGTTTTTCTTTTCAGCATTTTATATGTAAATTTATGCAGTGAATTTATACTTTAAAAGAAGTAAAAAAGAAAATTTTAATTTTTTTTTTATGTTGCCATGTTAATGATTTATTTCTTTGGCATTGCTTTGTTTCTCTGTTCATGTTTGCCATTAAATTATTTATTTACATACTTACATACAGATATGTATACTAATGATACTAGCAAGAGAAAAAATATAACAAAAAAAAAAACACCAGAACAATAGATAAATAATAAAAAGTTTGTACCACTACTAATACAATATCCGTACGTGAATGAACTGAACAACACGAAAAAGAAGAAGAAAAAGAATTTAATACAAATGTGTGAGTAAACAAGTAGTGGGTGATCGTGATGGGGTTTTATTAAAGGCGACCGTGCAAAAAAAAAAAACAACTCTCATATACATATGTATAAATGTATTTATATGTATGTTTAACATATCAGGTACATATGTATATTCTTATACACATACCTAAACATTAAACAATATTTATATACATGTCTACATATATGCATAAGTACATGCTAAGAAATACAAAAAAAAAAAAAACAATTATTCGTCAAGGTGTTTACATTTATTTCGTTGTTTTGATCTATATAATACATAACTCTGTAGGTTTGTTCATTTATTGCTGCTGTTGTTTATTGTTAAAAGCATTTTCTTATTTTACTAAAACTATTTTTCTCGTCCTTTTTTTATTACACTTTTTGTGTGCCAAAATCAATAAAGAAATACTTAGGTGAGTAGATGGTAGGTAGGTAGATGGGTCTGTGATGCATTACTCCACTCGAAAAGATACGTTGTCCATTGCCTATTAATGTACAAGGAAAAGAAAAATTAAAATAGAGTAGAAGCTATAGAGATAAAGGGAGATGTAACAATCCAGCAAAAAAATAATGTTTCGTAAGCAGCATATACTTTTTATAGTAAGCAAATGCACTTCGCAGCAAGCATACATACATATACCTTCTACCTTAATAAATAAATAAATAAATATACGACAGTAAATGTAAAACTTTTACCTTTTGAGCACATCCGCTTACTGCAGTGTATATTAAAAAGCACAACTGTAAGTCAGTTCTAAATAAGTAAAGAAAAATAATTCGGGCACCGCCATAAACAAAACAAACAATATCAGTTTTAAGATAAACAGAAGAACAATATTGGCCAATCGATGCTACTTCGAACTAAGTAATCAGTTTAAAAGCACAGCTACCTCCCGACAGATAAAAATCACTCTTTACAAGACACTATTAAAACTCGTGTTTATATTTGGTTCTGAAACATGAGTACTTGCGAAAGCAGTTCTTAAACTGTTTAAGAGAGAAATTCTTCGGAAAATGTGTAGAAGAATCTGCGTTGATGGAGAATACGCCTGAACCACAAGCTGTATGAGCTGTTTGCCAAAAAAAAATTCAACGTTTACTTTGGCTGGGTCATGTTGTGCCAGTCATTTCAATGTAAGCCCAAGAGGACCGAAACTCCGATTGAAGGATCAGGTGGAGGAAGACATTTCGAAACATGGTGTCAGAAATTGGAGAAGAAGCGTAAATTATCAAAACGCCTAAAAGTTTATTTTGCGTTCAGCTAATGGAACAAACGCTCTGTAATAGCATTCTAAGAAGGTATAAGTAATGGTTTAGTTCTGTTTTAATATATTATCTAAAGAATTCGAATGTTTAATATTAAAACACACATAATTTTGACAGATTTAAAGCATTTGTTTACAAAATTGCGGTTTTCCTAAGCGCAGTATGATTTGCATCACAAAATTTCAACTTCTTCCATTTCACACAACTTACAGTTTTAACAATTTTCTGTGTTTCCAAAGCATTAACATGGCTTTGAACGTTCATGTGGGAGCAGAAGATATTATCAAAACCTTCAGATTTGCTATCAGAAAGAATTTGAAATTTCGTGATGCAAAGCATACTGCGTTTAGGAAAACAGCCTATTTTATAATTTAATTTTTGTTCAATTAATACCTGAAAATAAAACAATTCTTCAGAAGTATCTAGTGTACAATTTTTTTTAAAGAATTACTTTCAAGATGTATATTAATTTCACATGCACCAATGGTCCTATAAAAAGTATTTATTAAGACCAATTAATTTTTTATTTACCATTTAAAATTTAAACTTGCCTTATATTATAATTCCCACATTTTCTTGACAGTCGGACTTGACCGACAATAATTTTTTGTTTACTTGACTGCCACTCACCTGGGAGCAATCAGCAAATATTTTTGGTTGCAATATCTTTGAAGCTCACGACCTTCAACTTTAGGAAACGCCCGTCGATTACGCGTTCAAAACAATCAGACGTGAGAAGGCTTCTAAGTAACCTAGTGGTTAGGACATCTATCTGCTTGGAAAGCAGCGCCAGCAGCGGGATCGGACGCGAAGGAAACGGCCGTCGATCACGCGTTCAAAACAATCAGACGTGAGAAGGCTTCTAAGTAACCTAGTGGTTAGGACATCTATCTGCTTGGAAAGCAGCGCCAGCAGCGGGATCGGACGCGAAGGAAACGGCCGTCGATCACGCGTTCAAAACAATCAGACGTGAGAAGGCTTCTAAGTAACCTAGTGGTTAGGACATCTATCTGCTTGGAAAGCAGCGCCAGCAGCGGGATCGGATGCGAAAGTCTAATTAACTACTTCATTTTAAAACTAAAAGAAACAAATGGAGGCCTAATGTTTCTGACAGGAACAGTTTCAATATCTATATATGAAGCTCTTAGTTGTCTTGACTGCAAACTAAAACTGAAATTAAATGCAAATGAACGTAAATTTTTTACTTTGTTCATTTCTTTACTTAAAAAAAATAAAAGACGCATTCCTTGCACAACATACACACAAACACATACACAAACACATATTTATATATATTGTGTTATTTAATTGTTAAAAATTTTAAGGCCAGAAATGTTTTTTAAAAAAGTTTAAATTTAGTTGCTGCTATTTGTGGACAGAGAAGAGATCCTCATGAAACTCCCACCATATTATAGAATGTCACATACTTACTGTGTAAAAGTAGAGAAAAATTTACTCATTCCCATACAAGAGTATATCAAGCTGACAGGCAGGCAGGCATTTAGTTAAATTAATAGTCAGTCGGCATTTGCTCACAATTTCTAGCAGTTTCATTCTTTATTTATGTTCACCTGACATAAAAATTTTTTTTGAATTATGAAACTTATAGGGCCTAATTACGTAAAACACAACTTATAATAACAAAAACAATTGTATGGAAAAAACTTAAATTTAAAAAACTTTTACATACATTTTGTTTTTGTTTTAGAGCATTGCGTTTTAGGAAATAAGGGGGATAATCTTTTAGGAACGTTTGAATATTTTTTAATACACACATACATATGTACATACAAACAAACATACATATATATAAGTTTAAATCTGGAATTAACCTTGAAGTTAAACTGGTGGCAGTTACCTCAAAGTTCTGTAGTATAAAATGGGATAGGGAAACTGCTGAGCATATTTGTGTCCAACATTTGTGCGCTGCTGAGCAAATTGTAAATATAAGGTCTTGTTTGTTCCAAGGCCTGGAAGAAATTTTCGGGGTTGTTAAGAAAAGGTTTTAGCATTTGCCGCGGGAGTGTGGAGCACCCTGAATTTCATTACATTGCATAAGTCAGCTGGTTACGATGTTTTTTCTATGGAAACGCTAACGGCCCAAAAAATCTATGTAGCGTGTTCGAGTCTAATTAGTTAAGCCTAACCTAGCATAAACAAACAAGGAATATTAGTGCCGTTTTTTATTTCAAATGTAATCTTTTAGCATTTTTTCTTGTAAATATATATCTCAAAGTCTCTGCTAATTTTAAAGTAACATTCCAGATAGCATGGTTAAATAATTTATCAGGTGATAGTAGTGAGAAAAAAACATTAAGCCTCTCTTACTCTTTTTTTTATGTATGGAGTCTGACACTTACCCGGTCATAAAAAAAAAACCCAAAACATGGGTCCCTATATAAAAAAGAAAAAAGTAAGAAAGATTAAAACTATCTTTTCTATCTGTTATGACCTTATAAATTGTTTGACCATGCCAGATTTTTTTTCTCATAACTAAGCTTAAGTAAGTTACTTAAGCCTCTGGTGCTTTTTCTCTCAATTATATGCAGAAGCCCTTTAACATTTAGTGTTACTTAGCGCCGATATGGTCAATAAAAATTATTTAATAAGAAGATTTATATGCCCACTTTGTAAGATAATGAACCGCTCATCGCCAACAACTTAGCTCCTATACCATAAAAGCTATAAAATTTTACTTTAAAAACAAAAAAATATGGAGCCTTTTTTAGATAGATGGAAAAACAGACATCGTTTAGTCGAATCAGGGGGTGGTTTGATATTGATTGATATACATAGTTTAAGGTTGTTGTTGGACTTTAATTATCAGAAGTAAAATACATTAATTAACACAATTGCAATGATCCCAACTATGTGCATATATGTGCGGGTATAACACTTTAGTAAGAGATTTTAAAAAAGATTTTAGCTAAATTATTCACGTGTATAATTAAAGCCTTAAATTGCCAAATGTTTTATTATTTTGAAAATTTTAATGAGTAACATTTAGTTCGCTTCGAATTCGAGTTCGCTTCTAAATATTAAACGCCAGGGTTTCTTGCAAGATTGCTTATTTCTTTTAAGGGCCTTAGTTCTCTTACAAATACTACTCTCCCTGCCATGAATCGTGTTTCTGATTTAAATTTTATGAAGTTTGTAATAATGCTTAACTAAATCACATTTCGAGCGTCTTTGTAATAAATTTTCAATTGCGTATACTCTGTACATTTTGTCATCGTTTTTTTTGGAGAAGTGGTTTTTAAGCATTTGTATCCTACAAATCGACTGTTTTTTTTAAACCAAAACTAAAAAGTTTACCTCTAAGGTAAATTGATGAATTTTATAAAGCTGCAATTTTTCCATGTCTTTTTAAACATAAAACTCACACGAAAAAAAGATTTAAAGTCATTAATTTATTACCGTGACTTCCGGTCGGTCATAAATTTTTCGATCATTTACACACGTCAAAAAAAAAAACTAAACATTCACGTCAACATATGCTAATGCACACGCACATATTTTGCATTTAAAATTTTTAACATAAAAAAAAAACATGAAACATAGAAACAATTCTCGATTATCTTTATGTTAAAATATTGACAACCGTGTCGTATAAGCAACATTTGCTTTTACACATGTTTGTCGGGCTTGTCTAGTCTCGAGTGGCTTACGAATGCCATAAGAAATATGTTTGTATGTATGTTTGTTATATATTATTAGAACACAACATACATACATAGATATGTGTGAATGTATTCACAATATTTTGCAACAAAAACAGATTTTGTCTAATATTTTTTTATTTTTGTTATAAAATTCACATTTTTTTTCTAAATGTCACTTTGAAATGCATTAGAAAAATGTGTTGCCAATTTGTTTATTAATTATTTGTTGATGTTAAATTATGAGACAATTTAATAACGTTATTGTTGTTTTTGTGTTTTTGGGGTTTAATACTGTCTCATAATATATGGTATAATAGCATTTGCGTAAATGTAAATGTATACGTAAAAAATATTTAGGAAACTATGCCATCACTCATACGCAATGTAGTCTGTATCAAACAGAATCTCTTAAGCATAAGAATGTAAAAACACATCAATCTTTTGAGAATTTTTTTATATATATTATATTTTGTTATCATTTTAATTTTTAATAGTATTTGACACTAAAAGTAAAAACATTTACAATAATAATAATAAAAATAATAATAAAAGACTGAAAATATTTCAAGAACATTTTATTTATTTTTATATAAGCGATTTGTCGGCTTGACAAACTTATTTGAAAGCGAATACATATACAATATAAGAACCTTATTTTTTTAAATTAATTTTTATAATTTAAACTTATGTATAATTTTAAACATAAGTGTGTAGGTTAACTGCACCCACTAATTCACTTTAAAACATATACATATACATATGTATACACCATTTTCAATTGTATTTTTAAAATTTCGAATTTTGTGTTCTAATTGGTTTAGGGTCTAACTAAATAAAACGCAACTCATAATAACGCAAAAAATTGTACGGAAAATATTAACATTTAAAAAACTTTTCCATACAATTTGTTTTTGTTTTAGGGCGTTGCTTTTCAGGAAATAAGGAAGTGGGGTTAATTTACTAATTCTCTTATTCAATTTAGAAAAAAGAACCAAAAAATATTAAAAAAGTACTATTTGTTTACTTTACTGACTTTATACCTTAATTTTGGTTAAAAGTCCTTAATTTCATATTTCAACCCTTATAACAAAAAAAACTGCAAAACTTAACAAAAACGTAAATAATTTACCTTTGCCTACTTTGCCGACTTCTGACCTTAGTCGGAGTAATAGACGTTTACTTCATTTTTATCGAGAAAAAAAATCCATGGACCTTTAAACTAATTATTAACTTTTTTTGTCAAAAATAATTATTGTTTTTTTTTGAAGAAGTAATTTGATTGTTTGAATTTTTATAAAATCAATTATGTAAACATGACGGTTTTTTTTTTGTTAATTTGATAATAATTAAAAATATAACAAATGTTATTGTCAAAAAAACTAAATAAAATTGTTATTTCTTGACCTAAAAATAAAAATTAATAATAATTAATATTTTTTAAGAAAAAATCAGAAATAAATAATTTAAAAAGCACTTGATTTTCAAAAGATTTATTTTAACACAATCAATATCCCAACTTAAAGGTTCATTTATGCGTGCCTTAACCATACCATAGTAAACAGCTGTTCAAACCAAACTTATGGGCAACACTGTATTTGATTATAGGTGACTTACCATTACATAGTAACCATAACCTTAGAAACCAATTTAGTTTTGATTTTTATGGCAAAGGTTATGGTTATGGCGTTATGATAAGCCACATTTAATAAAACCTTAACAGTGCATGCGAAGTGTGATGCTTTTTAAAAAAAATGTTTCATATCATGCTTAAGTGTCAGAATAATTGAAATAAAATGGGGAACTACCTTTAATACATAACAAGTATGTAAAAGCTATCAAAATTGTATATAAATTTTAAAATTACTACATAAGTTGCATCCATGCGTAAAAGAGTGACCGTTATTTCCCTCTTCTTTTGAAAATATACAAGTCTCATACCTAAATAAGTTGAAGCTTTAAGCAAACATTATTCTCTTAAAATTTCGCTCTTGAGGGACCACGCCTTACTGTGCTGGCTTACGCTTGAATTCCATCTGTCCGTCGGCCCGTCTGTTGAAGTCTAGTTAAATCTGAAAGTTAAAGCTTTATGAAAAAATAGTTCTCCAAAAATGTTACGCTCCTGGGATAACGACTTCCCGTGCCAAAATCCGTACGAATATATGTTTAACACTTCAAAATCACAAATTTAATTGACAATAATAACAAAAAAATTTGGTAAGAAAAAATAAAAATTCGAATGTAGTTAAACATTTTCAGTAAAGAATATTATATATTTATATATTTAATTAGATATTTAATTATATATAATAATATATTGTATAAGTTCTTTTTTTTAATCAAGATCATTAACACCATAAAAATGTATGTTTCTAAGAATACTTCTAAATATATGCAGTTAAAATCGATCATTTGCTCGTAAAATTAAATAGAAACATTTTTTTTTTGTATAAATAGAAAAAATGTTAATATGTATGTATGTATGTGTATTCTGTTTTTTAACTGTTGCTAAATGCATGCACTGAATTAGTTTTTTTTAGTTTTCTCAGTCTTAGGCAGGGCAACCAAAAACTTAAAAATATTTTTCAACAAATTAAAAATAAAATAATCCGAAAACGCAAAATTTAAAATAAAGTCAATGAATTAACTTTGCCAAACGAAATGGTAAAAAATTAAAAACAAGGACACCAAAATGACATTAAATAATGCTTAATAAACGGTTTAAAAACTACTAGTCGGGTATCAATTTTTTGTCAAATCGTAATTAACCTGAATTAGGTTTTCTTTAAACTAAAGAGTTAAAAAAATAAAAGGTAACAAAAGGTGCAAATGAACACTGGAAGATTTTTTTTGTTAGGTTTTTTTTTTTATATTAAATAAAAAATTTAAAAAATGTTATAAAAATATTATTTACTTGAAGAAAAAATATGCCAAAATATGCTGTTATATGTAAAATATGCCCTAAAAAATCGATGCCAAAATTTTGCAAAAGTTTTTAATCGAACGAATGAGTAACAGCATTACAGGTTAATGCTGTTATTTACTTCAGTGTTTATTTTTTATCATTTGTTAAATGCTATTTGTACATAGCCCCAATTAAATTCTTAAGTAAAGCAATATGAATTATTCCGCTTATTGTAATTGCAATTTAAAAACTTAAAAAACCTGACTTGTGTTAAAGCTGCTACCCAAGGCGCGCTCATATCAGGTGGGAGCAATTTTACAAAAACAACTAAACCGTCATAAGAATGTCAAAGACAAATAACAAAAACTCACAAATTCTTTCTTTTTGAGCTTTACTTTCAATACTACAGTTGTTGTTTGTAAGAAAGGAAAAATACATAAACATAAACAAAAATTTGACATTAAAATAACGAAATACCGTTACTCAGCTGGTTATTTAAGGCTACCTGATATACGTCTACCCAGCTGCCACCTATTACTATTTTACAAGGTAACCAGTTGTCAGAGAAAAATAAAGCCACAACATTTTGCATTGTGACGTTACATTATTTTCTTAAAAAGCTTGTGGGCTTATGTTTACATATATACTATGTATACAAAAGTATTTTTTACCTAAAAAACATGAATTATTGTCAATAAAAATGTTTTCTTATTTTGCTTCAAGCAAATAAAAAAATTTGCAGCCGGTAAATTTGCTGTAATAAAATTTTAAATTCGTACTTAATGACATCAAAAACAGTTTATTGTAGTATTTTTTGGGAAAATATTTAAAAAACTCAAGAAGAATTTAAAAATAATTTTAGCGCCAAGTATTATATACATGCACATATACATACATATTTTTGTATGAACACATGAAGATAAAATTAACACTTAATTTGAGCAACTGAAAATTGCCATTTTTGACAATTTTTTCTTCAAATACATACGTAAACATGTACGTACATACATATGTGCAAGGTGTTAAGATCAATTTTCAAATAAATCTTTTGTTGGAATTTTTGTGGCTTTTAATTTATATTTGAAATCCTAGAAAAGTTGGAATTCTTTAAAACTAATAATATGAATAAATTTCTTCATTTGTTAATGTAAAAATACAATGTACATATGTGCAATACATATATGTGTGTATGTGTGTACATATGTACATACTAATGCTCGGAACAAAACTTTTAAAAACATTATACTTTTTGAACATGTATAAACATCAGATATTTATATGTATTTTTTTAAAGAAAAAATATTTTTCATTTTTCATTCCCAAAAATTTGTATAAGATACATATGTATGTATGTTTGTATGAATGTATATGACAAATAAAAATTTCATAATAAAATTCACACAATTAGGGGACTCGCAAGGTGTTCTATTACGTCTTATTGTCATAATGATATAAAATTTCACAACGGTTTAAAGGCATTATTGTTGTCTTTCATTCAAAAATTGTTCTAAAATAAATACTACGTCGTATGGTATGTATATTAAATTGTCATAGCAATTCCACATACATACATACATCTGCGCCGAGTGTCCTAAAGCTAGTGAAGGTTTTTAGACCAATGTGAAATTTTATAATATTATGACAATAGGACATAATAGAATACCTTGTAAATCCCCTAAATAATTTTTTTTTTATGTTTTATTTTTTGTCTTTGAAAAACATATTTTACACAAAGTATTGCGGTATAAATGTTGTTGGCATGTACAAAAATACGAGTCTTTAAATTTTAGGAACCAAATATAAATTTAATATTTAAAAATACATAGAATATTTTTCTTTTAATTTTTTTATGAACTTTTGTCAAAACAACAAAAAAAATATAAAAATCCGAAAATTTGAATTCTATTTTTGTTATACATATCTCTTTACGCCGAGCAATGCAAGCAGGGCTAGTTTTTTTGGAGTCCCGTCATTAACTAAATATCTTAAAGCAGTTTTTGACATTTAAATGTATGTAAAAAATTATATATACATACAAGGAAAAGGGTTATTTTTGTATCAGGCTTAAAATAAATATTTCTCTATTTTTTGCTGTCAACCGAAAATCTGTTTAAAACAGTGACTTTAAATAATAATTATTATCGAATTTCCAATGGAAAAACTCATGTACAAGACAAGATCGAAAGGCCAAGTTTTGTACACCATGTTGATTGTATTAAACTTAATTTAATTAAACAAAAGTTATATATGATTTTACTTAGAAAATAATAATTATTTTTGATTTTTACTTTTATATTAAGAAATAACATAAATTACATTTAAATTAATGTAAAAATAAAATCAAAAATAACGATTATTGTTATCATAATTGATTTGTGTGAAAATTAAAAGTAAAAATTATTCTTGCAAAAAAAAATAACAATTTTTTTCCATATTTAATACGTTCTCTGGCTTTAAATAATTCAGTTTTTAAGTAAATATATTTAAAATACTTTAATAACATTGTTTTTGATTTTAATATTAACCAAATAATTGCAAAACCCAATAAAATACTTGCCCAATAGCATTAACTTTTTACCGATAATAAAACGCAGATTTATTTAATTAAACTTTAACAAATTTTAATTAAAGACCGTAATCAGATTATAAGTATTGTAATTTGAAAATTATTTATCAAAGCTGATAGCTCATTTTCAAATCAAAAACAATACAAAAACAAGTAGGAGCGCTAAATTAGGCTGTGCCGAATCTTTTTGTATACCCAGGAATCTGGTCTACCTAAGTTTTTTTCGAACCGAAAATATTTTATTTAAATAAATTTGGGCCGGGTATTCAAATCTTAACACTAAGTAATTAATATTAGTCCAGCCAGTGCCAGGCTAAAATTTAAATTCTCATAACAGAAATAGTTATGTTCATCTAAGCGCAATAGTATTCCTCCTTAAAAAATGTAAATATTAAAAGGAAAAAGCCGCAACAAAATTGGCATGGATCTAAAAAACAAGAAATCAACATCCGTATAAGTCGGGATCGTGTCATGGTAGTAGCTTTTAACAGAATTACGTAATACTCTTTCCTTTCTTAAGGGTGGAAAAATCTTGGCTTTTTTTTAGCATTTGAAACAAAATTATATTTTCTTCATCTTCGCTTTCAGATGACGACTCTATTAGGCACAATACTGCATTTTGCAAAACATAGCCATGTCTGGTTACATTTACTCTTTCCCCTAAACTTGAGGTACTAACTATATCTCTTAGCTGTTCCATAGTTTCGCCTGTAAACATTAAATTACTTTTTATACCACTTTAATTTTTCTTGTTATTCAATTTGTTAGCTGTTTGTTTTTTCACTTTTTTTGTTTACATAAGAAAACATATGTTTTATTTTACTAGAAATTCTTACTAGTAAAATTTTGTCTAGTAAAAACTTTTAAATATGTACTCAGTAAGACAACTGTCACTTTACGCTCTCAATTTGTGTTCTCATTTACTGGATTTTGTGTAAACGAACGCAATCCAGTAAAAATATTAAAAATTTTTTAAAAACTTTGAGTAAACGAACGAACTTAATCTATATCGATTAATCGAACACCTTTTAAAAAAAAAAAAAAATCTTAAAACAATTTGCACAACAGAATTGTATTTTTTAACCCAAAATTGAACAAAAAAGTTAAATGACTATTTTCATTTATCTTAAATTTTTTGGGAATAAATTTCAGTACTAACCAATTTCTAAAAATATATGTGAACTTTTCAACAATTTAAAACTTTTTACATAATTTATGTACGAGTATATGTAAGTTAAAAAACAACGTAAATACTTTTAAAATATGTAAAACCGAAAAGCAAAATTTGGCCAAAAATAATAACTGAAAATTATAACTTTACAGAAAATCCCCTTTTCGTTGTAGTATATTTCTTGAATAACAAGCATAAAAATTTAAAATATAAATTTCTTGGTATAATAACAAAATTTTCATTGTTTTTTAACTTTACGGAAAACTTTTTAAATAAACTACAATCAGTTAATGTAAAACTTTTCTGAGTGTATCAAAAGTTTAATGAAAATGGCACCTCCTTTCCCCCCTGATCCTATCTCTTCTCCTTACCATCATTTAGGCATTGTTATAAAATTGCTTGTAGGGCATTTGAAGTCGATAGTTGTTATATTTTCCGAGATATAGCGTATCAAAACTTTTATTCAAATTGTTCATATGTATGCGGGTTGCCCATTCCTTTGCTCCTATCCAACGAATTTTTTTTTCAAAATGTGCGCATTATGTTGGCACTACTTTGTGCCTGGTTTCAATTCAAGAGCTGTTTAAGTTTCTTGAATAAAGCGCATGAAAAATTTTACAACAATGGCTATATATTCTGAGATAAAACGTGATATAAACATGGGTCTGGTCCCAACAAGAATGGGATATTTTAATTTTTTACAACATTCTGTGTAAAAATATTTCTGATAGCTTTACACATTTCCCGTAATACTTTACTTCGCTCTGGAAACTTTTTTTCAACAGATGGACATGGCTAGTTTCACTTCCCTATCTTTAACGAACCAGAATCTATATACTTTATGGGATCGAAAATGAATATTGGCGAAATTACAAACATACTGAAAAGCTGATTACTATGTTAATTGTATAATAATTCCCTGATAATGAATGCCCTACAAAAAATATTGAACATAAATATAAAATTTTAGACGAATGAATATATGTCCGTTCTTAAAAAAGACCAAAAGATTAGGAGAGAAAAGACTTATTAGTTTATATAAAACTATCAAAAAACAGGAAAAAGTTTATTTTTGTTTAAAAATTCAGAAGAAATAACAAAACTTTCCAACAGAACTAAAAAAAATATCTCTGCTCAATAAATTAACAAAAAAAAAAGGTTAAATTTGTATCTTTATGAGAATTTTTTTATATATATATTTGCAAGATTAGGAAACAAATAGTAATAAACTATAATGCGGAACTCAAAGATAAAATTAATATAAGATAGAAAGCAGATGTAATTATTTGTTTACCTTGGTAACAAATTTTATTTTGAATTTTTATCTTTCAGTTTAAATAAAACAATTTTATTACAGTATTTTTATTTCTTACAAAAGTCAATACCAAAACAACAATGTAACAATTGCAACAACATAAACATCAAAAAGGTGACAAAAATATTTAGTCAGTTAGAGGGCTTGATGTAGATTAAACGAAAAGACAAGAACACTCTACGATGCTGACCGATGACGATCCTAATCATGAGTATTTATAAACCGAAAATTTGGACGGCATCCAATGAATTAGCTAAAATCTAAAATATCTACAAAATATTTGTCTACTATAAATGTACATGTGTGTACACTCAAAAAATTCTAGAATATTTGCTTCAATTAATTTTATTATACAGTTTCTTGACAAATGTTTAATTGAAAGCTTTTATTGCCGATATCTGGAAAACTATAAACTGAATAAAAACAATTTGTCATTTATTTTTTCTCTGAGTGTTATGCTTTTATTTTTAAATTAAATTTTTATTCTCGTTTGCACTACACAATAGTGCAACAAACACTCTGACATACAAATGTGTGGTCATTAAAATATGCAGCACTGTGAAATTAGTTTATTTTTGGGCTTAAATTCATTACTTTGCGAAAACATATGTACATATAAACATATATACATACATACGTATTTACATACATATGTAAATTTAATTGTTTTCTTAACAACTCTAAATTAAAAATGCTGGGACCAAATCGTCGCATTCGTTTCGAATCGAAATAAAAAATTTTTTATTATAATACCTATATTATAAATTTCAATTCAAATCGAATGCGACGATTTGGCCCCTGTTCATTAACTTAATTGTAATTCATTGTTTTATATTTGTGTTTGGGAATAAAGTTGTTCTAATTTAACCCCAGAAAGTTAAGCTGCGTAAAACTTCCGCATGCACTTTTGAAATGTCATCAAAGCTTTCTTAGTAGGGTGAAGCTCCTGCTATACTTTTCGGATATCTGCTCTCTTGTCCAGCCCTGAACAAAGTTTGTTTTTTTAGTTACTACCGATATTCAAATATAACGATTACGTGAGTCAAAATTATCCAATTTTGTCTTTAAAGTGACTTTCAAGATTTTTTTCTTATAAATATATTTGTGTTACTGGTTAGTTGTTAACAACTTTTTTACACTTTTTGTTAGACTTCATATTATTTGGCATATTTTTTTTTAATGTTTGTTAATATTCTAAATGTTAATCATATCATAATCATACATCGAAAAAAATTTAATAACCAGGGGCCAAATCGTCGTATTCGACTCGAATCGAAATTATAAAATTTTTATTGGAATTCCTATACCTAAGGCATAGAAAAATGGATCGATCGAGTGAAATTTCGATTCGAATCCAATGCGACGATTTGGCCCCAGCTAAAGTATTAGTGTCTAGCGATTAATATCCATATCAGAGATAATAAATATAGGAAAAAGGAAAAGATATTTCTCTTTCACTTTGAAATCTCGTACCTTATTAAATAAAAATAAAATTACTAACAATTCTGTTATAATATAAAACTTTATTAAATCCACGTTATTTTACTGTAAGTTCACCCAAAAAAAAAACTTAAATATAGCGAGTTAAATAAAAGTCATGCGTTAATTTTACGCACGCTTATCTTTAACGTAAGTATAAGCTTGTTTCCAAGACGTAACGTGGTATTAAAAATAAAAAGAATAATTTTTTTTTGTTGCGCAAGGTAGCAGACTTTATCAAATCCAGGAGCTTTTTTTTAAATAATAACTTCTTTGATAACTAGAAATTGGAATCGTATTTCAATAGATTGACTAGCATCTATAACCGCTAGTTCACTCATACCAGTACACGTTTTTGAAAAAAA
Source organism: Melanophora roralis (assembly GCA_963583895.1). NCBI lineage: Eukaryota > Metazoa > Arthropoda > Insecta > Diptera > Rhinophoridae > Melanophora > Melanophora roralis. Next base: position 65,303,014 of record OY757188.1, read on the forward strand.
ACATGTTCTTAAAATCATTTGCAAGAGGATTACATTTTTCTTTGACTTTTGTTGCCCAGGATTCTCTCAGATAATGCAGAGGGGGTTTTGCGATAACGGCTCTTATAAGACCTTTGACTGATCGCCATAAAAAATTATTTTTATAAGAAGTCGTATCTAGACCTTGTACTTTAGTGCACCCCAAATAATACGTTTCTATGCGCGCCCAGCAAATTCCTTATTTGCCATTCTTGACTGACTCTTCTTTTCTCAGACAAAAGCGGTTCCACATCTGTAGAAAAAAAACTCTTTTTGTTTTTTATTATTGTTGCGATTTGGTAAAGGCTTCCGATGATGATTATTGAAGCTAAGTGGTCTGAAGAAAGACATAAGGAAGGTTGAATTTCAATAAATCAGAAAATATACATTTTGTTACTGCAATCAGCTGGCCAGTATGTTGGTTGCCAAGTTGAAATAAAAATCAGTATCATCTTAGAAAAAGAATCACAAAAAATGCGACCTCGCATCTTGGATTAATTAGCTCCACATCTGAACAAAAATCTAAATGCACAATTATGGGAAGATATATCAATAATAGTCTAGAATGTTTATACGTGAAAACCTGCCTTCTAACAGGGTTGCCATACAAAATTGGAAAAAATTGGGTAAAAATCGCTAAAACTTCTCCGGAGTCGCCCCTAGAGGAATAAAATATATCCCAGACCCCAATTAGTTTTTCCTCCCGAACGTATTTCTTGAGCATCCTACCCCCTATCTTCATCACCTTAGGGGATCGCCATACAAAATATACAAAAATTATGTAAAAACGCCCATAACTTCTACAGAGCTGGCCTTAGAGAAATAAAGTAAACGGCCGACCCCCATTAGTTTCTACTCGCAAACATATTCCTAGAATATACTTTCCCCTATCTTCGCCCCCTAGCATGGTTGCCACACCGGAGTCGTCCCTAGAGGAATAAAATGTATCACAGACCCCAATAAGTTTTTCTTCCCAAAACGTATTTCTAGAATAACTTACCCCCTATCCCCACGCCCTAAGGGGGTTGTCATAAAAAATTTTAAAGAATGAGGTAAGAACCCTTGCCACCTCCCCGGAGTCGCTTCTAGAGGGATAAAATGTATCACAGACCACCATTAATTTTCCCTCCCAAACATATTTCTTGAACATACTTTCCCCCAAGGGGGTTGCCATACAATATTTTAAAACATTAGGGTAAAAGTCCATACAAAATTTTTCAAGAAAATTAGGGTAAACCCCCCTGCAGCTGTCCTACTCACCCTAAGAGGGTGAAAATATTACACCGACCCCTACTTAAAAAATTAGAAATATTTCATAAATAAAAAACAGATAAAAATAAAAAAAGGGTTTTGGGGTTTCGAAAGTGCAATGTGAAGGGTATCCAAGATTCGGCACAGCCGAATATAGCGCTCTTACTTGTTTTGACTAACATTTCTTTCAGATATCTGGAAAATTTGTTGACTGTGTATACATGTATGTATTTATTTATTTTTTGTACTAATGTATGTTTCGGTTGCATTCTAGATTGATACCATAAAATAATCGTTCGTCAAACACATTTGTCATTACCTACATACAGAGAGATTTTAAAATTTACATTAATATAAAAACGAAAATTTGATATCGGCATGCAAACGTGTCATTTATGATCATTTTAAATAGACCGTTCAGTACATTAATTGTTTTCTATACGTAGCCGTACTTAGAGGTATTCAATCTCATTAATATTTATAAATCTTATGAATATTTTTTTAAAAATTTCTGCGAAAAATGCTTTTAATTAAAAAAAATTCGATTTTTAATTATGAGCTCTATTACACATTAGCACACGTCCTCACTCGAACTGCAGACAACAGCAATGACGCGCAGTAGATATTAAGTTAAACATACATACATATGTATGTATGTCTGTCTGTGAATGACATGCATTTACACTTTGCATTTGAAATTCAGCAAACATTTACAATTTTGTGTCGCTCGTAAATAAATTTGATTTATTATAAATTATATATTTTTTTTGGCTTTAAGTTTATTATTAGAATTATGAAAGATTAGAATGAAAATTTTTATTAAAAACTAGCTGACCCGGTGAACTTCGTACCACCTAACAATCATTGAATATATGGATTTTTTAAAAAGAGTACAAAGCTTATTTAGTCGATTAGTTTATTGGAATATATTTATAAGGAAAACAAAAATTCAAAAAGATTACAAAAATAGGGAAGCTCTGTATTTTCATGCTTGAGGTTAGTTCCCTTTAGTGCAGTACCTTGTGATATATGACATTTTTCGTTTTGTTATTAGGCGCAAGTATAAATAAAGTAGATGGTTTGCCCACACGTGAACATGAAACGTATAGTTGGCCATGATAAAAACATGAATTCTCTAAATTAAGACCAAAAATACTCAAGGACTGTCATTGAAAATGCAAGACGAATAGGAAATTGAATTCGCTTAAACTCAAAAGGCATATCGGTTGGTATCATCGGAATTCTCGGAATGAGAACTTCTTCACCTTTGAATTTTCCTCTAAGTATAATTGCGTGTATGTTGCAAAGTTTTGGTTGGTTTAAATTTCGAAGCACGATAACTACCGAGCCTACCTTCAGCTGTAAGCTTTGCGGTGGTAAGCCAGGTACATCCAAGGAGTTTAAAACTTCAGTTGAATAGTTGGTTGCTTCATCTTCGTTTGTTACACAATCAATAGATTTAAAAGAATGCTTAGTTTGATTTAAATTGAACTACATATATAGTTTAAATTATCCACATCTATATTTTTAGTTGATAAAATTGCCGGTTCACTCAACCAGTCATAATTTTTCCCGTTAGCAATTAATTTGGCGAATACTTTCTTGATAAGATTTTCTTTTGACGATACAAAATTACAAAAATTTCGAGGAAACGAAATCAGTCCGTTTGATTCGTCCACGGAAATACGGCCATTACCGATAGTCAACAATTAGTTGGAGAAATCTTGAGCTGATAAATCGTTGAGCAATGTAACTCTCATGTTTTCTGTCAACTGCAGTATCTTTGCAAAACACCACAGACTTGAGGATTTAACGCAAGCATTCATTCGATCAGCAGCCGTCGATCTTCGAATGACTGGCAGTGTTTGGCGGAAATCACCAGACAGTAAAACTATTGCACCTCCAAAACATCTTAAGTCACTGCACAGATCTTTTAGTGTTCTTTTAAGAGCTTCTATTGCACGTTTTTTTGTGCCATTGTGCATTTGTCCCAGATAATGATCTTACACCCTACTAAAACTTTGGACATGGCGGAGTTTTTCGCAATGTTACGTGTCGGTTGCTCTTTATTTTGAAGGTTTAATGGCAATTTTAACGCTGAGTGAGCTGTGCGGCATCCTTCTAACAATGTGGCCGCTATTCCAGATGAAGCTACCGCTGCAGCAATGTTGGATCTCGCACGAACAGTGGCTAAAATTAATGACATGACGAATGTCTTCTCAGTTCCACCGGGGGCATCCAAGAAATAAAAACTACCATTTCTATCATCAACTGCCTTCAATATTATATCACAGACTTCCTGCTGTTGGAGGTTTAAGAGGGAAACATTGGTTTGAACTAATTGATTCAAGTCATGTCGATCGTATTCACGTTCACGCTCCAATTCTAGATTTAGTAGCTCATTCATTTAATGTTTTGATGCTGGCAGTCCTAGCCTGACTAACAAACTGCCGCAAATAAGGTAACACATGTCTTCAATTAAGAGTAATGCCCGGTTATGCATCTTTTTTTTTCTCCATATTATTACCCAGCAAAAAAAAATTGATGCGATTTTTTACAGACCACATTTAAATCACATCTAAAGATGCTATTGCATATTTTCTGGTTTTGTTGCATTTAATTAAATGCAGAAATAAAAACTGGCATTATAAATGACTCGCTGATGTCATTGTTTTGTTTGTATTGAGCATCGATTTACACTTGGTTGAAATGTTGTAATAAATTTTAGGTTGATATCACATAAAAAGCTAAATTTAAAAATAACATTAAAATGGCATTTTAGATCAGAAAATTCCTTCCTTAGTAGGAGTTTTTTTTTCCCCACATATAAAATGCAGAAAAAGTTCAAGTTTTAATCTACTTCAAAATAACACCTTGGTATGGAAATTTTGTAGCATCAAAAATGTTGATTATATGCGGTTTAAATTTTGCAAAAATAAATAGCATCCCTCCAATGACAACCCTATGTAAAATTCATTGGTTTTTCCTCAAAATTTGAAGTGATTCAAGTAAGCTAGTTCTGAGTTTTTTCTACTTCTTTTTCCTCACTTTTTTTACTGGGTATTATTATTGAATCCTCGCTAATGCGAACTAACAACATATATTCAAATTTTAAAATTTTGTAATTGATATTAGTCCAGTCAGTACCAGACCAAAATTTAGGTTCTTAAAATAAGGTAAATAAGGTTATGCATCTTCGCATTGACTTCAAGAATTGCATTTCTCGAGCTGACACGATATTGATGTAAAATGCCACATTGTCCTTGTATTTGTTCCACAGGTGACTTGGACTTGACGGGAAGCATGTCATTAATGTTCGTATATGCCTCAGCAAATTGAGTTCTTGACATGCAGCACGAAATGTTGGACAGACTATACCATTAACAGTACGTAATGCTGCAAATGATGTTGGACCACGCATGCATCATTCTTCGGATGAACTGTATAAATGCGACCAAGAGCATCACTTAAACGCACATCTGGATGCAAAGGAACCAGAGTGCCTTTCTTTCGACGTTAAAAACTTTTTTAAGAAGCGCTCTAAGTGTAATACGGTGGCATCTTCTAGTAAAGTAAAGTTTGTGCAAACGGATCGCTTTGACAAACAGCAAAGAAACTTGTCAATGTTGTCGCTGGAGGTATTTCAGCACGTTGAACAACATTTGCCGCAGTGAAATATACTCGTTGGCCATTCTCCAGATGCACTGCTAAATGTGCAACAGTGGAGTGACATTCGTGGATAGGGGATGAGAATATACGCCAAACCGCCTGATTGCAGTTCACATATCGCCCAACTTAATAACGCGTAATTTCATCGTTCACAGTTTCCGCCGTCAATTTTCGTGGATAAGGTTTGGAACACTTGCCGTCGACCATGCCACACGGTCCATTAATAATATTTGTAAATACAACATCATGTAGTTCTTGATCTGTTCCGGGATCAGGGATCCCGGCACTTATAATATAACCTATCTGATCTGGTCGAACTTTTTCGACTAACCAAATAAGAATGTATGCATGCTGCAAGCCTTGTTTCTGCCATTTTATTGAATATATCCAGCATCGAGTATCTCCGAACACGTATTGCCTAACAGTATATATAATCAGCAAACGAATTTTTAACTAAACACACACAATTCACAAAATATTATCCTTAATAGCGTGTAAATAACGTTATAAACATGTTTTGTTTGTTTCCTTAATAATTACTGAAAATTACTGTTAAAGCGTGAATAGGAAAGCTGTAGCCAATCGCATCTTTCATGATGGGAAGCTATTGCCAAGAAAACTTCACAAACAGTTCAGTTTATAATGGCTTCATTATTTTTTTTATTTTTTTAAATGTTTGTGATTACAAAACAATGTATAGAAAAAAAATTGCGTTAATGACTATCTGACAGAAAGATTCATCATTGCATAGCCTTAATGCTTAGGGCAAGGCTTGAACTATGTATTGGTTAATTTTGTAGCTTCTGAACTAAAAACAGATAGAATTATAATTTAATTTACGCTCGACAGGTTTAAAGTTATGAATGCCTTTTCAGTACTTTTTTTGAAATATTAGACCATCAGAGGCGAGACAGGATAAAAAACCATATTTTGAAACGGCTTATATCCATTTTGTACCTTCGGAACCGAAAAATATAAAAAGGGGCTCAAATTATATTTTGAAATTGCGTTCGACAGATTTCGAAAAATATGAATATAAAATTTTTATAATTTTGATCCTAAGGGGTAAAAAGGGATAAACATTTAGTGGCAATGTTTAGGTTATTTCTGTTACTTTTAAACTAACAAATCAAATTGCGTTCAACTGGTTTAAGAAAAATTTGAAGATTTTTTGGAGTTTTTTTTACAGTTGAGGCTTATATAAGAAAGCATTTTTGTTGTATGGAAGGTGCCATACCCATTATTCCCGTTTTTCCTATACTCACGTCAATTATGTATATTAGCAAACATAAACATTCAGAGACAATTTTAAGACTCTAGCTATAAGAATTATTGAAGTACATGTAAAAAAAATCCAATGGTATGGGAGGTGCCACACCAAAAAGTTTGGAGACCTTAGCTGTTACAGTTATTGAGACACACATATAAATATTTCCATGCTATTAGAGGTTCCAAACCCACAATTCACTTCCTGTCTATACTCGTCTTAGTTATGCATACTAACATAATAAATACCCATATTAAATTTGACATATAAATTTAAAAGATATTTTCTTGTAAAGGAGGTGCCACGCCTATTGTTATCTTCACGCTCAAACTCAGCCTAATTGTAAGCATCAACATCGTAAACACCTACACAAAATTTGGAGATTTTAACCCATACACAGCTGAATTATGCATATTACCATTACAAACATATTTTTAAGAGTTCAACTGTTACAGTTATTGAGATATATAAAAAAGCTATTTTCGTTGTATGGGAGATGCGCCGCCCATTTATTTTTTTCCGCCCATACAGAGAACAGTTATGCATATTAGCAATATAAACATTCGTACGAAGTTTGAAAACTTCAGCTATTACAGTTATTGAAATATATACAAAAAACTTTTTTCGTTGTATGGGAGGTGCCACGCCCATTTATTTTTTCCCACCCATATAAAGCTTAGTTATGCATATTGGCACTGTAAGCATCCGTACGAAGTTTGGAGACTTTAGCTATTACAGTTATTGAGATATATACAAAAAACAATTTTCGTTGTATGGGAGGTGCCACGCCCATTTATTTTTTCCCGCCCATATAAAGCTTAGTTATGCATATTGGCACTGTAAGCATCCGTACGAAGTTTGGAGACCTCAGCTATTACAGTTATTGAGATATATACAAAAAACTATTTTCGTTGTATGGGAGGTGCCACGCCCATTTATGTTTTCCCGCAAATACAAAGCTTAATTATGCATATTATCACTATAAACACCCGTACAAAGTTTGGAGACTTCAGCTATTACAGTAATTGAGATATATCCAAAAAAATATTTTCGTTGTATGGGAGGTGCCACGCCCATTTATTTCTTCCAGCCCATACAAAGCATAATTATGCATATTAGCACTATAAACATCCGTACGAAGTTTGGAGACTTCAACTTTTACAGTTATTGAGATATATACAAAAAACTTTTTTCGTTATATGGGAGGTGCCCCGCCCATTTATTTCTTCCAGCCCATACAAAGCCTAATTATGCATATTAGCATTATAAACATCCGTACGAAGTTTGGAGACTTCAACTATTACAGTTATTGAGATATATACAAAAAACTATTTTCGTTGTATGGGAGGTGCCACGCCTATTTATTTCTTCCCGCCCATACAAAGCTTAATTCTGCACATAAGTAAATAACTTACCTATACCAAATTTGGAGACTTCAGCTATAATAGGTATTGAGGTATGTGAAAAAAACTGTTCAATTCGTATGGGAGGTGCCACGCCCAGTCGGAATTTCGAAAAATAAATAAGCCTAAAACGCATTCCCAGATATCGGGTATGTCTTTTTTTCAAGTTTCATTAAAATCGGTCCAGCCGTTCTTGAGTTATAAGCGGTGTCACTAACAAAAAAAAAATTGTTCTTTTATATATAAGATGTAACGCGAGTGTAATGCATTTTGGAAATCAGCTGCGATTTCTCGACAGCACTTTTTCTATTCGGTACTTCTGTAAGTTGAATCTAAATTTGTTCTATTTAAACAAACTTTAACTTAAACTTGAATACTGGAATTATATCCATATTCTATTTTGGTTTTTACCGAACTAAGTCCACATACAGCTCCATGTTACCTTATTCTGATTATGTTTGCATTTATCGCTAGTTACTTTTATAATTTAATTTTATTTATATTTTGTTTATGTATATTATAAGATATAGAAAAGTTCAAAAAAATAACTATAAAATTCATTTAAAAATTTTTTAATTAATGTGTAACTTAACGCAAAAAGTTAAGAACTATAGTTAAGTACACATTATGCCATTTTGTAGCATCGTATGTAAATATAACAGCGTGTACTGATGGCAATAACCGTAATTTTCGTAATTTGTCGATGTGTGACATGCGTTTTAAGCATTCAATGCGAATGACTATTAAAACACAGGGCAGTCCAACTAAAGATGCGAGCGTGTTATTATTTTGTAGCACATTTTACATTTTGAGGAGATTAAGACTAACTCCTAGAAACCTCGCAATCCCTCATTTTTCTACGAAATTTACTTTTCTGCTTTCTCCCTCGCCTTTGCGCCTCTGCTGACTGCAAAGTACCTCCGTTGTCAAATTATTTGTTTCAGCAGCGGCACATTGTTTGTATTTATTGTTTTTATACCCTCCACAAGGGTATATTTAAATCAGTTTGTCATTCTATTGTATTTTTCATTTGCGACTCTATAAAGTATATATATTATAAATGAATCGTTTTAGGTAGAGAAGTATTAGATAGGAAAGATTTAGCCAGGTCTCTGTTAGCCTGTCTATCTCTTGAAATCAAGTTATCCGAGTCAAATCCGCTATTTAAACTCAGCAAGATCGGAGCCGAAATAAGAGCAAAAGCTAAGAATACTAATTTTTTAGGGCCAATATTCATGAATTTATCTCAGCAGATATAGCGAATGTTGCCACAAACTTTGAACGGATACTCTGAAGATATCGAGTTAAGTTAGTTTGAGTTGCGAAAAGTAGTGACGAATGATATTCGCCACCCCCACCCAAAGGCCTATACAATAACTATGAAACCCTTCAGAGACAGTTAAAAAGATCAATTAAGAAAACGAAAGAAGAACTGTTAAGGGGTCCATACACAAGGCAAGCTTTAGTACACAATCATGTGTTTGAACTAAATTATTTAAAACATGTGGGAACTGAATGATGGAGTAATTACTTTTAAAATCAAAATGAATCGGATATTTCTATGACTGATTAAAAATTATTGAGTGGTTTGTGATGAAATTTGCTCAGTATAGCAGAATTTTTAGGACAGGAAACATCTTTAAGGACTATGCCATTTTAAATGCGTTGTAGCTCGTTATAGCAGTGTTTTTTTTAATTTTTCATGTTTTTATTAAAAATATATAAATCTATTTAATAAAAAAATTTTTAAGAAAAATATATAAAAAAAACATTTATAAGATTTTAACATTTAAATAATATATAAAATATTTTCTTCATTTTTAACTTGTTATAAAGCCTATAATTTGCAAATCAATTGCATTTAGTTATTTTCTTACTGATTTTCCCAAGGCAAATCGCAACAAGAGCACGTTCACAGTCGTCCACAAATCTGAATTTGACATAATGTTCTTCTAGAGCCTTAACCGCGGCCTAACTGTCGAGGTAGATTGTCAAATCCTCTCCTCCCTCCGCACTTCAAAAAGCTAAATTGGGTACATTTTTTTATAGAAACATGGAAAATGGTAGTACCCAACCCGACACGTTAATATCCATCTGAAACAGCATGAAGTATGTATATATTTTCTTGGTCTTTATAGATAGGAAAGTCGATTTAGCGATGTCCGTCTGTCCGATTTATGGTTGAAATCAACTTTTTGAAGCCCCCTCCCTGGTGTCGCATTGACCCGTGGGTGATATCAAACTATCTGCGAACAAATTGTTATTAAAATGCAGCAAAATCGCCAGATAACTGACCGAAATATAAACCAAAACCCATGACTACCTCTATTTATTTCTCTAACATTTGTACATAAAAACCTCAAACCTCTACAACTGGCCCGGAGTTGCCCCTACGCGGGTACAATGTAGTGCCGACTCCCATTAATTTTTCTTCACAAACATTTTTTTAGATTATACTTATACCCTATTTCCCCCCACCCTAACAGGGTTGCCATACAAAGTTTTTTTTTAATTTTTTTAAATCGCTTCCACAGCTTGCAGGGTGCACCTACAAAGGTCAAATGTAAGACCGACACCAACTACTTTTTCCCCTCAAACATTTTTATGGAACGTACTCACTACTATCTCCAGCCCCTAACAGGGCTGTCATGCAAAATAAAAATATAAGGGCAAAGACTATTACAACTTCCTCACAGTCACTCTTAAAGGAATAAAATGTATCACAGACCCTCATTAATTTTACCTCCCAAACATATTCTTAGAGCATATTTACCTCCTATCTCCATCACCTTAGGAGGTTGCCATACACAATTTACAAAAAGGATGTAGAAACGCCCATAACTTCCCCAGAATCAACCTAAGAGAAATAAAGTGCGCAACCGACCCCCTTTAGTTTTTCCTTCCAAACCTTTTCTTAGAACATACTTATCCCGTATATTCACCCTCTAAGGGGGTTGCCATACAAAATTTGAAAAAATTAGTGTAAAACCGACCCTTATTTAAAAATTAGAAATATTTTATCAACAAAAAAGAAATGGATAAAAGTAAAATAAGTTTGGAGTCCGAAAGGCCAATGTGAAGGATATATATAGGGTTTGGCGTAGCCAAATATAACGGTTTTACTTGTTATTGTCCGCTTTTGGAAGAACCATAATGGTAGTTTTTAAATGTTTTTTTTAAACGATATTAACATCAAAGGAAAACTTTGCGTTTTTAAAAGTTAAAACTCGTGGTATTAAGTAGAGGTCTGCTTGACTACACCCAAATGCCGTTTAAATACATTCGTTTGTTTTTCAACAACATAGTGTTTTTCATTCAATGTTAAACAAACTAAATCAATGAACCCACAAGCGAAAGCAAATAAAAAACAACTTCAACCGAAAACAAAATATTACCCATACATTCATATAAATAAATACTGAATAGAATGTGTGAATATTGCTGCATGATTGGTGTAAAAAATTATTATTCATTTGTGTTTGCAAATTTGTCGTTATTGTTGTTGTTAAACATTCATTAACTCGAAAAAACACCTGAATGTTTTTATAAAAACTCTAACTGTAATGAGACTTTGCTATGTTTTTGTATTTTCAAGTGTGTTTTATACACATTCAAAACAAAAACTGTAAAATGAATGTGTTCTTCTTGTATCAGTGAGTGTAACACACAATATATTCTTTCTTGTGTTGTTACTGGCTTAACTTTATTTATCTCCCATAGAATGAAAAATGTTTGAATGAATATTGTTTTTTTTGTGTATAGGAAATTAAATGAATATAGTCATGCAGATGTCTAGTATTAAGTAAAGTGATATATCTTTGCCTGTCTTCGAACTTAGTGAAATCTTTTTGAGTTTGTGTAATGGGCTCTAATTATTTTGTTGGTTACAAAGTATTTGGATCGTTACGACAGACGTCAAGGGTTTTACGTGATAAATGTCATGCTGGCAATAACTCACGGTGCTCTCAACACTGGTGGATACAAAGCGTCCACCAGCGCCCCCAGAATGGCCTACCCAGCCACCCAGGTACCAATTCTCTGTCATGACTCTGTGTAGCCACAACAGACCCCTTGGTGAGGAGTTGGGCCATCTAAACCCGAACTGGGTTTCTAGTTTTGATCTCGCTTCTTCATAATCAAAACAGATCCGCGCCGAGAAGGCACCTCTCCACGCGCTTGTGAAACAGCAGCAAGAAAGATTATGATTATCATGTCGCACCCAACGAATGCTTTTCTTCTCATTTAGACAAATCAATTACTCCACCATCATCAATGCTTCATAATCTACTCACCGCCAGTCAGGACCGAGTCACACTCATGCTTCAAAATGCCAATGCCGGCCTTCTCATTATTTTCAACTACTTTGACGGGATATTATTTTAGATCCAAGGGTCCCCAGCCGTAGCCAGTTTCCCTATTCACCTACTTCCAAACACACTTACACCTTTTCAGCTAATAGCCTACTTCAACAGTGGCTCATGTGCCTGGGTAGACCCGCCAAAACTAGAAACTCTATCTTGTAAACCTTAGGTTCATATAAGACCGCTTACACGATCACTCTGGGGCCCGTACAGGACGGACCCCAGCATATCAACTTACGTTCTCAGTTGCCCCGCTTGGGGATAACCACAGCCGCCACGTGAACTCCCGAAGGAGACCTCACCATTAATCAGTACATGCACTGGTAAGCACATGGGGCCAACTGATTCCCGTGGTACCAGATAGGACTCTGGTCAGCCTCGGAAATCTACTTCCGTTTCATTCCTACCAATTTCTATTTTACACAGATAAGGTATTGGTACCCTTAGAACCATGTATTGCTGTGCCACTTAATGGCGATGTACATTACACAGCGCAACAAAGACAACCTGCCTCAAGCCAGACCAGTGAATCACTGATCACACATTTACCCAAGACAGATTGTTTTCGTCTCAGCCATGTCTGTTAGCCTTCCAGTTTTTGAACTGAAAGTTGCCCGGTTGATACCGCTAGGAGGTAGACTTAGGCACTTGTGTTATACACTTATCAACCGGGGTCGTTACGACAGAAAAATTACCTCTTTGAAGGCACATCTATAGGCATATATGCAAAAATATATTATATTTCATAAACAAATATCACACATTTTTTTTATGCTTAAAATTCTAATAAAACGTTCAGTTAATGCTTCGTAACTACCAAACAAATCCATGTCTTACCGAGGAAGTCAGCAAGTAAGATTGAAGGTGAAGAAATTCGAGTTAACCTTTAAACGAATATCTAGTTATTTGTGTTTAAATTGTCCCGAAGTTCATAGCCCCCACTTGCAAATGTACTGACAAAAACAATCAAATAACTAGTTAGTTACTAAGCTTTAATTAAAAATTATAATCAAAATTTTAAGAGGCCAAAATGTTTTACAAAGTCTATTTCATATCATGAATTCCCAAACAAAAGGTGATTTTTCTTTCGTAGTAACCTTATTACCTTGTTGTATGTTATGCAATAATGAGAGCCCATTACACAATTTTAAAGAGATATCACTGGGTTGTTTGCAGATTGCTTTTTGTAAGCAAATTTGTAGGAGGTGTTCGTGAATTTCATGACGACTTAAACAACAATAACTATTTATTCGTTCAAAAGGTAATAATTTTAAAACTATTTTTTGATCGAGGATGCGAATTTCTTGATAGGCTGTAATCTAAACATTTTTTTGAATCAAATCAACAAATTTTTAATTAAAAATAATTTAAATTTTTTTCTGTGCACAAACCAAAATCACTTTAAAAACAAAGAAGAAAACCAAGCATTTTGTAAAAAAAATCGTAAATTATTATGTGATAAAGTAGGTATAATATTAGATAATTTGTTTTTATATTATATAACTGATCATACCTACATACATATATATAATTTTTAATAAAAACAATATATGTACATATGGCGCACTAAACCAAAAATAGTCTTAAGTCAGCTCCCATATCAAATCTTTTGCAAACAATAAAATTTCGTTTGGATTTCAGTTAACTTAATCTAAGACGGGAGGTTTTTACTTTTAACCTTAACTTGCTTATACAAGTAGAAACAAGTATTCAAAAGGGTTAAAAATATTCTCGTAAAAAATTATGATTTTAAGTTGTGACTTTTTTTGATTAAGTGTGCGATATGTATGACGGAATGTATTAAAATTTATTGTTTATCTTAGTGAATATATTTGTTTGTACATGTGTTTATTCATTTTTATTTATGATAATTAAAAGTGTTCTCAAGATTTTAACGAAAAATACATATTTTTAAGAAAAAAAAAATATTTTATAGTTTTTGGTTAATTACACACCGTAGTCGCCTGTAAGAAGGCATGTTTTTGGCAAATTTTATTTCACTTAAATAGCAAAAATGTAATTTATGAGTTCTGAAATTAATGTTTTTATGACTCAGAATGCCGTAAAGCAATATACATATCCGAAATAATAATTACAAAATTTTTAACACATACTAGAGAGAAGTATATTATAAATCTATGCCTGACATCAATACACATATTGAAATTATTCATTAGATTTTGCAGAAATACGATTAAAATAATTACATTTTGTTTGAAATTCATGAATTTTAATAAAAAGCCTAAAAACCACTTATGATTTAGGATTTAAATAGTACCGATCCCTAAGTCCCAAACGACGAAAAATTTTCCAGAACTCGGGATTTTTTTTAATATTCAATGCAAACTATAAGAAACATTTATTCTTATTTATCTGTCCGAACGATTTAATTACAGCTGGTTCTATGTTTTGTTGAACTGTTCTGCTTTGTTAATCATATGGTGACGCCCGGTAGGATTTAGCTGACATTTCTTCCCTTTCCTGGCGTTTCTCAGTCTATTGCGTTTTTAATTTTAGCAAAAAAAAAAAAAATGTAAAGTCAAATGGTTCAAAGCCACAATTATCTAAAAAATTGTGTGCAGGTGAAGGACAATAGTACTTGTATGGACCCATGGAAAATTATGGACTGATGCCCGTGAAAATTTTAAGAAATATTTTAATCTTAAAATGTAGAGCACGACCGAACGTTAGGGTTTGGAGTTCAGTTAAAAGTAGTGTTCGGCCTATGTTGGAAGTTTGGTGTTTTCACCGAACTTAACCGAACACTGACCGACTTTTTTATAAAACTCTATTGCATGCATTTGTTAATCACAAAAAAAAGATTGTCCATTGTGGGTTAAAATATTTAAAAACACAACTATTTAGTACTAGAATCTTGAAAAAAGCATCTTTTTTATTAAATTATTAAAATGCTAATTTATGGTCACTAGATCATTAATTTTGTTTGCCCCAAAATTTTTGTAGGATATTTTAATAATTTTTTTTTTTTGTTAAAAGTTTAAAACCTTCCAAAAAATTATCTCCATAAAATTGCATAATATAACTCTGAAAAGAAGAATTTTCTTGGAGATTAACTAAATAATTTTTTTATTAAGTGCAATGCTCGATCGAAACATTAAAATTTAGATCCACTGCCAAAAAAAATGATCTCCTCAACATGGCCTTTTAGAATTAAATTGCCGTTATTGTGTTTTAAATAAAAAATCTTAATTTGTTGGACAGTGTAATTTATCGAAGTTTAGATAGAATTAAGTAATTATTTGCAGTTTATAAAGTTAAATATGACGTTTTTAAAATCCAATAAAAACATTGCATGGTAACCCATTTGCAGGTGTTTTTCGAAACAAACTACTTCGGTATCGGTATAAACACTAGGCAATCTTAAACAAGAAATTAAAATGATTATTTTTAATTATATATAAGGTAGCAGTAAGACCAAAAAAAGTAAAACTTAAATATACATACTAGAGTATACACTCGAAAAATATTCGCTCGATTAAACGAATACTTTTTGTTGAATAATCGTTAGAGGAAAAAAACTGCAAATTTAAGTAGATTTAAGAATAACTCAAACAATGTGCGTCGAATTATCGATTAGTTGAGTAATATTGATTTCAATTTCCATTCCTCTTCTTTTACTTATTATTTTACCTCTTGCTACCTCTCGTAAAGAATAATTAGAAAAGCATTGGTTGAAAACGCCCAGAGTTTGCGGCCAAATATGAAATCTAAATGTATTATTATGACAACGCTCGGCCACATATTCAAATACCTGCTTTAAACTATTTTTTTAAAAAGTTGTTTGGAAGTTCTTTCATGCCCTGCTAGATGTTTTGATAGATGCAGAATGCTTTCTTCGAGATACGTTTTGCTTCAAAACAAATTGGTATAAATAATTTTTGACCTGTTTTTGGTGTCCACATAAAACTAAATATCTACAAAAAGGTAGCAAATAATACTAGTCAACACTGTGAATAAATTTGTAATGTACAAATGTTTTAGAATAAAATTAAAATATTTAAACTATACAGCAGATATATTTGAAAAATTGTATTTGAATGTAATTGAATCATTTGAATTGGTCGAGCTATTCCAGTAAATCAAATTATTAAAAAACCTTTATCGGTTTGTTGACCAAAACAAACAAAATCAAACCCAAATTCAATAGAAACTCTAATACATAAATACAAAGATAAGTTCCCAGCATACCATATGCGCTCTAAATGAGCTCATAAAGACTCTTTTGTCGGAACGCTGACGCTCATAAAGAGTTCATAAAATAATCATAAACAGTCATAAAACGCTCATTTTTGAGTGGCTTTTTCCACTAAACTGGTCACTCATGAAAGAGCTCTAAATTTTATGCATAAAAGAGTATTTTATGACTCTTTTTTTTTAAACGCATTTTGAGCTCTTATTCCAGTTTTCGTTTACACTTTCTCTTTCTAAAATACGTTCACTGTCACTATTTTCTTCAACAACGCTATTATTTTTAATACTACATGCTGGATTTTCTTCTCTTAATTTGTTTAAACGAAGTTCACTTATTATTAATTTGCTTTTTTTTTGCTTGCTCTTTTCATTATTTTAATTATGTATTATTTTTGTATTTATTGTAAGATAACTCACAATTTTGTCTTTACGCTTCCAAAAATATTCACTAATGAATCAATTTGTGTAACTTATTTCTTCTGCTTAGCTGGAATTTACCGTTATCTGTCAGCGTGCAGAAATTACTCATAAAAAGCACATAAAATCGATCGTTTATGAGCTCAGAAATATGCACGCAGGAAACACTCACAGAAGCTCATAAAATCGCTCATATATGAGCTCATATATAAGAGCGCTCCGATAACGGTATGCTGGGTTTCAATTGATGCATTAAATGTAAATCAAATGCTTCTACGCCTTAATATATAGTTCAAATGAATTTTTTTGCTGTCACAGTTAACACCATAAAATTTAAATCAAATGATCACAAACACTGCCTCTATGCTCCTTCTTATAACCTATTTTTCTGGTACCAGGACAATGCATGTATAGATGTCGCCCCAAATACTGATTATTATAAAAAAGAAAAAACGGCTTTCAAGTTGTTCAGGTGTTCCAAAAAATTCAGCAGGTTAAACTTAATCTTAAAATAATAAATTGTTTTCAAATTTTCTAATTTACTAAAAGATATTAGTCATCGTTAAAATATCTAAACAAACACACAAGCATACACTTATGAATTATAATAATTTTATAAACAAAATCTTTAATGCGTTTTTTTTATTTCACAGTTTTTTTTAAATTCTTATGTCAAGGTAGAACATTTGGAAAACGTCATACATTTATACACAGAAAAACAAAATTCTTGCCTAGAAATCCAAATATCAGTGGCCACCAACTAACTATATCAGACTAACTCGAATTACAAAAAAAAAAATAAATTAAGAATTTAAGCTCCATTCATTCTTCATGTTTTTTTTTTTGTAAAAACAAATTAAAACTCCAAACTGCTGTTCTTAGGGTAAAAACAGGCTTAAGATGTTATGACCTTAATAATTGCTTAAATTTTAATCATTTTTTCATATCTTGTCATCTTGTCCAAAAGAGAAAAGAAAGCAAATGCCCAACTTATATGTATAAATTTTTCACACTTTATATACGTACTTTAAAACTATTGATCTTTGTAGACGAGGTGAGTGTACCTTCTTTATAGCTTTTTTATTTTTTGCAAAAATAATGATTACTTTTTGTATTTATTCTTTGGCAAATATTATTTTTGATTTTTATTTTTTGAAAAAAAATGTTTTTTTGTATTGCAGAAATAGTTTTTATTTTTAAGCTTTGAAAAAATCAACAATATATAATGATATTTTTTTTAAATTTATATATCGATTAAAAATATAACAACTTTTTCTGCAAAAAAAATATATACATATATGTATGTATATAAAAATAATAATAATAATAATAATAATAATAATAATAATAATAATAATAATAATAATAATAATAATAATAATAATAATAATAATAATAATATCATAATAATAAATATATAACAGAAAAATATATAAATCAAAAATTTCAAAAGCACTTGATTTTTAAAAATTAATACCATCAAGTGAAGTACACCATCTTCACTTCTCTCTCTAAAGCTTCCTTTTGTCTGCCTTTAATTTGAAAATTCTTAAATAATTATTATTTACGGCCCCTGAATTAAATTGATTTATTATTGATTTTCGTAAACTTTTAATAAAATCTAGACCCCCAAAGCCTCAGCAGGATGCGCAGCTGATTTGCGTGTGTATACAGGGTGTCTGGTGGCAGATTCGTATTGTCAAACTTAAATAAAAAACGTACTAATTGACGCAAAGTTTTAATAAAAGCATTTAACGATAAAATGAAAATGCGGATTTTATTTTTTTAAGAGTATGTTATCCAGATATCTTCCGTCGAGTTGAACACACTGTTCAAAATTGAGCCTTGTGCTCTGCGCCACCCGCTGCATTAAATTCAGTTCAATTGAGCTGATTTCTCGTGGAATATTTTCCTTTAAAACCACAAGAGATTGGGGATTATTATTATACACCCTCCTTTTGAAGTAGCTTTATATATCCATGGGAGTTAGATCGTTCGATCTCGGTGGCCATTGGGGAAAATTTTCCAGAAAAAAATGTATCAAAGCTCTGGTTGTGTGTGCAGCCGCCCCATCCTGTTGAAACCATGTATGTAGAGAGTACGATGGATGAGCTCGCAGATTTGACAAAAAGAATTCCGTAATCATGCGTCGATAATTTTGACCGTTTATATTTGTCGCCTGGCCTCAAGAATTCTAGAAAAAAAAATTGTCCAATTATCTCAGTCGTTTTTGATGTTTCAATTGAGCGACCCGGATTCTTGGAGACTAGTACTTCATTTATGCTTGTTGACGTGGCCGTTTAAGTGAAAATGAGCCTCGTCGCTCTAAATATGGGATTTAAAGTGCAAAAATGCTCTAACATAATTTCACAAAAATTTTTGCGTAAATCAAAGTCCCTTTCTTTCAGTTCTTGAACGATTTGAATTTTAAAATGTTGGAACTTCAAATCCTTTTTTTTAATTTTTTGAATAATCGCATCATACTGATGCTGCCCTTTTTCGTGTTGAAAGTCGCATATTTTCACGTAAACTGCTTTTCATCAGTTCAATGTTTTTGGTAGTCCTTGAAGATCGACAGACCCCCTGCCGTGGGACATTCAAGGCCGAAGCCGTTTAGCGGAACCTCTACCCTCACGAACGAATTAAATTTAAACTTGGTGTATTACGTGTTTGCCGGAACTTTGTACAAAATTGTCGATGAGCAATTACGTAAATCTCATAACTCTTAAAAAATGTCTCCACAGGGAACACGCGATGGTCACCCGACCACTGTGACATCATGACTGACAAGTTCGCACAATCGATAATTCCAATGGCTCCACCCTCCCTCCGCACTGTTTATTACTTTTGAAATTATCGTATTTATTATTATAAATTTGCTACCAGACACCCTGTACTAAACATACATATGTATGTATATACTGGAAGCAAAATTTACAGACGATCGAAGCAGCCCGCTGATGACGTTAAACAATTAATTTTTTGTTTTTTTTTTATTGTTCTGTAAAATTTAGGATAAAATACTTTTGAAATGATATAAAAAGAAGAATTTAACATTAAAAATAAATAAAAAACAAATTCATAAAAATATTAATACTACAACTTATTTACATATGTATATATGTATGTACATACATATTTAAACACATAAAACAAATGAAAACAACAATATTATTCTTGATATTCAAAGCAATATTTCTTATCACGAGAATAAATTGGAATAAAAATTATATGGTGAAAATGTCCATTATAAAAATTGTTTACCAAGAAACATATGTATTAATCTAAATGTATATACAGATTCACAAGTATATGTTTGTAAGCATGTATATATTTCGGCACTTGAAATATCAACGGGCCTAACAATCAATAAAAAAAAATATTGAGGATAATAATACAACACATTAAAAAACATATCTTTAAATATTTAAACCTATTTTTTTATACTTTGTATTTTTTGTTGACTAATTGTCTTAAGATAACGTTTTGCTTTTATTAGTTTGACTTTATCTAATTTTTAGTTTAACCCTTTTCACTTAGAAAACAATTAATATTTTACACTAATTTTGAAAGAACCCATTAACAAAATCAATTTTTCTACCTATACTAGTACGAGTAGTAGTAGTTTTTTGGACTGTAAGCATCACCTATTTTACTTAAATGTTATTTAGAAAAGCAAACTGAATTTCTCTTTCAAAGTTAGCATGAAGTTCAAGTTGCTTTTTGTATAAGACTCTTCTTGGCAACACTATCTTATGGGTAAGCCTCCCCTATCTATCACATCTTTTCTCTCCTTTCTTAAAAAGTTTTTATTAAAAAAAATTTGTAAGAACAACTTGTTTTTGCGACACCAAATAAATTATTTTGATTAAACTCTTTAATTCGAATTTGCTTGCTGCTATTGTTTTTATACACAAACTGTAGTTGTGGACTTTTAATTCTATACATTTTTATATCTCCTGTATAAATTTTTGGACCTTTTTTACTTTAGGTGACGATATTTACGTATGTGTCCACTGTCTCTTTACCACCAAATGGAGTTGAAGGGAAATCCATAAAAGCATTTGTATGTATATATGTATAAACATATATATTTTTTAATATTTTAAAGAAATAACCCAGCCAGCAAAATTGGCGGACCTCTATACGTTTTCTAAAAGAAACGTCTGCCAAATATGCAGAATTCTTAACGAGCTCTGTCAGTTTTCTACCCGCGAAACATATAAAGTGTTTGACACTAAAGTTGTCGGCATGTCGGGAAAATTTTAAACTAAAACGTCTAACAGAAATCCAAGAAAATTCTCTGGAAAAATCTTATAAAAATCTGTTAAAATAAACAAATTTTTTTTTACACATATTTTATACGTACATATGTATTTAAAACTGTTTTTTAAGCATTTTTTCATCAAAAATTTATTAAAATTAACTTTTTTACACATTTTAAATTAAATGTTGCTTTTTTAATCATACTTTTGCCTCAAGAACGAGATGAACTGACGTCTTCTTTTTGGTAGTATACCATTGGATCACTGGGCCACTTTGTTTTGTAAATGTTTGTGTTTATCCGTTTGTAATAAGAAAAAAAATCTCGAAATACAAAAAAGGTAGGTTAGGTTGAACAGGCGGCTGCGGAAATGTTGAAGTAATAGTTGTGCAGCCCACTTGGGTCCGTTTCCTCGGTCCCTTTGTGATACAAAAAAGGTAAAATTTCCCAAAAATATAAAAGAAGCAAAGAGAAAAAAATCCCGTTGTATAGTTTACAGCGAACACACAACCCAAAACAACAAAAAAGCACAAGAAATCGATCAGAAATCCTACATATCGTCACAGAAAATGCAAAACGCCCTATCTAACAAACAATTTAAAATTGGCTTTTTATAAATTATAGCCTTCAAATATGTACGTCATCTCGCAAAACTTTTTTTTTTCAGCAGAAATAATTTTAATTCTCCTTTTTAACTAACATATATGGCAAAAAATTGTGTTAATTGTAAATATATTTTTCATTTTCACAAAAATGCTTGCTCCTTCTAAAAATTTTTAAATGTTAGATAGGGCGTTTTGCATTTTCGGTGACGATATATGTCATACATCAAAATTCTCAAATATGTCTTATAGAAATCTGTAAGATGTCCGTAGGAATCAATTTCGATTTTTGCCAGGTTTGTCTGATACACACACGGTCGGTCCACATTGCAGGCTGGGAAGTGTTTATTTGTAGGAACTATTTTTACCGTTAAAGCTGTTTTAAATCAAAGTCACCCAGACCGTTTATAATTACCTTCAAAAGCTTGGAGATGAAAATAAAACAAAATGTGAAAGCACTTTAGGAAAGGTTATTCTCAATTACTTTTAAGCCTTTTTAACTTAGAAAATCCCAGCAACAAATTGTTAGAAGAGTAATATAGTCTGGAACCATGTATTTTCGAAGAAATAGTTGTCAACTTCATTACCAGTTCGATTATTTTTACAAGTCATGAGACTAACGTAACTAAAACTTTCTTATCCTTGAGCTTAATGTTAATTTAAAGGCAATGGGTAATGCAGAACGAAAAATTATTAAAATAAAATGTATTGCACTATGCGTCAATTCATTCCAATTTTTTTGGGCTTTGGGCTAACAAAATTAAGGCATTTTTAGAAGTAACGTAAATGTTTCCCTGGTATACAATTGTCACCTAATTGTGAGCCAAATTTGTTCTTGACACCGACATTATAAATGATTCATAGTAGAGGTTAAAATAATTACAGCGTTAAGTCCAATAATAAAGGGCACGATCAGAAATAAGTCGAACTAAAACAAGTAAGAGCGCTATATTCGGCTGTGCCGAATCTTATATACCCTTCACATTGACCTTTCGCAATCCCAAACTTTTTTTATTTTTAACCATTTTTTTACTTATTAAATATTTCTAATTTTTAAATAGGCTCTAAGGCCAACTCTAAAGAAGTTGTGGGCATTTTTACATAATTTTTGTAAATTAAGGGCATGGAGATAGGGGGTAAGTATGTTCTAGGAATATCTTTGGGAGGGCAAGCTAATGGGGGTCGGTCGTACACTTTATTGCTCTAAGGCAAACTCTAAAGAAGTTGTGGGCATTTTTACATAATTTTTGTAAATTTTGTATGGCAACCCCGTTAGGGCGTGGAGATAGGGAGTAAGTATGCTCTAGGAATACGTTTGGGAGCAAAAACTAATGGGGGTCTGTAATACATTTTTTTCCTCTACGGGTGACTCCGGGGAAGTTGTAGCGGTTTTTACCTTATTTTTTAAAATTTTGTATGGCAACCATGTCAGGGGCTGGAGATAGAGAGTAAGTATGTTCCACAAAAATGTTTGGATGGAAAAAATAATTTGGGTCGGTCTTACATTTTACCTTTGTAGGAGAACCCTGGAAGCCGTAGGAGCGATTTTAAAAATGTTTAAATTAAGCTTTGTATGGCAACGCTGTTATATGTATGAACACTTATACTAATAAAATTTTTGGTTTGGGTGTGTTTCAATAATATCAACATGACTGATTCTGTTTTTTTCTTTTTTTGTTGTTTTTTTGTTGTTTTTTTATTATTACATGTAAAAGTATGTTCTTTGTTGTTGTTGTAGACTCAAAAAACCGAGGTAGTCGTGGTTTTTTGCTTATATCTCGGTCATTTATCGGGCGATTTTGCTGAATTTCAATACCGACTTTCTCGAGACTATCTGTGACAGTTTGAGACCACACTCGGGTCTAAGCGATATCGGGGGGCTTCAGAAAGTTGATTTCAACCATAACACGGACAGACGGCCAGACGGACAGACGGACATCGCTAAATCGGCTTCCCTATCTATAAGGATCCAGAATATATATACTTTATGGGGTCCCAAATGGATAATAAAGGAATTACAAACGGAATGACAATCACTTATGTGAAGGGTATAAAAATTGTAAAGATCATTTGTGTTTAAAAAAGACTTACATTTACATATAAAGTTATATCTCGACACAAACATTCATACGTATGTAGTTTATGTGCTTATGTCGGATTTCCAGGACAGGAAGACGGTGTGGAACAGGGGACCTACATACAAAAAATAAACCAAATAATCTTTAATTTAAATCAAGCCATAGCGGCTTCAAAAGCACGGTGAGTACGGATTTTTTTTAAGCCAAGTATGGATTTTCTTAAGCCAAGTACAACTTATCTTCTACGAATTTTGTACTTTTAGCCAAACATGTGTTGGTTTAAGTTCGAAGCCGTACGTGATGTAAGCTTAAAAAGATTAATTTAAGCCGAAAAAAATTAATTCAAAAATGAAAACTCATTTTTTGACTTACGGAGCTTTAGTTTAGAAGAGAAGCTCTATATTTTATTTTAATTTTACATATATTTCATATTAATTACTATTAATTTTTTTTCTATATTTGCTCTAGCTGGGGTTTGAACCTGAAACTCTTTGAACTGCAACACCAGCGCGCTACCGTCTAGGTCACCGAAACATTTTGTATTTTTATGCTAAAATATATACATAAAGTAAGAGCGCTTTATTTGGCTGTGCCGAATCTTATATACTCTTCACAATGTGAAGGAGGTTTTACCCTGAATTTTTCAAACTTTGTGTGACAACCCTCTTAGAGGGTTAAGATATGGGTAAATATGTTCTATAAAAATACTTGTAAAGAAAAATGAGTTAGGGTCAGTGTTACGTTTGGCCTATTCACGGGCACCCTGGAAGCTGTAGGGGGGGTTTATTACAATTTTCAAAACCTTGTATGTGAGCCCTCTTATGCGATGGAGATAGGAGGTAAGCATGTTCTAAGAATATGTTTGAGAGGGGAAGCTAATGGGGGTCTGCGATATATTTTTTATTTATCTATGGGCGACTCCAGGAAGCTGTAGAAGTTTCTGCCCTAATTTTGTTTATATTTTGTGTGATAACCCTGTTAGGGGCTGGAGATAGGGGGTAAGTATTTTCCACAAAAAAGTTTGGGAGAAAAAATTAATTTGGGTTTGGTCTTACATTTGGCATTTGTAGAAGAACCCTGGAAGCTGTGGGAGCGATTTTAAAACTTTGTATGTTAACCCTGTCAGGGGACGGAGATAGAGTATAAGTAACCTCTACGGGTAGAGGTTTTTATGCACAAATTTTAAAAAAATAAACAGAGGTAGTCTTGGTCATATCTCGGTCAGTTTTCGGGCGATTTCTCTGATTTCTCAAAAAGTAATTTTAACCATAACATGGATAGACAGGCAGACTGGCAGATGGACATCCCTAAATAGACTTTCCTATCCATAACGAACAAGAAAATATATATTTTATGGGGTAGCAGATGGATATTAAAAGATATTACAAACGGAATAACAAACTTAAAGTAGATAAATAAGGAAAATCATTTATTGTTTTTAGATCGTGTGAGAGGTACAACCCTCGTCCCGACCAACTTCGCCTCCGGCTTTAGTAAGCGCCAGGGATATTCGTAAAAGAAAAACTTTTTTGAGTTTGTGAATAAAGCAGTTCGGGGTTAAAAAGGAAGGGAAGGGGGGAATTTGTCGTCACTTCTGCCTATCGAAATTCCCTAAGCCCCAGCCAAAATATGATATTAAAATAACTTGTGAAAAGATTTGTTATTACCAAGGCAACCAAAAGCATGCCCTTAAGAAAAGTTTTATGCGAAAAAAATATGAAAAAAAGATGAAAAATAGGAATTATAGGAACTTAGACTAAAGAATCTGAAAACGCAGCACTTAAAGTTCAGTTGCTTTAGCAAAACAACAAACTAACATTGCCAAAAATTTCGGTACAGTTTAAAAAAAGAGGAAACCAAAAGCTGTTAAATAGTGTTTCATTAAACAGGTCTTAAAACAAGTACGGTATCGAGTTTTTGTCAATTCAAAACAAACCAGATTCTCACATTCGCTTTTAAATAAAAAAAAAAACAAAAGATGTGACACTCGAAAAAATTTTTTTAGGTTTTTTTTTTAATTATAGGTAAGGAAATTAAAAAAGTTCATTAAAAAACGGGTTATTCAAAAAAACATGCGCTTCAATGGAAAAAATGACATTATATACAAAATATGCCCTAAAAATTAATGCCAAAACTTTTTAAAAGTTCTGAAACGGATGATAATAAAAAAGGGGGTTTGCTTCAATATGAATAGATAACTAAAAAAACAAAACTCGCAAAAGATAACAATAAACTATATAATTATGTCTATTTATTCGGCTTAAGTTCATTATTAAAAATGTGATAGCTAAGAATGGAAATTTTTATTAAAAATTAAGTAATTCCGATACTAGCCGAGTGTAATGCATTTTCGAAATCAGCTACGATTTCTCGTCAGCACTTTTTCTATTCGGTACTACTGTAAGTTGAATGTTGATTTGTTCTATTTAAACAAACTTTTAATTAGAATTTGAATACTGGAATTCTATTCATATTCTTTTATTGTTTAGACCGAACTAAATCACATACAACTCTATGTTCTCTTATTCTCATTCTATTTGCATTTATCACTAGTTGCTTCTATTATTTATTTTTATTTTCATTTTTGCTTTTGGCCATCCATTGGATGACACTAAATTTATTTAATTTTTAAATATTTTTTATATCATTCTGTTATTCGATTGCTTTCGATAATTTTTCTATTCATAATTTTACATTGAGCCATGTGTTTGTAATACATTTTTTTTATGGTTATTTATTTGAACTTTTTCTATATATCTTATAATTATGTCTATTTATTCGGCTTACGTTCATTATTAAAAATGTGATAGCTAAGAATGGAAATTTTTATTAAAAATTAAGTAATTCCGATACTAGCCGAGTGTAATGCATTTTCGAAATCAGCTACGATTTCTCGTCAGCACTCTTTCTATTCGGTACTACTTACAGTAGTACTACTTACAGTAGTACCGAATAGAAAGAGTGCTGATGAGAAATCGTAGCTGATTTCAAAAATGCATTACACTCGGCTAGTATCGGAATTACTTAATTTTTAATAAAAATTTCCATTCTTAGCTATCACATTTTTAATAATGAACTTAAGCCGAATAAATAGACATAATTATAAGATATATAGAAAAAGTTCAAATAAATAACCATAAAAAAATTTATAATAAACTATATATGTACATATAAAAATAAAAAATTATTACTATAAAAAATTCATAAAATGCTTCAAAAATAGGTTTTGCAAGAAAAAAATATGCTCTTATAGTAAAAATATGCCAAAATATGCTGTTATATGCAAAGTATGAAAAAAAAATGCTCAAACAAATTGATGTAAAAATTTTAAAAAAGTTCTGAAATGGATGAATAACAATATTAAAGGTTAATGTGTTGCACACAAAAAAATATGATTCTGCATATGCCAATAAAAGCAATTTTTCATTATTCATTTCTAATATACCTTGCCTTTTTTAGAGGTCTGGCAGTAAATTATTTTATAGAGTTATTGATTGAGATAATGAACTTTGGTTATTATATCAAAACTAATATCAAAATTTATTTGTTTTGGCCTTAGTTGCCAAACTCCATACATATATTTAAAAAAAATAGCTCGTTTAGGCTTTATTGGAAATTTTAAAACTTAATTAAAACATGTATTTCATATCTTAATTACGTATACGACCAGTGGTTCACATTCTATTTATTTTTTTAGTTTTATTAAATCTTTAATATTGAGAAAGAAGACCGTAGTACAACCACATACATTTATTAATAAAATAAAAAAGTAAATTTACTTTAAAAAAAAAAATATTATAAAAATATTAAAAAAATTATGCGATTTTGTTTATGAAAACGATATTCTAAGAGAATAATTTTACTTGAAAATATCTGGTTTAATTTTAAATAAATATATATGTGTATGTGCATGTATATGTATGTTAGCAAAGGTGAAAAACTAAAAAGTGCTTGAGGAAAACAACTTAATATTTTTATCGTCTGATGCTACTCTAAAAATAGTTTTATTGTTGTTTTTATTGTTGTTGAATAGTATTAAAAATAGCGAAGGCAACAAATTATTATAGTATAGAACTTTATGTTTGATATGCGTGTAGCACATTGGTTCCCAATTGTGAGTCAGCAGACTGCTAAGAGTATTAACACACCAAAACTCTAAAATAATACTTGCCTGAATCAAGCAGGTAGCAGTGCCACGAAGGGAAGGTAGGCTGAGAGCTAAGCCTGGATCTTCAGCCTGTCACACAGTAGGTAATTTGACCTGTTTTTTTGAGAACCCATTTCAGCCAAATAGCATTGTTTTTATTTGTGCTTTGAAGATTTTCTCCTAATTTTCCGAAATAAGTCACTCACACTTACGGTATGTCTTGCCTTGCGTTTCTTACTTTTAAGATCTTGAAAATTTGTTATCTTTGTATATAAAAAACGCTATTTTCAAAATTTTTTACAAAATTTTATTTTCGGA
Source organism: Melanophora roralis (assembly GCA_963583895.1). NCBI lineage: Eukaryota > Metazoa > Arthropoda > Insecta > Diptera > Rhinophoridae > Melanophora > Melanophora roralis. The sequence continues at coordinate 65,331,021 of OY757188.1, forward strand.
TTTCTCACCTTATATTACCGTGAGCGATTTTTTAACGTAACCTTTTATCAAATTTTATTTAAATTAATTGCAGAACACGAAATCCGAAAACCTTTATGCACATGCAGCTCTTCCACTTCGCTTTATACAAGAACGACTTGTTGCTTTTTGATGACGTCAAAATTACGTCAGAGCTGCAGGCGCATGTATGCTTTTATATATCGTGTACTGCAGGCCTTAGACTATTATTTATGGCGCCTTTATCAATGTATAGATATTTTTATGGACATACACGCAAACTTATGTTTCCTAATCATTTATGGTAAAACGTAAAAAACAAAAAAGTAACATGTTTTATCAATGACCATTCAGAATTTCGAGTATATGTTAAAATCGGTAATTACGTAAATAGATAATAAACTTTAACAAACATTTTTCATATCTGAAATTACCATAAAATATTCGAAAAATTTGTTCACATTTATGTATTAATGAATGTTTATATTAATGTATATTCTTACTTACATACATATGTTTTATATGTATAGAAGTTAAGCCAACAAAATCAAAAAGCTTACGTTATACCTTCAATTATGGATAATCGATCAAAAAAAATGAAAAGAAAAAATTAGTTGTTATCAGGTGTTATCTTTTTATGGTTAACTTTCTATTTCTATATGGGAATTTAAGCAAGATGCTTGAAAATATTTTTTGGAAAATATTGTAATTCAAAACATTGGACTAAAATTTAGTTACAAAACGTAATCGTACAGTTCCGGTCTCAACTTTAACTTTTAACACAATGGGCTATTGGTCGGAGTTAAAAGCCTGGCTGCTGAAAGATCCAGCAAAACTTATTCGATATTTAGTTCTTTTTGTTTGTTGCATTATTGTCATTGTGCAGGTATTTAGAGAGTAACAGTAAAGGACTTTCCAGTGATAATTTTCTTTAACTATTTATAATTTAAAAATATTTTGCCTTAGTTGTACGAATGTTTTTCAAAACTGGATAGCCCACCGATATCAACGCACTCATATTACAATTTAAATGAAACTATTGAAATGCCAGCGGTGACAATTTGTCGGGATCCTCCATATAAAGTGGAGGAATTAAGTGTAAGTAAAATTTTTTCTTTTATAAATGAAAATAGTTAAAAAAGTTAACAAATGTCAAGTTAGAAAAGATATCAAATGCAAAGTTGATCTAATAAAAAATAAGTTAGTTTTAAAAATCACCATTACAAGGCCGCTTTCCGGTCTTATGGCTTAGATTAAAGCGTAAAGCTTAGTTGAAATTTACATAAATGATTTTTACAGGAAAACAATTAATACCACAATGAAATTTTTAATGAAATTATTACCATTAAATTTTTGCTTGTAGACAAAAAGGATAAAAAAGGGTCTACTTTTTACACCACATTTTTGAAACACAAAATTTTATAAAAATAAATTCATAAAAAATTTCATCGTGTAAGTCTGACATAACTCCAACCAATTAAAAAATTATCTTTGTATAATCAACCGGAAATGTAACTTGAACCAACTGGATATTCATTTAAAGTTATCCAACAACACATTTATTAAGGTTCATTAAATTCAAAGACGAAAAAATTAATGGCATAAGTAGAATCCTAAAATTAAAAAATTTATCAAAAATAACTAATTTTGATAAATTTTATATAATATATAATATTTTGGCTTCCGGTTATTAAACCCTTTATATAAGTAATAAGGGTATATATTTTAATTTGTCATTCCATTTGTAATTTTTTTATTTTCCTTTTGCGATCCCATAAAGAATATACATTCTGGATCCTTATAGTTAGGAAAGTCAATTTAGCCATGTCCGTCTGTCCGTGTTATGGTTGAAATCAACTTTCTGAAGCCCCCCGATGTCCCATAGAGTTGTAAAAAGTATCAAACTATCAGAAATATTTGCGAAAAAATCGCTATTGATATCCAGCAAAATTACCTGTTTATTTCTCTAAAATTTGTACATAGAAACCTCTACAACTGCACTGGACTTGCCCCGTACAATGTGCAATGTAAAACCGGTTCCCAATAATTTATTCCAAAGAACATTTTTTTGAACATACTTACACCTTATCTCCGCCCCTAGCAGGGCTGCCACACAAAGTTTAATTTTTTCTAATTTTTTATTAAATTGTTCTCGCAGCTTCCAGGGTTCTCGTACAAAGATAATATGTAAGACCGAACCAACCCCCAGCCCCCCGCTCCCCTCCCCACCCTTACATGGTTGCCATACACAATTTGAAAAAAATAGGGTAAAAACCCATACAACTTCTCCGGAGCCGCCGCTAGAGGAAAAAAATTTATCACAGACCCCCATTAGCTTTTCCTTCCAAACGTATACTTACCCACTATCTCCATCACCTAAGGGGATTGACATACAAAATTTACAAATATGATGTTAAAACCCCATTAACTTCCACAGACTCAACTTTAGAGAAATAAAATGTACGAACGACCCGCTTTAGTTTCTACATGCAAACATATTACAGGAACATATCTACTTACCCCCTATATTTACGCCCTAAGAGGTTTGCCATACAAAATTTGAAAAAATGGCGTAAAAACGCCCAAAACTTCCCTGGGGTAGCCCCTAGAGGGATAAAATGTATGACAGGCTCCCATTAGTTTTCCGTTCCAAACTTATTTTTAGAGCACACTAACCCTCTATCACCATCCCCTAATGGAGTTGCCATACACAATTTAGAAAGTAGATCTAAAAATGCCCACAACTTCTTCAGAGTCGGCCTTAGAGCAATAAAGTGTACGACCATTAGTTTTCCTTCCCAAACATATGAATATAAAATGCTCAACCCCTCCCTCTACGCCCTAAGGGGGGTTGCCATACAAAATTTGAAAAAAGGTAAAAACCTTAAACTGCCTCCGAGTTACCACAAAAGGAACAAAATGTATAGCAGACTCCCACTAGTTTTCCCTCTCAAACATATTCCTAGAACGTTTTTGCACCCTATCTCAATCACCTAATGAGGTTTCTATACAAAATTAACAAAAATTATGCAAAAACGTCCATAACTTCCCAGAGTCGGCATTAGAAAAATAGAGAGCATGACCGAACCCCATTAGTTTTCCCTCCCTTAGGGAGTTGCCATCAAAATTTAAAAAATAAGGTAAGACCCCCTACAACTTCCCCGAAGTCGCTCTCTAATGGAATGAAATGTATCACAGACCCCTATTAATTTTCCCTCCAAAACATATTCATAGAACATACTTACCCCTTATCTCTATCACCTAAGGGGGTTGCCTATTTGAACGATCGTAGTGTTTTTGACTTTAAACATTACCTTTTTAACTTACATGTTATCCAAAAGGGCAAACCGATTATTTTTTTGTAAGTTTAAATAAAGTTTTTTGAACTTTTTGACTTATTACAAAACGACGGGCTTTTCACAACTTTACTGTAAAAAAGAACTTTTAGAAAAAATACTTAAAATTTTATTGTTATTTTGTCGTTATCTACCCATGATAGTCGTTGGATTTTTTTAAAAAATAACTAAAAGAAATACATTTTAAAAATTTGTAATATAAGAGAGAACTGGCTCATAAAAATTGGTTATTTTTATGGAGGCATCCCCTTTCACTACTCCTACCCAAATTTTTTTTTTTCATAATGTAAGTATTATACTAGAACTTGCAGCAGGTTTAAAGTCTATAGCTGTTATAGTTTTTCAGATTCAGCGCAAAATTTATATTTGTGCAATTGTAGGGATGATAGTGGTATCATCCCCTAGTCCTATCAAAAACAAAATCCCCTAACTTAGGTCTCTATCTTTAAAGTATCCGTGCCAAGTTTTGTGGCAAGAGTGACTGAGATATATAGGGATATATGCAGGGGATTTTGCCTAAAAAAATCACTATGTGAAGGGTATATTAAAGACCTCTTTAGTTTTTTCCCCCTTCTATAGAAGGATTTACTGATTGTTTAAGTGTGAATATACATTCTATTTATTAGATGGATGCAGATTCAATACAAAAGGAATACTGCATTTTAAAAATGTATACTTAATCTTAACTTACAAAAAAAAAATCTATTCGTCATTGTGAATAACATGTAAGTTTAAAAGGCGACGTTTACATCCATAAACACTTCTACTGTTCGAAGGATACTGATGATGAAAATCCGTAGCTGGTTACAAAAATGCATTCTACTCGGCTACTTAGTATCGGTAAAAAATTTGCTTTCTGAAACAAAGTTTCTTTCAACATTAATGGAGAAAATTAATTTCTTCTAAGAAAAAGAAATTAAATTCAATATGAAGTTAAACACAAAATAATAAAAAACAAAAATTTACTTTGAATTTTTTTTCTAGCTTTATTGGTTTAGAATTTACAAAATGGGTCTAAGCAGTATCAAAATATAGTTTTTTCCCTGTTAAGCCCATTGGGATCCAATATTTCACAAAAGCTCTAAACCCGTTTAGACCCATCCGAGCGAATTTCGTTCCTATCTTTATTGGTTTAAAAGTTACGAAAGTACTGACAAAGTATCAATATAGAATTTTTCCCCGTTTTTACTCTTAACTCAATTTTCCCAAAATTTTTTGGGGAACATTTTTTAAACAAAAGCAGTTTTCAATATTTAAATAATTTACACAAAAGCCAATATTCTTAGATAAACATGTTTTTAATATATTTCTAGAACATATCTGGTAAGGCTTGCCAACATCCCAAATACAACAGCTGTTGGTCTCGCTTTCCTTATGGTGACGTTGAGTTAGAAGAATTTTTCGCCAATTCAACCTTCAATAAAAGTGAAACATTTTCCAATTATCAATATGGTTTAAATGGATTAATAAGAAGTAAGTGATAATGATATAAATAAAAAATTGTTCTTTTTATTTTACCATCCGCTTAAATACTTAAGATGTGGATATCGCAAGCAGTTTGCATTTTTATATGGGACGTTGCCATACGATACGACCAAAAATATTACTAAAACGCGCAACTAAATCAGCTGGGTATTCGTTCATGCTAAAACATCATCTTACTAGAGAAGAAGTTCAGAGAAAGTATTTTGAACAGCCGCCGGGTTGGCATTTATTTATACACGATATGAGAGAAAACTTTACAGGTAAGTAAAGAGTATAATTTTGGATAATTAATGGTTTTACATACAAATCTTTGTCTTAGAGATAAACATGAAAGCCTCAGGACGTGTGGAATACATATTTGCCGATATAAATGAGGATATAGAAATTAAATTGCAAAGTCAGTATTTTTCAAATATTGGAACAAAACAACAGTCATGCTCAAGAAAAGAGGGCTACAGTGATTTAAAGGTTTAATTTTATTCTCCACTTTTTCGTTCATTTTTTTAAAATTATTTTTTTGTTGTCTTTGAAGTGTGGTGAAGTATGTATTTGGAATGATATTGTTAAAAAAACTAATTGTTCCGGACCCTGGATGCTAGGTACAGGTGAACCGCCGTGCTCAACTTATAAATCAATGATGAAACTTATAGGCGAATATGGAAAGTAAGTTTTTCTTTTTTGTTATTCCATTCTAATATTTTATTTTTCTCACTACATGGCTTTTCTGTAGAATTTATAATAGCGACGATGATGCCAAGTGCGATTGTGAACAGCCCTGTGAGTCAAGAATATTCTCCACTTACATACAGAATCGTAAAGCTTTTGATTACGTCGAGCCCATTACACAAGTCTATATATATTATACAACAAAATTGATATCGGTAGGTTCTTTAAAAATTACCACACATTTACCTAACTATGAATGATGTAAGTACGTATTTTATTAAAATTTTATTTAAACAGATGATGGAAGAACGACCCAGTTATGATACAACACAATTTATAGCCGATGTCGGTGGTTCTTTAGGTTTTCTATTGGGTCTCTCTGTATTGGGTTTAATAGGCATTTTAGAACATGTAATTTATTATTATAACACTGTGTGTAATTTTTTAAGTCATGGAAAAATAACCATATACAGACACCACTACGTGAAAGAAGACCAAAAAAGAAAAGACCCGTGTCTCCCAGTTTTGCCCAAAGTCATGCACTTTTTTTGTTATGGGCCCCCAAAGATTTGGGGCCTTGGTGCCATTTTTGCAAAAAGTGATAATTTTCTCAGGCTCATATCTTGCAAACCGTTCGGAATTTTAATTTACTCTTTGAGGCAAATTTGTAGCCCTTTTTAAAAGAAATAAAAATATTGAACATAAAAAATTAAAAAAAAAATAATTTTAAATCAAAATCGCAAAAAACTTTAAAAAATTCAAATTTTTTTTACCTTTTTTCCCCTGTTCAGGTCCATAGGTAGCAAACCGTTCAAAATTCAAGGAAACAGTCAACTACAAAAATTTACCTAACATCCCAATAAACAACTTTTTAGAACATATAAACTTCCTAGGAATGATTCTTAACGCCGTTTAGGTAGCGCTTAGGTAGCCGCAAAAGTTAAAAATTTTACGAAAATTTTTGAATTTCATTTGTTTTTTATTTTCTTCAACATTGAGATACTGTGCTGTCTATTACAAAAAAATAATAAAAAAAAAAATATTCGTTGATGGCCCTGGACTTGCAAATTGCGCTCTCTTAAGTTGAGGATCCAAATCGTCGTCCGAATCTGACTCTGATTCAGAACTTATGGTGTCCACAGGCACGTTGCTTCCAGACTGCCTTCCATCATTAGCTTTTTCTTTTTCACATACCTTATTAACATCATAAAGGGTTATCTTTTGACCCCACCAACATACCTGAAATGAATAAGAAAAGAAATCAAAAATAATGCAAGACCATGCATCAATAAAATTGATACTACCTCTGCAAGCAACGCGTCGAATTTTTTGCCTTTGTATCGTTTTTCCATGGGCATTGTGGTTTGGTGAAACCGTTCTCCTAGCTCATCGGATTCGGTAGGGAGTTCTTTAACAAAGTCGTCAGAATGAAAATGAAGAAAATGCAGCTTTAACGCCATCGATATGCCGATTTTCTCAAAATAATACGGCATTTCTTTCACCCATTCTCTTGATTGCGGTTCCGCGTCTCGATCCCCTCCTAAGACTCTGGTGCATACACGCTGAAGGTAAATCCATGCCATTGAATGATTTTCATCAAGCGATGAATCAAATTTGCTCTTGAATAGCTTCTAATGTCAGGGCCATTAAGTACGCCTATTAAATGAAGACAATTATAAGGGCAGAAAAGAAAACATTAACATAGTGTAAATAGCTATAGTACGAGGTGAACAAAAAATCGTTCTAAGTTTATTGCAATAGCTTTTTTAATTTTGTCATCGCTACGCTTTGGGAAAACGCTTTTCAAATAGTCGAATGCGCTTGAACAATTTACAACGGCCACTTCAATGAATTTTTTAACAATTCCTAATTTTATATGGAGCGGTGGCAGCAAAATGTCTTGAGTATTGTCATTTAGAGGTGCATTCTTAAGTCTATGTTGTTTCATTTGTTCCTGCACACTTCCTCTTTGGCTCCATAAATTACATTGGAGTTGATTTACAGGTGAGCGCAAATCCCAATTACAAAGAAAACAAAAGAATTTTGGAAAGCCGCCCTCATCGATGATTCCTTGCAAAATATTGATGACCTTCAAATCACAGCAAATCTTCCATTTATTTTCGTAGAATTTGATTTTTTATTAGTTATTAGTTTTGGTCCATCTCTTCCCTGTTCTTCGATCTTGATTAGTTACACCACTTGCTGTAGTCATTTCTGTAAATTCTGTCCTACGATCTGGAGTTTGCGGCCTTGGGAATACAAAATTTTCAGGTGCAAGCACTGGAAGTGTGGCTGTTACAGTTGCTTTATAAATTTTGTTCTTCTCATCATGTCTATTTAATCAAGATGTGTAATTAACGCATGCAAAAGAACTGGTTTCACCATGATCACCTGGGCGATTAATCCAGTTTACCGGCTTACAATATTTCATACTATGTTTGCCTCCATTCAACTATGATATAAGATTATTACAACATTGGCGACACACTGCGTTAGGTGTGTAATTTTCACCGGTCAAATCTATTTCGTCGAAAAATGACTTATATGCTCTTTTAAATTCACTTGTTAAAAGATTTTTTTCCTTTTGAAATCTTGTAGAATTATTTTTTCTGATTTGATGACCGCAAATGTAGCAAAAGAAATAAATCTTTTTACACTGCATATTGAAATTGTCAGTTGCCAATGTTGTATGCGAATTATGCTGTAGAACTTTCTCTATAACTTTCACCGATGAAATCTCGTCGACGTCGCGCTGTGTAATGCCTCGATGTGGGAGTCACGTCGCTTTTATATTGTGATCTGCGTTCCTTGATAAGTATGCGGTCGGTGCGTGATCGCGTGAGCTGTTTACTGAAATCTTAGGTAAATTTTTGTAGTTGATTTCTTGATAAGTTTGGATGCAATAATTTCTTCTTTTTAAATTTATCTAATTGCTATTTTATTTTTGGTTTTCCTTTCTTATTACAAAAATAGGTAGTAGGTACATGGGTAATTTATTGGTGGTATAAACAATCATTATTAAAAAGTTATAACAAAGCAATAAAAAAAGTATGTACATAATTTAATTAAAGGCTGTTAACGATCATTATTGCGATTTGTGTATGATGTATTTTGTTGTTTAGGGTTTCCAGCAATTTTAATGTTTGCCTACCTGTTTAAGTTCCAAGACTTTTCGCGGCTATCTCACATGCATATACACATATTTTTATGCACTAGAGTTCTCTATTACACGAAAGACAGATACAATATATGTAATTAAGGCAATTTGATTAAACGTAAGGAAGAGATAGCTTCATAACTACATGTATGTATGTACATACACACATTTTGGGGAAATTTTTAACTTTTGCGGCTACCTAAGCGCTACCTAAACGGTGTTAAGAATCATTCCTAGGAAGTTTATATGTTCTAAAAAATTGTTTATTGGGATTTTAGGTAAGTTTTTGTAGTTGACTGTTTCCTTGAATTTTGAACGGTTTGCTACCTATGGACCTGAACAGGGGAAAAAAGGTAAAAAAAATTTGAATTTTTTAAAGTTTTTTGCGATTTTGATTTAAAATTATTTTTTTTTAATTTTTTATGTTCATTATTTTTGTTTCTTTTAAAAAGGGCTACAACTTTGCCTCAAAGAGTAAATTAAAATTCCGAACGGTTTGCAAGATATGAGCCTGAGAAAATTATCACTTTTTGCAAAAATGGCACCAAGGCCCCAAATCTTTGGGGGCCCATAACAAAAAAAAAGTGCATGACTTTGGGCAAAACTGGGAGACACGGGTCTTTTCTTTTTTGGTCTTCTTTCACGTAGTGGTGTCTGTATATGGTTATTTTTTTTCGTGTTGCACTGTGTAATCATACGCCATTTTTGTATTAAATGTGGTTCTTCTTCTAATTACATATTTTTGATAATTCCAGATAACACTTTTTCTGTGTGGAGGCGTTATTAAGAAAATGCAACTTAAAAATGAAAAACGCTTTAAGGTCAACAAAGAATTCGATAAAGACTCGGAAACAACAGTAGATATCGCCACTATATATAAAGTTCAATATTAAATATTTTAATACATTCATACTTACACTTTATGTTATTATTAACTACACTACTTTGTTTTTGTTTCTTTGTAAATAATACAAATGATAAATATGCATGACGGTATGTGTTTAATTAAAGAATATCAATAATACTAATACATCTTAAGCGCAGTTTTAATTATTTTTTTTAAACGGAGTGTTAAATACGAAGACGTACTATAAGTATTGAAAAGTAACAATCTTAAACCAGAATCTATAATTTGTTTTGCCTTAACGATTATAAATATTTTTTGTCTCACTATATGACTTTAAACGAATAATTAGGAACACCGCAATTACCGGGGACTGTCGATTTGGTACCCATGCCAGCAGATTGGGAATGCCTTTCAACGGCTTTTGTAGAAGCTATTAGGACGCAGAGGAGACTGAGGGTATACAGCACCTCTTGTGCACTGAAAGACATTTGGATCCGGCACTTTGGTATCGTTAGACTGAAAAGCCTTTTAGACGTTGCCAGCATTGGCCCACCCAGTGTATTATCTTTTATCAGGGATAGCGGTCGATTCGAGGGCAGGAACCAGTAAGGGGCGAATATTGCCAACCATATACATTATCTCTATTTTTATGTATTTTTTTTATCCAGGCTTGATCTTATTATATGTTTGTTCTCTTTCTATCTTTTCCTTTCCCAGGTATCGCAAAGGGACCGAAAAACGGACTGTTATACCTTCCCTACCCTCACCTGTACAAAACTACCGATGTGAAGGGTATATAAGAATCGACCCAGCCAAATATTTCATTCCTACTGTGTTCCTGTGAAAATTAAAGTAACATATTTGCTTGCGAAAAATAACAAATTGTGATCACCGGCACTGTTTTAAATAGCGGTAATTCACAAATCAAGTTCACTGTTCACAGTATTCTTTAAAAATCACGGGGTCACTCATCTCTAGCCACATACGAAGCTTTTGTTAATATATAATGATTCAGCGTTAGCGATTCTCAGTAAGAACCGCAATGCTGCTTTCGTTTACACTGGGACCCAGAAAAAAAAGTGGAAGTTGTTCTAAGATCACAGCATATTCATTAAATGTGGCGTATTAACTTATTTCAATAATAAAAAAGCTATGCAAAATTTCAAATTTTCATCAAAAGTGCATACTTTTCAGTTCTTTAGACCACTTACCTCCTATGACAAGCACGTGTTAATTCGTATGCTCTTATTTTGCTGGGTATATTTTTGTAACCTTTACATAGTGATAAGGTTATATATCAGTTTGTCATTCCGTTTGTAATTTTTTTATTGTCCGTTTTAACCCCATTAAGTATATATATTCTGGATCCTGTTAGATAGGGAAGTCAATGTAGCCATGTCCTTCTGTCCGTCTGTTAAAATTTAGTTTTCGGAGTCAAATAAAGTGATACGGACCAGTTATTGGTGTCAAACTATTAGAAATATCCTGGAGGCAATCGCTATTTAAAATCAGCAAAATCGGTTTACTATTGACCCAGATATAAGCGAAACCCCAAAATAACTCATTTTTTTGAACCAAATCCGTGCACATATCCCTATATATCTCAGTAAATATAGTCACTTTTCAACCAAACTTGGCATGGATACTCCTAAAGTAGGGGCCTAAATAATAGAAATTTTTTTTTTCAGATAGGATCAGGGGAAGTGGTATTTTTTCTACAATTGCACAAATTCTGTAAAATATTTTATGCGCTAAATCGTAGGAACTTCAAATGTAAATCGTAGGAACTTCAAATGTTCTACAAAAAGTAATTGTACAATAAGACCTACACTATAGAGAAAAAAATTTTTGGGTGGGGACAGAAGAAGGGGTAGCTCCTATACAAATTAACAACTTTTATTAAATTTTCGATACGCTATATTTGGGAAACTCCACAGAACGAAAAAAGGAGTTCTAAAATCATGCACGGTTGGTGTCAAGTTGTAAACAAACGTTCTCAGTTTTTTAAGAACATCTGTTCACAATTATAAAACCAAACGTTGTCAAATCAAGAACTCAATAATAAAAAATACAAAATGTTGTCCAATCAAGAACAAAAACCTTAAGAATATCAGCCATTTTCAAATTGTGAACGGCCTGTTCTTAATTTAATTTTTTACACTCTATGGTATGCCAGATAGTATGTGTAGATATATTAAGTTAAATTAAAATCTTATCATATTCGTTTTTAATTTCGAACCGATAAACAAACTTTTGGTATAAAAGGGTTGGCTCAACGAAAATAAAAACTTTGGTAAAGTATTATTTAAGTAGTTAACGACTTCGTGGCAATATGGAGGAAATAATAGCAATTATACAGAACTTGCTTGAAACGGGATACTAAATGGCTTCTGTATAAGATAATGCGATTTACAAGCCAGAAAAAAGATTTTACGTTGTTGTGAAGCAGTTGTAATAAAACGAAAGCAGCAAAAGCTCAGTTGCATGTAAATTTTCAAAAAAAAAAAACACAAATAATTAATAAGACTTTTGATTTTTACTTAATTTTTCATTTTTAACAAAAACTTAAAAAACATACATTTATGGCTTAAATTTGTATATGAGGTAATATTTCACTTTTAAATAGACTTTAAATCATTAAATTGGCATCAAATACTTTTTACACATATTTAAGTTTGAATTAAATACAAATATACTTCATTATATGACCCTAGTACGAGTAGCTAAATTAATACAAAATACGTTTATAAAAGATACAAATGTTTAAAATTATTATCCAATTCTAAACCGGTTGATCATGTCAGAAACGCAATAATTACTCCAGCTAGAACAATTAAACTTGCTGAAAATACTTGTGATCCAACGGATGTTGGTCTATTATTGTTGCTTTTTGTGGTGTTTGAAGCATTGTTTAAAATGTCCCCCAATTTATTGATAATTTCTGGCACAGGACTTTTTCTTACATCACAAGCTGTATTTTCAATGGCATCCTTAACGTGAGCAGTCAAAATTCGGAAATTTACTGAATTTGGAAAGAGTTCACCGTAGAGGAATTCCTGCAAACGATTAGACAGCACCCAAAGTCGATCTTGGTCATCGACTTTGATATCACTAGGAAAAACCATTTCAACGGCATTCAAATATACACGACCTTGATATTTGGTCGTATATTCCCGATTTGATGTTTTCCAACACGCAACAGCATTCAAGTTGGGCAAAGCATAAAACAAAACCCCTGTTTTTTTATCCAAAAATGAAGCTCCTGCCTGTGAATTGGGTCCTCTGGAGCCCAATATTTTGAATTCTTTGTAAATAGGTCCTTTTGTAGCTAAAGTTTTATTGCGTAAAACCATTGTGCTGACAGCAAATTCCATTGTCGAGCTTAAAGGATGGAAATACAAAGTGGAAAAGCCATCAGGTTGAATTTTACTTAAAGCTAAACCATAGAGGCCATCATCCCACTGAAAATCAAGTCCTCCAATACTATAATTTCCAGCTAAGGGATCGGGATGGAAGTAATTATGTTGTACCCTCCAGGACTCTTCAAGTTTCCATGAGTATACAACTAAACCAGGACTACCCAAATCACCAGCATATGCAAAAGTATTTTCGCAGTTATCATCTTCAACGGCTAGATTGGCATAAAATGAATTTTCCTTAACTTGATCCTTGGGAAAAATATGACGTCTTAAAAGGTTATCATTGTGTAAATCGTAAATCAATAGTTGGGCTGGACCATAAAGCATAGTATCTTCCAAGACACTGGATATGCGTGAGTCTAAGACCCATAAGCGTCCACAACGGTCGGCACGTACTCGAAACGGTGACACTAACTCAGGGTTCATTTCATTCAGATTGTGTGCTTCCCAACTGGGGTACGGAATAAGAGCTGGAGAATTTTGTGATTTGTCTGAAAAAAAAAATGCAAATAAAGATCATTAAAATAAAACTTTTTATTAAAAAACAATTTTATGGCTAATTAAGCAGTGACTTAAAAACAAAATCAAGAAATAAGTATAATCAATTAAGCGTTTCTATGTTGATTTTTAAGATGCAATAACTATACAGTCACGTGAATACACAGAAGAGATACAAAGTTGGTTTCAATAAAGAAATTCGTAATTTCAATTAAACTTGTATTGAATCTTAGCCTACAGACGAAAATTTTTTCGGTGTGTGAGGTAATAATAACTGTGATGTTAACTTAATCTTTTCTATGTAATGCAGAGTAGCATTTTTTGTGTTCCTGTGAAGAAGCTGTTAACTGCGATAATGTTGCTTTTTATTTAACAAGTTATTTAAAGTAACGTATTTGTTTGTAAAAAATAACAAATAGCGATCACCGTAATAAAATAAAATAACAGTGATTTATTACGTTCACTGTTCACTGTATTCTTCAAAGATCACGGGAGCGCTTATCTCTATTGCAAAGGCACATTTTAACTTGTTGTTACAATTCACAAATATTGTTACTTAAAATTTATTTTAATAAAATAATGTTTTCCAGACCAAACTCTCCTAAATGGGGAAAAATCATTTTCTTATTTGAATAAAAATTTCAGCAGCGTGAAAAGAGCTTTATTGTGAAAGAACTGTTAATCCTTTGGCTCTGTGAGATAAATGTCCACATTCAAAATAATGTTACAAAAGACCCCTAGTGAACTTGATACATTCAGAGAACAAATAGTTCGTGGGTGGAGTCTGGCTTGGAAATCCTGGAAGTATTGATGAGGAATGTATCTACAAGCTCCGGGAAGGCAATAATGCAAGTCGCGGACTTATCTAGGCAGAAAAACGTCTAAGAAGATTATGCATTACCATCTTTTAGATAATAAAGCTACTCTTAGGGTACTAGATTTCAACCTAGTAAGGTCGAAGGAGGTCAGGGACTGCAAATAAGCACTTCCGGGACTGGAGGGAATGAGACTTTGCTGGGTTTCAGTGCACTCTGGGATATGACAAAATGAGGCTGCAGTTAAATTGACTAAAAGGTGATCGGTGTCGTTCTTCCCCCACTGTGCAAATTTTATAGATGAATCGAAAGACATTTTAGAAACAAGGGGAGCAGCTGTTGAACTAAGGGCGCGAGCGGTAGAGTACCATAATTCCTGTGGCAAGTACAATCAGCTAAAAAGACAAAGGTTATCTTGCCCACGGGTAAGAAAGATTTTAGACTGCACACTAGTATTCTCATCGGTTTTTTTAAGCAAGCAAGTACCAAGTAACATCTCTGGTTCTTTTGCGTCAATTTTACCCAGCTTTTGAAACCAAAAAACTTACTTATATTCAAGCATAGTTAGAAAAAAACTACGGTAAAATGATACAGACCAAAACTTATGTGGGGTCATATTGAGTTAATATAAAGTTAATTTTTTTTATATAGGCGAAAATCAAAACAACTTTTTTTTATCATTTTGTTGCTTAATGGTTATTTATATTCTCCTTTAGGGTAAATAAAATTTCGTGACGAAAATATATCATTAAAGCTTACAGTCTTTTAAAAGCCTTAAAAAAATTAAATCATATTCTTCCAGTAACTACCTATAATTAAGCCCTGAAAACCATAACATTCTTAGAATTGACACTTAAATCTTTTATTATTGTAACTGTCCATACATTATTAATGCACTTATTTATTGTTGTATATCCATTTGTAGGTTGATTTGCATTAATAAAAATATTTATTTAAAAGGCATTTTCCTTAAAACAAGTAATTACCAAATCATTTAACGTTTAATAATGTTTAACTAATTGTTTAACAAAAAATTATATTTACTAACATTTAAGTTAACTGAAAGTGAGAACGATCAGCCAGACAGTATTTTGAACCCAAAAGAAGGGTGATTGATCTATTAAAGCTCAAACGTATTAAAAAAGAAAATAATAAAAATATTTATATAAATCTATCAATTTTAACCCAAAAAGTAGTGGAATACATACATATTTAATTAATCCTAATACACACCATTAGTAAAAGAATGATTAATTGAAATTAAATGATAATTTTAATTTTAAAATAACAACGTTTGAAAAAAATTATAAGCATGAAATGTTTTTAAACACTCATATAAACATACAAATCACCAGCGAGATTTCAATCAAATGACAAATCGTTTTTAAAAGATGTAGCATTAAGTAAGGCATTTTTCATTACGAAAAAAATGATTTTAAAATATACAAAAATTTTTTCTTAAATTCGCAATTCAATAAATAAAAAATTTAGTGCAAAAATCACTATTGATATACGATTTTAATTTGCTAGAAATTTAAATACAAAAATTGTTGTTCTTGGGTTTTTTAATAAAGTGATTTTAGTTCAAGGCAAGCGATTTACCGTGGAGCCGAAACTGAGTTTAATAAATATGTTTGCGTATTCTCAATCATTGAACTTAAATAGAAAATAATAATTTTAGCTTAAAACCAGTAAGAACGTTAAGCTAGGATCCCATTATCGGCGTGAATGGCCCGATGTGTACCGATTTTTATCGTGCTACATCAGTACACAACTGAAAAAATTTGGCAATGGTTTTTTGAGCGGTCACATTATCGACGCATGTTGTGACAACATTTTTCGTCGCACATCGGCCAAACAAAAATTTTAAAATTAACATGCCTCAATTTTAAGATTATTTTAAATATCTCACCAGGCGTGCTTTATTTACAAATCTTTGGGTTACCATTTCTATAGGGAGGTATTTATACCGTGTATCATTCCATTTTTCGGCATTTAATACCACTTACATTTAAAGAATTTTTTATGTTAAATTAGTACGTTGTTTTGATTTAGCTACCTCTTGTTCATTTGCGCTTTTGACTTAACTGCACAAAACTGGTCATTTCTCACAGAAATTCCTTTTTTTAGTGCACTTTCTATACCTTAATTTTTAAAAAAATACATATTGTCAATTTTCGCTACATTATGAAATAACTGCGCAAAATATTTTTCGACAGTTGTACGCTATTTTTATAAAAAAAAATGTATGTTAGCTGCACAGTTTTACAAATTTCGGCAATGGTAAGCAAAGTCAAAAATCGATTTTCAATTTTACAATCAACTATTTTAATCTGGATTTTTAAAGTCGATTATTATTTAAAGTCGACTTTTATTTTGATGATATTAAAAAGAATTTATATCCTAAAAAACAATTTTTTTATTGAGTTAATTTAATTTTTCCCAGAAAAAAAGTCTACTGGAAAAGTTTTACCTATTAATAAATAGGTTCTAAATAAATTTAGATAGTTTAACTTCAAATGCACATATGTATATACATACTTATGTATATACATATGTATCTATTATTATACCAATGTATGTGTAAAATGAAATAAGTGTGAAAATTTAAAAACGCACTGTGTAAATATTGTGTACTGTATTTTTATGCCCTTCAAATAAGTGATAAGGGTATATATAAGTTTTTCATACCATTTGTAATTTCTTTATTATCCATTTGCGACCCTATAAAGTGTATATATTCTGGATCCTTATAGATTGGGAAGCCGATTTAGCCATGTCCGTCTGTCCGTGTTATGGTTGAAATCAACTTTCTGAAGCCCCTCGATATCGCATAGAACCGTAAGTAGTATCAATCTTTCAGAAATATCTGCGAAAAAGTTGGTATTGAAATTCAGCAAAATTGCCCGATAACTGACCGATTTATAAGCTAAAAACCAAGACTACCTCCTATTTTGTATTGAAAAAAAACAAAGGAAGGTACACACATACTTATGTACGTACATACATACATATGTATGTAATAAAAAGTAATCAAAACAAATCATGATCTGTTGCACATTGCCTACCTTAAAAACAAACAAAAACAGAAAAAACACAACCATAACTTCGTCACCTAATGGGGTTGCCATATAAAATTTACTAAAATGATATACAAATGCCCAAAACTTCTTCAGAGTCGGCCTTAGAGCAATAAAGTGTACGACCGACCCCCACTAGTTTTTCCTCCTAAACTTCTACAGATTTGTAGTGGACGTGGTGCAGACGTGGTGTTATTACGGAAAAGAGACAATGTTGCCAGACCGTTGGCCGCGCTGGTATGCTGGCGTTTAAGCTCCGGCTAGGGCTCGCCGTCTTGGGCTGGTTCTTGCCAACGCATCTAGGCTTTAATCCACCACCACAAAAAAAATCATACCAGCTGTTCAAAAATAAATAAAAGAAAGAGAATGGAGCCCGAAGATGGATAAACGCGGATCAAAAAGAAAAGAGAACAAACGAAAACGCAAACTTTGCCATTACCTACCAGCTTCTTGAGTTGCGCCGGCAGATGTTACGCCGACGCTTGGCCCACCCACCGGAATCCATCTGGACTCCTCCATGACAGCGTATTCTGGATGTTAGCTGTCCCAATTTCTGCTCTGTCAGAGATGTTGTCACCTCCTACTGACTTACCCTTTTTCTAGCTTTAGCAGCTCATAATTAACAAAAAATCAATATTTCAAATAATTATATAAAACATTATAAATTAGGATTTTATTTACAAAAACAAAATAAACTATTTATTTGTTTTACAAAAAGCACAAAAGAAGTTTAAATAAATCTTGAATTAACATCAAACACAATTTCTTTATTTATTTAAATTTATTAACTATATTTTTTTATCTACTTTCTTTTTCAGGTTTCAGCAAATAATATAACACGAAGTGTTGGTCCCTGATCTGCCGTCTGTCCGTTCTCGTGTCCCCTGTTCAGGTAAGTCACTAGTCAACAATACAATAAAAACTCATATATACATATATAATTTTATAAATTTCCCTTTTTTTTATTTAGGAAGCCCAGTGCTTTACGGGAAACTTTCCCTTAACAACCGTGAGATGTTTTGGCCTGAGCTCAGCCCTAGCTATCCCTACAGGTAACTTATGGCACTCTACACTAAGTTTTCCTAACTTATAAAAATATATGTATATGTACGTGTTGGTTTTACAGACGTCCGTCTCTGTCCTTTAATTTCAGTCGAAGTCAACAATGGCAGAATTACCTGACCTTAATTCCTTCTGGGCAAAGTGTGCTTGCTGATGGGGTACGGGCTCCAGGGCGCGGTTCAAACCTCTAAACGCCTGCCAGGGGCTATGTGGAATGATGGCTTACTCTTCTCGGCTGGCTGCTGGTGGTTGTGCTGTTGCAGTGGAGTTGCTTTCTTTTTCTTTTATAATCTATTTCCAGCTTTCTCTTTAATTTAGTTTCAGCTTTCCTTTTTTGAATTTCTATTTTCAGCTTTTTATTTTCGATTTTACTTTCAGGGTTTTTGTATTTTCTTCTCAGTTTCTTTATTTTACTTTTATTTTCAGATTTCTTATATTTTTCAGGTTTTCATTTAATTTTTCTAATTTCAGGTTTTTATTTAATTTCTTTATTTCAGGATTTTATTTAATTTTTTTACATGCAATTTTCAGTTTCTTAATTTACCTTTATTTCCAGGCTTTTTAATTTAATTTTTAATTTTATATATATTTTTAAGCTTTAGTAAATTCTGTTTTTTTTTTTTGGTTTTAATAAAGTTTTTTTTTCTCTTCTGTTTTGTTTATTTACTTGTTTTTTTTTTGTCTTTTGTTTATTTTAAGTTTAAAATTTTTTTTTTAAATAGAAAAACCATAAAACATACACTTCACCAATAATAACACCACCACTCTTTTCCACCGCCAAACTAAGAATAGCCATCTTTAAAACTTTTCTTCCCTCCAATATGTCCTCCTGGCAGGTATTCAGCTATTTGCCCCATGTCCAGGAGCCATTTGCATTCTCCATTTTCGATCAATCAAAACTTACGTATGCATACCCCATCAGCTGATCGATACTGTCTTATCGACACTAACCTTTAAAAGCAAGGTGCACACGACAGATTAGGCCTTAGAGCAATAAAGTGTACGACCGACCCCCATTAGTTTCCCCTCTCAAACATATTCTTAGAACATACTAACCCCCTTTCTTCACGCATTTAATGTGTTGCCATACAAAATTTACAAAAATGATGTAAAAATGCCCACAACTTCTTCAGAGTCGGCCTTAGAGCAATAAAGTGTAGGACCAACCACCATTAGTTTCTTCTCCCAAACATATTCCTAGAACATTCTAACCCTTATCTCCACGCCCTAAAAAGGCTGCAATACAAAATTTACAAAAATTATGCAAGTGTACGACATTTTAGAAACTTAAAATAAATGAAATAATCATTCCGCTGCTAAAAAATACTGAAGTATCTAATTTTTCTATAATTCAACAGTTTTTTTTAAGAAAAAAATAAAAAAATTAAATTATTTATTCATTTACTTGTTTTCTTCTACCCATATATGAAAAATACTTTAGGGCAGGTTTAAAGTCGATAGCTATTACAGTAAGTTGGCATTAGCTGCAAAATCAACATTGCAGATACCAGCAATCAAATTTTTCAAAACTAATAAGTAAGGGGGCCTTGTTCAAAACGTTTCTCGTTTGATATTTTAAATATAAAAGGAAAAGTTGTGGAGTACTAGCCACCGCACTGCACAGCAATCATAAATTTTTGTATGAAAATAGTTTCCTTAAACTGCCAAAAAATTATAGATTTGCAGGTCTACAAAATGCTCTTAAACGAGTATTTTAGCGAATAATTTTAGAAGCATGTAAAATAAGTGTTTTGTATGTAAATAATTTTAGATTGTCAGAAATTGAGGTCATTTATCCTTAAAATGCAGGTATAGAAAGTGCATTTAAGAAAGGAATTTGTATTGACTTTTAAAGAATAAATACACAAAAGTCAAGAGCACCTTCACAAAAGCCAGCTTAATCAAAACCACCGACTACCCAGACCTGTCAAAAGTGACATTTAAAAATTTGATTTTTAATAAGTGGCTCGCTGGTTTTAATACTATGATCAGATTGGGACAAAAAATGAAACAACATGTAGGTAAGTGAAAGCAGATAGACATTACCATTCTTAAAACAAGTTAAATAAAATAACACAATATTTTGGCTTAAAATTGCAATAAAAATTTTATTTTTCCAAGTTATAAATTAAAATTATAAAAGAACCTTTAATAATGCTGTTATTTTAAGTAACATTTTTAGGTCTTTCTGTGAAGTAACTGTTAACGTATTTGTTTTGGGAAAAATAATAAACAGCGGTCACCGCCACTGTTTAAAATAACAGTTATTTCAAAATAACGTTCACTAATTACAGTATTCTTCAAAAATCACGGGATCGCTCTAGCTATCTTTATCATTGCTCCTACCCGAAAAAAAATTTTTCCAATTTAGCTTGCTGCCTCCTAAATCTCCGTACCAAGTTTTGTGGCAATAGTTGTTATATTTACTAAAATACATAGGGATACATAGAGACTTGCATGGTCCCTATTAGAGATGAGCGATATTTCCGTACCTGTGATTTTATACCTCTGACTTGCAAATCACTGGCAACGACAGTGACATAAACTGTGAAGTAGCTGTTTCTACTATAGTGTTACTTTTCATTTATTATGTTACTCAAAGTAACATTTTGAAATATTGTGCAGTAACTCTTACCTGCGATGTTACTCTTATTATATTAAACTTTGCAAAATGTAAAGTAACAATTTTGTGCTTCATGTTTACATTTTGTTCTATAAAAAGTAAGGCGCTTATGTTTTTATATGTGTGTTTGTTAGAGCTGTGTAGCTCATGAACGAACGGGTCAAAATGAACGGATCACCGAATTGAACGAAGTGATCCGGTTATTTTACTGAGCGCTTTTCGTTCAATTGTGTTCCGTTCAATGTTTGTTTCTTCAGGTCTTTTTTATGTCACAATTTCGTTCGTTCAGATGTGTTTTTTATGTTATGTTCTTTTGTTTCAGTTGATTGTTTGTGTATTGATAAGAGTTGCTTTAAAAAGTTTGCGAATGTGCGTACATATTTCTTTTGAGCATCGCTGTGGCACTGCCATAATTTTTTTAAATTTGGTTTAACAGTCTTTTTCTAAGAAGTTTGATTTATTATAGTGTTTGTGTTTTTATGGATTACTATACACTTTTTACACAATTTTTATATATGGATTATTTAAATTTTATTTCACAAAAAGTTTTTTCTATTTTGAATGTCAAAACCACAAGCTATGTCAAAACAAATCTTTAAAAAAACATGTTGCCGTACTCTCGTTCAGAAGTGAACGATTGAACGAACGGGTTAATTTTTGTAAATTGAACGAAACTGAGCGATCACTGAAATGAACGATTTGGCACAGCTCTAGTGTTTGTGAAAGTGTTGTTAAAAACTTTACCAGAAAGGTGTCGTCAGAGATCTGCGCCGAGCACTGTTTGTCCGCGACGGCGGATTAAATTCAGCTATGAGCCGGCTAAAGCATTAATACTCAAAAACAGATTTATACACACATTTATTTTAAATACATATCGTTAGCTAAAATGAAAAAAAGCACAGCTAACAAAAATATAACTTTACACGAGAAGTGAAAATCTTTGTAAGGGTACAACAATAAACAATTCGCTCATTTGCGCAAACAACGCCGTAATAAAAAAATATTTCGAAAAAAATGCGTATGAAGTTTTTAGTTTGCTTTCGTTATATAGAAAAGAATAACTAAATTTTTTTAACACGTTATAAGTAGAAACATTTTCAATATGAAATTTATATACGACATAAAGCATAGCAAAACAAACAGTTCTGAATCGTTAACGCCAAAAATGCATTTCTAGAATTACGACATTTGAGTAAATATAATACATATGTATGTATATAAATCGTTAGCTGAAATTAAATTTTAGTTATTGAGATCAGGCTTTTTGAACTTCGCTTTCAATTATCAAGAAATAAAAATATTTTTGATTGGTGGAGTACAAATTAATATAAATATCCAAATCTTTCTTAAATAGCTAAAGAAAATTATTGTGCATTAGGATCATCAGTTCCATGCGAAAGAATATTTTCAAAAGCTGGACAAGTCCTAAATGACCGACGAACGCGTTTAAACGAGAAAAAGCAAAAATGTTATATTATACTTAGTTGTGTTATGTACATATACATACATCTTAATTTGTGTTATTTGTTTTTTTTAGGTTTTTGTTTTTGTTACAATGGATTTCAACTATATTTATATATTTTTATGTTTGGAATCTATTTGACAAGAATTGTAAGCTGCTTTTCTAAATTAAAGCTTTACCTCAATGCTCCAAGGGAGCTTTAAAACTTATCTCAAAAGATATAAATTTAAATTTTATATCAAAATTTTGTTTAAAGTAAATTTAAAATATTAAGGGCCATTATTACAATTTGGCGTTAGCTTAAAGTGAGATTTTATCGGTCGGATAAAAACATTTTCATTATTACAACTTTCTTTTAACCTAAAAATGAGCGATAAATTAAAGGCAAGTTCGTCTTGGCGGTAAGTTTTACAAGGAGGATTTATGTTTAAGTTACCATATTTTCTTATTTTAATATGGTAGCACTATCCGTTACACAATTTTTGCTTTTCAAAATGTAAACAAAAGTTCGTCGTTGCCACTACAATCTTATTACTCCTTCAAAAGTAGTCGGTAATTGCTAACGGTATTGCCACACAATAAGAAATATGTATTTAACTTTACCGGCAAGTTGTAATAATGGAAATTTGCTAACGGCCACTTTATCGCCCTGTTCTGTTAACGCTACCATTTACTTCCGCCAACTTTGTCGCCAAGTTGTAATAATGGCCCTAATATACATAAATATGGGATATTGTTGTAACTACATATCTATAGAACATTATATTTCTTATTCATAAATATTTTGAATTCTTATTTATTATTTAAATTTTTTTCCAATGCGTTTTTCAAGTGTTCGTTAAAAAGAACTAAAATCGCATAATCACTGCTTAAAATAACATTATGTATATTAATTTAACAGAGATTAGAATAACTCTTTTACAAGAAGTGAAAAATGCTAAACAGTGATCACAGTCACTGTTTAAATAACCGGTGATTTTAAAATCGCATTCACTATTAACGATATTCCCTCAAAATCACGGGATCGCTCACCTCTAATTGAAATACATGTATGTAAAAGTCAGATGACAAAATTTTTGATAAAGAGCCCTTTATTTTCATCTGACAAAGCATTTGCCATCAGCTGTTTATAAGAAAAAAACAATATAAAACAAGTAAGTTCTTTATTTTGGTTTGGAGGTTATGTTAAGCGAAATTACACATGTACGTGTGAAAGCAAAAATTATAAACCGTCTGTAGAATGGCAATTTTGACAGGCATATGCAATTACATATGTACAGTGGACGTCCAGTAGTACGTACCTGCGCTACTACGAATGTCCAATAGCACGAAAAGCAAATATTTTGCATTGGCGTTTCTATAGTACGAATCAAAAAAATTTTTACTATTCGATAATACGAATATGTTTGTTTTTCTATATATAAATGGAATTTTTGTAACATTTTATAATATTTTTAAGTTTGTTTTTTGTCTTCTTTGTTTTTTTGTGGTCTAAAAACAAATGCGTAGTAGTCATTTGGTATGAAATTTTATAGAGATAACAAGCGTCTTGTCTCGTGCTTTTCGTTCAAAACAAAAAAAAAAAATTTTAAATGAAAGAAACCAAAAAGAAACAAACCTCTTTACAAAATAAAACTACATTACATTCAACTACATGTCTGTATGTGTTTTATTGCATTAAAAGGGGGGGAAACTGTAGTCCAATAGTACGAATTTTCCAGTATTACGAAAGGGCCTGACATTATATAATTCGTATTATTGGACGTCCACTGTATTGCAAAATAGGTCATATGTAATATATGTACATCCCGTATAAAACCACCTTAAGGAGTTTAAAATATCTTATGTTCAAACAAGTTTTTCACAAAATTTGTTTGTAGCGTACGACCCTCTTAGTTAAAAAATACAATGCATACATAATAAATATGAATATGTATTTGGAACACAGAAACACATATTGAACGTACATATATCAGTGCCCTTTGAAAGGGTTACGGTTTTAAAAATGAAATTAACAACATAATACATGCCCACTAAAATTTGTATTGTTTTTTAAATATGTACATATGTTAGCGTTTTAGTTGAAACAATAGTGACAGCACAAACATATGTTTATTCCAATCACAGCATTTACAAAAGGTGGTGGCAAGCCAATAACAAGAAACAAACAAGACCACAATTTTTGTCTTGCTGTTACTACCCAACTACACGAGCAATCTGCAAGGCAATTATTGCTGTGGCAACTGTCAAATTAACGTGTGGACCGTATAAATTATATATTAAAATTATATATTAAAAGACATGTACGTTTTCCCACCCTCCTGAAAATTAGCAAATTGACGCAGCAATTCTACCTGCGTTATTGCTTGTATTAAGATATATCAGATTGCGTGTCTGGTCGGGGCATTATGGCACTGCTACACGTTGAATAAATATCGTGATATTTCTAGTATCACGATATTTACTGAACGTGTAGCATGCAATATTGATGAATCGCGATCCATATCGCAAAATGGCCTAAAATATGAAATCCAAAATCCGGATCGCGGATCGCGTGATAAATATTGAACGTGTAGCATTTTCATGATATTAAATCATGATGCGTCAGTAAAAAGTTTTAAATAAAAGAAATAAAATAAAATACGCAGTAAAAAAAAATTAAACAAATGAAAAGTAAAACAATTAACAAAATTTGTGTAAAGTTTATTGTAATAAAGGGTAATGGCAGAAGACAGTAAAAGCGAGTGAGTTCAGCCGATGGAATCGGAATTAACCCGCACAACACAAAAATAACGTAAATACTGACGTGATAAATATTGAACATGTAGCATGAACATGGATCGTGATCCAAATATCACAATATATATTGAACGTGTAGCAGTGCCATTACGTGTCAACTTCTGTGTTAAACGTGAAAATATATGGCACCAACATATAACTGGAAAGAACCTGTTTCAATGCTAACACCCCTTTATAATATGGTTTTTATAATCATAGTATGCTGTGGCAACTGTTTTATGGTTAAACAACATTATATCGTAATTGGTGGGCGTCATCGTTATTATATAAAAATGGAAGGCTTTAAATTGATTAAAACAACTTTTGAAAACAAAAAAAAAAATTATTGGTGTAAATTTTAAGGGTGATAAAAGCTATTATTCATTTATAAAAGAAGGTAGGTACATAAATTAATTATTTTGCCTATTTATTGGAAAGCAAACATACAATATGCCAAAATCCACAGAAGTACAAGCCGAGAATATTTGTACCTTTTATGGATTTTGTATTAAATATTAAAGCATCAAGTAAGTACATATGTAGATAAAACAATATAACGACAAGTTCATACTATGGTACTTACACACATTTGTAAAAAAATAGTTTTCACAACACACAACTTTATTACAGAAACTGCTCCAACACCACCTAAGCCGCCTTTAATCGTTCCAGATGTTACAATAGAGCCAAATTCAGATTAAATGCCTACAACTGAAGTATGTTTTAATTAGTTTTGCACTACAGCTTAATATTAATTTGTAAGTTTTTGTGTATTTTAGCAAATTAGAAAAATTCCTGATGTCCGTCATGCAATAAAAATTAGTACTTTGGAAAACAAATGCCGTACAAATATAGCTAAGTCAATAATTGCTTTAATTCTAACTGAAATTCCGGACAGAAGGTTTGTATTTGTTTAAACTAAATTGTGGCTCAGAATTAAATTGTCATTAATACTAAATTATGTTATTCATATTTATTAAATAATAAAAAAAAATAAGTTATTTTAAGCAATAGGTATACAATTTTAAATCTATTTTTAAACTGTGGCATTATTTTATCGAGCAAGCGATATGCAGTACATACAAATAATTAAACTTGTATTATATTTATTTCAGATTGCTAAGAGAAGAATTTTTACAATTATCAGAATCTATAGTAGACATCTTTCCGTCAGAAGTTAGGGAAACATACTACGTGCCTTTTACAAAAGGTCATTTAGCAAAAGGAAAACTATACGTTGCCTATAATAATACTAGATCACGTCTGAGACTTTCGGGCGTAATACGCACACGCAATAAGCCAGAGCCGACAGTCCGTAAGTTATTTTAAGCCTTTTTAAAGAACATTCTTTAACAAAATTTTTTGAAAGTTTAAAAATCATGCCAAACATTATTTTGTTTTACTGTAGTTTCTGATGATTCAAGCACTTTAAGTGAAAGCGAAGTTGACGAAAAAGACTGGGAAATTTTAAAATCAGGTTATGAAGATTGGGACTTAGTCTTAAAAACTTGGAGAAAAACCCATCGCTTTAGAGAGAATGAATTTAACAAGGTCAATTTGGAAAATATAGATTATTTGGATAAATACAAGGCCTTACAAAATGAAAGAAACTATGAGTTGGTTAGTTTATGCAAAACATATTTGTGTTCTTTTAATTAAAAAATATGTATATCTCTAGTTTGAAATAGACTACACAATGTTGTATCCCAATTCAAAAACTATTTACGAACTTAATTTCTATTATCACAAAATAGTAGATAAAGCAAAAAAGCTTAAATATAACGCAGTTCATGATATAATTTATTTTATAAATAACAGCAATGATGAGGGTAAGTTTTATTAAACATATCTTAACTTTGACTTACAATTAAATAAGCAATTAAATTTCATTTCAGACACAATACTAGCATTAAAATTATTATAGTACCTTATCTATTACCAACATCTAGTCAGTGGAGTAAAATGAAAGTACAAGAATCCTTTATTTTTTTTCTAAGGTAACCAATAAATTAAACATGACTTTATATTTTCTTTTAAATAAAATAACATTATCTTAGCAGAATAGCGAAAAGGAAGAGTATGACGACAGTGATAGTGATGATGAAAAACGTATAAAACTAGATAACCAGCCAAAAGTTTACTTATTTGGCGATAGCAGCAATAATATATCTTTAACTTATCTGGATATATTTAAAAGAATACACCGATTTCAAAATCCTTTACATGCCATTGAAGTGTGTTTTCGTTGCTTTAATAGCATGAATATCAAATATCCTAAATTATGTAAACACGTTTGGTTATTTGTTCAAAAGCTTATTTTTCAAATTACCACACCTGACGACCATCCATAAATACCTTAATAAATGATCTCCAGCAATAATTCTAAAGTCAAGTTTTTGATAGGGGGATTTTACCACCGGTAGGTGTAGTTCCAACATCATCGGTAACTAGGAGCGTGGTAGCTAATGCCCCATATAATACACAAGCTAACAACAACACACAAGCGGGTTACTCGTCAGGAGGACAATTTAATACCAGACCATCAACATCTACTGCAGCCACAAGCTCGCTTTTATTTCCATTTAATAAAAAAACTCAAAAGCCAACGCCCGCCCAACAGAATGCTACTTTAACAGCGCAAGTAGATTTGCAGCTAAAATTTTTAGAAGAGCAGCAACGTATACAACAGGAATTTCTGGAAAGAAAATATCAAATTTTGTCACAAGTGAGTGGTGGTGATCAGTTGCAACTAAATCATTTTAATGTCACAGGTAATTGGAGTTTTGTTTCTGGGCCTACACCAACACAGCTGGCTGCACGGCAAGCTATTCCCCGCGATTTGCCACATTTTAATGGTGATCCTGAGGAATGGCCACTTTTTATTAGTTTATTTGAAAATAGCACAGCGGTAGCTGGCTATTCACATGGTGAGAATTTAATACCACTACAAGCCTGCCTAAAAGGTAGAGCCAAAGAGTTGGTAAAAAGCAAGCTCATGCTACCGACAATGGTGCCAGAAATAATTCAAACTTTGAGACTGTATTTTGGACGCCCGGAACATATTTTAGAACGAGTAATCGAAAGGGCAAGAAAATTACCACCACCTAAAGACAAGCTGGAGTCAATGATTCATTTTGCACTTTGTGTAAAAAATATACATTCCACCATGGAGGCCTGCAAAATGGAATCCCATATGAATAACCCCATGTTAGTGAAAGAATTTGTTGACAAGCTGTCTAGCCAATATAAATTAAATTGGGCAATGTACCCAAAAGATGATCGTGTGCCAATAGTGAAAACTTTTAGTGATTGGATTTTCCAAATTGCTGACGCCGCAAGCGCAGTTGTTTCAGCTGTACCAACAGTAAAAAAACGCAAATGTTAATACACATACCGACGAACAATCAGAATTTAAAGTGAAGTGCTATGTATGTGGAAGCGAACATAAAGTATCTGTGTGCAGTGAATTTAAAAAGCTTTCTTTAGATAGAAAATGGGACATCGTAAAGAAAAATAATTTGTGCCGACATTGTTTAAATAAACACAAGGGTAAATGCTTTGTAATAAAAGAGTGTGGTATTAACGGCTGCAAGGTAAAGAACCACAGCTCGCTTTATAAATATGACAGCGAACCAGCATTACCGTCTACAAGATAAAATACCACTGCACAAACAAATAACACTACAAGTGAGACAATTAATTCACATTCTACAACTGATCAGAATCAATCGAAAATTTTTAGAATTTTACCGATTCGTCTACATAAAAAATGGGTTTATAAACACCTACGCGTTTCTCGATGAAGGATCTTCTGTATCTTTAATAGATAAAGACATTTTTGATCTACTTGATCTCGATGGCGTGGAACAGTCATTATGTCAAAAATGGACTGGTAATACTACTCGTCAAGAAAATTCGTCTATAAATTCATCAATATATATTTCAAACATTAGCAACAGTGTCAAATTTAAGTTAAATTCTGTGTATACCGTGGAAAATTTAGACTTACCCAGACATACATTAAATATAAAGGAAATGGTTGAAAAATATCACTACTTGACAGGACTCCCCATACAGTCATATGAAAACGTTATACCCGGTATTTTGATTGGTTTGAACACTTGGAGCGTCGCAGTACCACTAAAGATTCGCGAAGAGCCGTGGAATCAACCGATTGCCACCAAAACACGACTAGGCTGGGCCATTCAGGGCAATAGTGGACGTGCTTACCAACATGAATGGCTTAATATTCACCACTGTGATTGCGATTAGCAATACAAAGAACTGCATAAAATGGTCAAAGACAATTTCAACCTAGAAGAATCGACAAAGAGATCCATAATGTCTGCTGAAGATACCAAAGTGATGGAAATTTTGAAAACTACATGTCAAAAGGTTGATGGCCACTACAAAGTAGGTTTATTGTGGAAAAATGATATTCGTATCTTACCTGAAAGCTACAATAACGCTTACAAGCGTCTCGTATGTTTAAAAAAGAAAATACAGAAGGAACCAAATTTGAAAACTATGCTAAAAAATCAGATTGATAATTTGCTTCTTAAAGGTTATGCCAGAAAATTAAATGATGATGAAATAAATGAAACATCAGAACGTGTATGGTATCTACCAATATTTATCGTCAAAAACCCCAATAAACCAAACAAAGTAAGAATGGTGTGGGACGCCGCCGCTAAATCTAGTGGCGTTTGTCTAAATGATTATATAAACAGTGGACCCAATTTATTAAAACCCTTATTTGATGCCTTGCTGAGTTTCCGTGTGGGAAAAGTTACCGTCTGCGGTGATATTGCAGAGATGTTCCACCAGATAAAGGTATTAGATCGCTATATACACGCTCAAAGATTTTTACGGTGGAATAAAAACGATGAAGTATACAAGCCAAGTGTTTATGTGATGCAGGCTTTAACGTTTGGAATTTCATGTGCTCCATGCATTGCACATTGTGTGCGTAACTTTAACGCTAAGCAATTTAAAGAAAAATTTCCACGAGCAGTACATGCAATTCAGAATAATCACTACGTAGACGATTTCATCGACAGTGTAGACGATCATCGACAAGCAATGGAATTGGCGACACAAGTTAAATACATTCACGCTGCAGCTGGGTTCCATATCAGAAATTGGTCTTCAAATAACACTGAGGTCCTCAACCATCTGGAGGGATGTCCATCTCAAGATCAAAAGCCTAAGGAGCTAGCGGAGACAGAAAAAGTTCTTGGTATGTATTGGGATCCTAATAAAGACTCCTTCGTCTATATTTTCAGATTTGCCAGACTACGTCGTGATGTTTTCGTAACTGAAATTGTTCCCACAAAAAGAGAGCTGCTTCAGGTTCTAATGTCAATTTTTGATCCTCTGGGATTAATATCATGCTACACCACAACCTTAAAAATCCTCTTACAAGAAGTCTGGCGATCTGGCATCGATTGGGATATGGAGCAAAAGTGGAAAACGGCTATTACACACATATCCTCTGTGAAAATACCTCGATGTTATTCGCATCACCTTAATAAGGTGACTCGTATTGAACTTCATACCTTCACTGATGCCGGGGAAGATGCTTATGCTGCAGTTTGCTACATCCGAGTTGTACAGCAAGGTAATTATGATGTCACTATCGCTGCAGGCAAGTCCAAGGTGGCTCCATTGAAACCTACGTCAATACCAAGGCTCGAGCTACAAACTGCTGTTATGGGCGCGAGGTTAGCTAACAAGATTGCGAACATTAAACGAATACATTTCACTGCCAAATACTTTTGGTCTGACTCGAAGACTGTTTTGCAGTGGTTGCAGATGGATCCTAGAAAGTTTCAGCAATTTGTTATGCACCGTGTAGGCGAAATATTAGAAACAACGGAGATAACGCAGTGGCAATGGGTGCCTTCTAAACTAAATCCGGCTGATCTAGCAACAAAAATTCAGACTCATTGGGAAGCGTCGTCATGGTTTTCTGGTCCTAAATTTCTACAAGAAAATATGTTTACATGGCCAACTTGCAGCAATCTAGGTGAATGTAATAAAGAAGAAATAAGGCACCATTTATTGGTTATCAACAAAAGCGAAAACGTAAAATTCAACATTTAAAGTTTCTCAAACTGGAAGAGGCTTTATCGTGCTATATCAACCTTAATACTGTACGTTGTGGCAATAGTTGTTATAGTTACTAAGATACATAGGGGTACATGCATGCTCCCTATATCAAAAAAAAGGCTTATCTGCGCCACATTTCATAAAAATATCCTAAAAATTATAATTGCACTTTGATCACAAGAATACATACTTTTACCTTCTTGGTTTTTAAACCAAAATAATATCTTTGCTAATATTTATTTTTAACCATCAACACCACTGTAAATATTTTCCAAATTACTTGCCTGTCCCAAAAAAAATCGATCGAGTGAATATTTAAGTTAAAAACAAAAAATTAAAATTTGTTTTTAGTTTTAATATAAAATTTTCAACGAACGTTCGTTTGATTTTCACTGGGACAGGCATTAAGATATGTTTATATACCCTATAAACAATTGGAAATTAATATTTTGATAAAAGTATCTAATACGTCACTACTTTTGCTCTACTGGTTGATAGTAAAATAGATTTACATTATTTTCAATATTTTAACTTCCCTATGTTGAAATTCAATATAAATTTTAAATTTAAAAAGGTTTCTAATATGCTAATAATTCAGTATATTAAAAGTATAAAAATACGGTACTTTTTTCTATACAAATTTTGGTTACATAATAGATACATATTTAAAAAACACAAATTTAAAAATCTTTCTATTTACTGCCCTTAAGGAAGTGATAAAATAGTCTCATATTATATAGAGTGGCCACAGTTTTCTGGCTCGAAAGCAGTACACTTTTTGTTTTTGTTAGTTTGAGGTATTTGTAGTTCTTAAAATCTAAGAACCACCTTCAATTATGGCTACTGAAAATCACTTCCTATGTCGATTAAAGCATGTCCGTCCTTCCGCCCATCCGTCCGTCTTGTATTATTGTAATCAGAGCACAGGTTGAAGATATTTAACTTTGTACAAAAAAAATATTGTCAATTGTTACAATAAACTATGAAGCAGTTAGATTTCTTATCAAAAAAGTCCTATGGAAAATGATTTGTTATTAATTCACTATTCTCTACTAATTTTTTTATGCTGTAATATATTTCGGAAGGTCAGGAGTTGTCTGTTAATTATACCTTCAAAGAGTTTTTTATAGTCAAAATAAAAAAAAATAATGTTGAGAAGAGACTGCGTTTACCATCAAAAACTTATTTCTTAAGTACACTTTTTATTTTAAAACCCCTATTTGAAAAAAACGCGATTTATAACGTTTTAAGACGCCTAATTGTCCCCGTAATACGCAAAAGACAATTAACGAAAATCTCGCAGCATCACGTAAAATGCGATTGTTGCTAAAAAGCAATCTCTTAAGGATTGTTGGAATGTTTAAACCACGACGGTTACATAAAAACGTTTGCACAACAAGTGTGAACAAGTTGCATAATTAAAAGAACCAAATACAACTTTATTACAACAATCGTCTGGGCGATAGAAAAGAGGATCGCGAAATGATCGTTTTTGCCAAACAACCATTTTAGTTCCATCTGGATGATTTCATGTATTAATGCTTGGTTAACTATCTGGTTTTGGTGTTACTTAACAAATCTCTTTAATAAAAAAAATTATCTGTAAAAATCAGTACAATCAGAACTTTTTTTAGAAATTAGTACATTTCAGAACACACACTCTTAATCAGTTTAGATACAAAAATCAGTACAAATACTAATGAAACAGTACGATGGTCACCTTACTTATATCGTAAGTATAATAGCAGTGGAACGTTTTTCCCAAACGGGTACACATTTAAGATAAGAAAATTATACCATATTTGATGAGTTTTAAAGTCTTTTTGTATTTAATAAGTGCCGTTTTGAATTGAAATTAAATTGTTTGATGGGTATGTAGTTATAAACAAAGTTTTTTTATTTACGAAAAACACACACACACACACACTTACAAACACAAAAATTTTACTAAAATAAATAATTGATTTATCAA
Organism: Melanophora roralis; assembly: GCA_963583895.1. Lineage (NCBI taxonomy): Eukaryota > Metazoa > Arthropoda > Insecta > Diptera > Rhinophoridae > Melanophora > Melanophora roralis. The sequence continues at coordinate 65,364,349 of OY757188.1, forward strand.
AAGAAAATTTTTGTGTGATCGTACGTACATACATACATTTATATGTATACTAATCTAAACATATTTATATATTTTCACATTAAAGTATTTTAAATTTCTTATTTTACATTAAAATGTTTGCATGTAGGTGGTGATGGTGGCATTCCTGTTAATTAAAACAAAAATAAATTAATTTTGTAGAAGCTAAAAGACATAAATATTGTGGTGTATTTTTTTAATATTTGAAAACTTTTTTATACCCTGCCCATAAGAAGTAAGGCTATGTATATATAAAAACTTGTTATCATTTTGTAATTTTAGTGGCATTAACAAGGGAATCAAAGAAAATTAATTAAGTTTAAATGTTAAAATATGAGTTTCGAAGCCTCCTGTTTTACTACGAACTTGTGTTAGTATTAAACTTTAAGACATATCTTAAAACATTTGCATGTGTTCTTTTTATCTTCGTAGAACTTATCGTCGGTTTTACATTACATCCACTTTACACTGCTTTCCTTTTTTAACGTTTTAATTAAAATGTGACACAGCTGTTACATTTTTAAAAGGGTTTCCCTTAAGGTAAAATAGTTTTATGTAGAAATAATTGTTTTTTATTCACCACCTATCGTACGACAATTTATAGTTTATTGTGACTTGGTTTCCAAAAGAAAAATAAGTCATAATTTTCAATCTACGGCATTCGAAAGATATGGACAAACATGCTGTACGAGTTCAACTAATTCTATACAAAACACTCCAACGACTTACAAGACGTATCAGAGATTTAAAGTTAAACAAATGTTTTATTTGCAACAAAAAACACTTTAGACTATCAATGCGGCATTAAAGTAAAAATTCTTTAAAATTAAATTTTGTCTTCTGTCTTCTGATATCCATTAAGGTGGCTTTACATGATAATACAAAGTATTGAGACTTTAAAGAATTAAATATTATGAAATTCTCTCCGTGTATAAGAAATGGGTATAAAAGTCGGTTCTAAGTTTTTTTTTATGTTTACACGGATGGTTTGGTAAAGTTAAAAACTGTTGTTTTATTGCTTGTTATCTTTTGTGGTAACAGCAGACCGTTTTGAGCTCTACAATATTAACAAAAGCAACATAAAAAACTTATGCGTTGATTTTAAAATTACAAATTTAAAATGTTTGAGTTGCAGTTACAAATTTAAGTAAAATGGTCTCACCCGTCACAATCGAATTGGCGAAATAAATTAATTTTTATAACAATTGTTTTTTCTTACATTTGAGTCTTAATACAAGTAGGGACTTTTGTAGGGATATTTTTTCTAAGTGTAGATAAAACACGGTTTTGAAAGATGATATGTTTTTAAGCGATAAATAGTAAGTAAACACTGCAAAAACATAATTTCTTCTCACAATGATCCCTTAAAGACGGTGGCGGGTGTGACCTAGCAAATTTAAGTTCAAGAGAATTTTGACTTTAAGATCGTATTATTTTAAATTTTATTTATAACAAGTAAAATTTTTGGACTTTTAAGATAGTTTAATCTGTTTTTAATTGTATTTGATTGATTATTTTCACAAAAAACTACAATATTTTTGATTAAGAAAAAAACCCTTTTCTAAAATGTGACGGGTATGACATTTTCATTAATACATCAAAACCACGCTAGCGTTGATGTTTTGAATGAAACTAATATTCAATGTCAAAAACTAAGTGCAGGAGAAAGTGCACTTAAAAAAGGACTTTGTATCGGCTTTCAAAGAATAATGACAGAAACTACCAGTTTTGTGCAGTTAAGTCAAATGTGTCACAAATACACAAAAAATAATAAGCGTATAATTCATTTTTTCTAACTTACAACACCAGCACGCTATCTATCGTCTAGGCAACCGAGACACTTTGTTTTTTTAAATGTTAAAATGTATTTTGGCCATATCACGAACAAAAACGAGTAAAGAGAAAAATGCAGTGCATATCAAGGCACATTCAACAAGGTAAACTCAAGGCGAATTGAAAAAATTCGCCCTCTGCATTTCCTTTTTGTGTTTGAACGGTAGAATGTCAAAAAAATTAAAAATTCCATATAAAATTAATTTTTATTTCATATAAATGTCAAATTGATTTTAATCAGCTGGGTTCTTAATACTACCTGGTTGAATGTGCCTTGGTGCATATCTTACAGGGATGAAGAAAACAAAACAAATGAAGTTTACAACAACAATAACTTTGTGGTGTTTAATTTTTAGAAGAAGTCCCGACTGTCTTGATTAAAAAAAACATATGTACAGATCGTGCTTAAAAATTTCATGTACGATTTTTGATACATTCAAACAAAAATTCTTGACTAAAGAAGGTGCTTTTTCTTCCTGTGTAGTAAGTAGTCTTTAGAAGGCATATGACCGCTGCTTGACCAGATATTGAAATATTCCTAGGAGATTTTGACGCGAAATAGGAAGGGAAGATATCTTTGGTCCAACAGTCTGGAAATTAAACCTCCACGAGGAAACATCGCATAATGAAATAGTAGACTACACCGGAGCAAAAATATGGAAGTAAGCAGCACCAGATATCAACATCTCGATATACATAAAGCCACGGGGCTGTCACCAGATCAAAACTCAAGAAACTAGAGTGATCATGTTGTGATGGGCGAAAGACATTACTTTTGTGTGTTAAACGTAAGATCGATCCGAGGAGCAAACATCGGTTCGCATCATTACCACGTTGCAGCAAAGGTTCTCACCCATCTAAATGTGGCGAGAAAAGTATGATCTGACACAGCACGGAAGCTTGACGTCGGAAAGCTGCAAACGCAACAAACAGAAACGTCTTACACCGCTCGATTGATTCAATTGCTTGAAAGCCGCACTCCTTGTCCCAATAATGCTGCAGCGCGGCAAATCATTGCCAACTCCGCAATTTCCATACTTGGGTAACAGAAGCCTTCCCCAAGAAGCCGATGGTACAACTAGGAGTGTCGTATTGCTACTGAAGCGAACAATGCGGCATACAGGGCAACACTTATGTCAGTAGCAACACGTCTTGCGAAGGAAATGTTTTGGAAGAAAAGGAAAGAAGAAATAGAAAGGCGTGAGTATGACAGTATCAAGATGTTCGGGAGTTTAAATGAAGTCCGAATCAAACTAAAGGCATTGGTATTCTCCTGCAAATATGAAAAAGGTAATCTGGTGACTGGTATAGACAGTGTGCTGAGGATATGAAAAAATCAATTTTCATGCCTATTGGCATTGATGATAGCAACAATAAAGGTATTAAGTGCTTACCGCCTATCCAAAACGAAGTCAAAAAAGCAATTACATACACGGCTTAGGAATAACAAGGCTGCAGGAGCAGATTGGTTGACAGCTAAACTGTTAAAGAGGGGAGGTGACACGCTTATAAGGTGTATGCGTCAGATTGTTTGTACAATCTAGCTACAAAACCGCATACCCAAAGATTGAAACATCAGTGTTTTATGTCCTGTGCACAAAAAAAAACTAGACAGCGTGTGACCAATACAAAAGAATAAGCCTCCTTCCCATTCCTTACAACATACTATTCAGCATATTGTGTGAAAAATTAAAATTAAAAGTCGACGAAATAATTAAGCCATATCAATGCGGCTTTAGACCTGGCAAATCTACCATCGACAAGATGTACACACTACGCCAAATCCTGGAAAATACCCAAGAAAAACAGTTCGACACATACATCTCCATACGTTTGAAGGCGTTTCTAGCTATTTTTGAGTTTGGTATCCCTGCGAAACTAATACTTTTCAGGATTACCTTAACTGATACGCAATCGTCAGTTAAGGTAGACAAGAATACCTCTCAGCCTTTCAGTGCCAAACGAGGTCTCAGACAAGGAGACATTATTTCGTGTGACCTTTGAAAAAGTTGAGAAGGAATCAGCCAAAGTGGGCCTGGCAGTAAATGCAGATAAAACGAAGATGGTATCAACGTCCAGAAGACTTGGGCAGACAGTGGAAGTTGAAAACTACAACTTTGAAATAGTCAACGATTTTATCTACCTCGGCACCACCATTGACAAAATAAACAACATCAGTTTCGAGATAAGAAGAACAACAATATTGCTGCTTTGAGCTAAGTAAGCCACTTTCTACAAGATATTGATACAACCAGTGCTTATTATGTATGGCGCTGAAGCATGGGTACTTGCAAAAGCAGATGATGCAGTGCTTGGAGTCTTCGTGGCTAAAATTCTTCGGACGAATCTGCGTTGACGGAGAATACCGGTGTCGTATGAACCTCGAGCTTAATAAGCTGTTCGCCCACCTTGTTGAAGCTCTGATGGAAGATATCTCAAAACTTCGTCTAGAAATTAGAGAAAAAGAGGAGAATATCGAAGCGCCTGGAAATCGATTCTACTCTCGGCTAATGGGACACATTACAGAACATGTCATTTAAGTAAGTAAGCTTTCGAGCCAAAAGAATTTGTATTAACAAGGAAGTTAACGCTGTTTGTTTTCATTTTATAAAAGATTAAATCGCCTTTCTTTTTCGACAGTTTGGATCTTGGTCTCAAACATGACTTTCGCCAGTTCGTTATATTTCAAGCGTGCACTCTGCACAAAAAACATCTTACTTGTTCAGCGTGACCGTTCGATGACTTAAGTTTAATTTTGCAGCCTTTTTCCCGACCTGCGGCTTTTTGTGCGACTTTGGTAAAATGAAACTATTTTGCAACTTTTTTTACTTTTGACTCTTTTTTGTTATAAAAATGAGTTTTTTACGCATGTACGTGTGTCCATACATGGCAAATTTCATAGAATGTAAAATATTAAAATTATTATTTCTATGGTGTCAATGAATAAGAGTGCTTTCAATATGAGTAAAAAGTAATGTTTTATGGTTTAACATTATTTAAATCTGATATGAGTTAAGATATCGCAATAACAAAATACCATAATTTCAATCAATAGCACTTTAATTCTTAATGTTAAAAACATCAAGAGTTCAACTTTGACCTTAAATATCTCAAAAACTGCTTTTAATAAATTTAAACACATAAAAGAGTTCAAAAAATATTCTCTCAAACTAAATAAAAGTTTTAAAATTTCTCTTTTCGCTTTAAAAGTTCTAGAATTTAGTTATTTTTCCGGTGAAAATAAATCAAACCTGTCAGAAGTTCATCTTTTTTTTAACTCAATTATGTAAATTTTGTGCTTTAATTTAGAAATACAAGTTAGGTGTCAACAATTATTTCCCTTGCCGAAACCACTAAGCCCACAACGATCAATTTTCAAAGCATTATTACCTCTGGGCACACTTTTCACAAGATTTTTACGCAGGTTTTTTAATAGTTTGTTAAGCTTTACAAGAAAGGTTTCAAAGCTCGTCCCATGTATCAAACGTTTTGCAAACATTTTTCTTTTTTTAATTACAACAGAAACTAAACAAGACATAATTATTACATATATGTATACATTTGGAATTTTTGAACAATAATTACATTTTAAATTAGGTTGAGTCTTCTAATACGTTACTTTGCTTTTGTAAAGAGTAGGCTCAGGTCTGACAAAGCGGGCCGGGTTAAGCTAGTTAAGTAATTAACTCAAAATAACAAATAAGCAAATTTACATTTAAATCAAGCTCAAATTTTAAAGTTGTTTTATTAAGCGTTTTATAAATAAAAAAGATTCAAGATCAATTAACAAAAAAAATAAAAGAGTTGTAATATAAACTAAACTTACCATTTAAATCAAGGTAGGCTAATGAAGCCGGCACACCGTCACGCCAACGTGGCAGAGTTACAAACAATCTTGATTGATAAACTTCAATACCAAATGGTATGACGTTTTCAGGCTTAAAATCATAGCGTTCGATAGCCGACCAACGTTTCTCAGCGCTGGCATATTTATAGTCAATTTCTTTCCATTCGTATGCAACACGCAAATTGTCATTTGAATGCACATGAATGATTAATTGTGTTGCAAAAAATACAAAAATTATTATTGATTTTAACGTTGTTGGTGTTGTTGTTTTTGATGCCGAGTTTGTCCCCAAATTAGTCATCTTTACTTTTTTTTTTTTTAATTTATAAATATTTATAAAAATTAACATAAATCAATTGGATTATAATTAATTCTTTTAAATTTGTTTTAGTTAATTTTTTATTTTTTTTTTTGGTTCTTTTTTCAAATTAATTTGTTTCTGTTTCTATTTAGATTGCTTCTTCTTATATAATTTTATTTATTTATTCCGTGCTTTGTTTTTTTTTTTTTTTGATTTTTGAATGGTCTGCAAAGAAAAAAAATTGAATTAAAAGAGGAAATATTTATTCTAAGTAAATTTTAAATTGTTTATCGACAAAATGTACTTTACGAATTTTACTAATATTTTACAAAAATATTTATTTTCGAATGACCTTTAAATATTTAATAGAACAAGTTTTCTTAAGATGTTGTTTTATAAGTCTGACAGTTAAAGAACTTAAAGACGCACTTGCACATACATTTTTACACACATCTTAATATCACAAATTTAAGTCCATTGAAATTCAACTTTGCTCTTGACAATCACTTTAAAAAACGTCGGATAAATTAAACTTATAAGCAGAAACAAATATAAAAAACGATAGATTCTTGTTAAAGCTAAGTTGAATAGTTTTTGTTAATCTGATGTTTGTAACGCCCAAAAATAATAATATGAAACCCACTTTAATAAAATTTGACAGTGATACATTTTTTAGTAGGGGGGATAAACCACACATTAAAAAAAAATCCATGCAACATACTAAAGAATTCGTTATATCACACCACAAAATTCTTGCGTAATGTGTACGAAATGCACGAAATTTTTTTGTGTGTTTTACGAAATAAATTTAGTATTTTACGAAATCGTAATTCGTTTAATTGCAGTGCTATAGCGTGCACTGTCCACTGTTGTCGTTTGACCAGCAGCGTCCTCCAAAAAAATGGCCCGATGACTCTTCCAGCGTGAATAGCGCACCATTAAGCCACTTTAGGCAGGTGTAATGGCTTCTCGTGCATCACTCGTGGAGTTTTGCTTACTCACATTCCCATTGAGGTGGGCTCATTACGATTTTAGTCGCAAATCGCCCACTTCGGTCTCGAGATTAAGGATGGTTAACGTGTTTGGCGGTCGACAGGCAGCAGCTGATGCACGGACTGGACTTTCTACGAGAATATGCGCAGGTCTTTGACTAAAATTCGCCTAAGAGTCGATGTTTCTGGCGACAACATGAAATCCTCGCATGCTAAAACATCTATTTTATGGTTTTTAAAAATTTCCATTTCTGTTTCCAATGCAAAACTTCAGACTTTTATTTCGACATTAGCAGTTTTTGTGGAAGTTATGAAATTAAAATTTCTAAATCAGTAAATGTAGTACTATTTTGGGGCAAAAGTTGAGGGATGTTAAACAAATAAAGGATGTCCTTTGATAAACGTGTTTTTAAGTCCTGTAAAACCGATTCAATTAAGAGTATGTAGCCCTCGATGCGGTAGTATACTTCGTCATCTTCAAAATTATTTTTTCTATTAAATCTTTTTAGCTCAAATTAATTTTTACTGCTAATTGTAAAATTGATGGATGACGATTCACCCATATTGTTTCGCATAATGGAGATAACTTTGTTCCTAGATATTTCAGCAAAATTGCATTCCGCTTAAGATGATGTTTTTTAAAAACTTTGCTGATTTCTTTAACAAACGATACATTTTTTTTTGGTATTATTGGTACCTTGTTGCCTTTCGAAATCGATTTGTTAAGTTTTAGGGAATTACAATGCGCTTATTTTGCATTTTTGCGGTTTCTAATATTTTTTATACGTGTTTTAAACGTTTTGGGGGAGAAAATTCCTTTTTTCCTCCCCCCCTAAATCAGCGCCTGCATAAGCCTGGTGACATAACACATCCTTTTTTATTAACGTAGAAAAATATTAAGTTGTGGCTTACAGTGCGTACAATTTAATTTAGTTGTTGTTATTTCTAATACAAAAATATGAAATTAAATATCAAAAACATGATCTTATGAATCACAAAAACTAGTAAAATCATAAATCCTACTAATAAGTCAATTTAATTGTTTTAATCACATTTCAAATAAGAATTAATTCAATAAACCCAAGAACGCTGCGCACTCATGAACTTAACATTAACAAAAACCGGCTTTTTTTTTTAAATGCCCACAAAAAAATATTTATTTTTTTATTATTTAACAAAAACAAAACAAGGCATACCCATACATACTTACATACATACATATATGAGCCGCTTAGGGAACAAATCGATTAACTCCATAAAACAAGAAGTTGAGAAATGCGATGAAAAATGTAAATTGTTTTTTAAAATTCATTTTATAATATAAATTTATAAAAATGTTGTAGAATACATAAATTTATAGAAGGCTTTTATCTAATTATATATTAAATTAATAAGAAAGAAGAACAGCCAAAATAAATTTATACTTAAATTTAAGATTTTTCAAAAAGTGGAGTTAACCACTTTGTGCACTGAACGTCTCATATGTAAGTATGCTTCGATCAATGTTTAAAAAATACATTTTGTTTGTTAAGTGTTAAAAACTAATACTCTGCCACAAGTTTATTGAAACGTTAATTAATGTTTTATTACTTGAGTTTACTATGATTTTTTTTTTCTTTCGCAGGTTAACGACAATAAAATTGATTGCATCATTTAAAAAGGCAAATAATAAATATATAATGTATGTATGTATATTAGGGAGCCTCTTATATTTTAAAGTGCGAATTTTCGCCGTTACTAGCCCCAGAAATGTTCTTCATATATAAAAATTGTACATAGATTTTATGAGGAAAAGGCGTGCCACACTATTTTTCATTAGAAAATAAAACACAATAAATTAATAAAATTTAGGAAAACTAAAACAAAACAATAAAATTTATTATTTAAGAGTACGTTCTAATTTAAAAATAAAAACTTTAAAAATTTTAATTGACAAAAATCTAAAAAATAGTTATAAGTTTATGCAGAGGAAAAACCGTAAAAATAGTAAAAAATTCAAAAACTTAAAAGAACTACGTATTATCGTCAAATGGTTGTTGAATTTAGATTTAGCTTATACAAAAAAATTTTAAATAACTTCAAACTTAGGAGAATTTTTTTTTGCAAGGCGGCATCAACATATAAATGTGATAATTTTATATGAATTAAACAACTTCAAGGCAGAAACGGCAAGCATTCATCTTATGCAATCTGTCCAAACATTTTCCAAAGTAAAACATTTCTGGGGAGAGTTCCGGTGCGATTTCGCACTTTTGAAAAATAAGATGCACCCTAATGTATACAAGCTTATAAACAGATATCTCTTACAACAAAAATGTTTACGAACTTTATATATCAACAATCAATTCTTATTAAATTTATTTGTTCTTATGTGTACGTTGCATATTATACAATAAAATGTGGATATTTTACATAAATATTTGATTTTTAAAACCACTTCAAAATATTATTCAGAATTTAATAACAACTTTCAATACGAAAAGGTTTTGTTTTTAGTAATACTTATTTATAATACATTAAATGATAACCAATGGTTATCCAAATATATAAGGGGAAAATAAAATTAAACCAGCCAATAGTGAAAATTTGTTTATTGGGTTGTTTGAAAGAACTCTTGAATGTATTTGGTTTGTTTATATCAATTCTCACTAAGTTTATTAGGGTAATTTTATAAAGGCAAAAAAAATTCATGAGGTTTTTCAAGAACTTGGTTAAATTCTACTGACAATTTGGTGTTGGAACAAATGAAACCTATAACAAAACTATTTGATTTTTATTTTTAGTTTTTTAACTCCTAAAATTTGATTTTTTTTGCTTTTTTAAACAAGTTTTTTTGTTTTTTTTTTCAATTTATTTTTTTTTATTTTGTTTTTAAGTATTTCGGCTTTTATTTATTACTTCTTGGAAAATATTTATTTATTTACCCTGACAGCAATGTTTTTAGATAATCTTAAATGAAAAAGGCTTTATTTCATGTTTAATGTCTTAAGTTATTTTGCTTCGTTCAGTTTAAGAAAAGGGAATTTATATACGAATAAATAAAGTTTGTTTATTTATGTAACGCAGGGCCAAAAACTAAAAATGGCGATTTTGCTTGTTAAAATAGCTATTCATCTAAAAAGTGCTTTTTTCGTCAAAGATGCATTTTCTAAGCTATGAAATTCTTGTTAAAAAAATAAAGTTTTAAATTGGACTCAATTGTGTAACTTTCCGTGGTAATTTGAATAAGTTTTGAACAAATTAAACAGTATTCACCTACTACAGCCACAATATAGACACTAACGGCCACCAAAATTTACCCATGCAAATTTAACAACCCTCTGCATTTAAGTATCTATAAAATACAATTTATAACTCTTAACTTAAATTATATTCTATAAAAGATAAAAGGAGGCCGTGTAACGAACAGGAGCGCTTAGAATAAAAAAGAAAATGCAATCAGTGAACAGACTTCCGTGATTTTTAAATAAAATTTTAAACTACACCATTTCCAATTGTATTTCAGAACTTTCTAATTGTATTTCAGAAATTTCTAATTCAATTTCAGAAATTTCTAATTCAATTTCAGAAATTTCTAATTCAATTTCAGAAATTTCTATTTCAATTTCAGAAATTTCTTATTCAATTTCAGAAATTTCTATTTCAATTTCAGAAAATTCTAATTCAATTTCAGAAATTTCTATTTGTATTTCAGAATTTTCTATTTGTATTTCAGAATTTTCTATTTGTATTTCAGAATTTTCTAATTGTATTTCAGAATTTTCCATTTGAATTTCAGAAATTTCTATTTGTTTTTTTAGAATTTTCCATTTAAAATTCAAATAGAAACTTCTGAAATACAAATAGAAAATTCTGAAATACAAATAGAAATTTCTGAAATTGAATTAGAATTTTCTGAAATTGAAATAGAAATTTCTGAAATTGAATTAGAAATTTCTGAAATTGAATAGAATAGAATAGAAACTTCTGAAATACAAATGGAAAATTCTGAAACACAATTAGAAAATTCTGATATACAAATAGAAAATTCTGAAATACAAATAGAAAATTCTGAAATACAAATAGAAATTTCTGAAATTGAATTAGAATTTTCTGAAATTGAAATAGAAATTTCTGAAATTGAATTAGAAATTTCTGAAATTGAATTAGAAATTTCTGAAATTGAATTAGAAATTTCTGAAATTGAATTAGAAATTTCTGAAATTAAATTAGAAATTTCTGAAAATGAATTAGAAATTTCTGAAAAACAATTAGAAATTTCTGAAATACAATTAGAAAGTTCTGAAATACAATTGAAAATGGTGTAGACTCAACCATATTTTTTATTTGCCTGTAAACAGTCTTTATCAACTAAATAAAAGCGTTTTGAGGGGATATTTGCAAAAATTTAATAAATCTGAAACCCTTTTATGAGCAAATTTTTTTTTATTATTTTTTTTAATGTTTTTGGTTGAAAAGTATTAGTCAAGTTTGTGTCTTAAGTCTTTTGTTTTAAGCAAACACAATCACAAACAGCGTTACTACAGAAATGCAGGCAGAACACACTTGCTTATACAATTTGCATACACACGTGATACATGCAAACGAACATTAGGGATAAAACCTCTTAATTATTTTAAAATGTGAAAACTTGTATTATAATTTAGTATTTTTTTTTAATTTTAGGCGTTTTTACTACATAATTTTCTAATAGACCTTAAACGATTTAAAAGAAGTAGTTTTATTAAGTATTAAATATTGCAATAAAACTTAAGACCACACACACATGCCAATCAATTAATAATTTGTCGGTAAAATATTTACCTGCATATACATACATACATTTGAACTAATAGAAAGACTCTACCTAGTCTTCAATCAAAAAAGGAAGGAAATATCCTCAAATTTAAATAGCTTTTGCATAAATTTTTCATATGTTATTCTTTTTTATATCATCTTTGAATTAAATCATAAGCACAAATTAAAGATCTAAAATTTATCATATTTCACACATTTGTAATATTTATAGGCATATTGCCTTTCTAATGCACTGCTTAATACTTGTTTCCTTTTTTATGCTTTTTGTGAGCACTTTTCAAATTACTTTAAACAATTTTTTTTAAACAACTATGTACCCACTTTGATCAAATCACTTAAAGAACTAATATTCTAAAAAGCAATTATATTTTGAAGATATTTTATGATAAATAAAACGACTAACCTTTTCAACGTTTAAAATAACACTAAAATTTATTAAGTCTTTAAGTCAGGCAATAAATAAAAGATTTAAGTTTAACACTTTACCTTCTCTCTAATACCAATAACCTCTCTATTTTGAATCACTGTATGCCAGAGATATAAAAACTGGTTTTTTAACATATTTACATTCGTTTTTATTAAGTGTTTTCAACTTAAAAGTGCATATGTACATCGAACACTAAATCAAAAAAAGTCACAACTCGAAATCATTATTTTTTTAAAGAGACTCGTTTTTTGCTTTGGGAGACACGGAATAATTTTTGTAGCCAAATTAAGTTCAACTGTTAGAGACCCGATTTTAAATAAAGCTTACTGAAATGTAAATGAAATTTCAGTTTTTTAAAGACTGTCATTTAAAAAAATCTATACTGAATTAAAAAAGCAGTTTAAATTTTTAGTTTCTTTAGAAAAAAATTATTTTATAACCATCAGGGCAGGGCGTTCAATTTTTTTTAATCGCTTCCACAGCTTCTAGGGTGCTCCTACAAACATCAAATGCAAGATCGCGCCCAATTAATTTTTCCTCCCTAATATTTTTGAGAAACATCTCTTATCTTCAGCCCCTAATAGTGCTGCAATTGAAAATTTTACAAACTTAGGGTAAAACCCCTACGACTTTCCCGGAATAAAATATATCATAGACCCCCATTAGTTTTCCCTACCAAACATATTCTTAGAACATACTCACCACTTATCTTCATCATCTAAGTGAGTTGCCAGACAAAATTTATAAAAATGATGTAAAACCGCTTATAACTTTCCCAGTCAGCCTTAGAGAAGTGAAGTCTACACCCGACTCATCATTAATTTCCATACCCAAACATATTCCTAAAACATACTTACCGCCTATCTCCATCGCCTAAGGGGGCTTCCATACAAAGCTTAGGATATTGTAGTAAATCCCCCCTACAGTTTTCAGGGTGCCCGTGGATAGGTCAAATGCAGCACTGACCCCAACTAATTTTTCTTTGCAAAAGCTTTGCTAGAGCATACTTACCCCCTATTTCCACCCCCTAAGGAGGTTGCCATAAACAATTTTAAAAATTTAGGGTAAAAACCCCAGAAACTTTCCCGAAGCCACCCTAATAAGGTTAAAATATGACACCAACCCCTATTTAAAAATTTCAATAGTTTATAATTAAAAAAAATATTTAAAAGTAAAAAAAAAGAGTTCGTGGTTTCGGAAGGCCAATGTGAAGATAGAATATAGCGCTCTTACTTGCTTTAAGATTTATTTGTTTAAAACATTAATGCAATGTTGTAATGCGTGGTCTTTAAACTCTTTCATTTAAATTGTATAACAAAAATGTATTAAATATATGTTTAAAATGAAAAATCATTTGTTTTAATTACTAATGTTGGTATTTTTCAAATGAGAAAAACAGTGGCTTTTAACAACTATTTAATATTTAAACAAAAATTACTGAATAAATTTTAGTTTTAAAAATTATGAAGTTTATTTTATGTGAGTTAAATGAAGAGCTATTTCATTTAATTTTGCAAAACTTTTCAGTTGAAAAATTTATAAATAATTAATAGTAATAAATCTCAAATTCAAATGGTTTTTGACTGAAACTATTTTTGTTTTAAAAGATAATACTTTTGAATATACCTAAATGTCTTGAGTGTATTTTTTAACTTAATTTTTAGTCTTCTAAATTAACTTAATTTTTGTTCTTTTTGTTTCTCTTAATTTCACTCTTTAAACAAATATGTTAGACTAAAGCATTTTGCAAATAAATGCGAAATTTACGCAGGCGCATTAAAGCGGGAGATAATTTTTATATAAAAACACTTATAAAGCTATAACATACGTCGACAGCAATTGCACTTATAAAGCTTTATTAAAGAAATTATATGCTTACAATAGTAAGAAAAACTGCAATTATTTTAAACACACATAAGTAAGCAAATAATAAAAATGTTTATTAAAAGTTATATTAAATACCTCATGATGATAAGCTTATTCTTCAACACAGTTATGTAAATATTGCTTTAAAAATGGTTTGTTGGAAAGTATATTCGTATATATTTACAGTAAATTGTGGAATCTCCAAATTATAAATCTTTTAAAAAATACCTATAAAGCTAAGAGCTCTGCTCGTAGTGGTTATAAATAACAAAAAAAAAGATCTGAGTCATTGTTGAAAACCAAATAACATAAAAGCTAAAAATTTCGCAAAAACAAAACAATAAAAAGTTTTATTATTTTATGATGCAAACTTCGACAAATTGGTTAATTATGAAGAGTTTTTTTTAATAATTTATCTGCGCCATTTACTATTTCATATTAACGACATCTTAAGGTCATGTCGTAAATGATGAATTTTTCCCAGTCTTTGAGAACGGAATTTTAAATAAAATTGGAATCCCAAAAGGTACCACTGATTACTGCGAATAACAACCTTAATATTTAAATACAAAATATAATTTTACCTTTTCTTTTTCAATCACATGATATTTTATAACTTAAATAAAAACACGACTTTTTTTTATTAAATTCAAGTACAGAACAATTTTATTTATTTATTTTTCAAATTGAGATTAATAACTAAATAATGTGTAGGAAGGATTTTTATTTATAAAGCTTAAAATAAATGCAAACCAAATTAAAATATTTTCACAAAATAATTAATTTTTATATGTTTAAAATAATTGTATTTAACAGAGATTTTTTTTTATTTTTTTGAACAATATTTGATGTTAGAAACAGTTTTCAAAATACATATAAGCATCTTAAAACCAAACCTGTAAAAGAAGTTTTTATTCATACCAAAGACAAAAAATATTTTAATATTTATGTGTTTAAAAGAAAATGTGACAAGGACCGAAAAATCCAACAGTTTAACTTAGTTTTCTTAGGTTTTATTATTGCATTATAAGAAAATAAGTAAACTGTGATATGTTTTGAAACACATCGCTTGCTTCAAGTATTGAAAGTTCACTAAAAAAACTCTCAATAGTTTGAGGGGCAAGGAACTTTAACGATCAGTAAAATTAATGTGACACTTTTTCAAATGGCAGCACTTGTAAAAAGCCAACGATTGCAAAAAAAAAGGACGCCTGTTTTTAAAAAAAGTGGGGTTGTGGGTGTGTAATTATATGCAAAAAAACAAAAAGTTACAAGTGACAACACAGAAAGGGGAACCTTTTTATAACTTTGATTGAATTTTTATTTTTTGTATGAATCTTATGGCATTTTTAAAGCTTTAACCATTTACTCAAGTGTCGCCCAAAGCTTATTCAGACAGTTTTCCTTTTAATATTTATAAGTGTTTAAAGAAAATATTTTATAAAATTCTGTTAAATAAACTTTTAAAGACATTTCCACTATAATTATCTAAATACAAAGATGAAAGAAACAAATAAAATAAAAGAAACTAAACTAAACAGAATAATATTAGAACCATTATTCACCAAATTATTTTAGGACAATTTAACCATTTAAAAAGTTTATACATACGTAAATATGTACATATGCCCAGTTTACATTGTATTTTGTATAGTGCATGTTGTAAAAATCTCAAATGTATTACTTTTTGTTTTCAAAATTATTTTTAAAAAAAATATACATATTTTTGTTCACCGGTCTACAACGTTGTAAATTGGCCAAATGCAAGTTTAAATGTAAGACTACAAGAATTAAGAAAAATAATTTTAAAACAAAAATCAAGCTACAACACATACCATAAAGTATTGAATTTTATAAAATTAAAAGAAAGAATTATATTAAACTTTCACCTTTAATATAATGAAATAATATATTATGTTTAAAAAGAAATTTATAAATTTATTAACAAGTTTACAAGCCAATTATGATAAATAATATTAAGATAAGTAGAAAGTGCTACATTTTCAAACCATAAATACATTTCTTATTCGTTCTTAGTAACAAAATACAATAAAAATAATTTTTTCACTAAAATTATGAAATTTCTTTGTAAATCTGTCTAAATTCACTTTGAGGTACTTTCAGCTTAAAATATGATGGAAAACATATTTTGCCTCAAGTCCAACATTAATTTTACGCAAAGCCATAGCAGGCATCATTCATTTAATGTTTACACTTAGGTATGTACACAAATACTATATAAGTATGTATGTACACATGTATCTAATAAAATAGAAACTTAAAATCTAAATGATATAGTAAGTTTATACAATAAAATCAAAAAATAATAGAAAAAAGGTAAAACGTAAACCAACATTTTGAAAAAAAAGAGGAATGAAATGCCCTATGGCAATCACTTGTCACATATTTCTCTTTTTCAATGAAATACAATATAAAATATACATAAGTATGTTTGTGTGTGTGTGTGTGTTATTGTTATAAACCATTGTTTATACTAAAATACATATATTTTATAATTTAAAAATGATTTTTTATGAGTACAAGTAAGTATGAATTAAATGTGTAAAAGATCGTTTACAATTTACGTTTGCTTTAATATTTGCATGTATTATGTATGTATGTATGTGTTGTATGTACATTATGTACCGTACAAAAACATAATAAAGAGTGCAGGAGGTTAAATTTTTAATCAAAACAAAAATGAACAATATTCTAACAGTGTTTTATTTTATTTAATTTATTCTCTAAAAACAGTCAAAAAATTAGTACGTTTGTGTGTATGTGTGTAAGCAGTTTAACATGAAATTAAAATTGTGCCAAATTGTTGAATTAAGGATATACTTACATACATATACATAGATATATAAGGAGTGAGATCGATAAAACATTCACAAACGTTTTCTCTTTAAAGTTTTTACCTTAGTGTTATTGGATATAAAGATCTAAGATACAAATAAGACCCCAAAAGTAACGAAAAAGCTTTTTTAAAGGGAACCTGTTGTGTTTATTACTGGTGTACCCAAGGGCTCCAAATTTAGCATAGATTTGTATGTTATTTCTGAAACCTTTCGTGGTGTCAAGATCGTTAGTATCATCATTATATATTGTGTGCAGCAACTAAATTACGCATGTTTTAAATGCTCTTCAAGATTAAAATCAAGTGGTAAAAGAATAGGTTGCTTAAATTAAGGAGCTAAAGGAGTGAAAAATCGTTGATCCAGAATTAAAAAAATGCTTTAAGGGTAGTTTGCAAATGTTTGATACATTTCTGTAATCATATGACTTTTGTTATTGCAGTGAGTGGCGCAAAATTGATCAATACTATTACACAGAAAAGTATGAACAAATTTTAACCGGCTTTAGGAACTAATTTTTAAAATTAATAAAAAACTATTGTGAAATTGTTGTCTGCTCTAAGGAAGTACGACCTAAATGGCCATTAGTTCAGACTCACTCCCATGACAGATAAACTGCTAAAAAAAAGTTCCTGACAGGAACGCTGCTAAAAATTAAGAGGCTGCTAAAAACAGAGCACTGACATTGAATGCAAATAATAAAAAAAAGTACTGCTGTTGCTTTATGGACGAAAAAGCGTATGTTTTGGCATACTTTTCGCAGTTTCCGGGTCAAAATTAGTTTACATTGGTAATGATTGAGGGAATATTGAAGAAAAGTTTAGAGTCCAAAAGCAAAACAAAATTTTCCATAGGGAAACATCACGAACTGTTTGCAAAAAAGGCTTTTTATTTTCATAAGATAGCACAATGTGTCATGATTTGTCATATTTTAAATATGGTTAGAAAGCTCTTTGGTGATACAAAAACAATAATCCAGTAAAAGGTTTTCCAATAGGGATGATATAATTTTAAAGTGTTGACAATTTAATTGTGGAGAGATATCACAATTATCATTCTCCACTTCAAGTTTTCGCGCGCTTTTGCCATTTTATGGTCGCAATAATTGTCCAAGTGGGCTCGCTATTCGTCGAATTGTTGAAAATTTTGAGCTTACAATTTCTTTACATAATGTTCAAGTGCCAATAAGACAAAGAAACGCTCGAAGTAATGCAAATATTGCTGCCGATCAGGCAAGTGTTGCTAAAGACCGCAATTTGTAGTTTCCAATACGTTCTCAACAATTGCGACTGACGCAAACCAAAAATTGGCGGATTTAGAGAAAGGATTTAGGTTTGCATCCGTATAAAATTGTTCTCACTCAAAAACTGAAGCCATTATCATCATTCATCAATGTAAATGAAATACTTTACTAAATAAGCTTTAAATTGCATTATAGAGCCTTGGAACAACAACCCTAACCACTTTTTCAAGAAAATCATCATCAAGAAATTGTGATATTGAATGGCCTCCAAAAAGTTGATATTTACACCATTAGACTATTTTTTATGGGGTTATTTGAAATCACTGGTCTTTCGCAATAAACCAGACTCTCTTCAAGCCTTACAAGTCAATATTGAAAGTGCCAGTCATGAAAAACCACTTGGAAAAAGTGCCTAAAAATTGGGTTCATCGAGTTCGTTCCTGTAGAAAAAGACGTGGAGGACATTTGAATGACATTTCATTTAGAACTAATCTATTATGTTTCACAGCAAATAAAAAAATTTAGTGTTTTTTTTTTAAGAAATCATATCACTCTTATTGGGAAACCCTTTATTTGTACCAGGAGAGGCCCAAAACTAAGGCCAATGGAGAGATGTTAGGCTCTTTTTAAAAGAGGACAAAAGAGCACAAAAAATATGTTTTAAAAGGCTGATGATTTAAAAGTTATATGATACACTACTTCTTCCAGCAAAGTGACATAAAGCACTATAAAAACCTTAAAGGTTTAATAAATTTATTGTTAGTAAAAGGAACTATAAAAATAATTTTCCGGAAGTTTTTTTTACAAATAAAGGAAATTTGAACGTGTAAGTAAAATGGTTTCTCTCTTATTTACATTAACGCATTTTAAGTTTTTCGATCTCGCTTCTTTTGTACGCATTTTAGTTAGTTCTTCATACTTTATATATGTTTAGAATTTAAATTTAATACCTTATGGATTTACTCTTATTTTCTGTGTAAACTGTGGGGAGCAGCGAAAGCAAGCATTACAAAGAAAGGTGTTTTTTATATTCATATATTAGTATTTCATATCAATTTATTTATCTGTTTAAACATAATTGTAAAGGTGGTAAAAAGAAAATTGTTACATACCTATACTTTACGTAGTTTTTTATTTATTTTAACAAAAAAATGTCTACTGTATGATGTATTTATATCTTACGTCTTCTTTAGTTGAGTCTTCTATCTATTTTTTTTTTTTGTAAAATATCTAAATAGTTAAAATTTTTTCTACTAACTATTTAATTACTACATAGGGAACAACAAGTGCAACCGATTGATAGGCGGGACTGGGTTGTTCTGGTACAGTAAAGGAAAAAATTTGATTGTTATAGTACAAACATACAAGAAAAAAATGCTGGGTGACATATTAGTTAATTTTTTAATGAATATATTAAGCATAACTTTACACTTACAAGCATTTTTTTTAGATTTTATGTTACATTGTACTTACAAAAGGAATTTGTTGTTAATTTTATTAAACTTTACATTCATATGATGTTTAAGTTTCGAAGTTTGCTCTTCTGTTTTGTTCTTAAATAATGAAAGCATTCGATTTTAATAAATGCATATCTTCTTGCCATTTAATTGTTTAAGTGAAAACAACTAAAGTTTTTAAAACCAGTGATTATCAAAAAAAAAAAAAAAATCAGAGGCAGGGATTTTTGGAACTCAGTGGCTTAAATTCTATGTACATATGTAAGCAAATAAGCGGTATTTGGGAAGTGTTCGAATTAGGGTGACCGCTGAGAAGTTTAAAAAAGTGGCACAAAAAGTCGTTTCAAGCAAAAAAAAGGCGCATAAAATAGGCGTTTTCAAAAAATAAAATCATATCATTTTATGTTTCTTATTATGTATTAGTTTGCCTTAAAACAAAATTACGTTGTGTTTCCATACTCAACGTCGGATTCTTATGCGAAATATTTTTCAGAACAAAGCAGTCCGTTTGAAAAAGCAAATAAAAAGTTATAACATGCCTGGCAAACATATTGATGCCAGTAATTTTATTTCCTAAAAAAACATGCAAAAACTTTTAGATTTTAATCCAACAAATTTATTTCCTTGAAACTCATTTTCTTGGTAACTTTAAAATATTTTTTTAAAGTTTCCTACTTTTGGGTATTATTGTTGTTTTGGCAAATCAATTTTCGGTTATTCATTCACCGAACTTTACACAATAGTGAGAAAGCAGCACTTTTATTTCTCTAAATTGAAAAACAAAATTTACATTCTTGGGTTTAAAAAAGAAGGTGAACTAATGACAGGTTAGATTTCTTTTCACCCAAAAAATAGCTAAACTATATAATTTTTAAAGCAATAGAAATATTTTTAAATTTCTATTTTGCTAGAGATAAGATTTTTTGAACTCTTCCGTGGTTTTAATTTTATTACAATCGGCTTTACAGTTTTTGTGAAATTTAAGATCAAAGTTAAACTTTTGATGTTTTTTAGCATTAAAGATGAAAGTGCTATTGATTGAAATTAAGAATTGTGGAATTTTGTTATTCAAAAAGATGAATGCTTTTTTAGCTTACTGCTTGAAGAACTTCTCATTCTACAACATATAGCAGATATTGCATTACGATACTTAATTCATTGACATCACTACCTTATTTAGTTTAGTATTTCTTAACAAAATAATAACAAATAAATAAGAGTAATTTTAAAATTTAGAGTATTTGCTAAACCAATTAAAATAGAAACAATCCAAATTAAACTAATAATGCATTGCAAAATATATAAAATAATTACCTTTTTCAGTATGTGTGAGTGGAAGAACCATTATTTAAGTAAGGAGACTCACAAAATAAATATAAAAAGAAAATTAAAAACTTACTAAAGTCCAAAGTATTTAAACACTCCAGGCAAAAATCACTAACGGAACTAGTCGTAGCATACGAAACAAATCCAAATAAAACAAAGTGGTTGGGAGTATAACATGATAATACACGATACAATGTAAAAAACGAACATTAGAATTAAAATATTGAAAAAACGGCATAGTTTTTACCAAGGCACATTCAACAAGGTAAGCCCGAGGCGAATTCAAAAAAGTCGCCCTCTGCATTTCCTTTATGTGTTTGAACGGTAGAATGTAAGAAAAATAAAAACTTCATATAAAATTTAATTTTTATAACGTGAAAATGTCAAATTGATTTTAATCAGCTGTGCTCTTAATATTAGCTGGTTAAATGTGCCTTGGTTTTTACTAAAAAAATTTGACAATTTTAAATGTCTTAAATTTTACCAATCTAATGTAAGTTTAAAGAAAAAAAAAATAGTTTATAAGTCCTGATTACCATTTACCAATCAAACTAAAGAATGAAATTTATAAAATAGAAATTATAAATAAATTGCAAAATTAAGAAAAATAAAAAATATTTGTATGTACGAGCGAGCATATAATATACATAAATTAAAAGGTACTAAAAATACAAAAAAAGAAATTAATTATTGTAGACTTTCACATACCGAATAAAATGTTGAAAATAACCAAATGTAACATAGAGTCTAGTTAGTGATGAGAGGAAAACATTTAAGGATTACACATATACATATGTAAGTGATATTGTTTTATGATATTAAAAGCCTTTTTTGGGTAAACTTGCGATTGTTGTACTAAAATTCAAAATATTTTAACATACACGAAAACTTTAACTAGAAAAGCTATTAGTTAAAGAAAAAAGGTAATTTTTAAAGTATACTCATCCACTGCATTTAAATATAGTTATTAGAATTAAGCGAAAAGATTATTCAATTTTAGAAAGTCGTTCAAAACGCAGAGCTTTTTCATAGGAACCTGTTGAGTATGTGAGAAAATGTTTCTTTTTACTGGGAAAGAAAAAAAAATAAAAAACGAAGAAAATTATTAAACATAATGTTAAGTAAAAGTGTTATAACAAATTATTCATAAACTTAGCTATTTTATTTGTTTTGTTTTGTTTTGTTTTTTTAACTGTTAAAAGGTCTAAAAGTTAAACAAGCATTGGGTTAAAATTTTTAGGGTGTATTGGCTTAGTTGATTAGTAATATCAACAACAACGGCAATATTAGTGATAAGAAAGTAATTTTAGATTGCAAGACGACTTTTTCTTACAGTTCGGGCATTCGTTCCTGTTTAAAATTTAACAATCATTATGATTAGAAAATATAAACACTAGGGATAATTAGAATACAAAAACAAAACCAGTAATTATTTAATAACTTTAACAAATTTTATGTGTGTGTGTTTCTTTGAAAATGTGTAATGAGAATAGAAAAACAAAACAGATTGATAACAGTTTTTTTTTGTGGATATGTTGTTTTAGAATAAAGTTTTCTCTGCCAAATAAGATTTGTCTAACCGTCATCTTTAATTTTGTGAGAATTCCAAAGCAAATTGAACGTTTGCTTTATGTTATTCTTTTCGAAACATACAACTTACATTTAAAAGTTGTTTTATTGTTTTAAAAATGCTGAAAAAAAATGAGAACAATGCTACACCTAGACTAAAGTTGGGCAAAAAACCGATAACATATCAATATTTGTCCCAAAAAAAACTATCGAAACTTATCGATGCATTTAATTGCAACATATGAATGTTTCGATATATTTCTTACAAATCGGCTTTAATCTTTTTTTAAATTTTTGAATTTGTATCATTTTTTTTAATTTTAAAAACGTTGGCCAGTATTTTGTCAACTTAACAGAAAACTTTTAAAACACCTGTAAAATTCTAAACTATTTAAATAAAAATCATAGGTAAATCTGTTGCCACTGAACCTATTTACTTGACCTTCAGCTCCTATTTCTTTAAACAAAAATGTTATTCGCCAAGCATTAAACTGACTTAAAGTAAATTCCAAAATATTTAGCATTAGGAAGAAAATTAAGAAATGGCAGATTATATATTTGATTCACTTTTGTTTCGCTGGCGCAGTGGTCAACAATATCTGAATTAAAACACTTCAAGCCCATTCGCCAGAAAACTTTCGAACTTTCTAAACTTGGTCAACAATGGCGTCAAGGGTTTCATCCCTTCCAATTTGTTCTCAATGAGCTAAAACAATAGCTGAGTTATTTTTAAAAAAAATTTGAATTAATAAAGCTTTAAATAAACTTCATGACGGCTTTTTTTGAAGTTGTTCTTACATCAATATGTACTTTGCCAGTCTTCTTCTGCAGTGTTTTTTACTACAATATTTAATAAGCATTCATTCAATTACAGTTTCCTTAATTTGCTATCTAATTCTTTTTTTTTTTTTTTTTTTTTTTTTGATACGACTCAAAGAAAAAGAAAGCATTTTAGTTAAATATACGATAAACGTTGTCAAAAAAGGGTAAACAGCATAAAACCTGCACATGATATCTACTTTTTATTAATTACGGGGCTTAGTTAGTAATTATTAAATTTTATGTGCATAAATTCCTATATATGTAGGTGTATATAATACATATTTATGTATACATATACACATAATATTAGAAATTTAAATATACGTGTATAATAATGTTGAAAAGTGGTCAAAAGATATTAAGGTATGTGATGAAATCCGAGTTCATTTTAAAAATGAGATGTATTAAAATGATACATTTTTACAAGTTTCATGTTTCACTTTTTTTACAAAGATTTATTTAATAAAGACCTTCTGATTGCATCATTTAATTTTCTGATGCAATAAGTCTAGTTTAATTACTATAAGTTTTCATTCTAATTTAATTTGAAATCTAAAAATGGTTTGAAATTAAAAATTTCATTATTTTACGTTCACTTTTGAAAATTTATCGCGTTCAAATATGCAAACTTTTTGCAGCTGTTGTGCGATAGAAAAGCATCAGCATCACTATTTCAACAGATGATCACGCATTAGCAACAAAATTTGGCACCACTACAGCAGTTATGCACAGTTCGTACGCATTTACGAACGTACCCAACCTTCTTCAATAGTAAGAAAATTAAAAATTCTTTTCAATATCGACCTGTTTTCAAAACGTGATTATAATTGTATTTAGCGGCAAAATACAACTTTCGATAATTATCGAAATCCTAAAACTTTTCTGTACTTTTAATACAGAAGCTTTATAACGTACTAATTAACTTCAATTGCAATACATGCAACAACATGCGAAAAAAAAGAATATACGAAATTTTCGTAAAATTTTAAGAAAGTAATGAAAACCTTTTGCAATTTTTATTTTCGTTATACGATTATCTGTCGTAATACATTTTCCGTAATACATACTAACAAAACTTTCATTCAATAATAAAAAAAGAGCATTTTTATTATTTTACAAAATAATTTAAATTGTGTTTCACTTTTTTTTATTTATAAAATAATGATTTTGAGTGTTTAACAAAAAAATAAACAGTAATTAATTTTAACTTTAATCTTCTCTGACTGACAATTTTAAAAAACAAAATTAAAAACAATATCAAATTTGATTTCAAAACAAAAATTTTCATATAACAACAAAAGCACATCACGTCTATTTATTTTAATTAACGTTATTTAAAGCATGAAATCGTTTTGCATCACATACCTTATTGTGCATAGGTCATATTAGTATGCAATAAAAAAATGTATATCCAGGTTAACAAACCTACAGTAAAAAAATAAACCAAAATATTAATAAACAAGATATTTAAACATATGTAGAAAGAGATGCCACCAAAAAAAAAACGGAAAACAATAATCCAACTAAATTGTTAATTATTTTTTTTTAAATATATCCATCGTCCTTTTACTTCGTATTATTGCATATGTATGTTTATATGTTAATAATGTAGGATTTTATATATTTTATACCTATAATATATATTGCAAACATTTATGTATTAAATAGTATTTAAATGTAGATTAATATTTACCATTTCGTTCTAAATTGATTTGTTTGTTTAGTTTTTTATATGTTATAATAACGTTTATAGTGTTTGTGAGTTGGGATTTTTTGATTTATGGAAAATTTCAAAAAAAAGTTGCTAATGTAAGGAGTATCAAAGAGTCAGCCTTTCCTTTGGACTGAAGAAAAATAAAACAAAAAATTTTTGTTGAAATCTTAAAAAAAAATTGCAAAAAATGTAAGAGAAAGAAACAAAAAATATGAATGAAATACGTTAAAATAAGTATTAAAGTATATAAAAATAATTAACATTAAGAAAAACAGGTTGATATATAAACAGAAACAAATTTTTTATATAAAGAAAATATTTTTGTTTTTAAAACTTGCTTGTTGTAGAATAAATTTAGCAGCAATCTTTGCAGATAAAGTTGAAAGCATCTTTGTGCATACATTTGTATTTATGTATGTCTGTAGTATATATGTACCTCAATTAAGAAGCTTTGATGCACAAGGTCTTAAATAGTTGGGTTTGGTTTGGTTTCAAACAGCTTATTTTGGCTTTAGCATATTGTTAAGATATGCTAAATTATGTTGATATTGCTAGTTGAAGACGGAATATTAATATGTAATATTCTTTTTACACTTGTATTGCCTCCTGTCAGTATTTTCAATACAATTTAAATCGGGCCTATGCAGCAGAAAAAATCATTATGCTGGTGAAGAATTTAATGGTACTTAACTTTTGTAATTGCGATATATAATAGATTGTATAGGCACGTTTGCAACTGGCGCTATACGTAGTTGGCTTTGAATAGGATATGATCACCGAAAACGTGGCAACATTTGAAACATTGGATTTCCTGGCAACATTACACCCATACCGGGCATTCCGGTCATAGGTATTGCTTGCATTGGACCTAAAAGACCTAAATGTAAAAAGAACAAAAGGTTAATAACAATGTATAATTTTCTTAATTTCTTAACAGTGTAATCATGCAAATCTGATTTGGTAAAAATTATTATTTTTATATATGTATGTATTATTTTTACAGCTTTTCTACTAAAAAGTTTTAATATTATTATAGCTTTTACATAGTGTTTAAGGTCATTTTAAACAGGAAAGTCGATTAAGTCATGTCCGTTTGATAATATCAAGTTTCCAGGGTCAAGTCAAATCCTATCGAACACGTTGTGGTGTGAAACTATTATAAATATTCTTAAGCAGATCGCTATTTAAATCAGCAAAATCTGTTTACTGCGGACCGAAATGTAAGTAAAAAGCTAATATAACCCACAATATTCGGAGAAAATCAATGCATGTATCCCTATATATCTTCATAAATATAGCTACTCTAGCCACAAAACTTGGCACGGATACTTAGAAGACGGCGAGCTTATTTTTACCTTATTTCTTAAAATCGTTGAAACTGTACTCGATGCAATATCATATTTTTCAGCAACGTCTTTTTTCTTCGATCCCTTGTCAATTTCATTTATTAACTGAAACTTTTCTTCAATTGACAAATTTTTATGAACACGTTTTGACGCCATAATAATTTCCTTTTTATTGTGCTGTTTTTTTTTCTGAATTGTGTAAAAGTTAATGGCCTATCACACATTAGAGTAAGATTTAAGCGAACAATTTTTGTTCTCTTCCTAACACACTGGACTAATTGTTCTGGCATAAAATGTATACGTGTATAAAGCTTGTGTGTGTGCATTAGTAAATAAGCAAACCTGTTGTTTTTCAAATGTGTATGTATTGGTTTTGTGCCGCTTGTGCGGGGTTGAGGCTGGTTGAAAAATTACGCCAACTAATAACCATACTCTTCACCACTTTTGCCCTCACTTTGTCATTTTGTTCTGGCGGAATTACTCTAATGTGTGAAGGGCCAATCGTAACAACTTGAATGCAGTAATTCTATTGCCATTTCGGGACTTTACCCGACTTTAAACAGAAATCATATTGCCACCAAAGCGAATTCGCCTTATTGCCACATACATAACGACAGTGTTGTTAATTTTATGTATGTATTTGCTCATTAAAAAAAAAGATATACGCTGATTGTTAGCGTCAGATCTGGAAATTTTTGCTTAACTTAATGTCAACACAAAAAATTCAATTTATAGAAACTGCAAGGATTTGTACCATTATTTTTCTTTAAGTTAAAGAGAAATTAAAATTATGGAAGTTCAAGTAATAGAAAAAAATTTAAAGGAATTTAGCTGCTTGTCGCTGTTGCCATAAGATTTGCTTCAACTTATAGAAACTTCAAGTTCAAATGTATTTCTTAAGTTATTATGTTTGTTCTTAAAAGCTTTTACTAATCGCACTCGCTTCCTTTATAAATTTTTAAGGCTTTGTTTGTTTTTGCAAACATTTAAATAACCTATACCATTTGCTTAGATAAACAGAAGTTACTGAAAGGTACCAAGGGCACTATGATCAGGAGTATGCTCAGCAGGTATCAAACTACTTCTGGACCTGCGCAGCCTAAGTTCTAAGAACGACATTTTTTGTGATTCCAGGATGTCGTTCGTTGTGAGATAGAAGTAGCAGATGAGATCGCAAGTGCAAAATAGAAAAATTAACTAGAATAAGCATGGTTAACAAGTGGCTAGGCAATAAGGCGAGGCTCTTGTGGGATTTATATCATCTTTTTATTTCTTCATATATTTTATTAAACAAGTCAATATGTTAACCTTGTTTGTTTATAGCTCTTCATTCTGAAGAGACGCACGCAAGATAGATCCTAGACGCCTCCAAATGTAGGCCTGTAAAGGTCATTGCCTTCCTGCACAAACCTTTCTTATCTAAACCTAACAAATTTAAAGCTTTTATATATAAACTTTAATTTATAGCATTTAAAGATTATGGATTACACTGTCTGGTAATATTAATATAAAATAAAAATTTTATTTGTATTAATCTTACCTGCTGGCATTCCCGGAATACCACCCGGTGCCCTCAATAAATTGCCACCAAGTAAGGCAGGATGATGGGGATGATGAGCTGCAATTGCCATTGCAGGTCGCATCATTGGCTGTACTAATTGCATTTGACCCGGTAATTGCATCTGTTTATATACCATCATCAGCAAACAGACAAAGACGCCAACCACATCCATACATACACATCAAATAAAAACGCAGAAGCGAAAAAAAATATAGGAAAAAGTTAATAGTAATGGAAATCTCGCTTAAAAAACCAAAAAATAAAAGCAAAAACAAAATTAATAAATATAGGACCCACACACTTTGGAGTCTAGTAAAGTTAAAGTTATACACAAGAATTTTTATAATTATAATAATATGTAATAATTTTCTAAATTGTTAATTATTAGGATGTTTGCTTTTTTTTATAAATTTGTTTGATTAAAACTAAAAAAAAATATATGAAATTTTTAACTAAAATAAAATAAAAGTAATGATAAAAAATTTAATAAAAAAATTTTCATTTTCAAATTAAAAAGTAGTGAAATAATTTAATTTTGTTGTTTCGTTTAAAGTAAATTGCTTTGCATTACATTAAATACTTAAGAAAAGGCAGTTTATTTAATTTTTTTTTTGTAATAGAAGTAGTATATAGTAAGTAGGAGTAGTATTTATGTAGATGTATAATCAAAAATCAAATTATTAAGAAAAACATATATGAAACGTACTTACTATTCGTCATCATTTTAATTGAAAACGACACAGTGTTAAAATGTGTTTTTTTTTTTGTTGTACTCACTGTCAATTACGTAAAGTTTCTACATGAAAATTTTGTGCTTTTTGATTTAGTTTTAAGTTATAAACACTGCAGCTCATCTGATCATGTTTATTTTCATTTATTGGAACTTAAATGTTTTTATTTAATTTTCTTGTATCACTATTTATGTATATAAATACTAATACATATATATATTAGTTAACGGGATACTGAGGCGGTTTGACTTGTAGCGAATAAAAGTAGTGGCTTATGCAGACATCGTGGTTTTAGTGACGGGAAAATTCTTGACCACTACAAGCGAGGTAATGCAGAGTGCATTATCCGATTTGCCTGCTTGGGCTAGGGACAAGGGACTGGAAGCAAGCCCAGGGAAGACAGAGCTAGTTTTCTTTAACAGAAAGGCTGTGTTCCAAAGCGCAGTCTGCCTTGCATCACAAAATTTCAAGTTTTTCCTGAGAGAAAATATGAGGTTTTTGATAATATCTTCTACTTCCAAATGAGTGTTTACAGCTATATTAATGTCCTGGAAGCAAAAAACGTTGTCCAAATTGTAAGAAGTGTATAAGGGAAGAAGTTGAAAATTTGTAATGCAAAGCAAACTGCGTTTTGGAATACAGCCAAAGTACAAGGTGGCGGCTTTTGAGCTGCCAGAGCTTGACGGGGTTCAGCTGAAACTAGCGGATATGGCCAGGTATCTGGGAATCGTCCTGGATGGCAAGTTATTTTGGTGGGCGAACGCAGGGGAGAAGGTTAGGAAGGCTCTCAACGCCTATTATGCCTGTAGGAACTCCATAGGTAGGAACTGGGGGTTGCAACCGGCTATGGTGAACTGGATTTACACAGCTGTTGTAAGACCAATTCTAACGTACTGTAGCCTTATATGGTAGAGGGCCCTAGAGTGGCGACATAACAAAGCTCTTGACAAAGGTTCAGAGATGTGTAGTACTAGGCATTACATGGGCCACAAGCAGCGCTGGATATCATTCTACATCTTCTTCCCATTGAGGGTTTCATTGCTGGAATGGCGGCTAGGAGCTTATTTAGACTTAGTGAGTTAGGTATGCGTGAAGCAGGTTCGGATGGACATTCTAGGAAGGGTCGGGGACGGTCGAATCCTGCGGCGGTCAGGTGTGACGGACTATATGGTAGCAAAACTTGACTTTGGGATCCTGCCCCAAGAAGGGTTTCCGGAAAGGGAGGCTTAAAAGGGATCAGAGAAGCTGTATGAAGGGTGTGCAGTCTTTACTGATGGATCAAGATGGAGGCAGACACTGGGGCTGGTGTTTATATAATGGACACGGGGGTAGGAATGTCCTACAGACTTTCGGCCGGAAGCAGCGTTTTTCAGGCTGAAATTCTGTCGGTGATGAAGCCCACGAAACTGATAGGAGATGATGCAAATGGGAAAGAGGACGTGACAATCTACATATGTTGATAGTCAGGACGCGCTTAAGACTCTAGAGCGACATTATGTCAGGTCTATACTCGTGGGCGACTGCAGACCTGCTCTCAGGGCGATCATGGTGACACGCAGGGTTAAACTCTGTTGGGTTCCGGGTCACTGTGAAGTTTTCGACAATGAGATTGCCGATGGACTGGCAAGAAAGGAAACGACCCAGGATATTGGGCTTGGTTGTGAGCCGGTGAGGCCACTACTGGGTTTCTAATATGGACTGATAGGGACTTGGATAATGGACTTGGTGAGGTCCCTGGCTGTGGGCTGGGGAGCATTATAGGTTTCACCAAGAGGGTTTGTGTGGCTGGGATTGGACTTCTTGCGGACGGCACTCTTGCTCTCTTTTGTTTTTACCTACGGAAGGTTTGATTTTTTCTTTTTTTTTCTCTTCCTGACTCTTCTGAAGGGATTCACAGTGGGCCTGAGGACCTCCGGGTGGAGGTGGCGAGTTGGACTCGCCGCTTTCGTAACATAACCTAACCCAACACTATTTTTTGGTAATTGATGGTTATTTTTAAATAACCATTAGAAAGTTCTTTAATACAAATTAAACATTCTTAAATGTAGAATGAAAATTCTAAAACAATTTGAAATTCCGCAAGTTAAATTAGAAAGTTCTGGAATCAAATTAGAAATATCCGGTTTTGAATTAGCAAATTCTGAAATTAAATAAAAAATTTTTTAATTGAATTTTAAAGTTCTGAAGTTTTGTTAGAAACTTTTTAAATATAATTAGAAGTATCTGAAATTGAATTAGAAATTTCTGAAATACAATTAGAAAGTTCTAAAATACAATTAAAGATCTTAAGTGTAGGACGATGATCGAAAACGTTTTATATTTTTTTACAAAGCTCATGTTTACAAAAACACTACCAGTAATAATTCCGAGAGGGATCTTTGGTTAAGGTTCGATAGTCTGTATAAAGGGTGTGCAGTTTTCACTAACAGAACAAAGATGGATGTGGTCACCCAAGCTTTCGCCTATATCATTATGAGGAGCTTCAGATTGGTCAGGTAATTGGTAAGAAAAAGTAATTTCTTAACGTCAAACCATGTTGGGTTTCGGACTACTGCGACATACATACATAGGTGGCAAAGAGTTCATTTATAATGGATCTGCTCTTGAAATGTAAGAAGGAAATTGTGAGACCACTTATAAGTTGCTATTATGAAAAGATAAGAACATGTTTGCTTCAAATTAATTGTGGATCTTTGGGGAAAGAATAAAATTAATTTTTAAGAAGCTTGAGCTATGTATATGGACAGGGGTGAGCTCAGCATACAGTAAGATACTCATGAACGATAAAAGTCAGTCAAGGCTGGGACTTGCAAATAGGATGGGCACTTCGGATTAATGTATGTATATTTCAAAAATTCTGGAATTTAATTAGCAATTTCTAAAATTAAAAAAGAATGTAAGGAATTGAATTCAAAATTTCCGAACTACAATAAGAAGGTTCTAAAATACCATTAGAAATGATGTATAAGTTATAAAAGCAATTATTTTTTCTACATAAAAAATTAAATAAACTTTTATGAATTAAAAAATCAGATAAGCAGCAGTGTACTTTGGAATGCTGATGATAATTTTAATGATGTGAAAACAAAATGAAAAATAAAAAATTTTAAATTTGAAGTACTAACCAGTTTCCTTATTGACTTTCGTACAAACTAAAATCCAATTCACTTACATATATACCGATATGAACGGATTTCTGTTGCTTTATTTAGGAAAAATTTTTTTTGAAATCGCAATATGTAAAAATATAACTCAAGTAGCGTTTTAAAGGTTTTAATATTAAAAGCAAAGCATTATTTATATTTTAAAAATTTTTGTAGAGTTTTAATATATATTTTTAAACATCTGTCGTCCTGTATGCTAAACATGCATTTAATTAAATTTATTCGTCTCACTCATTGCTAAATCCGTTCATATTTGTATACACTTATGTACATATGTATATTATAGTAATGAATAATAATAACAAAATAAAGTTTTAAAAATTAAAAATTTATATGTTAAAATGATCAAAACTTTTTTAAAAATAATAAGATATATTTAAATAAAAAAAAAACCTCTAATTACAGCGCAGGTTTTCAAAGTTCTTCACGGATTTTAATAGTTCCATGTTGCCATCAAACAAAAATTTATTTATGTATGTGAGTGAGTGTGTAATTTTTACTCTTTTTCCCTGTGCTTTACGTTTGTCAAAAAAAATAAGCAGAATTTGTTGGGTTTCGAACATAGTAAAAAATGTGTTTATAATTGAGTAATATTGACTGGCAAAATGCATTTAAAGTTAAAAACAAATGTAAGTAAATAAGAATTACACTAAAACTGACCCATGTTTAAAATTGTGTTGCATTAAACTTACACTTTACAAAAACATTTAGATATATGTATGTGTGTATATACTTAATATTATAATTTTAAAGACATTTCAATCCATCAATCAATCAATAAATCAATCAACCAACCAACTCAGCAACCATTACGACAATTCAATTATAGTAGTAAAAATTAAAAAAAAAATTGTACTTACTTTGGGTTTACTATTTAAGCATTAAATTTTTTTTTAATATTAAGCAAATGTTTCAATATTATTGTTTAAATTTTACTCACTAATAGAAATCACTTACTTTTCGCAGTTTAGTTATATCATAGTTTGTTTACTTGCTTTGAATCGAATTATAAGAATTTCCCTGTTTTTATATGCATTTAACTGAAGTCTTGCGGCATGAAACTAGTTCTGTAATTTATACCAATAATGTTTTTTTTTTCTTTAAAATATGCTTAAAGTGTAAAAATTTTATCCCAAAGGCGAAAATTTTATAAAATACATATTTAAAAAAAATAGTTTTTTATTAAAAAATTATTTTCTAATTAGTGCATGTGTATAAATTTAAGTCTTTATTAAATAGTTTTTTTTTGCATTTCACAACTTGATCTCGAAATTGTAACTAACAAAATAGAATTAAGTACAATAAAAAACGTGGTGTTCTGTGAACGTTATTTAGAGGAAAGTAAACAAGTAAATAAAAACAAGCAAAGGCGCTATATTCGGCCGTGCCGAATCCTTAATACCCTTGTCCGCCGGCAAGGTATACTACTTTGTTTTGCCGCAATTTTGGTAAACATTAGTCTTGACAGTTCATGTTTGGCAGTCGTAAAGTAGAGACGTGGTAAATTTATTATGGAAAAAAATTCGATAAACCAACGTGTTTTAATCGTTAAAACATTTTATTAAAATCAATCATCGATTTTCATGAAAAAATCATAATGAGTGACAAAGCATATTTTCGTTTGAATGGATATGTGAATAAACAGAATAATTTATTTTGGACAATGGAAATCCCTCAAATTATTTATCAGTCACCTGTGCATCCATTAAAAGTGACAGTCTGGTGCGCAATTAGGTCAGAAGAAATAAATGGACCTTACTTTTTTAAACTGAAAACGTCGTAACGGTGACTGTCAATGGGGAGCAGTATCGTGATATGATTAAAAACTTTTTAATGCCACAACTGCATGCTTTAAGCTTGGATAACATGCGGTATCAACCTTTTTTTCACAACAAGTTTTTTTAATAAATGGTAATGTTGATTGGCCTCCACGGTCACCTGTAGTGCGATTCAGTAACTTATTTTTACGATATTCGTATCGTTAAAATAAATTAACAATAAATATAACGATTTTGCGATTCAGTAAAGTTTTTAACGATATTTACTTCCGTTAAAGTCAGCTGTTATTGTTAAGTAAACAGCAAAACTTTTTAGCAATTTTTACAATCGTTTTACTTGATAAATTAACGGCAATAATTTTTGTGTTGTTAGTTGTATCGACAAAAGGTTATTTTGTATATTTTATATTATTTTTACTATATTTATGATTTTTGCTTTGTTAAAATTTATTTTACAACTAATAAAATACAAACAAAAATCAACTTGTCCACTATCGTTAAAAACGTCTTAGTGAATCACCTAACCGTAGCAGAAAACAATAATTTCTGTCGACAAATATGACGATTGTCGAATCGTTAAAAAAGTTACTGAATCGCACTACTGATTAGACTGCTCCGGACTTCTTTTTGTGGAGATATATGAAAAGAAAGGTTTGTGCAAACAAACCAGAAACGCTGGAGCAACTCAAACAAAATATTCGTGATGAAATTAATGAAATACCGCGTGAAATGTGTGAGAATGTAATGAAAAATTTTCTCAAAAATAGGCTTATGGCGATTGGACAATTTTCGCCCTGAATTTGACGATTTTTTTAAAATTAAGGAATGTGAAACATTTCTAGTGTGTATCTCTTACTATATCTCTCTTCTGTTTGTAATATTTCTACATTTTCAAAATCTGAAATATGTGCTCTCTTTGCACAGTGGGCAGCAAGTGCAGTTTTTTGTGTCGAATTATTCCCTCTATGTCTTAAATCTGATTTGTGTCCAGCAATCCTTGTTTTTTACTTATTTTTAGTTGTGCTTATATATATTTTATCGCACGTAGAGTTTTTATTGCCTGTGCATTTTATTTTGTATATTAAATTTGATTTGTCCATTTTATCAATTTTGCTCTTAGTTCTTGAAAAGAGTAGTCCGAGTGTATTGTTCGTCTTTTGGGCTATTTTATATTTCTCTTTATTAAAAATGTTCGAGTTTATAACTCTTTCTGAAATTCTGGGCACATATAACATGGATTTGTATAGATCACTTGT
Source organism: Melanophora roralis (assembly GCA_963583895.1). Lineage (NCBI taxonomy): Eukaryota > Metazoa > Arthropoda > Insecta > Diptera > Rhinophoridae > Melanophora > Melanophora roralis. Next base: position 65,399,252 of record OY757188.1, read on the forward strand.
ATCGTGTCTTGGTTTTGGTTTTCCATTTTTTTATTATTAAAAACAACAACAGACCTCGAGCTTGTTTTACTTAATATATAACTTAGAGAAAAATACACATTTTAAAATATATTAGCCATTGCTTGTTTATATATAAAACTATTAAAAAAAGATTTTTGTGTTGTTAGTTTTATCGACAAGAGATTACTTTGTATATTGAATATTATTTTTACTATAATTTTGCTTTTCGCTTTCTTAAAATTTATTTTACAACCAATTTTTTTTAAATTAAATAGATATAAAACTGAACTTGTCCATTATCGTTAAAAAACTTCTTAGTGAATCACTAAACCGAAGCAGCAAACGACAATTTCTGTCGACAAATATACCGATTGTCGAATTGTAAAGTTACTGAATCGCACTACTGAGATATATAGGGATATAAGCATTAATTTTGTTCTGAAAAAAATTGGGCAATCGCATTGTTTTGCCTATACCTAGATCCGTAATGAACCGAGTTTGCTAATTTTAAATAGCGATTGTCTCAGGGATAGTTAGACACCAAAACGGTTTCTGTCCGACTGGGAACTTGATTTCAACAGACACGCAGACGGACATGGCTATATCGACTTCCTTATCTATAAGGATCCAGAATATATATACTTAATAGAGTCGCAAATAAATATTGTAGAAATTACAAACGGAATGACAAACTGATATCAATATGTGATGGGTATAATAAATAATAATGTAGTTGACAAAGATATGTATTTTGCGCCGCCGCAAACAAGTTTTTTGTAAAAGTCTGTGTTATTGAAAGCAAATCAAATCTAAATGAACTTCCAAAAAAATCTATGCAGGATATGAACGAATTCGTTCGTACATTCGACGAAAACTTTCGTTATTTTGCACCAAATATCAATGAAAAAAATTAATGCAGCAATATACGAAAAACTTTCGGTTTTTTTATTGTTGTAGAATATAACAATTTTTGTACATGTTACAAAAAAAGCTAGATTATAATTTGAAAATTTTATGAAAGTAATGAAAGCCTTTCGTAATTTTTATTTTCGTAATATATACGAAACTTCGGTAGTTATTACGAAAAAATTTTGAAATAAAAATTATATGATTTTACGGAAATAACGAAAACTTTTCAAAGATTTTTTTTCTTTATATTTTTTAAAGGGTAAGGTAAGGTTACGAACCTAACTTTGCCCAGAGGCCCCTAGGCCCATTATGAATCTCTTCAGAAGAGTCGAAAAGAGAATAGGAAGGACAAGCATTTTATATTATACGAAAGTTTCTTTTAAATTATGAAGCCAATATTTAAGGGCAGACATTCGTAATTTCTTAAAACTAAAGATTATTTTTTATAATATTTACGAAATATTTATTTAATTATAAAAAAAATGCATATTGTTTTATAATTTAACAAAAAAAATCGAAAACTTGTTCGTCCTCTTTTTATATTTATGATATTATATCGTAAAATTTTAAATTCATTTTGTAAAATATGCAAAACGAACAAACTCGTTTATGTATTGCATTGACTGTTTGGAGTGTATGAAAATGTAAGAAAAAGTTTAATACTTTTCGAAAAAAGTTTTAAAGAATTACGAAAAAATATCTTCTTGAAAGAAAAAAAAATTGAAGTATTAGTGTTTATCCCATCCTGTCCAGCCTGGGCCATAGAAGTCTAGAGATCCTGCAATCAGCACTGTCCCTCCAGGTTTGGTTTACTTTGTCAACTATCCAAGTCTCTATCAGCCCATAATATAAGCCCAGTGGTGGCCTCACAACCAAGTCCAATAACCCGGGCCGATCCCTTCCTTGCCAGTCCGTCGGCAATCGCATTGCCGGAAACGTCACAATGATCCGGAACCCAACAGAGTCTAACCCTGCGTGTCACCACGATCGCCCAAGAGCATGTCTGCAGTCGCCCACGAGTCTAGACCTGACATAATGACCCTCTAGAGCCTTAAGCGCGCCCTGACTATCCACGTAGATTGTCACGTCCTCTATCCCATCCGCATACTCCCCTATCAATTCCGCGGCCTTTATCACCGCCAGAATTTCAGCCTTGAAAACGCTGCACTCGTCCGGAAGTCTGTAGGACATTCCTACCCCCGTGTCCATTACAAAGATACCAGCCCCGGTTACTACCTCCATGATGTATTATTCTACATTCAGCGTTGCCTGTGATGTACTACTTATTCCTGGCCCCTGTAATGCCTAGTACAACACATCTCTCGACCTTCGTCAAGAGCTTCTTTATGTCGTCCCTCTCTAGGGCCATCCACAATACAAGGCCACCGTACGTAAGAGCTGGTCTTACAACGGATGTGTAAATCCAGTTCACCATAGCCGGTTGCAACCCCTTAGTTCTTACCTATGTCGTTTTTACAGGCATAATAGGCATTGAGAGCCTTCCTAACCCTCTCCTCTGCGTTTACCCTCCAAAATAACTTGCCATTCAGAACGATACCCAGGTACCTGGCTCTATCCGCTAGTTTTAGCTAAACCCTGTCAAGCTCTGGCAGCTCAAAAGCCACCACATTGTACTTTCTGCACTCTGCATTACCTCGCTCGTAGTGAACAAGAATTTTCCCGTCACTAAAACCACGATGTCGTCTGCATAAGCCACTAATTTTATTCCGTTCGAGTCAAACCGCCTCAATATCCCGTTGACTACCAAATTCCACAGTAGTGGCGACAATATCCCTCCCTATGGTGTTTCCCTAACCGCACCTCTTATTTTAGATGTTCATTTCCCACTCAGAGTTGATTATCCTGCTACCAAGCGCAGAATTGATCCACTTCATAAGGATGCCCTGAACTCCTACTTCCCTCAGTGCGTTTCCAATAGCCTCTATTGAAACATTGTTAAAAACGCCATTAATGTTCAAAAACAATCACAGTACTTCGAACATGAATCCCTTTTCGCCCTTTTGAGATTACTCTTGTACTTATTAAAGGATATCCTGTACGAAGTTAAAAATTACGAGAGGTTTTCATTACTTTTGTAAAACTTTAAAAAAAACTTTAAATTAGTTTTTAGTAAAATGTTGCATGAATTTTTTTTAGTTTAGACATAATAATCAGCTCTTTTATGTTTGTTGTTGTCGTGTTAATTCTTGCCAAATTTAACTCAAAAACGGCAAGGATACAATTCATTTAACATTAGCACAGATTCGTTTTACACAATAAAGACGTGCAATAGTAGAACTGAAAGTATTGCAAAAACAAATATACCTTCTACTGTAGTACTTGTACTTTTTGGTATAAACGAGTGAATGAGTGTAACCGATAACTCATAAGAGTTTTTTAGTTTTGCATTGAATGAGTAATATTATTTGTTTTTTTTTTTTTTTTTTTTGCTGAATAACTGTGGATACAACAAATAAACAATTTTTCAAAGTTTTTCGGTGGTAAGTGTTTAAAAATAAGTAAAATAAGTTTAAAAAAAACTTTTTCTCCCCTATTCTGCATTTCGATTTGAATCGAAATTTTCTCCGTCGGCCTACTTCACTATGGAATACTTTGGCCACAAATAAATTTTTCTTAGTATATTTTGGATCTTTCGTCTTTTTATACTAAAATCTTGTGTTTCTTTATATTAATATTGGAAAAGTAAATTTTATATTTCTATTTTGGAATATGCGTATTTGCATGCGAAATCGTAATCTCAAGCGCAAAAATGAGAATAAAATAATATTTATTTAATTTGTATTACTTAATAATTTAAATTTTAATTTAGAATTCGACTTTAAATTTTGTTTTTCATTTTTGTTATGTTTACGTTGGTCCTTAAAGTTGAAATACCTAAAACTCTTTATCAATACGCATTCAAAGCTGAAAAAACACACAAGCTGGTGTTAACAGATTCATATATCTGTGCACGTCTTTATTCCAAAATACCAAATGGCCGAATATTTTAAGTTTTAAAATTTGATGCTAGCATTTAAAAAATAAATGTAAAATGATAAAAGCGTGTCCAAACAATTGTAGACCTTTTTTTATCGTTCTGGTAAAATACCTGGTACCCTATTCCTAAAGTATAATTTAAAACTTCCAAGAACTATATTGGGTTACAGAGGAAACTTTTATACTAATAAATGGTGTCGAACTTTAAATTAGACAAAAAATAACTTTTTTTTACAACTTTAAGTTATATCAATGAAAATGGAATCCAAACTTACCATACCAACTGCTCCAGCAGTTGGGCCAGAAGGACGAACAACTTGGGCAGCAACAGCAGCATCGACAGCTGCCTGGGCCTGCATACGTTGTATTAACACAGCACGATTAAGATCTTGCAGATGTTTTTGTTGTTGCTGTTGTTGAGCGGCAACCGCTTGAACAACTTGAGCTTGGGCATGAGCAACTTGTGCCTGTACCTGGGCAGCCTGCACTTGTGCTTGAACCTGAGCTTGGGCTTGTGCTTGCGCTTGGGCCTGTGCCTGTGCCTGGGCATGAGCTTGCGCATGGGCTTGGGCTTGGGCTTGGGCTTGTGCCTGAGCCACAGCAACCATAGTAACAGCCTTTTTTTATTATTAATTTTATTTTAAGCACACACACCAACACATGCAAAATTTTAAATTTATGCATGTGAAAATTTAAAAAGTGTTTGACGGGTGAAAAAACAGGAAAAAAAAAGAAGAGAAGAAAGTACAGAGAAATTATTAAAAGAATTTGGTTGTCTTTTCTAGTAAAATGGTAAAGACCTGATTTTTAAAAAACTTTATTTACTTTGTCTTTCAGCTATGGTGGGTATTTTTTATGTTATAAATTTTAAAATCTTTACCAGGGCGGTCCTATTTTAAAATCTTAAATTACGAAAAAGAAACATGAATTCGTTTTAGGTTTTCATTATGAGTTTAAGTTTATTGTTGTTATATATTTTTTTTTCATTTTTTTTTGATTTAATGTAATTATCAAAAGTTTTTCCACAATAATAAATTAATTTTGCCTTTTTCGTAAAATATAAAAAATACACACACATATTTTTTAAGTTTTTAATGTTAAATATTAAAAAAATCAAAATTAATTTTTTAAGAAAAATTATTTTTTAAATTTTAAAAAAATGGTGTAACTTTATTTTTTCAATGTCGGCAAAAATATTTCAAAATTTTAAACAATTTTGAATTTAAGTAGAACGTAATAAAGCATTAAGAATTAATTTTTTTACATGATAATTATTTATTTATAAAAATTATTTAATTATTAAATGCTTGTACAAAAGCAACTTTAACATCTAAGTGTCCTTATTATGAAAATTCAACCAAATAAGTTTCAAAAGAAACAATAGAACAAATGCATTGTTTTAATAGAAGATCTAGTTGATATATGTATACATATTTGTATATGAATAAACAAACTAATATTTTCTGATTTTTTTAAAATGCGGATAGAAAAAGCCTTGTTACTTCGTTAAATTTCAATCAGTCTGATAGTGCAAACTTTAAAAACTATAAAAAACGTTACTTTTATTATTGAAAATATTTTTAAAAAAATTGTGGCAATGCGGTTAAAGAAAATACACTTTTTTTACTAATAGAATTAAACAAGACATTAACTAAAAATTTTGTTATTTAACGATAATCCATTCGTGAATTTAAATTGTTTTAAAAATAACAATGGCATTTATGTTTGACGCATTAACAAATTTTTTAATACTATTTTTTTATATTCTAAGCCAAACTGACTTTTAATATGTAATATGATAATGAACCCAAATATATAATTTTTACTTTGAAAAATTAAAGTTCGAATCGTAAGGAATTATTTCTAACTAAAACAATTGAGAATAAAATTCCCAAAACAGTTCAATATGAGTAGCTTACACAAATGCGATTTAAGAGAAAGCAGTCATAGTTTTGTCCGCTTAATATTTTTCAATTGTCAAACTTCAATCCAATGTTCACTATATAAACATATGCGAATGTATGACGCATGAACCAGTTGTGAAACAAGTGTAATTTGTTCACTGATGAGTTAGCTTTCATAGTTCTTTAATAATCAAACGTTTATATTCGTTTCTAGTGGAAAAATAATGGTTTTTAATTTAAACTACCATATAATTGCAAATGAAGTTTAAGTATGGAATTACTAACAAGAAAATTTTAATTTAAACATTCCTATTTGTCACTTGGCAAGTTGGTACATAGTTTTCTAAAATCCTCACAAAAAAACGGGGTATGCGTTCCACAACCTCTCATTCATTCTATTTGTCGTTAATATTGAGCATTTTTGCCGATGCGAATGTTTTATATAATGTTAAAAAAATGTTTTTTTATCTTTACAGCTTACTGGTTCTCAGTTAATTTATTTTTATTGACTATAATTTTTATATCTATAATAAGAACTCACTTCCTGTGCCTTCGTTATGGCCGCTGCCGTGGCAGCTGCTGATGCAGCTTGCGTTGATGTTGTAGAAGATGTTGATGCTGTTGTAGCGGCTGAGGAATAAATACTCGCACCATGACTGTTATTATTTGTAGTTGAGTTAGAAGTTGGCTTCGCTACAGAGGCTTCACCTGAAGAACTTAATCTGTATTGATTTTTTCTCGCTTTTAATTCCTCTAAACTCAAATCCTCTGGGGGATGCATAATTTTTGATGTTATACCACTAGCGTTCGTTACCATTTGGCTTTTATTATTGGTTGCAGAAGCCTCCGACGTCGTAGATGTGGTACCAGCTGCAGATGATGTTGTTGGCGAGGAGGCAACTGCATTTGGATTGTTTGTTGTGGGCGGTGCACTTATGGTGGCATTGCTGAAAATTTTTCACTTTTTATCCATTTAAAATTAATTAATTTAGAAAGTTTTACCTGTAAGCAGGGAACGTTGGTTTCTGCTGAGCAGCAGCTGCATGGGCCGAAGCTGCTACATGAGCTGCAGCTGCCGCGGCAGCTGAGGTAGTTGCCATAGCTGCAGGAAATAGCGGTCGCGGGGGCATCATATGTGGAGGCATCATATGCATGCCTCCAGGGCCCATAAACGGAGGCATTGCCATATGGGGCATCATACCATATTGAGCATATTGTCCCATCATATGGGGAGGCATCATGTTAGGTGGCATCATCATGGGCGGCGGAGGAGCCGTTAAAGGCACTGAAAAAATGAAACAATTCGATACTAGTTTAATTTTTTAAAATTTAACTTTTTCGGATCATTAGCGGATTTTAGAAGTTAGAGCGAATTTTCTGCAGATTGATTTCAAACTTTTTTCTTTAATTTAACAAATAGGTACCCAGGTATATACATATGTATATGCTTTGCTGCTTATTTTTTTTTTTTTTTTAATTAATTCATTACAAAATTTGGAATTGTGCAATTATGGCAGACGTTAACCTCCACCTCTTTCACAGTTAACGTCATAGTACTTTGATAACATTTATTTAAAATTTGCAAAGTTACTAGCAAAGAAGTGATTCCTAAGCAACTAGAACCTATTAATCTAAAATAAATTTCCTGAAAAGTATACCACTCAAAAATATTAACATTTGAGACTTACTTTCAACTTTTTTCTTTACCGGTGGTTCGTCATCATCAGAATCGGATTTTCCACCATTTTTTTGCCTTTCATGATCTCGCACGTCCTCAGCTGGTATACCATCCATACCGAATATTTCGATTTCGATATTGGAACGATTTGGCAAAGAGTTTGGCACTTTGTCAACAGTTTCCTTATGTACTTGCATACAATGTATGGATAGGCCGGGGCCTGTATAAAGTTTCTTGTGACATATATGACACTTGAAGTGTTTAGCCTTCTGATGTTGCACCAATATTTTCTCATCTTCGAACTCTCGATTGCAATACCTAGATATTGAATATATGGTAGGAAAAACCAGAAAACATATGCCATAAACATAAATATTTTAAAAATTATTTTGCAAGCTTATATTAGGAAAACCACAGCAATGACCGAAAAAGCACCCCCAAGTTTAAATTGTCCACTATTATAGGTTATATAAATGAAGTATACACAACACTTTCTGTCAAATTACAACGCCTTGCTGTTGGTTATTTTATTACAATTTGCTTTAAAGGGAATTTTATTTTCGTTGTATTGAAAAGGATACCAGCACCACGGTTTTGAGGACTTCTTCTTTTTGCGACCCATTTTGTGTTGATTTGTTTTTTATAATTTTTATATTATAAAGCCAATAAACTTATTTTTTATTTATCTTTAAACTACTTATTGAAAGAGAAAAATTTTCACGGTAACCGAAGACAGCAACACATATAACAAAATGGCTTAAGCAGAGATGCCAACTTTCTATACTCGCACGGGATAAATTTTTGCGAAAAGTGTAAAAACGGCTAAATAGATTTGTGCTTTTACTACACCCATGGCGAACCTCGTCCACAAAACAACAACTTCCTGTAAAAATTAAGCAAGTATTTTGTTGTTCCTCAATTCCAGCTTAGTTGTCAAAAATGATGCGAACACACATACACACAGTATACACAACCATTATATAGCATAAAAATTTGCCAAGCTAAGTTGGAACACATATGGCAGATATATAATTCAGCTGATCAGTTATTCATACCTTGTTCAATATACCTTGACTACACCTTTACACATAACAGCACTGTTTTAAAATGTTTCACACGTATTATGATTCATTTCTAAAAGGTTGAGTTTTTAAAGAAAAAGTTAAAGAAAATGTAAGTGTTTTAATGTTAAAAAATAATAAATAAATCTATTTTTTTATATTATAGGTCTATTTTAATATAAATATTTTTTGTACAATTTTTTCAATATTTCGCCACTCCGTTGTGTGGCATCATCAGGAGGTTATTTCATTTAATTGTTATATTGGTTTGAAAATTAGCTTACGGCTTTTTAAATAACGATTATAATATTAACAAATTTTTTATGTAAACTTCAAAATATTATGAAGCTTATATATAAAAAAAAGCCGAAAGCTAAATACATATCGTCTGAAACCACATTTATTATTATACTCTAAAAAATAACCGGTTCTTTTGGTATCAGAAACTTACAGTACTAGCTTATGTTATTGTTTATGTTTTACACACATGTTGGCACCATTGTACCAGAGAAGCAAGCCGATCAATTAAAATCTGCGGCGGTTTAACAACTTTGCGCCGAATTATTTTTAATAAACAAACTATTAAAAACAAGCATTTTCAGTAAAAACAACTTAATTGTTTTATTTTATAATTATTTAAGCAAAATTGCTGGGACAATTTTAAATTCGATATCTATATGTATATAAAACTTCATTGAATTGCTCTATAGCTACCACTTCCCGTTCTTTTATTTTACTTTTTTTTGGCATGTACCTATTCGAAAATTTATTTGAATTGTGTTTCAACTCAATATCTGGATATATTCATGGCTTTTGTACTGATTTCAGATTTATGCGTATATTTTAGCCTGTAGTTATTCGATCTTAAAAATATTTCTGATTGTGTGAAACAAACCGCTTCTCTTATACTTGACCCGCTTTCGAAAACTTGATTTTTACAGGCGGACAAACGTATATGGCTAAATACTCTCACTGGGTTCACATATATATATTGAAGATATAACAAACGAAATGATAATCTGATATATTTAATAATCACTATGTGAATGTTATAAAGAAGCAAAAAAATGAAAATTTAAACAAAAAATGGCTTAAGCTTAGTCGCTAATCAAACGAGCTTTTCGGCGGCGGCTCGGCTTGATCTAAAAAGTTGGACTTGCGGCTAGCAACCAGCTGCGCCGTTAGTGTTTGTTTCTCTGCATTGTACTGAAATTTTTCAAAAATCAAGCACAAGCGTTATTATTCGCCGCTGTCAATTATTTTAAGAGTGCATGTATTTTAGCATTTGTTCGTGCAATTCATGTTTAATTAATATATTTATTACATGTAAAATCTGACGACTTATTTAAATAACGTATATAAGTGATTGCTAACGAAAATAAAATCAGTATATTTTTTAAGACGCGGTCGCACAATAGTTTAAAAGCCCTAATAGAGTAAAAGGCGCCAATATGACAACGCGGCGAAGGGCAATAGCTAAACAAGTCTCAGGAAATGTAGCCGCAGACGGTAGATCCTTGAGAGCAAATTCCTTTAAACAATCATCGATGAGTGCAAAGGCAGTTGCTGGAAATAGTGCACAGAATGAAAGTATTACTGTGCCACCCGTAGCAAATGATGCGTTTGATGATGCCAACGTTTCTGATGATGAAGAGGGTGGCACTCGTATAGGAGATATCTATATTCCTCCACCTATACCCCCACACTGTTCCACAGAAAGCAAGGGACCTCGCTTAATTATAAGAAAAATTGAAAATAATAATTTTAAAAGCTATGCTGGTAAAGTGGTTCTCGGACCCTTCCATCACGTAAGTTGCAAAACAAAAAGTAAAAATAAATTTTAATAAATGCTTTATTTCAGTGCTTTACAGCTATTATCGGTCCTAACGGAAGTGGTAAAAGTAATGTTATTGATTCCATGTTGTTCGTTTTCGGTTATCGGGCTAACAAAATCCGTTGCAAAAAAATATCAACCCTTCTTCACAATTCTGCCAGATATCCGAACATCAATATGTGCTCTGTTGCTGTACATTTTCGACAAATAGTAGACAAGGAAGATGGAACATGTGAAGAAGTTCCCGACAGTGATATTGTAGTCGAGAGAACCGCCTTCCGTGATAACTCTTCGTTCTATACTATTAATGGAAAAAGGGTTCAGTTCAAAGAAGTGGCCAAACTCCTCAAGAAGCATCATGTTGATTTAGATCACAACAGATTTCTGATTTTACAGGTAAATAAATGTGTTAAATGGCTTAAATGTGAATTGGATAATGTAATACCCACACCACATACGTGGTATGGTATTATGCGTTTGTGCAGATGCATAAGATGCCCCAAAATACTAGTATGAGATCCGCCGTAAATTTTACGGATTAACGCAAAGTCTTTTCCTGAATCGATTTAATTACGTCCGTCCGTCTGGTTGTCTATATTTTTTTTTGTAATTAAAGCACAGTTTGCACTTTTAAAGATATTTGAAAAACAGCACAGCGTTTTGTTTTTGCGATACCTCTTTTCTTAATTTTAAAATTTCCAGTAATAATTTTCTCAAGTAATAATCTATTTCTAAAAAATTTGGAATATACATATTATTTATTTTTTTACTTAATATTAAAATTATATAAATATAAATTTAATATAGATTATTAGGCATTGGCTACCATGGCCATCAGTAACATCAGTAAACAAATGTTGCCAATTGGACCCACCAACTGTTCTTACAAGTTCGTTAAATAGTTGTATAAATGTTATGGGTGAAGGACGAGAGAGACATGTTACATGATCTTTTATCAAATACCTAGCTGGGATGTCTGATGTTAAACCTTGACAGTTTATCTTTGTAGGACAGTGTATTTTTGGCTTTTTATTTGATGTTATTACAGATTGAACGTCAGCTTCAATTATGGAGTTGTCAAAAGAGGGAATTTTTTAAAGAACTCTGTTGAGCGATTCAGAATACTTTTGCTTCAACGATTGTAGTTCTGATTCAAAATTAGCGTTTTAACTAGTAAAGCGAGGGTATTGGAGTAAGTGAAACTCTTTGGGGCCAGATACCTTAGGAAGTTTGCCCTGGGTGATTTTTTTAACGTAAGTATTTGTTCTTGCCAGCGGTAGTTTTTTTCAAACATAATACCTAATATTTTTTGGGAGATACAATTGGAATGGTTGAGTTATTTATTGCTATGCTTTCCGGATGACAGTTAAGTTTCCGACATATATGTAGTACAGACGATTTTTCAAGCGAAATCTTCGCTCCGGAAAGTTGGGTCCAAGCTTCAATATCTGTTATTACACTTTTAAGCATGTCATTGGATTTTGAGCTATCATTAATTTTGCATAATATAAAGATATCGTCTGCATAAAGGCAGTGGTCTATAAATATTTGTTTTTTACTTATTATTTTAATTTCATTAAAGGCAATTTGAAATAAGGTAATCGACAGTGATGAACCTTGGGGAATTCCGTTTTGTAAAGGCAATTTGTTTGAGTTGTGTTGGTTTATAGTAACCTATATTGTCCTTCCGGTTAAAAAAGATTTTACATACATAATTAAAAATTTTTTGGCCAATGATCCACTTTTTCAAGGTTTTCAAAATAATATAAATTCCAATGCGGTCGAAAGCTTTTTCGAAGTCTATACCTAGTACAGATTAGGGAATGGTAAGCAAAGCCGAAAATCGATTTTCGATTTTACGATCAACTATTTTAATCTCGATTTTAAAGTCGATTAATCGAAGCTTTTAATCGATTATAATTCAAAGTCGACTTTTATTTTGACGCTGTATTAAAAATGAATAGATACCCTTAAAAATGATTTTAAAGTAAGTAAATTGAGTTTTTCCCAAAGAAAGGTTTTATAAGAAAAGGTGTATGTATTTAATGATTACAAAGCTCGCAGGTCATAAACAAATTTAGATAGTTTAACTTCATACATAATTATATACTTAAGTGCAAATATCCATTATAATTTCAATGTATGAAATTAAATAAGTGAAAATTTAAATACGAACACACAACAGATAGTTTGAAATTAATTGTGTTGATAGAATAATTCTTCAAATTTATAGCATTTAAAAATTTTTTAGGTAAAATCGATTTTTTGGGCTCAATAATCGATTTCAATATAAAATCGTCAACAAAAGGCCGATTACAAAAAATCGATTTTTTTGAGGTCAAAATCGACTTTCGACTATAATCGAAGTCGATTTACCAGTCCCTAGTACAGATGCGTGGTTTCGTGATGATAATGTTTTTTAGACATGATGGTCAATATGTAACAAAACATCTACACAGCCTTAATTTGGTTTGAAAGCAGTTTGGTTTACTGGCACTAGTTTGTACTTCTCTAAATACCATTTTATTCGATTAGCAATTATATTTTCCATTATTTTAGACAGACATGAAAAAAGAAAAATAGGTCTGTATCCGGAAATTGACGTCGGGTTTTTTTTTTTGGTTTGGCTACAACAGTGGCAGTTTTCCAAGAATGTGGTATTATACCGGAGTCGAAAATTTCTTTATACAATTGAAGCTGCAGGTTTTTGCTGTAGGAGCATTCCATGAAAAAACGGAAATCTGAACAATATTACAAACATTGACTTTTTTTATATTTTTGCATCTACGTAGAGAGATTAAGTTCTCATCTCAAAAAATTGACATTCATCGTGCCGAGTAGATCACTTTTTTCATAAATACCGTTATTTGTTTGAGAGTATAAAGAATCTAGCTTTTCTTTTTTATTGTACACCATTTTTTGAGAGGTCGCTGCTAATATTGTTTTTCACATAAGAACTAATATTCTTTTCTGCGTTCAAGGGGATGGTGAGCGGTATTAAACTGTATAATATTTATTGCTGTAAAGTGCTTTGTTCCCGGGAAAATAATTACAATGCAAAGGTAAATTTCTATGTCCCACACGTGACGCCGTTTTCCTTTTTTATTATTAACTGTAAGGCAAGTCAACTAAACAAATTGATTTTTGTTGTTTACAGCTAACTTTTGGTGGTCTAAGAGCTGACAAAAAAATTTGCACTTAAACACTTAGTAAATAGTTTTTCTTTCGTGATAAAAAGTGTCCCACACGTGACGCCAAGAATTAAGATATCTGAAATCTTTCAATCTTTCTGCCATCTACAAACTATATTTGTAATTTACTGCACTACATTTGTGGCTTATCCAAATATTACTAAAATACAACCTTCCACCAGTACTGAACATATCCGAAAACTTCGCGGAAAGCGTAAGAAAGATGATCCAACCTTTAGCCCTAGCTGATAGAGAAGAATACGTGAGCTTTATATGCGAAAAAGAGAAAGTATTTCAGAAATCGATTTAAAAACTTTGCAAGTTAAGGAAAAATATAAAAAAAGCCTGCAAAGGGCCTAATAAAGAAATCGATGTCAAAATATTGACAGACCTTCTGTAAGTACCAAAACCTTCTTAAAAGTCCAAACAAACTTTATCGAAAGCTATTCAAAAGGCTTTAAAAGCCCTTTCTCAATCGCCAAGCAAAAAAAGAGCGTTAACAACCAAATAAGCGCCTAAATTGAATATTGCTCCAGCCGAAAGTTCAAGCTTGGACATGTCAAATGTCAACTCGTAATACGAGGATGTGAAAGCCTCTTATTACCGTCCAGATATAGTATAAACCTGTCCAGGCGCAAATGCTTCGGTTGTGGTTTGGGGAAATGGAATTAAAGAAAGGCGTTGGAAGAATTATTTAACTATGTATCTACGGGAAGCTTTCTGCATTTTTACGGAATTTAATCCTAATATAGAAATAAAATTTTAAAAACTTTGTAGTCTTAGACCTTAAGATGTGCTTCCCATAAAAAACACTCCTTCAGATAAGTGCAAATTTATAACACATGAAGACAAACAAAACTACTGTAACGACTGGTTGCTGAAAAATTTATGTGATCTTTATTTAGATTTTAAGTGCTGGAAAAATTAATGTGACTTTTTTCTGATAATAAAAACCTTTACTGTCCATAGACTTAAGCATAAGTCTGCATATGGATAGAAGGGGAAAAATTCAGATAATAAATCACGTTTGACAACCCATTAAACAAGTTAAGTTGAACTGAAAGACAAACTGAATTCAGTTCATATTGTGATGAAACATGTTAATTTAAAAAAAGTCCAAGTAGATGAATTTCAAAAAGACCAATTTAATAAAGGTGTACGTATCCTTCAAATTGATTTTGCAATGCCTTTCGCTTGTGAATACCAGAATGAAGTTCAAAGCGCACTATGGTCGCGAACGAGTGTCCTGTTGTTTAAGCTGCAACTTTTTACAAAGTAAATTTTCAAGCATAGAGTAAGTGCGGGAAATGTGGTATACCTATATGTTTTTTAGATTGCCACACTTTTAATTTCGTGACGATTTTACTCATATATCGACTTTTGCTGATGATACCGCCTTTCTCAGTATTCATAAAGACCCTAAAGAGGCCTCGAAACAACTGCAGCATCACGTATCCCAAGTAGAAAAATGGGCAAAATTATGGGGTATTAAAATAAACGAACAAAAATGCATCCACGTTACATTTACGTTACGCAAGGAAACGTGTCCCCCAATTTTTATTAACAACCATACGGTGCATCAACGTATTAAAACAAAATATCTTGGCATTCACTTAGATCGCCGCCTCACATGGAAGCTCCACATAGATGAAAAGTTGTCACAATTAAAACTTAAAACGGCCCAAATCCATTGGCTAATTGGTAGAAACTCTGTGTTACGTCTTGATTGTAGACTTCTGCTCTGCAACTCAATTTTGAAACCAATTTGGTGCTACGGGATACAACTGCTTCCGCCTTTAACATAGAAAAAATTCAACGCCGTCAAAACAAAATTCTAAGAATAATAACTGGCGCTCCTTGGTATGTTAAGAGCAGCAACATCCAAGGATCTAGAAGTTCCACAAGTAAAATGCGAAATCCTTAACTATGTGGACAAGTACTTTAATAAGCTGGAAAATCATCCCAATCCACTAGCTCGAAACATCGTGCAACATAGCGGACACGCCGTTTAAGTAAAAAACTTGTGTTTTTCCACCAGCAAAAAAAGTCGATCACACACCAAAACGATTTCTTGCAACTGACTCCCAAAATTACTTGCAAATATTAATTAAAGTATTGCTTTAATAATTTTCTGAGAGCAGCAATATATTTAGCCTGTTTTTGTTATTTTTATATTATTAGCTTAAGAAAAAACTTACAATACCACAATACCAGTCTATACCACGTTACCCGCACTTACTCCACTTTATGTGCTCGGATGCGAATTTTAAAGACAAAAAGGATTTTTTTATTTTTTAAATAAGCTTTTCGATTTAGTAAATACGAAAAATGAAGATTTACCTTTAGTGGAAATAGTTTGGAGCAATGGCTCGACATCAGAATTGAAAAACCGCTATATGGTAAAATTAATATCAATGCGGAGCGCAAAGTACGCAAAGCCATTTTTTGCAAATATTTTGCTACAACTAATGGAAAGGGTGTAATAGATGGAATCGGCGAAAATATAAGGAGATTGGTATGAGAGAAAATGATAAGCCAAAGCAAACATTTTGTCATTTAGTCAGCTAAATTTTTTGCTTATTTGGCTTCTTAATTAGTTTCAAAAACCCAGGTAATTTATGTGCTATCCTCAAAAATCTGAGAAAAAATTTAATCTGAATCACCATGCCATTAGAGGAATTTCAAACTTTTATTTCATCAAGGCCAATCAAAATATTGTGGACTACAAAATTATAGCTTATCTGTAGACAAAACTGCAATTAACTTGATTTTTGTGTATTTTATAAAAATAATTTCAACTGTGTCCCTTACGTGACGCCATTTGTCCCTTACGTGACGAAATAAAAAAGTTAATTTTTACCTATAAATATTTTTTTTATTAAAAATTTATTACCATCATAAGAAGGCGTGGTTGTTAGTTGTTATTTCTTTCTTAGACATCTTTTCTCTATGTGCAACTGATTCGCTGAAATTTGGATTTAAACACTACAATTTTAAATGTTGGTTGACTCAGGCTGTCCCACACGTGACGAAGTTTGTTTAATTTTTTCTTCAATATTTTCTGAATTATTAAAAACAAGTTCGATGTAAGATTGAAGACTACCACGTAGTTTAATTAATAAAAGAAAAAAAATTGAATTCTGAATTACCAATTAGAAGTTGTATGTAAAATAAGTGCTAAAAAATAGTTGAATTTGTCCAACACGTGACGGTGGAATGCCCCTGTAGTTGGTAAGGTATTTTAACATTTGGTAAGATATATGGTCGTGTCCGGGGGTGGTTCCTTTAACTTTTTTCAGAGTTATGATTAATTCACACATTGTGAGCGGAGAGTCTATTTTTTTGGGCGTTTGGGTTACTCGCTTCTGTTGGGGTGTGTAAAAGTAAGTTGTTTTTGGCAGAGTTGAATGTTGTTGAATATACATATATACATTACTTTATGCAATTACGTGGCCCGAAAATTGCAAATAGATAATGCTATCAAATCTATTATATAATGAAGGGTTGCATGTATGTATGCATGTTTGTATTTTTATAGCTGGCCACACCAGTTGCTCGTTTTTTTTTTAATTTTTACAGGGAGTTACTTTAAGTCTGGAAGGATTAATAGGCTACTTTTTTTTGAAGTTATTGCTGCTAAGCCCACAATACGCCCATTTGTGTGGGAAGGTTAGGTTATGAATTGCCTAACAAAATTACCCAAAGCCATACTCATCAAACGCATAAAGTTAAATACATGAAATTTATTTCACGTGTTAAGCTTTGTTTGTTTAAATACAGATGAATTTTTGAAAATTCGGCCCGTAAAGTGATAAAAAGGGGACAAAAATGTAAAAATCTGTAACCTACTATCTTCTGTATATTATAAGATAGAAAAATTAATTTAAAAAGTTTTTCATTTTCCTTAAGAAATAAACAGACAGGTATCTGGTGTTTTTTTTTTTTAAATTTTGGACCGAAGGGTTAAATATATATTTTGGTACTTTTTGTTACTTTTAAACCAATTAAGATAGAAACATTATTCAAATTGCGTTCGATAAGTCTTTAAAAAAAAAATATGATAACGTTTGTCGTACTTGTTTTCAATTTTGGACTCAAAGGGGGAAAAAGGGTTAAAAATATATTTTGATTTATTTTAGGCGTTTTTTTGTAACTTTTAAACCAATAAAGATAGGAACATAATTCTAATTGGGTGCGACAGGCCTAAAAAATATGAGTACGTTTTTGATCCTTTTTAATTATTTAATAATTTAAGGGGAAAAAGGGTTAAAATTATGTTTTAATACTTAATGTAACTTTAAAACCAATTAAGCTATAAAACATAATTTAAATTGCATTCGTCAGGTTACCAAAATATGTTTTTGATACATTTTTTAAATTTTGGCGCTAAGGGGTACGTACTTAAGGGCTAGAATTGTATTTTGATACTTTTTAGAAGTTTGTAAAAGAATTTTTGCTAACTAAAACTTTCTGAGTATCTCCAAAACTATAAACCTGGTAAATTCGCAATTTTTAAACGTTAATTAAATAGAAGGGCTGACTTATAATTTGTTGCAACTTATGTGGGGTAACCAGTAAGTTAAAAAATATATAAATGCTTTTGTTTGCATATTTTTTGTAGTTTTACTATGATTGGGGTAGCGAAGCACACCGGGGCTTAGCTAGTAATAATAAAAAGTAGACCTTCTAAAGAAGGCAGTTATTCGAAAACGTTAACTACGCTCACGAAAGTAATCATGCATACATTTTGTGCATATACTGGTACTTAATAAATAAATATATTGTGGCATAGGGTATGGTTGGGATTGACTGACTTCAACTTTCTTATTTATTTTTCATTTTACTGGGCTTAGGGAGAAGTTGAATCGATTGCCATGATGAAGCCCAAGGGGCAAACAGAGGCCGAAACTGGAATGTTGGAATATTTAGAAGATATTGTGGGTACCACCCGTTACAAAGAGCCGTTAGTTAAAATTAATGAACGAGTCGAACAGTTAACAGAAGAACGTACAGAAAAACACAATCGCTGCAAACTAGCTGAACGGGAAATGAACGATTTGGAACAGCCCTACAATGAGGCCGTCGAATATTTAAGACAAGAAAACGAAAATACCCGCACCAAGAACTTAAGGATTCAAAAATACCTTAGTGAAAAGAACAAAAAACTCGAGGAATACACAAAGCAACATGAGGAGGCCAAAGCCGAGTTAAAAGATCACGAGATGGAAGTAGATGCCTTAAAAAAAGAACGGGAGGAAAAAGAATGTACTGTACAAAAGGAAATGCAGTAAGTAAATTTTGAAACTTCGTTTTTTTTATTGAATTTTAAATTATGTATATTAACGTTTAATATAATTTTAAATTATATTAACCTTTGCATTTTTTTCTAAAAAAGAAATGATTAAAAACAAAACCTGGAAAAAAAGACCATACCAATCATTAGTAAATTTATTGATGAAAGGCACCCCGAAGTTGTTCCATTTTTTGGAGAAACATCAATAAATTTAACACGTGCTTGTCATTGTTCTCAAGGGTTATTAATTAAAATATCATATTGTTTAGAGCAAAAATTAAACAAACTTTGATTTTCAAAAAAAAACTACAATAATTTTGTAAGTTTTAATTATGAAATGTTTTCAATGATGTTGGGAGTTATTTCATTTCCGTTGGGACTTATTTCAAAAAACAATTATTTTTTTTGTAATTGGGGGTTATTTCATTTGGGAGTTATTTCACTTTTTTGTGACTTTTATGAAATAACTCCCAAACATTTAGAAAAGAGTCCCCTTAAAAATAATTTCTTCTAATAAGTAATAAGTTCCTTAAACAATTAAGTGCTGACTGCGTCATTTTTGTAGCTAAGCAATGGTTTAAATATCCCAAAAGCTTAAGACTTGTTAATACATATTTTCTTACGTTAATTTTAACATTAAAAAAGATGCACATTTTTGAAAATGAATATTTCCTTGTTTTAAGTGCTTTATAATATAAGAAAGCTAGGCATCACTGCTTATGTACTAAAATTCAACTATTATATAAGTAAGTGCATACCGTTAGAAGGTAAAAAAAAAGTGTTTTACGTAAACAGACAGTATTACAAAACTTATAGCAAAAAAAAAAATAAATAATTTTTGATACACACCTAAAAGGGGCAAAACAAATTTTTAAATTTAAAATAGATTTGAAGTATTGATTTGAATGAAAATTTCGTTTAGCAAACCTATTGCAAATTAAAAAACTGTTTATGCATATGCCCTAAAGTATGTAAGCATTTTATTGTTTATATTTTTCTTTGTTGATAACAAACCTGTAAGGCGAACCAAAGTTGTCGAAATAGGTAAACCCAAATTTACTCGAAAGTGAGTAACTAGCTTTCTTTCGTTTAGGTTTTCGTTTGACATCGTGAAACAGGCTATAAGTTTTATATAAAAAGCAATTCCGTATGAAAATTTTTTGTTAAATTGGAGCTTTAAAATAGTAGTAATTGTACAATAAAAATTACAATAAATATATCTTGGATGATATTAACGAACTTAAACCAAAAATCAAATCTTTCAAAAAATATATACAGATTAAAAACAGAAAAAAAATAGTTCGATACTATTGCCGTTAAAAAAGTACGCTCGAAACATTTTTTTGATACCCAAATAAAATTCTCATTTTTCATCACTGTAAGAAACTGAGAGAAGATATATAAGAGGGTAAACCAGTGTTGCCAATCGAGTTTCTATGTATTTTACACAGCCCTAGCGGCTTAAATTTTTTAATGATTTTGTAACAACAAATTAAACAAAAAAAAAAAGGAACACTTACTTGTATTAAAAGCTTTTTCCTTCTGCTTTTTTATACCTTTCGCATAGTGATAAGGGTATATATCAGTTTGTCATTCCGTTTGTAATTTCTTTATTATCCATTTGCGACCTCATAAAGTATATATATTTTGAATCCTTATAGATAGGGAAGTTGATATAGCCATGTCCGTCTGTCCGTCTGTTTAAATCAAGTTTCCGAAGTCAAATAAAAAGATAAAAAAGCTATTGGTGCCAAACTGTTAGAAATATCCCGCAGACAATCGCTATTTAAAATCAGCAAAATCGGTTTACTATTGACCGAGATATAAGCGAAAACCCAAAAAAAGCCATTTTTCAGGACAAAATCCGTGCATATATCCATATATATCTCAGTAAGTACAGTCACTCTTGCCACAAAACTTGGCACGGATACTCCTAAAGAAGGGACCTAAATAATAGAAAAAGGTTTTTCAGATAGAACCAGGGGAAGGGATATTTTTCCTACAATTGCACAAATTTGGTGAAATATTTTATGCGCTATATTTCGGAAACCGTAACAGATATCGAAATCAAATGTTCTACAAAAAGTAATTGGACAACAAAACCTACGCTTTGAAGGAAAAATTTTTTGGGTGGGGGTAAATATGGGGTAGCTCCCATACAAATTAACAATTTTTGTAAAATTTTCGATACGCTATATCTCGGAAACTATAACAGCTTTCGACTTCGAGTGTTATATACAAAGTAATAATCAAAAATTTTAAGCATTTTGGAAAAAAAGTTTGAGAGGAGCAGGGGGACTAAAACATCCCATAAAAATTAACAACTTTTATTAACCTTTTAATATGAATAATGACGAAAACTTTTAAAACTCTCGACCTCAAACCTTTTTCATATATTTTTATTATTCATACACGAACGTTAAAATGTTGTAAAGTTTTCTATGGACTTTAAAGCTCGCACAAGGTATTTTTATTATATTATTTGCAGTACAAAATAACTCGGCGGGGTATATTAAAAGACCAATGTAAAGGGTATATAAGATTCGGCACAGCCGAATATAGCGCTCTTACTTGCTTAGTTTGAATATGCTAAATATTTTTGAAATTGCAGAATTACGTGTTTTTTATGTTTTTATATAGTTAAACTATTCGTTTTTAAGACAATTTCATTTTCCTTATTTAGGCTCTTACTAAATTCTCATTTTTTGCAAATGAAGAATTACAAAATAACAAAACACAAATTTATCACAGATTTTAATCTTAGAGACTATTGATTAATAATAAAATGTGTTTAAATTAGTGGTTATAAACCAGTGGTCTTCACAAAGAGAAACGCACTTAAAATGAGAGTATTATTGTCAGCGTTGCCATTATTTTTTTTTATAAGAACTGCAAATTTGGAAAACCCAAATCTGCATTTTAAGTGAAAAAACAGAACATAACAAATTAAATATAAAAAAAAAATAAAAACATAGCACAACATATCGCGCTCATTCAGTAATACAGTACTAACTGAAAAATGTAAAAATAAAAACCAAAATAATTAATTTTTATAAAAAAATTAAAGTATGTATCAAGGCATATTCATATAAGGTGGTCTTATTAAAAAAACTAAGAGAGTCGTTCTCTTACTCTTTATTTTTTTTATATGAATTTTGACACCAAAATTGAAAAAATTTTCGAGTTTAGTGTCAAACTCCATGTAAAAAAAATTAAGAGTAAGAGAACGACTCTCTTAATTTTTTTATTGCGGCTACCTTGTATCGATATGCCTTGGTATGTATTGTTTTTACTATATTTGTTTTTGTGTATCAGTGTTTTGTAAGCTTATGTTTTTTTTTTATTTCAAGGCAAAATATAAAATTAATAATATTTTGTTTTATTATAACGATATTTTTTAGCTAATTCTAAGCTGATGATATGTGAAGCCTTGATTTGGCTATCTGTATTGGTAGAGTTATTTGAGCATCTATTTTGGATACAAAGATTTTTAAATCGAAATTTTTTTATTATTTGATTTCTCTCATTTCCTGAAACAGAATGAAACTCAATATGCATTGTATGCCGCTTAAGGTGCGATGCAAACATATTCTTTAGCAACTGGTTGCATACAAGGCACTCAGCCTCTTTGAATATGTTTAAAGAAAACAAAAAAGATTTTCCCACTTAATATCCCACATAATTATTATAAATATTTTTTTCTAAATAAAAAAATTTATATGTATGTCCGTAGGTTTTTACCTGAATTATGAAAAAGTTATCAAATTGCATAAATTTATGGAGCTTGCTGTCAATTTCTTACTGTAATTATCAAAAAAATTTTAGCTCTACCTATATTGCACACATAAAGAGCTTCAAATTATTTTTGGATAATTACACACTAATTGGCAACGCTGCAGTGCAGAAAAAACATTTTTAGCTCTCTCTGAAAAATTAAAACATGCGACATACACCTACTCTGTTTGAAAGCTAACAAGCTACTAATTGAAATTTTTATTTTTCATATGTTTGTTGTTTTGATTATGATTACCGTTTGCAATGATGAAAACAAAGCGTATGGATTTTTTATTTAGGAATGATTGTGTAATGTTGATAATTTATTATGTTTTCTTAAGTTTACGATCGAAACATAAAATAAAAATAGATCGCCATGAATTATAAAAGCAATATCAGTTAACAAAATACGATATTTATTTAAAAATACAATTTTATCAGGATTAGTTATTCAGTTGCTGTTGGCATATTTTATGAAACATTTTGGTAGGAAAACAATTTATTTTGGAAAACCCTGGTTGTATTATTCACGAAGAGAGTAAGTAAAAACCCGAAAATCTTCGTTAGCTGGGTAATATGGGTGAAGACCACTGTTATAAACCTTAAAAGTTAAAATAATAACACGCTTTCCAGCTAAATGGAATTACATATATTTTTTCCAATGGTAAAAAAAAGCAAAAAACACCAAATATTTTACTGTCTAAAAATAAACGAATTTAAAATTGCACCATGATGGAAATTAACAGCACTGGTGTATGTATGTATGGAGCCGCCACCTTCAATAAAATTAAGCATTTGTAGTTGTGTATCTGTGTTGCTTGCTGTTGTCTATGTGCTTAAGGCATTATTAATAAGGCTTTAAATTAATAAAAGACAGTATGTTTACTCTTACTTTTGTAATAAATTTCAAGCGTTATTATATTTAAAGGAAATAAACCAACGTTTATAAAAGGTATAAACCAAGGTTGGCAACCGAAACGGTATCGGTAACGGTATTAAATAATTTGTCATTTCGGTATGGGTAACGTTATTAATTCTTTAATATCGGTATCGGTATCGGTATTTTGATTATATCAGTATCGCTATAGATACTTAATGATATTTACAAAAAATAAAAAAAATCTTAATTCAATTTAAAAACAGTTTTTACTTATATGTTCTCTTTTTTATTAGGCTAATAAAAATAAATAAATTGTTGACTTTTAAAAGTAGGTACATTGTTAAAAAACATTTTTAAAAACTAATAGCAACATAAAATAGAATTTCAAACATTAAACTTTTTTATAATAAAAAAATATTTTTAAAATAAAAAAAAAAATCAGTATTCATAAAAATATGTAAATACCAAGGTACACTTATACAGGTTATATCAAGAGCCTAGCTGACTATAAATACATATTTTAGAAAGTGAATAACAAATTAATTAATTTTGTATTAAGTTTTAAATTTGTTGACATTTACTTTTTCAAACACGAAAAGGAAATGCAGAGGGCGGACTTTTTAATTCACCTTGATACTACCTGCACTAGTGTTCCCTGGTAAATACTTTGTACTTTTCGAGGCGCATTCAACTAGTTAACTCAATGCGAATTCAAAAAATACACCCTCTGCATTTCCTTTTTGTGTTTGAATGGTAGAATGTATGAAAAATTAAATTTTTATAACGTATAAATGTCAAATTAATTTTAATCAGCTGGGTTCTTAATATTACCTGGTTGAATGTGCCTTGGTACTTTTTTAAGGTAAAATTTTTAAAATATATCAAAAACATTTTTTCAGCTTCAAAATCAGTAAGTTTAAAAAAATATATAAATTAAAATTTAATTAATAATTTATAGCCTTAAAAAATACATTTAAGTTTACTGTTTGGGATATTTAAAAAGCATTTACTTTTTTAGATGAATATGTAAATAATAAGAATGATTTAAACAGCTCCGCGTGGGATCGAATCACAATGACTGCATTTAAACTATCC
The DNA here is from genome assembly GCA_963583895.1 of Melanophora roralis. Taxonomy (NCBI): domain Eukaryota; kingdom Metazoa; phylum Arthropoda; class Insecta; order Diptera; family Rhinophoridae; genus Melanophora; species Melanophora roralis. The sequence continues at coordinate 65,423,868 of OY757188.1, forward strand.
TCATCTAGCCTATTGAGGGTTGGGTTCAATATACATTTTACCCCCGAAAATAATCTTTCTACACGAACTTGTGTACCTGATACAGCTACTACCAAGCTTTTTGTTTACAAAATTACAAGACGAAATATTGTTGGAAATGGGAACTGCAAGTATAATGCAATCATCTTTATAAGTTTGCTTTGTTAGAAAACAAAACAATAACAGCGTTGCAATTGTGGAACGTGAAGTTAGCAATTCTATTTTTAAGAAACAGTGTAAATTCATGTGACATATAATGTCATATGTACATGTGTTTAGTTTTTACTACTTGCATTATTTATTGGATATTTATTACCAAAGCATATAGTCGTAATACCGGTATCAAAAGAAACGGTATTTTTTTTACCGGTAACCAAATTTAAACGGTATCGGTAACGGTTGCCAACCTTGGTACAAACAAGCGTAACAATATATTACACTAATTAAAATAGTAATTTTTTTATTGATAATATTGATAAGTCCCTTTTGCTCTTGTAGCACATACATATGTATGTACGTACATACATGTATACTAATTACCAGGGCAACCAAAAATATGCTCTTAAAAAGGGTTTTATGCACATAAAATATGCGGTAAAAAGATAAAATTATGCATCAATAAATTAAAAATTAATACTTTAAAGATAATAATGATAAGAACTTAGACCAAAGAATCCAAAAACGCAGCATTTAAAATTAAGTTTCGTAAACGAATTAATTTTACTAAACAAATTCAATACAAAATAAAAAAGGGAACTCAAAATGGTGAGTTTTAAATTTTTTTTTTTTTATTTAAATTATATTAATAGTATTTTAAAGTATTGTAAATAATACTTATTTCTAAATAAAAAAAAAAAATAAAAAATTATTATTTTGGTTTTATTAATATTGTATTGTACATGTCGCGTAAAAAAAAACATTTACTATTTGGAAAACGAATTAAAAATTATACGCGAGAATGGTTTTATATTAATCTTCACTTTATTACTTTTCAAGAACAACTATACTTAAAATTAACAAAATATGAATTTGGACCACAAAGAATGCAAATGTAATTGTAACAAATGGTCCGTTGTTATTAATCTAAAATAACAAATAATTTTACGTATTTAATATGTACATAAATGTAAGTACATGCTACTGTTTATTTACATAGGAATGGATGTATGTATGCAAATATGGGCATAACAAAAAGAGTAACAAGAAAGAATTTGTACTAACAACAATGCATTGATATTAGGTATGCTCATAAATTTAGTTTTAAGTTCATTAGGGGTGTACAAAAATTTTAAGTTGAAAAACAAATGAAAAATAATTGATCTTTATAATTTAATATTATTGCGATCGTAACCGACAGTACACATGTACAGACTTACAATGTTAAATGTGCAAATTTGTTCCTGCCTATATTTTAGAAACCACGAAAATATGCGCAAGAAAAAGGAAGACTTAGAAAAGAAAAGAGAAAAGGCCAACAGTAAATTTGCAGAGGTGCAAGAAACAATGACCATTACCAATAAAAGGCGTCACCACAATAAAACCCAAGCGGCAGAAAGTGAAAATCAATTGGAGCAACTCAAAAAGGTACCCGAAAAAAATGAAAAGGAAATTGAAGAATGCGAAAAGAAACTTGAACGCTTGGCCAAGCAGAAAGCTGAACAAGAAGAGGAATTACAACGTAACTATGCAGTGTTAAAAGAACAAACAAAACCATTAATAGAAGAACGTGAGAAACTAGAAACCAAATTGATGGAATTGAAAATTAATGTAGACGAGGCTAAAGCTGAATTAGCTCTTTCGGAATCAGAATTAAAAATTTTAAAACATGATGAAACTGCTGAAAAACGTAAATACGAAACTATGAAAGGGTCCTATGAAGAATCCGAGCAAAGTTTACAAGAGAAAAAAGCAAAAATTGAAGAATTGAAGAAAAGTATACCGGAGATGAAAATCGAGGTTGCACAAAAAACTCATCAGCTTGAAAAGCTACAAAACGAGGAGCAGCAATTAAAATCGCAACTAATGACAATTAAAACCGAGGTAAGGAATCCTGTATGTAAAAACAAGTTGAATAAGAAATTAATATTTATATTTCCTAGATTAATGAAAAAACAGTTAGTATGCAATCTATACGTTCCAACAATAAAGTATTAGATTTTCTAATGCGCCAAAAGGCGGAGGGAAAAATTCCTGGTATACTAGGACGATTGGTAAGCTTTGTTATTGTTAATAATCAAATTGAAATACGATATTTGATCCATGAAATCTTTGGGCTTTAATACCAATTACAGGGGGATTTGGGTGCTATAGATAGTAAATATGATGTTGCTGTTTCAACCTCTTGCGGCCGCTTGGACAATATTGTTGTGGATACAGTGAATACTGCTCAGGAATGCATTGAATATTTAAAACGTTATGATGTGGGACGTGCCTCATTCATTGCTCTGGAAAAGGTCGAACACTTTAGAAATCAATGTGGACGCATACAAACGTAAGTATAAATCTTTTTTTCTTGATATTTTTTTCTAAAGTGTTTTTAAACCCAAATATTGTAAATGTAAAAGCATTATGCTAATAAAAATTTTCTTTTAATTTAATCCGTGCAAATTTGTATGATAATAATAATTACTACAATAATTTCAGACCTGAAAATGCCTCACGCCTGTTTGATTTGGTACGTGTAGAGGATCAACGTGTTTTACCTGCATTTTATTTTGCTTTGCGCAACACAATAGTCGCTCAGGATTTAGAGCAAGGCACACGCATTGCATACGGTGCAAAACGTTTCCGTGTTGTTACTCTTAATGGTGATGTTATTGAGACCTCTGGTACCATGTCCGGCGGTGGTCGCACACAAATACGCGGTAAAATGGGTACAAAAGTACGTACCAACACCAGCAAAGAAGCCGACAACTCAATGATTTCACAAAAGGCTCTCGAAGACATGCAAGTAAGAGCTGAAGAATTGCAATCTCAAATCAATTTTAATCAAGAGGAACAAGGACGAATAGAACGTGAAGTAAATAAGTTGAATACAACGCTACATCGCAGTGAGGCGGATATTCAAAAACATGTAATTTCCTTAAAAAGTTTAGAAGAGCAGTTGCCGCGTATTTTTAAACAATTAGAGGCCCAAAAGAAGCGCATGCAGACTACTACAACTGATGCAGGCAAAGTTAAAGCCATAGAGGCCACAATAACCACGAAAAAAGAAACGCTTAAAGTCGCCGAAAATGCTGCAGTTAAAGTAAACGATAAAATTTCCGAAATTAAAAAAAAGATTGACTCAATACATGGAGATAAAGTCAAAGCGGTACAATCAAAAATAACTAGCATTGACAATCAAATTAAAAAATTAAAGTTAAATGTTTCCAAATTGAAAGTAGAAATGACCAACAATAAGCGGAATGTAGCTAAACTCGAGCAGCAAATTGAACGTTTAAATGCAGACGTTCTTAAAGCTCAAGAAGAATTAAAAGAGCTAAGTGGGAAGCGCCAGGAGTTTGATGACGAAATTACTTCATTAACCAAAGAACTGGAAGAGGCTACAGAGACAATTGAAAAGGCTAAATCAGATTTTTCAGATATTCACAAGGAAATTAAGGCCATACAAAAAAAGGAAACTGACTTAAAACTACAACGTGTGGAAATTGATCAAAAATTGCAAACCGTGTTTGCAAAATTGTCAGATGTTAAGTCCCAGATTCCGCATTGGCGTGAGCAATTGAAACCTTTGCGCTTGCACGAAATACCTGGAGAAACAGAACCACAGCCTCCTTTAAAGACCTATACAGAAGAGGAATTGGCCACGCACACTTTGCAAGATATCCAGTACAAAGAAAGTGTCCAAGAAGAATTGTTAAAAAAGAAGCCAAATTTATCCTGTATTGCAGAATACATAAACAAGCGGGATGTTTATTTGGAAAGAGTAAAGGTACTGGAAGACATTACCTGTAAACGCAACGAAATGAGACAGCTTTATGATGATGTACGCAAAAAGAGATACAACGAATTCATGCAAGGCTTTCATATCATCACAAGAAAACTCAAAGAAATGTATCAAATGATAACTCAGGGTGGTGATGCTGAACTCGAATTGGTAGATTCAATGGACCCATTTACCGAAGGTGTATCCTTCAGTGTGAGACCACCCAAAAAAACCTGGAAGAACATATCAAATTTATCAGGCGGAGAAAAAACGTTATCCTCTTTGGCATTGGTATTTGCCTTGCATTATTACAAACCTTCGCCTTTGTACTTCATGGATGAAATCGATGCTGCTTTAGATTTTAAAAATATATCCATTGTCGCCCATTACATTAAGGAGAGAACGAAAAATGCTCAATTTATTATAATTTCTTTGCGTTCAAACATGTTTGAATTATCCGACTATTTGGTGGGCATATACAAAGTTAAAGACTGTACCGACTCAGTTTGTATACAAAACGAACCACCAAAAATGCCGCTAATAGAAACACAACAGCATCACAACCAAACTCAAAGTCAAACCCAAGTACTACATTCTCAACCAGCTCATTTGCATGTTATGCCCACAATTGTTTCAAATGCAAACACGAATGCCTCACAAACTTCACAGATATTGGCTGATAAATCAGTTAGCCTGAATGACTCCATAGACGCTACTCTACTTCCTGCTGGTACAGCTACAGACTGCGGCCTTGCCAATAGCGAGCAAACAAATAATGAAAACTGTTTAGTTGCTGGCACAAGTTTGTCAGAGCCAGCATCTAAACGCCCCAGTAGTAATTTAACATTTGCACCTCCAAGCGAGAGTACCGGTAGACAATCTTCACAGCCTGATGGACGGCCGAGTGGTAATATGACTTTTATGCCCCAAGGAGAAAGTACGGCTCTTTCGCAGACTCTTGCACAAATGGAAATGACTCGTACTTCTAATGTGCTTGGCAGCCAAAATGTTGCTGATATTGAAGTTCAATTTAAAAAGCCATTGCCACCTGTAACCTCCAACTGATATCTGTTGTTTTTGTTTTTATTTTTAAAACCCTTTTCGAGCTGATTCATATTATTTTGCGGCTACATAATAATACAAATATTTTTTTCTTTATTAATCAATTTTTCCAACAACATAAAAAAGCAACTCTTTTCTCCCAGTTTTATTTTTACTTCATTTTATGACAAGGCAATCATCACTTATTTTTAGTTAACCTGACCACTCAAATTTTTCGTATAATATCGTACATAATTAATAATTTTATACATATCGGACACTAAATCAAAAACAGTGACAACTCAAAAAAATTGTTTTCCTGAGAGGCATTTTTACTGTATTAAAAAAAGCATGATTTTAATTTTCTTATCAATTAAGTTCAAGAGTAAAAAATCATCTTAAAAAAAAGTTTTTTTAAACGCTTTGATTTGATTTGGAAACTTGTTTGTAAAAAAGAAAATCGTAATGAATTTTTGATTAGGTGTGCGATATATTTAGTTTTGTTTTAGAAAAAGCATGCTCAATCATTCAATAGTATTAACTTAACGTTTAGATATTTTTCTAAAATAAAATAAAATTAAAAATTGTATAAAAATAAAAAAATTTAATAGCACGTGTATTACTTTTCAACAAATCAAGGAACGGAATGGTAAACAAAACTATATACTTTTACATTATTTATGTTTATTTGGAAAAGGTAAAAATTAAGTAAAGGAGAATAGCTTTACTATTGCGCATCTTAGACAAAAAAGTCGAAAAAAAATTTATCTATTTTCCAATTTGGATATGTTTGTGAAATTTTATACCCTTCACATAGTAATAAGGGTATATATCAGTTTGCCATTCCGTTTGTAATTTCTTTACTATCTGAGACCCCATGAAGTATATATATTCTGGATCCTTACAGATATGGAAGCCGATTTAACAATGTCCGTCTGTTTAAATCAAGTTTCCGGAGTCGAATAAAGTAACACGGACCAGTTATTGGTATCAAACTATTAGAAATATCTTGGAGGCAATCGCTATTTAAAATAAGCAAAATCGGTTCACCATTGACCGAGATATAAGCGAGAACCCAAAATAACCAATTTTTTAGGACAAAATCTGTGCATATATCCCTATATATCTCAGTAAATAGAGTCACTCTTACCACAAAACTAGGCATGGATATCCTGAAGATAGGGACCTAAATAATGGGGAAAAATTTTCAGATAGGACCAGGGGAAATGGTATTTCCCCTACAATTGCACAAATTTTGGGAAATATTTCATGCGCTAAATCTTAGAAACTATAACAGCTATAGAGTTCAAATGTTCTACAAAAAGTAATTGTACGTACAATAAGACCAACATTTTTGGAAAAAAATTTGGGTAGGGGCAGGGGAAAATTATGAAATTTTCGATACGCTATATATCGGAAACTATAACAGCGATCGACTTCAAATGTTCTACAAAAAGTAATTGGACAATTAGGCTTACATTGTGGAGGGGAGCCCCCATATAAGTGAAGAATTTTTATAAAGTTTTTGATACGATATATTCGGAAATCGTCACTAAAATGTATGTTTTTAATTACTTTTTAGTTAATAATAGTTTCATTTCATTTATTTATTTAAATATTAATCGAGCCCATAGGGCCATATACGATTAATGTAGTTAGATTGTAGTAATGTAAAATAAGAAATTATATACAAATATTAGAAAAATACGGTTTTTTTTAACTGACTATTTAATGACTATTTAATGGTCAAAAGTAGTAACAACAAGTAAGAGCGCTATATTATATATACCCTTCACCAACTCTGAAGAAGTTGTGGACATTTTATCATTTTTGTAAATTTTGTATGGCAACCCCATTAGGGCGTGGAGATAGGGGGTAAGTATGTTCTAGGAATATGTTTGGGAGGGCAAACTAATAGGGGTCGGTCGTACACTTTATTGCTCTAAGGCCACCTCTGAAGAAGTTGTGGGCATTTTTACATCATTTTTGTAAATTTTGTATGGCAACCCCATTAGGGCGTGGAGATAGGGGGTAAGTATGTTCTAGGAATATGTTTGAGAGAAGAAACTAATAGGGGTCGGTCTTACACTTTATTGCTCTAAGGCCAACTAAAGAAGTTGTGGGCATTTTTACATAATTTTTGTAAATTTTGTATTGCAACCCCCTTAGGGCGTGGAGATGGGGGGTAAGTATGCTCTAGGAATACGTTTGGGAGGAAAAACTAAAGGGGGTCTGTGATACATTTTTTTCCTCTACGGGCGACTCCGGGGAAGTTGTAGCGGTTTTTACCTTATTTTGTAAAATTTTGTATGGCAACCATGTCAGGGGCCGGAGATAGAGAGTAAGTATGTTCCACAAAAATGTTTGGATGAAAAAAATAATTTGGGTCGGTCTTACATTTTACCTTTGTAGGAGAACCCTGGAAGCCGTAGGAGCGGTTTTAAAAATGTTTAAATTAAGCTTTGTATGGCAACGCTGTTATATGTATGAACACTTATTCTAATAAAATTTTTGGTTTGGGTGTGTTTCAATAATATCAACATTACTGATTCTGTTTTTTTCTTTTTTTGTTGTTTTTTATTATTACATGTAAAAGTATGTTCTTTGTTGTTGTTGTAGACTCAAAAAACCGAGGTAGTCGTGGTTTTTTGCTTATATCTCGGTTATTTATCGGGCGATTTTGCTGAATTTCAATACCGATTTTCTCGCGACTATCTGTGACAGTTTGAGACCACATTCGGGTCTAAGCGATATCGGGGGGCAATGGCTAATTTGAATTCACAAGGTCTTGTGAAATCATATGTTGTGAAATAATAGAACCAAAAAATATGACTGTTGTGAACAACCTATCATATATTTGTGTGGTATTTAAAATCTAAATCAGCTGATACGACTAAACGAAAACACAATTGTTTTGCCTAAGATTCTAGTATTGTACATTTTTAGGGTGGCGAGTGCTAGCGGCTTCCAAAAATTAAACAGAAAACTCGCCGTTTTGTTTTAGGCGCTTGGCGCATGACTTTGTATATAATATCACATCACAATAAGCATATCAAACAAAGTTGTATTGTTTCACAAGTTTCGTATGAAAAGCAACAACAAAATTTTTATGCTATTGTGAAATTATATGACAATAATACAATATGCTATCGTATCGTACCTTGTGAATTCGCAGAGTATATTTTAGGTGTGTTGTATTGTAGAGTACTAAGGCTAAAGGGCCTTTAAAAACATTTCATTTTATATCAATGTTTCGAGATTTAAATATCAACTTGTGATTAAAGTTAGGAAAAGATTGACAGAAAATTCACAAACATTTTTTCTGGAAACACTTGCTCATGATATGAAATTTATGTCATACTTATGTGCATATAATGAAATTTTAATGTTCTAGCTAAAGTCGAAAACTTTTATAAAAGTCGTCAAATTTAGGGCAAAAATCGTCCAATCGTCAAAACCCATTTTTTGTGGCCAAAAATCGTCAAAATGACGATAAATCGTCAAATCTGGCATCTATGGGTGTAAGTATGCTCCACCAAAATGTTCGTGGGGAAAAACTAATGGAAGTCGGTCTAAATTTGTACGGGGCAACTCTGGTCCAGTTGTAAAGGTTTTTATGTACAAATTTTAGGGAAATAACCAGAGGTAGTCTTGGTTTTTGGCTTATATCACGGTCACTTTATGGGCGATTTTGCTGGATTTCAATAACGAGTTTTTTTTTGAGATATTTCTAATAGTTTGATACCAGTTACGGGTCTATGCGACATCAGACAAAGGATCCAGAATATATATACTCTATGGGGTCGCAAATGGATGATAAAGAAATTACAAACGGTATGACAAACTTATATTTGCCCTTAACACTTTTGTGTGAAAGGTAAAATTAAGCTGATAATAGAATACCGCATGCTAATCCTGATAAAAATTCGTTATACGTTTATTTATATATTGTAAGAATGTAATCACAATATGTTAGCAATTTGTTGACATATTTCCTCTAAAGCTTTAGTTGTTAAGCTTTTTAACGATGTTATATCTTCCCCGTTATCACAAGCTTTTGTCAGTTCTGGATCTAGCGGTAGTGAACCCAAGAAAGGAACATTCATTTCTTCGCACATTCCCTTGGCACCACCAGTTTTTGCTGGAAATATTTCAGACGTAGTCCCACAGTGACCACAACGAAATATGCTCATATTTTCAATAACACCTAATATCGGTACACCCTGTTTTTTACAAAAGTTAATTTCCTTACGTACGTCTAGCAGCGACACTTCCTGTGGCGTAGTTACAATAATAGCTTTTAGTTGTGCGGGTTCTTTTTCATCTCGTAAATAAGAAATCACTGACAGATGCTCATCAGAAGTTCCTGGTGGCGTATCCAGCAGTAGTAAATCTAAAGTGCCCCAGTCAACTTCACTTAGAAACTGTCTTATCATACCATTTTTCTTTGGACCTCGCCAAATTATAGCATCATCTATGGATTCTAGCAAGAATCCTATTGACATTAAACATATATTGTCGTCTACACCTACTGGAGACCATCCGGAACCAGACTGATGAACGTTTTCCCTTTCTACGCCTAATAGACGGGGCTGTGATGGTCCACAAATATCGATATCCAAAACACCAAAGTTTTTGTCAATGTAACGTTTGGCCAAATAACGAGTTAGTAACATTGTTACCGTACTTTTTCCAACACCTCCTTTTCCCGACAATATTAACAGTTTATTTCGGACGTCCTTCATGGCTTCAGTCACCAGAGCTTTGCTGGGGTCAATAAGATTCTTGCTGGGATCACTACAAATCTTTTGATTAGGGCAACCTTGACAAGCACTTCCCGACCCAGCGTTGGCGCTTTGTACACCCGGACAGTTTTCTGGTTCTGGCATCATTTTTTTTGCTAGGTAAAAACTATAATTACTTTTTCATTTATTAATCTTTTAATATTTTCTGCTTTGAAATTTTGAAATGCCTTGTTTGTAAAGTAAGTACTTACCAGCTGTTTTATATAAAACAATCATGGTATATTTATACGAGCGGCAGGTTTATATTAACAAAAAAATTATTTTGATTATTAAAGCTGCGGCCAGTCGTTCAAGTTTTCGCTTTCAAGTTGATCAGACATATTGGTTGTCAAATTCATTCGAATAGATGATCGTGACGTAGGCTGCACGCAACTTGATAAACAACTTGATCATCAATTTCATTTCTTGAGATTGCGTCATCAAGAAATAAATGAAAAATTCTCACTTTGATGCAGAAACAAAACACAAATTTGTTTTTTTTTTTTTAATTCTAAAATTTAATGGCAAAGGTACATAACCCAAGAGCCAGGGTATCCCACGTTGATCCAGACAAACGAAATCAGTCGACCTATACCTTCGAATTGGAAGCTGTTTCGGCCTGGATACTTGTTTTTGATCAAGATATTTTTAAAATGTATTGTATGCAGTATATTTAAGTTTATTGGTTCTCCTCCATGTAATCCAATTGTTTAAATTTGTTTGAGTTTAGTGGTTGTCCTCCATATTCTTAATATTACCTGGTTGATTGTGCCTTGCAAACATGTGAAAAAATATTTTGGAAAAAACGGTATAATTATCTCCTAACTTTCTTATTAAGTTGAAAGGCGAGTGGAATGGAAAAATTGATCATCAAGCTGCTTGATTGCTGCTAAAAATTGGTGAGTTTGTTGCAACTTGAAAGGCAAAAATTTAACGTCTGGCTGCTACGTAACTACCGCATAAGATCTTAAAAAACATTATATAACATAAAAAATTGGCAAGCTAATCTAGAAACCATATGGCGGTAATATAAGTCAGCTGATCAGTTACTGCTTCCAGAGTGACCGTTCGTTGACTGAAGTGGCAATTTGCAACCTTTTTTTCCGGCATGCGAATTTTTGGGCGACTTTTTTATATTTTTGCGACTTCCGAACCTTGTTTTGTTATAACAGCTATAAAGATACATATGTATCTTTATTATCTGTGTGCACAAAAATGGCAAATTTCATTGAGTTGTCAATATTTTTTATGTTAACAAATCTTTTTTGCCACATTAGCCAACGAAATTTTTCTTCGCCGCAAATTAGTTGTTGTAAAATCACCACCAACTTGTAATCAATTCGCCTTGGTTATAAGAATAAAATCGATATACCAAAAATCAATTAATTGTATTATCGGATATTTTGCAGCTCTATCATTTGTTTAATATTTTTAATGGGTTAAAAAAGAACTGTCACTCGTCCGTTCATATATACTTTGTAATAAATAGATAAATTATATTCAACCCATATAATTTAGTTTATTGATTTTATTAACTCGTATAACGGACAAACGAGTCTAAACTAAGTTGGAATACCTATATAAAGCTTGCAGATATATTTCAAAAATGGATGGTGTGAGTAAAGTTGACTTAAAATATAGTACCAACGTTGGTATTCTAAATGGATCTTCCGGTAGCCAAACACCAGGTAAGTAAATGTATCAACATGTATTAAGATTACAAAACTCTCGAAAGAGATTAAAGTCCACAGCTGTGCTGTTACTGTGTGTCTTTAAATCTAGTTTTCTCTTATGTTCGCTTGAAACATTTGCATAAATCATTTATTTACAAAGGTTTGTGCATATCTACATATGTATATCTGTATTTGTTAAACAATTTTGCTTAAATTACGTTTACTCGATTGCCAGATGTCTGGCAATGTTCTTGACAGGTAATAATTCGACTACCGTTATCAAGACAACTATTGCAAGTCGACCTAGTGGAAGGTTATTTATTGCACATTGTATATTAAAATTAGGGTGACCGTTTATTCCAATGTCATCAGTATGTACATGTACTGATTTTTTATTTAAAGTACTGATTAAAAATTTTTGTACTGTAATGTACTGATTTTTGAAAAAAGCACTGACAATACTGATTTTTCAAGATAATTATACCCTTCTCATAGTGATAGCCGTTCAGCTTTTAGTTTCTTTATTATCCATTTGCGGCCCCATAAAGTATGTAATATTCTAGATCCTTATAGATAGGGAAGTCCATTAAGCCATGTCCGTCTGTGTGTCTGTTAAAATCAAGTTTCGGTAGGAGTCAATTTAAGTACTACGGGCCAGGTACTGGTGTCAAATTATCCGAAATATCCCTGAAATAATCGCTTTTTAAAATAAGCAAGATCGGTTTACCACGGACCTAGATATAGGCAAAATATTGCAATTGCCCCAGTTAGAAGAAAATCTATACAAAAAATTTACCAAATTAAAAATTTAAATACAGCTTGGTTGTAAAATTTTCTAAATATATTGTAAGATCTGACAACCGTCTGAAGGGGGGTTTACCAAGTACATGCATAACCCAGTTAACAATTTCTATCATGTTCTAGTCTTTTTTTGATCTTTTATGATTAAAATAATTGCTTATATTATCATTTTTGAATCGAAAATTAATGAATGTCGGTTAAAAATGTTACCCTATTTTCAACTTTTCTGAACGAGTCCTTTAAGTGTCGCGTGCCTGACTCATTTCTGATTAGATTTGTATAAAAATCACATTTCAAACATATGGATAATTAGTTTTTGATTGCACATACTCTATACAATTTGTTTTTTTTTTAAATAGTAGCTTTTTAAGAATTTTTGGTGTCACTTTCGAGTCTTTTTGAGCACGTGTGCATGTCAGTTTTTAATCATTTTGGGGGAGTCTTTAACGACTCATTTGAGTGTTTATCACCAAACAATCTTCCAAATGTATTATGTTTGTATGTACAAACATATATGTGTGTATGAATTTAAATTTATTTTTCTTATTTGAATATTTTAGATATAACTAAACGTAGTAAGGACTCTTGGGAAGAAGTCTCCATAGAAGTTCCATGGGGTACAATACAAGGTAATCAAACTAAATAATATTTTGTAAAGGATTTTCTTAAAAAATTGACTTTTTTAACGCGTTAAGCTTTTAAACTTTAATCTTTACGCATATTCTAACATACATACACACACACGTCAATACATACATGTATACATACATACATACATACCAGAGCTGTAATTGAGTGATTAGTTTTTGAATCAAACTGTGAATCACTCACGAAATTAATTGTATTTTTTTGAATCAATTTATTTAACAAAAAAATTAATTGAATTAAAATGTGAGTCATTCAAAAAAAATTAAACATATTTTGAATGATTCTTTTGAATTATAGGAAAAAAGTTGCAATTTATTTTTTAATCCTTTTTTTTTTTTATTGGGAGAAATTTTAGCAAAAGCCAAGTTGAAAATTATCAATAGAATAAAGAAGCGACTGTCACTGGGACAGGAGCAAAGAAATAGTAAAATAATAACTATTCCTACAAACTAAATAAGACTAAACCTACAAACTAAATGTAAGCAGTGCCAGTAAGCAAGTTGTTGTTACACTTTTTTTTATTGCTTTCCGCATAATCACCCTTATTCTGCGTTTCGATTTGAATCGAAATTTTCTCCGTCGGCCTTCTTCACTGTGGAATAAATAGTTTGGCCACAAATAACTTTATCTTAGTATATTTTGCATTTTTCGCCTTTTCGTACTAAAACTTTGTGCTTTTTAAGATAAAAATTGGAAAAATAATTTTTTTTATTTCTATTTTGATATATGCGTATTTACATACGGAATCGTAATCGAAATGCAGAATAACCCCCAATAGTAACAAACTATAGAAATGTAGAGCTGTTGTAGCAGGAGAAAAGAAAAAATTATATGCGAATAATATTTTAATTTTGAAATAAGGGATTACATACATATGTATGTATGTATTATAATAAGTGTTGTCATATCGTAATATGTACCTTTTACTAATTTGATTTTTGATATGTTAATAAGATTCCTATTTTTTTGTTGGTTTTGTTTTTTTGGTTTTTTTCCATATACTAAACCAAATTAAAGGCAAAGCGTTGTAATAAATGGAACCAAATTGTGCATGTTCAGCTTGGAGTGTTTTAAACTTTATGTTAAAACTAGTTTTTCATAGCTAAAAGGATTCTTGAAAATATAACATGAATGCGTCGCATTCCTTTATTTTCTTTTGTTTGAAAAATGTCCTGTTGCTGCAGGATAGCAGGAAAAATAATAAGCGAAAAAAATTTTTATTTGGAAATAAAGGATAACATACTTATGTATGTATTATGATAAGTGTTGTCATATCGTAACATTTACTTTTTATTTATTTGATTTTTGACATGTTTATAAGATTCCTATTTTTTTTTTGGAGGGGTTTTCCCCTTTGTTAAAGCAAATTAAATTAAAGCGTTGTAATAAATGGAACCACAAAGCACATGTTCAGCTTGGAGTTTTTTAAACTTTTATATTAAAACTATTTTTTTTTATTTGGCTTAAGTTCATATATTTTTTTTTTGTTAGAAGAAATTAATATTTTTCCGTTAATGTTGGAAGAAACTTTTATTTGAAAAAAGCAGGTTTTTCTACCGATGCTAGCCGAGTAGAATGCATTTTCGAAAGCAGTTAGGATTTTTTTTATAAAACAACACATTTTTTCAATAAAGGATTACATACATATGTATTGTGATAAGTATTGTCATATCGTTACATTTACCTTTTATATATTTGAATTTTGACACGTCGTTAGGATGCATATTTTTTTGAAGATTTTTCCTATAATAAAACAGTTTAAAAGTAAAGCGTTGTAATAAATGAAACTACAAAGCGCATCTTTGGCTTGGAGTTTAAAACCCGTTTTTTTTTTATAAAACTACAGGTTTTATTTTTTATAGCTAAAATGATTCTTGGATATATAACATGACAACACCGACTATGATCCATGTTGTTTTTTGTGTCGCTTTCCTTCCTTTTTTTGGGTTTTCCACAGTCATACAATTTTTTTAAAAGTGTTTGTTGTAGCAATTTATTGATGATTAAAGGGTTTTTAATAATATCATTCATACCTGCATATAAAAATTTTAAATGTATGCAACAATGTGTGTGAGTACCATAAAAATTACTGCTTATACATATGTATAGAATAAGTTTCTTCTTCTTCTATTTGCTTTATGTATTTATTTACTTTAACTTTAATTGCAATTTGTCCTCCGGCTGCATAAGGTTGATATATTCGAAGTGAAAGCAGTTAAAGCTTGAAAATGTCTATGTCACCAAATTTTTTTGAAGATAATGAAATAAATATTGAAAATCCTTTACCCCAATCTAATCGGAAGCGATTATATACACTGAATGATAATGGGCAATCATGTTCAAAAAATGTTAAGTCAGATTTGGAACAAACAGATGGAGTCGCGTTATTTAATGTTACATTATCAGCTGAAGTCACAAAAAATACAGCGCATTTGTTGTTATTCACAAAATATTTTAAACTTATAGAAGAGGTTGGTTTACTAAAAAGCCTATTTATATACCAAAATTCGGTAAAAAATTTTTTTGTTTCAGATTAATTTTTCAGAAAACCACGCCAATAAAAAATTCTGAAGAAAAAAGGGAGAAAATATCAGCAAGTTGCCTAAATTGTGATAAAATACTAAGTGGAACACCTAATGTAACATCCAATTCTGTTCGTCATTTGCGCCAGCAACATTCGAAAAAAAATTTTCCAGTACGAAGAGCTGAAACAAGAAGCAAAATTTACGCCTACAAAACAACTCCTTTTTGACAAGCTTGTATTGGCATTTATTACAAAAAATATGCTACCAGTATCTTTAGTACAGTCGGAATCTTTTAAAAACCTTTTAAGTTTTGCAAACCCAAAACTCACTGTTATGGGCAGACCATCTATTATGAAGCTCATAGACAGTACATTTGAGTCACTAAAACCCAATTTTAAGGAAGTAATAAAAGGGGTAACTACTTCTGTTCAACAGCTGACATTTGGTCAACAAAACATAGAGTTTTTTTTTTTTATACAGTCAGTTTTTGAACGAAAGTCAGTTTCAGTAGCTTGCAAACGGTTTATGGGTGTTCATTCCATTGATGCAATTTTACATATTATTAGCCAAATCCACAAAGAATACGCCCTTAATAATAATAATAATTTGATCGCAACTACAACCGACAATTGAAGCAATTTTATAAAGGCATTCTTGGAATTCGGCATTGTGAACCAAGATAAGTTTTTAAACGAATATGAAGAAGAATTTAAGATAGAAACTGATATCACTTACTTGGCAAACAGAAGGCTAGAGGGCGTTTTACCAAATCATATCAGATGCGCGTCGCATACATTGAATCTCATTGCAACGACAGATTTCAACAATTTGTTATTACATACAAATAATTTAGTTCATGATAAGCATAAGGAAGTAAGTTGATTTCCTTAAAACACTTACTTTTTACTCTATTAAAACTTATTGTAGTATAGATAGTTCGCCTTTAGACCGTAACCTTATATTTTTGGCACTAAAACTCTTTTATAATAACGATTTTATCAATTTTGTTTATTAAGATTTTAAAGAAATGCAGCGCGTTATGGTCAAAAGTCAACAGACCAAAATCGTCGGAGGAAATCAAATCCATATTGGGTTCCCAGCTAACATGCCCTGTGGTAATGCGATGGAACTCGCTATACGGCTCCGTTAAAAATCTGCTTTCACACAGGCGAAAACTGTTTGATATATGCCAAAAACTAGGTTTTGAAAAATTTCAGGATAAAGACCTTGAATATTAGCGGAATATGGTGTGCTTTTGCAACCTATAGCAGAGGTCATAGACTTTCTTTAAAGGGAAAGAAGCATGATGTTCGGATATTTGCTGCCATCCTTGGCCACCATCATAACAAAATACACCAAAATACATATGCATACATAGGTGTTGGCAGGCAAAATCATAGAGAGCGTTAAAATACGTTTTTCGTCATACGTTAAGTTGGACACAATGGCGAGTCAGCAATTGTAGCTTCAGTTTTATGTCCAGCAGTAAAGTGTCTATGGTTGAAGGCAATAAACCCCAAATATATTACGGAAACTGAAGCTAAAGTTATAAAAAGAGCAAAGCGTGCTGTGGTTGCAATGGCTGGCCAAGTAAAGCAATATGTGACGACTGCTTCTAAAGTCAATGTTTCAAGCTTTTTCAAATTTTCTTTAGATGGTAATAATCTATTATTGCGCCCATGTTCTGACTCTCACGCGATTGTCAAATCACATGCGATTTGTAAATCGGAAAATTTTTTTTGCATGTTCTGTAGCTCACGCGTTTTCTTTGCGTTTTGTTATTTTTCGATGCTGTATTCGAAAATAAAAACATGTTTCTTTTAAAAATGCAAAACGAAAAACCAAGGAATATATAACAAGTTGTACCTATTTCTGTAAGAAGTTTTTTATTATCTTGTTTTCTAATAAAGTAAATACATAGAATAAAGTAAACAATTGAAAAAAGAAGATGTGCATAACGAAGTTTTTTGAAATTGAATTTTTATTGAGACTGTTTACAAAAAATAAAACAAATTGTGAAAATTATAACAAAACCCCCATATATTAAAATTGTGCATAGTTTAATTGGCTGTTTTTAACCTAGTTTGGGCAAAAAACATCGGTTCACCTCGACTACCTCTTGCAATTTGAAGTCGCGATTGTGAACTTCAGAACACCTGTCATTCGATTTCAAATCGCATTGCAAATATTTTGCGAAATGTGATTGTCAGAACATTGGCGTTTATTTTGAATTTATTTGTACTTTGTTATTTTTTAGAAACTTCTGAAAAGCAAATATGTGACAGAATCGCCAGTTGAAGCGGAATTCTTAGCCTTTTTGGCGGATGCTTCAAAGCCATTAAGTATGCTCAATAAATACCCGCTTATCAAAAATGTTTTTCTCAAGTATAATACTCCATTGCCCTCGTCTGCTGCCGTAGAAAGATTGTTTTCTTATGCAACAATGCTTAATGTACCTAAGCGCGGTTGTCTATCAGACGAAAACTTCTGTTGCTGAAAGTCAATATTGGCTTATCTAACAAACAATTTTAGTACTTTTTAATATTAAGCTTTGTTTTTTACTAAACATCAACTAATTTACAAAAAAATATAAAACGAAAAATTAATTTTTCTGGAAATATATTGGGTTTTTTGATGTAATAATTTATCTTTGATGGGCATAACGATACATATACCAAGCGTTTGATTTATTTGCTTAAAAACAAGAACAGTAGTACATTTTTGTTTTCTCTGCGACGCAAAAAAGACATGGATCATACTCGGTGTTAACATATTACATATATTTCCAAGAATCCTTTTAGCTATGAAAAATATGTGTTTTTCTGATCAAAAAAACTAGTTTTAACATAATGTTTGAAAAACTCAAAGCTGAACATGCGATTTGTGGTTCCATTTATTACAACGCTTTGCCTTTAATTTGCTTAAATATAAAAAAAAAACCAACAAAAAAATAGAAATCTTATTAACATGTCAAAAATCAAATAAATAAAAGGTACATGTTACGATATGACAACACTTATCATAATACATACATATGTAAGTATGTTATCCTTTATTTCAAAATTAAAATCTTTTTCACTTATTATTTTTCCTTCCCTCCTGCTAAAACAGCTCTACATTTCTATAGTTTGTTACTATTATGCGAAAAGCAATAAAAAAGTGTAACAACAACTTGCGTACTGCGCTGCTTACAAAATATACTTTTTATTTAGTTTTTAGGAATGGTTATTACTTTCTTACTATTTCTTTGCTCCTGTCCTAGTGCCAGTCGCTTCTTTATTCTATGATAATTTTACAACTTGACTTGATATAATTTCTCCCAATTTAAAAAAAGAATTAAAAAATGAATTGCAACTTTTTTCCTTGAATTCATAAAAGAAAGATTCAAAATTTAACACAATTTATATTTTGGCAAAAAGAATCATTCAAATATGTTTAATTCTTTTTGAATGATTCACATTTTATTTTATTTCACATGTTTACCAAATGAATCATTGATTTTTTTGTGTAACTCTTTTGAATTAAAAGGCAGAAATGAATCAATCTTTACTGCTCTGATACATACCCTTCAAACAATTTCTAATCAAAACGATACTTATTCAATACAAAAAAAAGTTTAACCTAATCGAATATGATATTATTTTCTTATCTAATAAGTGTCCCCGTTCGGGGAAAAACGTTCTACTACACTTATACTTACTATATGACGGAATTTTTTTATTTATGTTATCATTTATTTATTTTCTTTATTTATGTTTCTTGAGATGCCCCTGAAACTCAGGTGTTTTTGAAATTTCGGCCAATTTGCCTTTTTGGTGTTAAATCGTGTTCTGTTTTTTGCTATGGTTTAGTTTCTAGAGTTGACTAGGCTTATCTCAATGTAAATTAGGAAGTGATAGCTACCGTTAAGCTGGATGTCAATTTTCTAAGTTGCTAGTGCCACAATATCAGCTCAAATTAGCGAAAGATCAACGTGAGTGAATGTTGAACGGATAGAAAGATGGGTTACTGAGCTATATTGCAGTAATATCCTGCTAAAGAGAGTTAACAGTTTTTTGATAACTTTCTTCCTGTGAGGGGTAGAAGGTGATCCTCAAAAATGAAACAATGTTAAGCTAAAATCCAATGTGTACATTGGCTGCCACTAGAAAGTTATTTAAGGTGGTAAAGTTATGTTTAAGTTTGTGTTTAATAAATAGTGCGGTTCCACCACTGCTACTACAAATCGGCCAGCCTAAGTGACGCTACTAACTCGTCTTCGAGTTTCAGTCCACTTTGTTGAACTTTCAGGGGGACTAGTATCATTTTGCTAACGTACTCCTGTACACTTCTCACGTGGAAGTCACATACAGATGCGAAGGCGGCGATCCAGGTTAATGCCAAAATATTTCGTCTCAAATCGTTTAAGGCACCGTATGGTTGTTAATAAGGATTGGGGGGCTGAAAGTAAAAGTAACGTGGGTGCATTTCTGTTTATTTATTTTAATACTCCATAACTTTGCCCATATCTCTACTTGAGGGTCCCTGGGATACTTCCTTGAGATACGCCTGCCCCTATTGGTTGAGGTCAGCTTAAGCGGCTTCCTGCTTTTATCATTATTTGTCGGCCGGTTATGTACTTTTTAAATAGGTTAGAGAGATTTACTGGTAAGTTTACTTTAAGTTTGTTTAACAGGCCTTCATGCTAAACTTTATCAAAAGCTTGATAGACATTAAGAAAACGCGCGAAGCAGTACTTATTTTCTTAAAAGGCTTTTTTTAACCTATAGCAATCTGTGGGTTTGTTCGATGGTACTATGTTGACTCCGAAAGCCAAATTGGTGATTTGAAATGCAGTTATTGTCGCTCAAGATCGGGATTAACTTATTTTAAAGCAATTTCTCGAACACTTTGGGCACATTTGGTAACATATGTACTTATGGGCCTGTAAGACTCCATCTTCTAAAGGTACGTTTAGACTACGCTAATATTTGCCCAAACACAACAAATAATGGTTTGGGCTAATAGTATGGTTTGTGACTAATATTTGGGCATGCGTTTAGATTGCACCAATATTTGTTTGAATTTTATTTGCACAAATAACAGAAGGTTTGGTGTCAGACATGTTTGGTACAAATATTTGTATACCCCTTTACACTGCACAAATAATTTTATTTGTCCGGTGTGTATGACAAACATCTGTCAAATAATGTTGTTGTTATGTTTATGAAATCCATCTGCCAAATAGTATCAAATTGTGTTTGTAAAGCAACGTGAAAAGATGAGGCGCCATTTACCCACAACCAAACTCCCCCATTTTTTGCCATATGTATTTTTTTCCAAATCCTACAAATTAAAAGCCGGGAGCACTTCAAAATCTCGTTGCATAAATTTTCATATATCACTATGCCATAGCTAATGTATATACACACCCTACAAAATAATGGACTTTCAACAAATTTGACGCAAGATAGCTGTTTTAAGAGCAGTTAATATAGTATAAAATAACTAATAATATACAAATATTATATATAATTGAAAAGGTAAACAGATGGAGATTTGCTTACATATAATATTTTTTACCTTTAGAAAAAAAATAAGGGGTCAGATTAAAAAAATTCCAAAATATTATATTTAGTTTTTTTTTTGAAAATTTTTTATATTTGAAAGTTTATAAAATATTGTTGATTTATGATAACGTAATGGATTTTAAAACTTTATTATAATATTATGTTATTTATTATTTAAATAAAAAACAAAAAGAGTTAAGTAACTTTAAAGTTATTTTCTGAACTATTATATTACACGCATCTTAAAACTTGCCTATATTAATAACATTTACCCTCGTGACCCCATTTTTGAGCGGGCGGTGAAAAACTTAATTAAAACTGAAAACTCAAAAGATAAGTTATTTTAATTTCGGGCCAATTTTTCAAAAACTGGCTTGCGTTTTTTTTTCTCGGCCAATAAATTTGAAATTTCGTTGAAAAATTCCATATTTTCGACCAATGCCTGGCGTAGGGTGCACGTCTAAATCCTTTCAAAAATATACTACTAATATATTTTGAAGCCTGCTTTTTCCAAAAACGTTAAAAAAGAAATAATTATTTTTACAAATATTTGCAAAAAAAGTTAATCAATTGTGCTAAATTTTTGTCAAAATTATGCCATTTTTGAAATCACCTTGAAAATTTTGACTTTGAATATTTTTCACGGCTAGACGAATAAAGATAATTAAATAAATTTTTTTGTGCAGGCTTAACAAACTTTTTAGAAATACAAAAATATTTTTAAAAATATTTTTAGCATAACTACAATTGCAGACATTTGCAACAAACCAAATAAAGTCTAGGTCAAAAACAACAATTTTAAATTTCAAACCCAAATATCTTTTAAACTGTAACAGGTAATAAGAAAGAGTGAATATGTTTTCTTTTCAGATTTTAATTTTCCTCAAATAAATCCAAAAATCATTGAAATCGGTTGATATTTACAAAAGTTATAAGCATAGAAATGTTTTGTAAGCCCGAGGAGGTCAACTTTGGCACCCTGTAGCTCAATGTATGTATATACAGGGTAGTCCAAAATTTTATTTTCTAAGACCTTGGGTCCTCCTCTACGACTCCTTCATACATTATTTTATAATTGGACAAATGGTTTCGAAGATACAGATTTATTACCATTTTTTTGCGTTTGGCCTCACTTTACCACGTTTCTACAATTATTTGTCGCTATTTGTTCCGCCAAAAATATTGTAAGAACAAACAAAATATCGAGGCAAATATTTGTAACGACGTGCTGACAAAGTGTTTACACTATGCAAAGCTTTGTTCACAAACAAAGAATTTTTTAGCCAACAAACAGTCGAAAAATATTTGGTGGCTAACAAATTCGAGTGTTTACACTAGGACAAACAAAATTTTTATGATTTTGCACAAATATTTGCACAGTCTAAACGCACCTTAAAACAACGTGAAAAGTTAAAATGTTTAGTGACAGTGATATTGAAGATTTATTATTAATAACTGCTGGAGCTATAGCAGTTTCAGAAACCCAGTAAAAAGAAAAAAAAGAAGATCCAGAAGAATGTGGGTTCGAGCTTGGGTGCAGCGTCGTAAAATGGAAGGATGTTGCCAAAAACTTCTGAAGGAACTACGTTTTGAAGAACCTTCGCTGCATAAAAACTTCATGCGCATGGGTTCAAATGACTTCGATTACTTGGTAACTTGATTACAATATTCAGCATATTAACATTAAGTATAAGTTAATGTTTTTCAAAAAAAGCTGTATCTAGTGGCACCGATTATAACAAAGAAAATCACATATTTGAGGGAACCAATATCTGCGTCTGAAAGGTTGGCTCTGACTTTGCGATACTTGGCCACTGGCGAAAGTTTCTCGTCGCTGCAATATGTTTTTAGATTTCCACCATTCACGATATCAGGAATTGTGCTAGAAGTGTGCGATGCTATTTACAATGTTTTAAAAGCAGATTTTATGAAAGTAACAGTATTTTTAGTTGCAATGTTTCAATTACGTTTTCTTTAATTTAAAGGTTCCATCGAAGAGGAGTGGAAAAGCGTTGCAGATGAGTTTCTGGAAAAATGGAATTTTCCAAACTGCCTTGGCGCCGTTGATGGCAAGCACGCTGTGATGGTGGCTCCTAAGAATTCAGGAAGCGTATTTTATAATTATAAAGGTGGTGCAAAATTTACTTACTAATCTGTCAAACGTATTGACCAGTATTGCAATTTCAATTTATTTCATTTTTTATATGTTAAGCACTGTCAAAAATAACTGTTGGCAACCCACCCACAGTGGGGCCAAACGCGAAAAAATGGTAATAAATCTGTATCTTCGAAACTATTTGTCCAATTATAAAATAATGTATAAGGCAGTCGTAGAGGAGAACCCGTTGAGCTACAGGGAGCCAAAGTTGGCCTCCTCGGGCTTACAAAACATTTCCATGCTTATAACTTTTGCAAATATCAACCGATTTCAATGATTTTTGGATTTATTTGAGGAAAATTAAAATCTGAAAAGAACACGTACTCACTCTTTCTTATTACCTGCTACAGTTTAAAAGATATTTGGGTTTGAAATTTAAAATTGTTGTTTTTGACCTAGACTTTATTTGGTTTGTTGCAAATGTCTGCAATTGTAGTTATGCTAAAAATATTTTTAAAAATATTTTTGTATATCTTAAACGTTTGTTAAGCCTGCACAAAAAAATTTATTTAATTATCTTTATTCGTCTAGCCGTGAAAAATATTCAAAGTCAAAATATTTAAGGTGATTCCAAAAATGGCATAATTTTGACAAAAATTGAGCACAATTGATTAACTTTTTTTGCAAATATTTGTAAAAATACTTATTTCTTTTTTAACGTTTTGGAAAAAGCAGGCTTCAAAATATATTAGTAGTATATTTTTGAAAGGATTTAGACGTGCACCCTACGCCAGGCATTGGTCGAAAATATGGAATTTTTCAACGAAATTTCAAATTTATTGGCCGAAAAAAAAACGCAAGCCAGTTTTTGAAAAATTGGCCCGAAATTAAAATAACTTATCTTTTGAGTTTTCAGTTTTAATTAAGTTATTCACCGCCCGCTCAAAAATGGGGTCACGAGGGTAAATGTTATTAATAAAGGCAAGTTTTAAGATGCGTGTAATATAATAGCTCAGAAAATAACTTTAAAGTTACTTAACTCTTTTTGTTCTTTATTTAAATAATATATAACATAATATTATAATAAAGTTTTAAAATCCATTACGTTATCATAAATCAACAATATTTTATAAACTTTCAAATATAAACAATTTTCACAAAAAAAAACTAAATATAATATTTTGGAATTTTTTTAATCTGACCCCTTATTTTTTTTCTAAAGGTAAAAAATATGATATGTAAGCAAATCTCCATCTGTTTACCTTTTCAATTATATATAATATTTGTATTTTATTAGTTATTTAATACTATATTAACTGCCCTTAAAACAGCTATCTTGCGTCAAATTTGTTGAAAGTCCATTATTTTGTAGGGTGTGTATATCATTAGCTATGGCATAGTGATATATGAAAATTTTGCAACGAGATTTTGAAGTGCTTCCGGCTTTTAATTTTTAAGACTTGGAAAAAAATACGTATGGCAAAAAATGGGGGAGTTTGGTTGTGGGTAAATGGCGCCTCATCGAGGTCAAAGTTCATCGTAAAAGCAAAAAAAATCATAAAAGGTCCAATAACTGCCGCGGAGTTGCTTCTAGAGTAGTAGAATGTAAGATTGACCCCCATTAAAATTTCCTCCCCAACATTTTTGTTGAACATACTTACACCCTATCTTCACTCCTTAGGGGGCTTGCCCTACAAAGGGTTAGTTTTTTTATAAATGTTACCCCAACCGTCCTAACAAGTTTTGGAGCGCCTCTTGAGTATTCAAAGGTACGACAAACCCCCATTAATATTTCCCCTTCGATATTATTGTAGAACATACTAACCTCCTATCTCTGCTCCTTAGGGTACTTCCCCTTTAAAAAAAGATATAGAAATTTGCCTTCTTCTTCTTTTTTTTTTTAAAGTATCCACTTCATTGCAAAAATAAATTAATCAATTTTTCACGGCTAGACCAATAAAGATAATTAAATAAATGTTTTTGTGCAGGCTTAACAAACTTTTTAGAAATACAAAAATATTTTTAAAAATATTTTTAGCATAACTACAATTGCAGACATTTGCAACAAACCAAATAAAGTCTAGGTCAAAAACAACAATTTTAAATTTCAAACCCAAATATCTTTTAAACTGTAACAGGTAATAAGAAAGAGTGAGTATGTTTTCTTTTTAGATTTTAATTTTCATTAAATAAATCCAAAAATCATTGAAATCGGTTGATATTTACAAAAGTTATAAGCATAGAAATGTTTTGTAAGCCCGAGGAGGTCAACTTTGGCACCCTGTAGCTCAATGTATGTATATACAGGGTAGTCCAAAATTTTATTTTCTAAAACCTTGGGTCTTCCTCTACGACTGCTTCATACATTATTTTATAATTGGACAAATAGTTTCGAAGATACAGATTTATTACCATTTTTTTTGCGTTTGGCCTCACTTTACCACGTTTCTACAATTATTTGTCGCTATTTGTTCCGCCAAAAATATTGTGAGAACAAACAAAATATCGAGGCAAATATTTGTAACGACGTGCTGACAAAGTGTTTACACTATACAAAGCTTTCTTCACAAACAAAGAATTTTTTAGCCAACAAACAGTCGAAAAATATTTGGTGGCTAACAAATTCGAGTGTTTACACTAGGACAAACAAAATTTTTATTATTTTGCACAAATATTAGCACAGTCTAAACGCACCTTAAGGATCTTTTCCAGGCTTAGGGATCAATTACTAATGCAACTTTTCATACTGGCGGAAAATGTTTAAGCCGTAATATGGTGTTAAAAAGAATTATTTTTTTACTGTGCAAAGCTGCTTTAAAAGCATTTTGTTGCTTATTTTGTCAAGGCAAGGTGCTTTTTTTGGCGTTTTTTAGCCTCTACAGTATCTAAAAGTTGGAAACGCATTCCCAAAGGACACTGACTCATGTCAGTGCATATAATAGAAATAAAGACATTTCTTGCGAGCAAATAACATATTTAATCGTCATTTCTTTTCAAAGATCCTTTTATATTACGAAGTGGCGGCTTTGTGATAACGGGTCTTTCTAGACATTTATCTGATAGTGAATAATTTGTCTAAGGAGTCAAGGGTAGACCTTTTAGGTGTTCCTTAAAAGATGTTATTCTGTATACCTCCAGCAATTTTTTCAATTGGTTTGTACATTCTTTCAGTTTAGTTTTAAGTTGGGGTGATCTATGCTTTTGCCGTTCTCTTCGGGCTTTTACTTTTTAAGATAAAAGCTTTTCCAAATCGGCAGAAAAAATTCTGTTGTAGAAGAAGCAAGTTCAACGGCTTTCTTAATGTTCTCATTAAGGCTGTTCAGACATTCATCGATGTCTTCGGGAGTTTTTATCGGTTGGTTTTTCAAACATTGGGTGCTGGTAAATTGTTTTTATTTTAACTAATTCATTCTTTAAGACAGAAAATATCACTGATGGCGATGTGGTGAGGACTGCCAATAGTGATTATTGTAGGTGGGTGGTCTAAAGATAAACCCTACGAGGTTAGAACTTAAAAAACTTCCGGAAATGTTCTTTTGTTACGCCGAAATCGAAAACACTAAAATTTTATTGAGATCAGTTGGCCAATAGGTTGGTTGTCCAGTGGAAATAACGTTAAGACTAATTTTAGACACAGAATCATCCAAACGGATACCTCTAGGGATAATTAGGCGGGAGCCCCAGTTATTGTGCTTAGCGTTACAGTCCCTAGCAGCTTTTAAGCGGGGACCTAAAGATTTGTAAAAATCCTTCGCTATGAAGAATCTGGGTGGGCAGTAAACCGGCAAAATTACTAGGTTATGGAAAAATTCTTCAACGCAGACCTTTGCTGCTTCCATATAACACTCTGAGAGACAACTCATCCATTGGTGTTTAATCTAGATTAAATTAATAGAGCCGAGCCACCACATGTACTATCACTCAGATCCTTTGAAACTTAAAAAGTATAGCCACTTATTTTAAAAGAGCTTTCAGATGTCACATAAATCTTGGAAATCATCATAACATAAATTTTTTGGTGTATTTAAAAATTAAAAATGCCGTTGGCGTTTCAGAAACAAATCCTGAGACAGTTTATGGCCTTTAAAATAATACCTAACCTAAACTGCATCATTTGTGGCATCATCTGCGTAAATTGCCTAATTATATTTTCAGTTACGCTTTCCAGGCGGCTAAAAATGGACCATGTTGATTTATTTGTTGTGTTGTTGGCTGGTAAGGCTTACTTGCGTTGAGCTACTTAGCCTTTAATGTACTAGCATAAGAAACTTGACTTGTAGTTGGTTGTGCTAATGGGGTTGTTAACCGTCCTCTTTTTTTCCGGACACTGTCCTCTTTTTTGGGCATCCGTCCTCGAAAAAAATCGGCGTCCGGAAAAGTGCTACATTTTTTAACAAATTCTAATTTAGTTTTTTCGCAAAATGCGACGGCTAATAATAAAATTAATGGTATTGAAGTATTTGGAAACAATCCTTTTTTTTAATTTTTTTGAAAAGAACGTATCTTTTATTGTTAAAAAAAGTTGTCAACCTCGAAAAAATTGTGTTTTAACTTTTCATCATGTTTTTTTTTCTTAACTACTTGAAGTGCCCTGTGTTTAGAATTCTTATCTTACATATGTACATATTTACTTCAAGTAGTTTGCTACTGAAATACTTTGAAAATACATTTTTGCCGTTAAAGCATTTTTTTTTTTTTGCAAAAGTTTATTGTGAATTAAGCCTACAACGAACCCTATAAATAAATATAAAACTGTTTAAAACAATTTTTTTTTGATGTCCGGAAAAGTCCGGGTTTTTTGCGCTGGCTGTCCCCTTTTTTTTTTTTTGTAATTTGGAGATAACAATTCTAGGCATAGTTGTAGTTGGTATATTCAATGGCTGGGGACGGGCAGAAACTATTTTCGGCTTATATGAACCCCTTACTTAATCAAAAACAGGGTAACCTTTATAGTTGGCAGTGTGGTTTGCATCGCAATTGCTGGATTTCATCAACTTAGGATCATCTTTTTTTTAATGACTTAACAAATTTATGGCTCGTCAAGAATATTCTTATTATTTTTTTTTTTTTTTTTTTGTTTATTACTGCATTAATATATGTACATTTTTATAGAAAATCTTTATTAAACAAAAAAGAAATAAAATAGATTTTTTTATTAGAAATAATGTTAATATTTTTTTTAAGTGAAAAGATTTTCTGACCAAATGCATATTGTAATATTTTGATCACAATCCATTTTAACAAATGAATGGATCAAATGCGTAAAGTATACGGTCAATATTTATCGTCAGAAAACGCCGCAAAAAAACAACCAACCCTGTTAGCAACGAAAATTGATTATTTTGCGATATGGATCGTAATCCATCAATATTTTATGCTAAACGTTCAATAACTACCATTATACAGAAATATTGTCAATACATGTACTCACATTAAACATTCAGCACTGCCCTATAATAAAAATAGATTCACATTTATGTATTTATTTTGATCTATTTTCAGGAAAATGGTGGGGAAATCGTAATAAACAACCAATTTTAGCATTACATGGATGGCAAGATAACTGTGGAAGCTTTGATAGGCTGTGCCCATTAATGCCACCCGAGTTACCTGTAATGTGTATTGACCTACCTGGCCACGGAAAGTCTTCACATTATCCACAAGGAATGCAGTATTTCTTATTTTGGGATGGTATATGTCTAATTCGGAGAATTATCCGCAAATTTGGTTGGAAACATGTGACTTTAATGGGGCATTCCTTGGGTGGAGCTTTGACTTTTATGTATGCCGCTTGCTTCCCTGAAGAGGTAGATAAATTGATAAATATAGACATCGCTGGGCCCACCGTGCGTAGTATTGAACGGCAAGCTAGCACTACAGGCTGGGCGTTAGACAAATTCCTAGATTATGAAACATTACCCGAAACTAAAGTACCTTGCTACACGTATAATGAAATGGTGAAATTGGTATTAGATGCTTACGAGGGTTCTGTTGATGAGTATTCAGTAAAGGTATTGCTAGAGCGTGGAATGAACACTGCTCCGCTGAACCTACACAAAAATGGTTATCATTTTTCCAGGGACTTACGATTAAAGGTTTCCTTACTTGGCATGTTTACAGTTGAGCAAGTATTAGCATATGCTAAACGTATTAATTGTAAAGTGCTTAACATTCGTGGTGTTCCTGGCATGAAGTTCGAGAACCCTCATGTTTATGAAAAAGTTATTGAAACTCTAAAAGATAATGCAAAACTTGTGATATATAAAGAAGTACCTGGCACACATCATTTGCATCTTTGTACACCTGAACGTGTTGCTCCAATAGTTAATGATTTTTTAATAAACACATAACCAAAAAAAAGCAACACAAAAATTTCAAATCAGTTGCTAAGAGCGCAAATGTTAGGCTTAATTTAGTTAAGTTTTTAATAATTAATAATTTAATGATTTATTACAATAAAAGAAATTTATTAAGATTTTGGAAACTTTAAAATTCAAATATTTTAGAATGGTTTACAAAGATTAAATTAAAATATAAATAAATTAAGATATTTGTTTTAGGGTTATAAACTTAAAATAAAAGTTAGCTGGGCTAACAAAAAAAAAACATGTTTTACCTTTTAGTTTTTTAAATGCCCCTACATACTTACGTACATAAGTATGTTCTTATGTGTGTTTTAGATACTGACAACGGATATCACTTCGGATACTCTTAAAATATTCACTCTGATTCTGCATTTCGATTCGAATCGAAATTTTCTCCGTCGGCCTTCTTCACAAATAACTTTTTCTTAGTATATTTTGGATTTTTCGTCTTTTTGTACTAAAATCTTGTTCTTGGAAAAATAAATTTTTTACTTATATTTTGGTATATGCGTATTTGCATGCGGAATCGTAATCGAAACGCATAATAACCCCCATTATTGATAAACACGCATACAGCTAAAACAAACAATACACTATCCATAATATATTCGTTTCACGTTCGGCTTGTGTATACAAAATCAAAGTGTTTTCGCAAAAATACTCTATGTATATTTTACAAAGTTCAATTAATTGGAACTAAGGGCATATTTATATACTATGTACATATAATCAAGTACACCCCTCAACAAAGCTGATAAAAATATACTAATTTTTATAATCGAAAGCTTCAAATATTAATTTTTCATGCGTTTTGATATATGTAAGTATTAGCAATGCAAAATTTAGAAAATCAAGTGGTTTCAAATAGCAATTGTGGGACTGAGACTCAGTTTATCCTTTATTTGTTAGGACGTCAGTAACAATTGAAAATATCCTCCCAGCATCTGCAGTGGCATGTGTTAAACTCAACAAAATTTTTGGACAATTAAGACCGGCAAGGGAATACTTAACGCAACGCATAACAACAAAAAATATTGTATGAAAAAAACTAAAATTTAAAAAACTTCCATACATTTTGTTTTAGGGCGTTGCGTTTTAGGAAATAAGGGGGTTAATTATGATAAAAATTCGTGACCTTTTATATATATAAAACCAAAATGGTTCCAAATCTATTTTTGAAAGAGAATTTATTTCTTCTGAAAAATTATATTCTAGGGTTAGCCGTTCTTGAGTTAGAAGGTTAGCATCAATATTAAGCTTTTCACATAAAATTTTAAAGTTGTAAATTTTTTTATTACCAGTACCAAGGGCTCATTTTGGATATAACAATATTATTTCTTTAAAAGTTTAGAATTTTTCAAAGGCAACCTCTTCTGTATATCTTCTAGTAAGGTAATGTAAAATTTTAAGCAATTAGACTTAATCTGGTTTGAATTTGATTTTGGGAAGATATTTAGCAACTATTCATATATCTTTGAAATATTATATACTTGTTACATCGCAACTAACATCATATATGGCCCATGGGCTCGATTATATAATGTAATAAATAAAAAAAAAATGTTAAAACATATTAAGCTTGATTCATTTTTCAGTTCGCCTAATATTTAATTTGATTGCTTTAGCTTATCTTGTGATGCTTCATTTTTAAAATTAGTTTTATTATATTTTAATTTAAATGCAAAGGATAAATTCCCTACATTCCGTCTTTTCCCTACAGTCTGATTTTTGGAGAAAAATCCCCTTCAAGTAGGAAAATTTCCCTACATCTGGCATCACCGATTTACAAAAAAGGAATTGACTCGTTAGCATAATACAACTAATCAGGTAATCTCATCCCTGCAATAATTACAAATTATTACCAAAGTGTCAAACAGCAGCTCATAGAAAAAAAAACCATGAGTAATAATTTTTGTTGTTTTATTTTCACATTTTCGGAAAGTATGACAGCTATCGACATCAAATGTTCGACAAAAAGTAATTGGACAACAAAACCTACGCTTTGAAGAAAAAATTTTTTGGGTGGTTGGGGAAGAAGGGGTAGTTCCCATACAAATTAACAATTTTTATAAAATTTTCGATACGCTATATCTCGGAAACTATAATGGCTATCGACTACTAGTGGACTACGAAAAGTGATTGGATGATAAGACCTACACTTAGGAAAAAAGTTTTTTGGGTAAGGCAGGGGAAGAGGTAGCTCCAATACAAATTGACGATTTTTATAAAATTTTCGATACGCTATATCTCGGAAACTATAACAGAAATCGTCTTCAAATGTTCTGCAAAAAGTAATGGGACAAAGAGGTCTACACTTTGAAGAACAAATTTTTTGGTGGGGCCATGAAAAGGGGTAGCTCTTATACAATTAACAATTTTTATGAAATTTTCGATTCGCTACATCTGGGAAACTATAAAAGCTATCGACTTCGAATATAATACACAATATATTATATTATATCAAATATAAAATATTATATCAAATAATTCATACATTTTAGAAAAAAAAAGTTGGAGAGGAGCAGGGGGACCAAAACATCCCATAAAAATTAAAAACTTTTATTAACCTTTTAATATGAATAATGTCTAAAACTTTTAAAACTCTCGACCTCAAACCTTCTTCATCTATTTTTATTATTCATACGAAGTTAAAATTTGGTAGTTTTCTATGGACTTTAAAACTCGCACAAGGTTGAAGGGTATAAAAAAAAGCAAATTTATTTTAAATATACCAAAAACAAATTAATTTTCAGTTTTTTCGGAAAAAATTTAATAAAGAAAGTTTCATATTGTCGATTTTTTTCGGCGATTTTCTTGGCGACTTTTTCATTTTTGATACTCAAAAAAATATGTATTCGTTTGCGCTTTTTGGCGATTTTTCATAAAATTTTGGCGATGTAACCTACAAAAAAATGACAGCCCTGTTTAAACCTCTGAAATATCATCACTGATTGTTTGACAATTTCGAAAAACCGGCCTGGTTGCGTCTAATTTCGCTTTATAATAAATTTTCTCGTGTAATTAACAAAAAATAATATTTTAATACTAAAGGTATAAAAATAAAGTAGAAAAGCCTGTTCGGAAATATTTTGTTTAGTTTCTTTAACATAGTAAAAAAGAATTGGAAAAATAAAACATATTTTTTGCTCAGCTGGAAAGTAGTGTGGCAGAATGCTTAGTAAAAGAATTTGTGTGCATGTATGTGAAAGATAAAAAAAGAAATTGTTCATATTAATATTCCAATACAGCAGAAAAATAAAAATAGAGTTTTTCGGAAAGTTTTCATGAGTGCCTTTCTGCAGTCACTTTGATTAAATCGTGTTTCCAAGACGTCGACGTCCTCTGTTTGTGTTTTCTTTAAGTAAAAAGTGCTGTTGACTTTAAACGTCTCCGTACATTAACATTTTTTTAGTTGCCGTAGTACAGTTGCCGTTTGTGAGCATTTTAAATTCTCTCTTGTGGAGGTTATTTTTTGTTCTTTGTAACTATCTCAACATTTATTTTTAATTAAAATATTTGTTTTTCCTATTCTAAGTGCGTGCCACCAACTAGACCGGTTTATGTATTGAAAACATATTGCTTAAAAGAGTGTTTACTCTTTGACCGCTACTCCTACATTTGCTTTTCTACTTTTATGTTTTTACCTTAAAGTAGCAACCATAGTGTTTTTATTTTATAGCGTACGTTAACTTTTGTGTTTAGTCAGCCCTTGTGGAATTTAATCAGCTCGCGGTTGTTGAGATTTGTGTGAAAAACAGAAAAGAATCAACTTGTCAAGTGCCTAAACAAATATTTAAAGTTAAAAAATAAAAGTTGTGAAATGGCAACAAAGTCAAAACGCGCGGGTGCTGCCACGCCCCAACCCCAACCTGGTGGTACTAGTACACCCTTGCTGGCAGGTGGCAATCGTCCTGCTAGTCCTTTGAGCCCAACCCGGCACTCTCGTTTACAAGAAAAGGCTGAACTGCAAAACTTAAACGATCGTTTGGCCGCCTACATTGATCGTGTCCGCAATTTGGAAACTGAAAATGCCCGCCTATCTATTGAAGTGCAGACAACTCGCGATACCGTAACACGCGAGGCTACAAATATTAAATCCATGTATGAAAATGAACTGGGTGATGCTCGACGTTTGCTAGATGATACAGCACGTGAAAAAGCAAAATTAGAAATCGACATTAAAAGGCTCTGGGAAGAAAATGAGGAGTTAAAGGCCAAATTAGATAAGAAAACTAAAGAGTGCTCAGTTGCTGAAGGTGAGTTATGCATATATGTTTGTTGTGTGTATTTATATATAGTTGTACACACATGTTTACATACAAAAATACATATGTATTTACATATTTTTGAAAGCACATACATACATAAATACTTTTATTTTCTTTTCGCTTTTATTATAGTAAATGCCGCGCTGTTATTTTTTTATATGTAAATGATTTTCTTCCAGTGTTGCCATATTAGTACATTTACACATTCTTCATACGTGAAACTAAAAAATTTTAAAATTTACCAACACAGCTTCGAAGCTATGTAGGGTAATAAAAAATTTACAGAAAAATGGGAAGATAATTTAAAATGGAAAAAGTCTTGGAAACTCATACTTTTTAAGTAATCGACTTCGGAAGTTTTCATACATATATGTATAGGTATAAGGGATTTTCAACTATATTTCTGAAGGCTTGTGATTAGTACTGATAACGAATAAATAAATCTTTTTAAATGAGTTAATACATTTTAACTTTTTGGGTGCCATAATAAAATTATTAGTAAATTTTTTAAACAAAAAAACCCCCCAAGTGGTAAAACGTATGGTGGCAACCAAAATGCAAATGCATTAAAAATTAAGTTAAATAACAAAAACCCGGATGCAAGGGTTATCTGCTTTATGGTACATTTAACAAATACCGGCTTCGCTAACGAAAGCTTCTGCATAGCCGGCCTTCGGCCGAGTGCAAGTACTATCTCCTTTATAGTAAAAAAAAAAACACGGGCTTCCCTAACAAAAGTATCTGCATATTGACTTCAGTTCAATTATTTTTATTTAAACCAGAAATTTTACATTTAGGTAGGTAGGTATACAAAAAATTTTAATGATCTACTTACATATGTATAACTCGAAATCTATGCGGCTCAGAATCTTTTTTTAACATTATACGTAGTGTCTTCATATTTTTTATTAGTTGTGTTCAATAACTTCCCAGTAGTTACTAGCAATGAGAGAGTAAAAAGAAATATTTTCAAAATTGCTCTCAAAAATATTTAAAGTAAATGAACACTTTTACAGTCAAAACTTGCAAGCAAATGTATTTTGTAAACTTATAAAAACTTAAAACTTAAATTTTTTTTTCAAAGCATAATAGGTGTGTTCGTTGTTAGTAATTACTAGAAAGTTAATAGTTGTGTTCAATAACTTTCCAGTAATTCCTAGCAACGAGAAAGTAAAACAAAATATTTTCAAAATTGCTCTCAAAAATATTTAAAAGTAAATGAACACTTTTACAGTCAAAACTTGCAGGCAAATGTATTTTGTTATTGTAAACTTATAAAAATTTAAAACTCAATTTTTTTTAAAGCATAATGACAGCAAGACTGTTTGAATAATTTCTGCTAGTAAAATTTTTACTAGTAGAAATTAGGTGTGTTCATTTACAGAAAATTATCACTTATTTTCGATAATTATTACTAGTAAGTGTTCACGTACACAAAAAATTAGCAGCTAGAGAGCCAAAAAAGAGCGTAATATGTTTAGAAACAAAAATGTTTCTGATAATTTCTGCTAGTAAAAATTTTATTATCAGAAATTATTCAAACAGTCTTTCTGTCATTATGCTATGAAAAAAATTTAAGTTTTAAATTTTTATAAGTTTATAATAACAAAATACATTTGCTTGCAAGTTTTGACTGTAAAAGTGTTCATTTACTTTTAAATAATTTTGAAAGCAATTTTGAAAATATGTATTTCTTTTTACTCTCTCGTTGCTAGTAATTACTGGAAAGTTATTGAACACAACTATTGTCAGAAACATTTTTGTTTCTAAACATATAACGCTCTTTTTTGGCTCTCTAGCTGCTAATTTTTTGTATACGTGAACACTTACTAGTAATAATTATCGAAAATTATTAATAATTTTCTGTAAATGAACACACCTATTATGCTTTGAAAAATTGGTGTGTTGGTAAACTAGACTTAAGCTAAAATTTTTTAAAACATCATCCTACGCGGAATGCAGTTTTGCTGAAATATCTATGAACAAAGTTGTCTCCTTTATGCGAAACAATATGGGTGAATCGCCATCAATCAATTTTACAAATTGCAATAAAAATAATGTTTAGTTCAAAAGCTTGGATTTGATAAAAAAATTATTTTGAAGATGACGATGTATGTATGTACATATACTACCGCATCGAGGGCTACATACCTTTAATTGAATCTGGTTTACAGGACTTAAAAACATGTTTCTCAAAGGACGTCCTTTATTTGTTTAACATTCCTTCAACTTTTGCCCCAGAATATAACTACATTTACTGATTTAGAAATTTTATTTCCACAACTTGCAGATTTATTAAAATTTAAAAAGTTATAAAAACAACTGCTTATATCGAAAATAAAAGCTGAAATTTTGCATTGGGAACAAAATAGAAAATTCATAAAGACCGCCCAGAAAATATATGTAGATATTCTTGCAAGGTGTGACCCAGATATTTACCAACACTTGTAAAAAATATATTAATAATTTTTGTTTTAATGCCGGTCAGTAATGCTACGGCTGAAAGGTAATTTTTCATCGTTTGCCGCATTAAAACATGGTTGGGATCAACCACGACAGACCACAGGTCTAACGGTTTAGCAATGTTGCTTAAATGTTGCATTTTGAATAAATTTACTCTTTAAAATTTTTCATGCTCCTGTTCCTATTTTTATGATTGAAATATACAGTTATTAAGTGCACCAAGCTAGCTAGGTATGTTATATAAATTGGCTTCCAAAATTCTGTAACTGAAATGAATTAAGATATTGTAATGAAATTTTGCATTTATATATAATAAAACATGCTTAAAATAGTGAGCTAAACATACTCCTTAAAAAGATACCATAACTCTCAATAACAATAAATAGAATTTTCATACCAAATACCAAAAAACATCAAAAGTTCAACTTTAAACTTAAGTTTCTCAACAGCTACTAAACCGATTGTAATAAAATTTTAACAGTAGAAAATAAATTTTAAAAATATGGTACTTCGTTCAAAAGCTACGCAATTTTGGCCGTTTAAAACCAATTTTCAGCCGCTGTGCAACGCTACTAGGGCAACTTAAACACATTATTTTGTTGCAGATAAATATATTTTAAACTTGGTTAACGATACCCTTAAGGATGTGAAAGGCTTCCTGTGGCCTTAAAAATAGCAAAACGTGGCAACGTATGTTGCAATTGCAATTGAGACTAAGAAAAAACAAAAACAAAATGTAAAAAAATCTGCAAATCTTAGTGCATTTAGCATTAAACCAGTGTGTTTCTTACACTTACAACACTGTAAATTTTAGCGGCACAAAAATGCACTAAATGCTGCCACCAATAAGAGCAAATTTGTAGAAAAAAATTAAAAATATACTTCACTCCATTGCAAAATTAAAAAATGGAACGCAAAATTGCACTTTTTTTAAAGGCCAAAAAATTTTTAATTTTTTTTAACGAAAACACCATTAGTGTATATTATTGAGTCACAACAAACCATTGCTGAATGCTGCGATGGCTCCTAGCTCCACTAAGTCAATCGTAGAATAACTGTTTCTGTCTGCGGATCAGCAGCAGGCAATGTGTTCCAATGTTTCTAGTTCCTCCTCATTCTCGCAAAACCTGCCTAAGTCTGGAGAGCTTCTATCGAATTCATTGGTCATATACCTCACATCGCAGTGTCCCTTAGGAGTTCAAACTATATACCTCAGATCTTTCATACTTTTTTTAAAATCCCAGCAAAAAAGACACGAAAAAGAAGTAGTAAATTCATTAGTGCTATTGATAATGAAGTGGTTCATATTAGGGTTAAACATGCGTGAAATCAACATTAGCGTGTCATTGGCGAGCATGGGTTCACATTTAAAGTGTTGGACCTTCATTAAAATTCGTGCTTACACAATGAATATTGGGTGAAGCCACTCGTTTTCTCCATTGACGAAAAAAAGAGTTTAAAATAAAATAAAAAAAAATGTCATTAAAATTTTTGTATAAAATTGTGAATTACTACAGTTTCTAATCTAGAGACTCACAACAGCGTGGAATATTATTTTCAATGCATTCGCATATTCAAATATTTTAAATTTAATATAGTTTAAGAATGCATTAAAACTTCATTTGAAGAAATAAGTGCAAAGAAAATTATAAAAATACGACTTCTTTACTTTTGCTGGGATATAGTTAAGTATCCTATCTATTTAGACCGGGCCAAATAAGCCTAGAGGTCTCTCTCACTACTTTGTAAAAGACCCATGTGGTTTTTAAGCCGTAAAAGAAACTATTGGTGGTCTTACCGGCTCACATTCCACCCCAATATCATGGGCTAATTCCCTTTTCGCAAGCCCATTTTTCTTTTATTATCAGCAACGTCACAATGTCTTGGCCACCAACAGAGCCAGAAACTAGGTGTCGCCATATTCACCCTTACACAACGGTTACATTCGTCCATATGTCTAGACATTACGTCCCGACTGTTGACGTAGATTATCTGAACAAATGTAATGAACCAATTAACAAAGCTTTTATTAGTTTTCCTTCAATTTATAAATTCAAAATTTTTTTATATTGAGCACGTAGAATAACATCAATTATTCAATAATTTACAGGAAATGCTCGTATGTATGAATCACGTGCTGCTGATTTAAGCACCAAATTTAGTGCTGCAAATGCCGATCGCAAAAAGGCAGTTGATGAGTTGAAGGATCTGCAAAACGAACTTGAACGTTTGCGCAAACAACTGGATGAAGCTCGAAAACATTTGGAAGATGAAACACTGGCTCGTGTTGATCTTGAAAATAACATACAGAGCTTACGTGAAGAATTGACCTTTAAGGATCAAATCCACTCACAAGAAATCAATGAGACGCGGTCCCGCCGCCAAGTGGAGATTAGTGAAATTGATGGTCGTCTCATGGAACAGTATGAGGCCAAGTTACAGCAATCTCTACAAGAGTTGCGAGATCAATATGAAGGTCAAATGCGGGCCAATCGTGATGAGATTGAAATGCTTTATGAACAGAAAATCAAAAATCTCCAAGCTGCTGCAAATCGAAATTCCGGCGCTGCCGCCAATGCCATTGAAGAATTACGTACAACGCGCACTCGTATTGATGCTTTGAATAGTCGCATCAATGAACTTGAGTCTACAAATGCTGCCTTAAATGCTCGCATTCGTGATCTCGAGCAATTGCTAGATAACGAACGAGCTCGTCACAATGCTGACATTTCTGCTTTAGAGGCTGAACTGCAACGTATGCGCGATGAAATGGCTCTTCAGTTGCAAGAGTATCAAGATTTAATGGATATAAAGGTAAGTAAAAAAAAATTTTTAAATTATTTGATTGAAATTTATACCAGGGGGCAAATTACGGCATTCGATTCGAATCGAAATTTAAAAATTCTTATAAGAATTCCTATATTAAAAGCATTGACAACTCGATCGATCGAGTAGAATTTCGATTCGAATCGAATGCCATAATTTGCCCCCAGAATTTTAAATCAAAAATCAAAAATAGTACAGTTAAAAGCTTTCTACAAAAATTCTATTGGTTAAAGTCTTTTAAACGTTTTGCATAAGCATCAATTAAATGACTTGAGGCTTGCTGAAACCAAAAGCAAATCTAAAAAGTTTTAGACGATGCGTTTTTATTTATTTATAGCTGAACTATTTGTTTTAGACGATGTTAAGTATTTTGTGTAAGTTGTCGTTTGCTACACAGCTCATTTATCAAACAAATCTAGTTTGAAATTAATAATATACTTGGAATTTATAATGACTGCGTTCTTACTTTCTTATTATTTTTCTCTTTTCTTTGTCTTATTTATTTTTTTCTTTTCAACTCTTCTGAATGCATTAATAATAGGTCTACAAGCCTCTAGATGGAGGTGGCGAATTGCATTGCCATTACCCTTCGTTACCCAACCTACCAAAAGTCACTTCTTTTTATTTTTTTTTTTATTTTATTTAAAAATTCAAAAGTTATTTAATATATTAAAAAAAATGTTTTTGCTTAATTATGTAAAAAATGTTTAATTAGAAAAAAACAATCCTTAAGTTTAAATTTTTCTTTTGAATATTTTGCTTTTAGGTTTCTTTGGATTTGGAAATCGCCGCCTACGACAAACTTTTATGCGGCGAAGAATCACGTCTTAATATTACGCCATCAGGTGGTGGTGCCACTGTAACCTCTTTAAGCCAGTCCTTACGTTCGTCTCGTGCTACTCCGCACCGTAAAACACCAATGCGTGCTCCTTCGACGGCTCCTGGTGCCTTCAAACGTAAACGTACCGTATACGACGAATCCGAAGATTTGAGCCAATCTGAATTCTTTGTTACTAGCAGTGCCAAAGGTGACATTGAAATTTCTGAATTTGACGCAGAGGGTAAGTTTGTCAAAGTCCACAACAAGGGACAAAATGAAATACAAATTGGTGGTTGGCAATTAAAGCGAACAGCTGATGGCAAAGAGAGCACTTTTAAGTTTCATCGCAGTGTAAAAATAGATGCTGGAGCCACTATTACTGTTTGGTCGTCAGATGCTCCCGGTGCAACGCACGAACCACCAACCAACATTGTCATGAAAACACAAAAATGGTTCGGCGGCGAAAGCATTAAAACATCCCTTTTCAATAGCGATGGTGAAGAAATTGCCGGATCTGAACGCATTAAGCGTACAGTTGTACGTCATGTTTCACGTCATAGATCCGGTGGTGGTGTAAGTGGACGTGCCAGTGTATCAGTACTCGACGGCATGGGCAATGAGGAACTATATCATCAACAAGGTGAACCAGGTCAACAAGGCGAAGAAAAATGCCGTTTAATGTAAACAGAGTAAAAAAAAACTGTCAAATGTTTTTAAGGTATAGTTTTAAAACAAAAAAAAAACACAACCGCACAATATTACAACTTTTTGTCTAAAAACAATAAAATTGTATCAGCCTTTTCTCTTATTTTTGCGTGTGTGTGTTCTCTTAAAATATTTTTTTTTATTTTCTATTTTAAATGCCGGAAACAAACTTAAAACTAAAGTCATCAATCAACTACAATAGGTTCTTCTAATATAATATTATTAAGATTTCATTCATAAATACAAATAGACTTAAAACTTTCTTTTCATTGCAATTATTTTTTTTTATAAAAATCCTATAATTATTTTTTAAGATTTTCAGCAAATAAATATTTAACTTCTATCGACAAGTAAAATGAGGGGTTTCCCCAAAATTTTCTAATTTAATAGTAAAAATACATCCATAGAACTTTAAAATCCACTTAAATTTGCTAACCTACAACGAGCTGCTAAAAATATACTTTTTTGTTTTGTAAACCTTATATAATTTTTGTTCCATTCCGAAACGAAAGTAGTAAAAAAAACTTTCTAAAGTGTACAAATCTATGTTTATTAACAATCTGTTCTAAATTGTATGTTTTGCTGCTAACCCACTCTTGTCCAATTCTATACAAAAATTAATATAATTAAACAATAATTTTTTCAATAAATATAAACCACTCAACAATATACAAATAACAATACAAATATGCATAAATAATAATTTTAATTTTATAAATTTATCTTTAATTTTAAACAAAGATACTTTCATTTCTAAAAAAATAAAATATAAAATATTTTACGAAAATCAATAAAGCACATCATAGTTTTAAACAAATATTAAATTTAGTTTCAAATTATGCCTTTAGAGCAAAGTTGGCAACCGAAAGGATTAACGGTATCGGTACCGGTATTAAAATATTTGTATTTCGAACGCTAATCGAACTTTTCATGATAATCTATTTCTTGCATTTGTAAGTAACAAGAAAATTCAAAAGTGTCGGACGGGTCTTTAAATATTTAAAAACAAAACTATTTATTAGTAATTCAATGATGCAAAATTTTTTTTCTTATATAATTAAGACTTCTTGGGCATTCTTTTTATTTATTCTGCGTGTATTTTAGTTTGTATGCGATGTAAAATGGTAACGTTTGGCGCCCCTGACACTAACATACATTTTTTGTGGTGCGTAGCTTTTTGTGTACAAAAGTTGTAAAACGAAAATATTGTTGAAAAAAAGAAACAGCAAGTATACTGAAATCCACCTTTATTATTGCGGTTGGCGTTGGCGTAGTCGTTTTTAGTTTTTGGTACCGTCTAACAAATACGCCAATGTTAAATGAATAGCACCCTTGTCGTTTTTGTGTCGAATTCGACAACATTCGACACAACAACGCCTAACACAATAAGGCTGAATAACAGTGTTGCAATTGTGGAACTTAAAGTAAGCGATACTTAGGGTGACCACTCGCACTCATTTTATCAGTACATGTACTGATTTTTCATTTGGTGTACTGATTAAAAATGTGTGTACTGAAATGTACTGATTTTTTAAAAAGAGAACTGATTGTACTGGTTTTTATATTATTTGTTATTTAAAATTGGTTTTTTTAAAAATTTTGCTGAGATAGTAAAAATTTAACACCAAGTTAGTTCAGCATTAACACATGAAATGACTCAGCTAGTATTAAAAAGACTGCTTGAAGACAGTGACTATTTCGTTACTAATTATGTTTGGATTTTATATTTAGTTTATTTTGATAATTTCCCAACAAGTAAATGATCGTTTACGTGTTTCTTGCAATTATCTTAAGATTTTTATTAGGCAACGATTGTATTGAAATCTTTTTTTGCAGCAATATATTAACACTTGTTGAGCGAACATTGCTTATGTTACCCAGTAATCGTCGTTTTAACATTCCAACGACCGTTAAGGCATTGTTGCTATTTATTTACCAACAATCGTTTTTTTTCTTCTCTAAGTGATGCTGCAAATTTTTGGTAATTGTTGGACGATCAAATATCCTTTTGCCTATTCTGGCTATAGGTGAATTTTACTGTTGTGTTCACAAAATTTTTGCAAAAAAACTATTGTCTAATTTTAAGTTCAGTCGTGGGTAGACAAGGTTAAAAATGTTTGCTTTAGTATCTTTAATAAAAAGTGATTTTAAGATATAAAACTTTTTAATGCTATAAAATCAAACAATAATATTAAAAAACCAGGCCCCCTCGTAAAAGTTGTCTATTATCTTGATGAAAGAGTATACAATTATTTGTGTCAGTGATGTTATACGTAGGGAAAAATTCCTATTCGTAAGGATTTTTGTCTAAAAAAATCGAGCGTGGGGGAAAATAGACGGATTTTTTAAAATCGTCAAAATGTAGGGATTTCTTAGGAATATATTAATCTGGCACTCTTTTTCAATTTCTGCAAGCAAGGTATATTGAACAAGGTAGGAATAACTGATCAGCTGACTTCTATATCCGCCATATGTCTTCTAACTTAGCTTGAACAGTTTTTTTATGTTATACAATGGTTGTGTATACTGTGTGTATGTGTGTTCGCAACATTTTTGACAACCAAGCTGAAATTAGCAACAACAAAATACATGCTGAAATTTTACAGGAAGTTGTTGTTTTAGGGACGATCCTACCTTCTTATTCCACCATGTCTGCAAGCAACGCGTAAAATTGTTGTAACGGCAACATTGAATATTGTCATACATATTTCTTTTGAGTATTTCCCGCCATTTGAGCAGTGTTATTGAATTAATATACATTATATTTTATGTAAAATGAATTTTTCACCTTCTTTAGACTCCTCGGTTTGCTTTAAGGAAACAAAACTTTAACTTCAATATGCATTGTCCGATTTTTTTACAAGATTAATCTAAAAATTGTTACACTTTTCAGAGTAACGAATTGCATTTAAAACAAATGACTTTGCAACTGTACGGTTATGGGGAAACAATCGTTCAAATCTAGCGGTATTATTTTTATAAGAAAACACAACCCAAAGTACAAATTCCTCTTTCGTTTAATGAACGATTTTTGACTTGTATAAATTTATATCCTTTGATTTTATGTTTATTATTATTTTTCGTTATATTATTTTAATTACATGAAAAGACTGATGTATGTACAAGGCAAATTCATACAAGGTAGTCTCGCCTCAATTCGCTTTGAAAAAATGCCTAGTTACATTGTCAAAACCCAAGGCAAATTCGCACAATATAAAACACACCCTTGCAAAAAACTATTTTATTGCTATGAAAATGTGTATAGATTAGAGACCTGCACCAAGTCCTATTCAAGATAATTCAAGAACCGCATAATTTTCTAGTTCTTGTGTTATTGTGTGGTTAAACGGTTTAAGTGCTGAAGTGTAGAGTAGCTAAAACAGTTATTGTGCTGCAGTGTAGAGTAGCTAAGAATAAAGAGTGGTACCGAGACTGTGGTCGATAAAAAAAATTACTGTGCCTATGGTGTGGCAACAACAACAAAGACTTAAGAGTTATGTTGTTGTTATGTTAACAAATAATAATACACACAATGTTGAGTGGGTACATACACAAGCAAACATATACACAAGCAGGCAAATCAAT
The DNA here is from genome assembly GCA_963583895.1 of Melanophora roralis. NCBI lineage: Eukaryota > Metazoa > Arthropoda > Insecta > Diptera > Rhinophoridae > Melanophora > Melanophora roralis. The sequence continues at coordinate 65,467,965 of OY757188.1, forward strand.
ATAAAACTCATGCGTAATTACATTACATTACATACATATGAACATTCAAAATCAACCCCCGTTTTTTATAACTATCACACCAGGCACATCCCGCCAACAGTAAAGTTTCGAGACGAATTGAAATGGAAGTGTGCGATCATGATGACTCGATGTTCCGTGGTTGTTTGCTTAATTGTGCTTAACTGTGAATATATTTTTCATTTAAGTTAAGTTAAGTAAAAAAAAGAGATGGCGAACAATACAACGCAGTACTTAATTTTGTGTGTGCACACGTAAGGTATATGAAATGAATTGAAAATTCGAGATGATGCCTTTTTTAGTGTCGTCTTGGGCTGGCCTCTAGTATAGATGTATAAATTGCACTTCAGTATAAATTAAACTTTAAAACTTAGACAATTTAAAACAATTTTTACAAAATTTAACTCAATTAAAAACAAACAAAATTTATTAGACACGAAAATAAACCATTTTGACAAAGTAACTTGATCAAAATCAAGAAGCGAAAAAGAGTCACCTGAGCTGTCACACTACCTGTTATTAATTGGCCTTGTTTTTTGTGTTTATTCATATACGTAAATAGAATGTACGTACAAAAGCTTTAAATACATTTTACTTGTATAAAACCTAAATACATACATACGTATGTTTCCTTTTATTGGTGTTGATTTATTTTTGCATTAAAAAGTAGGGATTTTTGTAGTGACAAATTTTTGAGCGCGTAGGGAAAAATAGGGATTTTTTTCCGACTGTGTAAAGACTTTTTAAAAAAGTGTATAACATCACTGATTTGTGTTAAAAGAGTGAACTAGTGAATGCTTAAGTCAGTGAAGTTATATTAAACCATCTTAATTGAATTACTAAAAACTTAAAAATAATTGGATTGATTTTATATTGCTTGTTGATTTTTTTAAAAAAAATTTAGCTCTTTCATAGTTAATTTTTATTTTTTTACAAAATCAAATATCGTCAGCCTGTATTTTGAATACAAATATGCATAGACAGCTAGACGGACAGACGGCCGGGCTCAGGATTAGGAAGTATTTTTAGGTCGATCCCTAAAACTAAAGGGCTCTCAGACTATTAAAACCAAAAACCCTATTCAGAAAGGAAAACAAAAAGTGTACTGATACTGAACAAGAAATACATGGTCACCCTAGCGAATTGTTTTTGCTACTTGCATAATTTCCTTGATTTTTATTACCGAAACGTTTAATCGATATTTTGGTACCGGCATCAAGGGAAACAAATTATTTCGGTGTTGGTATCAATACCATTAACCAAGCTTAAACGATATTTAAATGGTATCGGTTGCCAACTTTGCTTTAAAGTACATATTTTGAATGACTGGTTTTATGTACTGGGAAAAAAACTTTCTATTAAAGATTAATTAATGCAATACTTGTGAAGCTTCTAGATCTTGCAAGATTTTTTTAAGTTAAGGCAGGCACTGGGAATATTATTTGTTTTTAATACGTTTTTTTGCAATACGACACGGCTCGAATAATTGCTTATATATACTAAGCATATGAGATATATCTCAAGCAACTGTATTCCTCCGATAAACTCTTACCACTTAAGTTTTGTTAAGCAACTAAACCGTTTGATATCGAAATTTTTTAAAATATAATCGAAGAAATATCAAACAGTCAAAGTTTCTGTTATTGCTCTAAAAAATTGATGTTCAACGAAATAACATGATTTATAAGAATGGTTGTTGCTTTTTCACTTAGGGGATTCACAAGGTGTTCCATTATGTCCTATTGTCATAAAATTTCAGAATGGTTTAAAAACCTTTACAAACTATTGCGCACTCGGCGCTGGTGTATGTGAAATTGTTATGACAACTATTTTTGTATGAAAGACAACAACAATGTTTTCAAACCATTGTGAAATTTTATAACATGGTAAAAGGACATTATAAAACACCTTCTGAATCACCTAACTGTGTAAATTATTAAAAATAAACCAATGCAACATTAAGTCCCAATTCGCACTGCGAGAAAATAAGACTGCTTATTTTCATTTTCCTCTTTGGACTCTCATTGGCGTTCGCACGGTACAAGTCTTATTGCTTAATTTGTTTTGATTTTTTCATGAATCTACACACACACACACTCATGTGTTTTTTAACATTTTCTTTTGTCCATCCATTTTAAGCAAGCTGAATTGCAAGTACAAGCAAGTCTGTACTCATTTAATTTTACCTCACGCCGTTGCCATCAACCTAATCAGCTTAGCTTAAATACTTGCATCGTGCGAATTGGGATTAACCGGAAATGTAGTTGTTCAGATTTACGCTACTAAGAAAAAGGTACGTTCGTAAATGCATACAAACTGTGCATTAGTATTGCACAACAGATGCGCAAAGGTTGCATTTTTTAACAGGCAAAATTTTAAAATGTTCACAAGTGAACTAACTTAAAATAACAAACTATTTTTCTATATACGTTTATATTTTTTTAAATCAAAATTCGACTTACAATTATAGTGAAAACCTAATTTAATTACAATAGACTTTTTTTTGCATAAGAAAATTAACCGATGCAATATTTGCAGCAGAGCTGCGGCATCACTGAATAAAAACGTTTGACGGATGAGTGTGATACCAAGTTTTTATATGTGATGCTTTTATGAACATTGAATTACATACATTGATGAGCAACAACTGCATTTATGAACGTATCCAATATTAAAACAGTAATTGCCGGTTGTTAACTTTTTTGAATTATTTGAAACTGTTTGGATACTTGCCTGAATAATTCGAAATTGGCTTAAGTTCAGATGTTAATTTTCTGATACAATAACAAGTCTACGTTAATAACTTTTGTTTTAATTAAAAAATGGCAGAGTAAGTAAAAAGGTAATATATATTTTGTTATATTAAGTTTACTAATGAAAATTTTAATATTTAGCGTTTGTTAAACATTAAAAAAATAAATAAGAATTATATATTAAATAAGATTAATTGAAGAAGTGCTTCTTGTAAAGCAAAAATTTTCTAACGGCATTTCTGCTGAGAAAATAGAAACAAATGGTAACGTGCAAAAGATTCGAAAACAAACTGGCGCTTATGCCATGCCAGCCTCATGCTTAGCTAAGACAACTACCTTAATTGTGGTTATATGCAGCCTTAAGGCCTTACTATATTGTGCTTAAACAAACTTAAACTAATGTCAAATATCAACGAATAGCCTGTCAAAAGCTTAATCAACTTATTGAAGACTTATGTATGAGTGTCTATATTGTACTTTTTGAACTTAAATACTTAAAGAACTCAGTTGCAAATATTTGTATTTTTGCAAAAATGGTTTTACCTTTATATTCCAAATAGGTATATGGATTTTTTTTTTGCAAAATTTTATATAAGTAACATCTACAATATAAAAATATTAAACCATTAGCAAATAAATAAAATTTTATTTTAAAAGTTAAGAAATAATTTTTTTTTTTTCATAAATAGAAGTGTACTTAAAAGTGAAACAGTGCGCGCAACTCACGTATACTCAGCTGATCCCTTAGTCAAAGTACGACCAATGCCAATCAAATGTGTCTTGACTAAACTTAACGAAAAGTTGCTTAAAATCATTATAGTTATACACATTTAAACATGTGTATTCGCACTTTTGCTTAAGTAAGCTAAAGCACATTATAGTTAGCCCTTTACGGTTTTGAGAGGTTAATATATTTTCTTGTGGCTAAACGAATAAAGATTTTACATTAATTTCTTTTTCTGTGAAAGACTATATTAGGAGCTGCTTATAAAAATTTTTAGAATTTTTTTAATTGTTATAAAAAAAAATTGTTAAACTTTAACAAAAAGTTTTTTGTTCACTGTTTAGGAAAAAAACAAAACATCAAAAACATTTAAAAGTGAGGGAAGTGGCGATCTTATAAATGTTATACATCACGATAAAATTTGAAATCTCTACTATTATTCTAAAAAAAACGTTGCGCTTTTGCGCCATATTTTAAATGATTTTTTTAACTACCGCCATTTTTCAGTTTTTTTTTTCATTTTGCATAGGTACAAGTGAGTTTGTTAGTCACAAAATATTTTAGTTTTCTATAATTGCACGTCAATGTTTTTTTATTCAAATTACCTATTACACTTATTAATTACCCTTATCAACCTGCGTAAAAAAGGTTTTAAACCACCTGCGCAGCTGCATTCCAAATGACGTTATTTTTTTGATCAAAATAAGTGTACCTGTGAATTCGAAAAGTAATTAAAACAAAAAAAAAAAAAATATAATAAAAACTACATGTGTGGTTGTTGCACAAAATTGTTATCAAAACCCTTTTGAAGCCTAGAGAGTTGCAGATTTTTAAGCATACACACCACATGGCTGGAAGGAACAGTGACAATATCTGTGCTTGGTAGCTCGTCTTTGAAACAAGCATAAAAGCCGTTTGTTGAATTAATCGAAAGCAGTAAGAGAAGAAAAACCGAAATCATGCGAACTCACTTCGATGATAATTTACTGATGCATGCTGACCAAACACAACTAAAAACGTGTGGAGAAAAAGATGCATTAACTCTGCTTAGAGGCATTTTGTCTTTGCCGACAAGAGCTACAAAGTTGAAGAAAGCGTACAAAGAAAAACGTGAATGCTATCCTTCAAAAGAATCATATGAAGTAACGGAAATATCTTCTCAAATAAATCTCAGATACTTGCTTAATCATACTGCAAGTAAATTTCTTACATATTTAAAAGATGTTTTATGTTAAATGTAAGTTTTTAAAAGTTACAGGAGTAAGTGATTGTTGTTGTATTGCCATACACTTTACACCAAAGTATATTTAATAAAGTTATCCCAATTCTGCAACAACAAAGTTTCGTGACTTTTGATTGTCATGTAGGCTCCATATGGAAAAAATATTGTTTACTTTTTTATATGTGTAGTTTGGCAGCTAGCCATCATAAAAATCAGGAGCAAAAAGGATTTATCTGTGCTTTTGATTATACCTTATTCGTTGTACCATGCTTTATACCAGTTTAACAACTTTTATAATTAGCGAACCAAAACGAATTCCTTAGATGTAATGTAATATTAAAAATTACAAAATCAAATTGTTTTTTGATACTCATAAAAATTTAAACTTATTTTTGACACTCGAATTAGGTGAGTACTGAGGTGGCGTAAATATAGCTTTATATATTGTTACTGTCATTTTATTGTAATTCCTTTTTTAAAAAACAAAACAAGTAAAACAGTACATAGTGTAGAGTTAAACGACAATATTAACAATAAGGCGCCAATATTGTGTAACGTATATTTGTATGTAGCGGTTGAAATATGCATATGCAAGTGATGCAAGTGGGACACTCAAATTGTGTTATTAGAAATTTTTATGAAATCAATATTTATATTTAATTTTTATCTAAATTAACAAATTAAAAATTATGTTATCAAAATATTCAATTAAGCTTGTTAATTATTTTTATTACTATATGTTTTTCTTATTTAAGAATAATGTTAAAAACATTTATTTCCTCGACACCAGCCGAGTGAACTGCGTTTTCGAACTCCGCAACAGTTTTTCGTCATCACTTTTTGTTTGGTACTTGAGCGTTGGTGGCAAACATCTTTCATTGAGAAATTTTTGATAATTCACCGGTTTTCTACTGATGTTGCCTATCAACATAGGAAAATACATTAGAGTTGCAAATGAAATATAAGCTGACGGTTTGAAATTAACTTTAGGTACATATGTAGGACTCGGCAGAGCAAAACCGATTTCCTTTTTTATAAGAATTTAAAAAATACATATACAGTGAACTCGCGAAAACGTGAATATCCAGAAACGTGAACATCCAGAAACGTGAACACTTTTTATTTAACATTAACTACTCTAAAACGTGAACAAACATTGAAAGCCCTCAAACGTGAACAGTTTTTTCTGAGGTATTTTGTTTGTTTACATTAATTTTATTAGTTTTGGGAGTCCCCGAATTATGCAATAAAAGGATCTATAAGCGATATACATAGTTTTATTTGCAAAAGGTTGATTTTTGTGGTCAGATTAATAAGACAATTATGTATTACCCAAAAGCTTAGGTTTTAAAATTTTTAAATTGGACTTTTCGGGTTAAAGCGTTGTTAAGTTTTGACTAGATTTGGATGTTTTTGAACTAATAACAATAAATTGATAAAAAAAAATTAAATTCGTTAGAAAATAATTAAAACATATCCAATCAGAAACGTGAACAAAATCGAAAACATGAACACCCTTGGTAAAAATTAGTTCACGTTTTCGCGAGTTCACTGTATTTATACTTGATAGAACCCAGTACCTAGTTTCTATAACTTGCGAGAAGTTTTCGCATCGAGAAATTTTTTAAGTTATTAACAGGGCGAGTATTATAATTTTAACATATTGCAAGTTAACATTAAAAATTTTTATTGTGTTTTAACATGTTTTTTTTTCTTACTTGAAGCATGTGTGTGCAATACATAGTTATGCGCAAGGTATATTCAACAAGGTAGGGACAACTGATCAGCTGACTTCTATTTCCGCCATATGTTATCTAGCTTAGCTTGGACACTTGCTTATGTTGTACAATGGTTGTGTATACTGTGGGTATGTGTGTTCGCTACATTTTCGACAACCAAGCTGGAATTAGCAACAACAAAATACATGCTGAAATTTTACAGGAAGTTGTTGTTTTAGGGACGCTCCCACCTTCTTATTCCACCATGGTTATGCGTATATGTTTGTAAGATTTTGTTAAAAATAAAACAAATTTAAAACGATTTCTAAGTTTTATAGGATTGATCCAAACTTAAGTTTTTTATAAGGGAAAAAGAAAATCAAAACAGTTGATAACGAAAACAATTTTGAAAAATTTATTGTGACTTAAACCTACAACAAACCCTATAAATTAATATAAAACTGTTTGAAACTATTTTTTTTGTTGTTTTGTTGGTTTTTTGCGCTGGCTGTCCTCTTTTTTTATATATGGAGATAACAACCCTACACATGCCGGAAATAAAAGTCAGCTGTTCAGTTGCTTCTACCTTATCATGGTGGATTAAGAAGGTGGGATCGTCCCTACAACAACAACTTCCTTTAAAATTTACCACGTATTTTGTTGTTGCTAAAATCCAACTTGGTTGTCAAAAATATTGCTGTCAGCACAGGGTACACGTATGTCAGGTAGCCTCAGATAAACAGCTGAGTAGCGGTATTTCGTTATATTAATGTCAAATTTTGTTTATGTTTATGTATTTTCTTCCTTTTTTACAAACAACAACTGTAGTATTGTAAGAAAACCTCAAAAATAATAAAAAGGATTTTGTGATTTTTTGTTATTTGTCTTTGACAATCTTATGACGGTTTAGTTGTTTTTGTAGAATCGCTCCTACCTGATATACGTGTACCTTGTGTCAGCATTTTGCCAAGCTGGAAAACACATGTCGGAAATAAAAATTAGCTGATTAGTTGCTTCTAACTTGTTCAATATACCTTGGTATAAATCATGGTGGAATAAGAAGGTGGGATCGTCCCTAAAACAACAACTTCCTGTAAAATTTCAGCATGTATTTTGTTGTTGCTAATTCCAGCTTGGTTGTCGAAAATGTTGCGAACACACATACACACAGTATGCACAACCATTGTATAACATAAACAATTGTCCAAGCTAAGTTACAAAACATAGTTATTCCTACCTTATTTAATATACCTTGGTATAAATTTTGCAGTAAAAAATTTGACAAGTATGTAAAATACATCCCAAGGTAACGTCAGCTGATTATTGTTAACTTTGCTTTGCTCCAACATTTAGATGTCAAAAGCTGCTTAAAGTGCTTTCACACGATATGCATTTAATATATGTATTAAGTTTACCTCGTACCTTATTGTGTTGAAAATAAAATAATTTAAAAACAATGCAGCAGCAACATCACCAAAAAATTGTGCTTCGCTTAAGTATACTTGCCAAAGTCCACAGATGATATATGATGTGCAAGTAAATATTATAACAAGAATATAAAAAGTGCTGCAAGAAATACACTCATTATTACCAAAAATTTATTTTATTGCCTTTAAATTTATTAGACAAACTGTAGGTTAAAACCTGATTTTATTTAAATTTTTGTGTGAACGCAAAATCAGCTGTTAATGGTTTTAATGTAAAAACCGGGTTTTAACTGTAAAAACACTATTACTTAATGTGCCTTGACCAAAACATTTGCATTTTATGAACATCTAAATAAATTAATTGTACACTTCATAACCTGTGTTGTATCGTCGTGACAATGCAAATTGTAAAGATTTCCAATGTATGTATTTGTTTTGTTTTTAAAAATGTTTGAAAAATATTTTTGTTTTACAATGTACAACAATTCCATAAATTGTCTTAATTAGAAAATTTTTTATTGATAAACAATTACTGTAACCCACTGTTTTGCAAAGTTTGCCAGCTAAAATTAGAATAAAAACTTTTTTGCCGCTTAAGATATTGAAAATACCACAGCCGGGGAAATGTTTAATGAAAATAAACATACTTCCAAAGATCTTAATGGCACCCCTGCAGTAAATATTTATAAAGGCGTTCAGTAATAATAATAAATACACAAGATTAAATAAAATGTTCTCAGAATAACTTTTGTATTTATAGTAAGTGGAGAGTTTGGAGTCAATTTTATTTTTAAACTGTGCAAAGCAGTTTTTGGTAGTTTTTTTTAACAATTTTTTTATTTAGTTCATTGACACACGAGTTTGTGTATGTTTTGTTTTTGTGTTAAAAATAACTACAAGTTTGATTACTTTAATTGTTATCAAGTGCAGGCTGATTTTAAATCATTTCAATTGAAAAATAACACAGAGATAATATGTAATTTAAAAATAATTTATTTTTTAATCAACTATTGGAGATATTTTTTTATTTTTAATACTCTCTTGTCTGTCAGCAGATACATTATTAATTTGCAAACATATTCACATACACATACATCAGTGTATCCAACCTTCATTCCTCCAAAAATAAATTAGTTAAGGTAAGTTTTGTTTGATTATGTACTTTATTTGTATGATAACTATGTATTTATAGGTGTAAAGTTATTTATGTTTTAAATGATTTTAATTTCTTGCAAGTTTCACATGCTTGCAATTAATAGTTTATGCTCACATTCATATAACTTAAAGTGCTTTCAGACGATATGTATTTTACACATGACTTGTCAAATTTTGCAGTGCGAAATTGATATCTGCCGTCTGAACGCGTTTAAACATTGCATGTGTTAAACACATATGTAAATGTCATATGACAAATTTGTAATTAGAGCATGCTCTATTTTCATCTGACAAAGTATGTGTCATCAGCTGTTTTTAGAATAACAACAAGGAAAAGTAAGTTGTTTATTTTGGTTTGGAGGTTATGTCAGATGTAATAACATATGTACGTGTGAAAGCAAAAATTATAAACCGTCTGTAAAATGACAATTTTGACAGACATATGCAAATACATGTGGATTGCAAAAGTGACTAGTCATGTGTAAAATACATATCGTCTGAAACCACTTTTATTATAGTAGGCTTTTTAACAGATGTCTATGGCATAATTGTCAAATTACTCAACCTACTTAAGTGTTATTAAAATGGGCATTACAGCCTTCGACTCTACCAAATCGTCATAGGAGTTCTTACGTTTGGTTTAATGTTATATACATGCAACCATTTTTTTATTTAAATATAACAAAATATATATTTAAAGTTACTAAGACATAACCAAAAAAAAACAAAACACTTTTGCCCCATTTGATAATTTTGAACATTATGTACATTAATTTTTCTTTATGCGAAATACGGTAAACTAGTGTATTACGTCATCTAAAATCCAAAAGAGAGTATCTTACATTAAGAAAATGAGGCTACCCCGTTGACCTGCCCCTACCCTAAATTTTTTTTTCCAAAAAGTAGGTCTTATTGTCCAGTTACTTTTTGAAGAACATTTGAAGTACCCCTTACCATGCCCCTACCCAAAAAATGTTTTCTTCAAAATGTAGGTCTTATTGTCCAATTATATACACTAAAACAGGTAGTGTTAAGAGCACAGCTGATTATGAATTTGTTTTTCAATTTTGTGAAAGTAAATGTCAGACTTATGCTGTAAGCACAACTGGGACGAACGACGAATTTTTCGTTGCGAATATTCGTCTTAGAAAATAAAACACATTTGTGTATGTTAAAATGCATACAAACAGTGCGTCGGCTAAAACTCGTCATGCGTAACGAACTCACTGATAGGTTTATTTCTATTTATTACGCCGACGAATAATTTGGCACAAAATGACCATATTTCTTTAATTTTTTTTGTTATTAAATAATTCTTAAAGTATAAAGTAACTTCAAGAACTATTTTTACTTCTTATTTATTTGTTGCATATAATACACTTAATGTTTTTTTAACGTTTTAGATTAGTTTTTTTTTATTTTATATTTTTTTTAATTAGTGCTTTTTTTTTAAAATTTGGTCACTCTATCACAGCTGTTTTATTCGTTCTAAATGTGTTTCAGTTGACGAATTTACGCAACGATTTTCAGCAGAAGAATTCGTCGTATAGTGCGAAATTCGTCTTTCATCCTAGTTGTGTTTAGAGCATTATTCATTTTGTTTGAATATAATTTTTTTGACATTCACTTTCTCAAACACAAAAAAAAAATGCAGAAGTCGAACATTTTTAATAAAAAATAGTCGAAGCCAGGGTACACTAAACAAGGTAGTATCAAGGCGAATTCAACCAATTCACCCTCTGCATTTCCTTTTTGTATTTGAGCGGTGAAATGTCAGAAAAATTAAAAATCTCAAACAAAATTGAATATTTGTAACGTGAAAATGTCAAATTTATTATAATCAGCTGGGCTCTTAATATTACCTGGTTGAGTGTGCCCTGGCCAGAGGCAAAAAAATTTAACAGTAACATTTGAAAGATAAGAAAAATTATAAAAATTATGTATACATTTATTAATAGATTTTTCTTTGGCTACATACATTAATATGTACATATGTATGTACATTAAGCTATATTTACACTACCTGAGTTCTCATCTATGTTGAATGTAAAAAAAATAAGTTTAAATTTTTATGAGTTTCAAAAAACAATTTGATTTCCTTATTTTTGGTATTACAATACGTCTAAGAAATTAGTTTTAGTCCGCTTATTATAAAAGTTGTTAAACTGGTTTAAAGAATATTGCAATACAACAAGCATTTAATCCAGTAACTTTTAAAAATTTATATTTAAAGCTCAAACGTTAAATAGTTTGAAAATACGATACGTTCTTTTTTCAACTGAAGTTAGACAAAAATATTATTAAATAAAAACAGACATGTTATTACACTATACAAATGAATCTTAGCTGTTAAACTCAGATGATAACTCAGGTGGTGTAAATATAGCTTTAGTGTTACAAATCAATCGGCTCAGAGCCGAGTTATTTTTTTTAAATACTCGCCGATGCTGTTTGTGAAACCCTTAAATTGTCACAAAAAATAAAATGGCGTTTAATTTTTCTCAGCCGTCTTCGCCAGAGTGACCGTTCGTCAACTAAAGTTGTATTTTGCAACTTTTTCAAGGGCCTGTGACTTTTTGTAAGACTTCTTTATGCTGACACTATTTTGTCACATTTGTCCTTTTTTTGTTTCGAAAGTTAAACAAATTCTATTATTTGCATATGCTCATACATATACATACCTGGCATATGTGGACATATGTTTTATTCCCAAACATCGCATGCCATAGTTTTTTGAAATTAAAAATGCTGAAAGCTTTGGGCATACAGTGGGTTGTTTAAAAAATGATTAAAACAAGCCATTGTGTCCAAATTTGTGTAAATTAGTATATTTTTTCATTATCCCACAGTAGCGCATGTGCTAAATGGCTAATGAAAAATAAATTGGCAAACAATATAAAAGTTACGACATTTAGTTCAATGCTGTCAGTTTTAAATTTATTAAATACTGAACTAGAAGACCTGATTCCAGGTGATGAACTTAAACACAAGTACAGAAACAAATTTTCAAATAATATGAAAAAAATTCAAAATATGGACTTATGGATTATTACATTACATCCCTAGAGATAAAAAACCAGTGGGTAGTTAAATTATACCATTTGCTTTTTGCTTAGACTACGTGTCTGTCTGCCCTTATTTCAACCAGCTTTAAAAAAACGATATTTCGATATTTGAAGTAAATTATTAAACAGTGCATTTGATTTTTGATAATATCAAATCTATATAAAAATTAAATTTATTTTTTGCAATTTCAAATTTATTAATTTTTATGTGTCTAGGTACAAAAAATCTTTTTTAATGAATGTTTTCTGTTTGATACCTTTTTTATTTTTATAAGTTGTAAAAACATTAATAAAAAGTTTAATAAACGCTTTAAAAAAGAGTGTAACTTTTTTCCAACTTTTTTTTCCTAACACGACTCTTTGGGCCACTTTTTAAAATTCTTAGCGGTCACACTGGTCGTCTCCCCCAAAATTTGGCATCGGCTTGTTTCATTTGCATACACATTATAGACCTGCATCAAGTCCTATTTAAGCTAATTCAAAAACCGCATAATTTTCTAATTCTTTTGTTGTTATGCGGTTAAACTATTTAAGTGCTGTAATGTAGTGTAGCTGCCACAGTTTCTTTGATGCAATGTAGTGTAGTTAGGAACAAAGAGTGGTGTCATGCACTGTTGTTGATACAACTTAAATACTGTCATGATGTGTGGTCGATAAAAAAAATGACTGTGATGATGTGTGGTCAACAACAACAAAACTGTGTGTGAATTGAAGTGTGTGATCATGATGAATTGATGTGCCGTTGTTGTTTACTTAAGTGTGCTTAAGTGTGAATATATTTTTCATTTATGTTAAGTTAAGTAAACAAAAGAGATGGCGAACAATGCAACGCAACACTTATTGTTGTGTGCATACGTAAGAAATATGAAATGAATTGAAAATTCGAGATGATGCCTTATTTAGTGTCTAATACAGATACGAGTACAATAGTGATAACTAAAAACAGATAAAAATCTTATTCATTAGTTTTTGTTTACTTAGCAATCGAAACAAATAACGGTATCAGTTGTTTTTATAAAATTTTAATAATTTTTTTTTTTTCATTTTTATACCTAGCAGTAAAAAGAAGGCTTAAAAACTCCTTCTTGAGGCATTTTTAGCCATATTTGGCAAACGCAAGGCTTCGACTCCAATTATAAGTATACTCATGCATTCAAATAAAATCCAACCGACCCCGTTTTAGTGTCAAATTATCAGAAATGATCTTAAGCAAATCGTTATTATATAAAATTGGCAATGTAAGATCACGGACTACAATATTAGCAACAACCTGAGATAACTGATTTTAATGGACATATTTTTCCCAATATCTAAATTTAAGAAAATAAAAATTAAGGAAATGTTTATTTTTATTTGGAGAAGGGCGAAGTGATAACCCCCTACAGTTGCATAAATTAAATTGAATTTTTTATGCGCTTTTTTTTGGAAACTATTGCAATTTTCGACTTTAAACCTACTACAAAGAATTTTGGTATGACACGCACATTTTAGAAGAAAAATTAGCAGGGTAAGCAAGGGTTTTTGTACTCGTAGTAGCCGCCATACAAACGGACAACTTTTTGAAATTTCTATTACACTATACCTGGAAAACTTTTACAGTTATCGATTTGAAACCTCCAAAAAAGTAATCCTAGTATGGTGTGTACATTTGAAAAAAAAAACAATTAAGAGTGGTATATTTGGGTGTGCCAAATATAGAGTTTATATCTTATACACCCTTCACATTGGTTTCTTTTGTATTGCCAGCTATATGATTTAACCAAGCTGTTGTCAAACCGTATATAACAGCCATCTTTTTAAAATATAAAACTTCTAACAAATTTTTTCTTAAAGATAGAGAAATCAGAATAGAACTCGGTAGCTTTAATAGTCAAGATATTTCGTATCAAAAATTTCATAAGAACGGTTCGTTTGTATGGGGACTACCGCTGCCTTTGCTCCTATCCAACCAATTTCTTTTCCAAAACGTACACTTCGTTCTAAACCTACTCTCTGGCAGCTTTAAAGTCGATTCTTTTTGCTTGAGAGAACAGTTCGCTCTATTCTACACTTTTAGTTTTACTAATATCGGTTTGGTAGTTGTCCAGAAATGTCTAATTATGTTGTTAAAAATGTTTAATTAGCTTAAAAGGGGGAAAAATGGATAAATTATATAAAGAAACTATTTGAAAGTGATAACTTAAGCTGAAAAACAGGGGGCAAATCGCCACATTCGATTTAGAAATTCAAAAATTCTTATTAGAATTCTTATAAGACTCGGTACAGCCGAATATAGCGCTTTTACTTTTGTTAGTACTATTAGAAATTCAATAAACCAATTCCCAACCAGTTATTACAACCGTTGTAAGTTTATTATATTAAGATTTTAAAAAGAAGACAAAATTTAAAATAAAAACTTTCATTCTATGACGAGAAAGCAAATATTTCCATACAAAACACAACCCCCCTTAAAAAATAATTTCATACCTATTTTATGAATATCCTTACTTATCGTCCTTTTTTAACTTGATCCTTTCCTTGTATGTATGTATGTATGTATGTTGTTCATATTGAATATTAATATTTATTTGCAGTAAAACATTATGAGATTAGTAATCTTGGATACTTCCGAATCAGTTGGCTTGTGGGCTGCAAAATATGTTACGAAAAGGATTAATGATTTTAAGCCTGGTCCTGATAGGTAAAAACGCTTCATTTCTATAGTTATAATTATATATTATTTCCTCTTTAAATCTTGTTTTAGATATTTTGTTTTGGGACTGCCAACTGGGAGCACACCATTGAGTATGTATAGAAATCTTATACAATTCCATAAAGAAGGCAAAATATCATTTGAATATGTAAAAACTTTTAACATGGATGAATATGTAGGCAAGTATAGTATTTTTTTGCCATTTACATACAAAACACCATCTTGTTATTGGTTTGACGCATTAACATTTTTTTTACTTAGGCTTACCACGTGATCATCCAGAAAGTTATCACTACTTTATGTGGCAACACTTTTTTAAGCACATTAATATTAATCCAGCCAATGTTTATATTCTTAATGGTAATGCCACTGATTTAGTTGCTGAATGCAACAAGTTTGAAGATATGATTAAAGAAGCTGGAGGTGTAGAATTGTTTATAGGCGGTATTGGTCCTGATGGACATATAGCATTTAACGAACCTGGTTCTTCATTGGTGTCACGAACACGCGTTAAGACGTTGGCACAAGACACTCTTGAGGCGAATGCTCGATTTTTTGATAATGATATTAGTAAAGTGCCCCATAAAGCGTTGACAGTAGGCGTGGGAACTGTTATGGATTCAAAGGAAGTTATGATCCTTATAACAGGAGCTCATAAGGCATTTGCTTTGTATAAGGCTATAGAGGAGGGAATTAATCATATGTGGACGGTTAGTGCTTTTCAACAACATCCCAATACTCTGATGATCTGTGATGAAGACGCCACCCTGGAATTACGTGTCAAGACTGTTAAGTACTTTAAGGTAATCGCAAGTGACCATATACACATGTAGCTTTATATGGGAAATGATTAATTTTTGCTTTTGGTGATGGTTATAAGAATGATATATGTATTATTTCTCAAGTTAAACGGTTTTCGTAAATTTTTGTTTTGCGTAATGATGGTGTTGGATTGATAGTTGTACAGTCACTTAGATTCGTTTAATAATTTTTAAACAGAGTCTTGTATTATATGATTTAAAAATTTGATCAAATCTTAGCTTTTTGAACATAAACTCCTAGAAAATCCTATATAAATTTTGGCGAAATTCACTTAATTTTTTAATGTTAAAAAATAATTTATAGGT
The DNA here is from genome assembly GCA_963583895.1 of Melanophora roralis. Classification (NCBI taxonomy): domain Eukaryota; kingdom Metazoa; phylum Arthropoda; class Insecta; order Diptera; family Rhinophoridae; genus Melanophora; species Melanophora roralis. The sequence goes on from OY757188.1 coordinate 65,483,866, forward strand.
TTTTGGTTTTAAAAAACAATTGACTTTATTAAAAAGGCAGTTAGTTTTATTTTAAACTTAATATTAATATCTCTTGTAAATACCTACAGTAGTTCATCAATAAAAGCTTTCTGCTTTCATAAATAGAAATAGATTTTACATTTAAAGCAAAATATTCTCGGATCAAAGCACAAACAAGTTTATTGCTGTAAACACATTATGTATGAGATACAAAAATCTTTTATCTAGCAAGTTTTATTAACTAATACAGGGATTTCCCTAAATTTAAATATGTATTTGTTTAACTAAAATATTAAACACGTTTCCCCCTTCAAAATGCTTCAATCTAAAAGGATTTTATTTAACGCAATTAAAACTTGCTTTGTAGATTATTATTAAGTTAAGTCTGTTGTTTATGCTTTTTATTTTTAATTGCAGTCAATTTTAATACTTAAAAGTTTAACTAAACTGTTTTGTTCTATTTAAACTTAGAGCATTCAAAGTGATCTTTACGCTGCCGAATATGGAGAAAAAACTGAATAAATTCAAACTTATAACCATCAGTTTTTTTAATAGTCTTGTTGGTATGCAATATTATTAAAGCTTTTTATAATTTATTTAATTTACAAGCTCCGTCTAACGTACGTGTATTAGTTTGCTGATAAAATTTAAATTTGCATTTTTTTGTTAGCCGAATTCACAATCTTATTCTAGTGATCATAGATTGTTGAGTATACCCATACATACAAGCGGATCAACGGACGGTGGATAGCTAGACGGCCTACAGTGGGTTAATAAAATGGCTCACTGCAGGTTAGCTCCGAATATATTGAATAATCAGTCACCGATCGAGAGTGAAACCATCCGAGGTCATGCTATACGCGGCTACATAAGCCCAATAAAGGGACTGTGACATAAGGAATGAGTACCGCCACTAAAAAGTATCCCTCCGTAACATGCGCTTTTAAGAGGCGTGTAAAATAGTTAAGATACCATGGGTTCTCTAGTCATAAATCCAGAAGCAGCTGACCTATAATTGGTGGCTGCCTGATCAGCGTCTAATTTCAATATTATGGACGGCTGGTGGTTAGGTTTAGAACACTATGAAAAGGATCACAGAAAATAAAACTGAAGTTCACCCTAAGTGCTTTATAAATGGGTTGGGGTGTTAGGATCTTAAACCAATTCCATAAAAATATATACAAAGAAAGAGATATGAAAAAATAATTTAAAACGGAATCCCATTGTTATGGCAACAAAAAATATCAAGATTTAACAATGGTAGGTAGGTAGGGCCAGTTATTCACACCCGTGGTGGTGTATCACTCCACTCGGAGACAATATGCTGTCCATTGTGTTGTTCTAAGAAATATAGAAAAAGAAAAAAAAGGAAGATTAGTAAGGGGCAGGTAATTGAATAAAGGTAGAAAATCGTAAATAACTATTAGAAAGAGATAAATGGTACAAGAACTAAAGACGCTAGATACCGTTCGTTAGCCATTTAAGGCCTTTAGCGTACCTTAGCATCTGGTAGAGGTCCCAGTCCGATAAAGTCGATAGGTGGTCCACGCCGTTTCCTAACAAGTGCCGGACATTGGCAGGAAAGGTGTTCCATTGTCTCGGCCTCTCAGCACCTGATCGCCCTCTCCCTGAAGTGTCGCTCAATCCTACCACGGAATTCGCATAGTGCAGGAAAAATCGAGATAGTTGCCATATTGGCATTTGCCTGAGATCCCCCTTGCACAAATTCATCTGCACCCTCATTCCCGGGTATCCCATAGTACCCCGGAATCTAGCATAGTGTAATACCATCGAGTTCCTGGAGCGCTAATCACCAGTCCCTGACCGCCTTCAACCTCACCAGTCTCGAACCTAGAGCACTAAGAGCAGCTTTGCTATCCACATAAATGGTGATACGTTTTTCTCTAAGACCACTGTCCTGCCGAGGAAAGTGCGCGGCCCGCGTTATCACAAATATCTCCGCTTGGAATACACTGCAGTGATCGCTTAGTCTGAATTACGATTTTAAGTGATTCACTGAAGATACCAGCTGCAGTCACAATGTCCGTCTTAATTCCATCGGCATACATTGCCGATCCCTAAAGCGGCAGGAGGCCATTCGCCTAAGCCGATATGTCTGGGATAAGTATCCGCACGCTCGGTGTGAAGTTCAGATATGATGACAAATAAACTCACTGGCTACAATCCACAACTGTTCGACCCTTCCCAATTCAGTCAGTATGCTGGCATTTCCCGAACGATTTAACGATAGGCTCCTGGAATGTACGATTCTTGTACATATTTACTGGACAAGTACAAGTTCGATCCAATTGTCAGCCAGAAAATGCGTTAAAATAGGCACGGTGACACCCAAAAATCTCAAAGGGATATATATTGTAGCTGCCATTAAACAAGGCATGCATTTGGATGCGGATTTTCAACGTCAGCCTTATATCTATGTCCACATGCCCCGATGGAGTAAAAAGATTAACAGACTAAAGCCACATTTTATTTGCGCCTAAAAGAAGTGTATGACCACTGTCCCAGCCATTATGTTAAAATTGTTTTGGGGGGTTTTAATGAGAAAATGGGTAGGAAAAGTGCTTTTAGTTCAACAGTCGGAAAATAAGTCTCAATAAAGAAACAACCCATAATGGTATGAGATTAATGTCGTTCACCACGGCACATAACATCACCCACAAGGCAGTTTGTACATAACCCGATCAAAGGACTTAAACCCAAATCGATCACATTGTATTTACTGGAAAACACTTTTCAAGTGTGTTGAACGTATGCTTGATTCTAGGGGCTAATATGGACTCGCAGGATTACCTTGACGGAGCTAAGGTATGCATGGGACTAAGTGCAGCGAAAAACGTACGAGCGCTTTTACGCAAAAGGCTAGAAGTCAGAACGTTCACTTGAACCACTCAATCGTTTCAATAGAGCATTCCCTGCCCTAAAGACGGCATGCTGAATAGCAGAACATCGTACACTCCTATAGGGAATGCTGCCAAAAACGTACTTGGGTATTAAAAACCTACACCGAAAAACCCGTGGTAAGATAAGCAATGCTACTAAGCTAAAAAATGCTGCACATTTAGCAGCACTGCAAACAGTAGAACCGCGATCGGCACGTGAAAGAAAAAAAAACAAAAGAGAAACGCCTTTTTCGAAGAAAGAAAAAAAATAGAAAGTCCAAAGTACGAGAAAACCAAGATGTATAGGACAAGAAATTAAGTCTGATTGTGCTATCAAAAGATTAAACAATAAACTGAAAGCTTTAGTGCAGGCGATCCTTTCTGCAAAGACCAAGAAGGGAACCTGGTGACATAAGGAAAGTGTGCTGAGTATATGGACAGAACATTTGTCTCAAAGCGGCGATGAAGATACCTTGGATCCAATAAGCGGTTTTAGCTATAATATTGTTTGGACAGGAAAACACCAACGAAAGACAAAATGACATCTATCACCTTATTCTTCGATTAAAAAGCCGTTTTTGAGAGTCCGATTCGCCCAGACTAAATTAAAACTATTGGGCCAAGTGTTGAAGATGTCCCAAGCTGTGGCAAATCTATTTCTATATATATGTAGATTGTAAGTGTTATGTACAAATAAATATAAAATTTTTCAAATGCACAGGATTGCGAGTACGGCTAATAAAATTGTCAAACTACTTTTTTAATACACGATAAAACTATACATGCAGCTTGTGAATTAAATAGTTACATTACAAATTGTCTATTTGTGTCTGTTTATTTAAATAACCAGTTAGCAATAACTATTATTTTCCAAAGAAAAAATGGTGTCAAGAAACAATCCAGCTGCCAAACCTTAACACATACCGCTATATTAATATTGAAAGGCCCTAACTTGTATTCTTTTGTAAGCCCAGAGGCCAAATCGTCGCATTCGATTCGAATCGAAATTTTAAAATTCTTATTAGAATTCCTATACTTAAAGCATTGACAACTCGATCGATCGAGTGAAATTTCGATTCTTATGTAAGCCCAGATTTTCATTTATTTCGTTAAGTGCAGTGCTTATATATCACAATTTGTGAAAAAAAAAATCACTACTTAAAATACGAGTTAGGGCCTTTTTATATTAGAGTAACGATATACGTATATAAAGGAACAATGTTAACTACTGACTAGCTGACTCATTCATCATCGTACAGCCTAACGCGTAAGGTAAAGACTGTAAACTTGCACTTCGGTGGCCTCTCCTGATGTTTGAGAGAATTTCGGAACCTGAACCCTAAGGGACAAAATATGTGTGAAATAAGGAAAACTTTTTTATAGATAATCATGTATATTGTACATTTTTTTGCATATAGTACTATTTTGTATTTAGTACTTTGTTTTAGAAACCTGCGCGTACGAAGTAGCGGGTTAGTCTCTGTTTCTTAGAACATTGAGTGAAACTAAACATTTCACAATTTTTTTTTACTGATGGTGTTAGCAGTAACAAAGAAAAATGTTTAGTTACGCGTTAACGACCTTTGACCATCGATCTGATAGTCTTGTTAACTGGTTATATATAAATATAAATTTTAAATTTAATTAAACCTATAATAAAATAAGTTTAAATCATTTATTTTACAAAGTAATTTTATGGATTAATTTTTATATTTTTTCTTTTTTTTAAGTGCTTAATGGATGTTCATATGAAACTTATTGACGGCATGTAAAGTCCAGCCTTAATAAAACTTTAAGCAAAGCATGTAAAATATTTCTTACTACTGATAGATAATATTCCAAGATAATAACATATATTTTTTGATAAAATTATAACAACTAAAACTATAAATTACAATAAAGTAAATAAATTTTATGAAATTTTTAAACTGATTCTTTGCCTGTTGCGCTTGCAGTTTAGAGCACAAGGTTTGTATGAAACAAGGTCTTAAGAAAGTTTAGCCGAAAAGCCAAAAATAAACTAAGTAAACTTTAATTAAATCAGGCCGTAGCGGTGTCAAAAGTATGGTGAGCACGGATTTTTCAAACCGAGTACGAAATTTCTTAAACCAAGTACGATTTTTCTTTGACTTATGGAGCTTTATTAGAAAGGAATACTTTAATATTTTATTAGCTAAGCCCCGGTGTGCTTCGCTACCCCAATCATAGTAAAATATCCAAAATATGTAAACAAAAGCATTTATATATATTTTAGTTTACTGGTTGCCCCACATTAGTTGCAACAAATTATAAGTCAGCCCTACTTTTTAATTAACATATACAAATTGGGAATTTACCAGGTTTATTGTTTTTGGAGATATTCAGAAAGCTTTAGTTAGCAAAAATTCTTTAACAAATTTCTAAAAAATGCCAAATATAATTTTAGCCCTTTAGTGCGCCAAAATTTAAAAAATGTACCAAAAACATATTAACGTATTTTGGTTAACTGACGAATAAAATTTAAATTATGTTTCTATCTTAATTGGCTTTAAAGTTACAAAAAGTACCAAAATATAATTTTAACCCTTTTCCCCCCTTAGAGTCCAACAATTAAAAATAGGACCCAAAAACGTACTCATATTTTTTAGTTCTGTCGAATTATGTTCCTATTTTTATTGGTTTAAAAGTTACGAAAAACGCCTAAAAAAAATCAAAATATATTTTTTTAGCCCTTTTTTCCCCTTTGGTTCCAAAATTGAAAAAAAGTACGAAAAACGTAATCATATTAAAATCCTATCGAATGCAGTTTGAATAATGTTTAAAAGTAACAAAAAGTACCAAATAGTACCGAAAAAATAATTTTAACCTTTTTTCCCCCTTTCGGTCCAAAATTAAAAAAAACACCAGATAGTCTGTTTATTTCTTAAGGAAAACACAAAACTTTTTAAATTATGTTTCTTTCTTATAATATACTTCAGAAGATAGTAGGTTACAGATGTTTCCCTTTTTACCCCTTTTTATCACTTTACGGGCCGAATTTTTAAAAATTCATCTGTATTTAAACAAACATGGAAAGCTTAACACGTGTAATAAATTTCATATATTTAGCTCTATGCGTTTGATCAGTATGGCTATGGTTAATTTTGTTAGGCAATTAATAACCTGACCATCCCACACAAATGGGCGTAGTGTGGGCGTGGCAGCAATAATTTCCAAAAAAAAAAAAACCTATTGTTCCTTTCAGGCTTGAAGTAAATCCCTGTAAAAATTTCAAAAAAATCGATCCACTGGTGTGGCCAGCTATAAAATACAAACATACATACATACAAACATACATACAAACCTTGTTTATATAACAGATTTTTATTTTATAGATTCTTACTATTTATAATTTAAAAATTTAATTTTTTGTACTTACCGTAGCTGAGATTCCAACCAGGGATTTTCCACACTCTAGCACCAGCGCTCTACCTCTAGGCCACCAACAACAACAACAAGTTTTTTTTCTACTTGATTTGTTGAAGCAATCCGAATAGGCTTGATCTAAGAAAATCTAAGTACGGATTGTATTAAAAATTTCAAGAACGATTTTGGATAAATTCAAGAATAAAATTCTTGATGCTAGAATGTGTTTTTTTCTCTGTGTAGTTTGTTGTATGCGAAAAATATCGCAAGAATTGAATGTAGAAATGTGATAAAAAATTATTAATTGTATATGTAATATTATACCGACCTTACAATTTGTAAATCAAGTTGCTTACCTTGAGCCCATAAATAAGCAACTTAATTTATAAAAAATTATTTAAAAAAAACTTTTGTTGTGGGGTGTTATACCTTTAGCGCTATAATGGACTTTTTTAGGTAAATGATGAAACAGAACTGGGGCATAACGTTTTTTTTTTCAATACAATTTGACGTCAAATCACGCTGTTGAAACAGCTATAAAATACAATCGATCGTATACTGACCACCGATGCCAACTAAGTGCTTTTGGCACAATTTTTGGGTGCTTTTGGTATAAAACAAGGCTTCAAAAAAATTAAAAATTTTGATGTATAGATTGCTATATGCGAAAAATATTCCAAGAATTCAAAGTAAAAATAGAAAATTTTTTGTGGTTTTTCGTACCCTTAGCTCAATAATTGTCTTTTTATTTATTATATGAAATAAATGATAAAGCAGAATTGGGAAATGACATTTTTTTCCCATACAACTTAACATAAATTCACGCTGCTGAAAACAATTATAAACTATAATATACATATTTTGTTCTGACCTGCGATGCTAACTCAATGCTTTTGAGACTATTTTTGGTGCCTTTCAATGCCTAATAGCGGAAAATTTTTAGCGTAAGTGTCAAATTATGAAAAAGCACCAAACTAGTGCTCTCTTGATTTTTTGATAGCGCCTTTAGTGCTTTTTACCAGTATTAATATTTAAGAATTTTTAAGCAATAAAAATATGCAGTAACTGTTTTTTCAAGTATATATCGGCATGTTAATATTTTCATTTGGAAGTTAATTCACCCTTATTGTGTTTGGCGTTGGCGTAGTCGTTTTTAGCACCGTCTAACAAATACGGCAATGTTAAATAAATAGCACCCCTGTCGTTTCTGTAGCGAATTAGACAACATTCAACACGACAACGCCAAACACAAAAAGGCTGATTAACTTCTTTATTAGCAATTAGATTTTTTCTTAATATGAAAACTATTTTTAAATTTTGTGTTGATATCAACGTGCAAAAGGTGTTTATGGACGTAAATATGATTTTCGCATTAACGCACACTGTGGAAGATACAATCAATAATAACAGGATATTTCCAAAGTTTGGAAAGGTAATTTAAAAAAAAAAAAAAACACTTGTGCATAGGACTCAGGTACAGGGTGTCTGGTGGCAGATTTATATTTTCAAACCTAAATAAAACACGTAATAATTGACACAAAAAAAGATTTATATAAAGCATAGAACAGTAGAATGGAAAGAAGATTTAATTTTTAAAGAATATGTCATCCAACTGTATTCCGTTGAGTTGAACACACTGTTCAAAACGGAACCTTATGTTCTGCGTCAACTGAGCAGATTTTTTGACGAATATTTTCCCTTAAAGCCACAAGAGATTAGGAATTGCCATTATAAACCCTCTTTTTGAGGTAGCTCCATAGTTCAGGGCAACCTCGGTGGCCATGGGATGCCCCCAATGCGACTGATCAGTTTTTAGAGGAAATCTTCCCGCAGCAAATTTATCGAAGCTCTGGCTGTATTATCAGTCGCCCTATCCTGTTGAAACCACGCTGTGTAAAGAGTACGATGGATGAGCTTGCAGGTTTGACAAAAAGAATTACGTAATTATGCGTCTAAAATTTTCACCGCTTGCATTTGTCGCCTGCCTTGGAGAATTTCCCCAAAAAAAATGGTCTAATTATCTCATGCGTGGATAAGGCACACCAAACAGTTACCCTAATGCAATGGTTTTTCATATTTCAATTGTGGGTTTCGGGTTTTTTGAATCCAGTAACGACAGTTTTGCTTGTTGAGGTGGCCGTTTAAGTGAAAATAAGCCTTGTCGCTCCAAAAAATGAGATTTACAGTGAAAAAACGCCTTAACGTCGTTTTACAAAAATTTTTGCGTAAATCAAAGTCACTTTCTCTCAGTTCTTAAAAGATTTGAATTATAAAAGGATCGTACTTTAGATCCTTTTTCAAACCTGTTAAGGAATATGTTGGTTTTAATGATCAGATGATTGGGTATAAAAAATGATTATTGTCAAATATATATACAATTCGGTAAATCTGAATATAGCGCTTTTTTTTGTTTTACTATCATTTTACTATTTAAACGTTATCATTTTAAACACTGCTCTAATTAGATAAAGGTACTCACGAAGAGTAATGCAAAAAACAATGTTTTTTTCAACATAATAACAAAATTATACATATGTATATACGATTTGAAATATGCACTGCAAGAGTTCAGTATACGAGAGTAGAGATGGGTTTAGACCTGGGTATTTACCCTACGCTGGGTATTTACCCATTTATACCCATTTTCATACCCGGGTATTTATCTAATTTCGGGTAAATACTCATTTGAATAACAAATACTCATTGTTACATATTTTACGCACTTTCGAATTTATTTTGAACATATTTTGTTTAAGTGCATTTTGTTTTACATTTTTTAGTGCGTTTTGCTCAGATAAGGCAGTTTTGACTGCATCAAACACAACAACAATTCTTAATAAGAGCCGCTAATCAGCGTGCTTATGGCATTTCAATGTAATGAGTGGGAGCGATGACAACAACAATGCTGAAGCAACTAGAAAGTTTAAAGTTTCGAAACGAAATGATTTCATTTGTTTTAAAAAAATCTAATTTATAATAAAAAATTAAATTCTTTTAATTTATTTAAATTTTTCTTTATTCTGATTTATACCCACATTTTGGGTAAATACCCAGGCGCTTGGGTAAATACCTGGGTATTTACATTTAAATACCCAATTTACCATTTGGGTATTTACCCTTGTCCCATCACTATACGAGAGTAGATTCTTGCAAAGAACTAGCGTGCTTTTATTAATTTTCAGGCGATGTATTATTTTGTCCTTTTTTAAGATAAATTTGTAAGCGAGTAAACTTTTAGATCATAATATCACATACATACATATGCACATATTGTAATAAAGAAAGGACCCAAATCGTATTTTTTAACCCTTATCCTGTATTCGTGGGTCAAATTTGCCCAAATGGTTTTTAATGCTCAATATTTTCATACCCACTGGACGGATTTTTACGAAAATACATTTATTTATTTATTGTATAGTGCTTAAATATCAAATATAAAGTTTCTACTTCTTTTCGCATAGCCTGTGTAAAAAAAATTACACATATGGTATATATGGGTCAAATTTGCCAAATACACGAAAGCTCTTTTAAAAAGTGTAAAGCCACCTGCGTAAAAAAAGAATTTTTAATTTATAACGTGAAAATAAATAGCGACAACACAGAACAACAAAACAACTGCATTCTGTATTTTTGTAACTGCGCAAGAGCAACAGAAATATTTTTCTACTGAATTACTTTTATTATTCGCGGTTGTGTATTGCAAGTAAATATACAAACATACATAATTTTGAAACAATGAAACCTGAAAAAATTGAAGCTTTGCTTATGGAGTCTGATTTAGAAGAGGAAACTCCGAATGATACGTCAAGTGACGAGGAAGAAGATATCGTCTCTGAAGTTGAAACTGAAGCTATAACGTATACTTCAAAAAATTGGAAATATTTATGGTCAGAAATATCTGCAATAAAGAAGTTTGGAAGAAGTGATAGAGAGAATATTATAAAACTGGTCCAACGCGTTATGCTATTTCCAGAACAAATGGCATAAAATCATTGTTTCTGCTGCTTATACACAATATTTATAATAAATTTTATAAAGTTTTAACATTTCAACAGTTGCTTTTATGCTAATCAATATTCGGAAATATTTGAATTCCTGTAGATGATATAACTACAGACGCTCATTTTGGACTTGTTTTGTTGGCTGGTGTCTACCGTTCGCACGGTGAGGATCTATAGTCATTATGGGGTATGATCGTAGAGGTTTTCCTTAATTCAAATCAACAAGGGGCTTGTGAAGATAACAAAATATATCACGAGAGCTTCGGTTTGATAACAGCTCTGGTAGAAACGAAAGACGCACTCGCGATAGGATTGCTTCTAGTACAGATTTTTGGAGTCGTTGGGAGGCAAACTTGTGGAAAATGTTTTATCCTGGTGAATGTGTCACTGTGGACGAGCAACTAGTTATATTTCGAGGACGTTGCCCATTCAAGCAGTACATACCATCAAAACCCAGAAAAAAAACATACAAATATGGGCACTATGCGATCTGCATCGCAACTAGCTATGCATAGTCACTACATGTATACCGGCTAAAAAAAAAAAAGAAATTGCAAACCAGAAAAAGACCAAGGCCGTCGTGTCATCTTGGATCTAATTAAAGATTTGAAAGGACACAACTTTACTTGCTATAATTTTTTTGACTCCCATGAACTAGGTATTGAATTTCTAAAACGCAATATAACATTGGTCGGTACTGTGTGAAAAAACAAAACATTTTTGCCACTAAAAACAAGTTTACCAAATGGCAACTATGCTAAAGCATATACATATCACCAGCGTTCAAAATGAACTAGCTACCCGCTCAAGGGTAAAAAATTTCCAAATAAGAAATTGCTTTTTTTGCCCAAATCGGTCCTTGGCACGAAATATTCAAATAAATGCTCGGGTTGTTACAAATTTATATGTAGAAATCATTCCGAAATACAAATAACATTTCATGAGTGCACAAAAACTAATAAAAATTTAAGTTTTGTGAATTTTTCATATTGGGCAAAATTGACCCACTAATGTTAAATGCGTTTTATTTTTGAAGTACAGGATAAGGGTTAAGTCGAGATTTTTTTAGCTAATTTTGATGTATGAGCAGATCATTAATCGAAATAAGCGAATATCTGGGATAATAAAAAATACGAGTTAGGGCCTTTTGATAAAAGGGAAACGACATGCACTTTAAAATACCTTTGTTCAAAAAACTATTAATTCATTTGATTTTGGTCACTGACACCTTTATGAGCTACGAAACAGGTTAATAAAGAGAATATTAAAACATGGTTAAAATCCATTAAACGGAGATGGTCTTTAATTATTGATGTCCCTATAGTGTAACTGTAACAAAGTTAAGCATTTTCTTTTCCTTTATTTGCCAATCAGGTGAAACGGGTAACAAAAAAAAGGAACGAAACCATTACAAGCTGACATTCTGACTCAATTATATCAAATGTTTGGGTACATTGAACTATTTAGCAGATAATGGCGCGAATATATGTTTCTTCTATTGCCACATCATCAATGACAGCGAATAAACAAAAAGTAAAAAAAAAAACAAGTAAGAGCGCTATATTCGGCTGTGCTGAATCTTAGAGACCCTTTACATTGGACTTTCAAAACCCCGAAAGTTATTTATTCATTAATTTTTTTATGAAATATGTGTTTTTAATTTTTAAATAGGGGTCGGTGTCACATTTTAACCATCTTAGGGTGATTAGGGCAGCTATAGGGGTTTTTACCCTAATTTCTTCTAATTTTGTAGGCACTTTTAGTCTAATTTTTTTAAATTTTGTATAGGTGACAGAGATAGGGGGTAAGTATGTTTTAGGAACATGTTTGGGATGAAAAATTAATGGGGGTCTGTGATACATTTAATTTCTCTAGGGGCGACTCCGGGGAAGTTTTAGGGATTTTTACCTTATGTTTTTAAACTTTGTATGGTAACTCCTTTAGAGCGTGGAGAAAGAGGGTAAGTATGTTCTAGGAATATATTTGCGAGGAGAACCTAATGGGGGGGCTGGGGAAGTTATGGGCGTTTTTACATTATTTTGTTATTTTGTATGGCAACCCCTTAGGTGATGGAGATAGGGCCAAAAACGTTCTAGGAATATGTTTAGGATGGTTAGTTTTCCTAAAAAAAAATATTTTGTTCCTCTAGGGGCGACTTCGAGAAAGTTGAAGGGGTTTTTACCCTATTTTTTTTTTTTTTGAATTTTGTATGCCAGCTCTTAGGGAGTGGAGATAGAGGGCAAGTATGTTCCAGGAATATGTTTGGGGTCGGTCGTACATTTTATTTCTCTTTGGCCGACTTTGGGTAAGTTATGGGGCTTTTTACATAACTTTTATATGGCAACCCCCTTAGGTGTTAGAGATAGTGGGTAAGTATACCCAAGGAATAAGTTTGGGAGGAAAAACTAATGGGGGTCTGTGATACATTTTATTCCTATAAGTTGTAGAGATTTTTACCCTATTTTTTGTAAATTTTGTATGGTAACCATGTTTGGAAAGACAAATTAATTGGGGTCGGTATTACCTTTTACATTTGTAGGAGAACCCTGGGGGCTGTGGGACCGATTTAAAAAATTAAAAAAAATAATCTTTGTGTGGCAGGAGGCAGAGATAGGGAGTAAGTATGTTCCAAAAAAATGTTTGTGGGAAAAAGTTAATAGAAATCGGTCTTACATTGCACATTATATGTGGCAACTTCCGGCCAGTTGTAGAGGTTTTTATTTACAAACTTTAGAGAAATAAACAGAGGTAGGCCTGGTTTTTGGCATATATCTCGCTCAGTTATCGGGCGACTTTGCTGGGTTATGCTAAAAGAGCAGTACGACTGGCCGCTTTAAGGTGTAGGATTTCGGTGCCTTGGGAAGTAAAGGCGTTGTGGAGCAAATTATGTGTTACTGTCTGGCTATAGCGCACTCTAAGGCGAACTGTATAGGATCTTATTTCTTCAATGGCCTGGCGGAACTATATATATGGAATCAGTTCCATAAAAAACTGTCAGCATATATTAAGAGAGTAAGGAGCATCCTTATAAGCTGAAGAAAACTCAATTCTCTTAGTTGAAAATAAGCAATAAAATGCATCCAAATTTTTACCAGTTACATACTTAATTTAAAATTACACTGTGCTACACCAAAATAATTTCAGAGTTCTCACATATTAAACCTGTTTTGTTGGAGCCCATAGAAAACTGGTCACTCCTAAAAGTGATTTTATAACGATAAATGTAATGAAAAAAACTTTTACCCTTAAATTGCCATAGCTTCATTGTCTTAAAACAGATATATATTTTTTATTTGGTAAATCTGATTGTAACCTTTAAACCGTGGTTTTATAAAACGGGTTAAACGGGTTATAATAACAAGGCAGTAGGAGCCGATGGGTTGCCAAATGAACTGTTTAAGACCGGACGCGACATACTGATAAGGTGTATGCATTAGCTTGTTTGTACAATCTGGCTAGAAGAACGCATAACTAAGGATGTTCCAGTATTTTATGTTCTGTTCTCCTTATCATTAGTTACAAGATTTTCTCCAGCGTCTTGTGTGAAATATTAAAAGTTGGCCAGATAACTGGGTCGTATTAATGCGGCTTTAGACCTGGCAAGTCTACCATTGACAATATATACACACTTCGTCAAATCCTGGAAAAGACCCAAAAAACAGATGGGCACTTATAGTCTGAGTAATACGACTTTGCAGGGTGACGTTAACTGACACACAACCCTCAGTTAAAACAGAGAATAATATTTCCGAGCCTTTAAGTTCCAAACTAGGTTTCAGATAAGAGGACAGCCTTTTGAGAGATCCTTTAAACACCCTCTTCGAAAAAAACTGACACACATGATACTCGCTTACGTCTACGATATCGACATCATGGGGCGAACGTTGGATAATTTGAGAAAGAATCTGCTTATGTGGGTTTGGAAGTAAATGAAGATAAAATCAAGTTGATATTTTCAATGCGCAAGACGTCCAGTAGACTTGGGCAGACAGTGGAAATTGAAAGCTACAACTTTTAAATAGTAAACGTTTTTCGTCTATCTCGGTACTGGCATAAACTGAACAAATAACATCAGCTCTAAGATAAAAATAGAGCAATAATGGCCAATAGATGCTACTTTGGACTAAGTAAGAAGATAAAAAGCAAAGCAACCTCCCGACAGACAAAAATCACTTTCTACAAGACACTGATACACTGACACACGGGTAGTTTCTTTATATGGCTCTGAATCACAGACATTTGCGATAGTAGACGAGGTAGTGCTTGGAGTGTTTGAGAGGAACATTTTTCGAAAAATCTTTAGACGTTCTGTAATACCTACTTAAGTAAGTAAGTATACATATAAGTAAAAGACGACTTGATTATGATGGATTGCGTCCAAAAGCAATAAACAAAAGAAAAACTCACCACAGCTATTCACAGGTCACACGATTTAGATAACTTTCAAATATCTTTTCATTCCATATTTCAAAGCTAGTAAAGGGTATTAAAAGATTCGGCACAGTCCGAAAAAAAAACATTATTTGTTTTATTGGTTAAAAGCAGGCGCAAATTCGTATTGCAGGTATACCAATTTGCTTACTGAAAAAGAAAAGAAAACAGTTTAAAGAGTCGTTAACATTCGATATCAACCACTGGGTCAATTTGGTTTGGCTGCTGGCACAAATGAGATGGGTAAATAACAAAAAAAGCTGATTTAGTTAGTAATTACTTCAATTAGAAATACGACGATGACTTAGCTTGATGCAAGTTCAATCAAATTTACTGGTGGATAAGTTGGCTGTGCAAATTCTCATTAATGTCCCTGTAGCTTAACCATATTAATTTAAATGATGAAAATGAAAACTAACAAGAATCAAAAAGGTACATTAACATCATCTGCAGGAGTATTGAACTATTTAGTAAACAATGACGGACAGTATAAATAACAAAACATGACAAAAAAGAGTAATAAATTGTTGTACATACTTCGGTTTGGCGCATAAAAATCGAAAAATGCATTAGTAAGCAAAAAACCAATACCCAGTAATTTGGCGATATGTAGGCAGGCATGTTTAGGGGGACCATTTATTTCTGGGTCAAAATCAGTACGCTTTTTATTTTTTATAGTCTAAAATCCACCTTCAATTATAGCCAACGAATTGAAATCACTTTCTGATTTGATTTAAGCATGTCTGTCCATCAGTATATTTCAGCACACAAGCTTTTAATCAGTACACCAAAAGGGAAATCAGTAGGAATGGTCGCCCTAGGCATGTTTATAATTATTGCGACACAGAATATTTCCCATTAGATTTTTGCAATAAAATGTGTTCTTTAATTTTTTTGTACATAAGTATTCATACATTCCTTTACTAATTTGAAGTTATTGCCTCGAAAGTTTACATTAATCCCATCCAAACACATATGAGTCACTGGCCTAACTTAGAATGAATTTTTAAGCAGTTCGGTCTTCTGCGCGTTTGCTACAATTTTTAACGTTGGGCTTAGAAAGTTTTCCTAGACTTGGTTTTAGTTACAAAGTTTCGGTCGTATTCCCCCGGGATAATATTTTATTTATTAAAACATAAGTTTTGGGTTGCCACACAACAAGACTAATGGTGTTTTCCATTCTAAAAAAAATGTTACAATAAGTATGTGTAACATTTTTATCAGTTTACACACACACCTAAAAAGTTGTCAATTTTTTTTGTTTCAATGGAACAAAAAAATTGCTTGATTTTAATAAAAACTGCACTCTGCGTTAAAAACTCGTCTGCAAAAAAAAGTATTTACATACATAACACAGCTGTAAAAAGTGGTACTTTGTTACACTGAAATATAATTGGGGGTAAGATATGTTACACTCTTGCCAGTTATTTGTGCAACATGTTCAGAAAGGAAAACGAAAACTGTTTTCACACTTGCATGTATTTTTAGAATGGAACATAAACCCGCTCGAATGGTAGCATTAATGTAACATTTTTGCCAGAAAGGAAAACACCATTAAAGTCTTATAATTACAGTGTGGGATTGGTGTTATTATGTTTACAACTTGTAATTTAACGATAAGAGAAAAGACGGTAATGCAAATGATAATAATAAAAAAAAACAAATTAAATAAATTTCGGTACGCTATATATCGAAAAGTGTAACAGCTATCGACTTTTGATTTACTACAAAGTAATTGTAAAACAATACCTACATTTTGGGAAAAAATTAGTTGGATAGGAGCAGGAGGAGCAGTAGCACCCCTAACAGCTGAAAACATTTTTATAAGACTTTTGATACAAATTAACAATTTTTATTAAACTTTTTTAAAGCTTTATCTCAAAAACTATAGCAGGTATTGAGGTAACTACTTTAACGTAATTGCACCGCAATATCTACATTAAAAATAATCCGATAGAAGCAAAGGAAGCGGTAGCCTCCATACAAACGAATCTTTTTTATGTAATTTTTGTTACGCTATAATTCGAAAACTACAACAGCTACCAACTTAAGGTTTCCCACAAAAGGAGTTTACACAACAATGTCTATATTTTAAGAAATCTAATATAGTTAGATAGGAGCAGGGGAAGCGGCAGCACCTATTAAAAAGAAAAATTGGTATGAAAAATTGTTTGATTTGGGGCCTGAAAGAAGCATCGCCCATACAAACTCTCGAATTTTGTAAAGTTTTCTGGGTATTCCAAAATACCAATATGAAGGGTATATAAGATTCGGCACAGCAGAATAAAGCGTTCTTACTTGTTTAAATAAAACTTAGGAATAAGAAATAAACATATATACAAAATGTTTTCTAAGATCCCTAATCGATTTTTCCGATCCTCTAATGTATAAAAGATATCAACCTTTCTTCATACTTACAACTTTACAGTTTATTAAACATTGCCATTAGCAGGGCAATCAAAAACATGCTCTTAAAAAAGCGTTTTATGCGCATAAAATAAGCGGTAAAAAGTTAAAAATATGCTTTAACAAATTAAAAATATTTGCTTCAAAAATAGGAATGATAGGAACTTAGTATAAGGAATCCGAAAACGCAGCATTTTAAATTAAGTTGCGTTAACGACTAAGTATTGCCAAAAAACTATGGTATAAAATAAAAATCGGGGACCCAAAATGATATTAAATAATTATTAATTAAACGGCCTTAAAACTATAATGGGTTTCGATTCAAAATAAAGAAATAAATAAAAAACAAAAGTTAACAAAACGTGACAATGTACAAAAAGTACAAAAGTTAGGTTTTTTTTTAAATTTTATGTAAAGAAAGTAAAAAAGGCCTTAAAAACGAGTTATGCAAACATATGTATATTGACTTAAAAGGGCAAATATAATGTTAGTGCAAAGTATGCAAAAATATTGCCTTAAAAATTTATGCCAAAATTTTTCAAAAGTTTTTACACGGATAATATAAATAATTGGGGTTGTTTCAAAATAAATAATTGAATAAAAAACCCCAACTGAGAAAAGGTGACAATGTACACATTTAAAAGGTTTTTACTATGCTTTTTTAAATTAAATATAAAAATATAAAAAATGCATACAAAAGGGTTCTACAAAAAATATGCTCTTAAAGGAAAAGTATGTCAAAATATGCTGTTATATGCAAAATATGCTCAAGAAAATCGATGCCAAAATTTGCCAAAAGTTCTGAAACGGATGAATAACAACATTAAAAGTTAATGTGATGCACAAAAATAATATGATTTTGCATATATTTGGTTACCCTGGTCATTAGTGATAAAAAAATATCCATCGCACCACATGCACTTTTTGCATTTATTTGTTTAAATATTAACAACTTTTTATGTTGTGTCAAAAATAATAGAAAGATTTAAAAGTTTTTTCGAAGCAAATGTCTCTACCGATATTTTTATTTAAAAATCATTGTTTTTCTCAAATAAACAAGAATCATTAAACGAAATTGTATCCAAAATTATGCAACATTAATGCACTTTTTCATTTCTGATGTATTGCTGAACAACATTCCAAGTTTAAAATAGTTGTAAAAGGTGTATATCTTTGCTAAGCGTATATGTGCACAACTAATTCACAATAAAAAGGAGTAAATAAAAGTGCAAACAGAAGTATACTCGTACTACGTTTCTTTGATTTAAAATTTTTATTAATGATATCCTTTTTTTTTATTGGTAAACTGTTTATTTTTACTGAGGACATCTGCCTCTTGTATTACTATAAACATAAACTGGTATTACAAACTCAG
This sequence comes from Melanophora roralis, assembly GCA_963583895.1. Lineage (NCBI taxonomy): Eukaryota > Metazoa > Arthropoda > Insecta > Diptera > Rhinophoridae > Melanophora > Melanophora roralis. Next base: position 65,502,363 of record OY757188.1, read on the forward strand.
ATTAAACACTTTAGGTGAATATATCAGGTTAAATAAACTTATTTTAAACACGGACAAGACAAAATACTTGAGACTTAGACCTTATGATTTGAATAGTGATTATGCTATGTTAGTTCATATAAATGGAATTTTAATAGAGGAGTCTATTCCATCAGGTTCTTGGGAATACATTTAGGTAGTAATTCACACTGGGATACTCATATTGATTCTGTAAAGAGCAAAATATCTTCCGCCATTGACTAGAGCTTGGTTCACAGTCATTTGTCTTACATTTCCATTATATATGGATGCTTAAATAGTATTTCACTAAGGTCACTCCAATCCGCCCAAAATAAGGCACTTAAAATGTTAGTAAATTGCCAGTACAACTTCTTACATTGAACCCTTTCATGCAATATGCCAAAAAATGTTCTTCCCGTGATATCCACGTACAAAATTATATTTAAATCGATTAATGATTGTGAAAATTTTTCAGCAAAATTAACATTTCAAAATATTGAAATCACAAATCGAACCACAAGACAAAGTCATAACTTATCAGGTATACCTTGTCGTCTTGAACTCTTAAAACAACGAATATATTTCAGGCCCAAATGAGTTTAATAATTTGCCTGTGTCCCTAAAAAATATACTGTTTGGTTTAATTTTTAACAGGAGAACTTAAGCTTTTTCTAATAAATAATATTAAAACACTTCTGACCTACTTAAATACATAATGTATATCTTTTATTATCATAAATGCAAACAGATTTTTTTTCAATTTATTGTATATAAATGAATGAGTTAGTTGTCTTGCAATGCTCGGGTTTCTTTACCATATATGTTTAAATTATATTGAAATAAAAACAAACAAAAAATACCTCAACTGCCAGTAAAGAATTTAACCATCAAATTCTGGCAGGCGGTTAAAAGGACAATTTTTGTGATTTGACGTTAAACAAAAAATAAATTATTATTTTAGTACTAAGCAAGTGCAAAATAGATAATTTTAATTAGAAAACATAGAGCACTTTATCCTCTTTTATATTAAACTATTTTTACCCGGCCTACTTCGCTGAAACCGATCCAACTATTTATAAATTAAAGTGAAATATTAAATAGCTTTACTCTGTTAAAATCATATCAATTTTTGTTTAATAGCTCCAAATTTGTAGCATTCTAATTAGTGTAATTTATTAAATAGCGTAATCCAAATCGTTAATTTTTAAGCATTACAGTTGCTTCTTAATTCGTGCTTTTTACATTTTCCCAATACTCATGAAGATCCCAAAGAGGCCTTAAAACAACTACAGCATCATATTATCCAAGTAGAGAAATGGGAAAAGTTATGAGGGGTAAAAATTAATGAGTGAAACTTTGTGTTTCGTCTCAATTGTTAACCTAAGCTCTACAACTCAATTTTGAAACCAATTTGGTGCTACGAATACAACTTTGGGGGACTGCCTCCATCTTCAACATAGAGAGAATTCAACATCGTCAAAACAAAATCCTAAGAATGATAAATGATGCTATGAGCACTTAGACCCCAGCAGGCTATCGACAACATTCTCTCAAAAATAAAACACATGCATTTTAATGTACACAATTATTTTGACGGCTTCACAGCAAAACGGCAACAAAACTACAGTTGTAGCTGTGGCCAGATTAAACTAATTTCTATTTTAGTAGGCAACAAATAAGAAAATTGAGAGAAAATATATAAGAGTGTAAAACAGTGCTGCCAATCGAGTTTTTATTTTACTCAACCTTAGCGATTCAAATTTTTTAAATGATTTTGTAACTACAAATTAAACCAAAAAAAAGGAAATTTTTATTTTAGATAATACACTAACTTGTGTTAAAAGCTTTTTCTTTCTGTTTTTTTAGGTTTTAATTTGCTAAATATTTTTTAAATTGCAGAATTACAAAATAACAAATTTATCACAGATTTAAAAAAAAATTTAGCTTTTTATGCATACACTTTAAACATAGTGTGTTTTAATTAGTGCTGTTAAATCTTTAACGTCAAGATAATTACACATATTTTAATTAAGTATATTTTCCAATGGTAAAATAGCAAAAAACACCAAATATTTTACTGTCTAAAAATGAACGAATTTAAAATTACACCATGATGGATATTAACAGCACTGGTGTATGTATGGAGGCACCGCCTTCAATATAATAAAGTAGCTAATTACATGGCAATAATTGCAGCATTTCTAGTCGTGTAGCTGTGCTGCTTGCTGTCGTCTATGTGTTTAAGGCATGATGCTCCTTGGTGCATTAAAAACCGCAACATCTACAAGGATCTATATGTTACACTAGTTAGGTGCGAACTCCTTAATTATGTGGACAAGTATATGAAAAATAAGGGACACCGTGGCCGCAATTACCAGCCACTGTCGGTTATGTACCCATGCCAGCAGATTGGGACCGCCTTTCAACGACTTCTGAAAAAGTTGTGCTTCTGTCCGGCACTGGATGGCGTTCGGATCAGACACTTTGGTACCGACAGATTGGATAGCTGGTCGGATGTAGCCAATATTGGTCTACCAGGGTTATTATAAATTTATCTCCACTTCTATCTAAATTTTTCTAATCTAATCTAAGTTTGTCTAACTTTTTCTCTTCCCATCTCTCTCTTTCCCAGGTATCACAAAAAGACGGAAGAAACGGACCCAAATGGGCTGACTTTATTCTCCTGCCCATTTTCAGCCTTCATAAGTGTATAAATATTGGACTTCTAGACTTTTAAGCCTTTAGTTATTACTGTTTGCGCTAGCTGTACGAGAGTTGCAACGGCTTAATAGAACATTGATAATAAAATTATCTTTACAAAGTAGGACGTGGCACTGCCCATTTTTCATTTTGAAATTCTAACGTTAGAAATCCATTTTAAATAAATTAATTAATTAAATATTAAATTTTGGTGACCTTGACACCGCCCATTTCCCTTCCTTTAAAATTTGTACTTTAAAGGATTTTTTAAAAGTGAATAAAGTTTCATCAAAATCGGGGTGCCAACATGAAGAATTTTAAACTTTCCGCTTCTAAAATATCAACATAAGAAGCCACAAATATGCTACAAAATTTCATAATAATCGGTACAGTTTAAGTTCCTGTATTAGAAACTTAGTTTTTTGTAGGCGTAGCACCGACTAATATTTCGCTTTTCGAACTTTGACGTTAGAATTTTCAATACTGTTTTTAATGTGGTCGTTTTGCAAAATCTTCCGTCTTAATAGCAGAAATCTCGTTTATGAACATGTGTACATAAAAACATAAAATATGATTTGTAAAAATATTCGTTCTTCTATTTAACACACTAATCTTAAAAGAATTTTACTTCTCGTGAACGAATTATTTCCTTGTTTTTAAAATATAAAAATATATTCCTTTTGTTTTACAAATTCATGTGTTCAAATGTACTTATGTATGTATGTATGTAAGTATTTGTATTTGTGCCGTTTAATTTTATTAAAGGAAAAAGTTTAAGGAAAATAAAATACAATTATGACACTCGAGCCAAAATTCCTTTTATTTACAAAATGTTAAGTACTTATTGCAAATAAACATAATTGTCCTTATATGTTCATACATACATATGTACACTTTTGCTCTATTTATTTCCTTTTGCACTTGTATTTTAATGCTTTAACAATTATAGAAGTGTGTGTGTGTGTCTGGCGAGCACGTTAAAATGTTGATGGTGACACAAATTCTCTTTCATGTGAATACCAGTTAAAGTGTTTATCATACCATTATTATTCCCATCCATGTAATTTCTGTCACGTATGAACATTTGCTCTTATTTTAAAGCATCCCATTTCACTAACACTTCTTGTTAATCTAATATCAAGAAGTTTAAACAAAAATGTCCTTTAACTAAGGCGGCATACATGAAATAGAAAACGCATACACTCATGGTCGTATATTACACTTGTTCGCGTTTATGAGTAAATTTTAAAATGTTCCAACCAAATGAATCATAAATGCCATAAAAAATAATGAAACATGTGGAATTTGTCTGAGATGTACCTTAAGTGTTACCAAAGGATGGCGTAACTGAGGGTTTGTGGTAGACTTTAATGAGTAATTAATTAAATGTAAAATAGTGACATATCATTTGAATGCCAGTTTTGTGCAAATCGTATAAGCTTTTAATATTTTAAATAAAAAAATTTGTCGATCTGATCAAAAAATATGTTAAGATTACAACCCATCAATATATTCGCAAAGTTAATTAAAAATTTTGATTAAAAATTTTTTAAAATTTTCAAATTAAGTATTATTTTATATAATTAAATAAAATTTTTATTAAAACAACACAATTTTTAAATTATTTAGGATTTAATCCCAATTTTCTTGTTAATTTATAGGGTTTGTTGTTGGTTAAGTTTGTCTATATGCATTTCATTGGTTCTTACACCAAATCATCAGTAGACTTCAACCACCCAAATTCTTAAAAAACTCATGAATATTTTCTGTCTTTATATACTAACCTCATCAAACAAAATGAGAATTACTATAAAAAACCAAAACGTTCAAGTTTTTTTAAGAATCCAACAAACCATTATTCGCTATTCGCTTGTTTTGATTTTCTTTTTCCCCTTACATTTGAATAACCATTGGTTATTACTAAATGTATTGACAAGAAAATTGGGATTAAATCCTAAATAATTTAAAAATTGTGTTGTTTAACAACAAGGTTTTGTTTTCGGTTGCCCCTCAATACATTTAGTAATAACCAATGGTTATTCAAATGTAAGGGGAAAAAGAAAATCAAAACAAGCGAATAGCGAATAATGGTTTGTTGGATTCTTAAAAAAACTTGAACGTTTTGGTTTTTTATAGTAATTCTCATTTTGTTTGATGAGGTTAGTATATAAAGACAGAAAATATTCATGAGTTTTTTAAGAATTTGGGTGGTTGAAGTCTACTGATGATTTGGTGTAAGAACCAATGAAATGCATATAGACAAACTTAACCAACAACAAACCCTATAAATTAAAATTTTTATTGTTAAACTATTTTTTAAGTAATTTATATTCATTTATTTTTATTTAATTTAAATATATTATGTTATAAATTGCAAGTCTCAACAATGTCTGGAACCAGGGACCACAAATTGCAAGGCGTACGCTCTATCCACTCAACGAACAACGCGTTCTATTTTTGAAAGTGTTAAGCTTACCTCCACATTCAAAAATTTAACTGAAGTCAAATAACTGAATTCACCTCAACAAGCATAAGCAAAGGCACAACAAAAAACAAAAAAAAAAAAGATAAAACCGGACATGGCAGAAATGAAAATAGATTAAGAGTACAAAAAAGAAAGTAAAAAACAAAGCATTGAACCTGACTCCTTCTGATTGCCAAGCTGAGGCCCTGATCACTAGACTACAGAGACATTGAATTTTCGAAGTCTTAACTCATATAAATATTAGGTCTTATGTTTATTTCTAATATTTTTGTATACTCAACTTAAATGTGTTCCATACTTACAAAAACGATTGTATAAAAGCGTTAAACTACAAAATGTCGATGAAAAATTACTGTTCTTTTAAGAATTTGTAAATAAGCATAATTTTTCACATATACTTTATAAAAACAAGAAAATATTCGATTCTGGCACTTAAAATCTTAATTAAAAAAAGTATTTTTTTTATTTAATTAGTAATACCCAGCCTGCTAAATTTGCCGACAGTGTCTGTAATAGACAAGCCGAAAATTTTAATTTATTCGCATGTATATCTTACAGATTTCTGTTAAACACTTCTATGAATTTTGACGTATTACGTGCCTGTGGGATTTCTGACAAAAGTCTAAATGATCTAGTATGGACATCTTACGGATTTCTGTTATACATGTCTAGGAGTTTTGATGTACGACGAGTCTTTAGAATTTAAGTCGATTTCTCTCAGACATGTTTATGTGATTTTTATTCTCTTGCGTTTTGTTGTTGTGGTGGAATGGATGCTCGCTATAAAATATTCAAAGGGATTTTTTCTCTTTGCTTAGCATTTACAAAACAAAGTGACACACTGGTGTGATCCCCTAATTTGTGCCGCGAGAAAAAAATACTTAAATGCAAAATAAGAAGGAGTTAGCAGTCCTGTTGCGTCTCATACAAATCAATTTGGTTTTTTTGCTTTGATATTTCATCAGAATTTTCTCAGATTTCTATTACAAGTATGCTACGAATATCCCACGACATGTCTAATAGATTCCGTGACAGCCACTTTGCGTGACAGCCACTTTTGCGAACTTGGCTTACTTTCGTGTTTGATATCATACATATGCAAATTTTGCTAGTTGGGAAGTTTTAATTCTGTTTCAAAAGACACCCCTACATGTGCATTAATGCCCGAGACTTTCCTTGTAAATGATAGATTTAATTATTTTCAGCGGTTAGAAATAATCTAAATATACAAAGATTTTCTATTATACATTAATGTTTGTACATATATTCACTGAAATCTGGTAGTTTATAGCTATTGACACTAATTTACAAGCAAACAAAGAATAACAACTCAAAAAAGATTTTTTTTTATTATACTCTTAACACAATGATAAGTGATATCAGCTTATCAATCCGTTTGTCATTTCTATAATATTCGTTTGGGAACCATCGTTCCTGTTTTAGCTCTTTGAAAATACATGGAGACTTTGGTTGACGAGATTAATATTAAATTTGGTAAATTGTGGTGTAGGGTATAATACAAGCGCGGCTAGCTGATAATGATCTTTTGACTTGTTCTTAATTGTGGCATCCTCGTGTGTATTCATTCAACTTCAGTGAATTGCTTTTCCCATTCTATAAGTAAAAAAAAAATTTTGATTTTTGTTATCTTTTTGTAATCCACTCCAAAGTCAAAAAAATTCTATTTCAGGGTTAAATATTATTTACTTTAAAGATAATTTAAAATGTTTCGTTGGGATGATTAATGTTTTTTTTTTAAATTTTCTAATTAAATTATATATAAAATATATATTATTATAATATACACTTTAAAACCATTTTCAAAATATTTCTACCACTATACATATTTTAAAAAGTGGGCGTTATTAAATTGATTATAAATGTTCATGTCGTCCTGCCGAAGTTATCTTAGAAAACTCAAATAAAAAAACAGGTAACAATACTAAATCTGACTGTGCCGAATCATGTTGACCTTTGTTTATTGCCTTGTAGCAGCTTTGAGGTCGATAGTTAATAGTTTCTTAGATAAAGCTTTTAAAAAATTTTATAAAAATGCTTCGTTTGTTTGGGGGCTACTACTGCCCCTGCTTCTGGCAAACCAGCTTTTTTTAATTTCAATACGTGCACAACATACTACGACTACTCTGTAACAGGTTTGAATTCGGCAGCTGTAACAGTTTCTTAAAAGAAGGATTTTGTACTAAAAAATTAGTTGTTTCTTCTCGGTCCGAAGTAAACTGATCTTAATGATTTTAAACAGCGATCTATTTAAAAATATATTATAAAGTTTTACACCAAAACCAGACTTGACTTGCTTTTGAAAACTTCATTTTATCCGGCGAACAGACGGACATGGGTTAATCGATTTTCCCATCTATATGGATACAGAATTAATATATTTCATAGGGCCGCAAATAAATATTGTAGAAATAACAAACGAAGTGAAAAATTAATACAAAAAAATAACCGAACCTTATAGTCGGTATAGTCAGCCCATATTATACCCAACACGACAGTTTAGTTACCAAAATCTAAATATTAATGTTTACAATTTTCTGAAGTGGACTTATATGGAACCAATGTATTAACCGTACAATTATCTTTTTTTTTTGTATGCAAAGTATCTGAGCAAGATTTTGTTCCATTACTGATATGAAAAAAAGGAATTAGGAGGCTACCATGATTTCCGGGAAAGCCTAATATGGGTAGTAGTAGGGCCAATATTCGACCGCTTTTCACATAGTTTGTTAGAACCATTTCTTTTTAAAAAAATTGTAAATGTGCTAATACTATAGGTCTATAGCATTATTCAATTGTAGTGTATTTGGGTAGTATACTGTTACAAACTGTTAGTTAAAACCACCAAAATCAAAAAAAAGTTTGCTTTAACCCTTTAGATCCCACCCCTTCTTAAACTCAAAATTTAAAATCTGATTTTATAATTATCATGTCTAAAGGGCTAAATTAAAAATAAAATAACAAACGATATTTATTAGTAAATTAACTTTTCCAAAAAAAAAACCGTAAAATTTAATTTGGTCAGAGAATTAATTAAATATTCAAAAGAAAAAGAGGAAAAATATTTATGTAGTTTGTCTTAGAAGCGTTATGGCAAAATCTAAACAGCTGTCCTCTTTAGAAAATGTTTCTGTAAAAATTAGTCATGATCAGGGCAAGTTAAAAATGGCATATGTCAATTAATGCAGTTTTCTCTTTATTTTATAAAAAAATTTAATCTATCTTGACATAAAATGCCTTTTATAATGGTTTGGCAGTTAACTTTTATTCTTATTTTTATTTAGTTCGTTATGTTGTGGTAACTATAAACGGGGTTTTTTAGGCTGAAGGTTATTTTTTTAAATATAATAACCAGCACTCAGGGGATGACACCTATACATGTATTGCATTGTGTTTGTACCAGGAAAACAGGTTATGGAGAGGAGGATAGAGGACATTTGGTTTAAATTTCTCGATATTGACTGCGATAGGAAAGACATATTTAGGAAGTTTATTCGACAAACGAACTGTGTGGCTAAGGAACAAATTTTCACGAGCCAGTCGACACACAAATTGATTTGATTTTCTTGAAAGAGGAATATAACGCAAAAAATCCCAGGTTTCAGGAACAATTTCCCTGATTTACTCAGAGCACATTCCATTGTAGTATCAATAGAATAGTAAAACACATCCCCACTGCGACGATGTTCAAGTGAATCAAGTCGGTTAGATACCCACACGTCACCGATGAGTACCTTTGCCCGTTCCTGTACGCGATCGAATAGCTTTAACAAAATTGTGGAGCACCTAACCATACATAAGAGATTCTATTTACGATCGAATAAGGTGGTATTAATATTGAAAAGATCAAGTGGTGTAAAATAATTTTTGACACCGTTTCAGGAAACCAAGATATGTACTTGGATGTTTTCTTCGACAAAAAAAAAACGTGTTCCGTTTAGAGGACTGGATCTTCACGCCCAAAACATCAAGAATTTCCGTCTCCCAAATGACCAAACCTTGGCACGCAGACGCTGTTCACATACTTTGTTTATCGTGTATATTCCAAACAAAACACATATTTTGATTGTTGTTTTGTAATGTTTGCATTTTTTTTTTCAAATTATTCTATAAGATCTGAAAAACGTTGCAAGTATTTTTTTGTTCTCTGAATTTAAACCAAAGATATTTCTATAAAATAAATTTTTGAAGTTATTAATAATGTGAGGAGGTGTAAAAAAAGATTTTATCAATAAATTTATTAAAATTATCAGACGGAATAAAGGATTGAAAACACTGACTAAAATTAAAACAACATCTATTTTAATACTAGCTGACCCGGTGAACTTCGTACCACCTAACAGTTATTGAATATATGGATTTTTTAAAAAGAGTACAAAGTTTGTTTAGTCAAATAGTTCATTGGAATATATTTATAAGGAAAACAAAAATTCAAAAAGATTACAAAAATATGGCGTTTCAGGTAAAAGCTGTTAAGGAAGGCGCAAGTATTAATAAAGTAGATGGTTTGCTCACACATGAACATGAAACGTATAGTTGGCTATGAGAAAAACATGAATTCTCTATATTAAGACCACAAATACTCAAGGATTGTCCTTGTGATTTTTTAATCTTTATTGTGAATGCAAGACGAATAGGAAGTTGAATACGCTTAAACTCAAAAGGCATATCGGTTGGTAACATCGGAATTATCGGTATGAGAACTTCTTCACCTTTGAATTTTCCTCTAAGTATAATTGCGTGAATAACATGGACTATTAGTTTTGTTATTACCAAGCGCGTTCCATTGCAAAGTTTTGGTTGGTTTAAATTTCGAAGGACGATAACTACCGAGCCAACCTTCAGTTATAAATTGTGCGGTGGTAAGCCAGGCACATCCAATGAGTTTAAAACTTCAGTTGGATACTTGGTGGCTTCATCTTCATTTGTTACAAAATCAATAGATTTAAAAGAATGCAGAGTACCAACGATTTGATCCTGAACTATATAGTTTATATCATTCACATCTATATTTTTAGCTGCTAAAATTGCCCGTTCACTCAACCAGTCATAATTTTTCCCGTTAGCAATTATGTTGGGGAATACTTTATAAATGAGCTGTTCTTTTACTTCTACAAAATTACAAAAATTTTGAGGAAATGAAATCAATCCGTTTAATTCATCGACAGGAATACGGCCATTACCATTAGCCAACAATTGGTTGAAGAAATCTTGAGCTGATAAATCGTTGAGCAATATAACTCTCATGTTTTCTGTCAACTGCAGTATCTTTGCAAAACGCCACAGAATTGAGGATTTACGCAAGCACTTATTCGATCAGCAGCCGTCGATCTTGGAATGACTGGCAGTGTTTGGTCGAAATCACCAGACAGTTAAATCATGACACCTCCAAAACATCTTGAGTCACTGCGCAGATCTCTTAGTGTTCTTTTAAGAGCTTCTATTGCGCGTTTGTGTGCCATTATGCATTCGTCCCAGATAATGATTTTACACGCTACTAAAACTTTTGACAATGCGGATTTTTTTCGCAATGTTACATGTTGGTTGCTCTATATTTTGAAGGTTTATTGGCAATTTTAACGCTGAGAGAGTTGTGCGGCATCCTTCTTACAATCTGGCCGCTATTCCAGATTAAGCTACCGCTACAGCAATGTTGGATCTCGTACGAACAGTGGCTAAAATAAATGACATGTCTTCCCAGTTCCACCGAGCCATCAATTGCCTTAAATGTTATATCATATACTTCCTTCTGTTGGAGGTTTAAGAGGGAAACATTATTTTGAACTAATTGGTTCAACTCATGTCGATCGCATTCACGTCCACGCTTCAATTCTCAATTTAGAAGCTCATTCATTTCATGTTCTGGTGCTGGCAGTCCTAACCTGACTAACAAACTGCCGCAAATAAGGTAACACATGTCTTCAATTAAGGGCAAGGCCCGGTTATGCATCTTTTTTTTCTCCATATTATTATTATTGAACCATCGCTAATGCGAACTAACAATATGTATTCAAATCTTAAAATTATGTAATTGATATTAGTCCAGTCAGTACCAGACCAAAATTGAAGTTCTCATAATAAGGTAAATAAGGTTATGCATCTTCGCATTGACTTCAAGATTTGGATTTCTCTAGCTGACAGTTTATTGATGTAAATTGTCCTTGTATTTGTTCCACAGGTCACTTGGACTTGACGGGAAGCATGTCAATAGCAAATAATGAAAATAGCAAATAATGTTTGTATATGCCTCAGCGATTGTCGTATCTCAATTAGTATCGTTTTCAAGCAAATTAAGTTCTTGACATGCAGCACAATATGTTGGGCAGACTATGATGTTGGACCACGAACATTCACCAGCAACAACCGTAAATAAAAGCATTCATCATTCTTCAGATGAACTGTATAAATGCGACCAAGAGCATCACTTGAATGTACATTCAGATGCCCAGGAACCATAGTGCCTTTCTTTCTACGTTAAAATTTTTTTGAAGAAGCGTTCCAAGTGTAATACCGTGGCATCTCCGAGTAAAGTAAAGTTTGTGCAAACGGATCGCTTTGACAAACAGCAAAGAAACTTGTCAATGTTGTCACTGGAGGTATTTCAGCACGTTGAACAACATTTGTCGTAGTGTAATATACTCGTTGGCCATTTTCGAGATGCACTGCTTAATGTACGCCAAACCGCCTGATTGCAACTCACATTTCGTCAAACTTACTAACGCGTAATTTCATCGTTGCCATTGGAGGTTTGGATGCTAAAAAGAGCCATATCGCTGCCTTTCGTGACATATTTGCAGATGTACTTTATCGACTTCACTGAATTAGAATATTCAACATTGCAATGTGTCTTAAATGATTTGGAAAGAAGTAGCGAATATGGCACAGTCTAACTGTTGTCAATCACAAAATCGTTTCTCTTTACTTTTTTGGTAATAGTTTGATCGTTGTCATTGGGCGATCAACGCCGATACAGTCGATAACCGCCATTGCCAGTGATAGTTTTCGCCGTCAATTTTCATGGATAATGCTTGGAACACTTGCCGTCGACCATGAATTATATTTGTAATTACAACATCATGTAGTCCTTGATCTGTTTCGAGGTCAGGGATCTCGGCACTTATAATATCATCTATCTGGTCTGGTCGAACTTTTTCGACTAACCAAATAAGAATGTGTGCATGCGGCAAGCCTCGTTTTTGCCATTTTATTGAATACATCCAGCATCGAGTATCTCCGAACACGTATTGCCTAACAATATATATAATCAGCAAGCGAATTTTTTGCCTAAACACACACAATTCACAAAATATTATCCTTAATAGCATGTTAATAACGATATAAACATGTTTGTTTGTTTCTTTGATTATTACTGAAAATTACTGATAAAGGGTGAATAGAAAAGCTGTAGCCAATCGCATCTTTCATGATGGGAAGCTATTACCAAAAAAAATTTCACAAACAGTTCAGTTTATAATGGCTTCATTATTTTGTAGCCCTAACCGCCACTTGTAAATAATTTTTGTTTTATTTTAAATGTTTGTTGTGCTTACAAAACAATGTTTAAAAAAATTGCGTTAATGATTCACTAACTGACAGACAGCTTATTCATTGCATAGCCTAAATGCTTAGGGAAAGACTTGAAATATGTATTGGTTAATTTTTTAGCTTCTGAACTTAAAAAAGATAGAATTGTTATCTAATTTATGCTCGACAGGTTTCAAAGTTATGAATGCATTTTTGTACTTTTTTTGAAATATTAGACCATTAGAGGCGAGACAGGGTAAAAAACCTATATTTTGAAACTGCTTATATCCATTTTGTACCTTCGGAACTGAAAAAGATAAAAAGGGGCTCAAATTATATTTTTAAACTGCGTTCGACAGGTCTCGAAAAAATATACATATAAAATTTTGATAATTTTGATCCTAAGAGGTTAAGAGGGATAAACATTTTATTGGCAATTTTTAGGTTATTTGTGTTACTTTTAAACTAATAATTCAAATTGCGTTCAACTGGTTTAAGAAAAATATGAACACGTTATTTTAAGTTTTTTTACAGTTATTGAGAAAGAAATTTTTGTTGTACGGAAGATGCCATGCCCATGATTCCCTTTTCTCTTAAGAATACTCACCACAATTATGTATATTAGCAAACAAAAACATCCATAGACAATTTTGAGGCTCAAGCTTTAAGAATTATGGAAGTACATGTAAAAAAAAATCAAATTGTACGGGAGGCGCCACACCAAAAAGTTTGGAGACCTTAGCTGTCACAGTTAATGAGATACACAAATAAATATTTCCATGCAATTAGAGGTTCCACACCCATAGTTCACTTCCTGCCTATACTCATCTTGGTTTTGCATATTAGCATAATAAATACCCATATTAAATTTGGAGATTTCAGCTTTTACATTTATTGACATATATATGTAAGAGATTTTTTCTTATAAAGGAGGTGCCACACCTATTATTTTCTTCACGCCCAAACTTAGCTTAATTGTAAACATCAACATTGTAAACACCTACACAAAATTTTGGGACTTTAACCTTACACAGCAGAATTATACATATTTCCATTATAAACATCTTTACAAAGTTCTGGGAGTTCAACTATTACAGTTATTGAGATATATAAAAAACTATTTTCGTTGTATGGGAGATGCGACGCCCATTTCTTTTTTCACGCCCATACAGTGCACAATTAGAGTATTAGCACTATAAATATCCTTACAAAATTTGGAGACATTAGCTATTACAGTAATTGAGATATACACAAGAAACTATTTTCGTTGTATGGGAGGTGCCACGCCTATTTATTTTTTCCCGCCCATAAAAAGCTTAATTATGCATATTTGCACTATAAACATCCGTACAAAGTTTGAAGACTTCAGCTGTTACAGTTGTTGAAATATATACAAAAAACTATTTTCGTTGTATGGGAGGTGCCACGCCTATTTATTTTTTCCCGCCCATAAAAAGCTCAGTTATGCATATTAGCACTATAAAAATCCGTACGAAGTTTGGAGACTTCAGCTGTTGCAGTTATTGAGATATATACAAAAAAGTATTTTCGTTGTATGGGAGGTGCCACGCCTATTTATTTTTTCCCGCCCATAAAAAGCTCAGTTATGCATATTAGCACTATAAACATCCGTACGAAGTTTGGAGACTTCAGCTGTTACAGTTGTTGAAATATATACAAAAAACTATTTTCGTTGTATGGGAGGTGCTACGCCTATTTATTTTTTCCCGCCCATTAAAAGCTCAGTTATGCATATTAGCACTATAAACATCCGTACGAAGTTTGGAGACTTTAGCTGTTACAGTTGTTGAAATATATACAAAAAACTATTTTCTTTGTATGAGAGGGGCCACGCCTATTTATTTTTTCCCGCCCATAAAAAGCTCGATTATGCATATTAGCACTATAAACATCCGTACGAAGTTTCGAGACTTCAGCTGTTACAGTTGTTGAAATATATACAAAAAACTATTTTCGTTGTATGGGAGGTGCCACGCCTATTTATTTTTTCCCGCCCATAAAAAGCTCGATTATGCATATTAGCACTATAAACATCCGTACGAAGTTTGGAGACTTCAGCTGTTACAGTTGTTGAAATATATACAAAAAACTATTTTCGTTGTATGGGAGGTGCCACGCCTATTTATTTTTTCCCGCCCATAAAAAGCTTAATTATGCATATTAGCACTATAAACATCCGTACAAAGTTTGAAGACTTCAGCTGTTACAGTTGTTGAAATATATACAAAAAAGTATTTTCATTGTATGGGAGGTGCCACGCCTATTTATTTTTTCCCGCCCATAAAAAGCTCAGTTATGCATATTAGCACTATAAACATCTGTACGAAGTTTGGAGACTTCAGCTATTACAGTTGTTGAAATATGTACAAAAAACTATTTTCGTTGTATGGGAGGTGCCACGCCCATTTATTTGTTTCCGCCCATACACAACTCAATTATGCACATCATTAAATAATTTAGTTGTGCCAAATTTGGAGACTTCAGCTATAATAGGTATTGAGATATGTGAAAAAAACTGTTCAATTTGTATGGGAGGTGCCACGCCCAGTCGGAATTTCCAAAAAATAATAAGCCCAAAACGCATTCTCAGATATCGGGTATGTCTTTTTTTCAAGTGTCATTAAAATCGGTCCAGCCGTTCTTAAGTTATAAGCGTTGTCGCTAACAAAAAAAAAATTGTTCTTTTATATATAAGATACTAGCTGACCCGGTGAACTTCGTACCACCTACCAATTATTGAATATATGGATTTTTTAAAAAGAGTGCAAAGTTTATTAAGTCAAAAAGTTCATTGGAATATATTTATATAGAAAACAAAAATTCAGTTAAAAGCTGTTAAGAAAGCTATGTATTTTCGTGCATGGGTTATGTTTAGGTTAATTCCCTTCAGTGCAGTACCTTGTGATATACGACATTTTTCGTTTTGTTATCAGGCGCAAGTACAAATAAAGCAGATGGTTTGCCCACACGTGAACATGCATCGTATATTTGGCTATGAGAAAAACATGTATTTTCTTAATTAAGACCACAAATACTCAAGGATTGTCCTTGTGATTTGTTAATAGTCATTGAGAATGCAAGACGAATAGGAAATTGAATTAGCTTAAACTCAAAAGACATATCGGTTGGTATAATCGGAATTCTCGGTATGAGAACTTCTTCACCTTTGAATTTTCCTCTAAGTATATTTGCGTGAATAACATGGACTATCAGTTTTGTTATTACCAAACTCGTTCCATTGCAAAGTTTTGGTTGGTTTAAATTTCGAAGCACGAAAACTATAGATTTGAAAGAATGCAGAGTACCAACGGTTTGATTTTGAACTATATAGCTTAAATCATCCATATCTATATTTTTAGCTGCTAAAATTGCCCGTTCACTCATAATTTTTCCCGTTAGCAATTATGTTGGGGAATACTTTCTGGATGAACTCTTCTTTTGACGATACAAAACTATAAAAATTTTGAGGAAACGAAATCAATCCGTTTAATTCATCGACAGGAATACGGCCATTACCATTAGCCAACAATTGGTTGGAAAACTCTTGAGCTGATAAATCGTTGAGCAATGTAACTCTTATGTTTTCTGTCAACTGCAGTATCTTTGCAAAACGCCACAGAATTGAGGATTTACGCAAGCACTTATTCGATCAGCAGTTGTCGATCTTGGAATGACTGGCAGTGTTTGGCGCAAATCACCAGGCAGTAAAATCATTGCACCTCCAAAAAATCTTGAGTCACTGCGCAGATCTTTAAGTGTTCTTTTAAGAGCTTCTATTGCGTGTTTGTGTGCCATTGTGCATTCGTCCCAGATAATGATTTTACACGCTTCTAAAACTCTGGACATGGTGGAGTTTTTCGCACTGTTACACGTCGGTTGCTCTATATTTTGAAGGTTTAATGGCAATTTTAACGCTGAGTAAGCTGCGGCATCCTTCTTACAATGTGGCCGCTATTCCAGATGAAGCTACCGCTGCAGCAATGTTGGATCGCACGAACAGTGGCTAAAATCAATTACATGACGAATGTTTTCCCAGTTCCACCGGGGGCATCCAAGAAAAGAAAACATCATTTCCATCATCAATTGCCTTCAAAATTATATCACACACTTCCTTCTATTGGAGGTTTAAGAGGGAAACATTGGTTTGAACTAATTGGCTCAACTCATGTCGATCGTATTCACGGTCACGCTTCAATTGTCAAATTAGTTGCTCATTCATTTCATGTTCTGGTGCTGGCAGTCCTAACCTGACTAATAAACTGCCGCAAATAAGGTAACACTTTAAGATTTGGATTTCTCGGGCGGACACGATATTGATGTAAAATGTCTTTTCACATATTGTCCTTGTATTTGTTCCGCAGGTCACTTGGATTTGACGGGAAGCATGTCGAAATGATAACAGAAAATAATGTTCGTATCTGGCTTGGATATGCAGAAATAATTGCCTCAACTATTGTCGTATCCCAATGAGTATCGTTTTCAAACAAATTGAGTTCTTGACATGCAGCATGAAATGTTGTGCAGACTATACCATAAACATTACGAAATGCTGCAAATGATGTTGGACCACGAACATTCACCAGCAACAACCGCAATAAAAACATTCTTCGGACGAACTGTATAAATGCAACCAGGAGCATCACTTGAACGCAAATCCGGATGCCCAGGAACCATAGTGCCTTTCTTTTGACGTTAAAATTTTTTTGAAGAAGCGTTCCAAGTGTAATACCGTGGCATCTCCGAGTAAAGTAAAATTTGTGCAAGCGGATCGCTTTGACAAACAGCAAAAAAACTTCTCAATGTTGTCGCTAGAGGTATTTCAGCACGTTAAACAATTTTTGCCGCAGTGAAATATACTCGTTGGCCATTCTGCAGATGCACTGCTTAATGTGCAACAGTGGGATGAAAAGGAAATGAGAAATACGCCAAACCGCCTCATTGCAGTTCACATATCACCCAACTTGATAACGCGTAATTTCGTCGTTGCCATTGGATGCTAAAAAGAGCCATATTGCTGCCTTTCGTGACATATTTGCAGATGTACTTGATCGACTTCACTAAATTAGAATATTCAAAATTGCAATGTGTCTTAAATGATTTGGAAAGAAGTGGCAAATATGACACAGTCCAACTGGTGTCAATCACAAAATCGTTTCTTTTTACCTTCTTTGTAATAGTTTGACCGTTGTCATTGGGCCATCAACGCCGATACAGTGGATAACCGTCATTGCCAGTGATAGTTTCCACCGTCAATTTTCGTGGATGATGTTTGGAACACTTGCCGTCGACCATGCACGGAGATTGGGGGTTGATGGTGCCACACGGTCCATGAATAATATTTGTAATTACAACATCATGTAGTTCTTGATCTGTTTCGGGATTAGGAATCTCGGCACTTATAATATCATCTATCTGGTCTGGTCGAACTTTTTCGACTAACCAAATAAGAATGTGTGGATGCGGCAAGCCTCGTTTTTGCCATTTTATTGAATACATCCAGCATCGAGTATCTCCGAACACGTATTGCCTAACAATATATATAATCAGCAAACGAATTTTCACCTAAACACACATAATTCACAAAATATTATCGTTAATAGCGTGTCAATAACGTTATAAACATGTTTTGTTTGTTTCTTTGATAATTACTGAAAATTACTGATAAAGCGTGAATAGAATAGCTGAGCCTATCGCGTCTTTCATGATGGGAAGCTATTACTAAGAAAAACTTCGCAAACAGTTCAGTTTATAATGGCTTCATTATTTTGTAGCCGTATCCGCCACTTGTAAATATTTTTTTTTATTTTTTTAAATGTTTGTTGTGATTACAAAACAATGTATAGAAAAAACTTGCGTTAATGACTCGCTATCTGACAGACAGATTCATCATTGCATAGCCTTAATGCTTAGGGCAAGACTTGAAATATGTATTGGGTAATTTTGTAGCTTCTGAACTAAAAAAAGATAGAATTATAATTTAATTTACGCTCGGCAGGTTTCAAAGTTAAAATTGCATTTTTCGTACTTTTTTTGAAATATTAGACCATTAGAGGCGAGACAGGGTAAAAAACCATATTTTGGAACTCTTATATCCACTTTGTACCTTCGGAACCGAAACAGATAAAAAGGGCTCAAATTATATTTTAAAATTGCGTTCGACAGGTCTCGAAAAATGATGAATATAAAATTTTGATAATTTTGATCCTAAGGGGTTAAAAGGGATAAACATTTTATTGGTAATTTTTAAGTTATTTTTGTTACTTTTAAACTAATAATTTAAATTGTGTTCAACTGGTTTAAGAAAATTACGAACACGTTTTTTGAAGTTTTTTTGCAGTTATTGAGGTGCCATGCCCATTATTCTCTTTTCTCCTAAGTATACTCACCTCAATTATGTATTTTAGCAAACATAAACATCCATAGACAATTTTGAGACTCTAGCTATAAGAATTATCGAAATATATGTAAGAAAAATCCAATGGTATTAGAGGTGCCACACTAAAAAGTTTGGAGACCTTAGTTGTCACAGGTAATGAGATACACATGTAAATATTTCCATGCTATTATAGGTTCCACACCCATAATTCACTTCCTGCCTAAACTCATATTAGTTATGCATATTAGCATAATAAATACCCATATTAAATATAGAGATTTCAGCTGTTACATTTATTGGCATACATATATGTAAAAGATTTTTATCTTATAAAGGAGGTGCCACGGCTATTATTATCTTCACGCCCAAACTCAGCTTAATTGTAAACATTAACATTGTAAACACCTACACAAAATTTGGAGACTTTAACCCATACGCAGCTGGATTATGCATATTACCATTATAAACATCTTTACAAAGTTTTAAAAGTTCAACTGTTACAGTTATTGAGATATATAAAAAAACTATTTTCGGTGTATGGGAGATGCCACGCCCATTTCTTTTTTCCCGCCCGCAAAATTATGCATATTAGCTCTACAAACATCCGTATAGAGTTTGGAGGCTTCAGCTAATACAGTTATTGATATATATACAAAAAAATATTTTCGTTGTACGGAAGGTGCCACGCCCATTTATTTCTTCCTCCCATACAAAGCTCAATTTTGTGTATTAATAGTATAAACATCCGTACGAAGTATGGAGACTTTAGCTTTTGCAGTTATTGAGATATATACAAAAAACTATTTTCGTTGTATGGGAGGTGTCACGCCCATTAATTTTGTCCCGCCCATACAAAGCTCAGTTATGTATATTAGCACTATAAATATCCGTATAAAGTTTGGAGGCTTCAGCTAATACAGTTATTGATATATATACAAAAAACTATTTTCGTTGTATGGGAGGTGCCACGCCCATTTGTTTCTTCCCGCCCATACAAAGCTCAATTATGCATATTAGCACTGTAAACATCCGTACAGAGTTTGGAGGCTTCAGCTAATACAGTTATTGATATATATACAAAAAACAATTTTCGTTGTACGGAAGGTGCCACGCCCATTTATTTCTTCCCTCCCATACAAAGGTCAATTTTGTGTATTAATAGTATAAACATCCGTACGAAGTTTGGAGACTTCAGCCATTACAGTTGTTCAGATATTTACAAAAAACTATTTTTGTTGTATGGGAGGTGCCACGCCTATTTATTTTTTCCCGCCCATAAAAAGCTCAATTGTGCACATTATCACTGTTAACATTCGTACGAAGTTCGGAGACTTCAGCTGTTACAGTTATTGAGATATATACAAAAAACTATTTTCGTTGTATGGGAGGTGCCACGCCTATTTATTTTTTCCCGCCCATAAAAAGTTAAATTATGCATATTAGCACTATAAACATTCGTACGAAGTTTGGAGACTTCAGCTATTACAGTTGTTGAAATATATATTAAAAACTATTTTCGTTGTATGGGAGGTGCCACGCCCATTTTTTTGTTTCCGATCATACACAACTCAATTATGCACATCAATAAATTATTTAGTTGCACCAAATTTGGAGACTTCAGCTATAATAGGTATTGAGATATGCAAAAAAAACTGTTCAATTTGTATGGGAGGTGCCACGCCCAGTCGGAATTTCCAAAAACAAATTAGCCTAAAACGCATTCCCAGATATCGGGTATGTCTTTTTTTCAAGTTTCATTAAAATCGGTCCAGCCGTTCTTGAGTTATAAGCGGTGTCACTAACAAAAAAAAATTGTTCTTTTATATATAAGATGAATCAAATGCGTGTATTAAAAATTTGTTTCTAACTGAATAAAAATCATTTAATTTTGCTCCAGTAAGAAAGAAGAAATGAGTATAAAAATTACTAAACCTTGTTAGTAATTCAAAAAAAACATAAAAAAATAATTAAAGCAATAATTTTATATGAAAAAACTTTCATAAACACTAAACGTGTGTACGTATGTATATACAGTGGACGTCCAATAATGCGAATTATATAATGTCAGGCCCTTTCGTAATACTGGAAAATTCGTACTATTGGACTAAAGTTTTCCCCCTTTTTATGTAATTACAGAGCCTTACATTTTAATTGCGTACCCCTACTGGAACATAAGAATTTATTTTGCATAAAAACAATTTTTATATCTTGTCTTTAATTTTTTAATTTATTTATTTTGCATAAAAACAATTTTTATATCTTGTCTTTAATTTTTTGGTAACATTCGGTAACGGGATTTAATTGAGCCTGCTTTAGATTAAAGCTCCTTTTATGGTGCAAATGGTTGGTTTAGATAATCCATATTTGTAAGAGATTCCATAAAAAGATTTTCCACTCTTACAATCTTCTATAACTTTTATTTAATTTTGTAAAGAAATTTATTTCTTTTTGGCTTCTTTCATTTTAAACATTTTGCATGTTTCAAACGAAATGCACGAGACAAGACACTTGTTACCTCTATAAAATTTCATACCAAATGACTACTATGCATTTGTTTGTAGACCGAAAAAAAATTAATGAAAACAAAAAACAAACTAAAAAAGCTAAAAAATGTAACAAAAATTCCATTCATATATAGAAAAACAAATATAAGTATTCGTATTATCGAATAGTAAACATTTTTTTTATTCGTACTATAGAAACGCCAATGCAAAATATTTGCCTTTCGTACTATTGAACATTCGTAGTAGCGTAGGTACGTACTATTGGACGTCCACTGTACATATGTACAAACATTTTTCATCTTGTAAAAGAGTTCAGTAAAGAAAAATATGTTTTTTTTTTAATCTAAACAAATAAACAAAAGTAACAATATCAATATTTATCGGCTAAAACTTTGTAGGCAATTGTTTATGTAGCAAAACTTTAAATAAAGGAAAATTCTTTGTAAAATAATTACTATAATTGTAAATTTGTAACACAATATGTACTGTTTTGATTAGTTAAAATTGTTTAAATATTTTTGTTGACGTACTTTCTGCTGAAAATGTTTTTCTGAGATTTTTTTTTTAAATTTACGCAGTATTATACTTAGCTACTGCACTTTACTGAAAAAGTAAACGAATGAACCTTATAATTGAATGGAAAAAATACTTACTTTTAAATGTCTTTAATAATTTAATGACAGGCAGGCACTCGTTAAGATTTTTTGTCAGTTTCTGTTAAATTAACATCAGTAGTGGCAATAACAACAACACTTGTAACTCACTCATATCATCACTCTTATCTTTAAAAATACATAAATATTAACATATTTTGCTATCATCGCTATCCCATCATTAGAATTTTCTTTTGATTCTCGTTTTAAGTAAAATAAATAAACTTTTGACAATAAATAAAATTGTAAATAAATTACAATAGTTGTGATTTGATCTTCTTTCACTTCAGTTAGATTCTGCTCTTACTCTTTGCTAAGAACAGACATGTTTTCGGGTTATATTTAACGGTTATTTTTCAAATAAAGTAAAGATAAATTTTTGAAAAAAATATTGAAATTATTTGGAAATTTAACGAAATCAAATCATTTAAAATCAATAAAAAAAAATTAATTGACCTTTAACTTAATCAAAAAAAACTTGTATAGAATTGTGTTACCTTTTTTGCCACAAATATTGAAAAGACTGCCTAAGTGTAAAGTAACTCAATATTTACAATAATTATTTTCAATATTTGGACCAGTGATGATGGTTTTAATTTGGCTATCAAAACAGTTTTTTTAAAAGTACCTCTTTTGTCCACAATAGTTATACTTTTTTTTCAAAATATAAAACAACAAAAATTGTTAAAATATATAAGAAGTTTTCACTTTTTGCAACAGTTAACCAAAAACCGCCTATATTTCTTGCATTATTAGGTTTAGATCCTTTAATGGCATTCAACGTTCTCTGTTTTAAGATTAAAAACCGAATGTTAAAATGCTGTTGGTTTTACCAGATAAATCATTTTTAAAATAAAAGTTTCTAAACTATTTTAACACTTCTTTGTCGAAGTATCTAATCGTATCTTCAAAAAACCTTTTTTTTAATTTTAAAAACCTGTGTTCTTTTATTAATAGTATATTTTTTATGTTTTTGTGAACTCCATCTTAAAGAAGTATATTAAAATGATAACAAAACTAATACGGAAAGAAAAAACTAGTTGAAAAGATGGTAAAATAAAACTATTTTACATGTTGGCTATTAAATAAAAAGGAGAGTATCAAATGAGACAGAGAAGTAACTCGGTATTTTTTAGCATTCAATGGGGGTTTTCACACAAGACTAATTGTGCTGGCATAAAATCACAGTTTGTAGGCTTTTTCGGTGAAGAGAGTGGTTTTGGTTGGCACAATTTTTTCAACCAGCTTCAACCCGGCACAAGCAGAACAAAACTAACACATACACACGTGGCAAACGTGAAATAAACAAAGAAAATACTAACACACCCAAAGCTGTGTATACGTGCACAATTTTATGCCAGCATAATTAGTCTTGTGTGAAAACGAAAGAACAAAAGTTGTGCGGATTAAAAATTAGTCTTGTGTGAAAACCCCCAATGGTATCAAAAAAGTACGATCATATCAACTTTTTCATTACTGATTTGGATGCGCTAAAAAATTAAAGAATTAATTAAGATGTTACCTGCTAAGTTTTTTCATTTGCAGCAGAAACCCAAATTTAAGAATTTTAATTAATAAATTTGTAAAAAAATAGATAACTTTTAACGAAAATTAATTTATGAATTAAAAATTAATAAAAGGTTAAGGGTTGAGCGAAAATAATTTATAAAAAAAAAACTTAGGAGA
Organism: Melanophora roralis; assembly: GCA_963583895.1. NCBI lineage: Eukaryota > Metazoa > Arthropoda > Insecta > Diptera > Rhinophoridae > Melanophora > Melanophora roralis. The sequence continues at coordinate 65,526,330 of OY757188.1, forward strand.
ACTAAATAAAAGATGCCCTAGGATTTCTAAGCTATTTGGCGAATTTGAAGGAAAACAAGTAAGAGCGCTATATTAGATTGGCCTTTCGAAACCCCGAGCTTTTTTTATTTTTATCCATTTTTATAAATTTCACTAAATTGATAAGAAAATATACAAGTTTGTCATTCCGTTTGTAATTTATTTAAAAATTTTTGAAGCCCCCCAGTGTCGGATAGACCTGTAAGTAGTATCAAACTATCAGAAATATTGGCAAGCAAATTGTTATTAAAGCCCAGAAACATTGCCTGATAACTCACCGAGATATAAACCAAAAACCATGACAACCTCTGTTTATTTCTTTAAAATTTGTACATAAAAACCTGTACAACTGTCCTGGAGTTGCCCCGTACGACATGCAATGTAAGACCGACTCCTATAAACTTTTCTCCACGCACATTTTTGTGGAACATACTTGCACCTTATCTCCGCCCCCTAACAGGGTTACCATACAAACTTAATTTGTTTAAACGCTCCTACAGCTTCTAAGGAGCTCCTAGAAAAGTAAAATTGTAGACTGACCCCAATTTATCCTTCCTCCCAAACATTTTTGTGGAACATATTTACTCCCTAACTCCAGCCCTTAACGTGGCTGCCATACAAAATTTGAAAAAATAGGAGTCACCCCTAGTGGAATAAACTGTATCACATACCCTAATTAGTTTTCCTTTTCAAATATATTCCTAGAACATACTTACCCCCTATCGCCACCCCGTAAGGGAGTTGTCACACAAATATAAAATCAATTAGGGTAAAAGCTCTTACAGCTTCCCCATAGTCACCCTAAGAGGAATAACATATGACACCAACCCCTACTTTAAAATTAAAAATATTCCAAATTTATTTTTAGCATATTTTTGAACAATTTTTATTTCTAACAGTTTATCAGGCTAATTGGTTCAATTTTATTGTGATAAGACTTTTATTGAAGAATTATGATTGAAAAAGTTTAATTTTCCGGTACTAGCCTAATGGAATGCATTTTCAGAGCCCGCTGCAACTCCTTTTTTCGGTACTGAGCATTGGTTGTAAATGTCTTCTTTAAACCTAGTTTTAATTTAAATTTGAATACGGAAAAATTATTTGTATTTTTCACATACTTTTATTAACAATTATTAATTCTTGCGTTAGAACAAAATTTCAAATTTCATTGGGTTAAATAGAAGATAAATAAAAATAGCATATAACTCACACATGGCACGGTGCAAAATGATCTTTAATAATTTCTGTCCATTTGTCGTTGACAAAAAAAGAAATTAAAAATGATTTACCCCCCTTGTATATAATATACAAGAATAAAAAGCGTTTCATTCCATCTAAGAGATGGATAATGCTCAACCGTCAGTCAAGTGTTGCCGAAGAGACTTTTAATGGAAAAAAGCATAGTGTATATGAAAAGTAAACTTCGTCCTAACTTATAAAGTACAAACGAAAGAAAAACAGTCATGCCGTATCCCTTTCCCTGTTGTGTGTAAGTTAAATAGGTGATATTTACAACCAAATACACTAGTTCAAAGAGTACTGATGATGAAATTGAGTAGCTGCTTTCGAAAATGCATTCTACTCGGCTAGTAGCGGTAGAAAAACCTGCTTTTTTCAAATAAAAAAGTTTCTTTCAACATTAACGGAAAATATTAATTTCTTCTAATAAAAAAGAAATTATATGAACTTAAGCCAAATTAAAAAAGCAAACATTTGTATTAAAAACAGTTCAACAATAAATAAAAATAGCATTTTTCTTTTATTTTGAAATTTTTATTTCTTAAATAACTTATTTATCCCCCAAATAAGGGTAACATATGTACATCACTGGATTAATTTGAATTACCTAGGATTGATTTGACTCGGAATTAATTTTTCAATAAAATGTATGTATGTATGTATGTATGTATGTATGTATGTATGTATGTATGTATGTATGTATGTATGTATGTATGTATGTATGAATGTATGTATGTATGTATGTATGTATGTATGTATGTATGTATGTATGTATGTATGTATGTATGTATGTATGTATGTATGTATGTATGTATGTATGTATGTATGTATGTATGTATGTATGTATGTATGTACCCAGCAGACAAAATAACTAGTATGTAGTAAAAAATATACTAGTTGCTTTTGACCTTAGACTAGTTGCCTATCTGTCCTTTTTTCATATATCGAACTATCGATTTTAACATTAGGTTGTCATAGGAGCCCAACTAGTTCGCTTTTACACAGTCAAATACTAGTCAAAGAACTAGTTGTTATAAACTAGTTTAATTACTAGGTTTTAGTTTATGGTGTAATACTAGTATTTTTGAAGTAGTTTTTCACTACTTTTTAATAATTGGTTTTATACCAGCTTCTTTTTTATAGTTGTATACTAGTTCCATTCATTGCTTTCTTCCAGATAAAAACAAAATGTTTTTTATAAATTTGGTAATTTTATTAACTAAATAACAATTTATTAACTAAATAATAATTTAAAAACCTACAAATTAAAAATTCACGTTAAATAAAAAACAACAACTAAAATTAAGAAAAGTAAAAATTTGTGATTCGTTTTGAAATGATCCGGTTTTTTATTGAGAGCAGATTGCTGAATAAATTGCTTTTTTTTGCACAGCTGCATTGCATGGCGTAACACTATTTATGTCCTAGGCTTGATAAGCTTACGATAGAGTCTGAAATAATTTTTAAAATAAATTTGTCAATGATAAATTCTGAACACTTTTAAAGCATATTTACCAATCAATGCTTTGTAAAAATGTTTGTAATCCTTTAATCGTGGTTTTCCGTGAGAGCCATCAATATTGTAATTCATAACAGTTTTACGATCCAGAATATTTTCCAAAATTGTTCCCACACAGTTTCGCCACAGTTTTCTCAATGTGGAGACCTACACGTAAAAAATTTATGCACTATACTATTAACGATTATGACTTTAGATGTCATATATGTATACCAATAAATAACACATTTTCTACTTACGTATATGTCGCAATTTTTTGCTCTTCTAAATGTTGTAGCATTTGATCAAACATAACTGTAAAATTCTTTGTATATTGCTGTTTTCTAATTGTTCGCAAACATATCTGTTTTTGCAAAAATAATTTTCAACTTTTTAAACAAACACAATTTGCATAAAAAGACAATTAAAAAATCAATTATGAAGTCGATTCAAACGCCAACTAGATGTGTTTGCTTTTTTTCTGTTATGTTTAAACAGAATAACAGACAGCTTTTTTAAATTTTTATTTAAATTATTTTAAACTTTTATTTGTCAATTTTAGACTACTACAAATCTATAACTTTTAAAACAGTCTCGTTACAACTAGTATTATAATTATCCCAAAAAGTAACTAGTAGCAACTTTAGCTGCAGGGTATGTATGTATAGTTAATCCTTCATTTTAATTTGCGATAAATAAAACGAATCCATTATTTATAAACCTTTTTAAAAAATAAAAGCCCCGGCAATAAATTTAACTGTTTCTCAAAAAAAAAAAAAAAAAAAGAAAAAATAAATGCTTAAAAAATATTTGCCACAAATAAATAATTTTTGAAAATAAATTATGTATATGTTTGTGGCAATAAATAATAATTGCTTAAGTTGACATAAATGCTTTTTCATTTTATTACAAGTTCGTATTCTTCATTTTAAGATTACAGGTAACAACTAAACTAAAGTTTAAGTATAAAATGTAATTTTTAATAAAACTTAGGTTAGGTTAGGTTGAACAGGCGGCTGCGGAAATGTTGAAGTAATAGTTGTGCAGCCCACTTGGGTCCGTTTCCTCGGTCCCTTTGTGATACCTGGGGAAGAGAAGAGAAGAAGAAAAAGATAAATTAGATTATATCAATAGAGATAGAGAGTTAGAAGGAAAGGAAGGAAAGTCATCAAGTGTGGTCAGCGGTAGTTGTCCCATACTGGCCGCTGTCCCCAAACCAACCGCTATCCCTAATAAAGGACGCCAGGTTGTTTATGCCAATGTTGGCCCCGTCCGACAGGCCATTCAGTCTACCGATACCAAAGTGCCTGATCCGAATGTCCTCCAGTGCCGGACAGAAACATAAAAGGTGCCTCACGCTCTCGGCCTCCTCTTCGTCATGACAACTTCTACAGAAGTCATTCCAAGGCAATCCCAATCTTTCGGCATGGGTGCCAAATCGGCAGTGGCCGGTAATTGCGGCCACGGTGTCCCTTATCCTTCTCCTATCCAAATCAAGGAGGGACCTCGAACGGCCCGGATCCATCACCGGCCAGGTCATCCGAGTAGTTCCGCATCTGGGTTCGTTAGACCATCTAGCCCCTGCAATCCCCCGAGAATATTCATCCACGCGGACTTTGCAAGAGGAGAGGGGGATGCCACAAAAGTGGTCAATTGCCCGATCATCCAATCTAGCACCATTTCTGGCAAGTGCGTCAGCAGCACAGTTACCCGTATTGGTCCCGTGTCCCCTCACCCACGCCAAGGTGATTTCAGAATGCATCGCCATCCAGTTTAAGGATGCCCGGCATTCATGGACTAGTTGTGATGTTGAATAAACATCAGTAATGGACCTGATGGCAGCACGGCTGTCAGTGAAGATTCCGATATTCCTGCCAAATATCCTGTAATACCGCAACCAGTTAGCCGCCTTGCATATCGCCGACAATTCAGCCTGCATAACACTGCATTCATCCGGAAGTCTAAATGAAATCCGGACTCCTGCCTGAACAATGAATATACCTCCACCAACACCAGTTCTCCCCTTTGACCCATCCGTGTACACCTCCAGATCGATGGGTCCCGAGGAGATCAATTCATCCGCCCCTCCCTCTGAAACAACGAAGGAGAATTTTCTGCGTATGAAAGGTTCCGGTGTGCAGTAGTCAATCAGATCGGGAACAATATTGACCGTCCCGATAATACTCGCGTGGCCGCTTGTCCTGTGCTTCCATCCTCCCACAGCATGCAGCCTTATCGCGGTGTTCAGCGCCAGCTTCCTCGCTAGAAGATCCGCTGGGAGCCAGTTGAGTAGGGTAAAAAGCGACCTAGTCGGAGTCGTCCTCATTGCGCCTGTTATCAGGATCGCCGCATTGCGCATCGCTCTCTCAATACGACAACGATTCGTGACAGAGTCCATAGCCTTCCACCAGACCATAGCTCCATAAAATAGAACCGGCTCTATTACCGCCTTGTAGAGCCAGCTTACATTACGGGGACTGAGTCCCCAAGTTCTGCCAATGGCGCGTTTGCACACATACATCGCAGTCTGTGCCTTCGCCGCTCTCGCCTCCACGTTCGGCTTCCAGGACAGCTTGCTGTCCAGAATGACTCCTAGATATTTCGCACTATCCGACAAAGTCAGTCTCACCCCGTTCAGCGTCGGGAGTTTGAATGAAGGAATCTTGTATCTGTTCGAGAACAGTACTAGCTCCGTTTTTGAAGGGTTGATAGACAAACCGTTCTCTCCGCTCCACTCACTTAATGTCCTTAGAGCTATTTCCATCCCGTCAGAGATGGTATTCAGATGGATTCCAGATATCGCAACTGCCACGTCATCCGCGTATGCGATAGTTCTTAGTCCAATTGAGTCCATATTCCTGAGCAACAAGTTCAGTGTCATGTTCCACAGCAATGGTGATAGGACACCTCCTTGAGGGGTTCCTCTATTAGCCGATCTCGTAACCTCAGCTTGACCAATTGTAGACCTTATGATCCTACGTTCCAACAGGTTGGAAATGAATGCAACCAGAGAGTTATCAACCCCTGTCTCGCGCAAGGCCCGGAGGACACTTGGTGGGTTGACGTTGTTAAAAGCGCCCTCTATATCCAAGAACGACACAAGTGTGTAGTTCCTAAATTCAAGAGACCTCTCAATATAACCAACTAGCGAGTGGAGAGCCGTTTCCACCGATCTGCCCTTGGTGTAGGCGTGTTGGGACCCCGATAGGAGGCTGGGGTGGATCGTCGCCCTAAGGTGCACGTCGACCAGCCTCTCCAGTGTCTTAAGCAAGAAAGATGTGAGACTTATCGGTCTGTAGTCCTTTGCTCTTGTGTGCGATGTCTTACCTCCCTTAGGTATGAAGACAACATTTGATTCCGTCCACTGTGTGGGGATATATGACCAGGAGAGACAAGCCTCGTAAATATTGAGAAGCCATGGAGTAACTAGCTCAACGTTACGCTGCAGGTCCGCTGGAATCAGTCCATCCGGTCCAGGTGACTTAAATGGTTTGAAGCTGTTGATCGCCCAAAGCAGCATATGATTATCCAATTGAATCGGTGTGGATGACCGATTATAGGTGGTGTTAGTGGGCACCCTATCCGAGATATTGAGAGATCCCGGGAAGTGGGTGTCCATCAGTACTTCCAGTGTTTCATGGCTGTTCGTAGTCCAAGTTCCATCATCCTTCTGGATATAGCCAGGGACGACGGCCGATTTGGACAAGAGCTTGCGCAGACGGCTCGTCTCAGACGAGTTCTCAACGCTGCAACAGAAGTTCCTCCAAGTACCGCGTTTGGCACTCCTCACTTCGTTCTTAAACTTGTTCAGTGCGGCCTTGTATAGAGTCCAGTTGCCCGTCCTCTTTGCCTCATTGAAGAGTCTCCTGCACTTCCTGCGGGTCTTATCTATGGTAGATGACCACCAGGGCGGTTTCTTCCTGCCTCTAGGAAGGGTCTGGGGGCAGGACCTTGTCGTAGCCTCCCTAAAGGAGCTCGATAGCGTCAGTACAGCTGCCTCTATGTCACCAACTATGGCGATAGTCGGTGCCGGGGGTAGCATGTCCCGCAGATAGGCATTCTGCATCTGCCAGTTTGTCTTCCTCCTATTCACGTAGGGGGTCGCTCTGTCCCGATTTCCCAAAATAGAGAATTCAAGATACCTGTGGTCTGAGAAGGAACAGTCATCTGACACCCTCCAGTCCCTAATAAGGTCAGCACTTTCCACGCTAACCAATGTTATGTCCAAAACCTCCTGTCTGTTCGCAACAACAAAAGTAGGTTCTGAACCTTTGTTCACAACTGTCAAGTCAGTCTGTAATATGAAGTTCATCAAACACTCACCTCTAATATTGGTGTTCGTGCTGCCCCAGATTTGGTGATGGGCATTTGCATCGGCTCCAATGATGACTGGAATCCGATTTGCTTTCGCTGCGCCAACCGCTTTACGGACAAGATGGTTTGGTGGTGAGTCCTTGTGGTCGTGCGCCATGTAGCTTGAGAGGATCCACCATGTTTTACCATTAGTCTCCCAAGCTGCGGTTACAGTATCTTCATCGCTGTAATCAGACAGTATGAAGATATTAAGTTGCCTTTTGGCCATTATACAGGATCTAATCTTACCATGTACGTTCGCATACAAAAGTTTGTAGCCTCTAGCACTGAGTCCACGAATTGTGCCCCCGGAGATCCAGGGTTCCTGGACTAGTATTATGTCTTCGCCCCGCTCTACGGCACGAAGAACAAGTGCAGCAGATGCTGCTTTGGAGTGGTGAATATTAATTTGCGTCACCTTCGCCATTGTCTGGGTCGTAGATGACTGTTACGTTTCCGCTCTCTGAATCGGAATCCAAAAGAGCTTCCTCGTCCTCCGCTACATCCAGTCGACCAAAAAGATCACCAATCAGACCTGAGTCTGACTGATTATCCTCCTGGGAGACCGGCTGAGCAGGATCATCATTACCAGCGTCTTTTACACCACGCTCGGTCAATTTGCTAACACTAGTAGCAAGGGGGTCGAGTTTGTCGTCGCTTCGGTAGATATTAAGTCTGATACTTTCAAAACCGTAAAATATCACACCCTTCCTCTGCCGAAGCGGCGCCAACGATTCCTTATTAAGAACGATAACCACCTTTCTTGTAGCTCCATTAGCATAGGAGACCTTGACTAACTTCCAGCCGTGAGTGGGGAGGTCAGGGTTACCGATCCTTATGAAGCCAAGAATTTCTTCGGGGTCATGTGGTTCAGCGGGAATGGTCGCTACGGATCTCGGACGACGAGGGATATCGTCGACCGTGACCACGTCCAACCGCGCGCCTTGCCACACTTCTCCGAGGGCTGCTATGGCTAGTTTCAGCAGATTGGCCGACCGCTCGTTGGTGCATGCCATGAGTTTTACGTGGCCTTGAAACCAGCCAGCGTCGTTGATTTGAGGGGCTGGTCCGGGATTTTCCCTAAGGATACTCCAGAACACCCCCATCATTTTCTGACGGATTATCCCCCAATTTTCTTGAGAGACAGCTCCGGCACCTTTGCTCCTGTCGATAACAGCCCTTACAAGCGCATTCTTAGCGACTTCGCTGTAAGGCCTGTTAACGACACGAGAGGATTTAGGTCTCTTCGCATCCGGTTGGTTGGTGGATGCGCTAGAGGTGTCCTCACCTGATCGTTGCCGTTTGGGCGCGGCAGAAGAGCCTGGATCAGGTTCGGATCCTACCTCAGCAATAAAGACCTTAGCCCAATCTAGCGACAATCTCTGGTCGACCGTCAGGGAATCAACCGGTTTATCACCGTGTCGTACAATAATACGCGTAGCGGCTCGCTTAGCTGCGGCGTCTTTGCGTTGTTGCTGTCTGCGGCTTTCTTCAGTCGCATCTAAGATATTTGGCGCTGCTGCGTCAGACAATGATGTTGCAGGTGTTGTGGGGGCACACACATCACCTGCTGTGGTTGCCGAAACGGCAGGGGGTTGGGAGGTGCTTGCCACGACGGGCAGAGGCACATCACTGCTTGTGGGTCTACTGTCATCCAAAGAATGATCAGTAGATGTGATGCAGGTAGCCAATTTGGGTTCACCAGATTGACCATCTGCGAAGTTTTTTTGTTTTTGTTTTTGAGTTTGTTTTTGTTTTAGATTATTAGGCATATGAATCCCACGAGTATGCACGTAAAGGGAGGACCATCCGCGCAGTGACGGCGTACGCGGACTGAGCTACTAAAATTGCAACCGACCTTTGCTATGGCATCGGAGGTGACAACAACGTGGAACTAGTCTTCTTTAACCACTAACTAGCCATTCAGGTTCTCGGCGCTGCGTCCACAACCTTAACCTTACAAGTGGGTTAGTTTTGGTCCGCGGGATTGCATAATGTAATGTATGAAGGATGGAGGCATCACCAGGAGTGCTGGACCAGCTGTTAGATGTATCCAGAAACCCCGGTACTACCTAAGAATAAAGCGTAAGCAGAGTATGGCACACTATGCATTACCCTGCCCACGCTCTACCCTTGCAATGTCAAGAGTGCTGGACCATTTGTCAGAACTATCCAGAGTCCTGACATTGCCCATAGACCTGAAATGTGTGTTGAGTGTGCACACTATGCTCCACTCCACCCACATTGCATTCTCTTGTTCCTTCTGTTACATAGCAGGATCCTGGCTTTGTCGGGGAATAAGGGGACCCATTGCATGAATAGTATCACGATATTCCTCAACTAGCTCAACCCCTGATATAGCTGTTCGATTTTCGCACGCAAAAGTATCGATAGCTTATCAGAGGTCCCCCCTATCCGCCACCTGGGGACGCGTCCAATGGGAGACTAACAACTCCACATGGATAATAAAACTTAAGTCTTATGATGTAGCTTCCTTAAAAAACTAAGATGATTTAGGATGTTATGGCTTATCTATTATTTTCCAAAAAGTTTTAAGATAAAATATAATAAAACTTAAGTCTTATATTTTATCTTAAAACTTTTTGGAAAATAATAGATAAGCCATAACATCCTAAATCATCTTAGTTTTTTAAGGAAGCTACATCAATATTAAAATGTTTATGCATTAAAACTTGTATACACTTAAGATCAATAACTAACAGCGAATTCAAATTATTATTAAATAAGCTTATCTTATCTCAGATTTTGGCATTTGATAATTTTGTCTAAAGCGCTTACTATCAATAAAAATTATTTTGCTTTTTAATATAGTAGCTAAAGTGTACTTAAGCTTGTATTTTTCTGCCAATGAATTATAACATAACATCTTAACTAAAAAACAACGGGTATTAACTTACAAAAGGTTTATTTTTATAAAATTAACAGTTTTGTTCTAAATAAATGTGCATCTTTTTTGTGGCTAAAACTTTTATATAAAAACCAAACACAGTTTATTTAAGACAAAACCCCTAATATCTAAAAACAAAAATCTGTGACAAGCAATTATGATTTATTTCCACAGATATTAAAATGTAATTAGCAACATTTATTTTTCAAAATATTTTTTTTAATTGTTACAGCACAAAATTAAAAAAAAAACAGAAATATTACTTATACGCACTATCATACCATTTAATAAAAAGCATTATAAAATCATGCGTACAAATATGATGGCCAAACACTCTAAAAAAAACGAAACATTACACACACACACACTAGCTAACTAAACACTCACTAACACCAAGTTATTTACAATTATTTATTCTCTCGTAACTTCGTTATGACAACGAAGTCGTCCTTTTGAAGTTTTCTTCATATGTGTTTGTGGTTGTGTAAAAACAGAAAAATAAAAAAAAAACAATTAAAACTAACCGGTTGTTCAAAGCAGAAATGGAAAACCAACAATTTTAAAGCACGAAAGCACATACATACATACATCTATATATATACTTACATATGTATTTAATTCAGAAATAGTTTCGAAATACATATGTACTTTTTATTAGGGGTTTTTGATGCATTGCGTATGAAGAGGAGGAACAAATAATAAAGGTTTAAAATTTTAATATACATAAGTATGGTCAGACTAACAAATTTTCAATGATACTAAAAGTTGTTGGTAGCACACTTAAGTTATGTCTAATATCTTCTATATATGTATACATTTAACGAAAATAACCTTAATGGTTGACTGACTGATCCTTAGGGGGTAAAAATGAGCCAAATCGGGCAAATATTGGCCCTACCAATGATTAGCTGAACAAAATAAATAAAAATTTAAGGATTTGAAAACTAAAAAATGTTATAAAGCCTGTTTTCTAATCCTTTTTTGCAATTTATATCTACAAATGTAATTATAAACGCCCTTACTAAAATGTAGTTTAAATGTTGAAACAAACTCATTACCTTCTAACCTGTGAAGTAATGACAGCTCATTACCCAAATTAAACAAATTTTGCTGGGTTAAATTCAAACTGCTTTTTTTGGTACTTTTTTAAAATTTTGTAATACTTGGGGTTATAATTTGGTTCTCTTTAAATGCTCTTTTGCATTTTTTGAGACTATGAGTGTAGAAATATGAAAGAAAGAGCTATAAAAACCCTATTAAAGGTGAATTTGCTTTTCCACGTACTTTAATTAAACTTTAAGAATAAAATAAATTCCATGCAAGTTGTACGAGTTGCCAAAAAATTAACATAAACATATGTATGTCAAGGGAAACAACTGTTTTAATTTCTTTTACGTATTAACTACGAAAAAGAAGAAAATACACTCCAAATTGTAAAGAAAGGTAGGCGTGCACTACTTTAATAGTTTTTTTATGTAATTGAGAAAAATATTGTGTACAAATTTATTTATACAATTAATTAGTTTAGAAAAACCCATTTATTAAAATAAAACTTAAGTTGGGTAGCACTACATTATTTTTTGTGTTTTCTTTTTATTTTACTTGTAATGATCAAACAGAACACGATCGCAACTTTAAGCAAAAACAGGCTCATAAATGAAATGTTGGCTGCAACTTCACGAACTCACATTTGATTTTTCCAAATTGTCACGCTTTTGTACTTTCTTAACTTATTTTTCAACAATATTAGCCATTTCATTTATAAACTAACAAAATTCAAATTAAATTTAAATTTATTTTTGAGAGAATTTCTTGTCCAAAGTGAGAGCATAAAAAACGCTGTCAAATTAAAATAGGTGATGTTTTATAACTGTGTTTTTATGTCAAATTGTATGGAAAAAAAGGTCATGCCCGAGTTCTGTTTCATTATGTAGATTCCCTGGCATAAAATTTTGTATGCCAGTAAACTGGATGTGAGTGTATTGGAGTTTTCGTATCGTTGCTGTCTTTTATAAGCCGGGTATCGATTTTTATTCAAATTAAAACAAACCAGAATGGGGTTCGCTTTTCAATACAGTGCGACTTCGAAATTTCGGACATACGCCAATCTGGAAACTTCAATAATCCGGACCCTTATACATTTCAGACAGTTAAAAATTTTACCTCTCCAAGCCGGACAACGTTTTAATGCAAGAACAAAAATTGAAATCAGGGGGTTTTCGTTTTTGCTTCCAATTTTTTGTAATTTAAGTTTATTGTCCAAATTTATTTGGTTTTATTTATTTTAAATATGGATTCTATATTATATTGTGTTTGCTTTTCTTTATTTGAATATAAATACAAAAAATCAGAAGAGTAAATTAATGCCTTAATTTACTTAGACTGTTTCAATAATTTCGCTACTGTATTCCGAAGGTGCCTAAAACTACAAATGTCAGGATTATCTAAGAACCTAATTAAATGTAACAATGAATATTCAAAAGATTCTTTCTAATATGTTTTAAATTCAACATATAAAAAAGGCAAAAAATGCTTCAAAAACGAGTTTTACAAAAATATGCTCCTAAAGGCAAAATATGCTGCTATATGCAAAATATTTTTGGTGTGAACATGTAAGCATGTTTTTAAAATACAAAATTAAAAATGTTGGATTAAGTGTGTATAGAAAATCATTTTGTGCTTATGGTTCTTTCCAAAATATATTGTACAAGGTAGGATTAACTGATCAGCTGACTTATTTTCACCATATATTTTCTAAATTGGCTTGGCAAATATTTATGTTATCTAATAGTTGTGCATACTGTGTGTACGTGTGATCGAAACATTTTTGATAACTAAGCTGGTGGAATTTAGCAACAACAAAATACATGCAAAATTTTTATAGGAAGTTATTGTTGTAGGTAAGAGGTTCCCTTCTTATTCCACCATGGTTCTTTTTCGGATTTAGTACTTTGTTTAATAAATAATAACAAATGATTAGTTAAGATAGAAAGCTTTTAGATTCAAATTAAACAAATAAAATGAATCAAAACAATTTTCAAAATAATAAAAGTCAGAAAACCATTTTTATAAAAGTTCGTATGACTACAAACAAAATTTCTTTTATGCAAAAATTACAATTGTATCGGGTTTACATCCCTGTGTTACTTTGCAAAATTCAAACCAAAAACAATGTGGTGAATCCTAGGGTGGTTGTGCAGCAAAGATATTCAATGTTAAATGTGAAATAGTAAAGCATTTTCCATGTCTTATGGAAAAGTATGTTTATCTCAATTTTTCCCCAAAACAAGCAGACAGTTTAACTTGGACTTTCGCGTAAAACAGACGTTTAAAATCATAAAGAATTATAAAAAAATAACAGTTATACTGGCGATTTAATTTATAAGCAGATAAATAGTTGCGTGTTTTTGAGAAAAAAAAAATGCTTTAAAAAAATACATAAATTATTATTGAATTTAAAAGGCATGATATTAAAAAAAAAATGTTAGAAGTGTGATTTATGGAACCCAAGAGTTAAAAATTATAGCGAAGATTAAAAGCTGTTTTATAAGTTTTTGCTTGTTGTGAAAATAAAAATGTGATTTTTCGAAAAGCAATATGAAAATAACCGTTATAATTAATGTTGCCAATTACTAGTAAATAGCGGCAAAAAAAAATATTTACACTGGAACGTTTGTCTGGCAAACAAAAAAAGTGTGTTGCATATGAGTTTCCGTACTTTGTTTGTTGTTATTTGTTCGTTTTTCTAATTTATTGTCAGTTTTGGAGTGCAAAAAGAAAAAAATCAAAACTTAGTAAATGTGCATAAATTCTCTTGTTGAAAATTGTTTTGAATTCACTGAAATCTTGTTTTTGTAAGTTGCATGTTGAGCATTAGAGTGTGACTTTTTCTTTTTATCATGCACCTTTTTTGCTGCATCTCTATGGGAACTTTATAAATGCTGCAAAGTAGCAGGCATGCACATATCGCGCACAAAATCATAAAAAGACGCAACCTACTTAAAACTCATTAGAATTCGTTCTTGTTTCTTAAGCCAGTTCCCAGTTTAAATCTCTTACAAATCACATACATTTCTTTTGTATTGCAGTAAACTTCATTCTAAGACTCTGTATTTGATTATTCAATAAGAAACAAGTTTTTAAAAGCAAAAGTCTCCTGGGCCGGATGGTATACCAACAAAGGACTTAAAACAATGTTCTTCGACACTGGCGCGTCCATTAACTAACCTTTTTAGCAATATATACTGTTTCGGGGTATTTCCCATATGCTGGAAAGTAGCTGATGCTACGCCGATCCCCAAAAATTGAAAGGCGAAAACCCCAGAAAAATATCATCCAATAGCTATTTGTTCAGCACACTCCAAAGTTAATGAGAGTATGGTTAATTATCACCTTGTTAACTATCTAGAGTCCAACGGTTTATTTTCCGACCGCCAGTACGGCTTTCGTAGAGGACTTTCTACGGGGGACTTACTGGCATTTTCAGGAGAAAAATAGTGTTTATCGATTTACCATTTTGGCAAAGTAAAGTGGGTGCTCTAAATATTTCCAGGGGATTTTTTAGGGTCTGGTATTGTGAGCTTCTATCTAAATTTGCTGCTTTTGGAGTCGCTGACAAATTTTCTTGATTTATGTCAAGTTTTCTCAGAAATCGCACTACTCGAGTTGTTATAGGTGGAATCTCTTCCAATGAGTTTTAAATCAATTCTGGGGTACCGCAAGGCTCTTAATCAATTTTTTATTTTTCTAAATGACCTTCTATGCCAGGCTGTTCCTTTGTAGGCGACAGCAGCATATGCCATTCATACTCATTTGACTTCAGGCCTAGCTCTTTGGAGATCGGAGCTATGAGGCAGAGTATAAATAAAACACTTAGTCGTGATTTAAAGCTAATTTCCGTTTGAAATCATGCGAATAGGTTCAATTTTAATGCCCGTAAGTCCCATAAACGCACAGTAGATCATGCTGCATCGTCTGTATTAATGGACGATTTAAATAATGGGGCAGACAGAAACCCTCGTTGTTTTTTGGCATTAGAATGCAGTGCGATGTCCGTTGGACAGAAAACGCTTTTCTTGTATTAAAAAAAGCATTTAAGTGTTTTGGTTTTTTGAAACGGTGTAGAAATTATTTTACCCCATCCGATCTTCTCATCATTCATACCATCTATATCCGGCCGAAAATGGAATATAACTCTCATGTATGAGCAGTTGCTCCGAAGTATATTTTGGAGCTACTTTACCGCGTACAGAAAAGAGCGAAAGTGCTCATAGGTGACGTCGGAGTATCCAACCCCCCTCGATTCACTTGAACATCGTCGCAATGGAATGTGCAATTAAGAACTCGGGGAACTCGTTCCTGAAACCTGGGATTTTTTGCGTGATACTCGTCTTTCAAGAAGAGCACACCCATTTGCGGTCGAATGGCCAGTGACTCGCCCTACGCATGGCAGAGAAAATTTGTTCTTTCGTCGCACGGTTCGTATGTGAAATAAACTTCCTCAGGATGTCTTTCCTGTCACAGTTAATATATATTTAAATCAAATGTCCATAAAAATTACTTCCCTTTACCTATTTTCCTGATACCAACACAATGCAATGCATGTATAGGGGACATCCCCTGACTGCTGGTTATAAAAGAAAAGGAAAATTCCCATTAAAATGACTGTTTTTGATTTAGTGTGCGATATGTATTACAAAAGTATATCCGCGACTAAATAATCTGTACGTTTACTATAAAGAATGCCTTTTTTATTATTTGCTGAATAGGTTTTGTTGCAGTTTATAACGGCACCGCGTTACTTTGAATGTAATCCATTGTCAAAATAGTTTTACAATTTTTGTTGCTGCAATTGTTTTGTTTACATTTTTGTCAATTTTCTATGTTGTTGGTGTTGTTCAACGTGCAATTTGGTTGTTATTGTGCATAAAGGTGTAAATGAAAATTCATATATGCAATATTTTTTAACATACATACATATGTATTTACTTGCTATAAATTATTCAGTTTAAACATTTTACCTTTACTTACATAAATACATATGTAAATGTTTACATTAATTTTATATTGAGTCTTCATTTGAATAAACTAACAATAAATAGTAAAATCTTTTATATAAAATAAATTATATTAGTCCAGCTATGCCACACTAAATTTCAAGCTCTCAAATTAAAGTAAAAGTCAACTCTGATGGTCTCATCTGAGGGCAACATTATTCCTTCTCTTCAAACAAGTGTGTCCGTCATGCTGTAAGATGTTTCGAGCGTGCAGATTTAGATGTGTATCCAGCTTATTTAAGTAATTGTCCTCATAGTTTAGCACTTTGGATTTAACTAGTGAAACTTTTATGTCTTTGGGGATTTTGCTGGTCTTAAAATACCAAGAAGCACCAGTTATTATTCATAGAATGTTGATTTTTCTAAATGTAGGAGTCGGAGACAGTTCCCCCCAATTGCATCCCGTAGCACCTTATTGATTTCAAACCCGGGCTTTAGAGCCGAAGATTATGATCGAGAAGAAGCACAGAGTTTCTACCAATAAGCTAATAAAATTGGGCTGCTTTTGGTTTTATTTAAGTCAATTTTACTTCAATATGTGACTTCCATTTTAGACGACGATCCAGGTAAATAGCAAGGTATTTTGCCCCAAGGTGTTAGGGCACCATCTGGTTATAAGCCAAATTTGGAAAGCACGTTTCTTTGCGTAAAATAAAACTTACGTGGATACATTTCTATTCATTTATTTTTATTTCCCATAACTTTGCCCATGACTCTACTTGGATAATATGATGCTGTAGTTGGTTTGAGCCCTCTTAAGGATCTTTATAAAGACTAAGAAAAGAAGTTTCAACAGAAAATATCGATGTGTGTGTTTGACATGTCTGCTGTATAGCAAGTAGAGGATTGCTCCAAAAATACTTTATTGAGATACGCAAGTATCTCAAGAGTTGTGTCTCTCTTTGATCATAAACTGTTGGTCCGTTATGTACTTTTTCCGAAAGGATGAAGAGATTTACAGGCAAGTTTAAGTCGGGTTAGACGGCTTTTCTGACGTATTTTATCAAAAGCTTGTGAGACATAAAAAAAAAATAGCGGAGAGCAATATTCCTTCTCCTAATACGCTTTTCTAATAACCTGCAGCAACAAATGGGTTTGTTCGATGGTACTGTGTTCTCGTCTAA
This sequence comes from Melanophora roralis, assembly GCA_963583895.1. Classification (NCBI taxonomy): domain Eukaryota; kingdom Metazoa; phylum Arthropoda; class Insecta; order Diptera; family Rhinophoridae; genus Melanophora; species Melanophora roralis. The sequence goes on from OY757188.1 coordinate 65,543,526, forward strand.
AGCCCAATTGGCAATGCAGTTATTATTATTAAATATAAGAGTTTTGTTTTTTTTGATATGTGTAGATAATAACAGGTTTATACGCATGTAAGACTCAATCTTCAGAGGATGTTTTTAAAAGCAACTTTCTATATTGGCGGAGTAAAAAATGATTACTTGGTTTATTTTTGATTACCATTTCGCTCTGTTTTCGGTTATAAAGCACCGACTTTTATTTAATTAACTATATCGCTAAAGATATTTGCTTTAATAGGTTTCTTGCTAAACTGCAGGTATAATAATGTTTGCCGTAACTTATTTAGCTTTTAAAAATTCATTTTTTTAATTACTGCAGCCCAGTGGACTTTAAGTGATGTTAATGCTCCTACTTTTAAATCGTGTCTGGGATGATGAGTATCAATATCACTTCGTTAAGGGTGCAGTAGTGCTTTTTTTAACAGAACATTTTTATCAATATTCAAAATCTTATAATATTTACTTAACTTTAAGGTTCGCGTGTAGCAAAATAGAAAAAAACCCCATTTTTGACATGTGCTTTAGGACTGCATCGAAAACATAAATGTTTGTTTTATGTTAAATGTAAGCTGCTGTGTTAAACTTATTCACGTCGAGATTAATGCCTTGAACACATAGACGACAGCAAGCAACACAGCAACACGACTTCAAATGCAGCTGGCTGAATTATTGCCATGCAGTTAGCGACTTAATTATATTGAAGGCGGCGGCTGCATACATACACCAGTGTTGTTAATTTTCATAATGGTACAATTTTAAATTCGTTAAATTTTTAGACAGTAAAATATTTCGTGTTTTTGCTATTTTATCATTGAAAAATATATGCAATGCCATTTATCTGGAATATAATTAACGTAGTTATGCATGTATGTAAGTATGTTTGTAGCGTAAATATGTATGCTTGCATGTAGGTAAATATGTATGTATGTACGCACTACAGTTAATATTTTAAGCAACAAAAATAAAATTAAGATTGTGGCAGAATTTAAATATATACAAGACAAGTGGATTTAAATAATACAGGGCCGAATCTGCGGTTAACAACATTTTTAGCTGTACTACTTTAAATAAAAATGCCTTTTTTTGTTTAATTTGTAGTTACAAAATGGTTAAAAAGATTTAAGTCGCTACGGCTGAGTAAAATAGAAACTCGATTGGCAGCACTGTTTTACACTCTTACATATTTTCTCTCAGTTTTCTGATTTGCCGCCGACTAAAATAGAAATTAGTTTAATCTGGCCACAGCTGCAATTTTAGTTATGGTGCCGTGTTGCTGTGTAGCCGTCAAAATAATTGTGTACATTTAAATGCATGTGTTTTATTTGTGAGAGAATGCTGTCGGTAGCCTGCTGGTTTCTATGTGTTCATAGCATAAAGGAGATAAAAATGCTTAATACGCGTGTACCTAAAACTGTCTGCTGCCAAAGATTCGCATGACAAGTTCAAACAAAAGATAATTACGTACTCAAAGTAGATATTTTTTTCGTGTAACAAGCAAACGTTGTAAAATATGATTGATATAATACCCACATCTGCGTTTGTGTAGTTGTTTGTAATGCCCAAATACAATGTTCTGAGACCCACCTTTAGTGTAACGATCGATTTAAAATCACTTTCTGAGCCGATAGAAGCATTCCCGTTCGTCCGTACATCCGGCTGGTGTTCTATGTATTCTTGTGATCGAAGTACAGGTCGAATTTTTTGAAGATATTTTGATGAAATTAAGTATAGATAAGTTTTTTGGTACTTACTTAAAACCTATTGTTTGTGGTGATGATCGGTCCATTTTTTGACATAGCCCCCATACAAGACAAGGATATTTTCAGAGCTAGGGGATTATATTTTTGTTCAGTATACTAGTTAGTTGCATTAAGTTAGACAGATACAATATTTTGTCAAAATATAGTAATTTCTTTAAAATTGCGACTTTGATTCCAAGAATACATGGACACCCAGCCGGACTTCCATCGATTTAGGAAGTTTTTAATAAAAAAATAATAAAAACCTAAAAAAAGTGTATGTAGAACAAATATATATGTATAAAAATATGAACTAAAGTTTCATTAAATTATTAAACAAAAAAGTTTCATACAACAACATACAAAGCAGGATACACTTAAAAAAGTAGTATCAAGGCGAATAAAAAAATCGCCCTCTGAATTTCCTTTTTGTGTTTGAACGGTGGAATGTCAGAAAATTTAAAATTTTATACAAAATTGAATATTTGTAACGTGAAAATGTCAAATTTGCTTTAATCAGCTGGGCTCTTCATATTACCTGGTTGAGTGTGCCCTGACACAAAGTATGCAAAACATAAAAAAGTATAAAAAACAACAAATATTTTCTACATAATATTTTTACAAGCGGGTAAAATAAATACATAATAACAAATTATCAAAATTTTATATTGAAAAATTTTAATTGTAAAAAATGTAAATAAATGAAAACATTTTAACAGACACATTTACCGAAAAGTAACACCCACTAACAACAAAATAGAATATAGCTTTATATAAAGTAAACGAATAACAACATCATAAACAAAAGCAACAATTGTAATTTTGTCACAAGAAAATGACAGTGTTAAAAGCAATAACAAGAAACACAGAAAAAGAAAAACAGAACATAAAGTGCTGAAAACAATCAACAACTAACAAACCAATAGTAAAAATAAATAAACAACAACATTTTGTTGTCTTAAGGCAACAAACACATCATTTACGTGCCAACATTGTCATTAAGAGCAACATAACAGCAACGACAAAGATGTCAACCACATGTTGCGGATTAAGACTCTTAATTGCCATTATTGTGTTTGTCGCTAATGAAAGCGGCAACAATAATAGCAAAAACACCTGTGATGGTAAGTTATAACCCTATGAGCAATTGTTGATATTTTCAAAGAAAAGTTTTTTGAAACTCAAGATATTGGAAGTAGAAACTAAATATTTTACATTGCAGTGCCCTAGGAAATGGACAATTTTCTTTAGTCTGGATGACTTTTTAACCGCTTGCTAGTCGAAAACAGACAAAAATTCAACGATATAAAAGTAATCACTCCAAATGTTTTTGCTTAATCTTACACAGAGAACAAAAAAACCCGCTTCTTAATTTAAACATTTTTTGAACTTTTCCGAAATTAAACTTAAAATTTAAAGTACGATTCGTACTTAGGTTTCTTAAAACAAGTACGAACAGGGATAGGTTTAAACAAGGGCGCTATATTCAGATTTGTCGTATCTAATATACCCTTAACATTGGTCACCCAATCTGTCAAAGTTAATTTCAAAACGTCTGTATGTAAATATTGTAATAAAATTACATTGTGGCGGATTGGAAGTCGATTAATATAAATAAACTATAATAATGTTGAAATAGGAAACTTTTTAAAATTCGTTCAATTTTTTTATTTTGAAACATAGAAATCATAAAAAAGCTATCTTATAGCATTGGCCCATTCTTATGGGAGCTACCACTCCCCTTGAACCTATTAAACTGATTATAGATAGAATAACCGATGCAGTCATGCCCGTCTGCAAAAACTTTTGAAGCCGTGTCTGGATTCGGCATACCTGCAAAGCTGATAAGATTGCGTAGGAGGACTTTGACATATACATAATCATCAGTCAAGATCGGAAAACACCTTTCCAAGCCGCTTACATCCCAACATGGCTTTCAACAAGGTAACATCCTGTCATGCGACCTCTTCATTATTTTATTGGAGAAAGTCATAAGAACGGGGCTCAGCAATAAATAAGAACAGCATAATTTTTACTTAGAGACACATGCTGCTTGCATATGCAAATGATATCGACATCATGAGATGAATATTGCGAATTGTCACTACTGGCTTTGCTAATATAGAAAAAGAATTTCCACAAATGGGCTTGGCAGTAAATAAGGGCAAAACTAAGAAGATGGTTTCAATGAAATAAAAATCTACGAGATTGGGGCTACATGTGGACGCTGGTAGGAATGCAACATCGTTCTTAAAAATATTAATGTTGAAAAGTTTGATACTACTAAATGAAAAACATCGTTAATGAAAACGATACATCAACGTTTTCCGATGTTTTCATTTTCTCATAATTAAAAGATAAAAAATAAATTTAATACATAAATTCGCTCTAGTTATCAAAATCTGATTTGCTTTATTAACTTTCTAATAAGAAATAAGGAAAATTAATTTGATAATCTAGTCCGCCGAAGTCAATTTCTGGGTAATGGTAAACTTTTGATTGAATTTTGTTGGGAAATAATTTTTTTGTGCTCTAACTAGGCTGGTTAAACCAATGAAGCACTTAAATCATTTGTTTCTATTTTAATATAATCAGTTACGGTACTAAAAGTTTTAACCTTCTGGCTTTGCATGTCTGCTTCTCCCAAATGCATCTTCGAGGTAGCAGAAGTTGAAGTTTGAAAATTAAGCAAAAAAGTTTATTTACTAATAGATAACATTTTGGGTGCTTACTCAGCAGATAAAGATCACACTATTTTACTCGTGCTATTGTATACTGCGAAAGCATTGGTATTTGGTCAAGCAAATGAAGCTGATCTGACATCGATGTAGCTAAATTACAAAAAACCCAGAGACTGCGCTAGCTTGTATATCTTGTGCAAATGAATGAAGATGCTCAAGCGAAAATGGCGTTCAAATAACAAATGTTCGTGAGGGAAATGCAAAAAAGAACGGTTAAACTCCTTTGGAAAGACCAAAACCAAGAAAACCAAACTCAATCTGAAAAAATTGAGGTGAAGCGTGTGCTTGGAAATCCATTCAAGCAAAAATATTTGAATGTAAGACATTCACACACATGTTACATTCCTTTAACTTCAAAAAAAAAAAACTTTAGTACAAAATATTACTTTTAGTTTTCTACGCTTGAATTTCCTTATGTGCTAAAGTGAACATGCAACTCTGACGAAGAGCAAAATATTATGGTTTGGAAAAACTTTTAAAAATCATGAACCCGCTACAACTGCCAAATTTCTTAGGTATTCAAACTACTATACACGGAGGGTAAAAAACTCTAAGATCATGCACGTCTGGTGATAAATTGGGAACAAATTGTTCCGAGTTTTTTACGAAAATCCGTTAAAAACAAGAACGAATTATATAAAATAACAGACCTTGTCAAACTAAGAACGCTCTGTGGTGTAGTGAAGAACGAAAAGTTTATAAATGCCTGACGTTGTGAGCGCCCTGTTCTTAAATAAAGGGCTGTTGGCGAAGTAAGAACTAGGGGTTATAAAAAAAGAACGTTTGTTTTGGCGAAACAAGAACTCCGGCTCCCAGTTTTCATCTGTGCCAAATGAGCTTAGCTCACTTTTGACAACGGATGGTGTCGGTTTCAGTACTCTTCGAACGGGTTCTCTCTCTGTGTACTTTTCCTTTTTATTTTAATTTTTTTAGTCGTAATACTTAGTAAAATAGTCTAAAAGCAACTTAACTGATTAATAGTGCCACTGCCAAAAGGTAAATATTTTGTGGTTTTACATAATGATAAATGATGATTAATGACTACTGTATGATTCGTAACCTGTAATGAAATCCTGTTATAAAAGTTCGAAAAGATTTTGTTCAGTTATGCAAACCCCTATAATTCAAGTAAAACTTTCTTTTTTTTTTTGCAAAATTTCTTATTTTTCATATTAAATAATTTCAAAAATTGTTGCCCTGTGTAATTTATCTTTCTGTACACCGAGTCTTACTAAGTTTGAATAATGTGTTTCTTTCTTAACTGCAGTTTCTTCGCTTTGGTGTAAGTACTCGTATTTGCAAAGACATAAATAGTTATAGGCAAAAAAAAAAGTAATAATAAAACGGCAGATTGCACTTTTATGTTTAAGAAAATGAATGACAAAGTAACAGAAATGACATTTATGCATAATTTTATAATGGGTGGGAGGTTTTCTATTCATAAAAGAATTATAATAGAGTTTTAATTTCCAGGGAAGCAGACTTAAAGACTGCCCGACTGTAAATGTAAAAGAATTTAAATAAATTTATAAAAAAAAGGTTATACCATGTTCAAACATTCATCATAAATTGAGACAATTTAAAGTAAATTGAGCAGTTAATTTTTCTGTTCACACATAATTAACTAAGCTTACTCAATTAGCATATGATGTTAAAAATATATTATTTTCATTTTTAAGGTACATAGAACAAGGTGAAGCAACTGATCAGCTGACTTTCATTTACGCCATATGTTTTCTAGCTTAGATTGGCAAAAGTTTTATGTTATATTATGGTTGTGTATACTGTATGTATGTGTGATATCAACATTTTTGGCAACCTAGTCAGAGTTTAGCTACAACAAAATATATGTTAAATTTATACAGGAAGTCGTTGTTTTAGGGACAAGGCTCCTTATTATTTCACCATGGCATACATATTTCAAATTTTCAAACTTTTATATTAGCTTAACACAGTTCTTTTTAAATCGAGTGATATACGAGGAGCCATTACACCCGCCCAAAGTGACTGCGCGCTATAGGGCCATGTAAGCCGAGTTTTTTCTGCCTCAATTGAACGAATAAAGACTGGAGGACATATGGTTCCAACAGGACGGAGCAACGGCACACACTGCGCGAGCCACAACCGATATTCTGAAGGCGGCGTTCCCGGGTCGCCTCATCTCTCGTTTTGGCGATTTACATTGGCCCGCAAGATCGCCCGTTCCAGTCTTTTTTTGTGGAGTTTTTGAAATCCCGTGTTTACGTGAGCAAGCCCGAGACCATGAAAGCCCTTAGGGACAACAATCGACACGAGTGCGAGAATCTGTCGCTCGAAGTTTTTGCCGAAGTGATGATAAATGCCATAAAACGAGCCCGTATAGCAATAAATTGTAATGGCGCTCATTTGGCCGATATCATGTTCTCGACTTGATCAATAAAATCAAAATTTTTTGTTTAGAAAAAAATGGGAGCCAAGCAACATCGGATGACTTCTTTTGGCCCACCTTCTTAAAAGCGTAAGAACTTAAATTGGTTGCTGTCTCTAATGAATTAGCAATGTGACATGTTGTGTGTAAATTATGAATTTCAAATTACTACGAGGTAACGCTGCGTCCAGACGTTCAAGTTTTCGCTTTCAAATTGATCACACACATTGCTTGTAAAATCCGTTCAAATTGACGGTTGTGACGTAGGCTGCACGAAACTTGATCATCAATTTTATTTCTTAAGATGCCGTCGTCAAGACAGAGACTTAAAATGCTCGCTTTGCGGCAGAATATATGTTAAACGAAACACAAAAATTAGTTATATGTACATATGTATATCTTTATTACATTTTTTTATTAATTTTCGACTGAATTTTGATACAACGACCCACATACAATTTACATTTATTTATTTATAAATGTTAATATACGAAAAATACACAAAAATTTAGTTAAAATTATTTGCGGTAGAATATTTGTATTAGCAGACACGTGAAAAAAACGAAAAATGTATGAAAAAATAGCTATAATCAGCTGTTTACTTCATCATCAAGTTGAAAAGCGACTTGAATGGAAAAATTGATCATCAAATAAAAAAGTTGAAATGAATTGCAAGTTGAAAGGCAAAAATATAAGCCAACTAATTAATAACAATATTGCTGTTGAAAATTATGTTGTAGTTGTTTTTTGAATGTGTTTCTCATGCTGTTATGTTTAAAAGGCTGTTTGTCTGTTGACATAGTAAGGTGCAGGCAACTTCATATATGAATACATGCATACATACATATAAGCATTCGAAACATAACCCGGTTAACCACCCTGTGTATATGTACTCCGATATGTTTACAAATTTAACAATCTTTTTAATGGTTTTCGTTCGACCAAAATCGAAAGGAGTTGCATTTTATTTCTTGTGTAAACTTTAGTAATTTTCCATAAATATCAAATGTTGAACAACGAAAAGAACAACACAAAGTTCTTTTGATTTGTTTTTGTAATTGTTTTTTATGTTTGTTTATCTAACAAAACACACACACCTTAAAATTAGACTTTTTTTATTTGGAGAATGGGCATAAGTTTGAAATTGTCTTTAAGGTTTTTACTTAACTGTGTAACCACCAATATTGTTTTTAAGTTAAAATATGTATGTATGTGTATGTATGTACACATATACCTACACCATACTGCAAAAAGACGATAGAACATGTCAGGGTGCTTACTAAATATGACGGTTAAATTTTATTATATTTGCTGCGGGGTTGATTGACCATTTAACATATTTGACCTTTTTTTCATTCACAGAATTTTATTTATGACCCTTTAATAGTGATAATGAGAAATAGGTATAAGTATGAATGCCATTTCGATTGTAATGTCCGAAATATTTATTTGCTACCCTTTAAATTTTATATAATACAAATCCTTATGTCTGCCTTGTGATATTGACTACTTAGGGGTTGGTTAGTTGTGAACTAACACTTTTCTTTGAGACTAAACATTTTAATTAAATTTTTTTAATCAAGTTCATTTGGCTTTATAAATTATTTTATTTTTTATAAAAATTTTTCATTGATCAAATTTGTTTTACTGGGTTAAGTTCAAGGAGATTTTCTTTTTTTGGTAACTGAAAACGGTAAACTATAACTAAATCAAGGATAACCTAGTTTTTCGCGAGCCATCGTTGTTTTTATACAGAAAAAGAAACAAAACGGATACCTATAACTGGTAAATATTTTTTTTGCTTTTTTTTATCGTGCTTCAAGTTTTGATTGATTAAAATTTTATAATAGTTGTGTTCAATAACTTTCCAGTAAATACTAGCAACGAGAGAGTAAAAAGAAATAATTTCAAAATTGCTCTCAAACATATTTAAAAGTAAATGAACACTTTTACAGTCAAAACTTGCAACCAAATGTATTTTGTTATTGTAAACTTATAAAAATTTAAAACTTTCATTTTTTTTAAAGCATAATGACAGAAAGACTAGGTGTGTTCATTTACAGAAAATTATCACTTATTTTCGATAATTATTACTAGTAAGTGTTCACGTACACAAAAAATTAGCAGCTAGAGAGCCAAAAATGAGCGTAATATGTTTAGAAACAAAAATGTTTTTGATAATTTCTGCTAGTAAAAATTTTACTATCAGAAATTATTCAAACAGTCTTTCTGTCATTATGCTTTGAAAAAAAATTTAAGTTTTAAATTTTTATAAGTTTACAATAACAAAATACATTTGCTTGCAAGTTTTGACTGTAAAAGTGTTCATTTACTTTTAAATATTTTTGAGAGCAATTTTGATAATATTTCATTTTACTCTCTCGTTGCTAGTAATTACTGGAAAGTTATTGAACACAACTACTGTTTGAATAATTTCTGATAGTAAAATTTTTACTAGTAGAAATTATCAGAAACATTTTTGTTTCTAAACATATTACCCTCTTTTTTGTCTCTCTAGCTGCTAATTTTTTTTGTACGTGAACACTAACTAGTAATAATTATCGAAAATTATTGATAATTTTCTGTAAATGAACACACCTTATATTAGCTGTGTTCAATAACTTTCCAGTAATTACTAGCAACGAGAGAGTAAAAAGAAATATTTTGAAAATTGCTCTCAAAAATATCTAAAAGTAAATGAACACTTTTACAGTCAAAACTTGCAAGCAAATGTATTTTGTTATTGTAAACTTATAAAAATTTAAAACTTAAATTTTTTTTCAAAGCATAATGACAGATAGACTGTTTGAATAATTTCTGATAGTAAAATTTTTACTAGCAGAAATTATCAGAAACATTTTTGTTTCTAAACATATTACGCTCTTTTGTGGCTCTCTAGCTGCTAATTTTTTGTGTACGTGAACAGTTACTAGTAATAATTATCGAAAATAAGTGATAATTTTCTGTAAATGAACACACCTATTGTAATTACCATTATTACCTAATTAAAACATTGTATTTCTAAATAAATTTTTTTTAAAGTGTTTTTTGGTCTTACTTTTTACCTAAATTTGGTTTAAACGAATAAGATTTTATATTTAAGAGTCATAAACAAAACATTTTCTTAAACGGCAATGTAGAGAAAAAGGTGCATATTGTCTTTCATTATGATTCTCACTCTTAAGCTAGGTCAATGGTACCTATTGGATCAATAGCCATAAATTTATAATTCCAAAACTTGTAGTCCAGAGTCCGTCCACTTAGTTACCATTTGACCTTTTTTGGGGTTAATATTCCTTAATTTTATAATTCTAGGCAAGTACTTCTGAAACAGGCAAAAAATACCAAAAATGTAAAAAAAACTTTTTGTCCACTAGTTGACTTGATCTCAGTGGTCCTTTGTTTCATATTTTTATACACGTAATCTTAAACTTTAAAAAAGTACCAAAAATGTAAATAAAGCTACGTTTTGTCTGCATATACTGTTTTAAAATATTGAGTTATGTAGCTATCAATCAAAGTATGAACTATTTATATTTATTGGTTTAGAATTTAGGAAAAGTACCTAAAAAGTAAATATGTAGTAGTTTTTACCCTTTCTACCTCTTAAGATTTAAAATTTAAAAAAAAATACTAAAAACGTATTAATATCACTTTCCGAGACCTTTTAAATACAATTAAAATTGTTTTTCTCTTCAATGGTTTAAAAGTACCTTCAGGGTGTAAAAGTAAAACAAAACAAGTAAGAGCGCTATACTCGGCTGTGCCGAATCTTATATACCCTTCATAACGTGTAGGGGTTTTTACCCTATTTTTTTTTAATTTTGTACGGCAACATCATTAGGAAGTTGTAATAGGGGGTAAGTACGCTCTAAGCAACTGTTTGGGAGAATAAATGGGTTGGGGTCATGCCTATATTTGACCTATCCACGTGCACCCTGGAAGCTGTATGGGAGCCTTCTTAGGCGATGAAGATCAAGGGTAAGTATATTCTAGGAATATGTTTGGAAGGGGAAACTAATGGAGGCCGGTCGTACACTTTATGTCTCTAAGGCTGACTCTGGGGAAGCTATAAGCGTTTTTACATAATTTTCGTAAATTTTGTATGGCAGCCCCCTTAGGTAATGTCGATAGGAGGTAAGTATGTTCAAGGATTATGTTTTGGAGGGAAAAGTAATGGTTGCCTGTGATACATTTTATTCCACTAAGAGCGACTCCGGAGAAGTTGTAGGGGTTTTAACCCTTAATTTTTTTCAAATTTTGTATGGCAACCCTATTAGGGGCTGGAGATAGGGGATAACTTATATGGCACATAAATGTTTGGTAGAAAAAGTTCATGCGAGTCACTCCTACATTGCGTCCGTATAGGGGAAACTCCGGGGCAGTTGTAGAGGTTTTTATGCACAAATTTAGAGAAATAAACAGAGGTAGTCGTGGTTGCTGGATTACATCTCATCTCGGTCACTTATCGGGCGATTTTGCTGGATTAATAGTGATTTTTTCGTAGATATTTCTGTAGTATAATATCACTAACGGGTCTATTCGACATCGGGGGCTTCAAAAAGTTGATTTAAACCATAAGACGGACAGACGGATATCGCCTAATCGACTTTCCTATCTATAATGACCAAGAAAATATATACTTAATGGGGTCGTAGATGGATATTAAAGAAATTACGAACGAAATGACAAACGTATATATACCCTTATCAATTATGTGAAGGGTATAAAAATACATTGATATTTGTTTGAGGTCTTTCAAACTCAATTAGAATTTTGTTTTACCTAAATTGATTTAAAAGTGAATAAAGGCAGTACAAAAATATAGTTGTACCAGGTTTTTGCATTTCTTTACATTGTGAGTCTAGAAATATAAAATTCAGAATTATTAACCCAGATAAGGGTCGAAAGTAAATAAAGTGGTCAAAATAGTACTCTTTGCTTTCTTGGTACTTTTTAGTTTTTTCTGAGTCTAAATATATAAAGTTAAGTTCTATGGATCCCAATTGACGCCAAAAGTCAGCTTAGTAGACAAAAAGTACTTTTTTAAATTTCTGGTGATTTTCGCCTCTTAATTTTGAGATTTGGATGAAAGTATAAAATTAAGGTAAAAAAGCAAGGTTGGCAGCCGATACCATTTTATTTCGGTTACCGGTATTGATATCGATACCGAGATAATTTATTTTGCAAAATACTGGTTTTAAAATACCGTTTCTTTTGATACGATTATACGTTTCAGTAATAAAAATCCAAGCAATTATGCAATTTTGAGTGTTAGTTCAAAATAGTATTGCTAACTTCACGTTGCAAGGCTGTTATTGTTTTCTTTCTAATAAAACAAACTTTTAAAGGTGATTGCAGTGTACCTGCTGTTTCTTTTTTCAGTTATATTTTCGTCAGTGTTTGACACTGACTGAGGCTAAAGCTACTTCAAAAGACAAAAAGCTATTTTTCTATTTTTATGGTTCTCTTCTGCATTTTTGAAAATAAGAACTATTTATCTAGATTAGGATTATATGGCCTTTTTTGAAAAATCTCAGTCAATGGCTTTATTCGTTTAGGCTAGATTGAGATAATATTTATACAGTCACAGTGTAGAACTTTTAAAATATATTTATTTGGAAATTTAAAATTAAGAATTCTGGATTAGAGTTCATAGTACTTCTTTGCATTTAGTATTTTGTTATACATTATAGTTTAGTTATAATTTCCAATGTAATAGTTAATAAAACCTGGCGCCTTTCTAATAAGCATCTCTTTATTTTTTCGTATGTTTTTTTACTATATTATTGACATTGTTTCTAATTTTCATGCACAAGACGGTCACTGTACTATGGCTAGTAAAATGTTTGTAATTAAAGGTTTTTATTATGTTTGTAACTTAGATCGTCATTAAAGAATACAGGTTGATTGTTATTTTACTCCATTGCAGGTGTGGAAGTCAAAGGGAAATTTTATATTTACCAACACATTTGTAAACTCAAACACAATTACACCCATAATACGTTAAATATATGTACACACATTAGGGTGGATAAATTTTTTTCGTATAGCAAACACATAAGCTACTTAATTTTTAGTCGCAGCCTTGAAATTTCATAACAAATTCGCTAAATTCAAATTTTTCTTTAAAAAAATAGGTCAAATTCCGCAGGGCCCAGGTCCAACTATATTAGTATATACATATAATAAATTTTGTGTTTTAAAATAGCGAATGTTAAAATATTATTATTCCACTTTTTTTTTGTTCGAATAATAAAACAAAATATTTTTGTTCGTTTGAACATTTTCAAAATTGTCCGAAAATTCGAACGAAAAATTAATAAAAGTCGATTCTTTTAAATTCTTAAAAAACACCTAAAATAATTTTATTTAGTAAAAAGTTATTGCAAAGAAGCAACCCCCAGTAAGCCCATCCCGAAAATCACACGATGAACATTCCCCGCCAATATGAAAAATTTCCCTAGTAAAAATGATTCCTACGCCTGGAAAAGATCCTTCGAAGGCGAAGTCTTACAGGCGTAAGAACTTTGTCGCAATTGTTCGAGAAACTGCTTAAAAGCAAGTTGACCCCGATCTTGATTGACAACAGCTGTATTCTTAATCACCAATTTGGCTTCAGAAGTCAACTTATTACCATTAAACAAACCCACCGGTTACGCAGGTTATAGGAAAAATCTTTAAAGAAAATATGTTCTGCTTCAATAAAGTAGTGCATTAAGGCCTGTTAACCAAACTAAAGCTAAACATGCCTGTGAAACTCTAAAACCTGTAGTAAAACTGCATAACCGGCCGAAAATACATGAACAAAAAGAGGGACCACTTAAGTTGTCCTCAACCAATTAGAGCTGGCGTACCTCAAGGTAGTATTCTAGGCACATTCTGTACTTGCTTTAAAGAGCAGATATGCCAACCAACAGTCTTACACACACGTCGATATTTGCTGATAATATCGTTGCTCAGTGCTCATAAAGACCCTAAAGAGGCCTCGAACCAATTGCAGCATCACGTGACTCAAGTAGAGAGATGAGCAAAGTTATAGGGAATAAACATAAACGAACAAAAATGTAACCACGTAACTTTTACTTTACACAACGAAACGTGCTACTCAATCCTTATAAACAACCATATAGTGCCTCAACGATTTGAGGCGAAATATCTTGTCATTTACCTGGATCGCCGCTTAACATTAAGATTTTATCGATTTGAAAATTTATTTCGATCAGTTTCAGTTATTTTTAAAATTTATTAGTATCCATTCAAATCATTAAGTGGATTTGTGCAGGATAAGATTTGTTTTTAGATCTATAGTTTCTTTTGAAAATATCCTTTTTTTCAAAAGATTTTGTTTTTGCTAAACGATTTGTCCACACAATTTGATCCACCCTAATTAACATACATACATGTGTGTTTGTAGATACAAAAAACCTAAAGTAACTAGGATACTTATTAAAGGCTGCCTTTAATTAATCTTCATTAGTTTTTAATTTCATGATTTTAGAGTATGACAAGAAAGACAAGAATGATTACCTGTTGTTAGAATACCAGTTAATAGGAGGATGAGAAATTACAAATTACAAGTCTTTATATTCAAATCTATTGCATCATAAAATTGGTATAAGTTTTGCACTTTTAATGTTTTTAAACAAAAAATTCTCCGGCTGTTTGAACAGTATGTATGTACATACATATGTATATATTTTTGTATGTTGAAAAAATTTTTGTAATTTTTGCCCCTTAATTACGGGGGTTTCCTGTTAATAGTAACCAGCATCCGCATGAGTCATTTTGTTGTGTTTTGTTTGCTGTTTTTTCGTTTTTAGCAGCTTTTTTTCTGTTCCTTACGCTGGGGCTTGACGTGCATATTTTATTTCTGAACTTAAGCAATAACGTCAGCAGAATGACGTCACAAAAAATGTCTGTGTTCAGAGTGGGGTAAATTTTTGTTCACAATTTTCATTTTTTCTTAATATTTTCTAATTTCGACCACTTTTTTAGCACCTAACTTGACTTTGGCTTGGGCCCTAACATAATTGGTCAGCCTTGTGTTGTAAAACTCATTTCCAAACTTATGTTTAAACATTAAAATTTGTCGATTAAAGCTCCGTTGAAAAAATCAGATCCAGCAGCATCTGGCAGATCCGAATATCTAGAAGATCGAGTCGCACGGATATTAATCTTATTTCGGCTTAAGACCTAATCAGTTTGTGAAAAGCTATTCAAGAAGAAAAACATATTCAAGTCCCCTTCTAAACATCGCGATGTTGAAATCAGGAAATACTAATTGCCACATTTCGAGCTGCCGAAAATAGAAGTCCCATTCCGTTATCGGTTGTATGTTCAGGAGACTGAACTTTTCAAATGTGGGATTAAAGATGCTCTTCCTTCCTACTTTGAGTTGTCTTGGTGTGGGCAGCGATCGCATACCTCTTATAGGCAATATTTAAAACATATTTTATATCATCGTCCTTTTCCTTCGTCGGGGTGCGGCGTCAGGTAAGTGTTCACTTAAGATGAACACCTCACTTTTAGGTTCAATTTGTCCAAATTTATACATATTTATTCCCCTATCAACAACAAATTCCTTTCTTTTAGATGCACTACCTATGAAACATTGGTAATTGATTAAAATAAAACCATTAAGTCCTTTTCATTCGATTCAAGCTACCTGGGATTTTCCAATTCATTTTGTTAATTTAACATAATTTATTTACTTAATCTGGCATTTAATTTGTTCTCTTTTCAAGCCAAGGATTTTCACAAAAATCATATTAAAATAACAACTAGTTATACTCTTCACATAAGTGATAAGGGTATATATCAGTTTGTCATTTCCGTTTGTAATTACTTTATTATCCATTTGAGACCCCATGAAGTATTTTGGATCCTTTTAGATAGGAAAATCGATATAGCCATATCCGTCTGTCACTCTGTACGTCTGTTGAAATCAAGTTGGCGGAGTCAATTTAAGCACTACGGCCCAGGTATTGGTGTCAAACTTTTGGAAATATTCCTGAGATGATTGTTATTTATTTACCAAGATCGATTCAACACAGACCTAGATATAGACAAAAAAATTCAAATGTCTGTTCTTTTTTTGAACAAACACACAAACTCCATACAAAATATGTAACAAATGAAAACTGGCAACGCAAATACAAAAACAGTTTCTTGTATGCTTGGACGTAGGTATGTATTGTCATATGGATGTATATAGGTACATATGTATGTATGTATGTATGTGTGTATGTATGTATGTATGTATGTATGTGCATATGTATGTAAGTATTTACATACATATGTATGTATGTACAGATGTATGTATGTTTAAATGTAAATACATACAAGCATACTACATTTAAATTGGCGTGTGCCGAAATCAGCAAGCATATGTATGTATGTATGTATTAATTGTATTAATTACGATTTCTATGGTGATTGTCATACAAAAACATAATTTGTTTGCAAGATCACTTCATGATGCGGAAGGAAAAATAGAAAGTAAATATGCACAAAGCAGTTTTATTACAGTATTCGAAGTACGAAATCATTCGGCTAGATCATATGGCTGGGTACTTTAAAGATCAATGTGAAGGGTATATAAGATTCGGCACAGTCGAATATGGCACTCTTACTTGTGTTTTTTTTTAATTTTTGACAATACCGGAAAACATTTTAGTGAATAATGTATGCATCGTTAACAGCACCATCATCGTACTCATGTTTCTGTGCGTCATTTCACTTCTATTTTCAATTTACTTAAAGTAAAAAATTCTACATATTTTCTTTTTTGTTTTGTTTGGTACTTTCTTTTATTGGAGCGCTAAAAAATAAAAAGGCTGACAAAGGTCAAGATAAACAAGTCTTTTATATTAAAATTTAAAGTTGTAGACAAACATTTAAATTAGCAAATTCAATTGCACCAGACGACTAAAAGAAATTCCTAAATTGTCAAGTTAAAAACTAATAAGTCAACGTTGTTGGTTAACTTTGCAAATTGGTTTCGCTTAAAGAACATTTATATTGTTTCTTAGATAAGAAGTAATAAAGTTTATTTACAACGCAAGGACTACTTTTTATTGAATTTTTACCATGAACTTATCCAAAAAAATTAATACAAAATAAAATTTTCGAATAAAAAAAGTTTGAGATTAAAATCCACAATAGCAGGTTTTTTAAAATGTTTATTGGGAGGAGCAAAAAACTCCACCACTTGTTTCCGTATTGGGACAGTGCCAATTAAATATATAAATTTCAAAAAAGTCGTTATGAATTCCTTTATTACTTTGGCAACTTCACAATAATGAAAAGAGCAAGTGAGCGCCCTACTTTTTGCTGTGACGAATCTTATACCACCCAACACCAAAAAATAAAAAATTCTGTGGTCATGAAATTTCAATTGTGAGAATCATTACTTTACAGTAGCAATAAATTATTGAACTTTAAAAATTCTTAAGCTACAACCAAAAATCACAACTAAAGATCAAAAGTGCGAAACTGTTTTTTTCTATGAAAAGAGATTATTTATATAAGGTTTGACATTTTAAATCCCAAGAAGAGAACACAAAAAGTACCATATTATAACTTTTTCTCCTTTTTATCTCTTGCGTCCAAATTTAAAAAAAAGTACCAACAAATTATTTATATTATTTTATACCTTTCAAAGGCAACTTAAATTTGGATTCTATCATTTTATTTTAGGAGTTACAAAAAGCACCGCAATATAGTTTCTACCCTTTTTATCCCTTAGGGACCATATTTAACAAATTACCATAAAAGCAATTTAAATTGGGTTTCTGTCTATTTTATTTTAAGAGTAACAAATGTACCTCAAAAGTACCAAGATATAGTGGTTAACATTTTTGACCCGTAAGGGTCTCACATTTTTAAAAATTACTAGGCTTATGTCCATTCATTTTCTTCTTGGGTAGAATACGATACTCTTTAAATTTTAGTGCTATGTTTTATAGTTATGGAAATATTAAATTTACAATTTTATTCTTACCCTAGATGCAAAGTGATTTTTAGAAATTTGGATCGATCTGTATAATTGAAGGTGCGTACTTAGCCTGCAATACACGAAATGAAAATAGCTACATGCAGTTGAAGGTCATCATAAAGCTACTAGGATTCATTTAAAGCAAAGTGTGTTTATGATAGCGGGTTTTCCTGGAATATTTTTGATAGTCCGAAACTAATAAACAGGTCATAGAGATTTTACACCTTAGCACGCTTATTAATTATTAAAAAAATGGGGATTTTCTACTCGAACTATAATCGCTCCAATAATCAAGCAACTTTCAGTCAATTAATCTGATCAATTATTTTTCAGTCAATCAAATTTTTATGTGCATTTGCGCAGGATAGGATTTGTTTTTACATCTATGGTTTCTTTTGAGAATATTTTTTAGTTTTCAATAGATTTTGTTTTTGCTATACGTTTTATCAGTTTTTTTTTGTCCACACAATTTGATCCACCCTAATGAACATATGTATATGTAGATACAAAAAACATACAGTAACTAGGATACTTATTAAAGGCTGCCTTTAAATAATCTTCATTAGATTTTCATTTCAAGATTTTAGAGCATGACCTGTTGTTAGAATACCAGTTAATAGCAGGATGAGAAATTACTAATAATTAATAACATTTACCAATTACAAGTTTTTATAGTCCAATCTATTGCATCATAAAATTGTTACAAGTTTATTTTATTTGGAATAATTGAAAAGAATTTTAACAAGCATTTTTTGTTGTTAATTTGTCAGGTGTAAAATCAGTGCTTAAATTTATAACTAACAATTATCTCTATATATCTTTAATATGGGCGACACGCCGACTGATGAGGGAGAGCTTTGAACGGGCATGCCCAGAGATTTTTCCGAGTAAGAGGTAATAGCAAGGGATTACATGGAGCAGCGGATCATGGTTAAAAGACTGTGCAGTAGGGCAAAGCTAACTAAAAACTATGTAGACTGGGGAGGGTACAGGGTATGCTTTTAGAAGTACAAGGGTGATCTCAGGAGGGCAAAAAAGGCTTCATGGTCGAAGTACTGTAAATCCATTGGCTCCGTTAGCGAGATGTCAAGGGTAAAAAGGATACTATTCAAGGACCCTAGCGAACTTGGGTATATTTTTAGAACTAATGGCTCGTGGACGAAGTCTAGCTTGGAGACTCTGAAATTATTGATAAGTACTCACTTCCTGGGACGCAGGGAACTAATTGCTAAGTAGCTAACCGGGGGCCTTTTCACTAGTCCCGGGGCGATAGCTTAAAAAATCGGGATTGCAGAGGGCCTGTTACCGTTTGATAAGATAAAATGGGCAGTTAATACCTCTCAGCCCTATTAGTTACCGGACCCAAACGGTATTTACCCGCGTATGCTACAGAATCTCTCGAAAAAGGGACTGCTGCTCCTAACGAGTATGTTGACTGCAATCATCGCACTTGGTTATATACCAGTGAGGTAGATAATGGTTAGGGTGATTTTTATACCCAAGGTTAGTATGAGTATGAGTTAGTCGGTATCTTTTATATCGAAGGAGCCTTTAATAATGTGTGGATAAAGTTTAGTGGGAACGCACTAAATAAAGTGGGGGCTCAAAGCATCCTAATTGAGTTTATGTATTCTATGTTTGGCAGCAGGATAATCAAGTCTAGCTTAAAAAAATTAACATCTGAAAAAGACTACGGTCAGAGGGATGCCACAAGTAGGGATCTTGTTGCCTGTACCGTGGATCTTGGTGGTCAACGGGATACTGAGACGGTGTGACTCAAAGGGAATAAAGGTAGCGGCTTATGCAGACGACATCGTAGTTTTGGTGACGGGAATTTTTTTTAACACAAGTGAGGCGATGCAGAGTGCATTATGCGTTTTACCTGCTAGGGCTAGGGTTAAGTGACTGGGAGTAAACCCAGAGAATACGGAAATAGTTCTCTTCACTAGAAAGTGCAAGGCGGCAGATTTTAAGGTGCCTGTGCCTGGCAGATAGTAGGACTATTACAAAAGTAACCTCATTGTATGTAAAAAATATGGTCCATATTACATTATAATTTCTTTAACCGGTCCTTGAATTACATCGGAGTAGCTTCAAAACTATTCTATGGTACACCAAAGACACGAACACCTGTCACTTAACTACAAATTCTTGTTTAACAATGACATGGTTTATCATTGCATTATATAGGAACATGTTGTAACTAGTCAATTTCAACTAAAATGGACAATGTGGTCCAACATTTTTTGCAGGGTATAAGACATCAATTTACATTACACTCATATACACATACATACACATTGTAAATGTATTGTTCTGTTTCCGATTACTTTGTTATTCATTTCTATTGTCTGCAAATAAATATTTAATTTGTTCGGAAATTATAAAGTTTTCTTAAATGATTTGTATTGTGAAGATGAAAGTCTTAAAGAGATAATTTTTTTATTAGTTGACCAAGTGTTTAAATCCCAGTAGGAATTAACTATTGGATAAAGAACTGAAAATTCAAAATTTTTCAAATAAATGTTTTTAAATTTGCCTAAAAAATTAAACAAATTTTAAAACTAAACACACAAAAACACTCTTTAAATAAAATAATAAACTGCACAAATCGCAATTTACAAACTTGTATTAAAGTATTTGCACTGAAGAACCTAAAAGTCTTATCTTTTTTCTTGTTCAATATTACTGTTTGACAGATTTTTAAATATTATAATAAATTATAATTAATTTACAATCGTTTAAAGTTTTTTATTAATGTATGTAAATATTCCTTATACCTTAATCAAGTTAGAACGCTCTATTTGTTAGTCTTTGCCGAATCTTAGAATCTTATATACCCTTCACATTGGCCCCAGTGAATTGATTAATCTAAGTTGTATTCAAAATAAAATTACTTTCTGGCAGGTTTAAAGGTTTAAAGATTTTCATTTTTTAAGAGAATGATTTTTTATGTATTTGCATTAGTTCGGCAATGTTCTATTAAAAAAAACTCAAAAAAAGAAAATTTTGGTTTAAAAAATTAGTGCAGAACAAAGCATGATTCTTTAATAATAATTAATTTTTTGTTTTTTTCATTATAATATTAATAAGAAAAGGTTCGCTACTCTTGAAGCTTACATATATATACAAAAACAGCTGAATATAGCCTTCTTACTTGTTTGCTTGACAACAAACGAGGACTTCTTTGTGGCAGTAGCTGCAATATTTTCCGAGGTATATCGCAAACCTGCAAGCTTATCCATTGTACCCTTCGTTCACGTGGATTCAAAAAAATTGGGCGACTGAACACACAGCTAGAGCTTAGATTAATTTGATTCGGAAAAATTTCCCACAAAAACTGAATAGTTGTTTGGGGACATCCCATGGCCACCGAGGTCGACCGATCTAACTACCATGGATTTTTTTATGGGACTACCTCGAAGAGACGGTTTATAATGACAATCGCCATTTTCTTGTCGTCTTAAACGAAAATATTCGCATCAGCTCATTTGACCAAAATTTACTGCAGCGTAGAATACAAGGCTCCGTTTTGAACAGTGTGCTCAGCTCGGCGGAAGACATCTGGATGGCATACTTTTTAAAAAAATCCGCATTTTTCATTTTATCGCTCAATGCTCTAAATAAAACTTTGTGTGAATTATAACGTTTTTATTTATGTTTAAAAAAATTAAGTAAAATATTAATTAAATTAATCATTAGGTTTACAATTTTACAGTTCAAAAAGCATGTAAAATTTACTTAAATTTTGTGGATTTGACCACAATAAAAACTTATTTTGTCATCATTTTAATTCTAACACACCCTTTGTGAATATCTCTAATATGTACGTAAAACATGAATTTAAATAAAAAAAAAGAGAAAAGCATGTACTTTAACTGCATTAACATCAAAATTTTTTTAAATTGGTTAAGCGCTACAATATACGCGTAATTTCAACATGCCCAACTCAGTTTTTTCCCCCCAGATATGCGTTATCTCATAAAAAAAGATGGTTTCAAAAACCACCGTTTTATCTTAACATGTTTTTAAGATACAAAATTTAGTCCCTATAATATACACAAATCTGACACTGTCAGACGGTTAGACGGGCTTAGCCAAATAGACTTCCCTATTTATAAGGATCTACATAGAACACATACATATACATATATACTTCATACCAGCTGATATATTCTTAACACTTTGTGAAGGGTATAAAAATCTTAAACTTCCGTTAAACTTTCAGATCAACTGTTTTAGGCGTTTTGGACCAGTGATGCAATTTTTGAATGTTAGTATATCGATACTTCAGTTAATATTTGGTTTAAACTTTTCATATTATTTTAATTAAAAGTTTGTTTTGTATGAGCAGTTCATTGTGACGAGTGTGACCTAACAAAATCGAATTGTAATTGAATTTATAAAAACGTATAAGAGAAGAACTGATTACCTAAACCTCGGGCTTAATAAATTAAATAAAAATAAAAAATCATATACCTACATATATGCGCCACAATATTCTTATATTTCTATCATTTTTATTCTCTTTCGGACGTAGATTCTTGTTTTTTTTTTGCAAATAAAAAATATGTAATCACTTAGTTTTAAATTATACAACTTATTAAACACTTAATTTTAGCCAATTTTATAATGCTTTAATAAACGGTTACTGTTTGATATGAGTTAACTATATTACATACATACTAATTTATTTTCTACTCACACTTTTACGCACACACTCATACAGGATACAAATTATTTACTAACAGTTCTATCAGAGATGAGATAGATGTCCTTAAAAAAACACTTGTTATGAAATAAACAACTTAACATTTAAAAACACTTTTATTCACAATTGTATTAAATTTACTAAAGAAGAAATCTTTTTTTTTTCGAAATAAAATATAGAAATAGTGGAATATGAGATAATAACGAACAATAACAACAGCAGCAAAAAACCACATCCTTTGTAAACGTTTGTATTTAAGCACTGTAGAGCAAAAGGAAGTGATTTCAGGTTGTTGTTTTAATGGTGGTTTCCAAGGATAGTATGTTTTCAATAGTTAAAGACTGTGGCATTTGTGACCTTTTAAATTTAAGCTTAAAAGTGTTTTGACTTTAATATCGTGTTATGTAAAATATTCTTAAGGACGGGGTTAATTTTTTTTTGATTACGTTGTGGTTTAAGGTGTTTTAATCATATTTGGTATTCTGCAAAAAAATATACTTAGAGAAAAATTTTTTACAAAGTGTGTCAGCATGCAAACAACAAACTAAACAAAAAAATTCAAATAAAATATGGATTTAGATATGGAGTTTGACAAAATGTATGTATGTTCTAGAAAGATGTTTGCAAGAAAAAATATGTTGTGGTCAGTCCTACATTTTACCTATCCGCGAGCACCCTGGAAACGTGAGGAGACTTATTACAGTTTCCCAAACTTTGTATGGGAGCCCCCTTAGGCGCAAGAGAAAGGGGGTAAGTATATCCTAGAAATGTGTTTGAGAAATTAAACTTATGGAAGTCGGTCGTACAATTTATATCTCTAAGGCCGATTTTGGGGAAATGATGGGCGTTTTTATATAATTTTTATAAATTTTATATGGCAACTCCCTTAGGTGATGGAGATCGGAGGTAAGTATGTTTTAGGAATATGTTTTAGAGGGAAAAGCAAAGGGGGTCCATGCTACATTTTATTCCTGTAGGGAAGTTGTAGGACTTCCTACCCTACTTTTTCAAAATTTTGTATGGCAACCATGTTAGGGGTTGGAAATAGGGGGTAACTATTTTCCACAGAAATGTTTGGGAGTAAAAAGTAATTTGGGTCGGTTTTACACTTCACAGTGTACGGGACAACTCTGGGGCAGTTGTAGAGGTTTTTTGTACAAATTTTAGAGGAATAAACAAAGGTAGTCTTGGTTTTTTGCTTATATCTCGGTTAGTTATAAGGCGATTCTTTTAGATTTAATTCGTGATTTGCTCGCATATATTTCTTATAGTTTGATACCACTTACGGGTCTATGCCACATCGGGTGGCTTCGAAAAGTTATTTTCAACCATAACACAGACAGACGGACAACGCTAAATCGACTTCCCTATCTATAAGAACCAAGAAAATAAATACTTAAATATTTCAAATAGAATAAAAAACTTATATATATCCTTATCACTTATGTGAAGGGTATAAAAAAATAGAAAAAATAGTAAAAAGTAATGGCAACCTTGTGGTACCGTGTGAACATGCTTTTATCACAATGTGATTATACCTTTTAAAAACACAAATTAATTGTTAAAGATTGTTGATCTGAGCTTTAATTCCTTACTTCGATTGACAAAAATTGAGTTTAAAGTTGTACTAACTTGACAGCTGAGCAATAAAAAGAATCCTTTTACAAGCACAAAAACGATTTTCACTGTATACTACATGTACTGATTGTGTTGAAAGTGTTTTTTAACTGGAATGTGACTCAATACTAAGTAGTTGGAGAAATTTATTACACTAAATTCTCCAGCCCATCTGAAATGTTTATGTTTGTAAATATTCAATTATAAATTCCATATTTCTTCCTTTTTGTATGTTTTTTTTTATCTTGCCAACAATTCATATTATTATTTTTGTGAATGAGTGGGCATGCACAGTGGTAAGAAGGGGGAGGTAGTGTTTAGTTAAAGTGAGTCATTATGTTGTTATTTTGTGTGTTGTGCGTAAAAATATTTTTGCTGAAGTTTTTATAAGGAAGCAGGAACTCAATTTTTATTTCCATATACTTTACTTGGCCACAAAATGGAACCTTAAATATATTTACGTATATCCCTGATGACATCTTACAAAAAAGCAATAACAATAGAATAAATATATAAATACTTAGAGAGTTACAGCGACAATAAGACGCCAATAGATTGCAACTTATTTGCTGCTTTTATATGTCACTTTTCAGACAGAAAAGGAAAAAAACGAGAACACACTAAAAGTGAGGGAGACCAAGAATGGAAAACATAAATTTATTATGAACTTATAATACAACAAGCATAATTGCATTATGACATTTCATTTGAAACAAAAAAGGAAATATTTAAAAAGACAAATAAGTGTGCTATAATCGGCTGGGATGAATTTGGCATAGTTAAAGAAATGCAACTCTAGTCGGATTAAATGAAAAAATTATCTAAAGCTATAACACTTCGAAAATGAAGTAGTACAGATTATCAATTTCATAACGTAACCCGTTTTCACGATATGTCTTTAACCTGTTACACGAATTTTTGTCAGTTCCTAAGCAAAGTATTATCGTGGAAAAACCTGTCTCAAGTTCTAGTTTGGTGTCTCAGAAAGCTGTGAAAGGATAAAAATACATCCAGACTAAATTGCTGGACATATTTAAATAACTGTAACCTTAAACCTGAAAACCCCAATTTATAATATGTATATCCAAACATGAGACATAATTATCCCACCATTAACTTCTTCGTGATAAAATTAAACTTATCTGTTCTTTTTGCATGTATGTAAATCATTTGTAAGTCGTTGTTTAAGCCGTTCTTGCATTGTTGTTTGATGAAACAGCAGACAGTTACAATGAAAATTTATCTTGTGTTTATTTAAGTAAATAATTACGTCAGGCCTATTGTGTTATAATTAATTCAATTATCTCTTTCCTTTAACTTTAATTATGTAATATTTGTTTGTATCTTATATACTTAACTAACATACCTTTTCATATATTTGTATGTACTTACTAGTGCCCTTAAACTATTGAAAGCTTATTTTGAAGTAGAAGTGACAGTGAAGATAGAAATGATATTTTTGCTTTTTTCGCTATTTTGTCGTTTTGTTGATGTTTTTGCTTTTTAGTCGTTTTTTGAAACTTTCTAATACTTTTAAAGTACAATTTTCATTAAAAGAAATTATAAAATAATTATAATTATAAATTGTAAAATATTTTCAATTTAAAAAAAAAAACAAGAAAAATGTTAATTGTTTACAGAAGACTCACACACCTCTCCAGATTCAAACCGGGGGATGAAAGGTTAACTACAGTCTGTATCAAGCCAAACCTTTAAATATCAGTCTTATAGGCGCCCATGCCTTGACCAAAGGCAAGGACGAACAGACGAGCGCATACGACCGCTGCCACAAATATGATGCTTAAATCGAAATCGAATATTCGACTATCAAATAAGTCTAACAAACTTCTCTGCGGCAAAAAAATATACATAAGATCACGTGGCTACCAGCAAAGCAAACAACAAGAATCCAGATTAGTCATGCCATTGATTTAATATGTTAGACGTACGATTGATCCGAAGAGCGAACATTGATTCAGATCATGACCTAGTGTCAACAAAGGTTTACACCCGTCTTAATAAAGTGAGACACGTATAGTTCGACGAAGAACGAAAGCTTGACATCGGATAACTGCAGACACAACAGATATCAACGGCTTACTTCGCTTGACTGACCCCATTGGTTGAAAAAAGCATTCCGTACCCCAATAATGGCAAAGTATGGCCCACCCTATGGAAAAAAACGCAATATCCGTACTTGGGTACCGGAAGTCTTTCCCAACAGCCTCATGATACGACCAAAAATGTTATAAAAAATTAAGAACGTGGCACACAAGGCCCCCTGCAGTTAATCGAGAGAAAAAAGCTAGGGTAATATATATTCAGAGCTTTTCAAAATGTTAAGAAGTCAGAATAAGGTCCAAAAATTTTACCAAAGAGTGGTATAGATA
The DNA here is from genome assembly GCA_963583895.1 of Melanophora roralis. Classification (NCBI taxonomy): domain Eukaryota; kingdom Metazoa; phylum Arthropoda; class Insecta; order Diptera; family Rhinophoridae; genus Melanophora; species Melanophora roralis. Next base: position 65,570,145 of record OY757188.1, read on the forward strand.
TATTCTTCTGCAATGATAGAAAAGAGGATCTGGTGACTGATAGCAGAAGTGTGCTAAGGACTGTTATCATCTGGTAGTAGCGGCGATGAAAATATCATAGAATTAATCAAAAAAGGGTTCTCAAGTATATACCGCCTGTTCAGAAAAAGTTCGAAATATCAGTAACCAAACTTAAGAATAAAAAGGCAGCAAAGGCCTGGAAAAGGCCCAAGAAAACCAGATCGATACATACCACCCATTTGTCGACAGCCCCATACGTTAAAGGGTGGTCTTTTAAGTTATATCTGAGTTGGGTATCCTGGCAAAACTTATACGACTTTGCGGGGTGATCCACACTCATACATGATCATCAGTTAAAACAGGAAATAGTACCTCAGAGCCTTTCAGTACTAAACGAGGATCCTTTTAACATTCAACATTGAATAGAACTTTCACACTATACACCAAACAACACATTTGAACAGCTTGCGTCGACAATCTAAGCATCATGAGGTGGACATAACGAGCAGTAACTGGTTCCTTTAAAAAAGTCGAGGAATAGTCTGCTAAGGTGTGTCTGAAAGTAAATGAAGATAAAACCAAGTTGATAGTTACTATGCGCAAGACGTCTAGTAGACTTAAACAGATAGTGAAAACTTTTCATAAACTCGCGGATTATCTACCTCGGTGCCGATATAAGCAAAACAAATAACATCAGTTTTTTTGATAATAAGAAAAACACTATTGACCAACAGATTTTACGTTGGACTAAGTAAGCAGTTTAAAGGCAACCCAATCTCCCGACAGACAAAACTCATTCTTTATAAGACACTGATACCACACGTGCTTTTATATGGTTCTGAAGTAAGTCTGAACACTTGCAACGCCAGATGATGCAGGACTTGGAATGTTGTAGAGGAAAATTCTTAGAAAAATCTATGGAGCAATCTGCGTTGATGGAGTATACCGGTGTCGTATGAACCACGAGGTATAGGAGCTGTTTGCCGGCATTGATATACATAGTTATGTGTATCAGAATTCAACGTTTACGTTGGATACGTTATGTTATGAGAATGGATGAAGATTTTCCATCTTGGAAATCGTTTGAATTCGAACCTGGTGACGGATAACAGAAAAGGGAAAGACCGAAACTTCGATGGAAGAACTAAGTGGTGAAACACATCTCGAAATTTCGTGTCAGAAACTGGAAAAGAAGGGCACAAGATCGAACGAATGGAACAAATGTTCTGTATTAGCCACTTAATTAAGTAATGATTCATTACAAAAATTATTTCTTTTGGGCTTCTCTTTGTATCGTATTCAATTTCTCTGATTTTAGATAAATAATTAAATACTTTATGAGGTCACTTCGCCAATGACCAATAAATGGATGGATCTGTGAATTTATCACCCAGCAATACGTTAGAAAGGAAGTGTTTTACATACTTATGATCACTGAGCACGTTTTTTTATTGTGCTTAACCAGACAGCAAAAACAAAGAGAGAGAAACGAATTTCACTCGGTTGGTCGAATTAATCGAAACGTGCACTTTTCTTACTTGAGCGAATGATTTACTTAAAATTGTTCGACTAATCAAGCGAATATTCCGGAACCGGGATACTTTAAATATAACATTCGATGAGTTTAAACTTCTTTTGGTGTCGAATAAGGCTCTTCTGGGATAGGTGTATGTTCATTTGAATATACATATTTGTGTATATGTGCGTACAAGCCTTTTGTTGTATGTGTTTGTATTATGGAAGGTATAAGTTCATTGTCTAGGGAATTTTACTGTTAAGAGATATTAATTAAATTGCTTAGAGCAAACATTTTCGTTATTAAACATGCATCTAGCAATTAAGTACATTTTTTCATTAAATTAAATAAAAGTGAAATTATACTCTTGAAAATTGTATATGACATACATACTTACATACTCGTCATGTTAATTAGCAATGTGTTTCATACATATATTATACACGAGGGTCAGAGATTAAGTTTACCGAAAGTCCTCGAAAAAAAACATAAGTTAAACAATGTTGTATCAAAAAAAACAAATTATTTTAGGTTTATCTTGATACATTTGCATATCGTTAGGTGAAATGCAAAAGCACGTAACTAACGAAAAATCCCAAATCGATCTTTTAACGTATTTGAGTATATTTTGTTAAAAGGGACTTGACAATATATTGTTTTAATGTTCCAAACAAAACTTGAAACAGAATGCTAAAAACCCATTTAAAAGCACTGCCTTTGTAATTATAAAAATGTTTTTACTTCTCCCGTAAAACTTTACATATTTATTACTACTCAAATTTACATAAATTAGATCCCTGCTTTCCCTTTTGAAAAAGCATTTTTTTGAATGCAAAACAGGGCCAAAGATATAGGAGAATTACTTTTTCTTTAATTATTTTGCTTTCAACTTGAATTTATTTAAAAACAACATAAAACTCTTTTGAAACCTAATTTTTCTAAAAACCTTGTTCAAAACAAGACAATTAAAAAATTTTTATACAAAGAAATTTATCAAATAAACTTTTGTTTAGCAGGCAAACGAACTAATTTAGGGTCATTATTATATGTTGTTTATAAAGTTTGCTTTAGCTAAAGTTAATTCTAGTTATACTAACCAATAAAGTGAGCTTGAAAATGTTTGGTTATTCCAAAGAACAACTTTGGCCACAACTTTGCATTTGCTTCAATTTAGGATTCAGTTGACACAATAGATTCTTCCACAAGACCATTTACTCCGCGGTACTTATGCCAATAGAATGTTAAAGCTCGCCCATGACAACCCCGATTTTCATGAAAAAATTCTAATGAGTGACGAGGCACATTTTCATTTGAATGGATATGTCGGTTCTGAGCAATGGAAAACCCTTAAATTATTCATCAGTCACCTTTGCATCCATTAAAAGTGACAGTCTGGTGTGCGATTTGGTTGGGAGGAATCATTGGACCTTACTTTTTTAAAACTGAAAACGGCGTAACGGTAACTGTCAATGAGAAGCGATATCGTGATATGATTGAAAACTTTTTAATGCCACAACTGCATTCTTAAAGCTTGGTTAACATGTGGTATCAAGAAGACGGTGCCACATCGCATACATCCACAATAAGTTATTTCAAGAAATGGTGATGTGTTTTGGCGTCCACGGTCGCCTGATTTGACTGCTCCGGGCGTTTTTTGTGGAGACATCTGAAAAGCAAGTTTATGCAAACAAACCAGAAACGCTGGAGCATCTCAAACAAAATATTTGTGACGAAGTTAATGTAATACCGCGTGAAATGTGTGAGAATTTAATGAGAACTGTGCTCAAAGTGTCTCGCATTTGTGAGGCCAACAGAGGCGGATATTTATCTGATATTGTATTTCATACATAATTGCCGACATTAAGTATAACATTTATCAATATAAGATTAATTATATTTCATTGAATTTAAAAATAATAAACTAAGTAGTATACCTCGCCGTCGGACACCCTGTTCTTATGTAAATTATTGATTTTGTTTTCTTTTAGTCTCGTTTTATGCAAAAAGTTGGCGCTCGTAGAAAAGCTAAAAAATTTTATTTTAGGGTCACATTGATTTACTCAAAGGAAGAAGTTAGTTTTTGTAAAAATCAAACGATTAATGGTTTTGTGATTTTTTGGTGTGATAATTATCATAAGCATTCATAAACATCACCACTATCTTTATTATTTCTATTTGAATAAACAGATGAGCACACAAACGCACACGTGCCCTAGTGTAAGGCCATAATAATGTTTAATGGTTGCCAAAAAAAAAAATAAATTTTAATTAATATGTGAATGCAAACACGTGTACTATTGTTCAACAAAAATAAATAAAATTCACAAAAAAATATATATAACAGAAAAGATCCGTGTCTGTACATATGTAAGTTTCATTGCTCGGGACACATACAGACTTTCTGCTTATGACTTCAAATGGCAAAAGTCGTACGTTAAAAGTTACAGATACGCTGACCTTTCCTTAAGCTTTATTGGACATTTTTAGCTAAATTACACTTTTAATAAGATAATTAAAATCTCACCGATAACATCCTGCCTGTACTTAGCAAGTGTCACACTATCATATTTTATGTTGAGTACACTCTATGCGTTTTTAAGCATCGTAAGTAATTCTAATAGTGTGTACTGATGGCAACATCTGTCATTTTTGTTTTTATTTGGTGTTTGACATTGGTTCTTTAAACATTTTACGCACTTAATGTATACAGTTGTCGAAATGCAATGCAGGAACAATCCAAAAATGGCAGCACACTACACATAGTAAAAATGTGATGTTACAAAATAACGGTATTAGCAATGACTAGTGTGTACTCAGCATTACGAACAAACTTAGTGTTCTATAAGCAAAGCGGGCCGGGTTTATTTAGTTTATAATAAAACCAAATAAAATTGGTAGAGCTGTTGGTGACAAAACAAACAATTGGTTCGTTATGAGATGCTCATTGGGAAAACAACTGTCACAGTGCCTTAACGACTGCAATATAAGACAAGTTTACAAAATCGAAAATCTTACAAAAATCTTAATTTGCCATTTGTTTTGGTTTTATTGTTTATATGTATCATTTTATTGCTTATTCACATTTAAAATTAGTCAGCTTTATTGTAAAATTCTATAGCAAAAGACATAAAACTTAAATCAAATACTTTTCTCCAATATATAAACTACATATATGGCCTTTGGTCGGGCATATTGGATGAAAGCTATAGTGGATTCGATCCGCCGGCTTTGCTATACCCTTCGGCTGGGCAACGGACTTTATGCTCTAGTGCTTTTTAAATACCAGCTTTGCTATATAAGTACGCTCCTTCAAAAAAACCCAAAACTAATAGCTATCCCAAAAAAGCTAAAGGTTCACGCGCCTGGCGGTTCGAATCTTCTAGTTTACTGTTTCTACTGTCTGTTTGTTTGGAGAATAATTTTACGTTAGTGAAATGTTTTTTACAGATACGAAAGTTTTTCGTATTTTACATATTTGAATTGAGAGTTACTTAATTTTTTTTTTTTTTTTTTTGAGTTAATTCATTCTTGTTGGGAGGTATTTCATTGGGAAACATCACCTGGACAACAGCATTAGTAATAATAATTAATACTGTTTTCTTTTTCCAGGTTTCGAAGTGTACTTTCCCATGTCTGCCATTCAACTAAATCTACCTCTAAACGAAAAATCACAAAGTATATTTTCCAAAATACCAATAGGACAGTTTCAAGTCTTTGCCACCAGGAACAACAGTGTTGCCACTGATTACATTTATAGTGTAGAAAACAACGATCTTTTAAACATAAATGGCACCACAGGTGAAGTATTTATTCGAAACGATTACAAACCCATAAAGGACAAAACCAAATATATTTTAACAGCTGTTAGTAAGAGTACAGAGGATATTAGGAAAATTTCGCACATGTCTTTGGAGTTAAACCCCATGATGGAACAGAAATATTGTGCAAATTTAGAAAATATATGTTTTTGGTCAGCAGCTCACTATACGATACTGGAGGATGTTAACGATAATGATAAAGAAAATAAAGAAAGTTTTCAGCCCATAAAAATTGGTTCTTTAAATCCAAGAGCTGCAAAATATTTATGCCCTTACATGAACATGACCTACAATCTCGTTAATGGCAGCGAAATTTTCACATTAAAAAATAATTTATTATTTACACGGGCTCCACTGGATTATGAATCATTAAATTTGACCTATCAAACAAATTTAACAGTTGCAGTTAGTTGTCTCGTTGAAGTGGAACCAAAAACTTTTAAAGAGCTTCGCAAAAACATCAATATAAAAATCATTGACCGCAATGATAACGGTCCTGAGCTTCAAGATAAAAAAGTTTACAGCTTTTATTTAAATGATCCGCATTTCAAAATGGTGAGTAATAATTACATTTGTTGTGTTAAAAAAAATATAAAATTTACGGTTTATTGCGATTTACGATATTGAAAAGCTTTGTGGTCCGTTAAAGCTTGTCTAAATGCCACTAATTGGTACTTTAATTTAAAAACTAACAAAAGAGCAGAGTATGCCTTAAGGCGGTGGCACATAGAATCCGTAGTACTTCAAGCGTTGCCTTTTTTAACTGACATTAACGTAACAACGCAAGAGGTTAGCACATAGAATCCTTTATAAACGGATGTTAAATCAGCTGATTTTTTATATTTTATATGGCCGCGTGCAAAAACAACTAATCAAAATTAAGGTTATGAACCAGCTGGTAGTTGTCAAAGTACTTGACGTACGTTAAAAGTTGCCCAACTTTAGTACATTGCGTTGAAGGCGACGTACTGAATGTGACATTGTTCATAATAAAACATGTTTTTCAACTTAGCTGTCAGTTAAAAAAGGCGAAGTATGACGTACGACGGATTCTGTGTGCCACCGCCTTTTCGGCGCATTTTACTTAGAGTTGCCATTTTCATTTTCAAAAAAGAAAATGTCAACCTTAAAAAAGAGAATATTTGCGCTAAGGCAGTAGACGTATTTTTTAAAATATAGAAAAATCCTTGCCATTAAAAGTAATTAAATTGTTTTCATTTATTTTGCTTTAACAAGAAGGCTAATAAAAGCAAAAGTACAAAGGTAGTCTAGAGGACACAGTACATCATAAATTCGTATTGATATTTAGTAAAAGAAAATTTCAAATTTTTACATTTTGCGTATTTTTTTTACTCCCACTTTCGCAAATTTAAAACAACAACAAAAAAGTACGTAAGACCATTTTACTAAATTCGCCTTAAAACTACCTGCATTAACGTATGTACTTTGAAAATAGCTAAAATACCTTTATTCAGTTTTAAGACAAAATGTTAGATTTTGATTTTGCCATACTTTTATATTAAAAACATACTAGGTAGGTCGAACATGCAACTGTTAAAAAGAAGAGGTACAGCTCACTTGGGTCTGCTTGTTCGGTTCCTTTGTGATACCCGTAGAGAAGGATAGAAAAAATGGAAATAAAACTTAAGCTGAAGTATAGAAAAGAACAAGGAAGTAAAAAAATAGGATGAAGCAGACTTACCATAGTCTGTGACACGAATCGAACCCGCGACCCTCTGACTGGTAGACTTGCGCAATTACTCACTAGGCTACGGGGGCATCTTGAAAACATACTAAAAATGGTAAAAAAATCTGAAGTTCAATAGTCGTTTAACTTATTTTACACGTTGGTCGCAAATGGATATTTTGAAAATTTCAACCAGAATGACAAATGCCAAATTTACACGAGAAAATTACTTTCATGAAATTTTTGTGTGTAGCCAAAAGGGGGAAGAGGATCCTAATTTTCCACGCCCCTTTTCTAGAAACATAAAATTTCTTGGAAATATATTCATGAAAAATTTCATTGTGTAAGTCTAATAAAACTTCAATATGTATATTCCCTATCACTTGATCAAGGGTATAAACAAAGAAAGAGGATTTAATGTGTTGCACTTATTTACTACAATTTATCTTCACTCTTTCTGTTCTTTAGAAAAATTATTACACGTTTTGTTACAAAATTAAACGATGCAAGCATTTTAACTTTACAATTTTTTTTTCATACAACCCTTAATTGTATTAACCCACTTTCTGTTCGTTAATAAAACAGGATAATAAAAAATATTTGGTAAAACGTAAAATGATGCTTCCTAGGGCTGATAAAATAAGTGAAAAAAGAAACGATTTGTTTTTGCAACCCACACACTTCCTTAAACAAGCAGAAGTATCCCTTTTTTAACTGGAAAAAAACGCAGCACTAAAGGCTAAGGCCTATTTTGGTAATTAACCATTTTTTACGTACAAAAAGGGTAGAATGCTTCCCTTTAAACCAGTGTTGCCAAGACTCAAATTTACTTTTACACAGCCTTAGCAACTAAAAATTCTAAATTAGACAAAAATTGAAAAAAAAACAGTTTTACACTTACAGGCGCTGATCCACCTTTTCCGTTTGGGGAGTTTTATATGAAACAAAATAATGTCATTTTACTTTTTTTATAATATATAACCAAATCACATAAATATAGTGCTTATTTCAGTAAAAATTGGGGACCGTAATAGTTATACCAAAAAAAAAATCAAAAATTTTTTTTAGCAGAAATGATTTTTTGTTATTTTTAGGGGGAAAAAGTATCAATTTAATTTACTTATTTATTTACTTTTTTTCCATAGGTAAATATTTTTTATTTTGGTGTGTATAAGTACATATATATGTACATACAAAATAAAATCGACAAAAAATAGTTAATATACAATGATAGTAATTTTTTAATTAAACTAATTTTTATACAATCAGTGCCGAAAACTTGCAAGCACTTTTTTACGGTTATTAAAACTTTAACCAATATTCTTTATAAATAGAAAATTGCAGTCATTTTTTATGTTTTTTTTTAAATAAATGTTTAACGTTTTAAAAAACTAGTGTACAATTAAATACAATATCTGCACTTCAACAAGAAATTTAAAATCGATAACGTTTGTTGTATATTATAAAAACTATAATTTTCCTCGAAAGGCATAATATAAGTACCCCTCCGTGGACATCGAGATGGATGGTCCTTTGCTATCTTCTGAAAATACAAGCACGGAAGGTATTTTTTGTTCACTTTTACGAATTCGTATAGATGCCGAAAATAAAATTTTAGGCCATCGTTTCAAAGTTTTCCCTTTAGATGAGTCATATATGGGGGATTTCATGTCAAGTGACCCAACTTTTTTTTTCGATTGGAAAGAAATTTGGACCAAAGTAAGTTCTTGCAGAAAGTAGTTTAGACACAATTTTTTAACACGATCGGTCAAGAACTCTCTGAGCTAGAGGGGTTCAAAATTTGACGTTTTCGGCAAATAGGTGTTTTTTCTCATACATGTAGTTTATTACCTTTTGCTTTTAACAAAATTCGTCCCAAATACTTTCGATAGCTTTTTTTTCAATCTTCCAGAAAAAAATATTTTTAAAATTAAAAAAAATTTTTTTTTTATTTTTTTTTTATAAAATAATTAGGAAAAAAATTTTTTTTTTCCAAATGTGCCCATTTTTTTTTTTTTTTTTTGCTCAAAAGAAAGCTTAGGTCTTTTGTTTGAAGAGCTTGGAAGTCGCTTAGTGGGATGCGAGTGGGATATCTATAAAAATTAATGTTTTGTAACTCAAGGTAGAGGTTTTCCAATTTTCGCGTATATTCTATTTTGATTTTTTTGCTATTTATGTAAAATTATCTCTTAAGCAAAAAAAAAATATTTTATGCTAAGAAACAAAATAATTTAACCTTTACTTTACTTTCCAATCGAAAGACATCGGTTTTAAAAGTTGGGTCACTTGACATGAAATCCCCCATATGTATATCGAAAACAAGTTAAACTGAAGTAAATAAAAGCTTCAATAATCTTATTTTAGAAATTATACCAAACAACATTTATAACGCTAAATAAATACTATTCGATTATTTTTTGACCAAACCACTGATTTATCAAAAAGAAGCCAAATTTCTTTAGCTTGACACGCGTCAACGTCGCAATGCGTCGTGGCTTTCTGAACTTTTTGCACGTTAAATCTAATACTTTGACGCATAGAATTTTTTTTTGTGTTTTAACCTGCAATAACAAAGCAAAAAAAAAAATACGTTTTAAAAAAGTTTATTGGTAGCTTTTAAAATAATATATAATTTGTCGCCCCCATTAGTCAAAATAGCTGGTCTGTTGGTTTGACGCTTTATGACGCATGCAAAAGTAGAAAGTTGCTCTACTTTTTTCGTGCGTCGCGTCAAATGACTTTAACTCGTCATGCTCTGCAACTTGCCATATTGAAATACACGTATTCAACTATTTTGACAACCGCGTATAAAGCGAGAACGCATGAAAAGCGTGTTATGGACTTTCAACTTTTTAATGATATTGGTGATGACATCAAAGTCTAAATTAATGCGAACACACTATTGTCAGTTCTTTAAAGAGCTTTGAAAAACGTTGGTCTTAATTTTTAAAATCATGTAGGGATTGAAACTGACGGGTGTCCTTCAATGTTTGCAGAAAATAGAGCAGTAAAACATACAAGAAACCGCAAAAAGTGCAAAACAAACGCTTTGCTATTCCTATGGATTTAACCACTCAATATCGAAAGGCCACAGGGAACCAATAATACAAAAAGTTGTATCGTTTGTTAAATAAACCAAAAAAATTTTTTAAAAATCATCACCCTAAGCGTAATGCAGTTTTTCTGAAGTATCGAGATACAAACTTGTCTTCATTATACGAAACACGATGTGTGGATTGTCATGATTCAATTATAGAGTTTGCCGTAAAAATAAAGAATATAGTAGAGGCAATGGAAAATGTATCCAAATGGAAAGATAGGGATACGTCTTCAAAAGCCTTATTATTATTAAGAAATTCTCATAGTACTTTTAAAATTATTTGCGGATTACACATTCTAAATGATATACTCACTGTCACACAGCCACTTAGTGTAACTCTACAAAAGCAGAATGTAGATTTACAAGCAGGATCATCTCTTAAAACAACTCTGATAATGTGTCTTGAGACTTTAAGGAATGAAGCCCAAACAGAATTTGAAACTACTTTTGAAAAGGCAAAAAATATTTGCATTATTATGGGAATTTCAGTTGAAAAGCCTAGATTTGAAAGAATCTCCGGCATCTGTACGAAATCGCAGAAGTGAACGAAAAATTCCTTCTGAGCTTGTATTTCAGAAGATAGCAAAAAACCATCATCTCGATGTCCACGAAGAGGTACTTATATTATGCCTTCCGAGGAAAAATATAGTTTTATAATAAACAACAAACGTTCTCGATGTTCAATTTTATGTTGAACTGCATATATTCGTATTTGATTTCCCACTTAAGACGAAAGTTTCTTGTGTCTTCGAAAACATTTTTCCAAAAGCAACAGTTTTTTTTAAAAATGCAAAGGTAGGGTGAATTTCCTATCCACCTCCCTTCTTTCCTTCAAATATTTTAATATATGAGAAACAAGAAATTACGGCTTAGGAAATAAAAATTTAGGAGTCTGAAATGATAGGTCTTTGAGCGATTTCAGTGGTAAAAAAAAATTAATTTGTTTCATGTTTGTTATGTGTGTAATCTTTGATTACCAATTGACGCAAATTTGTCCAACACTACATTTGGGTGTATTTAAATATTTGCTTATCCATTCAACCTTTGTTAATTTATTATTCAAATTATCCACGTTTTTAATCTCGGAAATGTTAAAAATAGCCTCTAAATGTTTTGCGCCAATTTGGTTAGGAATCTGAATAAGAATTAAAGCTCTGTTACAATATAAGTGCCTAAATATTATTTCCATAAAATAATGCTAAAAGGTTTCGTAATATGTAAGTCCGGCAATAAATTCAAAGGTGATTAGAAATAGTTCTACCAAAAGAGCTTTGTACATTTATTTGCTTCTCCATTAAGACATCTTCTCTAAAGCCTTTGATTTTTGCTCTAGATTAAAAATTGCAAAATAGAATCTTGGCGATCAACCTATCTTGTTTCCCATTACAGTAAAAGTCTAACACGGAATTTAGACTATGTTACTTGTAACATGACTATTTTCTTATTTCGTTTTAAGGTAACTTCCAAAAACTTTAAGAATTTACATTATGTTACTAGAAACTTTTCTCTTTTTTATATTTTGTTTTGGTTTTGTTGTTTATTCTTCTTCTTGAACGTTTCGACCATGGTACAATTACCTTACAATTACCTTAATTGTAATGTACAATTACCTTAAAGGTAATTGTACCATGGCATATACGAAAGAGAATAAGGAAAAAACGAAAACGAAACATTAAAAACAGAAACCGTGTTACTTTTGTAACTTCTCTGCCTTCTCTACCCAATTTGCCATCAAAAACATGTAGCATGTTACAGTAACGTGTTACAAGTAACATAGTCTAAATGCCGTGTAAGTCCCAAGCATTTAACAAAACAGCATTTTAAATAATCGTAACTTGTTGCTTTTGAAAATAAAATTATTAAGTTCGTAGAAATAGCAGGGCGTTTGCTGTTGCGACTTCAAGTATTTTCTTTTTCATTTTCAGTCAATACTAAAGGGCATCCATTTATTCCAATTTCTATGCAACTTTTCAAATTGAAGCAAATTCTTGTTAAAGCTTTGACCAGTATTTGGTTTAAAAATTAACACGAAATAAGAAATACTTTAAATATTTTGTTTATTATTATTTTCTGTTAATAGGAAAAAATTCTTTCATTCCACCCCCACCTGAAGCACTTAAGCATTCCACATTAAACGGCATAAATACTAAATGACGTTTTGGTAGCAATTAGTACGATTTAAAATTTACAAAACTTGAACGATTTAGTTGTACATATTTTGTTATTGTAAACAAATTACACATATCTCGTCTGAGGAAATCATTAAATTTGCTTCGAAAAACATCACATTAATTACATGAATAGTTGTTGAGAGAACTTAATTACATATTTTTCCAAATAAAATCTTAAGTCATAATAGTTTTTTGATTTACAAAAGGTTATTAACCTTTTTTTGAAAAATCGTTTTACAAACCGTTTATAAAATTGTTTTTTTTTTTTAAATAGGGCCTTAAATGCACAATGTCACACCCGTCACAGGCTTCTCATGCCAACTCTGAACAGAATTCATGTCCTTGCAAGTTAATCGTTTGAATTTGTCTTTTTTTAGGCATCATATGATTTTTATTAAAAACAAATTTTAAGTTCTTGACATAAAACAAAATATGTGAGTACATTTGACACATCCGTCATCTTTTGAACATGCATTTTTGCAGAATAATTTTTTTTCTACACTACAAATACGCAGTGGTCTCAAATGGGAACTGATACCCTAAATCACTTTCTTAAGCCATTACTTTTCAAATATTCTTTCTACAGCAAGATTTTGGAATGACAAAAAAGAAACAAACTTCAAAATAAAAGAATAGGGGCTTGCCAGCAAAAGTTTAAATTTCAAAAACACTTAAACTTTATTAACAACTAATTTAACAGATGTAAGGCATAATTATTTAATAAAGTGAAATTTATCCAACAATTTTACACAGAAAGCGGCAACACTGTTTCTAACTGTTTCTATTAAAACAAAAACTATTAATCGTTGACAAGAGAGAGTGGGTAAACACGGAAGTGGAAAAAAGAAGCAGAAATAACGCCGGTAGCAGTTAGTATTTGTTGTTTGTTTTATAACTCCATTAAAATACATATGTGTATATCGCCACCTAAAAATAATGCACATTGAAACACAAGTTTTAAGAAATTGATCGACTTCTTATTTTAAAACTAACGACTTTATTAAAAAAAACTCGAAAGCGCCTAACAACAAATGATTTAATTTTTCACAAGTAAAAAAGCCTTACAAAGTATAAAGCTGGAGGTCCATACCATACGTTATATGCGTGGCTCCGTTCTATGCGTATCATATTTCTGTACGTTTTATACGTTTGTTTTTGCCAAGTTACATACGTCGCATGCGAAATGAGAAAATGAGAGATGGTTTTGTTATCCAGTGATGACAAATTTTAAATGCTATCAAAAAACATGTGTGTGTGGTAGATTATATTTTTGGTATATTTTGTGTTAAAAACAGTATGTTATGAAAGAAAATGCTTTTATTATAAATTTTGCAAATAATTTTAAGAATAAATTTCCTTAAAAATAAGTTTTCAACACAAATATTTTGTAGCCAAAGTTAATATTGTTTTTATCGACTACTTTTATATTTTAAGTGTCATCTCTGTTGTGTTTTTATTTGTGTAAGTGTAATGAAGAAAATCTGATTTCTCTTCTCTTCACTTTTCGCACAAAACGTATTGCATGTAACTTGGCAAAAACAAACATATAAAACGTACAGAAATATGATACGCATAAAACGGAGCCACGCATATAACGTATGGTATGGACCTCCAGCTTAAACCTACTTTATCCGTTACTTGCGCCGATGCGTTCTATGCAATTTGTTATGTTTCTTGCCACATACAACTACACTGATTTTACTTTTGTGAGAGTCGGAGAGAACGCACAGCGCATAGAACGTATGGTATGGACCTCCAGCTTAAGGCCGCACCAAGCAAGAGAGGTTCAACTAAAATTTTAAATAGAAAACGCTATTATAATATTTTTTCTTTTACTTAGTTTTAGGTGACGATTTGTATGTACATACTTATTTATTTGTGTACATTTTTACGATACACACGAACTTTAAAAACTGACGCACAATTTTTTCATATTCATACCCAGTAAAAAAGTGAAGAAAAAGATGTAGAGCCCCCCAAAACTAGCTAACTTGAATCATCTCAAATTTTGGGGAAAACCCAATGAATTTTACATAAGAATGTCAATAGAGGGACGCTTTTAAGTAATTTTTGCAGAAATTAAACCGCATATAACCAACATTTTCGATGCTAAAATATTTCCATACAAAATGGATTTAAAATGTGAGGAAAAGTATTATTTGTTAAAGAAACAACTTTTGAATTTAAAAAATGTTAATCTACTAGTTTTGAATTAGTTTGTTAAAAAAAAACTACTAAAATCTGAAAAGCATGCAAAAGCATTTTTGGGTGAGATTAAAATGTAGTTTTTAAAAAAACACATTTACTATTTTTTTCGGTGTAGAATAGGTACATAATACACACCCACAATTGGGTGTAGGTGTATTAACTTTAATTTTTAACTATGTTTTGTTGTTGTAAAAATATCAATGAAAATAGAAAATACATTTGGCAGACAAATAGTAGCCAAACCAGACAAAAAAGTTTGTAGACAGCAACCCAGACATGACATCAATAAAAAAAAAGTAAATTATATTGGAATCAACAGACGACTTTATTTACTTCGGTACCAAACGAATCCTTGAATTTTCATGACTTTACAAAGAAAATTAAGAGTAAACGAGTTTTTAAAACTGCACACAAACATAATCATATAAAATTATAGTCGATATTAAGGTTGAATATTTTTCATTTCCTTAAACAATGAAATATTAAGCAAAATCTGCTTAAGGGGTTTTTGTTTTAAAAATGCAAATATTTATTTAAATACGTTTCTACTTATTCATATAAACATATGTATGTACATGTATTGTACATACATACATACCTTGCCCAGTTAACACCTTCTGTCATATTCTAGTCTTTTTCGACTCCTCTCTACGATTAAAATTAAACGTTTAGGCTCTTATTTTTGAGTCAAAAATAAATGTTTTGCTGGTTAAAAATGGTCGGAACGAGTCTTTTATGTGTCGCGTGCCTGACACATCTTTGATAAGGTTAGGGTAGGTAGAACAGACGGCTACAAAAATTATGAAAGAATAAGGTCCAGCCCAGCTAGTCCGTTTCTTCGGTACCTTTGTGATACCTAGAGAAAAAAATGGATGGAAAGAGAAAAGTCATTAAAAGGGATTAGCTTAGATTGGAGAAATGAAGATAGAAGTAGAGATCAAATGAATATGGTTGGTAATGGTTGCTCCTGCGCTTGAACTATACGCTATCGCTGAAAAAGGATTATCGACTAGGGAGGCCAATGGCCAATATTGGCTACATCTGACTGACTATCTAGTCTATCGGTACCAAAGTGTCTGATTCGAAAATTATCTAGTGCCAGACAGAAGCAGAACAAGTGCGGTATACTCTCAGTCTACTCTGCATCATGACAGCTTCTTCAGAAATCGTTCTAAGGCATTGGTACCAAATCTATCTAGGTGGCATTAGTACCAACTCAAAAGTGGCCGGTTATTGCGGACACAGTATTACTTATCCTTCGTTTATTCAGAAGATAAAGAAGAGACTTGGAACGTATCGAATCACCCTCCGCCAGGCTCGTTGGGTTATTTGGACCTGCAATTCTGTCGGCGTATTCATCCACGCGGAGCTAACAGGAAGAGAGGGGAATGTCGGAGAAGTGGTCCATTTCCCCATCATCAAATTTCTGAGCAAGTGAATCCGCAACACAATCGCCCGGACTGGTCCCGTGTACTCTCACCCACGCCAGAGTGATGTTAGAGTGCATCCCCATCCAGTTCAAGGATGCCCGGCATTGGCGGACTGATTGTGATGTAGAGTATCTGTCTGTGAAGATTCCAATATTCCTGACGGTTAAAACCGTAGCCAATAAGCCGTTTTATAGATCGCCGACAGTTTAGCCTGTAGTACACTGTATTCATCCGGAAGTCTAAATAAAACCCTAGATTCTTTGCTAGGAAATCCGTTGGGAGCCAGCTAAGTAGGATTAAAAGTAAACTAGTTGGGTTTGTTCTAATCGCGCCTGTTTTCAAGGATCGTCATGTTGTTTATCATCCTCTGAATACACATACGATTTGTGGTAGATTTCATAGCATTCTACCAGATCATTATTTCGTGGACTGAGACCTCAGGTCGTGCCAATAGCTCGTTTGCTTACATACATGGTAGTCTAAGCTTTCGCCGCTCTTGCCACTACGTTTGGCTTCCAAAACAGCTTATTATCCAGAATGACTCCTAGACATTTCGCGCTATCTGATAGAGTCAGTGACAATCCGTTAATTGTTGGGGGTCAAAAGAAGGAATCTTGTATCTGTTCATGAACGGTACAAACTTTCTTTAAGAAGGGTTAATAGATAATCCATTCTTTGCGCTCCACTCACTAATTTTTCCCAAAACCAAATCCATCCTTTCGGAGATGGTATTCAGGTGGACGTCAGATATCGCTACTGCTGCGCCATCCGTAAAAGCGACAGTTTTTAGTCCCATTGAGGTCATATTCCTAAACAACAAGTTGAGAGTCATGTTCCACAGTAATGGCGAAAGGACTCTTTCCTGAGAAGTTCCTCTATCTCGTAACTTCAGCTCGGTCTTATTTTTCTAATTTTGATAATTTGAAAACGAATACAACCGGAGAATTACCAACCCCCATCTAACAAAGGGATGACGGATGATTGATTAACGTTGTTAAAGACGCCCCCTATGGCCAGAAATGATTCAAGTGTATAGTTTCCAAGCTCAAGGGAGTTTTTTTTATAACCAACTATCAAGTGAAGAGTCATTTTTACTGAACTGCCCTTGGCATAGGCGTGTTGGGAATACTATAGGGGACTGGGGTGAAATGTCGCCCTAAGGTGGATGTCGACCAACCTCCCCAGTGTTTTAAGCAGGAAAGATGTGAGACTTATTGGCCTGTAGCCCTTTGCTTTCGTGTGTGATGCTTTACCCCCCTTGGAGATAAAAACATTAGATTCCAAATTTTTATTTAAGCGTATTTTTGAACGATTTTTAATTTCCAAATTTATAAGGATAATTTGTTAAATATTATTGTAATAAGATTTTTATTAATGAATTATCTTGAAAAAGTTTTTACGACACTATCCGAGTGCAATGCATTTTCGAAGAACACTACAACTCCTCTTCAGCACTCTTTGTTTGGTTCTAAGCGTTGGTAGTAAATATACAGAATATTTTTTGTACTTACATATATTTTTGAACAACTTTAATTCTTGGGCCAGAACGAAACTTACGGCCTGCCATTCCGTCCACTGTGTAAGGATGCAGGGCCAAGAGAGATAGTTCTCGTAAATGCTAAGAAACATCGTGGTGACTAGCTTAATGTTACTCTGCAGGCCCACTGAATCAGTCCATCTGGGCCAGGTGACTTAAATGGTTGGAAGATGTTGATTGCCCTGTGAAAATATAATCAACCAGTTTTATCGATTTTAAAGATAGTGTGTGTAGGCAATCTGTCCGAGATAGTAAGAGATACCAGGACATCTTTCATTAAGTTTGTATGAAAAGCACATATCAAGCATACAAGTGATCAATTAATGATTGCACACACTTTATAGATTTCGTTTTTTGTAAAACAATCGCTTTTTAAAGTTTGTAGGATTCACTTTCAAGCACATAACTAAAGTCAGTTTTTTTTTCATTTTAAGTAATCTAAACTCTAAACGACACTTATGTATTGTGGTGAGCTCTCACAAAACAAAATTTAAAATTCTATTCGAAAATGTACACTAAAAAAACTTAATACAGATAATTATTTCTCATCTCTTTCAAATTTTAAATGAATGTATGTAATTAGGAATGTTATTTAAGGTAAAATTGACCTTGCAATGCCATATACATACATAAGCATAATACATACATGTATGTAGATAAGTAGATGGTCATTGTAACTAATACTTAGATAAAGCTAAGTGCACCTGATAAGGGAATTAATAAATTCTCCTAGGACTCAATTACTTCTGTTTTTAATTTCAACGCTAAAAATGTAAGCTTTTTAATTAGGCCTTACCTTAGACAATGTGTTTAAAAAGTTTAATTTTAATACCATTAACAATGTTTGCTGACCTAATTACTTTGTTTTTAAGTATTTATTTTTTTAATTAATTTATATTTCATTTTAGAATGACACTATTGGTGAGAAAATATTATTCGTGGATAAAGATTCTATGGAAACGAATGCACATCAAACGTATGAAATTCTAAATGATATAAATAATTTGATACGACCTCTGTGTAATGCCTATGAAGCGGATCATACGGGTAGACGAAATTCAATTATAAGTTGTCGTAAGTTAAAACAATTAACTATTTTGTTTAAACATAATTATTAACTTTGGATATCTCTATAATCGCAAAAACAAATATAACATTAATGCTAGAAACACAACTGGGACAAAGGGCGAATTATTTGTACCGAATTTTTGTCATAAAAAAACACGTACATTTTAAAATACTAAAAATCTCAAAAAGAATATGGTCACTCTACACCAAATCATTCCTATTCCAAAATTCGTTACGTTTTGATTTCTAAAGCGGTACAAAAACATCGTCGTTAGTTCTAGTTGTGTTTCTAGCATCAATATTTATTCCTTGGAAAAATATATATGTTGATTAACAGTTCTATAGATATCCAAAGTTAAGGTGGACATACATACGTTTCAATAAATTGTTGTAGATATAATAATCTTATGATTTGTAATTTTAGAAATTGTCTTTGCACGAAATGGAATTCTCAGTCAACCCTCGTATTGCTTTATATTACAAGCTACAGATATGACAATCGATGTACATATTCCACACACTGTAAGTAATGTTGAAGGAAAAACTATTTAAGTCCTATTTTTTCGACCTTTACTGCTAATAATTTTTTTATTTTACCGAGCTTGAGATCAATCGTTTTTTCTCATTTAAATTTTAATTTTTAAAAATATCCCAGAAGAAACTCCCCATATATTGGATAATAATAAAAAATAAAAATAATACAAACAAGTAAGAGCGCTATATTAGACTGTGCCAAATCTTATAAACCCTTCACAACGTGTTTGGGGTCAGTCCTACATTTGACCTATTCACGGGCACAATGGAATCTGTATTACAATTGCCCAAACTTTGTATGGGAATATGTTTGGGAGCGAAAACTAATAGAGGTCTGTGATATATTTTATTTATCTAAGGGCGACTCCGGGGAAGTTATAATTTTTTCAAATTTTGTATGGCAGCCAAGTTAGGAGCTGGAGATAGGGGATAAGTATGTTTCACAAAAATGTTTAGGAGGAAAAAATAACTGGGGTGGTCTTAAGCTTGACCTTTGTAGGAGCACCCTGGAAGCTGTGAAAGCGATTTAAAACAAATTTAAAAAATTAAACTTTGTATGTATATGTGATCTGTTAGGGGCGGAGGTAGGGTGTAAATGTTCGTGAGGAAAAATTATTGGGAGTAGGTCTTACATTGCACCCGTGTAGGAGCAACCATGGGGAAGTTGTAGAGATTTTTATATACAAATTTTAAAAAAATAAACAGAAGTAGTCGTGGCCTCTGGCTTAAATCTCTGTCAATTATCGAACGATTTTTCTGATACCACAAACAGATCCGAGAACTATCAAGCGGCTTTAGAGACTTGATTTCAACAGCTTAACGGACAGAATGGCATCGCTAAATTAACTTTCCTATCTATTAAGGAGGAAGAAAATATATACTTTATGAGGTCGTAAATGGATATTAAAGAAATCACAAATGGAATGACAAACTTATATGTTAAGCGCATAATAAATTTAACAAGCTTTATGCTATTGTAGGGGGAATACAACCTCTCCTGCTTCTATCAAAAAAATAACATACTATACGCCATCCACCTATATAGTATATGTGAAAGTTTTTGTGACAACATTGACTATATTTTCTAAGATATATAGGAATATATGCATGGATTTTAGCCCAAAAAATGCGGTTTTTAAGGTTTTTGCTTATTTCTCGGTCCGTTGTCAGCAGATCTTGCTGATTTTAAATAGCGTTCAGCCTAGAATCATTTCTGATATCTTATTATCAAAACGTGGTCCTTCGAGTTTGACTTGGCTCCGGAAACCTGATTTTAACAGACAGACAGACGAGAATGGCTTAATCAACTTCCCTATCTATAAGAATCGAGAATATATATACTTTTTGGATCGCGAATTAATATTAAAGAAATTACAAAAGTAATGTCAAACTGATATATACTCTATCAGTATATGAAGGGTATACAAATCATATTACATTACATTTTACAGAGCTTAGAAAGAAAAGTTAATAACACTAGGTTTATTCATTTACTTTCCCAGCAAAGTCCTGTAATTAAGTATATACTGAGTAATTTTTCTAAAATTATTTAAGTTAAGAAAAATTACGCGAAAAAATTTTTGTACCAAAAAGTACGAGAAAGTAAAATTTAAAAAATATTTTAGCTTTTAATTTATTTTGTCTGTTGTTGGTTTAAGTATGTATATATTCATGTAATTAGTTCTTACACCAAATCATCAGTAAACTTTCCACCAAATTCATGAAAATAGTTTTGACTATTATCTGTTTGTATTAAAAAATCTCAATAAACTTATTGAGACTTATAAAAAGATATGAAATTAAACTATAAATTTTATTATTATTTATTTTTTCTACTTTTCCCCTTAGGCTAAAGCCCACATTTGTATTAAAACCGATCCAAATAAAATACATGAAGCTGATCGACCCAAAGCTTTAGCACTCCGAACTCGGCAACATCGCAAATCAAATGTTATGAACTCTGAAGAGTCGATATTGAACTCGGAAAGTTTTGGTCGTATTATTACACGTAGCATTCAGTGTACTTATCCCAAAGATACTTATGTCTATCGCACGGCACAGACAATGTATCGGGTAACTCAACCTAAGGAATTTTTGGAATTAATAAAGCTACCCGAATTAAAATTCATTCTAGTTGAGGATCGTAGCAGGGCCTTTGCTATTACATCGACAGCTGGAATTATTTATGTAAGGAATACATCAGCCTTAGAAAATGCTCCTGAGATGGTTTATTTGTAAGTAATTCATACTGATTTATAATTTCTCGCTCAATGAATTAATTATATTTGTATTTTCTAGTCTTAATGTCTCTTGGCACGACACACACCAACGTGCATTTGTAATAAATGTCCATTTAATAAATGGACGTCCCGGTAACACCACATGTGAGCACAAAGCGAAGTCAAGATCGCAAACTTGTGCTCAAATTAAATATGCTTCGCAATGTGGAAAATTTTGTGGTCTCGCCACCAATGGAGGCAGCTGCATATGGCGTGGTTCCAGTGTGGGATTTTTTGGGCGAGACTATAAATCTTGTGTGCCAAATCCAGAATTTTGCCCCGATAATATTTGTGATCCTTTGGAAGAATTTTCTACAGCATCTTGCCCACAAGACTGCACTTCTAGCAACAAGATCATGGGCCCTCATTCAACTAATGAAAATCGCCGAGGCATACTTTCTGCCTCGGGCACTTGCACATGTGAAGATAGCGGCAAATGTTTTTGTGCTCCTTTGGACGATGAAGAACCAAAACCAAAACGTAAACGCAAAAATGAAACTAAAATTGAAAACGTCAATAAATTCGAAGATGGCGTATATAATTTGAATTTAAAGTCGGAAAACTCAGTAAAAACTAATATGGAGGAAATACTTAACCTGGCTGGATGGGAATGCGATAGTACATGTGTAGTTGTAGCGATTGCCTGTCCCATGATTTTTGCAATATTAATCATATGTTTGATTATCAGCAAAAGAAGTTTCAACAAACGATCTTCCACTAAGGAAAGTGCTACAAGTAGGAAAAGGGATCATTTGTCAGATTGTAATGTTAAAAATGGTGATTTGCCTTTAATGCAATTTGAAAAAAGTTTCAAATTCGATAGCTCCATTGCCGACACTAAATGGGAGTTCCCACGCGAATCACTTGTTTTGGACTGTGTTTTGGGCGAGGGGGAATTTGGTAAAGTTATGAAAGGATATGCCACTGACATAGCCGAGCGTCCGGGTATAACAACGGTGGCAGTTAAAATGCTTAAAAAAGGTGCTAACTCGGTTGAATACATAGCTTTGGTCTCTGAATTTCAATTGTTACAAGAAGTGTCTCATCCAAATGTTATAAAGCTGTTAGGAGCTTGCACGAAGGATGATGCTTTAATGATTATTATAGAATATGCTCGTTATGGTTCATTGCGCAGCTATTTACGTTTAAGCCGTAAAATCGAAAGTGCCGGTTGCGAATTTGCTGATGGTGTGGAAGCCGTAACAGTGCGCAATATTTTGTCATTTGCTTTGCAAATTTGTAAAGGAATGACATATCTAACTGAAATAAAGGTACACGGGAGTATACAAACGCTAATTTTTAGATGATTAAAATTGTTATTTTAATGTGTTTATAACTTAAAAATGTGTGATTTGTTTAAATTGTTGGCTTTTCCTTCGAAAGATTTTTATATTATTATTAATTAATTGTTTAATTTAAATAATATTTAGATTTTTCTTTAAAGGAACATTTTACAATTTGAGGCCAAGAACAAAGCAAGTTAGTTTTGGAAATCCTCTTCTTAAATAAAGCGTTTTTCGAAGAGAACGTTCTATTTAGATCGAATCAAATGGTAGGTTAACGTGATAAGGTCTGAACTAACTAGAGGGTGAGGAAAAACTTCCCAGTAAATTCTTTCTCTATAGCGTTCAACAAGTATTTCATCATGACCAATCGTTGGCATTATGGAATATAAAAGTTAAATGTCTGGCCATATATTCTGAGCGGCTTTTTTCCAGTTTAAACTTTAAGCGAACTAGTTGCGTTCGGTATAGGTTTATGTGATGACCTGACCACGTTTTAGCAGACCGTTTGTTTCAAACGTAGGGAATTAGGTTAAGTTCTTGACTTTAGTGCCACTTCGGCTGGTTTTCATGCTTTTTGTATCGGGTGAATTATCTGTCGGTTTAAATTTTAACCAGCGATTATTTCGAATCTGTCAATACTTATGCCATTTTATTTTGTCACAAAACTTAGTATATTAGGTCTGTCTGCGTACACATATTTTGCATCATTTTGTGCAAAATGTTACAAAATCTTGCAAAATGTTGTCTGCGTACTCCAAATCTCTTGCAGCGAGAGAGCCAAAAAGAAAATTTTTTGACAGTTGGAAGTAAGAGAACTTGCAAAATGTTACTGGAGAAATTTCTTCTTGCAAGATTTTGCAACTAGTTTGAACAGCTGTTTTTATTTACTAATTGAATGAAACAATTTTTGTGAAACGAAAATAAAAATTGAAATTTAACAATAGTTATAATTGTGTTGATTTTTAACGTTTATAAAAAATTATAATAAACATAACATTTTACTTGATGCTAGAAACGTCCAAATATATAAATAATTTACCGCGTACACATACATATGCTAAAATTCTTTTGCTTTGTTATTTGAATTGTTTACACACCGTTCAGCTGTTTTCTTGCAAGATTTTACTGGATACTGTCTGTGTACTTTTTGATATATTTTTAGCCGACAGGGTGAAATTGGTCTTACTCTCCCAAAAAAGTTTACTGAGTATACGCTACTGGAAAAGTACGCAGACAGACCTATTATCTCCGCTGAACGAAATGAGTCGATTTTGCCAAAAAAATTAATATTCGTAATGTTAATAAGCAAAATTTCCGTATTTGAGTCTTACAGAGGCCAGTGCACCTATTACGAGTGAATGTTTGGTGCATCTTGTGGAGCGGAGGCATCATTGGCCCATATTTCTTTTAAAATGAGGACGGCGCAGCCATTACGGTCAATGGAGACACCTATTGCAGTATAATTACCGATTAATAATATTTAATAAATATGATTCTTTATATTTGAAATAGTTGAAACCAAGAATGATGGAATAAATTAATTCGAAAGGCAATGGTGTAAGGTAAGTGGTAGAGCAGTCGTGCGGAAAGTGGGTCGTAAAGGAAGTGTTTTTGATGGAAGGAAGAGAGTTTACGACAAGGTAGGGTGGGCAACCTGGGGAATATCACCTGTCTCCAGTTATAGGCATCGCGTATATGGGAAGTTTGTTTAAGTGTGTTTTGTTTGTTTGTATAACTTACGTTTTTTTAAATGTTGACGGGCGATTCGGCGAAGGGTTGGGACCTCCTGAGAGTCTATTGAGCTGGCTTGGGAACTCGTCGGATGTGCGGGCCGTAACATATTAAAAATGGCCCGCTTTTCATGGTATTTATGTGAACGATGTTTGGTTTCAACAGGGTAGTGTAACTTGTCACACATCTCATGCCACAATCGATTTATTGCGTACAACGTTTGATGGCTGTTTAATTAGCCGAAATGTTGATGTCAATTGTTCACAAAAAAGCTTCGATTTGACACCGTTAAATTTTTTTCTGTAGAGCAAATTTTAAACCGTTTTTGTTTTGTTGCACTTTTAAATTTAAACTTTATAAGTTTTTTATCACAAGAAATGATTCTGTCCAGGAAATGTTTTCTTTTATATCGTCAATCGGCATTTAAGACATGAAAAATTACATATAATTCAACATCTCTTGGCCTTAAATCGTAAGCTATTCCATATCCACGCTTTTCAATTAATCTTGCAGATCGCAAACGTTTTGAAATTGCTGCTTGACTAGCTTGTTATGGTTTCACAAATCCCCGGGTCCAGATAGGATTATTCATGTCTGCTAAGAGCGTTATAAATTAATTTTTCACATTGTTGGCGATTGTTTTCAGGGCATGTCTTGTTTAAAAATATATACCTAGGAGGTCGAGAGAAGTCAGGGTAACTTTTGAACTCAAGTCTGGTAGAATAGACCATTCAAAACCGTAGGACTTCTGGCATATCAGTGTTTCCATTATATGCTTAGAACGTTGGAAAGCCTGATAGATCTTCATCTTAAGGGTTTTATAAATCCATACACCAGTAGTAAATCTGTAAAGTTTTCTACGTGATGTGATAAGTAATATGGAACAAAGCCTGCATTAAAGGGAATATACGCTGGCGCTATTATTGACCAAGAAAGAGTCTTTAATAACGTGAAGATAGGGGCGATAGATAGGGCTCTTAAGACAGAAATTGTCGTTTGCACTTACCATTAAGTAATTTACTTAGAACTTTTCATTTTAATTGTGGCGTCTAAAGGTCAACGATATATTGAGGAAGCTTGCAGGTAAATAGAAAAAGATTGTTTCGTATACAGACGATATGGTGAATCCGGTCAGGGGAAGGTTTTTTAACGGTCTGGGGGCTACTGCTGCCGGCGTTGTTTGCTCTTTTTTGTGGATGCAAGAAAATTAATTAGGCGTGAGTCCTAAAAAATTGGCTAACCCTCTTTACCAAAAAGCCTATGGTCGGCGCTTTTGAAGCCAAACAATTAAAGGTGTTAAAGGAAACTTCTTACTAAGGTCCAAGGACTTCACTTGGTAATAACTGGACACTGTCCGGCAGCAGATGGGATTACGAATTTGGATTATTGTAAGATATGTGAGGATGTAGAAAATTAAAACAATTGAATATTTTCTGTCACTGCACGAGAATACACAGCTGTTAGGTCAAGTGGTTGGGTAAAATATTCCGCAAAGAACTGGGTTCATCAGGGGGTTAGAAAAAAAACAGTAAAGGTACAGGTACTTAAATTTATTTTTTGTTTCTCTTCTGATTAGTTTTACAACTTTTTTTTCTCCTTTACTCAATGTCTCATTGTTTCCTGAAAAGACGCACAATTAACCTTTAAGGTCTCCGAGGGTGGGCCCACTTTTCCCAACCTAACCTTACCTTTTAAAAACGGAAACCCCCCCCCCCCCCCCTTTAAAAGATAAGCTATTTGTTGTTAAACCCGCATTTTAAAATTATACACCTAATAATTTGTTAATTGAAAACGAAAAAGATTTTTTTCCCTTTAATGTCGTTTTTTTCAGTTGGTTCATAGGGATTTAGCAGCACGTAATGTTCTTTTGTCCGAAGGTAAAATTTGTAAAATATCAGACTTTGGTTTGACACGAGATGTCTACGAGGATGATGCATACTTAAAAAGATCAAGAGATAGAGTGCCAGTTAAATGGATGGCTCCAGAGTCACTGGCTGACCATGTTTACACCTCAAAATCTGATGTCTGGGCATTTGGTGTTCTTTGCTGGGAGCTTATAACTTTAGGAGCATCACCATACCCCGGTATACCACCACAAAATTTATATAATTTGCTAAGGAATGGATATCGCATGGAAAAGCCAGAAAACTGTTCTGATGAAATGTAAGTTCGTATTAATATTTTTTTAAGGTTTAATATAATAAGGAAAACATTTTGGTATTACCCCTTTCAGATATAATCTTGTAAAGTTGTGTTGGGCAGAGGAGCCCAATGCCAGACCATCTTTCAAGTATCTGGGCTCAGAGTTCGAGAAACTTTTGGAAAACAATGCAAAATACTTGGAAACAAACGCTTTTTCTAATCCCAACTACTGTCTTGATGATGACGTGGCTAAAGAAGATTTCAATATAGAAGAAACTAATTTTAGCAAACCTTTTTCTCTGCAACGGGACCAACCAGATCCTTTAGATCATCTCTGGAGGCCACCTAGAATTAGTTGTGATCCACAAGACTGCTGTAATAGTCAAGAACCTTCAACATTTTCAAACTGTTTTCAATCACCACCAGGCTATGATGTGCCAAGACCAATTTTAGACACTTACACAACCGAACAACGATTACGTTATGAAAATGATCTCAGATTCCCTCTTTACAAACGTAAAACATCTATGGCGGCACCTACAAGTAATATACATGCTACATATGCTGTTCCAGTAAAAAGAGGACGTTCATATATGGATATGACGAATAACACATTATTATGTGATAACTTAGATAATGATGATTTTGAAAAGCATATTTCGAAGACAATTTCATTTAGATTTTCAAGTCTTTTGAACCTTAATGAGCAAGAAGATAGTGTGGCTTAGATTTTATCAGGAAGCGTTTTTTGCCTAAACTTGATAGTTAAAAAAGAAAAAAAAATTTTTAGTGTTAAGTGTTGCCAAAATTAGATAATTTTTAGTTTTAAATTAATTTACGCTGAAACATAAACGCTAGTTTTTTAACAACCTATTTCAACAATGTTTGTTGATTGTACTTTTTAAATTTCAGTTAAAATTAAAAAAATTTAAGTGCCTTCATAACAAGCAAATCATTTTCAGAACGAAGTTCTTTTAGCAAAGAGATTTAGTTTCCTACTCAAAATAATTATTGAAGGCATATTTTTAATATGGGAAAGGAACTTTACCACGATCATTTTATTTCCTACACCATAAGTCGTTTTACTTTGCGTCAATAATAACACAGGGGTGTTGACGGAAATGAGGGGGCAGATGAGCTGGCGAAGCGAGGGGTCTATCTGCCTATGGAAAGAGCAATGGACGTTCGTGCTTCACTTCAGTTCTGCATCAGGAGCATAGAATCAATGGCTAGGTTCAGATCCACGGATGTCTGGGTAAATACAACTTCGTGTAGTCTCCAGTATAATGCGGGGATCTTATGATCCGAGGTCGACGAGGTTTTTCTGTCTTTGATGATAACAGTCCATTGTTGGACAGCGGTTCATTCCGAAAAACTAGGGCGACTGACCAGCAGTAACTGCAGGTTCTGTGGTGTACCCGGGGATAGGGAGAGTGTTGAGCCTATTATTTGTCACGTTCCAGCACTCGTGCGTTAGAGAGCAAATTGTCTAGGATCTTATTTGTTCCAAGGCCTGGTATTTGCCTAGAGAGTGTGAAGCGCCCTGGATTTCATTACATCGAATTATCAAAACTAGTTATCGTTTATTTTTGTCTGGTAACACCAAGGAACCAAGGGGCCAATGTGAAACCTTCAGAGCCAGCCAATTTAACCTAACCTAAGGTGGCTGTTAATTAAGTTTTACGTTAAGTTGGCTTGGAAAAGACGCTTTGGTTAATTAGTGTAACCAAACAGGAACAAATAATAGCCAGGTGATTCTAGTTTAACGTACACATGTATATGATGTTACAGTTAAGGGTGCTCCACACTTTCCATACATATGCCAGCAGTCTCGTCTTACCAATATCAGATATTTTCCTTCAGATTTTTAAAAAGGGAAGACGCTAGGCACGATCACTGGACAGTGACATAGAATATGTTTAACAACCTCTTAATCACTAAACTGGAGTAAAGCAAAAATGTTTATTGCTCCTTTAATAGTTTGTGCGCCATCTTATTTCCCTTATAATTTCTGTGTGTGTGTGTGTGTGCATAAAAATTTACTAATGGATTCCTTACATGCTTGTATAATTAAGAACTGGGTGAGGTTATTATTAAACATCTGAGATTTTGTAGCTTGGGATAACAAGGGGAAATCAGCAGAAACCAGATTAATTGGTTTTAAATCCAAGATTAAATGATTGATTGATTGAGCAACTGTTATGGGCCGAGAATAGGAGGAGTCGTTTCCTTCTGATATCAGCGTGGCTGTCGAAAGAGGGGCTTAAGTGAACTCATGGTAAATAATGTATTACGGCGTATGGTTTTGATGCAAATTGTGTAATAACTGAAGTTGGCTTTACAGCCTTCTGTTACTCTTGGCATGCTTAATAAATGCTTTTCAAGTCATTCGGTCTTATGCGTGGTTTCTCCAGTTCGTATTTAATCTTCTTGATTCACTTCACCCTTGCACCGCAGTCTCGGTCTTCCCTGTCAGTGCCTTCTGTGGTAATCATCCAAATGCTTTTTGTTTTGAACATTTAGATTTGTTGGATAATTATGCTCTCCGTTAACACAAATCGGGCCATAGATTTTGCGAAAGATTTTTCTGCACGGATCCATGTTTAAGCGACAAAAAAGGATGGGAACAAGAAACGTGTTGTACAATGTTATTTTAGTTCTTTAAGAGCTCTTTCTTTATCTACCTGCTTAGCCCCAAGTAGCATCTATTTGTTAGTCAAAGGAATTCCCGATTTCGATATTATTACTTTTATTAATGGCGAAGCCGAGGTACACAAACAATACTACTACTAAGACGTTGCAATTGCCGGCCTTTACAATGTCACCTTTCCATCGCGACGATTGCCCAGGAGTTCCAAGCATAAGTTTGGTCAGGTCCTGGTTCACCATCAGACCAATTTTGGCCGATTTTTCTCAATTTTGAAAAAGCATCAGCTCTCTTTTGCTTTAGGGGTATATAACCTTTGGTGTTTACTGGGCCTGTTTTATTAACTTATGCTTTTTTCAATGTTTTCTTCATCAGTATATTGAAGAAGTTGCACAATAAGTTATTACCCTGCCAAAGACCTCTAATAGCTGTAGCGTGTCTAAGCAAGTTTTGAAGTAGTTGAAAAGCTATAATGCGCAGCGGTCCATTAAGGGTTAAAAGGTACTAACTGTCCGTTTATCTTATCAAATTCCATCAGGTTTTCTACCACCTACAGCCAGCAAACCGGGCTTCCATCAGCAGTTTCAGGGTCTCCAAGCTAGAATCCATTTACAAGCCATCCGTTCTTTGGATATACTTAAGTCCGCTAGGGTCCAGGGATGTTATCCTTGTGAGCCTTGACATTTCGCTAAGGGAACCAGTGGTCAAACAGTACATTGACCATTAAGCCCTTTTCGCCTTCCGCTCTTGTACTTATCAAAGCATTTCCTGTATATTTTCCAGTTTATACCGTTTCTCTTAATCTTTGCCGTATTAAACGGAATTTTCACCTTTGCTTCCCTGGTCCACCAGCCTAACTGTTTTCTTTTACCCAGAAAGTCTCCGGACACGCCCGTTCAAAGCTCTCTCATCGAAACCGTATAAAAAGTCTACGATTCTCTCTGCAAAACCCCCTGTCTTCGACGCGAAGTCGTCCCTAAGGATACCCCAGCCCGCCCTCTTTGACTTTCTATAAGACGCCTTCAAACTAAAGGTTCTCTTCGGAACCAGCTCTTTTGGCCAACTCACTTTTTCTAGCAGTTTCTCTAGTTGGGAAGCTCGCTTCGTAGACCTGAGCGCTTTCCGCATATTATTTTTGCCTTTGGTTTTTATGTCCCTGGCTAATGAAGCACCTTATCAGCTCTTCTCCTCCAGTTTTATACAGCTTTGTATTAAATCTTGTGCAATTAATTCATTTAACTAATACTTTGGTGCTTATTGCATAATGCATATTTATACTTTTAAGTAACATATTTGCTATACAAAGGCTTATCTTGAAAGGTAATGGTAATTCTAAGCCGATCTATACAAAATTTAGTAAGACAGCGTTAAAAAAGGACTAATGCATGTGTAATGATGTCTCGATACCCTCATCTTTTCGCGATTTATGCGGTTAAGTGTAATTTCCTAGAGTAGTACTTGTTTGGTTAGTTATGGACAGTTTCAATATTCCGAAAATATATTACAAACAAAGACTAACACATATACATATGTATGTATGTATTGTACTCGGTCATTTTAGAATATCAAAAATTTTAGCAGTCGCCTATTTTTAAAATTAGAACAATTTTAAACGGTCGCCTAATTTATAGCCCGTGTTTTTTTTTCGAGTTTCACCCTACAACATGTATGACGATATCACATAGGCTGTAAATTAAGCAAATATTAATTTAATCAACTTGTTTCGTTTGTTTTAAAATACTGTTTTTATTAGAATATAATTTTTAATTTTAGCAAAAATATTTGAATAAGTTACCATTAAATTAAATTGTTTATTTGAATCAGTTTATTGTTATTGTTTGAAACCATAATACTCAAGTTTTTAATTATAACTCAAATATATAAACGGTCTTATTTATAATAACATATGGTTCAATTCCAGGCAAAACTGCATAATTTAAGTTGGCACTTTTGCTTATTATGAAATTTTGTCATATGAAATTCAATTCCGACTCATCCTT
The DNA here is from genome assembly GCA_963583895.1 of Melanophora roralis. Taxonomy (NCBI): domain Eukaryota; kingdom Metazoa; phylum Arthropoda; class Insecta; order Diptera; family Rhinophoridae; genus Melanophora; species Melanophora roralis. Next base: position 65,601,299 of record OY757188.1, read on the forward strand.
TAAATATTTATTTTTGTTTTCAAGATCAACGCGGAATCCTCAGTTGATCTTACCTAAAGGCAATAATACCACTTTTGACAGATCGTTTTTAATGAGATTATGTAGACCTTATAACGAGCTTCCTATCGCCTAACGAAGCTTTGAGCATTCCGTCACGAAATACAAACAGAAGTTGCTTAGAACTTACAACTAATGTTTTATTTTATTTATGTTATTATTTTTCATATTTTTGATGTTGTTAATATATTTAATTTTTTTTTTACATAACATAAAATATTTTATTTATTTATTTTTGCAATTAATTGTTTTATTGTTAAATATTTTGAAATTGTTTTTTTTTTTAGTTTTATGGTACATCGCGATTTATAATTTTATATTAATCGTACATATGTATGTATATATGACCCTATGGACTTGATTATATATGTATGTATTTACACATGTATAAAATAATAAGTTACCGAATAAATAAATTGGGAAAAGACGTTATTTTCTTTTTTGAATAATCGATTATTTTACGCCTAAAAGTGAACCAAGTGGCCACACCCGTGAAAATGCCCATATGTAGAGTAACAGCATACATTTTTTACTCATAATTCTTTTGCTTATTTTTTCAAATTAGTATACTTAATTTTTAAGATTTTATTATAAAATGATTAAAAATTTATACATAAATTTTAATAGACTTGAAAGTGTGTATGATTATACTTAACACAAAGGTGTATTTAATTATTTTATTATATTCTAGCAAATCATTATTTTTTATAATTCAGCCAAATTAGTCTTTTACTTTAGCTTAAGAAAAACTTTGTAAATACAAACATAAATACAAATTATTATATTTATTTATAGTTTTTATATAAATATACAGAATTATTTTATATATTTATGTATGTACGTGTGCTTAAATCAAAATATTGTAAGCAAACACACAAAAACATAAATGTTTTCTTTTTACAGCTCTAGATGGGTTCAACAAAAAATAAATAAATATCATTAAATTACAACTTTAAACTTTGTTATTTTATGCAACAGTGATTTGAATTGCAGGATGTATTTTTAAAATCTTTCGAATTTCCGAAAAAAATGGTTCTATATCGAGAGCTTATATTCAATAAATGCCAAATCAGAAAAGCTTACTTTTTAGGAAAGCGAAAAAACTAGTTATTTTTTACTTACTATTGTTAAAATAAACAGTCTACCTTCCAGAAGATGTTTTATATATTTTAACTAGTTTACACCTTTGCAAAAAATTTCACATTTTGCACTCGTTTGCGTTTTTTTTGGAAATATCATATTTTAGTATACTAAAAAAGAAATATTTTTTTAGAGTTAGCATATTTTGTCGGAAAATATAAATAATTTTTTTTTGCAAAATGTTTATTAATTAACCATTTGTGAAATGTTGTATTTCATATTAGATACGAAAAATTGAAAATCTGAAAAAAGCAAACATAATATAAAAGACAACATAACAAAATAGAATTAAATAAAATATAAACTGACTGACATTTGCTCAATTCACAACCTATTGTACTTGTTGTATGTCGTCGGAGTCGTAAAATATTTTTGGTGTTTTGTATAGAAATAGTTGCTACAACTCGTACAATATTTTTTTCCTATGTTTTTCAAATGTCGTAGATTGTACATTTTAGTTTCAATTTTTTTTTTTTTTTTTTTAATTCGACATAATAAATCGTAGTTTGTACGACCTACGACCAAGCAAAATATTTGAGGGCATAAGATAAAAAAGATATGAAAAAGTTTAATATATTATTATTATACTTTTTATATTAATTGCATAAATTTAAAAAAAATTAGGAATCGTTTCATATTTTAAAAATTAAAAGCTCTGAAAGTCTTTTCCATCTCAAGTTGCTCAAATTTGTCACTCTCTAACTTACGCTATATTGTAACGAGGTCCATTCAAATTGAATATTTTGAAAGCTTATATCATTGGCTATAATCGCCCAATACATAATATTTCAATCCGATAAATAGTTTAAATATGTTAGCAATTTTTTCTTCAAACTCTGGTATTTTAAAAGTGATCATGTCTCAAAAAGTAGCCACTGGATATAACATTTTTTTTACCAGATTCGTGTTCAGCACGCCATATGCAACATGATACGATGTCAATTTATAAAAAAATTATACGTTTTTAAAAATTTTGAAAATTTACAATGGAAGTTAGCATTTATTTTCACAAAAAAATGTACTTTGAGATAGCATAATAAAAAAAATGTTATAAAACGAGAATAATTCTTTTTTTGCTTTGATTTTTTTTTTACCACAGATGAGTATTCCACAGAGGCCCCATCTGCCATCGAAAAGTCATTTTGCCCAAAAATTGAGTTAGCATATTTTGAATATATGTAGGCACTCGATATGTACTTATGATATGCGTTTTAAGATTGACGTAAATAAGCAGTAAAATGAAAATAAAGAACAGATGGCTTTGGTATAATTTTATTAACTCGTAAATAAGAAGCGGGTTATATTTCTTGGATGTTTCCTCCTCAAATTAATTATCTTTTAAACTCCGAGGGCGAACCTGGATTCTATATGACAGCTAACTTAAATAACGTTAAAATAAAATCGGCCAAAGGTTCCTTTACACATGTTTACCAAGACTTTCTGAAATTCTTGTATAATTTACAGGGTACAGTTGGTAAATACTAAAAGGGAAAACTATGGGCCAACGACTTTTGGCGCAAAAGTTAGTTTTTTTTTTTTTTTTTTGTTCATATATTTTATTATTGAATCTTCGCTTAAGCGAACTAACAATAAGTATTCAAATCTTAAAACTAAGTAGTTAATACTAGTCCAGTCAGTACCAGACTAAAATTTAAGTTCTCACAATAAAATTAACTAATTTCAAAGGTTTCATCTAAGAGCAATAGTATCCCTTCTTTTTAGGCGGGTGTGCCCACTATGTTGCAGGATGCTTCGAGCGAGCGGATTTGGATGTGTTTCCAACTTATTTAAATACTTGTCCACATATTTCAGGATTTCGCATTTTACAAGTGGAACTTCTAGATCCTTGTGGATGTTGCTGTTTTTGATATACCAAGGAGCACCAGTTATCATTCTTAGAATTTTGTTTTGACGGCGTTGGATTTTTTCGATGTTAGAGGCGGAAGCAGTACCCCATAATTGTATACCGTAGCACCAAATTGGTTTCAAAATCGATTTGTAGAGTAGAAGTTTACAATCAAGACGTAGCACAGAGTTTCTACCAATAAGCCAGTGGATTTGAGCAGCTTTAAGTTTCATTTGCGTCAGCTTAGCATCTATATGAGGCTTCCATGTAAGGCGGCGATCTAGGTGAATACCAAGATATTTTGTCTCAGATCGTTGAGGCACATTATGGTTGTTGATAGTGATTGGAGGGCACGTTTCTTTGCGCAAAGTAAAAGTTACGTGGGTACATTTTTGTTCATTTATCTTTAGTCCCCATAAATTTGCCCATTTCTCAACTTGGGTTACGTGTTGCTGCAGCTGGTTCGAAGCCTCTTTAGGGTCTTTGTGAATACTAAGAAAAGCAGTGTCGTCAGCAAATCTCGACGTGTGTGTGAAACTATTGGTTGGCATATCTGCCGTGTAAAGCAAGTACAAAATTGGACCTAGTATACTTCCTTGAGGGACACCAGCCTCTATTGGTTGGGGACAACTTATTTGGTTTCCCTCTTTGATCATAAATTGTCGGCCTGTTATGTATTTTTCTAAAAGGTTGAAAATATTAGCTGGAAGGTTGAGCTTTAGTTTGTTTAGAAGGCCTTCATGCCATACTTTGTCGAAAGCTTGTGAGACATCGATAAATAGTGCGGAGCAGTACTTCTTTTCCTCAAAGGCTTTTCTTATAACCTGTACCAACCTGTGAGTTTGTTCGATGGTACTATGTTGACTTCTAAAGCCGAATTGGTGATTTGGAATGCAGTTGTTGTCATTCAGGATCGGATTTAGCTTGTTTTTTAACAGTTTTTCGAACAATTTTGACATTGTGGGTAACAAACTTATGGGCCTATAAGATTCTACCTTCGAGGGATCTTTGCCAGGCTTAGGAATCATCTTTACTAAGGCAACTTTCCATATAGACGGAAAATGTTCAAGCCGAATTATCGCATTAAAAATAAAAAGAATGATTCTTTTAGCAGTAAGAGGCAGCTCTATGAGCATTTTGTTGCTTATTTTGTCAACGCCAGGAGCTTTTTTACCATTAAGGTTAGCGATAGCCTCTACAACATCAGCAAATCGGAAACGTATTTCTAAAGGACGTCTAGCAACAACAGGCGGTAATTCCCTCACGTCAGTGCATGTATTGGGAGTGAATACGTTTTTGAAGTGATTTGCGAATAGATCGCATTTTTCTTCATCATTTCCAGCCCAGGATCCTCTCAGATTGCGCAGTGGTGGTTTTGCGATAACAGGTCTTTTAAGACGTCTGGCTGATCGCCATAAGGAATAATTTGTCTGAGGAGTCGCGTCTAGACCTTCCAGGTACTCTGTCAGTGATGCAATTCTGTGAGCCTCCAACAAGCTTTTTAGTTGGGTTGTACATTCTTTCAGCTTAGTTTTAAGTTGAGGCGATCTATGTTTTTGCCATTCCCTGCGGGCTCTTCTTTTTTCAGATACCAGCTTTTCCACATCTTCAGAGAAAATTTTGTTGTACCTAGTCTGGCGGTAGGTAGAAGACGCATGTTCAACGGCTTTGTTAATGTTTTCATTTAGGACGCTCAAACAATCATCTATGTCTACGGGAGTTTTTAGCGGTTGATTCTCCGCGCAGTGAGTACTAATATATTTTTTATATTTCAACCAATTAATTCTTTTAGATAAGAAAAACTCACTATCTGCTATTTGGTGAGGACTGCAGATAGTGATTATTGTGGGTGAGTGGTCAGAAGATAAATCCAAGGAGGCTTGAGCCTCAATGAGCTCCGAGGATATACCTTTTGCTACGCCAAAATCAATTACGTCTGGAATTTTATTGTGGTCTGTTGGCCAGTAGGTTGGTTGTCCAGTTGAAATAACATAAAGTCCCATTTCAGGCACGGCATCATACAAGACACGACCTCTGGGACTAATTAGGCGGGAGCCCCAGTATGTGTGCTTAGCGTTATAGTCTCCAGCAGCTATGAAGCGGGGACCTAATGATTTGTAGAAACTGTTGTACTGATCCTTCGTTATGGAGAATCTGGGTGGACAGTAAACTGATGAAATAACAAGGTTATGGAAAAATTCATCAACGCAGACGTTCGTAGCTTGGATATAACATTCCGAGAGGCCACCCAACCATTGGTGTTTAATTCTTGATTTGATTAGAATAGCCGAGCCACCACATGATCTATCCCTAGGATCCTTTGAATCGTAAAAAGAATAACCACTAATTTTAAAAGTGCTTCTAGATGTCATATGAGTCTCAGAAATACACATAACATCGATTTTTTGATTTATCAAGAAATATTCGAGCTCGTTTTTGTGTTGGCGGATGCCGTTTGCGTTCCAGAAACAAACCCTGAGGCAGTTCATGGTCTTTTAAGCATAGCCTGCAGAAAAGCAGACTGCATTTTTTGCATTTCTTGCATCATGTTGGCCATTTGCGCCATAATCTGCGTAAATTGTGTGACCATATTGTCAACTACGGCTTCCAGGCGGCTAAAATTAGGCCCGTTTGGTTCGCTAGTTGGCACTTCTTGTTGTGTTGTAGGCTGGGTAGACTTACGTGAATTAGGCTGGGTAGACTTTAATGCGGCGGCGTAAGAAACTTGATTTGTAGTTGGTTGTGCCAATGGAGGCATATTTGTAGTTGGTATATTTAAAGGCTGGGGAGGGGCAGGAACTATTTTCGGCTTAGTTGAGCGCATAACTGAATTGAAAACAGGACAACCTCTATAGTTGGCAGTGTGGTTTCCCCCGCAGTTGCTGCATTTCTTCATCCTAGGATCATCTTTTGGCTTGTCGCACTTGGTCGTATCGTGCAGATCCCCACAGACAACACAAACAGAAGGCAACTTACAATAAGCTTTAGTGTGGCCATATTCCTGGCAGTTCAAGCACTGTACAGGCCCAGATCGCTTGTGTGGCACTTCCACAGTAACTCGTCGGTGCATAATATATCTCAAATTATAAATGGGGTGAGTTTCACTCTTTTTCAATTTGATATCACCAGGCTCAAGCTCCACTCGGAATAATGGTTGGGGGTGTTTTTCCCTGTTTCTCATATTGGATACAGTCCTAACCATAAACCCTTTGCTTAACAAACTGGTCTTGATCTCTTCTGGGTCAACATTAGAATCAATGCCTTTAATAACTACCTGAAGGCCTTTTGCGGTCTTGAGTTGGTAGGTATAGAAGTTTTTGCTGAGTTTCTCGAGCTCGGAAACCGTAGCGCGGTAGGCGTTTTCATGGTTTACTTGAATTTTTGTCTCAAATATGTTACCGCGTTTAACATTTGAGACATAAAAGTTATTTTCCCCAATCAAACTGACTAAAAACTTGACGAGATCATTTGAGTTTTTTTCCCTCAAATAAATGGGAGGTGGCTTAAAGGCCTTTCTTTCACTAACTGGGGCCTCATTATCCTCTTGCAAAATTGCAAAACGATTTTGCGATGAGGTTGGCCTTTCATCATCTTTTAAAATTTTTGCAGGTTGAGATGCTTCTGCCGATTTAGGGCTTCTTCCCCTTTTAAGCACTGTCACGTAGCGGTCCATCCCTACCTGGATCTTAGGTGCTGGTGCAGAAATTAAGGTTGATGCGGCTTTAGCAGCTGCAGGTTCAATTCCAGAGTTTGATAATGGTGACCGCGACAAAGATGGTACCTCAGAATTTTTTTTATAATTATTAAATAGAGATTGGGCTAAATTTGTCCCTTGTTCAGTACATTTATTTAAATTAGGCGCACTTGAACTAAGATTGCTTGTTATTATTTTTGGCCTTGCATTTAAATAATTCCTATTAAATTCAGGGTCTCTTATGTTCTCATTGCTAACACTTGTGGAACTTAACACAATGTAAGCATTTCGGCTATTAGGCCCACTGTCACTACGATTACTGTTACTCATTAACAGTTCGCTTTTTTTTATTTAGTTTGTTATTGTTTTTCTTTTCTCACTTTTTGTGTATATCTATATGTATATTAATAAATTCGTTTGCTACTTATTACTAATATCACCTATTAACAATATTACACTCGCGTACACACGTCCGTACACTACGAGATTAAGAGAGCAACTGGCAAAAGTTAGTGTGTTGTCAAAATATAGGTAATATCATAGGCACATCATTCTTCAAGATCAGACTGAAAATGCCGAAGATATAATAAAAAAACTGAAAATGTGTTTTAAAAGAGATATCAAAATACTTATGGCCTTATTCATAAACGTACAATAGTGTTTATTAAAGGCTTATTTGACAATTATTCCATATATACTTGTCAAATAAACCTTTAATAAACTTTATTGTACGTTTATAAATAAGACCCTTAATATACAAAAATTTAATAACATTTTGAGGACTTTAATTTTCTGATACTAAAATACTGTATTAAGTTGTTACCAAAAAGACGTTACGTTTAGCTTTTAAATTACATGTAAGTCAAATATTTATAGGGTTTGTTGTTGGTTAAGTTTGTCTATATGCATTTCATTGGTTCTTACACCAAATCATCAGTAGACTTCAACCCAAATTCTTAAAAAGTTCATGAATATTTTCTGTCTTTATACAATAACCTCAATAAACAAAATGAGAATTACTATAAGCAAACCAAAACGTTCAAGTCTTTTTAAGAATCCAACAAACCAATATTCGCTATTCGCTGTTTTGATTTTCTTTTTCCCCTTTACATTTGAATAACCATTGGTTATTACTAAATGTATTATAAGGGCTACCGAAAACAAAACCTTGTTGTTTAGCAACACTTTTAAAATATTATTTAGGATTTAATCCCAATTTTCTTGGTGTAAGAACCAATGAAATGCATATAGACAAACTTAACCAACAATGCCGATTAAATACAACAGGATTTTTTCTGCCGGTGTGAAAATGTTTTTATCTGAAAAAAGGAGAGCTCGAAGAGTATTCAAAAAGCATAGGTCGCCTCAACTTAAAAATAAGCTGAAAGAATGTACAAATCAAATAAAAAAACTTGCTGGAGGTACCAAGAATGGCATCACTTAAGCAACACGTAGAAGGGGCAGACTCGACCTGTTATCGCAAAACCAACACCGACAAAAACTTCGATTTGCTCTCAAGTCATTTAAAGAACGTGTTCACTCCAAATACATGTACTGACGTGAGTGAATTAGCGCCCATTGTTGCTAGACGTCTACGTTTCCGTTTTTTAGATGCCATAGAAACTGTCAATGATTTAAATTCTAATAAAAGCTCCCGGCTTTGATAAAATTAACAAAAAACAAGTAAGAGCGCTATATTCGGCTGTGCCGAATCTTATATACCCTTCCCATTGGTCTTTTAATATACCCAGCCGAGTTATTTTGTACTGCAAATAATATAATAAAAATACCTTGTGTGAGTTTTAAGCCCATAGAAAAATTTACAAAATGTTAACGTTCGTATGAATAATAGAAATAGATGAGGAACGTTTGAGGTCGACAGCAATAAAAGTTTTTGACATTATTTATAATAAAAGGTTAATAAAAGTTGTTAATTTTTATGGGATGTTCTAGTCCCCCTGCTCCTCTTCAACTTTTTTTCCAAAATGTATGAATTATTAGATTATTACTTTTTGTAGAACATTTGACTTCGATATCTGTTATAGTTTCCGAGATATAGCTTATCGAAAATTTCATAAAAATTGTGAATTTGTATTGAAGCTACCCCTTGTTCACCAGCCACCCAAAAAATTTTTACTTCAAAGCGTAGGTTTTGTTGTCCAATTACTTTTTGTAAAATATTTGATTTCGATATCTCTTACAGTTTCCGAGATGTAGCGTATCGAAAATTTTACAAAAATTGTTAATTTGTATGGGAGCTACCCCATATTCACCGCCCACCCAAAAAATTTTTACTTCAAAGCGTAGGTTTTGTTGTCCAATTACTTTTTGTAAAATATTTGATTTCGATATCTCTTACAGTTTCCGAGATACATATAGCGTATCGAAAATTTCATAAAAATTGTGAATTTGTATGGAAGCTACCCCATATTCACCGCCCACCCAAAAAATTTTTACTTCAAAGCGTAGGTTTTGTTGTCCAATTACTTTTTGTAAAATATTTGATTTCGATATCTCTTACAGTTTCCGAGATACATATAGCGTATCGAAAATTTCATAAAAATTGTGAATTTGTATGGAAGCTACCCCATATTCACCCCCCACCAAAAAAATTTTTACTTCAAAGCATAGGTTGTGCTGTCCAATTACTTTTTGTAGAACATTTTATTTCGATATCTGTTACAGTTTCCGAGATGTAGCGTATCGAAAATTTTACAAAAAGTGGGAATTTGTATGGGAGCTACCCCATATTCACCCCCCACCAAAAAATTTTTTACTTCAAAGCGTAGGTTGTGCTGTCCAATTACTTTTTGTAAAACATTTGATTTCGATATCTATTACAGTTTCCGAGGTATTGCGTATCGAAAATTTTACAAAAATTGTGAATTTGTATGGGAGCTACCCCATATTCACCCCCCACCAAAAAAATTTTTACTTCAAAGCGTAGGTTGTGCTGTCCAATTACTTTTTGTAGAACATTTTATTTCGATATCTATTACAGTTTCCGAGATATAGCGTATTGAAAATTTTACAAAAATTGTGAACTTGTATGGGAGCTACCCCATATTCGCCCCCCACCAAAAAATTTTTTCTTTAAAGCGTAGCCCTTATTGCCCAATTACTTTTTGTAGAACATTTGATTTCGATATCTGTTATAGTTTCCGAGATATAGCGTATCGAATATTGCATAAAAATCGTTAATTTGTATGGGAGCTACCCCTTTTTTTGCCCCCACCCAAAAAATTTTTTCTTTGAGAAGAAGCTCTTATTGCCCAATTACTTTATGTAGAACATTTTATTTCGATATCTGTTATAGTTTCCGAGATATAGCGTATCGAAAATTTAATACAAATCGTTAATTTGTGTGGGAGCTACCCCTTTTTTGCCCCCACTCAAAAAGTTTTTTCTTAGGAGCGTAGCCCTTGGTGTCCAATTACTTTTTGTAGAACATTTCATTTCGATATCTTTTATAGTTTTCGAGATATAGCGTATCGAATATTGCATAAAAATCGTTAATTTGTATGGGAGCCACCCCTTTTTTTGCCCCCCCGCCAAAAAATTTTTTACTTGAAAGCGTAGGTTGTGCTGTCCAATTACTTTTTGTAAAACATTTGATTTCGATATCTATTACAGTTTCCGAGGTATTGCGTATCGAAAATTTTACAAAAATTGTGAACTTGTATGGGAGCTACCCCATATTCACCCCCCACCAAAAAAATTTTTACTTAAAGCGTAGGCTGTGCTGTCCAATTACTTTTTGTAGAACATTTTATTTCGATATCTATTACAGTTTCCGAGGTATTGCGTATCGAAAATTTTACAAAAATTGTGAATTTGTATGGGAGCTACCTAATATTCACCCCCTACTAAATTAATTTTTATTTCAAAGCGTAGCTTTTGCTGTCCAGTTACTTTTTGTAGAACATTTTATTTCGATATCTGTTACAGTTTCCAAAATGTAGCGTATCGAATATTTTACAAAAATTGTGAATTTGTATGGGAGCTACCCCACATTCACCCCCTACCAAATTAATTTTTATTTCAAAGCGTAGCTTTTGCTGTCCAGTTACTTTTTGTAGAACATTTTATTTCGATATCTGTTACAGTTTCCGAGATATAGCGTATTGAAAATTTTACAAAAATTGTGAACTTGTATGGGAGCTACCCCATATTCACCCCCCACCAAAAAATTTTTTCTTTAAAGCGTAGCCCTTATTGCCCAATTACTTTTTGTAGAACATTTGATTTCGATATCTGTTATAGTTTCCGAGATATAGCGTATCGAATATTGCATACAAATCGTTAATTTGTATGGGAGCTACCCCTTTTTTCGCCCCCACCCAAAAAATTTTTTCTTTGAGAAGTAGCTCTTATTGCCCAATTACTTTATGTAGAATATTTCATTTCGATATCTGTTATAGTTTCCGAGATATAGCGTATCGAAAATTTTACAAAAATTGTGAACTTGTATGGGAGCTACCCCATATTCACCCCCCACCAAAAAATTTTTTCTTTAAAGCGTAGCCCTTATTGCCCAATTACTTTTTGTAGAACATTTGATTTCGATATCTGTTATAGTTTCCGAGATATAGCGTATCGAATATTGCATACAAATCGTTAATTTGTATGGGAGCTACCCCTTTTTTCGCCCCCACCCAAAAAATTTTTTCTTTGAGAAGTAGCTCTTATTGCCCAATTACTTTATGTAGAATATTTCATTTCGATATCTGTTATAGTTTCCGAGATATAGCGTATCGAAAATTTAATACAAATCGTTAATTTGTATGGGAGCCACCCCATTTTTTGCCCCCACTCAAAAAATTTTTTTTTTTAAGTGTAGCCCTTAGCGTACAATTACTTTTTGTAGAACATGTTAAGTCGATAGCTGTTATAGTTTCCGAGATATAGCACATAAAATATTTCACCAAATTCGTGCAATTGTAGGAAAACTACCACTTCCCCTAATTCTATCTGAAAAAAACTTTTCCATTATTTAGGTGCCTACTTTAAGAGTAACCGTTCCAAGTTTTGTGGCAAAAGTGATTATACTTACTGAGATATATAGGGATATATGCACGGATTTTGTCCTAAAAAAAATGGGTTACTCTGGGTTTTCGCTTATATCTCGGTCAATAGTGAACCGATTTTGCTGATTTTAAATAGCGATTGTTAGCGGGATATTTGTAATCGTTTGACACCATTAACTGGTCTGTATCTTTTTATTTGACTCCGGAAACTTGATTTCAACAGACGGACAGACAGACACACAGACAGACAGACAGACAGACAGACAGACGGACATGGCTATATCAACTTCCCTATCTATAAGGATCCAGAATATATACACTTTATGGGGTCGCAAATGGATAATAAAGAAATTACAAACGGAATGACAAACTGATATATACCCTTATCACTATGTGAAGGGTATAAAAATGCTTTTAGAGCTACCTTGCACAGCAAACCAATAATTCTTTTTATTTTTCACGCCATACTACAGCTTGAACATTTCCTGCCAATATGGATAGTTTCCGTAGTAAAGATAATTCCTAAGCCTGGAAAAGATCCTTCAAAGGTGGAGTCTTACATACCTAAAAATCTGTTACCAACTACGTCCATATTGTTCGAGAAATTACTTAAAAACTAGATGGCCCCGACTCTAGATGACAACAACTACATTTCAAAACACCAATTTGGTTTTAGAAGGTAACATAGTACCATCGAACAAGCCCCAAGTTGGTACATGATATAAAAAAACGTTTGAGAAAAATAAGTACTGCTCAGCGCTTTTCATCGATGTCTCTTAAGCTTTCGATAGGAATGGCGTAAAGGCCTGTTAAACAAACTAAAGCTGAACTTTCCATTTAATATTTTCAACCTACTAGAAAAGTACATAACCTGTTGACAATTTATAATCAAAGAGGGAAATCAACCCAATAGGGGCTGGTGGACCTAAAATACTCCCCTTGCATTTGCTTTACACAGCAGATATTTTAATCAACAGTCTTACACACGCGTCGACATTTGCTAATGATACCGCTTTTCTCAGTATTTATAAGGACCTTTAAGAGACCTAGAACCACCTGCAACAACACGCAACCCAAGTGGGGAGATGAGCAAAGTTATGGGGAATAAAAATAAATGAACAAAAATGTACCCACGTAACTTTTACTTTACGCCCCCTAATTCTTATAAACACCCGTAAAGTGCTTTAACGATTTGAGACGAAATATCTCACGTGGAAATCACATATATGTAGATACAAATTTGTCACAAATTAAACGAAATTCATTGGCTAATTGCTAGAAACTCTGTACTACGTCTTGATTTTAAGCTCCTGCTCTACAACTCAATTTTGAAACCAATTCGATGCTACGGAATACAATTATGGGGCACAGCTTCCACCCGCACATATAGAAAATTCAACGGTTCCAGAACAAAATCTTAATAATGATAACTGGTGCTCTTTTGTATATTCAAAACAGAATTAACAAGTCCCAGTAGCAAAAAACGAAATCCTAAATTATGTGGACAATTATTTAAATAAGTTGGAAACACATCCAAATCCGCTCGCTCGAAGCATCCTGCAACATAGTGGGCACACCCGCCTAAAAAGAAGGGATACTATTGCCCTTTAATGAAACCATTGAAATGAATTAATTTTATTATGAGAACTTAAATTTTAGTCTGGCACTTGCTGGCATAACATAAATTATATGAATTTTTACGATGTAAATACTTACTGTTAGTTCGCATAAGCAAAGATTCAGTAAGAAAAATATATGCAAGAAAAAAATATGAAAAATATGGTACATGCAATTTCAAACCGATATGACTTTTTTTTATTAAAATATATAAAATTAAATAATTAAACAAATATTCAAAGGGACTGTAGGTTTAGATTGTCTATATGCATTTCATTGGTGTTCACACCAAATCACCAATAGGCTTTAACCAAATTCTTAAAAATATTTCAGACTATTATCTGTTTATATTTAATAATCTCTCAATAAGCTTATATTTAAGACATAAAAAATTCAAAATACATACTTAAAAATAAAACAATTTTTCCTTTTTTTTTTTTGCTTTTCAGTTTCCATTTCCCTTTTAAACCCGGGAAAACAATGGTTAACTCAAATTGGACCTCTCTCTTAAGGCTACCGAACAACAAAAGCTTTATTGTATTACAATAAAGAAAAAAATTTTAATTTTTAATTCAAAAATTGATTCCAATTTAAATATAAAAATATTTATTTTCAGGGAAAAAATAAATAAATTAATTAGAGCGAAATACAATTATTTTATAAATATTTCTATTTTTTATTATATGCATAAGTTACAGCTACATAACTTATGTACAAAATTGGAAAATATACTCAAAAAATCTTGTGAGTTTGACCATTTGAAGACTGTTTATGTGTTTACTCTTATTTGACTTAAAATGTCTAGCATCTATAAAAAAAAACAACTTAATTTAAAAATACTTAGGGCCTAATTACGTAAAACGAAACGCATAAAAACAAAAACAATTGTATGGAAAAAACTAATACATATTTAAAAAAAATTTTCCATACATTTTGTTTTTGTTCAAGGCGTTGCGTTTTAGGAAATAAGGGGGTAAATATGTAAAACAATAAGTTTTTTAAAACACATATGTATTTACATAAATGTGTACACAGTTATTTGGTTTAAAATAGCACCGGCAAAAGTAATATTTATTTTTAATCGTCAGGTACAGCCAAATTTAAATTAGCTTCACCCGAAATGGAACCAATAAACATTTCTTCATCACCACGTACAGAAAGATTTTTGGATACATCGCGCACTATACGTTCCCGTATCATAGCGCATCGTTCCCAACGGGATCCTTGACAATTTTTACAACTAACTTTAGGTATTTTAAAGACAGAGACTGTGCGATTACCGCAGTCCTTGCATTGAAAGAAACGTTTTTCGGCATCGATTACCTTAAGAGTATGACGTTCCTCTTTACAGCGCTCTGCTGCTGAGAAGGCAGTATATTTGCAGATTTTACAGATGACAGCTTTACAGGGCATTTTAAAAGTGTTTAACATTTTTTCTTCCAAGGCCTCTTTCTTTTCCAATTTACTAAAGTATTTATCCTGTTCCTCGCGATCACGCATTTCGGCTAGACTGGTGTGCGACGATGTTGCTTCCATTATGCGCTGTATGCGAGTTTTACGTTCCCGTTCCTTTTGTTCCTCTTCCAGCTTTTGTTTTTTAGATTGGTAAGACAAAAACTGTTCGTTGAGATTATCAATTGCTCGACGTTTACCGTCCCGTGTACCCCTTGTAGAATTTGGATCAACTTTTTCAATTGGCTTTTTCTTAAGAACGTCTAACGCCTTCATTTTAGCCAATTGGGCTTTTCGTTCTCCTACATTCACTTCTATGCAAAAGTTGTCTTTAGACAACTGCGGTGATTTCATGGTAGCAAAAGAAAATTCACGATTCTTAAACTGATCAGGAACAACAGAAATTCTGGTGGGTGTGGTAGACGCTTTAAAAGTCAAATCTACTGTGGAAGTTTGTGGTTCAATAGTATTTTGTGTTTGTGGTGTATGAGAGATATTTGTTTCATTTTCTGTTGTTGTTAGCTTACTTTCAGATTCTGTCTGCAAAATCTTTAATCTCTCTAAATCTTTTATACGCTGCTTTAATGGAGGTTCAACATTTCCGGCTGTTTTAGAAATGGGGCCCGCTCGTGATGCATATGGCACAGAGGATGTTTCCATCACTTTTGGCTTTGAGCTATGGTTTACACTAGCAGCAAATGGCGAAACGGCGTACTCCGATAAGGAATTAATTCTCAAATTGTCTTTTTTGGTTAGCTTTGTGCTTTTTCTAGCAGGAACGGCTGAAAAAGATTGACCGCCATAAAAAACTTCACTCTTTCCTAATACCTTATTTCGTAGTTCGTTAAGACCTCTTCCAGCGTTGGCCGATTGTAATTCCGCACGTTTGGACATTTTTCCAAACTCCTGTTTCATATGAAAAATACAACTATCACACTCACTGAGATTTACAATAGCATTGCACATTTCTCCATTGCGTTTGGTTGCCTTGCAGTTGCCTAAATCTTTTGACTGGCCAAGTGTCATCACTTTCTGGGCCGTGTCTATTGAGAGACAGGCGACATCTTTGCTGTCGGCTCGTTTTTCAAAAATTGTGGGATTTAGCACTGCTATGCACATGCCTTGGGCAGTTTTCCATAGGTCTTTATGGGCACCTTTAAAAAGAAAAAGCGTAACTGTCTTAATTTCGCCTTTCAAATCAGAGAGTCGCCAAATAGAGTATGGTTGATCTTTTTTGCTGATCTGCACAGGACTTTTGTGCACTATCACACCAGCAATGACCCAATCTTTTGAAAGGTCGCCTCTTTGAGTATGAAAAGCAACTGCAGCGAAATTTACCAATTTACGGCCGTTCATGCGCTCCGTGAGTAAAGTACTGGATATCAACGGATTAATAATACGTAAACCGAACACAGGATCGGTATAAACTGAACTTTTCGCTACTGGGAAAGGCAGAGGTTTTTCTTTTTGTTGTTCTTCAACCTTTGTTGTTTTTGATGCCGGTATTTTTTTAAATGTTTCACTGATAAGAGATTGTCTATTATTAGGAATATGGGGATTTTTTAAGGGAGTTAAATTGGTACTAGGGGCAGTAAGGCCATTAGTTTTATGATTTTCCTTAAGAAACTTGTCTATTTCGTAGTCGGCCTTTGACTCTTTTTCAGCTTGCTTTTGTTGTTTTAGTCTTTTGTTTATATCACTTCCATACTCATTATACTTACGTTCCAAAAAATTTTTTATTTCTTCATCATCCGACGAATCTAAATCGTCTGCCTGACTCGCCACTTGCTTTTCAATTTCCTTCTCCAACTTACTGTCAACTTCATAGCCAAAGGCTTCAGCAAATGTACTATCTTCCTTTAAACGTGGTCGTACAACTTCTTTGGATTTCACAGGTGGAGATTTAACTGAATTATTTTCCTGTTCTTCAGCTTCTTCGAGTATTTTTGCCAGAGCCATTATTTCAGCGTCATCACAAACTGTTTCAATCATATTTTATTTTTCTTTAGTTATTTATTTTTAAATTTTGTACATATTTGAACTATTAAAAAATAACAAAAAAAATTGGCGCTTTTTTTGTTAGAGAAATTAGAAATTCGATAATTATCTCATATTGCAGATATTAAAAATATTATCGAAAATCAGTTGGGTAAATTTACACTGTTGCATTAAAGCGTATTTTACAAGGGCAAATATATAACAGTTGCAACAAAGTGCTTTTTTAACGGTCTCAAAATTTTAAATTACACAAAAATTTTTATGTACTTTCAATGTACACATGTCGAACTTAATATACAAAATGTTGGGAAAGCTTGTTGTGCACCAAAAATATAAATTACTAAGAACGACTGCTGTCGCAAGTTTTCGCAAAGTTCTGTAGATTATACAAAGGCCCATTCAGGCTGCCCCGAAATTAAGGAATTTAATACCGAAATTAGGACGGAAAACGTTAGTGTTCGTACTGGCACTAAATGACATTTTAAAACTTTTGATAACAGCTGTTATTTATTGCTTTCAATAATTTCCGTGAAAATACTTGCAGCAAGGGATTAAAAAAAAATTTTTTTTAAATTATGCTTAAAAATTATAATATATAAATGAACACTTTACCAGCCAAAATTTTCAAGCAAATATATGTCGTTATTGTAGACTAACTGTAAATTTTTTTAAGTACATAAAAACACACAACAACTGCTTAAATAATGTATTCTAGTAAAAACTTTACCAGCGGAAACTGTTGCTAATTTTATGTGTACGTTAGCACTTAGTTGTAATAATTATTGAAAATTATTAATGGTTTTCTAAAATAACATACCTTTTCCCTTTTATTTAATCGTTTGCTTAAGCTATATTTACACCACCTAATACCACATCAGAGTTGAGATCAAAAAATTAAATTTAAATTTTTATGAGTGTCGAAAAACAATTTGATTTTTTTTGATTTAAGTAGTACATTACGTCTAAGAAATTAGTTTTAGTCCGCTAATTATAAAAGTTGTTAAACTGATACAAAGGGTATCGCAATACAACAAAAAGCATTTAATCCGGTAACTTTTAAAAACTTAACTTTTAAACTTAGAAGTTAAATAGCTTGATTTCAGAATACGTTCTAATTTCAAGTGAAATAAGACAAAAATATAAACAAACAAACTCAGATGATAATTCAGTTAGTGTAAATATAGCTTAACACTTACAAGGTAGTATCGATTAAACAGCTGACTATTGTTTTTTCACTCGTTATATCTGTCAAACAGTACGTTTTTTGACATAAACGGGGATGCTTTTACAACAACTTCATAAATTTGGTATCGAGAGTGTTGTAGTTGTTGCCGTAGTGATAATACCTTGTAAGGTAATTATACCATGAATGGAACCAAGGCACATTCATTTGTGTTTGAATGTCAGAAAAATTAAAAATTTCATATAAAATTAAATTTTTATACCGTGAAAATATCAAATTGATTTTAATCAGCTGGGCTCTTAATATTACCTGGTTGAGTGTGCCCTGAATGTTTTCGCAGTTTTCCTTATATCAGGGTACACTAACACGGGTAGTATCAGCGCGAATTCAAAAAATTTGCCCTCTGCATTTTCTTTTTTTGTTTGAGAAAGTGAATGTCAAAAAAATTTTTAATTTCAAGCAAAATTAATAAATCTGACAATCATTTTTATAAAATTTCAAGACGAATAGACAATCAGCTGGGTTCTTAACACTACTTGTATTAGTGTACCCTGATTTATATATGTATTTAAAATGTTTTCTTTCTACACCTAGTGGAGGTTTTTGGCAGCTTCGGTATAGTTTGACTTTTTTTGAGTGCATACACACAAAAAATTCTATAGGTTATATGTACATATGTATTTCATAAAAACTTATGGTGTTTTCCATTCTAAAAAAATATGTTACAATAAGTATGTGTAACATTATTATTAGTTTACACACACACTTATGGTGTTTTCCATTCTGGCAAAAATGTTACATTAATGCTACCATTCGAGCGGGTTTATGTTCCATTCTAAAAATACATGCAAGAGTGAAAACAGTTATTGTGTTCCTTTCTGAACATGTTGCACAAATAACTGGCGAGAGTGTAACATTTCTTACCCCCAATTATATTGCAGTGTATCAAAGTACCACTTTTTACAGCTGTGTTATGTATGTAAATACCATGGTGAAATAATCGTACCAGGTGGTGTTACAAGCACAGCTGATCTACTTTTTTCATGCATAAATCGAGGCTGGGTAGTCAAAGTTGTTTACTTTTACATATCTTTTTTTGACAACAGAGCCAACGAAAACTACAACAAAAACGAAAATTATATTCACCAAATTTTGTTGTTGTAGAATCGACACCACCTGATACTCATAATTGCGCCATGGTAAATACTTTTTTATGCAGACGAGTTTTTAACACAGAGTGCAGTTTTTATTAAAATCAAGCAATTTTCTGTTCCATTGAAACAAAAAAAATGGACAAAGGCGCTAGGTCCGGATGGCATCTCGATGCTTATGCTTAAGAAACTTGGCCCAGCAGGATTGGAGTATCTCACCCAACTTTTAAATATGTCGATTCGCCAACTGGTGATTCCAGATGTCTGGAAGGTGGCAAGAGTTATTCCCATTCTAAAACCTGGTAAACCCCCTACACTTGGAGAGTCATATAGACCGATCTCCCTACTTTCACCCATAGCAAAGGTTTTGGAATCCCTGCTACTACCCTCCCTGAAAGAGCATTTCCAACTCGCTCCACACCAGCATGGTTTCAGGGAAGCGCATAGCACCACAACGGCTTTGAACACGATAACCAGCCATATTGCAAACGGCCTTAACCAGCAAAGACCCTGTCAGCGCACGATCGTGGCCGCTTTAGACTTATCTAAAGCCTTTGACACGGTTGATCACTCCCTGCTGATTAGTGACATCTCGAACTCCTCTCTTTCCAACGATGTCAAACGCTGGATTGCCAATTACCTATCGGGCAGACAAGCGTTTGTGGAGTTCAGAGGCCAGAAATCAAAATACCGCAAGATAAAAGTGGGCGTGCCTCAAGGAGGAGTGTTATCGCCAATGCTCTTCAACATTTATCTTGCGAAGATTCCCACCCCAGGATGTCTCATTGGTGTCCTATGCTGATGATTGCACCATTATATCATCAGGGGTAAGCATAGATGACACAAGTGACAAGGTATCGCAATACCTAGCCACCATCAATGACTTTTTCCGGGAGCGGAGACTAAGGTTATCGACCCCAAAATCGACAGTGTCCCTTTTCACCTCTTGGACAAAGGAAGTGAGAATGACCCTTGACATCTCGGTCGACGGCAGACTTATCCCCACGGTGCAGAACCCGAAGATACTGGGGGTAGTCTTCGATAATCTCCTCCACTTCTCATCGCACGCCACTTACATCAACCAAAAGGTGAGAAATAGGAACAAGGTCCTTAAAGCTCTGGCTGGAACCTCTTGGGGCATGGTTAAGGAGACTATCATAGCGACGTATAAGGCCATCGGTCGCTCTCTACTTAACTATGCCGTCCCAGTATGGACCTCGTTCCTTAGCGACACACAATGGCGCGGTCTGCAAACGGCTCAGAACAATGCACTTAGAATAGCCACCGGATGTGTCAAGATGACGAGCGTGGATCATTTACATGAGGAGACCAATATGCTGCCGGTCAGACAGCATAATATGCTTCTGACAAGGCAATATTTGGTGGCTTGTCATCAGCCCTCCCATTCCAACCATCACATAGTGATGCGAGATCCACCCCCCAGACACATCAGGCAGGACTTTCTGCGTTACAGCAATGACATCCAGAACATCATACCACCCGATGTAACCCGGATGTCACTGACAAACGCAAAGAGCGTTGCATCAAATGGCGGTCTCCAATGCCATCGAGGGATACAGATGCAACAGAGTCCTTGGGCAACATCCACCCGCTATCTCAAACGATGAGAAGCGGCTCCCAAGACATACCCGTTCCATCCTTGCACAATTGAGATCGGGATGGTGCAGTATCCTGAACTGCTATCGCGAACGGATTGTTCCCGGCACTCGGAATCAGTGCCCTGACTGCCTCCAGAGTCCTCATGAGTCAGTGCATTTGTTTAACTGCCCCAATAGGCCAACTGACTTACGCCCAATCGACCTATGGGTGAAACCGACCGAGGTGGCACAATTTCTCCAGCTCCCAATGCCACCACCTGACTGACAAACGCCAATTTTAAATAAATCTTCTCGTTTGAATATATTTTCAGGAAAAAACAACCGTCAACAGTGGAACTGATACAACAACAATAACAACTATACCTTGTGAGACTTGTATAGCATGCAGTATACCTTATTGTTCGTTTTACGATACAAATTCATCCTGTGTTTTTATACTGGATTTTAATATACTGGGTTCAACATTTGTCTAGCCATGGTTTTGACTCGTCAAGACGTCAATTACGTTTGTCGATGGCTACCACCTTGTATAGATAATCATCGTTTTTAAGCGCCATTAAAATCAGCGCTAGCTGTGCTCTTCTAACAATTTATTTTATTGTCATTTTTACTTTGTTCATATATTTTATTCCCACGTTCGTATTCATTGCGATTTATCTGTTCCGTTTTAAATTTACTTTTCATTAATTGCCGATTTTATTTAGTAATGTGTGGTTAACTTTTTTCCGATATGTAATATTGGACAAATAAAAAACAGGAAAATAATTGAATAAAATAAATTAACAAAACAACATATTATTCATTATAAAAAGTAAACAAAAAAATAAGTGTTTTTTAACATTTCAAAGATCATAACACGAAATTACTAAAGGTATCTGCTCACCATTTGCAAAAAAAAAAAAATCCAGAAAAAAGTTTTTCCAAATTTTCTCTGGACTTGTTTATAATAGGGTGTTATAAGGATTAATAGCCATCGGATTGCAAAAACCCAAGGAAAAGGTAAAAAAGGTTAGTTTAAATACAAAAAAAATTGTTAACTGCATAATAGCAAAATGTTTTTTTTAACAAAGCACTTGTTCTTACAGCAATTAATATTTTGGCCTTAAGGCCATTTGACTAGTGTTTGGATAATACACATTTATTTATTTATTTATTCTTTTGCGATACGTGGTTGCTATATATCAGCAGTATGTATAAAATTTTATTAATATTAACAAACATTACTTGAGATAAAATGGTCTTCGCAGAATAGATGAATATCTTAAATTTTTTGTGCATATGTCGCTCGCCGGCTGCAATAACTGCAATTTTTACAAAAACTTAGGTAAAGACAATTTAATTTTTTTATAAGATTACCTACAAGAACCTTAACGCTAGTAAAAATGCCCATCAACGCCTAGAACAAAGAAAGGTATAGCTTTTTACCTTGTTTTATAATTATAATCAGCAAAATATTTTCAGCTCAAGAAAAATGAAATTAAAATTGTGCTGATGTTAAAACTTGTGAGCTATATATACATCCATTAAGGATTTCATATTACACGTGTTTAATTTAAAACTCAGCTGGCTTGCTTAAATTCGTTAGTAATAATACCTATAATAGGAAACAATTTAAACTGTTTAGGTAGGTACCTATATCGAAATGAAATAAATTCAGACCAGAACTTAACAATATTTATACCTCTTTTATAATGTTTGTTTTTAACACGCGTTTAATTAAGGCAGCATGTTCATACACTAGCGTGGGTTAAAATGTATTAATAAAAAAAATTAAAATCATAAAGAAAAAATAAAATTTGCCTGAAACTCTAAAGATTTGAATCAATACTAACTATTAAAAAAAATAAAAATTTTTTACCATCATTGCGAAAATCTCCATCGCTTAAAAATTCAACATCGGTTTAAAAATAATCTGGTTACAAATATTTAAGTACACAGTAAAAAAAGTGAGGAAAAAGAAGTAGAAAAAACCCAGAACTAGCTTACTTGAATCACTTCAAATTATGAGGAAAAACCAATGAATTTTACATAGGGTTGTCATTGGAGGGATGCTATTTATTTTTGCCAAATTGAAACCGCATATAATCAACATTTTCGATGCTACGAAATTTCCATGCTAAGGTGTTATTTTGAAGTAGATGTAAAACTTGAACTTTTTCTGCATTTAATATGTGGGGAAAAAACACTCCTACTAAGGAAGGAATTTTCTGATCTAAAATGCGATTTTAATGTTCTTTTTAAATCTAGCTTTTTATGTGATATAAACCTTAAATTTATTACAACACCTCAACCAAGTGTAAATCGTTGCTCAATACAAACAAAACAATGACATCGGCGATTCATTTATAATGCCAGTTTTTTTTCTGCATTTAATTAAATGCAACAAAACCAGAAAATATGCAATAGCATCTTTAAATGTGATTTAAATGTGGTCTGTAAAAAATCGCATCAATTTTTTTTGCTGGGTATGCCAGTTGCAAAAGTTAGACAGAATTTAATTTTTTCAAAATGATTCAGGTATTTCTGATAAACATAAAATGTTGCATGAGAAGGGGCGGCGCTATAAAGTCGCAAAAGGGTACACCTTGGACATGGGAAAATTTTCAACGCCTGTAATTTTTTGTTCTTTTTTTCAATTTCATTTAATTTTTTACTTACTCAAACCTCGTATAAAGTTCTACAAAAACATTGGCAAAAGCTCTAATAAAATGTATTAAAAATTCAACTATTTAACGGCTTTACAATTTTCTTAAATTATTTTAATTATATCTACGTCTAGGTCCATATTAAAAAAAATATTGCATGCTTATTGAACATCTATTGTTTATAATTTCCTTATAGTTTATCAGACTAATTGGTTTAATATTATTGTGAATTAATTAGTTTTTATTGAAGAATTATTT
Organism: Melanophora roralis; assembly: GCA_963583895.1. Taxonomy (NCBI): domain Eukaryota; kingdom Metazoa; phylum Arthropoda; class Insecta; order Diptera; family Rhinophoridae; genus Melanophora; species Melanophora roralis. Next base: position 65,624,986 of record OY757188.1, read on the forward strand.
TGAAAAAGTTTAGTTTCCCGACAAAATAATTATTCAATTAAAATCTTATCACAATAAAATTTAACCAATTAGCCTGGTAAATTATAAGGAAATTTTAGAAATAAAAATTGTTCAAAATAAATTTGCATATATTGTTTAGTTATTATTATATCCTACCATGCCATTTACTGGTAACAGTAAAAGAGCTAAAAAAAAATCATTGCTTACATTAATTAATAAGAAATATAATAAAACACAATTTTTTACAAAATTCCTAAGTTCATAAAAAAACTAAGCAATAGAAAAAGCTCAAAAAAACCAAAATAGACAAAAAAAAAAACGCGTTTTCGGAATTCAAAAATGTTAAAGCCAAAAAATGTTTTTATGCCTTCCCTGTAAAATTTTAAAGCATGGATTTAGAGCCTTTGCATGTATATTTAGAATAGTAGTAAGTCTACACAGGAAAATTTTGAGTTATGTTTGCTCAAATTTATAATCATTCTATAATCCATAGGTAGATATAAAGATGAAAATAAAATTGCTTCTTTTTTTCACATATTGTTAAGTTGCTTTGCTGTAGATAATAATTTAAAGTTTATAAGCGTTTTAAATATTTAAAGTCACTTTTGGGAAAGGTACTAAATACCTTTCTATCTTCCTCTCCTGGTAACAAGGGCACAGAATTAAGCGGACCGCAGTTAGCTGTATCATTTCTTCTACGTTTGTCTGTTCTACCTAAACTAACTTATTAAAAAAAAAACAAAACTTTGTGATACTTTTAAAAATTGCATTTGTGCGGTTCTTTGAAAGCTCAATTTCTTATTAGAAATCGGCAATGTAGTTGTATTAATCTAATTTCTTATTATAATTTGATAAAGTCCGACGTTAACAAAAAGTTTAGGCCCAAACCCGAACCTCATATTTTTCGTGAAAAAATCAATGTTTGCCCCTAACGAAAACTTGCTAAAAATTCAGCACGTATTGACCTTTGATTTAGGGAGAAAACTGGTGAATGATAACATTTTAGAGCTGTTTATTGTTCTTATTTTGAATATCTATGGTCTTACCAACAACATTTATCTTGTTGAAAAATAAAATTAAAATAAAAGTCGCCTATTTTATTTAAATTTTTATTTATAATACGAATACACAAATTTTAAGAAAAGTGGTTCTATGTGTAAATGTAGGCTGAAATTAGATTATGTTTTCTCTCATCGCTAGTAACCGGAGCTACATATACATATATGTTCATAGTTGTTTTAGCAATATAACATCTACATACTACTAGACAGATTTATGGAATTGTTGAAAATTCAAGCTGATAGCTCTTATCGTTTTTGAGGTCATTTGGTATAACCTAACGTGCTTAAGAAAAAAAAATATACTCTTACCAATCAAAATAGATTTATACGCAATAAAAAATTTCAAATTTCTCGTTGAAAACAAATTTACCTTATACAAATCTACATATTTGTCAAATGAACGAAGTTTTTAAAGATGCTAAATACTATGTACCTTATAAGTGGCTTGTAGCACTAAATATAAGATTTTCGGCATTTTAAAAATAGTTTTTTAATATATATTTTCAAAGAGTTCATATTATTGGCAATTTAATTTTTAAAACTGGGGCCAATCGTTTTAATAACTAACAACTGAAAATCATTAAAAACGTTTAAGCCTAAATGTATGCAACATGGGCCAAATCAATGCGACGATTTCGATTCGGAATTGAAAAATTCTTATTAGAATGCCTATATTCAAATCATTGACAACTCGATCGATTGAGTAAAATTTCGATTCGAATCGAATGCGACGATTTGGCCCAAGACTTTATTAAAATATTCTGTGATGTTAAATCTTGCATCATTAAACGAAAAGATAAAAAAAAATTGCAGATTAAAAGCACCAACATAAATATTCCTTGTTATTATTATTAAACAACAAAAAAATCAAATGCCTAATTTTTTTATTGAGATCGGTTGATTTTTTATAAAAATAAAGCAAACAAAAATATACTATAACACTGTGCAACAATAAAAAAAAAAATACAGACGGGATAGTGTAGGTTTGATTCTACTAGCAAGGCGAAGTAAAACTCTACACTCAGTTGGGCGCCATTGCTACCTTTTTTTAACGGGCCTAAAAATTAACGGAAAATCCATACGAATGGTCACTCTAACAATATTATATCTAAATTAATTTTTTCTTAAACTGGCTTTCTAGTTTAATTTTGGCTGTTTTCCTAAACGCAGTATGCCTTGCATCACGAAATTTCAACTTCTTTTATTTCACACAACTTACAGTTTTAACAATTTTCTGTGTTTTCAAAGCATTAACATGGCTTTAAACACTCATTTGGGAGCAGAAGATATTATCAAAACCTTCAGCTTTGCTGTCAGAAAGAATTTGAAATTTCGTGATGATAAGCATTCTGCGTTTAAGAAAACAGCCTTTATATGTAATTATAATTTTTATTAGAAAAAGTTATTTTTCCGACATTAGCCCAGTGGAATGCATTTTTGAACCCCGCTTCAATTTCGCGTCAACACTCTTTGTTCATTTAAAATTAAGAAAAAATTATAATCAATCTTCTTCGTAAATAACAAAAAATTATTTAGAAAATATGTACATACATAGATATGTATATAATTTTTAATAAAATTGAAATTTTATTTTAATTAATATTATATTAAAATCAAAATTTCTTAGCTTTTTTATATCTTGAAAGTCTTAATATTTTGAAAGTAGCTGGGTGTTAAACTTAAAAGCTTTCTTAATTGAATGAAAGAAAAATTAAAGACTTTAAAAGAGCTTTGCGAATTTTCCGTTTGAACACAATTGCATTCGTTTGTATTTTTTTACTTATAAAGAACTCTATTTGGTAGAAAGTCATTTGTTAAGTGCCTAAGTATGTATAAGTATATGTATGTATGTACTACGTGCATATTACAGAAGGATCGAAGAAACGAACCCATGTGGGATGCCTTCATTCTTTTATCACTTCCACAGCCGCCTGTTCTACCTTTGCATGTATGTACTCAATCGAGCTTCTTATTGTTTATGTTTGTTTTGATAAGTTTCATTTCTTTTTTTTACATCTATCTATCTTTGTATATATTTTTATTGTTTATATCTTTCTTTTGACATTTCTTGGTAAGTTTTGACAATTTTCCACATTTTTCAATGACACACTCTTTTTTTATTGTTTAATATTTGCTTGTTGTGATACCATACAATTAATGACATAAATTTTGGCTTGTTTCTCTTGCTCCTTATATTTTTAAGCAGCCTGTTTGTCTGTCAGACATTCATTGTTTAGCTGCTGTTGTTGTTGTCTGCTGAGTTGACCTACTCATATGATTTGTATGAGTTTTCTTTGTATGTTTTTTTCAGCAAATCCTACGCCTAGAAATTCAAACGAAATTCACTAAACTTTTAATAAGAATTTTTCGAAAATACAAAAAAAAAAAAACAAAAACAAAATAACTTGTGCACTCAACACACACAATACCTCTGTTCTTGTGACATTTTTTTGTTTTTCTTTAAAAGTGAAAATATCTTATAAGATTTTCTTAACAATTGCTATAAAAAATCCTATCTACTCGCAAAAAGTCTTAGTTCGATAATTATTGTAAATTTTTTTGAATTAAATAAAACGTATTAAAAATTATAAACTTAGAAAGTGAAAAATTTGTTAATGAACAAATGTCTTAATACATAATTATAACGACAAGTGGGCGTAGTACTGAAAATTAAAAAAAATATTTTTGCCCAAAATTGTGTGCAGTATTTATAACCTCTTTATAGAAAATAGTAAACTGTGAAGTTATGTGACTTCTACTGCTAGAAATAAAAAAATAATACTTTAAATGCTTTAAAATTTTTATCGAAGTGGATGCACTCTTTTGAATGCTTCTTATTGACTTGCGGTTTTATGTTGAATGTTCCTTAGAGTCTTCCTGAAAGCTTTGCCGGTTTGTATATGTTGTTATATTATGAATAAGATTGATATATGTGCATGTTCGTTCCATTAAACTTCTAGAAGAAGAGGCATAATTATTTCGGTTTTAATTATAATTTTCTTTTAAGGCAAATGGTTTATCATTATATCATTCAATCCCAAAATTGGCAGCTAAGTTTAAGTTGAGTTTCAAAAGCTAATTGTCACGTTTTTTTTACCTAATTTTCAAAGACGCATCGGTAAAAGCCTATACTCTGGATACTCAGCACTTTGCCCCTTCTCACATTACAAGAATCACGTTAACTAGGATCACTTAGTCTATAAACGGAAGTTGTGAAATGGTAGGGAATTTCAACGGAGAAATTGCTTCCTATTTGGGGGTTAATGGGTAGCAAACAGATAGCTTTTAATCTTTGTAGAAATAATCTCAACACCTAAATAAATTTCTAATGTTTTTTGTGTTTAAGTGATATTTTCCCTTACTGCGAATGCTAACGGCAACACAATTAACGTCAACTTGCAAATTAAATTACTGTCAAGCTAAAAAGTAATGGAATTTATTTCCTTAAAATATCGATAAAATGTCGTCGACATCAAGAAATACCTTCAAATTAATACCAATTTCGGTTAGAGCTCACGATGACGAACTAAATTGTCTGCAGCTGAAAACTGACGATGACGCACAGTGTGGTGAAGGAGGGCAAATTAAACAAAAATAAATGTTAGGGAGCATATCTAAAAAAAATATCTTTTTTAATTACTTTCTATAAGTTTGTTTGTTAGGAAACAAAACAATAAACAGGGTTGCAATTGTAAAACGTGGAGTTAGCGATACTATTTTAAACTTGCATTCAGAATTGTTTTTTCTACTTGCATAGTTTCTTGAATTTTTATTACTGAAACGTATAATTGTAATACTGGTGTCAAAGAAAATCGTATGTTGATGCCGGAATCAAGGGAAACGGTATTTTGATACCGGTGTTTTTCGAAACAAATTACTTCGGTATCAGTATCAATACCGGTAACCAAATTTAAACGATATTTATACGGTTGGATCATATTTTATATAAAGAATATATAGGAGGGACACAAATCCTTAAAATTGAAGTGATACAATTTTAGGTTTTTATTAATTTTAATCATTTTTTTTTTTTATTTTTGATCTTGTTTACTTTTCTTTAGAAAAGGCAATTTTTAAGGTGAGCAGGTCATGAAGCATGCTTTAACTAATGTGTGTACAAATTTCACTAAGCTTTAATTGGTTTTCTACTTATTTATGCAATTTTCATATTAAGGATATCTAAGAAGGACACGATTCCTTGAAGCTTAAGTAATAAAAATTTAGGCTTAATCATATTTTATCAATTGAAAAATGTGTGCCAAGTTTTATTTCTTTATAAATAATCCTTCTATTTTCGACTATTCGTTATGTGACATAACTACACTGTGCGACGTCGACAACGACTTTCGCAATAAGAGATATTATTTGAGTTTAATGTTAATATGCAACACAAACCTTAAAAATATCTTTTTTAATTTAATTTACAAACAAGGGAGATTACAATGAGATTCCGGTTTAGTGTGTTGTTCATACTTTGCACATAGCTCCAATCTCCAAAGAGCTAAGTCAAAAATCAATTATTGTGGATGCTATATTCTGCTGTCGTCTGCAAAAGAATAGATAAGATTGAAAGTCTGACATACATAGAAGGTTATTAATATTAGGAAAGAGAAGAAAAAAAAAGTAAAAGAAAAAATGGAGCCATGCGGTACACCTGAATGGATTTTGATCTAATTGGAAGAAATACATTCTATAACAATACGAATAGTCCGATCTCTTAAAAAAGTAAAAAAAAATTCCCCAACATCAAAAGAAACAAGTTTAGATAGAAGCGCGCCAGACTTAATTAAACGCCTTTAGAAATATCTTGAGCCAGCACTTACCTCCGCCAAAATTATAAATATATATTATGGATGACGTACATTAATTACATTATACCGTTGCAAATAATGAATAACAATTAAATAAGTAATAGTTTTTAATAGAAAATTAATTTTCGCTTTCTGATAATAGAGATGACGACTGATGATCAGCAAATTAGAATTTAAAAACATAACAAAAAGCGAGACAAAACTAATGCATGCAAAAGCATGCTGCCTTCATACTCATCTTAATAGAGATGAATAAGGCAAAAATAAAGTGGTGAGATGAAGAATAAATAAAAGAAAATGTGTTGTCATGAGTGAAAAAAATGGTAGGCCGTAAATTTCGTTCTAACCCAAGAATTACCAATTGTTAATGAGAGTATATGTATGTAAAATACAAATAATATTTCTGTATTCAAATTAAATAAAAGATATTTACTACCAATGCTCAGTACCAAACAAAAAGTTCTAATGAGGAGTTGTAGTGGGCTCTGAAAATGCATTCCACTCGGCTAGTGTCAGGAAACTAAACTTTTTCAAGATAATTCTTCAATAAACATCTTATCACAATAAAATTAAACCAATTAGCCTTAAAAACTATAAGGACATTTCTTTTTTTGGTTTTAAATATAAAAAAAAGTTAAGTGTTAGCTCAGTTCTGGATACCCAAAAGCTTTAAATCCATAATAGGGTCGCCATCATCGTTATTGTTAGGTTAGGAAACAAAGGGTAATAAATACAAGTGGAACCTTTCCCTACCACCTGATTCCAGTTATATTTATAAATTTTCGTTGTTCCCATAAGGAGCGAAGAGCCTAAATAAAATTAGCATATCTCTATTTTGTGCTAACGCCTTTACTTCTCTCCAACTTTAGACTCTGCTTTTTACTTCGGCATCAATCTACCTTCAACATATATACGCTGTGTGTCTTCTTCTGTCGTTTTTTTCGGGTTCGAACCTATGACAATTCTAGTGATGTCGTTAGTATGCCTTCAAAGGATGTGGTCCAAGGACCTTTACATGTCTCTGTTGCGATTTCCATCCTCTGGAATTGACGATTCCTATTGTAACCGAATATTTTTAAGTTTACTCTCCTAAACATCGCCGTCGCTTCTAATTCTTTTTAAACTTTACACATCCTACAAAAATCTGAAGTGCCGTGCCTAGCCCGGCCACGTCTAATTAAGGCCCTAATCGCAGTTTTCAGTCCCAAAAAACCCAGGCTCAGGAGGACTTTAGTGCCTCCTTGACTTAAGTAGCTCTGACCACAGACTTCTTGGGTGCTTAACATTGGTTTTTTGTTTCTTTGCATTGACCATCTTAAGTCAATGTCTTTGTTTAAAACATACAAAAATCATCAGATAGTCTATAGGATTACCTGATATTATCTACAATGTTATACACATCCCCTAGGGTATCCATCTTTATACTAGATTCGTCAATAAAAATTTCACATCCCTTAAATAGATTGCCAGATTTCAACTAACAATTTTTCAGGAATAAGTACCGATGATGTTGTTTTAAAACTTATAGTCAGTATTCGGTTCCAAGCCAATACTGAGACCCTTAAGACCAATTTACCAGAAAATTCCAAGCTGGCAAATATAAGGTTAGATTAGGTTGCGAAAAATAGTGACAAAAAATAATCGCAGTGCCCCGTAAGATCACCCCTGGGCTCCTTAAGATGCAGTTTTGTACCTTTCGTATCTAGCCTTGACCACAGAACATTGAAATCTCGCATTCAGTCCTTCCCCTCCAGGCGTTGCCACCCCTGTTAAACCGTAATAGAAAGTTTTCCTTTCTATCCGGGAACACAAGTCGGGACGTGGTCCCAAGGAAAGATTTGCGATACAATTCCCAGTTAGAACCGACTGCCCCAGGAGTCAACACAACACCTTCCCCACCTTTCTTCCTCCTTACCGCCATTACAATCACGAAATCCTTAATGCGAAGGAAACATAGAATGGTATCCAGACTTGCCTGTGGTGTACTTTTCTTGGTTCCTGTAATGCCTTGTATAACACAATTCTGAACATTTGACAAAAGCTTTCTTAAGTTTTCCGTTTCCAAGGCCTTCTACCAGACGAGAATACCATTTGTATTCAAGAACTGCTAAGTAATACTTTTTTTCGCTCTTAATTCATCATTAGGAAATTATAACGTCGCTTTTTTAATTAATTTTTTTATTGTTTTTTGTTTTAGTGCTGCAACAATAAAGACATGAGTGCATCAAATAAATTCCTGTCTGCGGAAAATGGTTTGCGCCATGACAAAGTTGCTATTCTGGATGCTGGATCACAATATGGAAAAGTATTACGTTTACAATTCTCTTTGTAGGATATTTAAATATAACTTTTTTTTATTATATATGTATATTGCATCTAGGTTATTGATAGAAAAGTACGTGAGCTTCTTGTAGAATCAGATATTTTACCTTTGGAAACAACAGCGGCCACTTTACGTTTAAGCGGTTATCGTGGCATAATTATTTCTGGTGGACCTAATTCCGTCTTTGCCGAAGATGCTCCCAATTATGATCCTGATATTTTCAAATTAAAAATACCTGTGTTAGGTATTTGTTATGGGATGCAAATGATTAATAAGGAATTTGGCGGTACGGTCCAAAGAAAAAGTGTACGTGAAGATGGCCAAACCACAATTGAAGTTGAAACGTCATGTCCCTTGTTTAAGTATGTTAAATCATGCAAAAGAATTTTTATTAATTATTATTTATAGCAAACAAGTTGCGAAGGAAAAGAAAGCGTTTATTTTATAAGTTTAAGTAAGTGCCGATACAATCCTTCAAGATAAAAATAAACCATGAACAATTCAATATTGTCAAGTTCATCAAATTGGTCTACACGTGGTTTAATACTTAAACACTAACAAATAATTATATTAAATTTGATTTTTTTACTTCTCCTGTCTTTTTTTCAATATTTTTAAAATTTTTATTATTCTCTTATTAAGCCGTTTAAGTCGCACACAAACTGTACTTCTGACCCATGGTGATAGTGTTGAACGCATTGGTGATAAATTAAAAGTTGGTGGACGTTCTTCTAGCAATATAATAGCTGCCATTTATAATGAAAGCTTGAAAATATATGGAGTACAATTTCATCCTGAGGTTGATCTTACAGATTGTGGCAAACAAATGCTGCATAATTTTCTTTTTGAAATTTGCTCTTTGACACCAAACTTTACTATGGGTAGTCGCAAAGAGGAATGCATTAAATACATAAAAGAAAAAGTAGGCAACAATAAAGTTTTGGTAAGTTTAATTTCAAAATGACTGCGAAAGCATGTGTGTGTTTATTTATTTTTTATTTTTTAAAGTTACTTGTTAGTGGAGGGGTTGATTCGACTGTATGTGCTGCCTTATTGCGTTATGCCTTACATCCCAGTCAAATTATAGCGGTGCATGTCGATAACGGTTTCATGCGTAAGGATGAAAGTGAAAAGGTAGAAAAGTCCCTACGTGATATAGGTATTGATTTAATAGTACGCAAAGAAGCCTACACGTTCCTAAAGGGTACGACACAAATCAAAAGACCCGGTCAGTTTTCCATTGTGGAAACACCCATGTTGTGTCAGACAATAAATCCCGAGGAAAAACGTAAAATCATTGGTGATATTTTTGTCAATATAACAAATGATATTGTAGCAGAAATGAAACTAAAACCAGAAGAAGTCATGTTGGCCCAGGGTACTTTAAGGCCAGATTTAATTGAGTCTGCTTCCAGTTCGGTTAGCAAGAAAGCAGACACAATTAAAACACATCACAATGATACAGAACTGATAAGGTAAATGCAAACATACAATTTTTCTAATAAATCATCACAAGTTTAAGATTTTTCTTGTTTAGGGAGCTTCGTAATGCTGGTCGTGTAGTAGAACCTTTAAGTGATTTCCACAAAGATGAAGTTAGAGAATTAGGTAATGATTTGGGCTTACCAGCTGAATTGGTGGAAAGACAACCATTTCCAGGTCCTGGTTTGGCCATACGTATTTTATGTGCTGAAGAGCCCTTTATTGAAAAGGATTATTCCGAAACACAAGTAAGTCTTAAACATTTTTCGTAATATGTTATGATGTGCTAAGGAAAATCATCTTTTGCAGGTTATTGCCCGTGTTATAGTCGATTATAAAAACAAATTGGAAAAAAATCATGCTTTAATAAATCGAGTAACTGGCGCCACTACTGAAACTGAGCAAGGAGAACTTATACGAATTTCCTCAAATTCTCAAATCCAAGCCACTGTACTTCCTATACGTTCTGTCGGTGTTCAGGGTGAGTTTATTGACTCTTTAGCAGTTTTTTCAAGCTTTAAATATAACTTTTGTAACTATTTTCCTTTAGGTGATGCCCGAACATATAGCTATGTAGTTGGTCTTTCTTGTTCTCATGACCCTAATTGGGATGATATGTTATTTTTAGCTAAATTAATACCTCGTATCCTTCACAACGTCAATCGTATCTGTTATGTATTTGGCGAACCAGTTCAATATCAAATCACAGATATCACTCATACAACACTTAATACTTATGTAATCAAACAACTGCGACAGGCAGATGCCATAGCTAATGAAGTAAGTATTTTATTAAGTGGATGATATTCTATACCATCCTCCAATGAGACCGAACATTTTTATATTATATAATATAATTTTTATTTCTACGTTTGTAGTGCTGAACGTTCATTTATTTCCTACTTACTTTTCAGCATAATTTACATGACTGAAATAGCGTTCTGTTGCAACTTTTTTTTTCTTTTCTTAAGACATATTTCCGCAACAATAAGAACTGTAGATGTTCCATCTTATTGCGAATGTCAACAGCGACACAATTGATGTTGACTTGCAAATTAATTTATTGTCAAATTATGTATATAATAAGGGCATTTATTTCCTCAAAAATATCGATAACATATCGACACCAATACTTACCTTCAAATGAATACCGATTTCGGGCCAAGTATAATAAGGTGAACTAAATTGACTGCAGCTGAAAATTGGCGACGACGTCGACAATGACTTCCAATCAAGGGGGTTAACTAAGATATCAGTGTACTTCCTTATTAAATTTTATCGAAATCCATGCACAATGTGGCTTGTTTTTTAGGTAGGCAAAATTAAAAAAAAATTTGTCTGAAAAAATTAAAGGAGATGAAAAATGAAAAACCGTAACGATTAAAATTGGTAAGAAAGAAAAAAAAAACAAAATTTATCTTACACAGGGTGTGTGTGGTCATAACGATACTGTAAGAAGACTATCAAAACTAGTTTTAAAACTAAGCAATGTGGCTAAGAGTAAGCAACGTTATTCAAAATGGCATCAAAGGGCAAGTGATGCATACAAGGGTTGGTACATCGATTCTCTCGGTGACAGAATGTTGTTAATTGCATTGCCCTGAGAAGAAGAAAAAATAGAAAATTCGTATCATGTAGAAAATATAGCAGAGCTAAGAAACAATAAAGGGAGATGCAGCAAAAATGATAAATGGTAAATGGTTAGAAATGCTAGGTAGTGCTGGTTAGCCATTTAAGCTCTTAGCGTACCCTAGCACCTAATAAAGGTCCTAGTCCGATAGAGAAGATAAGTGGTCCATGAAGTATTCGCCACATTGACGTTGCTGGGTATTGGCAGAGTAGATTTTCCATCGTCCTGACCTCATCTGCGTCTTCACACAAGCGGCAGTATGCAACATTACCTGGTTGTTACTTAACTTCCGTAGCCGCCTGTTCTACCTAACCTAACCTACTTAACCGAGAATGCACTGATGTTTCAGTGTCGGGTTAGAATACCGGTAAACAGTCTCATGTCTTTCTTATCCATGGACAAGGGAATCTTGGTTCTTTCGGCTGACTATACTCGCTACAGAGATTTCGACACCCTCCAGCCCGCGGTCTCAGCCCAGCATCTAATCGCCTTGTTCCTGAAATGTCCCTCCCTTAAGGATAAAAAAGGGTAAAAATTGTGTATAGAAACTTTTTAGGAATTTTTTGTAGCTTTTTTTATCTTGGAGATTTTTATGTAAAGAAGTTGTTGGTTCAATGGTCCGGCCGTCAACTAACCTAATTCCTTTATTCGGCTTCCCAATGAAGCTTATGTAGGTTCGGGGCCATGTAGTCGCTGCTACATTTTGGTCCTACTAATCTTATCATTTTAATATGGCGCCTGCACTATGAAGTAACTCCCAAGTAAAATAATTCCAAAAGAATTAAGTTCCAACAAAAATTTAGATCCAAAATTGGATTATGTAAAAGATTATTCTTCAGAAATAAAAACGGTTCACTTTTTTTGGATGGCCCACCTTTTCAATACAACAAAAAAAATATTTTTTTTCTTATACTGTAATCGAATTTTTAAAAAAAAATTCAAATGCGCAATTTAGTTAGTTTTAGAAAATTCACATTCGTTAAGCGAACAGCAGATGAAAAAAACTACCACTACCCAGTAAAAAAAGTGAGGAAAAAGAAGTAAAAAAAAACCCAGAACTAACTTACTTGAATCACTTCAAATTTTGAGGAAAAACCAATGAATTTTACATAGGGTTGTCATTGGAGGGATGCTATTTATTTTTGCCAAATTGAAACCGCATATAATCAACATTTTCGATGCTACGAAATTTCCATGCTAAGGTGTTATTTTGAAGTAGATGTAAAACTTGAACTTTTTCTGCATTTAATATGTGGGGAAAAAACACTCCTACTAAGGAAGGAATTTTCTGATCTAAAATGCGATTTTAATGTTCTTTTTAAATCTAGCTTTTTATGTGATATAAACCTTAAATTTATTACAACACCTCAACCAAGTGTAAATCGTTGCTCAATACAAACAAAACAATGACATCGGCGATTCATTTATAATGCCAGTTTTTTTTCTGCATTTAATTAAATGCAACAAAACCAGAAAATATGCAATAGCATCTTTAAATGTGATTTAAATGTGGTCTGTAAAAAATCGCATCAATTTTTTTTTTGCTGGGTAGCTTTAAGGCAAATTAAATGTGAAATTATTTTATGTAACTCCAAAACAAAGTTACAATATCAACAAAATTGGAAACTCGTAAATTAAACGAAAGATATTCACCAAACACATACAAAATCCACAGGTGAAATAATACACAAAAATCGAATCGCATTTTCTTCTCTAATGCAAATACCTGATTGACCGGGAAACTATGTTATGAAAATAGGCTTCAAAGAAAGAATGCCTCGTAAGTGGTTATATAGCGACATCTACACTGATTCTGATTAAAAACTTTCTCTAATGAAAGATACTGACACTTTTTGCTACTACTGCGACCACTACTACTACTAGAATAGTGTACTTAGTTTTATTTATTTTTTTTATAGAAGAATACACTTATTTTCCTTTAATTTCCAACTTTGCTTACAATTTTTTTAGTAAGCACAAAAAAGTGTATTGAACGCCAAAAAATGTGTTGACACACGACATTTTTTTTTCAAAATCGTAGTTTTTAATAAATATTTTATTATTTTTGCAAGCTTTTTACTTAACAAAAAAAAATGCGTAATTTTAAAGATCTTATGTGGAAAAGTTTCATAATTTTTACGTTAAAACTTAAAAGTAACTGACTGACTGGAAAAAATTAAACCTTAATTTTATTTTTGTTATTTAAATGACTTTTTTGAAAAAAAAAATTACCTAAATAATTAAATAAAAAATTATTGAAAATCAGGTGCCAAATCGTCACATTCGATTCGAATCGAAAATTCACTCGATTGATCGAGTTGTCAATGCTTTTAGTATATGAATTCTAATAAGAATTTTTAAATTTCGATTCGGGTCGAATGTGACGATTTGGCCCCAGAAAAAGGATTTACTTTAACCATCCTTCCAATATAAGTGGCTTTTCATGTATTTTTGCTTTGTGTCGTTCAAGACAGCAATCCTGGTAATCCTTATTAAAACTTTAAAAAAAAATAATGATTTTTTACAGAGCATCAACGCGACTTCGTATTTTTATAAATCTTCTCGTAAGTCGACTACTACATCAGAAAAATTTAGAAAACTTAAAAAAAACAAAAAGTATTCGTGTTCGTTTTATTTCAAATCGCCCCGTAGTCAAAATATTTTCATATTCACTGGAAATTTAAAATAATACAATATCGGTATATATGTACATATGTGTATGTAAATGTTTGCTCATTTGAGCTTGTTTCAGGCTCATAACGGCATTCGATTCGAATCGAAATTTAAAAATTCTTATTAGAATTCCTCTACTAAAAGTACTGACAACTCGATGCTTCGAGTAGAATTTCGATTCGAATCGAATGCCTTTAAATAAAGTTTATTTCAACATTAACGGAAAATATTATTTTCTTTTATTAAAAAGTAGTTAAATAATGAACTTAAGCTAGAATTAAAAGTTAAAATTTGTCTTTAAATAAATTAATAAATTGTCTTTGTTTAGAAAAAGGTTTAATAAATTTTTTTTAAAGCTGATATTTTGTACAAAACCAGGGGACTAATTTTTCTTTTTTTCTGAAAAAAAAAATTAAAAAAAAAAATAAAAAAGTATTTGTTATATTTAATTTTTACAGGTAATAATGCAAGCTGGACTTTATCGCAAAATTTCACAAATGCCTGTCGTTCTAATACCTGTACACTTTGATAGAGATCCCACAAATCGCACACCTTCTTGCAGTCGATCAATTGTTTTAAGGCCATTCTTAACTAGTGACTTTATGACCGGAGTGCCGGTAATTCCAGGCTCTGAACAATTGCCATTATCTGTAAGTTCTTAAATTAAATTTAAAATTTTAAGTAAAATGCCATAAAATATTATCAAATTCAGGTGCTAGATAATATGGTGAAACAAATTTCCAAATTAGACGGAATATCGAGAGTTCTTTATGATTTGACATCAAAGCCACCGGGTACAACAGAATGGGAATGATTAAATCAAATGCATACGCTTTATACCCTCGCTGCAGATACAGCCGTTGCCGCTACCACCGCCCCAAACATTTCAACAATGCAACAGCAACAATATCTTCATCAGTCCGTACACATTATGTTGAAAACATAAACACAACTGCAACAAAAATAACATTATTGAACTAAGACAATTCTATTTAAAACTGAATGTTGAAAAATCGAAAAACTAACAAACAAAACCAAACCAAATCAACAAAAAAAATTAACAGCATCTTTAATCAAATGTTTTTCTTTTTTTTCTTAAAGATTTGGTATTAAAACAAATAAAAACAAGTATATAAGAGCCGTTAAAAATATTATTACTGTTAATAGCTTTTATTAATGTGCATATACTACATAAGCATTTCATTTTATAAAAAAAGTTTAAACAATAATCCAGAATACAAAAATCAAATTTAATAAAAAAGAAAAAGGATTTTATACTCTAATGCAGAATGAGTCTTAATATTTGAAAACAAATGATTTACAAATTCGTAAGAAGTTTTTAAATTAATAAGAATTTTTATTTGTGTCGTAAAATTTTTATAAATTTTAAAAAAAACCTTATGGATCTACTAGAACAGCAATATCTTTGACATGTTTTGTACATTTTTTTATATTTATAAGAACATACTTACTTAAAAGAAAGTGTAAAATGTGTTTTGCTTTTGGCAGAGCATCAAAAAATATAATCAACTTCAGTTTTGAAAGAATTTTTTATAAGATTAATAGAACTTTAGTTATATTTTGTTGCCTTAGTTTTTTAAATGTTAAATATACCTTTTATGACCAAATGAAACATGTTTGCTGGTTTTAAGTAAGCATCGGGTTAAAGATCTTTAAAATATTATTACAACTTAAATAATATACAATTTTCATATTTTTTTTTTTTTGTTATTAAGCAATTAAATTTGTCACATTTTTAAATTATATCCTGAACAGTTTTAAAAATTTTTTAGTAACATTATTGCAAGTGAATTTTTATTTAGAAAGTTTTTAAGCCCCAATAGTGTACTCAGATGTCCTATATATACCACGATACTGCTATTCGCTTCAATAGTGTTATAACCCAAAAAACAGTTTAGGGTAAAACGGTCTTGAGATATTTATGTATTTTTCTAACTTTCAAAATCTTGTATATAAAAAAGATAGGAAAAGCTAGTATATGCAAAAAAGGTTATTGATTTGCATTAAATGTTTGTGGTAACCAATGGTTATCCAGATGTATAAAGAAAAAAGAAAATCAAAACAGTTGATTAACAAAAAATAGTTTGTTGAGTTTTTGAAAAAAAAAACTCTTGAATGTTTTGGTTTTTTATAATTATTCTCAATAAGTTAATTGAGGTTATTACATAAAGGCAGAGGATATTCATTAGATTTTTCAAGAATTTGGTTAAATTTTACTGACGATTTGGTGTAGGAACCAATGAAATGCATATAGACAAACTTAACTTACAACAAACACTGTAAGTGGGTTTTCTTTGTCTTTTTTCAATCATTTTTTTTAAATAGACAACCGCAACCAAAAATATACTAATTTTTCTAATATATTTTATTTGTTTGGCTTACGCCTAGTCTCCATTAGCCATGAATCATAGTTAAAACATGATGTTATAACACTGTTTTTGTAATATTTGCACTAACAACGGTGTTATAACATGAAAAAAAAACGTTAACAGCGGTCTACGTTTGACAGTAACATGATGTTATTGTGTAATATTAGTGATTTCATATATAATGGAGAGCGTAGGTTAGGGCGCTATTTTTTGCTTAAACAGCTGACGTCAGATGAAAAAAGAAAATGCTTTTATTGAAAATTTGTCATATGCATATCGCACACTAAATCGCAAAAAAAAAACATAACTCAAAATCATTAATTTTCATAAGGAGACTCTTTCGCTTTTAAAAACATAAGGTCTGAAAAGTACCCAGTTTCCAGTAGAAAATACTCAGTAAATTTTTTTGGGAGAGTAAGACCAATTTTACTCTGTCGGCTGAAAATATCTCAAAAAGTACGCAGACAGTAACCAGTGAAATCTTGCAAGAAAACAGCTGATCGGCGTGTAAACAATTGAATAAAAAATCAAAAGAATTTTTGCATATGCTTATGTACGCAAATTGAATTCTCGCGGTATCACGGTCGCACTGTATGTTTGGATGTTTCTAGCAAGAAGTAAAATGTTTTGTTTCCTAGGCAGAAGAAGACAATCAAACCGATTCTGTCCCGACGTTGGGAGAGAACTCTCAATATCAAAATAACGTAAGTTTTACAAGTTAACAATGCTGTCTCGATGTTAAAATGATAACGCCAAATGGGCGTCTTTCGACTCTTGGCAATACTGTAAATTTATATTTACGGTATTAGAATAACATTTTTAATCTTTTCTGTCTTAGAATTTCGGCTCGCTTTTGTAAAAATGGTGGGCATTGCTACTTTAGGCTTTTAAATAGGAGATTTCCTTAAATAAATATGCTTATATGTAGCAAAATAAAACATGCAAAATACTTCCCAACGCATCTTAAGAGCTTTTTTAGTTTTTTCTTACGCTTATACATTTTTTTAAATTAAAAACATAAACATTTTTTTTTTTGAAAGCAAATTTGACATTTACAAACTAGAGTTGCGATTTTGTGTATAAAGTACTGTAATGGTACAATATTTTGAAAAAGTCGAAATTTTGTGTTTACAGGGCTGTGGTGGTACAACAATTTTTGGACCATCGTTTTAAAGTATATTTCTGCCTGGGTTATTATAATTTATTATAAAAGTTAAAAAACAACACAATTCAAACTACTTACCTCTGCCATTGTTAAATTTCAATTTTTATTTTAATTTCACCAAAATTATTTCATTCAAACAGTAAATTAAAACAGCTGTTCAAACTTGTTTCAAAATCTTACAAGCAGAAATTTGTCCAGCAACATTTTGCAAGTTCTCTAACTTTCAACTGTCAAAAAATTATCTTTATGGCTCTCTCGCTGCAAGAGATTTGATGTACGCAAACAACATTTTACAACATTTTGCACAAAATAATGCAAAATATGTGTACGCAGACATACCAATAATTTTGATTGTATAAACAAATTGAGTTTAACAGTAAAATAATGGTTTTAAAGCGAACTGGTTGGGTAAAAATAAAAATCTATACATGTTATATATAGTCATCCTAAATGATAAACAGCTTTTCAAAAGTTTACAGGAGAAGTGAAAAACATAAAATGAAAACCACTTGCAATAGTGGAACAAAATCTTAAAATTTCGTTTAAAATTAACTTGAAGTATACACCGAATCAAAAAAATCGTTTATTATTGGTACATATTATGCTGCGTGGCTTACGTTATATTGAATCATTAATTTTCTAAAACAAAAATAACGTAACATCAATTTAGTTTTGTTAAGAAAAATATATGGTTTATTCTGAGATTACGGCCTAGATTTGACGTAATTCTCGACGTCAAAGTTTTTAAAAAGGTTACTTCATTAATTTAAATTTTAGCTACTTAACTATCATAGTTGCACATCAATTTTTTCAAATTTTAACGGAATTTTGCAAAATTTTTAGAATATATCCTTAGTCGACCAGTTAACTAATACCTTTTTCTTTATAATAAATTATTTAAATTTAGTCCCACTACAAAAGATCAAAAAATATTAAAGTTATTCAATAGCAAAAAAAAAGCATAAACATTCATAAACATATTAATTTAATAAAATAAAAAAATTAATTAGAATTCTATCAGAAGATTATTTCAGATTTTTTAAAAGGTATATTATCATAAAAGCGATGACAGTCTGATGGAAACAAAGATTTTAGGTCCTGCAGATACTGCTATTCATTTTTGGACATATTTAGCCTTTAAAAGTGCAATAGAATAGGCTTGCATTATAAAAAAAAATTTGGCAGTTGTTTTTTTAATTTATGTTTTTCTTTAACAGAAGTGATGTTACGTCGTTTTATTTTAGAAAATCTAACACTGTGATGATACGTCATTTTGAATTTTCGTTATAACTTGAAAAGTTTTTATATTAGAAGCTTGAAATTTTTTTCATATGTGTGTATTGTGATGAAGTGAACAGCAATCAAAGAAAAGGAAATTTCGAATTTCCTGATAGGACGTCTTGACGAGACAAATCGATTTCTTGACAAGGTGAACTCAGTGTATAAAAACCAGCATAAAAATATCGTTTTTTTTCATTTGGTTTTTGACTTGTCTAGGCATGGATTTGTCTCGTCAAGACCAAGGCATATCGATACAAGGTAGCCGCAATAAAAAAATTAAGAGAGTCGTTCTCTTACTCTTATTTTTTTTTACATGGAGTTTGACACTAAACTCGAAAAATTTTTCAATTTTGGTGTCAAAATTCATATAAAAAAAATAAAGAGTAAGAGAACGACTCTCTTAGTTTTTTTAATAAGACCACCTTATATAAATATGCCTTGGTCAAGACGTATGTAGGTTAAGAAATGTTTGAATGTCGTTTTCTATTTGTTCGAAAACTGTGGTGCCTACTTTTTTTTACGTAAAACCTTGTGGGCATTGCAGTAAAAAAACAAAATGATAAATTCTACTTTTTACTATTTTACATTTAAATTATATTAAATATTAGTTTTTTTAATTGAAATAGAAAATGGAATATATGAGTACTCGCTTTCAAAAATATCAGAATCGTTTTCCTAAATTATCCCGCCTGTTTTGTTAACCGAGTCGATTTTAAATTGAATGGTGTCCTATAAATAAATCGATTTGCTGCATTCAAACAAGTATGTTTAGTCGATTTGAAATCAAGTAAAATTTGTAACTTTGGTTTGAAATCGAAAAGTTTATTTGGATTCGGATTACAGAACCAGGGCTGTATGTTTAAGAACTGCAAAAGGGATACAGCGAAGTTTTTCCATGCTATCTAAAGATTCCATATGACATTAACAGTGAAAAAAACCCCCAAAACACTCCGATTTTATTCCTTTTTCTAACTGACACACTCAAATTTAAAATATATGACAATACGAGCACCAACATTTTATGAAAGTGCTGGCATGTGTAAAGGTAGGATGATATATCTCAAAATCAAAACTAATTTTAATTTACAAGTCTCAAGCACACTCAGCCCAGTTATGAAAAAGAATTCCCCAGAAATTGTCCCCTTTCTAAAAAAAATTTCTCCTGGAAATCTTTCCTTTTTCCGACGCAGAGCATAGCAAAACAGCTGCCTGCAAAAAAATTGAAACCCTGTTTTCCCACAACACCATTCTGCCTGGGTGTTTAGAATAAGGAAGTTTTATTTCTGGAAAAATTAATTTCCCGGGAACTCATTTTCCTGACAGCTTACAGGGTTTACTAACACAGGTAGTGTTAAGAATCCAGCTGATTATGAATTCGTATTGAAATTTTGTGAAAGTGATTTTCAGATTTATTAATTTTGTTTGGAATTGATAATTTTTTTGACATTCATTTTATCAACCACAAAAAGGAAATGCAGAGGGGGAATTATTTGAATTCGCCTTGATACTACCTGTATTAGTGTACCCTGGTTTAATACAAGGCACACTCAACCAGTTAATATTAAAAGCCCAGCTGATCAAAACCAATTTGACATTTATACGTTATAAAAGTTTAATATTATAAAAAAATTTTTAATTTTTTTGACATTATACCGTTCAAACACAAAAAGGAAATGCAGAGGGCGATTTTTTTCAATTCGCCTTGATGCTACTCAGGGCAAACTCAACCAGGTTATATCAAGAGCCCAGCGGATAAATATAAATTTTACATTTTAACGTTGCAAATATTCAATTTTGTATGAAATTTTTAATTTTTCTGACATTCAACCGTTTAAACAAAAAAGGAAATGCAGAGGGTAAATTTTTTTAAAATCGCCTTGCTGTTACCTTGTTTAGTGTACCCTGATACTACCTGTATTAGTGTACCCTGTACAGGGTATACTTTTGCACTTACAAAATTTCAAGACGAACTCAGAATCAGCTGGGTTCTTAACACTACCTGTATTATTGTACCCTGCTTCTTGTATTAGAGTAGGGGACACTCATACAGGTATGTAATATCAAGAGCCCAGATGACTATAATAAATTTGCTATTCACTTTTATAAATATTCAATTTTGTATTCAATATATAATTTTCTTTTTTGACATACTCACGTGCAAAAAAAATAATGGAATTACCTGATTTAGTGTTTAGCTACTAAATTGAGTGCACCTAATATCGATTCGCTTTGTACCTCTGGATTTATATTTTTTGTCAAGAAATAATACCATAAGATAGTTTGCTTCACTTGACTCTTTGGTATTTCCTCTAACAGATTTCAAAATAATCGCCTTAAAACTACCTGTATTAGTGTACCCTGGGTAGTAAACATCCTATAAGTTATGCGTCATGTTAAATTTTGTATAAAAAAGTATATGCAATATTATTCACGTAAAAAAATGTTCAGGCATTGAGAAAAATTATAATTGTCGTATGTTTTAGTATTTTTCAAAATAATAATTTCTCCTTATCAAAAACTTAGTTTTAAATATGTAAGCGCAGCAAAAAAACATTAATAACAATTAATACCAATTTAAATATTAAAGTTAAATTTGGATAAATTCTAAAAATAACAGCTGCTTTCATTAAATATATTGTTGTTTGTGTTATTAAAATCCTTTTTTTATTCTTAGTCATATTTGCCCCTTTTCCATTTTTTCTTAATTTGTACTTTAACAATTTTGTAAAATACACTTTATAAAATAATGCTATGAAAAGTCTGCAAAAAATTTAAAATTAATAAATGAACATGTACATGAATATGTTTATATGTTATATTATAAAATAAAACAAAATACAAAAACTGCAAATTAAAGAAAAAGAAATAAATTAAAATTAACTAAAATTCAAATGTAAAATTAAAAAAAATAAACATGTTAAACAGCTTCATAAAGTTTGTTATAAAATTAAAATTTTAAAAAATAATACATTTATTTAAAATATACATATGTACATACACAGAAATTACATGTATGTATTTAAAAAAAACAAGGGATCTTAGCATTTTTTTCTGATATACATTTTTGGCAGTAATAATAATCTGATTTTAAATAAAAATTAAAAAAAAAGTAATTATTTCTGCAACAAAAAACAGAGATGTTGGGATTCACTGGACTATCCAATATTTCTTGAATATGCTTTGTTTAATTCGACCATAATTATTATTTTCGGTTCCTCAAAAAAAACAAATACCTATATGTTAATAAATGTATGTATGTATATTTGAAACATAATTAGTTTAAACTAATTAACAAATTTAAAAAAAAAAACAAATTATGGATGAAAAACATAAAAATGATTTTGGGAATTATTAAAGATGGGCTACAAAAACAAATATATGTACATAATTATTTATGTATATTTAAAGCCCGTAAGAGAACATATTTTTAAAAATAATAAGAATTAAAAAACTAATGAACGAAACACATCCAACAATCTACAACTCCTTTTAATTTCAATGTTATTGCCCCTTTAGGATGGCACTAATTTTCAATCATTAAGTAAGTATTTTAGGCTCCCTGAAAAATAGCATTGAAAGTGAAAATTATTTTATTCCATTAGTAGATTATTTATCATTTTAATTAATTAATCAACGTACATTGTTCGAGTTATTTTCTATAATCGATATTGACGATTTTTTTTACTCTAGCGTTTACATTGTAATTCTGGGGACAAAAACCTAAACGTCAAAAATTACAAACAAAAACACAAGCAAACAAACGTAAAGAGTATGTAGCTTTTCGCGCCTAGCTGTTGTAGCAAATCACAGTAAACAATTATCAGCTAAAGAAATAACGCCACCTTATATAAAGAACCTTGTATACAATGAAAGTTTTGATACCATACACCAACTAGGTAAGAAGACTGCGTTTATTCTTATGTTTGTAACATAAGAACAACCCAGCAAAATATTTGCTGGGCTTGTAAGATCGCAAGGGAAATCTAAAATAGACAAATTCTAGTTATATATTGTCCAAAAACTACTAGTTTTTACTTGAGTTGTCCCAAAATTTACTACCCCTACTTACAAATGTATTAATACAAATTAATTTAATACAGTCAAATCCCTATAATTCGTACCCCGATAAATCGTAATTCCCGATAATTCGTAATAAACTGTCGGTCCCTTGAAAAAATCTCGTTAATTCATAAAATTTAAAATAATAAAATTAGATTCGGCACAGATGCAAGCACATAATAAAGTAAAAACTAAATGGTAATTTATTTGCGGTTTGAAAGTTTACTACTTTGCAACTTACGAAATAATGAAAACCATATTTCTAGAAGTTCCTTTAACTTGCATAAATTTTTTTAGATGTTGATAATAGCGTAAAGGGGTAAGATACACCGCAAAAATATATGTATTGTGGCGTAGAGTCTACAAAAGTTAACCAGACCGCCAATAACTTTTTAACTGTTTAAACATTTTTAATGCATGTTTGCAAATAAACTTGGAATCGAGGCGAATTAAAAAATTTAAGCTCTCTTTTAATTGGAATGTGGCTTGAATTGGAATAGTAAAAGTTGTTTTTGTAGAAAAACAACAAATATACATATGTACATATGTATGTACATATACGTACATACATTAGTACATACTTAAATATGCATATTATTATTATACACAAATTTTTTTGTGAATAGTTTAAATAATTAAGTTAATCGTTTTCAATTTTCCAAGTATTAAATTTTGGCGGAATGGATTTGGGAGATCCATCGTTAAAACCAATTAAAGTGCTGGGAGCCGGCGCTTTTGGGCGTGTTTTTCTTTGCAAACATCGTAGTAACCATCAGATGGTTTGTGCAAAACGTATAATTGTTCAAAATCCCAAACAAGATATGAAAATGATTATGGAAGAGGCATGTGGCCCACAAACACAAAAAATAACAACTAAAAAATTATTGAATTTCAATTTTTTCATACAATTAGGTTTATATAATATCCCAACTGCGACATCCTAATATTATACAATTTATTGGCTCCTTTGTTCACGCCGGAACGGTTAATATAATTATGGAATATGCACCGAATGGTACACTTTTGGACATAATAAACCAATCGCGCCCCTTGGGATTTTCAAGCGACAGTATTCTTCGCTATTTTTGTGATATTCTAATGGGTCTTGAATATTTGCACATACGTCATGTCTTTCATCGTGATCTCAAGCCGGCCAATCTATTAGTCGATAATCATAATAATATTAAAATTGCCGATTTCGGAATTTCTCTTATACATCATGCGAATAAAACCAGTGCCAATGCAGCTGGCACTCCGTTTTATTCGGCTCCTGAAGTTTTGCGTGGTGAAAAATTTGATTATAAATCGGATATTTGGTCCTTAGGTTGTGTGCTTTATGAAATGTGCGTGGGCCATAATCCATTTTCGCTCGCTCACAGCATGGAAGATCTTATGTACTTGATTAAGATCTTAACACGGCAAAAACTCAACTGCAGTTGCATACGAAAAAAATATGGCTCCATGTGGGCGTTATTATGCGAACAAATGATTATGAGTAATATTCAACAACGTATTTCTCTACCCGATATATTGTGTATGGATTCGGCTTTAACTATACCTTATTATAAGAAATATTTTGATTACAACTATTAAATAAGAAAAACTTAAGCTTTAAATATATTTTGTCAATGTGATTTCTCTTGCTAACTTAATTTTTGTTAATTTTCTTTTTATTTTATGTTTGTGTGTAATAAATAGTCTTATAGTAAAAATTTTGTTGAAAAAAGTTTAATAAAAATTTTGTATTTTAAGGACATCACCACAGTCGTTTCTGCTTATGATAACAGCCTTAACGAATTTATGCGGCGCGATAAACATATCGCAAATCAAATCCAAAACTGTCACAACTCAAAATTCATCAAAATTAACTATTTTCTTTTAAGTCAAGGCGGATGATTACCGCTTGTTTGTTCAATTACACTAACAACAATATGGAATTAATATTATCTGAAACTGCACGTATACAAAAACAAATGCAATAGTATTAGTTGCCTGCCTATCCTTGACATAAAGGGGAGCAATTATTTATACTGCAGCATGGCGCGTGGCAGAGGATATGCAAGATACGGCGTAATTTAACACCATTGCACTCTACTTGTTAATCATTTATGTTAAAACAAATTAATTTTAAATTTTCATAATAATTATGCGTGTATTTAATAATAATATATCATTAACATTTTTCGTCATACATATGTATCATTATTTGTGAGCAAAATGTTTGCTACATACTCTAAAATTAAAAAAAATTTTTTTATTTCTTAATTAATTCAATCTTTTATTGTCCTGGCAACTTTTAATGTTTTTCTTAGGTTGAAGAAAGGGTGAAACGTATTTTTAATTAGTCATTTATTTACTATGATGCAGAAAAAGTTTCAATATTTGGTGTTTGCATTTTGATCATCATATGCTACTCAATTAAAATCATTTTGAATTTTTTTAAGTAAAAATTTTAATAAGTGTATATCATATAGTACATACATCGTGCTATCAGTGTTTCGCAATTGGGTTTATATTTTTTTGTACATTAAATAATTATCGTTTAAAATTAAATGTTATCAATTAAGAAATATGCAGCAGCATAATTGATATTCAATATCGTTATTTGCATTATATTAGTTACCGATGCAAAGTAACGAACTAATGTTGAACAAATTGACTAAAATATTTATAAACCTAAAATTAAAACAACATAATAGTAAAATAGTAAAATGGCGGGGTACGTTAGACAACACAAAATAGGATTTCTTTTATCCTAATCAGACATGCAGTAAAATTTTAGATTTAGTTGCCAGAAAGTTCCTTCATGCGATTAAGGGCACTGCCAGCCTTGAACCATCCAATTTGTTGTTCATTCATGGTGTGATTCAACTTGATCTTATCAACTTTGTCGCCATTCTTAATTTCACAATCGATTTGTTTGCCAGGTGCCAAATTGGCAAGTCCTTTCAAAGAGATTTTGCTTGTGGGATGAATCTAAAATTATATTAAAACATTTTATTTAGGATTTTTGATATATTTTTAAGAGTTGATTTTATTACTTTATCGTAATCGGCAGGGTTAGCGAAGGTCAAGGGAAGAAGACCTTGCTTTTTCAAGTTGGTTTCGTGAATACGGGCAAAGGATTTAACAATGATGGCACGACCACCCAAATGACGAGGTTCCAAGGCGGCGTGTTCGCGGGATGAGCCTTCACCATAGTTTTCATCACCAATGGCTACCCATCTGATATTGTTAGCCTTGTAGTCGCGAGCCACATCGGGTACACCACCGAATTTACCGGTACGTTGGTTCTTGATATTATTCATTTCACCGTTTTCATAGTTTGTAGCACCAATGAACATATTGTTCGAGATATTATCCAAATGACCACGATATTTTAACCAGGGACCAGCGGCGGATATGTGATCAGTGGTACATTTTCCCTTAACTTTAATGAGTACGGTCAAGTCAGTGTAGTCCTTTCCATCCCACTTGTCAAAAGGAGACAGCAATTGTAAACGTTGGCTCTTTGGATCTACATCAACCTTGACGTTTTCACCACTCTAAACAAAACATTCAAACCTTAATATGGAAAACGAATAAGTAACACATTAACTACTTACAGCTGGAGGAGCATCATAGGTGTCCATGCCAGGATCAAAGCCTTTGGATGGTAATTCATCGCCAAAGGGAGAGTCTAATTTGAATTTTTTGCCATCAGAACCAGTCAATTCATCGGTAAGAGGGTTGAAATCCAGACGACCAGCAATGGAAAGAGCTGTTACCAATTCTGGACTGCAAAGAATTGTTATTTTGCTTCAAAACTGGCATTTAAAAGTTTTAGCTTTTTTTTACCTGGTGACAAAAGCATGAGTGGCAGGGTTGGCATCGTTACGACCAGTGAAGTTACGGTTGTAGGAAGTAACAATGGTGTTCTTGTCACCCTTCTTAATATCTTTACGATCCCATTGACCAATGCAGGGACCACAGGCGTTGGCCAAAACGGTACCGCCAAATTTATGAAAAACATCGGAGATGCCATCACGTTCAATCGTGGCACGAATCTGCTCAGAGCCGGGGGTTACATTGAAGGGAATCTTTGATTTAAGGCCATGCTTCATGGCGTTTTTGGCAATACTGGCACAGCGGCCCATGTCTTCGTAAGAAGAGTTTGTGCAGGATCCAATTAAACCGACCTTAATATCCAAGGGGTAACCATTCTTTTTGGAGTTTTCTCCCAACTTGCTAATGGGATGGGCCAAATCGGGAGTGAAGGGACCATTGACATGAGGTTCTAGTTTGTTCAAGTCAATTTCAATAACTTCATCGTATTGGCAGTTGCCATCAGCGGACAAGATTTTCGATTGGAATTTTTTGGCTTCGTCAGCGATGGCAGAACGACCAGTGGACTTCAAGTAGGCAGCCATACGATCGTTAAAGGGGAACACGGAAGTAGTGGCACCGATTTCAGCACCCATGTTACAAATAGTGGCCATACCGGTGCACGAAATAGAGTCTACACCATTGCCATGGTATTCAATAATGGCACCAGTACCACCCTTCACAGTCAAAATATCAGCAACCTTCAAGATGACGTCTTTTGGGGAAGTCCAACCACTAATCTTACCAGTCAATTTGACACCAATAACGTTGGGACATTTTAACTCCCAGGGAATGTTGGCCATTACATCGACAGCATCGGCGCCACCTACACCAATGCATAAGCCGCCAAGACCACCACCGTTGGGAGTATGAGAATCAGTACCGATCATCAGTAAGCCGGGGAAGGCATAGTTTTCCAAAATGATTTGATGGATAATACCACTGCCTGGCTTCCAGAAGCCCAAACCATACTTAGCGCAAGCGCTTGATAAAAATTTGTAAACTTCCTTGTTCAAGTCCTTGGCACGGGCCAAATCTTGCTCACCACCAACTTGAGCTTCGATTAAGTGATCACAGTGTACAGTGGAGGGCACTGCAACTTTCTTGAGGCCAGAAGAAATGAATTGCAAAAGTGCCATTTGAGCAGTGGCGTCTTGCATAGCTACGCGATCAGGACGCAAGCGTAAGTAGGAGGTTCCACGTTCGATATCTTGATTTTTGGGATCATCCAGATGAGAGTACAAAATCTTTTCGGACAAGGTTAAAGGACGATTCAAACGACCCTTCACGACATCCAACGTTTTGGACAACTTGTCATAAGGCATAAATACATCGGTATCGAACTTTGACAAAGCTACTTTCGAGGCAGTATAGCACGAAGCGTGAAATTGACGCGATTGTAAATCAAAGCCATATTGTCCAGCTTTACGAACCTAGAAGAAAAAAAAAAAAAAGAAAAAAATCAAAAATTATTTTTTTATCTTTTAAAATCAGTCTAAGTCTTAGGATTCAGGAAAAAAACAGCATAAATCAAGTTTAAAAATTTCTTAAGGAGGAAAATAAAATACGACAAAAAATTGATTTTGTATTTGATCCCTTTTTACGTAATATCTTTAACACAATTTTTACTTGTTGACTTTTATTAAATCATCTAAAATCATCTTAAGGATTTTAAAATTTATATTAAAAATTCAAAAGTTTTTCAATATCAACATATTTTGTTTATATTAAGGAAATATGGATAAACTGAAAAAGGAAATCAAAACATGCGAATGGCGAATATTGGTTTGTTGGATTCTTAAAAAAAACTTGAACGTTTTGGTTTGCTTATAGTAATTCTCATTTTGTTTATTGAGGTTATTATATAAAGACAGAAAATATTCATGAGTTTTTTAAGAATTTGGGTTGAAATCTACTGATGATTTGGTCCTTTAAAAAAATTGTTTTTTTCATTAAAACAATAAACTTAAAAAATTTGTGACGAAAACAGAATACATTTTGCCAACTTGCAAAAAATGCAAGCGGATCTCTTATCTGTTTCTAATAATAGAGCTTATGTACATATCGCTTGCTTTATGTTACAGGATTCTATATTCTTGTTTGTTTGCTAAACTCTTGCCCACTGTTGGCATACAACAATTAATTTCTATTGTTCAAGTGGGTCGAATACGTTCTGTCATCTTTAAATCCGAACCAAAATATCAAAATTGTAATAAATAATTTATAAAGTTTGTTAATGCAAAAGAAATAAATGCAATCTTGTCATATTAGGCAAGCGATATGTATCAAGAACCAAGTTATCAAAAATAATGTTAAATTATTTCGATAATTATTTCGCAATAGAAGTGCCCAGAGACAACAAAAATTAAAAAAAAATAACTCAAAATCAAAAGCAAAGAACTAAAATCAAAGCTAATAGGTTTAAAATATTCTGTGTTTTTATAATATTAAATCAAATAATGTACAAACATCAATAGTTTAATTTTTATATACTCAGCAAGCAGTCCTTAATTGTATTCCTAATTAAAACCCATACGACTGTATAATGTTACGTTAATGGAAAGAATTGAAATTAAATGCTACTACAAACATACTACAAATATCCGACTAAGTTAATGGTTTTTTTTCAGTGTAAAATTTTAAAAAGCACCCTTTGTTCTGTAACTTCTTATGTTTTAATTTTGTCCTTAGAAACTGGGTAGTCGTATTATTTCGCCTATATTTCGGTCCGTAGTTAACCAATCTTGCTGATTTTTAAATAACGATCATCTCAGATATATTTTTGATGGTTTGACACTAATACCTTGTCCGTAGTACTTAAATTGACAATCACAAGCGGGTGAGAAAGTGCAAGTCTACCATTCTTGGTGTCGCGGGTTCGATTTCTGCAAGAGACTCTGCTTAGTATGGTTTATTTTTTCTTCTTTCACTTTAGCTTCCCTTCTCTCTCCACTGTTTCTTTTTTATGTCAATAAAATTAAGTTTCACAAAATAAAAAAAATTTATTTGTTTAAATAGTTTGCCAAAAAATAATTAATATTTTTGATTTTTAACCTTTTGGGAGGATTAAATATAACTTTTCATTGAAAAAAAAAATTATGGATTAATTTATCATCATCTAAATTTTCATTCATGATATTTTTGTTTGTAGACAAAAAGGGTAATTGAAGAGGCTTCTTTCTATACCCCTCGCCTAGAAACATAAAATATCATGGGAGCGATTTTAAGAAAAAAAATCATAATATATATCATATATTTTCTGATTTTTATATTAATTAAAAATATAACAATTATTAAAATAAAATAGCATATTTTTGGGGGAAAAATAAAAAATTAAAAGAGCAGACCTAAGTTAGCTTTTTCCTTTCCTTAAAACGGCTGCCTGTTCATATTTACCTAACCTAACACTTGCTTACAATGTCGGCCACGGGTGTGAAAACCTTACTAAAAATGGAATTGCTTAAAAGCGAAAATGTATCTTAGTGATAAAAATTTTATTTATCAACGATTAAAAATCCTTCTCTGCACTGCTTTATTAAGTGGATCGAGATCAATCAAAACCGAGATTTTCGTTACAAATTTAATATAGAAGTTAAGTTTTTCAAAAGATAAATAAAATTGTTTTTGATAATACTATTTTATTGATATTTCTATATATGTATGTGTATATATACATAAAAAACACGTACATATATTTTTAATTTTATTTCCTTTATTAACTTGCTTTACTTTTAAATTGCACAGTACTGTATATATATATTAAGTCACATGGCTGGCCGGCTAAGACAATCTTTATTAGTTTTAGTTTGTTTTATTTTCTAAAAAAAAAAACTAAAAAATTTATACAGATGCAGCCTTTTTTAAGTGGTTCAATTTTCTACAACAGGTAAACACAGGGACCGCAAATAATTTTTTTCAAATTCTTAAAGAAAACAGAAAGCACAAGGAGACATCCTAGACGCAAGTTAAGTAGATATATCCATCATCTTGTATTTTTTGAAAATCAAGTGCTTCTTAAATTTTTGTTTTTTTTTTTTTGGCAAACAATAATAATTTTTTTTAGTTAATTTTTTTTCAAGAAACAATAATTATTTTTTAATGTTTTTTTTTTAAAAATATGCTTTTTCATTTTTATTTGATATAAAATTAAAAAAAATTAAGGGTTACAAAAATTATTATTGATTTTTATAGAAATTTAAAAATTACAACTATTTTTGACAAACAAGTAAATATTACTTTTTGCAAAAAAATAATTATTATTTTTGAAAGAAAATAATATTTAGCAAATAATTTTTAATAATATAAAAAATAATTACATATCGTCAGCTGAAATGCAAAAAAAACAACGTAAATACATTTAAAGGAGGACCAAAATAATTTTTAAAATTACAAAGGCAGTTCTTTTCCGGAATTCTGTTTCAAGTTTTGTTTGCATCGTTAAAAAAATTTATTGTCATGTACCTCTTAATAAAACATAATCAAATATGTTAAAAGATCGATTTGTGATTTTTTGTTAGTTACGTGGTTTTGCATTTAAGCTAACGATATATTTTCATGTTAATTATTTTTGCATTTTTATAGCGATCCGTGTGTAAAAACAATATTAGCCGACTGACCCTACAAGAAAACTAGCAGAACAGCTGATTAATTGACCCCAAGAGCAAATTGTCCCATGGAGAAATCTTGTATAAAAATTAATAAAAATCTTGTGTATTTATTTTGGTTCAATTTATAATTTTTTAATTAGGAAATTATTTTTAATTAGACTTCATTAAATAGTTTAATGAAAAATTTTATCGTGTAAATGAAGTCTAATTTCAAAACAATTTTCTTATAAAAACAAGTAAGAGCGCTATATTCGGCTGTGCCGAATCTTATATACCCTTCACATTGGTCTTTAAATATACCCAGCCGAGTAATTTTGTACTGCAAATAATATAATAAAAAACCTTGTGCGAGTTTTAAAGCCCATAGAAAAAATAACAAAATTTTAACGTTCGTATGAATAATAGAAATAGATGAAGAAGATTTGAGGTCGAGAGTTTTTAAAGTTTTCGACATTATTCATATTTAAAGGTTAATAAAACTTATTAGATGTTCTAGTCCCCCTGCTCTTCACCAATTTTTCACCAAAATGTATGAATTATTTGATTATTACTTTTTGTAGAATATTTGAAGTCGATAGCTGTAATAGTTTTCCAGAAGTAGCGTATCGAAAATTGTTTAAAAATTGTTAATTTGTATGGGAGCTACCCCTTCTTCACCCCCCATCCGAAAATCTTTTTCTTCAGAGCGTAGCCCTTAATGTCCAATTACTTTTTGTAGAACATTTGATTTCGATATATGTTATAGTTTCTGAGATATAGCATATCGAAAATTTAACAAAAATTGTTAATATGTATGGGAGCTACCCCTTTTTTTGCCCCCACTCGAAAATTTTTTCTTTAAAGCGTAGCCCTTAGCGTGCAATTACTTTTTGTAGAACATTTCATTTCGATATCTGTTAAAGTTTCCGAGATATAGCGTATCGAATATTTGATAATAATTGTCGATTTGTATGGGAGCTACCCCTTTTTTTGCCCCCACCCAAAAAAATTTTTCTCTAAGGCGTAGCCCTTAGCGTGCAATTACTTTTTTTAGAACATTTCATTTTGATATCTGTTATAGTTTCCGAGATATAGCGTATCGAATATTTGAAAATAATTGTCGATTTGTATGGGAGCTACCCCTTTTTTTGCCCCCACCCAAAAAATTTTTTCTCTAAGGCGTAGCCCTTAGCGTGCAATTACTTTTTTTAGAACATTTCGTTTCGATATCTGTTATAGTTTCCGAGATATAGCGTATCGAATATTTTATAATAATTGTCGATTTATATGGGAGCTACCCCTTTTTTTGCCCCCACTCGAAATTTTTTTCTTTAAAGCGTAGCCCTTAGCGTGCAATTACTTTTTGTGGAACATTTCATTTCGATATCTGTTATAGTTTCCGAGATATAGCGTATCGAATATTTGATAATAATTGTCGATTTGTAAGGGAGCTACCCCTTTTTTTGCCCCCACCCAAAAAATTTTTTCTTTAAGGCGTAGACCTTAGCGTGAATTACTTTTTGTGGAACATTTCGTTTCGATATCTGTTATAGTTTCCGAGATATAGCGTATCGAATATTTGATAATAATTGTCGATTTGTATGGGAGCTACCCCTTTTTTTGCCCCCACCCAAAAAATTTTTTATCTAAAGCGTAGCCCTTAGCGTGCAAATACTTTTTTTAGAACATTTCATTTCGATATCTATTATAGTTTCCGAGATATAGCGTATCGAATATTTGAAAATAATTGTCGATTTGTATGGGAGCTACCCCTTTTTTTGCCCCCACCCAAAAAATTTTTTCTCTAAGGCGTAGCCCTTAGCGTGCAATTACTTTTTTTAGAACATTTCATTTCGATATCTGTTATAGTTTCCGAGATATAGCGTATCGAATATTTGAAAATAATTGTCGATTTGTATGGGAGCTACCCCTTTTTTTGCCCCCACCCAAAAAATTTTTTCTTTAAGGCGTAGCCCTAAGCGTGCAATTAATTTTTGTAGAGCATTTCATTTTGATATCTGTTATAGTTTCCGAGATATAGCGTATCGAATATTTGATAATAATTGTCGATTTGTATGGGAGCTACCCCTTTTTTTGCCCCCACCCAAAAAATTTTTTCTTTAAGGCGTAGCCCTTAGCATGCAATTACTTTTTGTAGAACATTTTAAGTCGATAGCTGTTATAGTTTACGAGATATAGCGCATAAAATATTTCACCAAATTTGTGCAATTGTAGAAAAAATACCCCTTCCCCTGGTCCTATCTGTAAAAATTTTTTCCATTATTAAGGTCCCTTCTTTAGGAGTATCCGTGCCAAGTTTTGTGGCAAGAGTGACTATACTTACTGAGATATATAGGGATATATGCACGGATTTTGTCCTAAAAAAAATGGGTTACTCTGGGTTTTCGCTTATATCTCGGTCAATAGTGAACCGATTTTATTGATTTTAAATAGCGATTGTCTCCAGGATATTTGTGATAGTTTGACACCATTAACTGGTCTGTATCTTTTTATTTGACTCCGGAAACTTGATTTCAACAGACGGACAGACGGACAGACGGACATCGCTAAATCGACTTCCCTATCTATAAGGATCCAGAATATATATACTTTATGGGGTCGCAAATGAATAATAAAGAAATTACAAACGGAATGACAAAGTGATATATACCCTATCACTATGTGAAGGGTATAAAAATACTTCACTTGAGCGAGATTTAATACACAAGAAATAACCAAACTAAATTTTATGTTTTTAACAAAAGGTGTAGAAAAGAAGGGTTTTGAATTAATTTCATGAAAAGTTCATAAAATAGTGTTCTATTCGAAATATACAGTTTTTTTCCGATTACAAGCCGTGTATAATACATGCTTAGTACTTTTTTATTGACAGTTATGCTATATTTACACTATCTAAGTTCTCATCTGAGTTGAGTGTCAAAAAAATAAGTTTAAATTTTTGTGAGCGTCAAAAAACCATTTGAAATTATTATTTTTCGTATTACATTACATCTGAGAAATTATAAGTCCTCTAATTTTAAAAGTTGTTAAGCTGGCACACAGTGTATGGCAATACAAAAACAAGCATTTAATCCGGTAACTTTTAAAAACTTAAATTAAAAACTCAGACGTTAAATAATTTGAAAGAAGAAAACGTTCTATTTTCAACTGAGGTTAGACAAAAAATATTAACAAATATAAATAGACATGTTATTACACTATACAAATAAGTCTCAGTTGTGAAACTCAGATGACAACTCAGGTAGTGTAAATATAGCTTCAGTGTTTGGCTGTAAACATCATCTATTTAACATACCTAAAGTAAAATTCTACAATTTCCATTTTTTGGTTAGTGAGATAATTGCGAACCCCCTAATATTTTTAAAATTTTTTATACATTATGAAATTCAACCTTCGATTAATTAAGTGGGATTTCTGGTCTCCCCATCAAATACGTCGCTGATAACAAATTGATACGAAGAATATGAATGAAGTTTATTTGATAATATTACACACATATTTAAAAGCTTTAAAAATGTTAACGCTTAGTTTTTCAATTAATTTTCAAGTTTAAATGTAGAAATATATAACAGATATCGAAACACATTTTTCATTTGTATTTATGTTGTTCACTTTTTATTTTGCGAGTGCACTAACCTCCCCATTTTTTTTTTTTAAATAGAGCTGCACCGCTAAGTTTTGGCTTTCAACTTATTAATGGTAAATACATATAACTATATAATTTTATATCTAGCTTATAAATAGAATCAACATTTTATAAACTTTTAAACAACAAAAGAATTAGTTTTTTTAGATAAATTAAAGTTTCATAAAGACTTCAAATATTTATCTATTTTAACAGTTAGGAAGCCTTTTGTATATGCCATTTGATAAATTTTGATATACATATTATTCAAAAACTGATCATAATCTCCTAAATGTTAAAAATTCCTTATATCACAATTGAGCAATCATATATGCTGAAGTACATTTTTGAAAAACTTATAATTAATTATACATACATATGTATATGATTAATGTATTTTTTTTTTGCTCTTAAGCTATATTTACACTACCTAAGTTCTCATCAGAGTTGAGTGTCAAAAATACATATAAGTTTAAATTTTTATGAGTGTCAAAAAACAATTTGAAATTTTTATTTTTAGTATTACATTACATCTAGGAAATTATAATTCCAAAAGTTGTTAAACTTGTACAAAGTGTATGGCAATACAAAAACAAGCATTTAATCCAGTAACTTTTAAAAACTTAAATTTAAAACTCAGACGTTAAATAATCTGAAAATAGAAAACGTTTTATTTTCAACTAAGGTTAGGCAAAAATATTAACAAATGAAAATAGACATGTTATTACACTATACAAATAAGTCTCAGTTGTGAAACTCAGATGACAACTCAGGTAGTGTAAATATAGCTTTAATCTAGTTTTCGGTGTCTTATGCAAGTATTTGGAAAGAAACTAGCTCTTACTATTATTCTATTAATAATAACATAAAAATTTTAATTGTTTAAAGCCATATTTAAATAAAAAAATTTTTATGTCTCCATTAGGTATTTTTATCTAGGTAAATAAACTGATTTGACCTGCTTAAAGGGCAGTCTAAGATATAGTAGCGTAAACAATTATATTAAAAAGTAGAACAGTCAGTTGCGCAAGAGTTTAAATAACGAGGTGCATCCCATTTGAGTTTTTTTCGATCTCTTTTTGATCACTACATCTGACACAAGTATTGGACCACTTTCTTCTCCAAACTTTTTTAACACTTTTATTTTTTGACATTCATAACATATATGTACCTATAATGATGTCAATGTTTATTTTTTAAAACTGTTTTATTAGAAATAAGCATTTCATAATAAAATTATCGCTTGCCCTTCAATTATTCTCTTAAATACAACATACAAAAAAACTAGTTTAAACGGGAACAGTGCTAGTAGTTCACTATTCCTTCAATATAAAATTAGCTTTTAATTAATTGTGTATTATTTGATAACAAAGTTAAAGCATACTTTAAACTTTTTCTACGTTTTAGAAGTTTATTTAAAAAAAATCCTTGTACCTATGTATTAAAATATTGTGTTTTGATTTGATTGTGTTTGCTTTATAGCAAACATAATCATTCCTTTAAAATTCATAATTTAACTTATTTCCGCTATTAGCAATGATGATATATTAAATTTTATTTTATTTGATTTTTGTATGCCTAAAGGTTTCAAAAGGAAGAACTCGATAGCAGAGACTTGTGTGCACGGTATGAAATTCCAATCCTAGAGTATATATTTATAGTATCGATCTTGCTAAACAAATTATAAAAAGAATTTAAAATGTTTTTTGAAAATTAGACTAAGCTGTGGCAAAATTATTCCAACTACTGTAAACAAAGTCACAATCTTCAATATAAAATACCTATAGAAATTTATAAAAGTTTTACAAATTATTTCGTAGATTCGGAAAAACATTCTTAAAAGTTTAAAGTTAAAACGTATGTTACAAAAATAGGTTTAATAATTTATCTTTATACCTATATGTACATAGT
Organism: Melanophora roralis; assembly: GCA_963583895.1. Taxonomy (NCBI): domain Eukaryota; kingdom Metazoa; phylum Arthropoda; class Insecta; order Diptera; family Rhinophoridae; genus Melanophora; species Melanophora roralis. Next base: position 65,661,868 of record OY757188.1, read on the forward strand.
TTGCGCTTAATAACGAGAAGGCCATTATGATAGCACATCGTAATAAACGTTTACCCTTCGCACCACATCCCACTATATTAGTCCTAAAGATTTTAGAGAAACAAAAAATAAGTAATTGTCTTTGAATCATTGGACGACCAAGTATTTTGTTAGATAACAACCATTTGAGGTTAGAATCGGTTTTTCGCAAACGTAATATATTTTGGCCAATTCCGCTTACTAACAAATGCAATTTTTTTAAAGGTTTAAACAAAGATTTCAACAATATGTTGGCATTAAAACTGCCCAAATGTTACAAAACGTAATAGTGTTTATACAAAAAATAGCACGATAAGACATAGATCGTGCCACTAGACTCCGTGGATATACAAAAAGAAGGTTTTGGATACTAGTTTAAGGGTTTAGTTACCTGCGACTGCAATAATCTGATTGTTGCCATTATTTTCCAAAGACACAAACTGTAAAATACGCTCCTTAATAATAGTTCTTTCAATTATAAAACAAATTGATGCACAAAAAATCTTCAGCCTTCTCAGCTGGAAGATTTCAATTCTAATTGACGACTAACGAGAAGAGACTTTGTTCTCAAAGAAAATTATTTTTTTGACTTTTGACGTTTTATTTTTTTACGTTAGTTTGACATTTGTTTTGTACAATTTTCGTACTCAAAATGATTGCTGTCTTATAATGTTGCCAGATTAAAAAATAAAGTGGGTACATTGGAATATATTAGCAATGGCTATAAATTTAGGTAAGAGAATTTGTTGTGTAGACTTATCTAGATTTAAAACCTGATGTTTTCATGACAATAGGCAGAGTTGGGCAAAATACATGCTTTGCTGTATTTGAAATACAAAATACAAAATACTTGTTCCGCTTGTATTTCAAATACAAAATACCAAATACTTTCAAGTCGAGTATTTGAAAAACAAAATACAGTATTTTAGTATCTTTTATTTGAAATACAAAATACATTTTTAACCATTATTCAATCGGTTAAACATGCGTTTCTTTTTATGAGCACTAGATTTTTAAAAGTTTAATCAAATAAGCAGCACCTTGTTGGAGAATATATTAATCCTGCTAAAGAAAACAATATTTCTACAGGTCCTGATGAACACAAACTGGTGTTAAATTTTATGAAAACAGTTCTCTGTATGTGAAAAACAATTAAAAGTAAAGTAAAGTAATATCAAGGAGATTTCAAAAATTCGCCCTCTGCATTTCTTTTGTATACCCTTCACATAGTAATAAGGGTATATATCAGTTTGTCATTCCGTTTGCAATTTCTTTATTATCCATTTGCGACCCCATAAAGTATATATATTCTGGATCCTTATAGATAGTCTGTTGAAATCAAGTTTTCGGGGTCAAATGAAGTGATACGGACCAATTATTGGTGTCAAACTATTGGAAATATTCTGAAGTTAATCGCTACTTAAAATTAGCAAAATCGGTTGACTAATTTAATTTTTTTTACATTCACATTTCCAAATATCCGCTGGGCTCTTGATATTACCTGAATGAGTGAGCCCTGGAAAAAACGTGCCTTGCTAAGGCGAAGGCATGAATGAATACAAAGACAAAGTTTCCATTCTTGTTTTTTTTGGAAATTGTAACATTTTTTAATTTTGCTAATGGCAACTTTTTGTATAACCAAAAAATGTATTTTACAAAATTGTATTTTGACATCATAAGTATTTGAAATACAAAATACTTCAGTGTTAGGTATTTGAAATACAAAATAGAAAATACATTGGAAGGTGGTATTTAAAAAAAAAAATAAAAAATACGTATTTGTATTTCAAATACGTATTTAAAATACAAGCTTCTTTCCGTTTGTGCGTCTCACTGTGGTATATCCTAGAGTAAGAACGCCTCATAATTAATTTTTACAAATGTTAGAATTTCGGCAAAAAATTTGTATTGTCATAAAGCCAAGACTCCAAAATATAAAAATGTTAACTTTTTTTTGATATTTTGTTAATAGAAATAATCGAAAATTGTAATCGAATTTACAAAATTCGAATACAAAAGAGTTCAACAGCTGAAAGTTGCGCGAAAAATTAATTCCAGATAAATATGTAAATGTATTTATATTTTTTTAATAAGTTAAGTTATTTTTACGAATTTAAAATGAACATTTTAATTTCATTTTTATTTTTTATATCGTTCTTATTAAATTTGAGCTAATTTAAGCATCAAAACATTTTTAAACGGCCAAAAATATTGACTAAGTTTATGAACATCTTATAAATATTTTTTATGGCTTTTAAAAATAAAATTAATTAATTAATTATTTATAAATTATTTAATTATTATTAAGTATTATTATTAATTAATAAATTATTAAAAATAACTTTTTTAAATTGCTCTGTGAAAAGAGAACATTTTCTACAAACGATTCACGTTATTAGTTGATGGAAAATTTCAAACAAAAAAAAGCTTAATCGTAGCAGTCACCGCTTTTTTTTTGTGAAAAATTAAGGATAAAATAATCTTATATCAATTTTAAAAAAAAAAATTTTAAGTGCTCAGTGCGTCAATTAATTGATACCTATATTGAAAGTGGAAGGAGCTTACAAAGTTTTAACAAGTTTATACGAAAATTTTTTAATTTTCAGAAGAAAATATACAGTATAAAGTGAAAAAAATATTAAACAACTTTAATATCAAATTTTAATCGTCGATAGAAGGCATCAAATAGATCTCTTAAAATTTTTTATAACAAAAATGTTAAGTGGTTGGAAATAGAATGCCCAAGAATGTAGAGAATGCCCAAGAATCGCGTAACAAAGATTACAATTTGTACCGCTTGCATCACTCACGAGAATGTTCACGATTAGCCAAATAAGAGGATATTTTTAACAGACTTTTATCCATATGTGGCAAGCTTTCGAAAGGCATATGCCAAACACATCGATAAAGATGCTCTAACAGCCATCCCTAAACAAGAGCGGAAAGCGTTTTTTAGCTGTCAAAAGTTCTCATGCCCATACATTTTGTATGGAGGAGCATACCGAAATAACCAAGGCGAATTCAATAAGGTGAATTCGTCGCGGCAACAACTACAACACTGAAAAATCTGCAGGCATTTTGTTTGTGTAAAATTTACCAAAATGTCAAAAATTGTTTTTTGTGTTGTGGAAGATAAATAATACAAATATCAGTAACAATAAAAATTAACTATTTAAATAAATTTATTAAAAGCAAACTGAAAAACTGTAACCTTGCTGTCTGCAAATCCAGGAAATTTAAATAATACATCCTGCTGCAAATCATGAAAGAAATAAAGGTAGATATGTCTGGAGACATGAATGTTCCGAAACCACCAGCAACATCACAATTTAATTTTAGCCTTTTTACGAAATGTGATGAAATCCTACAGCAATGGAATTGGTGCAATTGGCACGACAACATATCAAACTTTGTTCAGTATTTTTAAATACGAAAACTTCAAGACAGCCGCTAGTATGCCACGCATGACTAGTCTGTTTGTAAGTAACCTGGACTGGACTATTTTCAAAGCAACTACATATTTGTTTTTATTGTTTTGATGATTTATAACCTGTAAGTGAACATAATATACATATTGGAGATTGTTGTTCTCGACTTCGAATTAAATACATTCTTTACCAATTGTGTTTTAAGCATTACTTCACCTTTAATCATGGTTGTCTTAGCCGGTGTGCCCTATTCAAGTCACAGGGTTAGAAAAGCTGAAACCCCAGTCAGTGTGTTTGGCTATTAATTGTCCACTTCACATCAAATAATGGCGCTAAACATTGCTTCTATTCCCATACTTTTTCTAGTAGGTGCAGGTTCTGCACTATTTTGGACTTTAGGTAACTAAAAACAATGAAAACCCAACCTGATTATTATTTATATTTTTTATTATAGGCGCTTCCTGTTTTGCCATTTCTTTGCATGCAATCTTTTACAACATAGATACTATTGTTGCCGAGCAATCAGAGGGATTTCTATCAGAAGTCGTTTAGGTAATTGAAACGCACTAGTACTGGGGCCTTATTTGAAAAAACTAAACATATTATGTTTACAATTTATTTATACTTCTATGCACTGGTATAAATTGAGTATATTATTTTTAATATTAACAAATAAAAATAGACATGTCATTACACTATACAAATGAGTCTTAGTTGTGAAACTCAGGCGGCAACTCATGTAATGTGAATATAGCTTTAGTTTTTAGAACAAACTGCGAAACAAAATCTATACAATGTACATACATACATATGTATATAAAAAATTTTCATTCTCTTTTTAAAAAAATTTTGTAGCTCTGAAAAGAACTTTTTTTCTTGGGAGGTAAACTTGCTGCCGTAAGCAATATATATGCAGATGATGCTGCAACGAAAATCTGCAAAGAGAAAAAAACTTTTATACATTTATTGTTCCATAAAAGGTTCAGCAAATGGCATTAGGGTTGTTTTATTACCAACTTTAACAATGCTTATGGCCAAAAAGTGGTCGGTACAAATTCGAGCGGTTGCAGAAAAGTTTACGCCACAAATTTCACTCCACTTCCTTCTACTTCCCTCGTCTTTGGGAACTCGAAACAAAGTTCCATCCCCCTTGAAATATTTTTTTTTTGCACAGCGAGCAGTTTGGCATACTCTTTCACTTTAAAAATAACAAAATTTTCACTCTTACACTTTTAACACTCGTTTTGAACAACAAAATATTTATCTTTAAACAATTTGTTAAGTTTTAACACTTTTAACACAATTTTTTTTTAATACAACTTTTTAATTAAATGGCGGATATAAACAGATAAAAAAACACAATTTTTGACAATTTGGCAATAAATGTTTTAAACAGCTGACGATCAGCTGAGCTAAAGAGTTCACCTTATTTGAATTCGCCTTGGAAATAACGCGGCGGCAACGCAACGGTAACGCTTTGCAATTGGAAAATCCGATTTTGACAGAGCGTTTTGTAGTGAAGTTAGTTGAAGAAGAAAACAATTGTAAACCATGGTACAATTACCATGGTAAGGTAATTGTACCATGTTGTAAACAAAATAAAAAACAAGAAAAAAAAGAAACAAGAAAAAAATATATGTATTTAAAATTAGAAAATGGAGGTAAGTAAATATTTTCAATTAAATAAAGATAAAATATTTTTTGTTTTATTTTTGCTTGTTAATTTAGAATATAAACGAACAAACAGGGTCGCTATATTTATTTGTTTGATAACCCTGTTTTTATTGTTTTGACATAACGTTGCCGCTTTTGTTTAGGTATGGCTTAACAGCAGTGTGGCCATATTAGCTTTTTTGGAGCTAAATTTAGCTTTATTTTTCTTCATTTAGTCCGAAATATTTACATTTAGCCTTTAGCTTTTTTTTAGCTTTTTTCGAAATTGGATTCAGCTTTTTATGTAGTTTTTAAAGCTAGATAAAAGGTCAAAAATTTGTCGTATTATATTTTTTGGTATTTATCTCAATTATATTGAAAGGTATCAAGCTCCAAATTTTCTTCGAATTTACAACATTACAGTTTCCGAACCATTGTTTTGTTTAATAATTTACTTCTAGCGACATTTAAAAAACGTAAACCAGCACAAAACTACAATAAAACAAAGAAATAAGGAAGGTATGGTATTACAGAAAAAAACGTAAGAATTTGTTTTCCAAAACAAATACTTTTAAATGCGGCAATTTAAAAGAAAAAATCCAAATGCGACACAACATTTGTTCCATCTTTTGTTTAAATTAAAAAATGTTTTCATGTATTGCGAAATAATTTTATAAGAAAAAAGCAGGCACAGTAAAACATAGTAGGGTCAAGTAAAGCTCATCATTTTGATGGTATTAAACTATATTTGTTGAAAATCATGTTCTTTGTAAATTTAGTTTTTTTAGCAGGACGGTCATTTTTTAATTTAAATAAAAACGGTTAATAACGATAATTATTATTTTTATGGATAGGGTTAAAAAAATAATAATATTTTTTATTTTTTCATTTTTACAGTCATTGGTTTTAAATACATATTTAGACACACATGTAAAAATAAAAATATTTTTAAAAATGCTTTCTTACAATGCAACTTTTTTACAATAAAGACCATCTTTTTTTCTTTTCTTGAACAAAATTTACATGAATAAAGGCATTTTTCATGATATATATATATATGTACTTATGTAACTTGAATGAAAAGTTCCGATTTTTAACGAACTGTGTAGAAAAGTAGTCCCTTTATAATCGTTTTGTCAACAAACAAAAATTTCATTGAAGGAATATTAAAAAAATTGCATCGTGTAAATGTAATTTTATAGTTTCGATTTTTTTTATTGTTTTCATGTGTTTGTATTTATGAAAAAAGTTTGTAAATAAATTACTTAATTTTACGTGTTTTTGTAAAAAAATGAACGAACAAAGTGTGTTGAGTATTTATATCTAAAACAAATTTTCGTTTTTTGTTTTTATACCCTTCACATAGTGATAGGGTATATATCACTTTGTCATTCCGTTTGTAATTTCTTTATTATTCATTTGCGACCCCATAAAGTATATATATTCTGGATCCTTATAGATAGGGAAGTCGATTTAGCGATGTCCGTCTGTCCGTCTGTCCGTCTGTTGAAATCAAGTTTCCGGAGTCAAATAAAAAGATACAGACCAGTTAATGGTGTCAAACTATCACAAATATCCTGGAGACAATCGCTATTTAAAATCAATAAAATCGGTTCACTATTGACCGAGATATAAGCGAAAACCCAGAGTAACCCATTTTTTTTAGGACAAAATCCGTGCATATATCCCTATATATCTCAGTAAGTATAGTCACTCTTGCCACAAAACTTGGCACGGATACTCCTAAAGAAGGGACCTTAATAATGGAAAAATTTTTTTCAGATAGGACCAGGGGAAGGGGTATTTTTTCTACAATTGCACAAATTTGGTGAAATATTTTATGCGCTATATCTCGTAAACTATAACAGCTATCGACTTAAAATGTTCTACAAAAAGTAATTGCATGCTAAGGGCTACGCCTTAAAGAAAAAATTTTTTGGGTGGGGGCAAAAAAAGGGGTAGCTCCCATACAAATCGACAATTATTATCAAATATTCGATACGCTATATCTCGGAAACTATAACAGATATCGAAATGAAATGCTCTACAAAAATTAATTGCACGCTTAGGGCTACGCCTTAAAGAAAAAATTTTTTGGGTGGGGGCAAATATTCGATACGCTATATCTCGGAAACTATAACAGATATCGAAATGAAATGTTCTAAAAAAAGTAATTGCACGCTAAGGGCTACGCCTTGGAGAAAAAATTTTTTGGGTGGGGGCAAAAAAAGGGGTAGCTCCCATACAAATCGACAATTATTATCAAATATTCGATACGCTATATCTCGGAAACTATAACAGATATCGAAACGAAATGTTCCACAAAAAGTAATTCACGCTAAGGGGTACGCCTTAAAGAAAAAATTTTTTGGGTGGGGGCAAAAAAAGGGGTAGCTCCTTTACAAATCGACAATTATTATCAAATATTCGATACGCTATATCTCGGAAACTATAACAGATATCGAAATGAAATGTTCCACAAAAAGTAATTGCACGCTAAGGGCTACGCTTTAAAGAAAAAAAATTTCGAGTGGGGGCAAAAAAAGGGGTAGCTCCCATACAAATCGACAATTATTATAAAATATTCGATACGCTATATCTCGGAAACTATAACAGATATCGAAACGAAATGTTCTAAAAAAAGTAATTGCACGCTAAGGGCTACGCCTTAGAGAAAAAATTTTTTGGGTGGGGGCAAAAAAAGGGGTAGCTCCCATACAAATCGACAATTATTATCAAATATTCGATACGCTATATCTCGGAAACTTTAACAGATATCGAAATGAAATGTTCTACAAAAAGTAATTGGGCAAAAATGCCTACGCTTTAAAGAAAAAAATTTTCGAGTGGGGGCAAAAAAAGGGGTAGCTCCCATACAAATCGACAATTATTTTCAAATATTCGATACGCTATATCTCGGAAACTATAACAGATATCGAAATGAAATGTTCTAAAAAAAGTAATTGCACGCTAAGGGCTACGCCTTAGAGAAAAATTTTTTTGGGTGGGGGCAAAAAAAGGGGTAGCTCCCATACAAATCGACAATTATTATCAAATATTCGATACGCTATATCTCGGAAACTTTAACAGATATCGAAATGAAATGTTCTACAAAAAGTAATTGCACGCTATAGGATACGCTTTAAAGAAAAAAATTTTCGAGTGGGGGCAAAAAAAGGGGTAGCTCCCATACAAATCGACAATTATAATAAAATATTCGATACGCTATATCTGGGAAACTATAACAGATATCGAAATGAAATGTTCTACAAAAAGTAATTGCACGCTATAGGATACGCTTTAAAGAAAAAATTTTTTGGGTGGGGGCAAAAAAAGGGGTAGCTCCCATACAAATCGACAATTATTTTCAAATATTCGATACGCTATATCTCGGAAACTATAACAGATATCGAAATGAAATGTTCTAAAAAAAGTAATTGCACGCTAAGGGCTACGCCTTAGAGAAAAATTTTTTTGGGTGGGGGCAAAAAAAGGGGTAGCTCCCATACAAATCGACAATTATTATCAAATATTCGATACGCTATATCTGGGAAACTATAACAGATATCGAAATGAAATGTTCTACAAAAAGTAATTGCACGCTATGGGCTACGCTTTAAAGAAAAAAATTTTCGAGTGGGGGCAAAAAAAGGGGTAGCTCCCATACATATTAACAATTTTTGTTAAATTTTCGATATGCTATATCTCAGAAACTATAACATATATCGAAATCAAATGTTCTACAAAAAGTAATTGGACATTAAGGGCTACGCTCTGAAGAAAAAGATTTTCGGATGGGGGGTGAAGAAGGGGTAGCTCCCATACAAATTAACAATTTTTAAACAATTTTCGATACGCTACTTCTGGAAAACTATTACAGCTATCGACTTCGAATATTCTACAAAAAGTAATAATCAAATAATTCATACATTTTGGTGAAAAACTTGGTGAAGAGCAGGGGGACTAGAACATCTAATAAGTTTTATTAACCTTTAAATATGAATAATGTCGAAAACTTTAAAAACTCTCGACCTCAAATCTTCTTTATCTATTTCTATTATTCATACGAACGTTAAAATTTTGTTATTTTTTCTATGGGCTTTAAAACTCGCACAAGGTTTTTTATTATATTATTTGCAGTACAAAATTACTCGGCTGGGTATATTTAAAGACCAATGTGAAGGGTATATAAGATTCGGCACAGCCGAATATAGCGCTCTTACTTGTTTTTAATACATATCTTACAAATTAGTTTCTTTTTACCAAAACAGGCAGCAAATTAATACCTGCTTCTAAAAACTTTTTAAAAAAGCTCTTGTACATGCATACACAGAAAAAACTGAGTTGTAGAATCAGTAACAAATTTCAGAGAATCAGTAAATATTTTGTCTGGCTGAGGACCTACAACGAAAGTTGTAAATTTAGACAAACAATTTTGCAAGAATTTTAGTTTCTGTTAAAAAATTTTGCTGAGCTGGTTAAATATTTTATTTGTCTAGGCGAAAATTTTGTTTGATTTAAAAATAAAATAAAAATATTATTAGAGACTATTAAATAAATTGACTAAAAAAATAAATTATTTTGAAGAAGAATTTGTTTGAAAATTTTTTTTTGTAGTTTTTTGTGTGAACACATACATATTATTTTTCTTCTTACTGAAGGTATTGATTGGTCTACCAAATTTTCGTAAATAAAACTAAAATTTTAAAAACAAATTTTCTTTTTAAATATTTTTAGCACAAAAACGTTTTGTTCCTATTATGAGAAATGTCTAAATAACGAAAAAATTTTTTAAAAAACGAATAAAAAAATGTAGCTTTATTTTTTGGCTTTAAGTTTTTGTTTTTAGCACTTTTTAGCTGTTTTTTAAACATGATTTAGCTTGAACTTTACTTGAAAATCTGGTCACACTGCTTATCAGCGGTAAAGCTCAGCGGAAAAAAACGTTCCGCTTACCGCTCTTATTTAGGGATGGCTGTAAGTCTTATCAAGTTGGTTATTAAAATTCATTTATTTTTTTCGTAAAAAAAATAAATTTAAAAAAACGTTTTTAAGTTTTTTATTGAAATATTTTTATTTAGCCTTTTTATTGATACGCCTTTTAGTATCACACATACAGAATATTCAATAAAATACTTAAAAAATATAAAATAAAATTAAAAGAATTAAATAAAAATTAATGCAATAAAATTCTTTTATCAGCTTATAATATTACTCATGTTATTAAATATTACTTTCTGTTGTTCTAAATATAAATCTTTTTGTTGTAAATACAAGTGAAATCCATAACTGCAAAAATGAAATAAAACTCAAATTTAATTATATATATTTGAATAACCCCTTCAGTGAATTCTTTATTATTTACACATCTACTGCCAAATATATTTAGGATGATTCATTTCAAATTTCAGAGTTCTATCTCATCAAACAAAAGAGTTACAGATTTTTGATGCGAAAATTCCGAAAATTGGCAATTGTGCGTCTGTCCGCCTGCTCGTCTATGCTTGTTATGGTTGAAATCAACTTTTTGGAGCCCTCCGATTTCGCATAAGCCTGCAAGTGGTATTAAAGTATCACAAATATTTGTGAGCAAATCGCAATTGAAATCCAGCAAAGTCGCTCGATAACTGACCAAGATATAAGTAAAAAACCAAAACTACCACTGTTTATTTCTCTAAAATTTGTACATAAGAACCTCTATAACTGGCCAGGAGTTGCCCCGTACAATGTATAATGTAAGACCGACTCCCATTAATATTTCTTTATAAACATTTTTGTAAAACATACTTACCCTATCTCCGCCGCTTTACAGGAAAGCTATAGTTATTTTTTTTTTAAATCGCTCCCACAGCTTCCGGGGTGCCCCTATAAAAGTAAAATTTTAGGCCAACCCCGAATAATTTTTCGTCCCAAAAAGTTTTGTGGAACATACTTACCCCCTATCTCCATACAAAATTACAAAATTAAAAAAAAAATAGTGTAAACACTCCTAAAACTTCTTTGGAGTCGCCCCAAGAGGAATAAAATGTATCACAGTTACCCATTAGTTTTCCTTCAAAAACATATTTCCAGAACATACTTAATCCCTATTTCAATGGCCTAACAGAGCTGCCATGCAAAATTAAAAAAAAATATGATGTAAAACAATAAAAATAAAATAAATAAAATAAAATGATAACAATCCCAGGGTCGGCTTCAGGGAAATAAAGTGTACGACCGACGTCCATTAGTGTTTCTTCCCAAACATATTCCTCTATCCCCACGCCCTAAGGGGTTTGCCATACAAAAGTTAAAAAAGATAGTGTAATAACCCCCACAACTTTACTGGAACCGACCCTAGAGGAATAAAATCTATTACAGACCCCCATTATTTTTCCCTCTCAAACATATTCCTAAAACATATTTACCTCCTATTTCCATCACCTAAGGGCGTTGCCATACAAAATTTACAAAAATTATGTAAAAGCGTCAATAACTTTCCAAGAGTCGGCATTAGAGAAATAAAGTGTACGACCGACCCCCATTAGTTTTCCTTTCTAGAGTATATTTACGCCCTATCCCATTGCCTAAAGGGGCACCCATATAAAATTTGGTAAAATTGTAATCTATCCCCCCTACAGCTTCCAGGGTCCTCTTAAATAGGTCAAATGTAGGACTGACCACAACTTATTTTCCTTGCAAACATTTCCCAAGAACATATTTATCTTTTATCTCCACCCCGTAAGCGGGTTGCCATACATGTGAACAGAAAACTTAAATGCTCAATTTACAACGTATGTTTGAACATGGTATTAAAAGTTCTTCTATACTAAGCTAATTTAATCACAAACCATGCAATAATTTTTGATCAATAATGAAAATACCAAATTGGTGTTGATTTTACTCCATTAACCAGTTCAAGCGCACAAAAGGCCCACACATTGTCAATAATACAGTTCAATCACATGATTGTGAACTAGAGCTGGCCGTGTGTATGGGACACTTAAGTCACAAATTTGAAACATAAGGTTTACAAATTAAAAAATCGGGAGATATAAAAATAACACCAGCGCAGTTGTAACATAATATTGGTTTAAGTCGTTTGCTGCTTCTTTTAACAAAATTAGATAACCCCTTTTCAAGTTATGATACAATCAATGAAACAGCCTTTTGAAAATTCTAAATACAGTTAAACCCCGATAATTTGTACCCCGTTAACCCGAAAACCTTAACAATTTGAAATAAACGGCTGGTCCCTTGAGAAAAACTCTTTAATTCGCAAAAATCGCCCTCTTTAAATCATATTTTTTTGGGTTTTCAAAGTCTGAGTAACTAGGCTCCTCCAAACCTTACTCACTCGTGAAAAGCTCCTTTAATTCTTAACAAAAATGTGTGTTTGAAAAATATATTAACCCAATATTTTTTACAAGTTTGTTTACAATTGCTGTTAGTTGTCTTTCTTGATTTTTTTTGTGTTTCTTTAGACTAGTTTATTTCTACACAATTTCCAATTGCATTTTTTTCAAATTTTGTATGGTAGCCCACTTAGGGGGGAAGATAATGGGGACCGGTGGGTCACTTTTTTTCAAACCCGACTCTGGGGAAGTTATGACAGTTTTTACATCATTTTTGCAAATTTTTATGGTAATCCCCCTAGGTGATAGTGATAGGGGGTAAGTATATTCTAGAAATATATTTAGTAGGGGAAACTTATGGCAGTCGGTCGTACACTTTATATCTCTAATGCCGACTCTGGGGAAGTTTTCGGATTTTTACATCATTTTTGTAAATTTTGTGTGGCAGCCCCCTTATGTGATAGAGATAGGGGTAAAGTATGTTCTTGTAACATGTTTGGGAGAGCAAACTAATGGGGGTCTGTGATACATATAATTACTCTAGGGCGACTCTGGGGTTTTTGTAGGGGTTTTTAGTTTTTTATGGCGACCATGTCAGGGTCTGGAGATAGGGGCTAAGTATGTTTCACAAAAAAAGTTTTGAGAAAAAAAATAATGGAGGTTGGTCTTACATTGCACTTGTCTAGAAGCCCCCTGGAAGTTGTGGAAAATAGGGTGTTAGTATGTTCCATAAAAATGTTTGTTAGGAAAAATTAATAGGAATCGGTCTTACATTGCACCTGTGCAGGGACTTCTCTAGGGGACTTGTAGAGATATAAAAATTTTAGGAAATTAAACAGAGGTAGCCGTGGTTTTTGGCTTATATCTCGGTCAGTTATAGGGCGATTTTGTTAAATTTCAATAGCGATATTTCTGATAGTTTGATACCACTTAAGGGTGGATAAAAAATCTGATTTCAACCATAACACGGACAGGCGAACATCGCTGAATCGACTTCCCTAGTTATAGGAACTAAGAAAATGTATAAAAGAAAGAAATTATTTTGTAAAAAAATTAGTAATACGTATAGGTAGATGGGACATTTAAGTACACGAATAACCAGCAATATAGAAATTTTGGTGAAGTTTTAAAATTTTTTTTGTTTCGAAAAAAGGAAATTATATTATTCTCTAAAATAGTTATATAAAGAATTTTTTACGGTTTAATCCTTTAAGCCTTGTTTAGCATGTTATCATCCGGTTTATATTAACTCTCTCAGTATTTTTTTATATTTAATATCGTCACTTCTAAAAATGTGGGTACGACGAAATCTATCAATGTCATACAATATCAAGTATGTATTTCTTGTGCATAAGTCTTTTTAGATTATAATAAGCTTGAGCAGTACACATACTTACATATATCGATGACAATAAAAAAATAAAAATTAAAATTTTTAATAATTAGCTTATATTGATTACTTTGAAACCCAGTAATTCGAAACATGAAACAAAAACGCTTTCTGACTTTGGTTTAACAACAGGAAAAATATATCGATAGCCTATATTCAATAAATGCCAAATCAGAAAAGCTAACTTTTCAGGAAAGCAAAAAAACTAGTTATTTTACTAAGTATTGTTAAAATAAACAGTTTACCTTCCAGAAGATGTTTTATATATTTTTACTAGTTTACACCTTTGCAAAAAATTTAACATTTTGCACTCGTTTGCGTTTTTTTTTTTTGGAAATATTATATTTTAGTATATTAAAAAATAAATGTTGTTTCAGAGTTAGCATATTTTGCCGCAAAATAAAAATAATTTTTTTTTTGCAAAATGTTTATTAATTGACCATTTCATATAAAATACAAAAAATTGAAAATCTGAAAAAAGCAAACATAACATAAAAGACAACATAACAAAATAGAATAAAATAAAATATAAACTGACTGACATTTGCTCAATTCACAACCTATTGTACTTGTTGCATGTCGTCGGAGTTGTAAATATATTTTTTGTGTTTTGTATATAAATAGTTGCTACAATTCAAACAATAGTTTTTCTTATGTTTTTCAAATGTCGTAGATTGTACATTTTCATTTTTTCTTTTTCTTATTTAAATCTTGACATAATAAACCGTAAACTATCGTAGTTTTTACGACCTTAGAGTTGTTATCTAAAATTAAAAAGCGCGAAAAACCAGGACTTTTTCGGACATCAACAAAAAAAATTGTTTGAAACAATTTTATATTTATTTGTAGGGTTTGTTGTAGGTTTAAGTCACAATAAACTTTTTCATTATCATTTTTCGTTATCAACTGTTTTGATTTTCTTTTTTCTTATAAAAAAACTTAAGTTTGGCTCAATTCTAAACAACTTTGAAATTGTTTCAATTTTAAATTTATTTTATTTTTAACAAAATCTTACAAACATATACACATTACAATGTATTGTGAACACATTCTTCAAGTAAGTAAGAAAAAAAAACGATGGGAGCAAGATGCAAAATAGTATTCCATGCCTCAGAAGGACTATTTCGCAGTGCGCCCGTAATTCCAATGCATGCAGATCTCTGGATTTTATACAAATGGTGCACTACGTATCTACGCTCCTAAGCAGTCCACCAAACTAGAGATCCATAAGTACATACGTACTATGGCCGTGTACATCCACCTAACAATTTTGGGACTTAGTCCCCATCCCGCTCCAAACACCTTTCGGCACGTAGTAGGCTGCCGTAGCCCTCTCGGCCCTATGCTTCCATGACAATTTTGAGTCCAGATATTTTGCACTTTCCCATTAGCATTTATTTTCACAAAAAAAAATGTACTTTGAGATAGCATAATAAAAAAAATGTTCTAAAACGAGAATAATTCTTTTTTTTTTGCTTTGAAATTTTTTTAGGTGTGACCTTTTTTATCAAAGCGTAGAAAAGAAGAGGTGATTATTCAGCATGTGATCACTTTAAGCTCTTGTGAAATAAATAAAATATAAACCAATTTATTATTATTTCGATCATTTTCGTTTCTTTTTGACGAGAACTTATAGATTTTTGTAATAAAGAAAAAAATGTTTTCGTGGAATTGTTCATAAGTAGTTATACTACTTAAATAAATAAAGATTAAATTTAATTACTAAATATATAGTAGATATTATGGACGCATTTACATACATATTAAAAAGTTCAAATAATCATACTCATAATAAACCTTTTTTGAGCCATGTTTATTCACAAAAAGTTGGTTGGGAAAATTAAAAAAAGGTACTTAATTGGCGAAAGGCGTACCAAGTTGGTACTACCAACGTACTTTTGAGGCTTGAATTGTACTTAAAAAAAATATGATCATACGAACTGTATTATCCCTGCCTGGTTACAAATATTTTCAAAAGATATTGCAATACTTGGGGAGTTGTAGTCTCTTTGTATATAAAGTAAATTAATGTGTTAGTCATTAAATTAAAGCCAAACCAAAACGTCACATAACCGGCTGCAAAAAATTGTGAATTTTTGTGTGTGTGATTTTATTTGAATTTAACAAATTTAATTTGTTATTAAAAAATGAAAGATCTTTATGAATTGAAAGATATTTGTGAAATACAGAAATTGCGCGACTTGTTCCGGCGCGATTGGCCTCAAAATTGTGTTGGCTTTTATTGTTTGGATAATTTTTTAAAGTGGAAAAAGAAGGATGAACATCTGATAAATTTTAAAATATATTCCTCAGAAGTAGAAGATGGCCTTTACGTCATAATAGATCGTTATCAATTATTTGTAGGTTCTTTAAATAAAATCAACTGTGAATGCTTGACAAAAGCTTTAATGAGCTTAGATTGGTCGAGAGGTTTTAAAGTCAGTTCATTTTTAGAATGTCATCGACCGGCTGTTTTGAATACAGTAGAAAGTAAAAAATTAATTTTAGAATACGATAGTTTAACTTTATTGCATTTTTTGTCTAATGCCGAAGCTAAACTCTTGGATGTAAGGTAATACATTTCAATTAATTATTTGAATTCAATCTAAATTGATGAATACAGTTTTAGTGTATTTTTCATCATGCACGAACTAGGGGGGGCGGAGGGTATTATGCATTTGTGCGAATGTTTGTAACGCTCAAATGTTAATGTTGAACACTCTTGTATTATACTGATCGAATGGGAACAATTATTATTGACTCTAGACCGGTGATCTGCAAAGCCGCACACGCGTGCAGGGCTGTCAGTTATGGCGATTTTACGCCAAATGTGGCGATTTTTTAGTGCTCTTGGCTATTAAAATTTAGGTTTGACGCCATGGCGATATTGTTGGCGATTATTTTAACAAACGGCAAAGTTTTTGAACTAACTAAAAAATTGATTAATATATTTAATATGTATGTTACCTAAAATGGCACAGATGAATCTTTTTAATATCTTAAATGAAGTGCTATTAAAGCATAAAAACGTTTTTTTAACTTTCTATATATACATATAAACATTAAAAAGCTATACTCAAGGTAATATTAACACAACTGGTAAATTACTCCTTTTTGTATAAAAATAACCTTGTTTGCCACAGATTTGCTTTACACGATGTTACATATAAAATAACTACAATACCAATGCTGCATTAAGTTCGTGTTTTAACCTAAGCAAAATTTTTAATATTAAACAATATGTTACTTAAGAAAGTAACTGCCATTCTACGTACGCCCTTGGTCATACATATTTTCAATTTTTCCCTTGAATTTCTTGGCGTGCAAAAAAATTTAATTTTTACTTTAATTAAATAGTAATTTCTTTTTCTTTAATTTATTTAATTGTTATATTTAAACGGTATGCTATAAAGTCATATTGTCTTAAAGTTTTAATATTTTACAATAATTTAAAAAAAGTTGTTTTTGTTCTTATAAGAAAAAAGTTCTGTAATAATAAGACTTTTTGAACTGTGTTTATTGTTTTGTCATAAACAGTAGAAACCTGAGCCAGACGGCCGAAACTCTCTAGTGAAGCAGTTGATATAATTAACAAGTCGCAGTCATTAATTTGAAAATATTTTTGAAATTACTTATTTTTCTGCAGCTGATTCAAATTTAAAAAAGCACACTTAATTATGAGCGGATGCTCACAACAGTAGTATTTTTTCGTTTTATTTTTTTAAGACATATGACTTTATGACTACCTCGTGAATACCATAAATAAAAAAAAACATTAAGATATCATATGCTTATTTAAGTAAAATAATTTTCGAATATTTTTCGTAAAACAACAGATTTTTATCATGGCGGACTTTTTGGCGACTTTTTTTGTTTTTAAACTCAAAAAAATATTTTTTGGCGATTTTTGGCGATTTTTAATAACCGTTCTGGCGATGGACCCCGAAAAAAAACTGACAACCCTGCACGCGTGTGCGTGCTCTCTAAGCATTAAAGAGAATAAGAATAAAAAACAGGTTTTGTATTCTCTTGTGCCAGATGATCAGTGTGACCAGCTAGGATATTAATATCTATGAGATTTTGTAAAACTAAGAAGTATTGCAAAATTATTTGGCATTTATGAAAATTTTACCTTAACATAAGCGGCTTAATTTTTAATATTACATTTCAAAACTTTTTTAATGCAGTTCTATCATATTTAAAACATTCAACTATGGCCACCCTAGTGCAATAAAAAAACAAATAATTACGCTCAAAAACAAACAAAAAACACAATCAAAACCTATAGATGTATTAGTATGCCGATCGTTGCTCTAGACATAAAAAACTTTCTTAAATAGGGTAAATTTTTCAAGGATTTATTAATAATTGTAATGACATTTTTAAAAGTACGCATTTTAAATAATAATAATAGGGCTAAATTTAAGTAAATACTGATTACTAATTATTATTTATATTTTGGTGAGCCTGACATTAGTGAAAGGCTTTTGTCCTTAAACCATCATGCCTTCTACCAAAATTACGTTAATCTATATACGCGAGTATCGATATTGAAAGTAAATTAAGCACAAATTTAAATGGGGTATAGGGTATAAAATGGTCAGCTTGATTGTCTATCTTTCTCTTTTTTTATTATACCCTTTACATAAGTAATAAGGGTATATATCAGTTTGTCATTCCGTTTGTAATTTTTTTATTATCCATTTGCGACCCCATAATTATAATAATATTCTGCATCCTCATAGATAGGGAAGTCGAGATAGCCATGTCCGTTTCCGGAGTCAAATAAAGTAATACGGACAAACTATTGGTGTGATTGTCTCAGTTTTTTACAACAAAATCACAATATATATGTATGTGTAAAAAAATGGTACATATATATGTATGTATGTATGTATGTATGTATATGAATGTATTTGTATACATACATATGTATGTATGTATATTTAAATTTATGTACAAACAAACATACATATAAAAAGCATTTTTATTACAATATTTGCAGTACGAAATAACTCGGCTGGGTCTATAAAAAGACCAATTTGAAGGGTATCTAAGATTCGGCACAGCCGAATATAGTGCTCTTACTTGTTGTTAAGTACTATATGCTTTTATTTACAAATTTATTAAGTTAAACTTATAAAATATGAAAAAAATTTTAATAAGAACTTTTTCCTTTTAGCTGTCCTAAAGGATTTATTATTAAACCTCTTTGCTCTTTCAAGGATGCCAAAATAATTAATTTACTATGGCCAAACCGCCATGAAGGTTCATTGTTTTTAATAAAACGTTTAATTAATTGGAATGTAAATATGGGAATTTACACTGAGTCTACTAATGAATTAGTTGCCTGGTGCTTAAGGTAAAGATTATATGAAATTTTTTCTTTTTATATGTTTTTTATACGCGATAATACAAAATACTTGGGTTTTAATCACTAAGCGATTCAAAT
Organism: Melanophora roralis; assembly: GCA_963583895.1. Classification (NCBI taxonomy): domain Eukaryota; kingdom Metazoa; phylum Arthropoda; class Insecta; order Diptera; family Rhinophoridae; genus Melanophora; species Melanophora roralis. Next base: position 65,681,143 of record OY757188.1, read on the forward strand.
CAACTGAAGCTTATTTAAACAAGTAAACCATTTACCCATTTTTAACAGGTTACAAGGAGGTTTTCTAGGAGCCCTACAAGTAAAAGAAAAATACAAACGTTTAGGCTTGGGAACTGCCGTAACGCGGGCCACTGCCCGTTGTATAGCTGATCAGGGAGATGATGTAATGGCTTTAGTTAACCCGGACAACGTGGCATCACTCACCATGTTCGAAAAGTTGAATTTTAAAGTAACAGATCGTTGTTTTTGGCTAAGAAATTACCCTACAATAGAGAATTACAACTGGCCTGAAGGCGAATGAATTTTACAATAAATAAAATTAAATTATATTCTTTATTAAAGGTCCAAAAGAATTTTTTATGCATCAGTAAAATTAAAGAAAGCTGGATGGGAGCTGGTGTAAATTGTTGGCAAATTGCTGTGGAAAAAGGTTTACTATTTTAAGTGTCAAATAAATGTACAAAGTTTTATGATCGTTTTGGTTTTAAAACGTCTTCAACATTGTACTGTGCATTTAAAAAAGGAATTTTGTACTTTTCAGATACATATAAGTACACATGTACATTTTTTTAATTAATAAAACTATTTCGTAAACAATCTTTTAAGTTTTGTTCAATCAGATTTTTAGTATATTTTTGTTACTGTTAGAGAATACATACGAATATACTTTCTCTTGTTATACTTTTAAACAAAGAGATTGTACTTGTGGTTTAGTTTTTTTGTATTTGCAATTTATTTATTGATAAAAGCTGAGAACATATGAAATTAATTTTAGTTTTTATCGACGTGTTTACCTTGGAAGAACTAAACGAATAGAGAAATGTTGAATCTCAAACTGTTGAATGATACTGGGTGGCCCAGAAAGACCGAAGTGGTGTGAATTCCTTATAACTTTTTTATTATAATTTTTTTCTTCTTTTCTTTTCAGTATTTTGTAAAGAAGACTTGGATAATTTATAATGGAGCAATACACAATTGAACAACGTGCCCAAATTGTTGAAATTTACTTTTCAAATCAACGGTCCATTGTGTTGACTCAGCGTGCATACCGTCGTCAATTTAATGTGCGGGTTGCACCCTCTCAGTCAACAATAAACCGTCTGGTTGCAAATTTTCGAGAACAAGGAGCAGTAAGGAACCTTCCTGGTCCCGGCAGACACCGAACTGTCCACACGGCTGACAATATTCAAGTGGTACAGGAGAGTATTCGGGAGGATCCAGAAACATCAACCAGGAGACGTTCGTCACAACTGGGCCTCTCAAGAACTTCGCTGCAGCGAATTTTGCACACCATAGGATTGTTTCCATACAAAATTCAACTTGTTCAAGAATTGAAACCAACAGATTACCAGCAACGACTTGACTATGCAATTTATTTCCAGCAAAAAGCACAAGAGAATCCAAATTTTATTCATAACTTAATAATGAGTGACGAAGCCCATTTTCAATTAAATGGGTTCGTTAACAAGCAAAACTGTAGGATATGGGCTACGGAAAACCCGAGAGTACTTCATCAACGACAATTGCACCCAGTTAAGTGTACCGTTTGGTGCGGTGTTTCTTCAGAAAGGATCATTGGCCCATATTTTTTTGAAAATGAACAAGGTGTCGCCATTTCCGTCAATGGTGATCGATATCGGGCCATGTTGCAAAATTTTGTAAGGCCAGCCGTGGAAAACCATCCGCAAATATGGTTCCAACAGGATGGAGCCACAGCGCACACTGCGAGGGCCACAATGACTCTTTTACGCGACATCTTTGGTGAAAGAATAATTTCTCGTAACAGCAATTTTAATTGGCCTCCGCGTTCCCCGGATTTAACCGCTCCAGACTGTTTTCTTTGGGGCTATTTAAAAGGAAAAGTTTATGTTAATAAGCCTAGGAGTATTGAGGAGTTAAAAACCAATATTCGAGAAGAAATTAACAACATACCACCGGAAGTTTTGCGAAAGGTCATGGAAAATGTGTTGGAAAGAGCACATTTGTGCGAAGCAGAATATGGCCACCACTTGCGGGATATCATTTTTAATAACTAATCCAAAAATATTCCCCATAAATTTAATGTATTTAAAAAAAAAAAAATTAAAAAAATATCTCTTAAATAAAAAGTTATAAGCAATTCACACCACTTCGGTCTTTCTGGGCCACCCTGTATTAAAGACCTTAAATATTTACTTGATTTATATCGCAGTTACCATCCAAGAAATACACACGGTTATTATACGTTAAATAACTTTATTCAATGGTTTGAACTCAATCCAAATCTTGATCACGTCAAAGTTTATGTACTTGAGAATTGGAGAGAAAGTGGGTTTTTTATTATTTTGGTAAGTTTTATTAATCATACAAGCAAAATAACAATAATAAATATTTAATTGTTGTTGTTGATTATAATTAAACAAGGATCGTTATCAATTGTTTATCAACACTTTACATTTCGACGCTAACGAAGTGGTAAACGCTTTAAAGTTGTGGAACTGGAAGTTAAACTATAAAATTTTCGCCTTACCCGCTGTTTTTTCTCCAGTTATTGAAAATATTTTAACACAACTAAATGTGGATTTTAGAATGACTACTCTTAAGATATATCAGAGAGATCCGATACGTGTTAAACACAAAGAAATTAAGTAAGTGGTGATGCTCTGCAAAATGAAAACACTTGCTATTTAAAGAAATTCAATAAAGTTATAAGTTTTACACAGTTACTTCATTGCCCTAATATTCTATATTTTAGAATCCTTGACACACTTGTGCTACAATCTTTATCAATCACAGATGCAAATACTATTAATGATACCTGGTACTCACGACAGACTGGCTCTTTAGAGTTTCTCCAAACTTTAATTGCGAATAATTTAAGTTTTGGACTTTACACAAAAGGCACTAAGGAATTGGTAGCCTGGTGCACCAGGTATGTAATTGGACTCTAATTAAGTGAAATGCTCATTGTCAATTAAACAGAATTAAAAATTTATTTTAATTTAAGATGTCAATGTGGTTTCTTGGGAACTCTTCATGTTAGAGAAAAATATAGAGGACAAGGTTTGGCAACGATATTAATCGAAAATTTTTCGCAAAAGGTTCTTGAAAATGGTGAAGATATACGCACAATGATAAATGACGGCAATTTAGTGTCACAAAAAATATTTGCCAAATTAGGATTTGAACACAAAGAAAATGTCAAAATTATATTAACTGAACCACAAGTTCAATAAAAGAAAAAACGCTTCTCAGTCCTATGGCTAAGTTCAAAATGTAATAGCGCTGGAGACAAAAGGAAATTGTAAGAAAACGTTCATTAACCATTTTTCTCGTATAGAATCTGTTTTCTAAACTTTTGAAAACTTTCAAAATCATTAATAAATATTAAGTTAAATTGTTTTCTTTGCAAAAAGATAATGAAATATTTAAGAGTCCACAATATTATTTTGAATATATTTTTGTTTAATTAAGAACGATGTTAATTATTTGCTTTGGATTTAGTGTATTTGTTAAAATTTTATTATTATAAATAAGTTTTCAGTTGAGATTTTAATCGACCACAGAACTTATACTTGTAACAAAAAATTGTTTTTGAGCTTTTGGTCAATCTTTTAAAACATATACATATTTATGTTGTCAATATATATTTCGTTAACCATCGAGTAGTATCTTTAGGGTTAATACAGGGTATCTGGTGCCAGATTTATATTTTTAAACTTAAATAACAACGTTAAAATTGATTCAGGGCATTAGACGATAGAATAGAAATGCGGAATTTAGCTTTAAAATAGTATGTCATCCAAAAGTCTTCAGTCGAATTCAACCCACTGCTCAAAACGGAGCATTGTGTTATGCGCTACACGCTGCAGTAAACTTGGTTCAATTGAAGTGATTTCTATTTTCCTTTAAAGCCACAACAAATTGGAGATTTTTGATATAGGCCCTTTTTTAAGAAGCAAAAAAAAAAATTATGGGTGTTAGATCGAGTGACCTCGGTGGCCATTGGATGACCCCAAAGCGACTGATCAGTTTTTGGGGGAAATTTTCCCGAAGCAAATTCATCGAAGCGCTGGCTTTATTGAAACAACTTGTGTGAAGAGTACGATAGATGAGCTCGCAAGAATTCCGTTATCTTGTGTCGATAATTTTCACTGTTAACATTCGTCGCCTGGCCTCTAGAATTTTCGAAAAAATGATGCAATTATCTCATGCGTAGATAAGGTTCACCAAACATTTACTCTGGGTCAATGAAATAGTTTTTAATACTTAAATCTAGGGTTGCGGGTTCTTGGAGACCAGTAACGGCAGTTTTATTTGCTGACGTGACCGTTAAAGTGAAATGAGCCTTGTAGTTTCGAAAAATGAGATTTACAGTGCGAAAACGCTCCAAGATCGTTTCACAAAATCAAAGTCACTTTCTTTCAGTTTTTGAACGATTTGAGTTTACCTTCCTTTTTATGAATAAAAACGTTAATATTTATTTTTTCCATAATCCGGGCTGCTAGACTTTTTTCCTAAGAATCGTCAAATATGGAAGAAAAAAAAAACGTCAAAACGGTCACTTTTTTGAAAACAAATCGTCAAATAAAATACTACTATTTAAGAAAGTACCAAAAATGCTTGACAGAAAAACAGCATTTTTAAGAATGTATCAAAAATTTAATAAAAAAACATATTTAAAACATATTATATTAGAGTTAACTAATCAGTAGAACTTTACTTATTTCTATACATATTATCAACTTCTTTAACAATATGTAAACATATTAGAGTTATTTTTTTTTATTTATTTAATTATTTATTTATCTATCGTTAGTTTCGATACAACAAAATCATATCTTATACATTTCCTCTTATCTTTTTTGCAAGATATATATCTGATAAACTAGATTTGTCATATCCTTTTCTTAATAATTTGCGTACCTTAGTAAGAAAGTTTCAAATTGTCTTATTTTTCCATTGTAAATTAAATACTGAGCTAAAAACTATTCAAAGTGTCTAACATAAGTATACTCACTGGAGGAATCAGAAACAATACAAAAAAGTCGGTTAGAAGGGTACTTACAATAAGTGACAGAGAATTTCATAGAAATAATAAGAGAAAAATTTTGAATATTTTAAGGGACAATAGTTTTCCTAGACGAATTATTTCTAAATAAATAATTCAGTGTAGAATCGAAACGTAAGGGTACTAAAAATTTATAAATCTTTTTCCTATGTATCAGCAGTGTCAGAATGGATTAAAAGGTCAAACGTTTTTGACAGTGAGAAATATAGCATGACCTGAAAGACTTAAAACACTTCAGGTAAATTATTGAGTAAAACAAAAGATAAGATACAAAAGTGGGATATGACAAATCTAGTTTATCAGATACCTTTCAAGGAAAACGATAGGAAGGAAACTAATAAAGTGTATTTAGGAACAACGGAAAATAAACTTAAGATAAGAATTGCTGACCATAAATCTGACCAGAGATACAGGAACACTAGTTCACAAAAAACAGCATTATCTTCTAATTTTTCGGAATAAGATCACTAACCTGACTTTGTTTCAATTTAAGATAAAGAAAGTCATTATAAACGTTAATATATTTTAGAAATGTTAAATGTTATAATGTTCTGAACACACAAAGAATAAATATTAAAGCAGACACAGACAATGTTGCCCAAAATTACAGATATTTAATATAAAAAACAAGTAAGAGCGTTATATTTGACTGTGCCGAATCTTATTAACCCTTTGCATTGGTATTTTTATATACCCAGCCATCTGATCTATCCAAGTTATTTCGTACTACATATATTATAATAATTGTGTCGGGTTTGAAGTCGGTAGCTGTCCTAGTTTTCAAAATAGGAAACTTAAGAAAATAATAACGTTTGTATGTATAATAGAAATACCATGTAGAAGGTTTGTGGTCGAGAGTGTTACAAGTTTCGACATTATTCGTATTAAAAGTTTATTAAAAGTTGTTTATTTGCATGGAGGGTTTCCCTCCCCCTACTCCCATCCAACTATTTTCGCCAAAATGAAGGTCTAATTGTTCAATTATTTTTTTTATAAACATTCGAAGTCGATAGTTGTTTTAGTTTCCGAGATGGAAGCTGCCCCTGCCCCTGCTTCTATCCAAATAATTTTTTTAAAAATTTAGGTCTTATTAAACAATTACTTGTTGTATACTATTTGAAATCGATAGCTGTTATAGATTCCCAGATATCGGGTATCGAAAATTTAATAAAACTTCATTTTTATGGGAGCTGCCCTTCCCCTGCTCCAAAAATTGTTTTTCCAAAATGTACGCCCTTTCCTTATTTCTACTATAATCCTTTTTGTCTCTACACTGATTAATTACTTTGGAAATAGTTTCCCAAGGAAAAATATTGTCTTTTAAAATATCAAAAATTTTTCTATGTCACTTATTATAAATACTCTTCTAACCAATTTTCTATGGTAGTTGAGGATGGATAAGTAAACAGGGAGTGCTGGGTGGAGTAGGGTTATAGAAAATGCTATTAAGGGAGCAGCAACTACAACAAGGTAGGGGGTAAACTTAAGGAGACTAACATTAATCTCTTAATTCTCATGTTCAGTGTCATGCAAGTCGTTCTGTATAGTTGTTTTGTTTTGTGAGGATTATCTATATTTATACCCTTTACATAAGTGATAAGGGTATATCGTCACAGAAAATGCAAAACGTCCTATCTAAAATTTAAACAATTATTAGAAGAGGCAAGCATTTTTGTAAAAATAAAAAATACATTTACAATTAACACGAATTTCTGGAAAAAAAAAGAATTTTTCGAAAGGACGAACATATTTTAAGGCTATAATTAATAGAAAGCCAATTTTTCAATTGTTTGTTAGATAGAGCGTTTTGCATTTTCTGTGACGATATATAAGTTTGTCATTCCGTTTGAAACTTCTTTATTATCCATTTGCGACCCCTTATAGATAGGGAAGTCGATTTAGCCATGTCTGTCCGTGTTATGGTTAAAATAAACTTTACTTTTTGAAGCTCCTCGATGCCGCATAGGCCCGTAGGTGGTATAAAACTATCAGAAATATCGTTATTGAATAACAGCAAAATAGCCCAATAACTAACCCAGATATAAGCCAAAAGCCTAGACTACCTCTGTTTATTTCTTTAAGATTTGTACATAAAAACCTCTACAACTGCCCGTACAATATGCAATATCAGACCGATTCGCAATAATTTTTTCCCATTAACATTTTTTGAAACATACTGACAGCCTATCTCCGCCCCTAGCAGAGTTGCCATAAAAAGTTTCAATTTTTTCAGTTTTTTTAAATCGCTCCCACAGCTTCTAGGGTTCTTCTTCAAAGGTAAAATGTGAAACCGACTCCAATTGATCTGTCATCCCAAAAGTTTTGGTGCAACATACTTATCCTCTATCTCCAGCCACTAACATGGTTGTAATACAAAATTTGAAAAAAATATGGTAAAAACCCCTACAACTTTTCCAGAGTCGCCCCAAACACAACTTCCTCAGAGTTGGCTTAGATAAATAAAGTGTACGACTGACCCCCATTAGTTTGCCCTCCAAAACATATTCTTAAAACATACTTACCCCCTATCACCACGCCCTAAGGGGGTTGCCGTACAAAAATAAAAAATAATAATAAAACCCTTACAACTACTCAAAATTAATTAAATTCTATTATTTTTTGTATTACTGTTTGAAAGAAAAATTTTTAAAACAGGGCCCAAATCGTCGCATTCGATTCGTATCGAAATTTTAAAATTCTTATTAGAATTCCTATACTCAAAGCATTGACAACTCGATCGATCGAGTGAAATTTCGATTCGAATCGAATGCGACGATTTGGCCCCTGAAAATTTTTAGGTCACGCTCGTATTCTTTTTTGATCACGTTGTTTTAGCTACTAACTATGACTAAACGATAAAAAAAACATGAAATTCAGTTTACTATCAATTTACTATCTAGAATGACTCCAAGATACTTCGTACTATCCGATAAATCCAATGCCGCAAAAGACTCAAGAACAGGAATCTTATGTTTCCTCGGGAGCAAAAACAAGACGGTTTTAAAGGATTAATGGCTTAACCATTTTCTATGGTCTACTCGTAAAATGTTTTAAGAGCCACATAGTTTTATCCCGACCATGTAATTAATATGTTAATTAGAATAATTAAAAAAGTTGTCGAAGAAAAAAACAATTATATGATCTTAAATATTTATTTGTAATTTTTTTATCTAAATATTTAAAGTAATAAATTTCTAATCCACACATATGAGATCATATTTATTGAGACATCATTTTATATATCCCAAATTGAAATCAATTTTTTGCTGGTTTATGAGCCCAATATACCTTGTCGATAGCTTTAAAGCCCAATTTTTCAAACATGAAACGGGATGGCATATTATCAAAAACAACTGTAGCTGTAACTTCAATATCTTTTTCGGCCAACAACTTGGAAAGATAACGTACTGCAAGATTGCCAAGACCTTTACGTTTATGTGTGTCTACTACCTGAAGCAGCCCAAGCGAACCTAATGGTCGTCTGAAATACATAATAATAAATAATTTAAATTATTTACAAATACAAGACGATATTTTTTACACTAAACACCATGCAACCAAATTGTTGTCTTCAAATAAACCAACCGAGTCATTAAGTCGTATTAAAAGTTTTATAAACTCAACTGAATTTGGTGTCTTGTGGGGCCATTCGCTGTCTATTTGATAGGCATGATGCTCCTTTAAAGGTTTTATTTGTATGTTGTTGGGAAGTCTGAAAATATAAAAGAAACTGGAATAATTTTTTGAATTTTTTTTGCAGAACATCTGTTTGTGCGGATGTTTGAAACGCCAAAACAAGTTATAGTTTTAGACCCATTTTCAATTACACCGATCGACTAAGTATAACTATCTGAGTCGATTAAACAAAGTCCGTCCATCCATGCGGCTCTTCTGAGCAAAGCACAGGTCGTATTTTAACAGATTGTTTGGTAAGATAAGGTACATTTTGTTTTTTATACGTGGTAGGGGTACTATGCGTTCAATCAGACCAAAACTAGTACTCCAAAGCCCGCCTTCAATTATACCGATTGACTCAGAATCACCTCCTTAGACAATTAGGGCATATTTTAAAGATATTTTAGTTAATTTGATCCAAATGAATTTTTAAAAAGAGAAAAAGTTTTGAAATTTAATATTAAAAACTAAGCCGCCTATGTTAAAGTAAATGCGCAATAATTTTGCCATACTACTTAGTTTTAATAAGACCTTTGACATGTTGATAACTTAGCTTATTTCTGATTTTGCTCTTAACTATTTTTTATAACGAAAACGTAGACTCGCAGATATAAGTTAAACCAATCATTGAATGTATTTTAAAAATTTGTCCATTGAACACAAGGTATATTCAACAAGGTAGGAATAACTGATCAGCTGACTTCTATTTCCGCCATATCGTGCCTTAACCGCGGAAATAGCTTAAGCGACAGAAATGAAATTTTACAGAAGAAAGTTTTTTTATATTATATCTTTAAATCAAGTTAAAGAAACCAAATTTTGAATAAACATTTCGTTTTATCCAATACATGAAATTAATCAAATGACAACGCAATTTTAAAAGATGATGCGAGTGATTTCAATGAACAAATTTATAGAAAAAAACGTTTTTTGAAAATTGTGTCGCTTAAGCTATTTCCGCGGTTAAGTCATATTATGACTTCTAGCTTAGCTTGGACACTTGTTTATGTTATACAATGGTTGTGTATACTGTGTGTATGTGTGTTCGCTACATTTTCGACAACCAAGCTGGAATTAGCAACAACAAAATACATGCTGAAATTTTACAGGAAGTTGTTGTTTTAGGGACGTTCCCACCTTCTTATTCCACCATGATTGAACATTTTGAAAATCCTATCTTGTCACACTGGTCGTCTGGCACAAGCGACTAGAAAACCTATTTTTTTATTCTTACTCTATTCAATGCTTAGAGAGCACGCACACGCGTGTGCGTCTTTTCGGATCACCGATCTAAACAAATTAAGATAGAAACATAATTCAAATTATTTTCGACAAGTCCCTAAAAATTTATAAATTGTTTGATAATTTTTTTTTATATTTTCGAACGCTTAGGGTTATAAAATAGGGTTACAGTTATACCTTAACTGATTATAGTCCGAATTGTCCTTGACGAGTCTCGAAAAATATTTTTCGGTACTTTATTTTATGTTGGTACTTTTCTGCATGTCTCAAAATAAAAAATTATATATGAAAGTAAAGGTTATGGATCCTGATTAAGGCCGGAAGTCAATTAAGTAGATAAAAAGTACTTGGTTCACATTCTTAAAACTTTTTTCAATTTCTTGAAATTGCGTGTCTAGAGACATGAAGTTAGCGACCACTGACCCAGATTGGGGTCGAAAGTCAATTCGGTGATCAAAAAGTACTTTGTTATATTTGTAATTTTTTTCCATTTTTTTGAGTCTAAATGACTAATATTGTTGGATAATTAGTTAAAGAAGTATAAAAGCATGATAATTTGCAGTTGCCACTGTACAAAATCTTTTGTTTAAAGCAATATTTGTGTATAGAAATTGAAAAAGTTGTCGGCATCACAGATAGGTAAAATTCGTGTCAAATGACAGTTTGTGAGGCTGCAGCCGACGTTTCAATTATGGGCCTCTTTTTTCTGAGAGACGTTTTGCCTTGAAGTTGCGGTCGTGTTGTGATTCATAATTTATTTAATATCTCTTTGGGATCTTTTCATTCTTTAGAAAACAGCTCCAAATAATTGGGAGTTATTAAATTTTTATCTTTGGGAGTCATTTAATTTTTATACCCTTTCCATAGCAATAAGGGTATATATCAGTTTTTCATTCCGTTTGCAATTTCTTTATTATCCATTTGCGACCCCATGAAGTATATATATTCTGGATTCTTATAGATAGGGAAGTCGATACAGTTCTTAAAATGTTGTACGTTTTCTGTTTCGAAAACTATGATAGCTATGTACTTTGAGCCCACCACAAATAATTCAATTACTTACGGTTCGAAAGCCACTTGTCTAGATCAGGTGACTGGGTAAACAAAAAGAGCAATGTGTTTAGGATTTGAAAGTTATTTTATGGATAAATTTTTTTTTTGCTGTTAATTTAATTAACTTACTCGATTTCGAATTGTTTGGCTTGATTTTTTGGTATGTGATACCAATAAGTACTTATGACTTTATAATCAGTCTTGTCGAAACCACAGCCGAGCATATATTCTTCCACAACGGGTACAGCAAAGTCTTGATATCCAGCCAATAAATAGGGTTTAGATGTTTCCAAACAATTAAGAGCTTTTAGTAAACGTTGGGGACTGTCTCCGCAGGTGTTGAAAAATATTTGCGTAAAAAGCTAAAAAAATAAATAAATGCATTCATGAGATCACTCACATATAATTAAACATTGTATATACTATATATGTTTGTATATACATATTAATATATCTGTAAAAGTATATTTACTATATGTGGATATGCAAAAATTTATTTAAATTTATTTATACAACCTGTGCAATAAATAAACCGTCTGCTTTCCAGTCGCCGTTAAGTGAATATATCTTAAGTGGCAATTTTGAATCTTTTGCCTTCCAATTGATAAACATCTGTAACATATTATAACAAGATGCCCCATCCTTACGTTTAATGTATAAATCACGTAATGCTGGCCATTTAGGTACTGGAATTTCAATCAATTTACTAAACATTTTCAAATATCACGTCAAAAGAACAATTAACGTCTTATACGACCAACGATTCTATACAAACTGACACTTTTACTTTCAAATTAAAAACAAAATTTTTATTTGGATCTTGGCACGTGAAAACATTACATATACTGAACATACAGACATATGTACGTATATAATATTTTTATGTACATATGTACATGTATAATAGCTGCTGCAAAATCGGCAAACATTTTTTATTTTTATATTTTTATATTAAATAAGTATGTATTTATATCTATATTATAAGTACCCAGCAAAAAAAGAGCATACGAATCATAAATAAATTCATTGATGAAAGTCAACACGAAGTAGTTCTACTTTTGGGGAAACATCAATGAATTTAACACGTGCTTGTCATAGGAGGTAAGTGGTCAAAAGAACTGAACAGTATGCACTTTTGATGAGCCCCTTAGTATTTGATAAAAATTTGAAATTTTGCAAAGCTTTTTAATAAGTGAAAAAAGTTAATACTATTTAACAGCTTTTTTTTAATATACTAATGAAAAATTAGATCCAAATCAGTGAACACATAATACATATAAAGGCATTCTAAAAACATACCTAGATGTGGCTAAAAATAACCGTTTCAGAATATAAAATTCAGGACTTAGAGATACTTGGTATTTAATGAAAATGCTGTGATTTTAGAACAACTTCCACTTTTTTTTTGCTGGGTATGTATGTATGTACATATGTATTAATAATTTTTTTCAAATGTTTATACAGTTTCAAACCAAACAATTAACAAGTTTTATAAAACTGAGCAAGAATTTTTAATATTTTTTTACTGGAAAAAAATCAACAATCATTTCCATCATAATTGCGCCAGTATATAATTAAAATAACCCAATTGCCCGGGGAGCTACACCTCCTCCGTTCTATTAAATTTTAAACTTAAAAAAAGATTTGGATATCACAGTTAGTCATCCACAATTTAAAGACTGAATGTATAATCTCTCATCATATATGTGATCCTGGGCAAGGAATGAAGAAGAAAAAGTGATCTGATCGCAAGCCATTTAAGATATGTTTTTACTCCTAAAACATGCACTGAAATGAGTAAATTACCGGCGCGCCGGTTATTCCTAGATGTTCTATAGAAATGCGTTTCAAACTTTTAAATGTCGTAAGGGCTTTCGACAAATGAAATCCTTAAAAGGCTCATCGCTTTGATAAAATAAGCAACAAAATGCTTGTATGTATGTAAATGGTGATTTTTTAGCTATTATCTTTTTGGCAACACTGGTTTACCCAGCTGACGCACGTTTCGTGTTTTGTTTCACTGTCAAACATCTTCAGTTTGGTCTATAATTTAAACATTAATCGTCTTACAAATGAATAACGCTTGCAAATTATTGAATTTTATTATCAAAATGCGTGCTCTGTTAAGAAAGTTCATCGCGCGCTGCTTCCATTTTATGGTGTACAGCGACGAAGCTCATTTTTGGCTCAATGAGTACGTAAATCAGCAGAATTGTCGATTTTGGAGTGAATATCAGCCAGAAGCATTGCAAGAGCTACCAATGCATTTAGAAAAAGTCACAGTTTGGTGCGGTTTATGGGCTGGTGGCATCATCGGACCGTACTTCTTTAAAGATGCTGCGAATCGTAACGTAACTGTGAATGGTGATCGCTACCGTGAGATGATATCCAACTTTTTTTTGCTCAAAATGCAAGAACTTGACTTGCACGATATGTGGTTTTAACAAGACGGTGCCACACAGCACGCGCAACAATGGACTTATTGAGAGGCGAGTTCGATGAACATTTTATTTCACGTTTGGGACCGGTCAATTGGCCGCCTAGATCCTGCGATTTAACGCCTTTAGACTATTTTTTGTGGGGCTATGTTAAAACTCATGTCTATGCAGACAAGCCCGCTTCAATTGACGCATTTGAAGACAACATTGAAGCATTTATTCGTGAGATACCGGCCGAAATGTTGGAAAGAGTATGCCAAAATTGGACTAAGCTGATGGACCATTTGAGGCGGAGTCAAGGTCCAAATTTGCATGAAATAATCTTCAAACATTAAATTATATGGACCGTACTACCGATTCAAATAAAGATTTCATGCATTTTTCTGAATTTTATGTGTTGTTTTTTGAAAAACTTTCTATAGCTCTTAAAAAAACACCCTTTATAATAGAAATATCATGTAGAAGGTTTGAGATCAAGAGTTTTAAAAGCTTTCAACATTATTCTCATTAAAAGTTTAATGAAAGTTGTTTATTTGATGAGGAGTTCCCCTCTCCTTGCTCCTATCCAACTATTTTTTCTAAAATGTAAGGACTATAGTATTATTATTACCTTCGGAAGTCGACAGCTGTAATAGTTTCCCAGGTATATCGTATCGAAAATTTGACAAAAATTGTTAATTTGTATGGGAGCTGTCCCTTCCCCTGCTCCTAACCAAAATTTTTTTTCCAAAATATAGGTGTTATTGTCCAGAACATTTTAATTCTATAGCTGTTATAGTTTTTTAGATTTAGCACATGAAAAATTTCACAAAATTTGTGCTATTTGCTGATTTTTAAAAGCGAGTGTTTCAGGGATATTTTTGATTGGTTGATATCGAAACGTTTTCTTTTCGTCTTTATTTGGGAAACCTGATTTTAACAGATACGCAGACGGACAGATGGACAGACGTATATGGCTATATCTACTTCCCTATCTTTAAGGATCGAGAATATATATACTTCATGGGGTCTAAAGCAGTGACAGGCAACTAATACTATCACATTTGCTTTTGTATATGTGCAGTTTCAGATAATGTTTAGATAAAATGAATTTCATATTGTTGTTAGTGTAATCCAACGAACAAATGCTGATCATATGCCTTGTTTGAAAGCTTATCTAAAACTGTAAAGATAAAAGAGGGAATTTGCACGGCGTTGCAGAATGCCTATCAAGGGTCTAAAGCAAATATTGTAGGAATTACAAACGGAATGACAAACTGATATATACTCTTACCACTATGTGAAGGGTATAATAATCAATATGTTTGCTCAAAACTTATGTTTTTATGCTTTTCTAATTTTTAGTATTACATTACGTCTAAGGAATTAGTTTTAGTCTGCTAATGAGAAAACTTGTTAACCTGGTATAAAGCGTTTGGCAATACAACAACAAGCATTTAATACGGTAACTTTTAAAAACTTATGTTTAAAACTTAGACGTTAAATAGTTTAAAAATAGAATACGTCAGTGATGAAATTGTTGATACGATCGTTCTTTTTTTTTATACTATTAAAATATGAAAAATGCCGTGTTACTCCTTTGGCTTATTTGATACTCTTACACATGCTTATTTTAAATTTAACATATAAAATGGTGTTATTTTGCTATCTCAACAACTGCCTTTTTTTCGTGTGGTTTCTTTGATACTTAAATGTGCTTCTTAAACATGGCTTTCAAGAGAGATTGTAAATCAAATTTTAAAGTAACAACATACTTTGCAATATTATTTGGAATAAAAGGTGATTGGTGAAAAGTGATGCTTCCCGCCTTATTACCATTGGTGCCAGGAATTTTAACAACGGCCCAGTAGGACTTAAATTAGCTTCGAAAATTTGTATTAAGGAAGAGACAGCCAGTGATATATAAGGTATAATCAAAAGCATATTATTTTATATAGTCGTTAATAGTAACTTATAATCTTATTAATTACGCGAAAGGTTTTAAAATTTATTATAATTAAAAAATTGTATCTTACCTTAACAATTTCGAAAAAAAGTCCTAAAACGTGATGATGCGATATAATACGAAAGATTTTTCGATATAAAAAATCCCTTACTTCGAAAATTTGTTGAGCTTGTTCTTGAAAATAACATTTAAAAGCATTGGCTGTGAATCTTGCGACAGTAAAAATAATAACTCAGTCAAGAAGTTTAATTTACTAGTTTCCCAAAGGCCTTTCTGGGGCTATCTGGTAAAAATAAATGACATCTTTTGCTTACCCCCTTTTTATATTATTTCTTGAAATTTTCAAAAAGGCTTATTTTTTAGAGATTCGTCAAGACGACTTCGGAGAAACAATAAAAATTTGTTTAAGCAATAACGAATAAAATATTACTTAAACAATGAAATCATAATGTGGTTACACAACTTGTCTCTAAAAGGGGGTTTCCAATAAAACTATGGTGTAAGTTATTACCACTTTTTTCATTTTTTTTTAATAAAAGGTCAGACGTTAAAAATTTATTTAAAGGATTGAATGACATTTAAAAAAATCTAAACCATTAACTACAACAAGTATATGAAACTTTTGTTCTTATAAAAACGCTTAAATATCTAAACGATTCTTTTAAGATTTTTATTTTTATGTGAACAGAAAAAAATATTTTAGTACTATTGGGGCCAAAAAAGTACGCCAAAAAAGTTTTCTTGATACTTAAATAGAAACTACAGTTTTATTACAAGAATACGTTTTATTTTCAACTGAGATTAGACAAAAGTATTAACAATTAAAAACAAAAATGTTATTACACTATACAAATGAGGCTTAGTTGTGAAGCTCAGATAATAATTCAGGTAGTGTAAATATATGTAGCTTAAAGAAACATTAAGCATTGAACTACAGGCAAACGATTTTGTTAAATCGTCTAATAATGTATTTATAAATTGCAGCAATGAAACAATATCTCACATATATAAGAAAAAAGCTTTAAGATTTTTCTAACTTTTTTTGTTTCTCCCAAATATATCACTAGTGCCATCTATATGTCATTTGGATGCCTTATTGTGACTGGTTCAAAAACTTGCTAAATTGTTAATAGCAAGAATGCCATATTTTTATTTTTTATTAAATATAAAATTTTTCTAATATATGTACCTTTAAAAAAAATAGTTTGATAATTATTAAATCATTAAAGTATACATTACCTTCCCGAATAATTACATTTTAAAGTAAATATTTTTTTTTGTTATTATTATTCAATAGACAAGGCACATTAACATATATATTCTCATCCTGACTTTTTCTTTTATATTATTTTATGTTTTTTTTTTCATAAATATAGGTATTTGGTTTTAAATGACTTTTAATTAATTAATGTTGACATAAAATATAAGCCCTCAAGTAGTCTGAAGTTCTTTGTTGATGTTTGAAAGAGCACAACAAAGGGTTTTATTATAATTTTTATGCGTTTGATGCGTTTAACTTAAGCAATAGATTCTCAAGTGCTTGAGTTAAGAAAGGGATGCTTTTTAATTCACAAATTGTTCCTGTTTTGTTTTTTTTACATAAAACGCACTTAGTGTTTTTGTTTTTAGACACAAAGCAGTTTAATTTATGAGAATTCAATTTTTACAGACCAATTTATAAATCTATGAAAGTTAAAAACGCATTAAAAATTGACTTGGGGAAAGCACTAAATAAAAATGCGTGTGTTATGAAAAAATATTTGAATTTCAAAAGAAATTTACTTCGTAAGATGGTAGGTAATATTGGAGTAAATAAAGCACAAGCTACTTTTTGGCCGATTTAATGGCTTTTTTTGTTTTAGTTGTCCCGGCATTCGCGGCCCCCGTTAGCAAATGTGCTTGCAATAAGTTACTTAAAAATTAGTTAACAAGTATTAACTAAAAAGTAAAAAGTAATTTAAGATATAAAAAAGAAAAAGGTAACCTAAATGTTACATATTTATTACGTGTTGTATGTATGTATGTATGTATGTATGTATGTATGTATGTATGTATGTATGTATGTATGTATGTATGTATGTATGTATGTATGTATGTATGTATGTATGTATGTATGTATGTATGTATGTATGTATGTATGTATGTATGTATGAATGTATGTATGTATGTAATTATTACCCTGTCGGACATTCATTTAACTTAAAATTAACTTGAAGCTAACTATTTCTCAAGTAGTGGTGGTTGACACTTGCATTACTTTTATATGGAATTAACTAACTATTTTAACATTGCGATGTCCTAGGAAGTAGTCAATTGTCCGATTCTGCATTACTTTTAATTAACTTGAAGTTAGTTAAATTTAAGCCAACGAAAAGTTACACACAAAAAATTATCTAAGTGGGGAGCTTTATTAAAGAAGAAGAACTTTATATTTTATTTATATTTTAATAATAATTAATATTTACAATTTAAAAATTTCATTTTTTGTATTTACCGGCGCTGAGATTCGAACCAGGGATTTCTGCACTGCAGCACAAGCGCGTTACCTCTAGGCCACCGAGACACTTTGTTTTTAAATGTAAAATAATATATTGAAAGAACAAGTTTTCTCCTGCTTGATTTGTTAAAGCAATCTAATCTTATTTAAAAAAAAATACTGCGCAGTGTTTGTATACATTTTGGTTAATGCAAATTTTGCATTGCGTAGTAGTTGGCTTTAAGTTAGTCTATAGAAGCTAACTTAAAGCTAGTTTTTTTTGTAGTTAGCTACTCATTTGACGGCAGGGTATATTGTTTAAAGTAAAATATTGGTATCGAGCCCCCATTTCAAAAAATATTGCTGGGACTTTATGAAATCACCTAGATTTGTTAAATGAAAACTCCTGAAACTGAAACCTACATACATACCCTTAAAAAAATTCTAAAGATTAATCTGATTTAAGCCATCCACTTAAAAATAAAAGTTTTTTCACAACAATTAAAACATGCTTGAACTCTTACGAATCCAATATTTTTTTTACATTTTTCTAATCCTTTTGCAATCGATTCTAATGCAGTTATTTTCATGCATATATTAACATGATTGAATGCATTAGACCGAAAATGCAAGCATCCCTTAAGGACAGCATTAAGAAGGATTATTTGACAACAAATTTTAAACCTTAGAACATAAAAGCAAGGTTGGCAACCGAAACGAATAACGGTATCGGTAACGGTATTAAAAAATTTAAATATAAGTTTAACTTGCGGAAATCACATTTTTTATTAATGACTCTAGTCAGCTAACAATAAGTATTTTAATCTTAAAACTAAACATTTGATATAAGTCTAATAAGGGCCAGACTAAGACTTAAATTCTCAAATAAAGTATAAACCAGTTATAAAGGATTCATCTAAGAACAACATAACTCGTCCTCTTCAAACAGGTGCGCCCGCCATATCGTAAGATATTTCAGACAGGTGGAGTTAGATACATATATTTCAAGCTTATTTAAACACTTGTCCACATAGTTTAGGATTTCACATGTGTAGTTGAACTTGTAGATCCTTATGGATGTTGATGTTTTCTTTATACCAAAGAGCACCAGTTATCATACGTAGCAGGCAGAGGCAATGCCCCATTGAGGCATATGAGGCCTAAGATATTTCGCCTCAAAGTGCTGAGGTATTATAAGTTTTAAGTATGAAATGGGAAATTGGGTGCATTTTTGTCCATTTATTTTTATTCCAAATAACTTTTCCCAAATTTTCTTCTTTGGAAATATAATGCAGTAGCTGGTAAAAGACACAAAATAATTCTAAATGCAACCCCTATGGCTACTTAATATTTCAGAATTTCAAGTACTGTTTTGTAAGGTTTCGAATATATATTTCAAAATATAATGAGACAAATTACGGCATTCGATTCAAATCGAAATTTTACTTCTTTCATCGAGTTGTCAATGTTTTTATAGAAGAATTTTAATACATAAGAATTTTCTGTCAAATATTTTCTACAACGTAACACTTTTTGTCATATGAGCAAACGGAATCAAGTGCATTCTTTCAAAATTATATGAACATTTATTTCATGGTCCTTAACACTCTCCTGTGTCTGCAAAAACAAAATGCACCCAAACACTCACGTAAACAAATGCTACATAGAACATATTGAAGCAAATGAATTTTACGCCTAAAGCAAGACCTTAACTGCATTATGGAATACAACTCATACTTACGATGAAAAAAAAATCATATCGTTGTGATCTAGACCATACGAAACGACAGACTGGTTAATTTCGACTAGCTGGCACAATTTGATATATTATAATTTGAAACTGTTAGAAAAAATTATAAAGTTTCCACAATGACAACAAATTTATTAGAATTTTTTTCAAAATAAAGGTACTGACGTCACCAGTTTAAGGTGTGCAAAAATGCATAAAGCTCGCTGACGTGAGAGCCCTTGACAGCATTTGTTTTGTTTTTAGAACTTGAGCATTTATTTGATTGACAACAAAGCAAAGTTTCATTAACTTGTTTTAAAGTTTAGACTTTTTAAAAAATGATTCAAAAATTCAATAATTAATATAAACATAACAACTCGGCAACCCCAACCAAAAAGTAAAAGGTTTATCAATTTGGCTGTGCCAAATCTTTTTTACTCTTAACATTAGTAATTTTGCACACTCAGTCATCCGATCCAGCTAAATTGTAACAAAATGCAACATTTTAATTAAATTACTTTAGGCCGTTCTAAGTCGATATCTTTTACAGTTTCGGAAATAGAAAATTTCATGGAATTGGTCCGTATTCCTATAGAAATAAAATAGAAATACTTTTCAGCAGGTTTTATGTCGGGAGCTGTTACATTTTCTTGCTTTCAAACCCTGTAGTACAATTAATTTGCAGTAAGTTTAAGCTTTGAAGTCAATAAATGTTGTAGTTTTGAAATAAACTGTTTTGAAAATTTTAATAAGAATGTTTTAGTTATATTGGAGTTACCACTTCTTTTGCTCCTTTTTAAAAATACATTTTTCATCAGATTGGTTTATTGTTTTGGGCGCCACCCCACACATTTACTAGTGTTTTTTTTCCGAAGTTTAAATATTGTAGTAAAATTGCCTCGTATTAAGTTTAAACTCAAAAGCTGTTTCAGTTTCCAAAATAAAGGGGCCCCCGTTGTTCGATTTGAAAAAAAAATTCTTTTTCCAAATTACCTTGCTATCTAGAACTTTCACCTGTTATTTCTAGACGTCCTATAGAAATACGTTTTCGATTTTAAGATACTGTAGAGGCTATCGCTAACCTAAATGATAAAAAAAGCTCCTGGCGTTGATAAAATAAGTAACAAAATGCTTTTAGAGCTACATTTTACAATTAAAAGAATAAATAATTTTATATTTAATGCCATAACTCGGCTTGAACATTTCCCGCCAACATGAAAAGTTGCCTTAGTTAAATTATCCTAAGCATGGTATGGATAAGGTGGAATCTTATAGGGCTATAAGTTTGTCACCAAATTTGTCAAAATTATTTGCTTAAAATTATACTGCTTAGAAACAAGCTGACTCCGATCCTGAATAAAAACAAGTGCATTCTTAATCACCAATTTGGCCTAAGAACTCAACATAGTACCATCGAACAAACTCGCGGATTAGTGCAGGTTATATGAAAAACCTTTGAGGAAAAGAAGTACTGCTTCGCGCTTTTTATCGATGTCTCCCAAGCTTTCGACAAAGTATGGCATGAAGGCCTGTTAAACAAACTAAAGTTCAACCTTCCAGCTAATATTTTTAACCTGTTAAAAAAATACATAACCGGCCGACAATTCATGATCAAAGAGGGCAACCAAATAAGTTCTTCTCAACCAATAGGGGATGGTGTACCTCAAGGAAGTATACTAGGTCCACCTCTCTACTTGTTTTACACGGCAGATATGCTAACGATTGTTTGACACAAACGTCAACATTTCCTGATGGTACTGCTTTTCTCAGTATTTATAAAGACCCTAAAGAAGCCACGAACCAACTGCAATACCACGTAACCCCAGTAGAGAAATAGGCAAGGCTATGATGAATATCAATTAATTAATAAAAATGTACCCACGTAATTTTTACGTTACGTAAAGAAATGTGCTCCCCAAGCCGTATTAACAGCCATATAGTGCCTCAACAATTTGAGATGAAATATCTTGGCATTCACCTGTATGTATGAATGAGTCTTGTTACTATAAATTTGCTTATATTTCAGTCCATAGTCAACCAACCAGGAAAATATCAAGTAGCAATTTCCAAAAAAAAATTCAACATCAAAGCATGGTCCTTAGGCTTTGGCTTTGGAAGCTTTCACATCTCTAGAATCAAAATGTATTAAAAATTAAACAAAAATAACAGAAATTAGAAAAAGTTTTCTGCGACTGAAATAAAGCCTATTGTTTGTGGTTTTGATCGGTCAATTTTTTTGCGAATCCTCCATATAAAAGTTTTCCCGGAATATTCTTATTGGGCTGCCTCAAACACAATATTATCTTTACAAACTTTTTTTCTCTGTTTATATCATTCTGCCATTAGCTCCCAAGCTAAGTATAAATGTATTTGGTCCATTTTTTTAAAAGAAATAATTGTTTTTGGCTATAACTGAATCGAATATAACTCTTTATTTATAAAATTCTGCATATAGTCGTTGTTTGTTATTGTGTTCTATCGAACACACAAATTTTTTACTTATAAAACCAAATAGCTTAACAACGCTGATATGAGTCCAGCTTTATGACACGAGATGGTACACTGAATACAAATATGAACGACCCATGTTTTAATGAAGCCCCAATACATATACCCTCTCTGCCTCAGATATTAATCTATCTTCACAGTGAATTAAAATATGATGTTTTCATTTTTTCATATTGCCTCTATAAAAATAACCTCTCAAACAAAAAACATTTTGGTTTATGATTCCGTTTCTGACCGAACCCCCATAGTAGGCATTTACGTGAAAATCAAGTTAAATCAACTTACGAAAATCACCAAAATCTGTATTGATTTTGTGCGTTGGGTCGTGATTATGATAAAGTAAATTGTGGTTTAGGGCATAATAATAAGATCGGGCTTGACCGACTTTAATATTCTTATTTGTTTATATAATGTGCCCTATACTTTCACCTGTAGCGTATGAGTAATATATAGTTTTTAATTCATAAAAAGTATGGGTTATGTAGTTTTATTAAAATTTTTTGAAGTTTTGTCAAATACATATGTACATGCACACTTTAAAACTAAGAACAAATATTTATAGAAATAAACATTTGAAACAACGAAAAAATATATCTGAGGGATGGCAGTACCCTTGGTTCTATTAAAAAAATATATTAAAACTATACGAATAAATATAAATGTCTAGTTTTGGGCAAATTTACAAATGTTTATTAATTACGATTAAAATAATTTTGTTTTACTTGAATCACAAAACATTTTCAACTCCCAAAATTTAAAATTGCATATGATTTTCTACTGAATCTTAAGTTGTTGACTGGGATTTGTTTTCAAAATTCCTGTACAAGTGGTTTAGTAGGACTATTCTTTGTAGTTTTTATTTCATAATTTATTTTTACAATGTCATTCGCATTATTTTATTTTGTTCTTTTTTAGTTTTATTACGTTTATGTGAAAAAATCATCACAGAAACAACAACAACTACTAGAAGAACCATTGAATCAGCATCAATATCAAGCATTAATTTTTATTACCTTCCGTATCTACTAAAGAAACAACAAAACAACCTTAATAAAAACATAATTTTCAAAATGAAAACTTTACGAAACGAAAGATTTCAATTGTAGATTTGCCTAAATTTGATATACAATTTGGCGCCAAAATAAATTTTATCAAAAGTTGTTACAAACAAAAATCGTTCGAATGGGGATAATGATGGCAACCAAATACAAGACTAATACATGCGTATATATGTATGTATATACATAGATAGACACACAACACATGCAAACACAACAACAAAAGTGCTGTGAAAAATGGAAGAATTTGGCCGGTTAATTTTTTCGGTTGTTATTGAAGGATTTGCTTCGTACACAAAGAGACATCAAAAAATAAGCAAACAAGTTGGAGTTAAACATGACAATGTTAACGTACTTTGTTGTTCATTGCAGGTGGAATATATAAAAATATTTTTTTAGGATCTAGTAACCATAAATGTATTTTAATCCTTTTACATAATCGAGAAATTAGCAACACTAACTCTTAAACAGTAAAGGTGTTGTAAATGCTTATTCGGCAAAATTTTCTAGAAACATTAAAAGCATTTTTAAGATGAATATAAAATAGTGCGAGACTTAAACAATAAAAAAGCAGCAAACACATGGCATAGTTTAAATAGCTTAAAAACCAGCACTTGTACAAATAATAACCTTCTCACTAAATATCTATAGATACCATATATGGCAACGTGCGCTATTATAGAAACAAAACGATGATAGAAAGTAAGAGCGAACAAGGGTTAAAAGTACATAGAGAAAACTTAAGTATTGTTGTTATATTTGGTTTTATATTTTTAGAAAAAGTAACAAAATTCAAAATAATCACCTTTTACTAAATAGTCATGCTAATTTTTATCTGCAATATTTATTTTCGACTCTATTAGGTATGTATATATAATATATGTTCCAGATCCTTATATCAAATAGCACAAGTATCTCTGGGGCCATTGCTTTTTAAATAAGAAAGATTGGCTAACTACTGGCCAAGATACATAAAAGCAAAGAACTGTGATTACTAAAGTATTTTTTAGGACAAAACCCATTAATGCTTTTTATCCTTTTACTTAACAATGGCTGGAAGACTTTGAAAACAAACTAATTTTACCCCATACCTTGTAGTATAAGTACAGGGGGTCTGGTGGCAAATTTATGCTTTCAAACCTAAAAAAAAAAATAAATTAATTGACACAAAATTTTATTAAGATCATTCATAGATAGAATGTAAACTCCGATTTTATTTTTTTAAGAGTAAGTTCAAGAGGAAGCCTTTTAATCCGCGCCATACGCTGAGCTGATTTATCGACGAATATTATAAAACTTCTCTTTGAGGTAGACCCATAAAAAAATCATGAGAGTTAGATCGGACGACCTCAGTGGCCATGGGATGTCCACAAACCGACTGATCACTTTTTGGAGGAAATATCCCGGAAGCAAATTGATCAAAGCTCTAGCTGGTGTGAAGTCCCCCATCCTGTGAAAACCACGTGTGTGAAGAGTACGATAGATGAGCTCGCAAAAAGAATTCCGTAATCAGGCATCAATAAGTTTCTCCACTGCCGTTGCCTGACCTTAAGAATTTTTAATTTTCGAAAAAAATGTGACTTACAGTACGAAAACGCTCCAGCATCGTTTCAAAGTCACTATGTTTCAGTTCTTAAACATTTTTAATTTTAAAAGGATAAAGCTTCAAATCCTTTTTTAAAATTTCATGAATAATATTGGAAGTCCCTGTGAGGCTGCTTTTTTTCGTATTGAAGGTCGCGGATTTTCAAATCAACTGCTTTCAACTAGTTCAATGTTTTCTGGAGTCCTTGAAGATCCTGTGGACCCTGCCCGTGGGACAATCATAGCCGAAGCAGTTCCGCGGAACCTTTGCAACCTCGAACGAATTAAGCTTCCACTCATTACATCACTTATTTGCTGAATCCCACACTTTGAACCAAATTGTCGACGAGCAATTACGTAAGATTTAATATTCTTAAAAAATGTCTCCACAGCGAACGCGTGATGTTCACTCGACCACTGCGATATCGTGATAGACGAAATCGCACAATTGGTAATTGCAATAATATTAAATTGCCACTAGAAACTCATTCATCATCCAAAATTCCAAATGTATAAAGCTTTAGACTTGAATTTTAAACTGCAGCTATGGTACCCCTTACGATGTATTAATTCACTAAAACGGGCAAATTCGAACCCAAAAGGGATAAAACTTGGACGAATATAGAAAACCCTGAAAGTTGATGACTTCCAACCGTTACACGGTAGAATCAAAATTTGAAAAGTGTTGTTGCGTCTTTTCCGAATTTCGGACTAGGAAAAAGGGAAAGAAAGGATAAAAACTTTATTTTTATACTGATCAGGTCTATTTTGTAACTACTGAGCTAATAAAGATAGAACCATAATTTAAATTGCGTTCGATAGGTCTTAAAAAAAATATGAAAATGTTTTCACTATTTTTTTAAGTTTTGTTGACCCGGATTGAAACCGAAGTCTTCTTAGTGGCAAAAATGTACTTTTTTCAAAATTTTGTCCTTTTTTTAGCTTTTGGTACTTTTTTGCATTTTTGGGATTTAAACCTCCTTAAGCGTTATATTAAGAATTCTTTACTTGAAAGGAAAAATTTTTTAAATGACAACACAAAAGTAGCATCTCCAATACAAACGGCCAAATGATTATGGACATTAAATCCGCAACAAAAAATATTTTTATAATATTTTCGGTTTAAAACAGCTTGGCTTGATTATATGACTGGGTATACAAAAAGACCAGTGTAAAGGATAAATAAGAGTTAGCCTAATTTAGCACTTTTTTAGCGTATTTTTGCGTTCCATTGTCAGCCGGATAAGGTTATTTAAACATTAAAAAGAGCAGCTTCGTGGAGCAGTTTCTAAACCATTTCATAAAACCAAACCACTTGAGAGTTTTATATTTCGGCACAAGAAAAACGGTTCTACCCATCTGACACTGCTTATCATTGAATATTTTACAGACGATGCAGCAGACAGCAATATGATTTTTTTCCTTTTATTTAAATGGTTGGCAGCAACAAGTTCTACAGCGGCTGAAATTGAGTAAAAACAATTAATTCTCAATGTTAACCTGTTAAAGATGCATTTGTTTATTTTGTGTAAATTTTTCCATAATAATCCAATTAAAGAGTACTATCTTAAGTTAGTATCACAGCAAAACCTTAAAAGGTTTAATCTGCTCTTTGGAAGAAAATAAGTTCCCCGATGAGGTCACTTTAACTTGTGACAACAAAACAAAAATCCTCAGTAACGGAACAAACTTAAATAAAACAAGTAAGAGCGCGATATATTAGGCTGTGCCGAATCTTATAAACCCTTTACATTCGTATTTTTATTTACCCAGACATCTCACCTAGATGAGTAATTTCGTACTGCAAATATTGTAATGAAACGACTTTGTGTCGGGTTTGAAATCGATTGGTGTCTTAGTGTTAAAATAGAAAAATTTACAAAATTTGAACATTCGTATGTATAATAGAAAAACCATGTAGAAGGTTTGAGCTTGAGAGTTGTAACAGTTTTCGACCTGTTTCATACAAAGAGTTTAACGAAAGGTGTTTATTTGTATGGAGGGTTCCTATTCCCCTGATCCTATTCAACTAACTTGTTCCAAAATGTAGGAATTATTGTACCATTATTTTATGTTAAACATTTGAACACGACAGCTGTTACTGTTCCCGAGAAATAACGTACGGAAAATTTGATTAAAAGTGATCTTTTGTATGGGGGCTGTCCCTCCCCCTGTTCCTATCCAAATATTTTTTTCCCTAATATGTTGGCCATATTGTTCGTTTAATTACTTCTTGTAGAACATTTGAAGTACATATCAGTTATAGTTTCCGAGATATAGCACACGGAAAATTTGACATCAATCTTTGATTTGTATGGGGGCTGCCCTCCCCCTGCTCCCATCTAAATATTTTTTTACAAATATGTTGGCATTATTGTAAAATTACTTCTTATAGAACAATTGAGTTTCATAGCTATTATAGCTTCTCACACTTAGCGCATAAGCTATTTCACAAAATTTGTGTAATGATAAGAGAAATACCACTTACCCTGCTCCCATCTGAAAAACCTTTTTCCCTAATTTGATTCATATCTTCAAAATATTTTACTGAGATATATAGGGATGCATGCACAGAGTTTGTCCTCAAAAATACGTTTATTTGGGGTTTTGCTTATATGTACCTCGGTCGATAGCGATCCGATCTTGCTGATTTTAAATAGCGATTGCTTCAGGGATATTACTGGTTGTTTGATATCAAAACGTTTTCTGTGTGACTTTATTTGGGTCCGGAAACTTGATTTAAACCGACACACAGGCGGACATGGCTATATCGACTTTCCTATCTATATGGATCCAGAAAATATATACTTTATGGGGTCTAAAGTGAATATTGTTGAAATTACAAACGGAATGAGAAACTGATATATATTTAACCTTAACATTATGAAAAGGTTTTAAAAATAGTTTTCCAGCTAAAAGGCTTAGAAATTTCTAAAGTTATAAAAAGTATTTATTATCATCTAAGCATTAATTAAATTAAATTATGAAAACACTTTTATTGCGAGTTTGGTTAAAAAAACAAATGTTAAAATGTTCTTAAAGTACATACGTATGTGTGTATGTACATACAATATGATTTCAAAGGTTTTTGTTTACTGGGAAACGAGGACAATAACAAAAACTTAATAAAAACATTAAATTGCGTGAGTTTTAAAAACAACTCAAACTATGCCGTGTAGGCGCCAAAGGCACATATTTATTTCCTTTTTTTGTTGTTGTTGTTACCATTTTTATTTTTTTTCCTTTAAAAAATATTATACATAAATAGTAAAAATAAGGATACCCTTACATAAGGAAATGCCACATGAATAGTATGTGCACATAAATACTATTTATGTATGAGTACGTTTCTATTTACACATACATATGTATGTAAGTATGTGTGTCTGTACATATTTATGAAAGTGTGCGTAACGCACAAAACTTTTATAAAAGTAAATGTGCTTCTGTATCCAACTTAACGTATTAACAGATGAGCCTGCGACTATAATGTGTTGTTTATAGAACACGAAAGGCGGAACGTCTCGGACGTTTTGTATGTTGTTTGTTTCTGTTACAATAACAAAATACACACAAAACGTCCAAGATTTTTCACTTTTCGTTTTCTACAAACAGCACATAAGTTTTTCTCCTACAAATTGCACACTTAAGTATATTTGTGTAATAAATATGCGTATGATATCGTATACACACATCCACTCGATTGTCGCACTTTAATTCATATATCCTTAAAACATATTAACAAACACATTTACTTACTCATACGCATATGTGCATAGGTATGTGTGTACATGCAAAGGAATTCATCAGATCATTTAAAGTAAAAGTTAGGCATCAGTTTGGCGCCTAAATGCCATTTGGAAATGAAAAATGTCCCTTTTCTAGGTTAGTTACGAGTATAAGGGAAAGCTGTTTGAGGGGGAGAGTTTGTTTTTATTTTATGCAATTTAAAGCAAAAATTGTATAAATAAAATACGTATGTATGTACGTAGATATGTGCACATATAAATTTCGTAATCGAACCACTATTACGATTTTGTTGAAATTGGGAATCTTTAAAGAAGATGAGTCAGACAATAATTGGCATAAGCTGGTTTAAATATATTTAAAGCGCCAGAAGAATAAGGCAAGTTGGTTTCAATATTTGTGTAAGTTTTATAAAACTGTTCTAAGGGAATGTATGTTTAACAATTATTTTGCAGAGCAGCAGTAGATAAAGCTTAGTTTTTCTATTAGGTGGTCGCCATATTTAGCTGTACCAAGTAAAGATTATTTGCTGTTTTCTTAGGGACTCAGAACTTAAAACCAGTTTAAGAGTTGTATTTTTGAGCTTAATAAAGTGTGGTTAAATTTTAAGGGCCGATGTTTAATGTAAACCACACCTACACGTCAAGTTTTCTTTTTGAATATTATCTGACATTTCTGGATTTCAGACAAACTCAATTTGAACAATGGAAAGATACACAATCAAGCAACCCGTTAAATTTACTCAAGCTTATTATGAAAATGGGTTTTCAAACCTAAATGCATATCGTGGCCCTTGTGATTTTTTCGGTCAACTTTATCGTCCAAATGTGTGTACAAGTGAAAAAATCGTGCAAGCCGGGTATGTAGGAGATGTGAAAACACTAATGCTCGTACTGCAGAAAATACTGCTGCTGTTTGCGATAGTGTGGCTGAAAAGCCGTCCACCTCAACTCATCGCAGTGCCCAACAATTGCACCTCTCACGCATTTTGTTGATGAAAATTATGCATAAAGACACGCTTACAAGGTGCAATTGGCTCAATAGCTTAAGCCTCTTGACCATTTCAAACGTCGTCAATGGTCAGAATGGTGGCAAGAAATGACAACCCTGGATAATCAATTTTTTAAGAAAATCATCTTCAGTGATGAGGCACATTTTCACCTCAGTGGATTCGTCAATAAGCACAAATGCCGCATTTGGGCGAATGACAGTCCAAACGACAAATAGCGGCATTCGATTCAAATTAAAAATGAAAAATTTTTCAAAAAAAAACAACATACAGCTCGATCAATCGAATGAAATTTTAAATCGAATGCCGCAATTTGGCCGCAGGTTTTGATATCGGAACTAATAGATCAGCTCTTGAAAAATTAATTTTTATTCATAAAATATTGTTTTAAAATTGTAAATTCAGTTTATATGTGTAAATATGTCATCAGCAGACGCAAGTATAAATAATAAAATAAATAAATAAATTGTAGTTTTTAGTCAATAATTTTGTCGTGCGCACCACAATATTTCTAGTTTTTAATGTTTTAGGGATAAATATATGATTAACTGTTTAGTAACGGGCCCGGGGGACTTAAGTGGGCTTCAAAAAGTTGGTTTAGGAGACGGACAGAAGTACATTGCTAAATCGACTTAGAGAATGAAGAAAAATATGCCATTTTTTAAAGTGGGCAATGGTAAACCTTCGCATTACTCTTTCAATCCTGGGTAAGGTTTGAAAATAGTAGCAGTTTCGAGAAATTAATTTCACCATATTTTATTTATTTATTTTTCAAAATGCGGCGTAAACGTCAAAATTAAAATTTATTTTTAAAATGAAAAATCTATAATATTGAAGATTTCTTCCAGACTAAATATTTTTACATTAGCTGATGGATATTTCAAGCCACTTTTTGGTTTCTAATTGTT
This sequence comes from Melanophora roralis, assembly GCA_963583895.1. Classification (NCBI taxonomy): domain Eukaryota; kingdom Metazoa; phylum Arthropoda; class Insecta; order Diptera; family Rhinophoridae; genus Melanophora; species Melanophora roralis. Next base: position 65,711,565 of record OY757188.1, read on the forward strand.
AATATTAATCCAAAAATATTTTTTGAAAATTCGATAAGATAGCTTCGGAAAGACGATAAAGTAAGATACATATGTATATTAACCATTCTAAATGTTTTCCAATGAAAGAACAATTTTGAAAATACATACAAAGATAACATTAAATGACCTAATTAATAAATTATTAATTACTAGCACGTGACCCGCTACTTCGTAAGCGGAGTTTTAGAAATTTATTAAGTGAAGGTGATGCTTTGTGCCTTTATTTCTTAAACTATTACCAAATAAGCAGTAGACAGAAAAAACTCCAGAAATTTTTTTAAAAACAAATAGTTTTTTAAAATAATAGTTTTCTTCAGTAAATATTTTATTAGATTCTAATGATATTGCTATTTGATTTTTATGTCAAACAAAATAAACACAAAACCATTATATATTTTGTACTCTTTTTTTCTACCCCTTAAGGAACAATATTTTAAAAAAGTACCAAAAATATATTTTTAGTTTTTTGAGACCTGCAAAACGCAATTTAAATGAAGTTTCTACTTTTTTGGTTAAGAAATTACAAAAAGTACCTAAAAAGTACCAAAATGTAATTTGTATCCTTTCTTCTGTCCCCAAGGATCTTAAGTTTTAAAAAAGTTTAAAAAAATATACATATTTTGTCAAGACTTGTCGAACGCAGTTTGAATTATGTTTCATTCTCTATTGGTTCAGATGCTACAAAAAGTACGTAAAAAGTACCACTTTACAAATTTGTACTCTTTTGTCTGCCTCTTAATGTCTAGATTTTTAAAAAAAAGTTTAAAAAAAATATATTCATATTTTGTCCTGACCTGTCGAGCGCAAATTAAACTATGTTTTTAGCTTTATTAGTTAAGAAGTTACAAAAAGTACCTAAAAACTACAAATATGTAATTTGTACCCTTTTTTGTGCCTAAGGGTCCACAATTTTTAAAAAGTATCGAAAACATATTCTTATTTTGTCGATACCTATCGAACGCAATTTATATTACGTATTTATCTCTATTGGTTCAAAAGTTACAAAAAGTACCAATATAGAATTTTTACCCATTTTTTAACCCTTTTTTTACCCCTCAACGTCCAAATTTCAAAAAAATGGCAAAAACGTGTTCATATTTTTTAGAATCTGTCGATTGCATTTTGAACTCTTTCTGTACCTTTACTCGTTTAGAAGTTACAAAGTGGTCCTAGGCACTATCAAAATTTAGTTTTTACCCTTTTTTAGCCTTAAGGGTCGAAAATTTTGAAAAAATGCCAGACACGGGTCTGCTTATTTTTTGAGTAAAATACGATCCTTTTTAACTTTCGGATATTTCCACATTTGGCCCATTTTAAGCCCCTTCGGGTCCAAATTTCCCGAAATCCCGTCTTAGTGGATCTTAACATAAGGATAGGTACCCACAGTCCAAATTTCAGGTCATTAGCTCTGCGCGTTTGGGCTGTGCGATGATGAACAAGTCAGTCAGTCAGTCAGTCAGTCAGTAACATTATTCCTTTATATATATAGATTAATGCACTTTTTGATCTTCCGTTGCAAAAGCTAAGTATTGTAGCATGAGATGACTCCGACAATGCCAACACAATGTGCAGTTCCATTTATTTGTAAACAAAAGAATATTAAATATCAATATCGTTGATCGTCACTAGACAACACATTGCATGGTAAGCATAATATGCACACCACAAGCTGTTGTAGAGTTTGCAAAATATTTACAAAGTACTGTATGTTGTTGTTATTCTGGCACACTTATGTTTATGCCGACTCAAGTACGCAAGTTGCATTGAATGAATATAGATCAATAACAACCAAATTGTTTTGAACTAATTAACACACACACACACTAGTATTAAGAAATGTTGTAACATAGATTTAAGTGGGTGATTCGATAATTGTCGAATTAGCTAAAAACTATTATAAAAAGAACGTAAGATATAGAAGAAAACACAGACTACTTTCGCAGATCAAGAGCTTCACTAGTTGCTCTGAAAGTACCTGCAAAATAAAGAATTTAAATAGAATAAACAATTAAGACCATTCGTTTTTAATATACATTTCGTTACAGTATGTCTTAGGTTTATATACGATTGTGTGAATAAAAATGAAAAGAAAATGCATTTTTGGTTAACTTTGCTGTAAAAAAAATTTTTCATACCAAAATGAAAACTTAATTTTTCATCACTGAACTAAATATAGTACGAAAAAAGCTAAGACAGCAACGCTAATGAGTCATCACCTACATATGTATGTAAGTTAAGAAACACCGCATCTGAAACATAAAAATTAATTTTAAGTAAATTCAAATCTGTTAAAGAAGGTCCAAAGTATCTGAAAACTTTAAAGATTATTTTATTCTAGTAGGGAAAAAGTTATATTTATGTACAAGATACATATAAAGAGTGACTACATATACATATGTATGTATGTATGCTTTTAAGGTAATGACCCACAAATGCTTCTTTATAACGAAACATCATGCATATGTACGTGCTTAGTCACAACATGCAAGATATTCATAAAATGTTTTTTCTTCCGTTTTTCCTTTTTACAGGACGCAAAACCCAAGATGCCTAAAATTTTTTCGTTACATCTAAGACGGCGAAAATGTTTAAGAGTTTATTCTTATTCTTTGATAAGTATAAAGTGACTTTCACTTTCAAATTGTTATTTAACTTTATACTTATTAGAATGTACATACATATGTACCCGTATACATATGAACAAATCTTTTACATAGTTAAATACTTATTTACACAATTTTACTTTCTTAGGCATTTGCAATCATACTAAGCCCTCAAAAAGGGGGAGTATGGTGCAACAGCGTCAAACACAAAGTAAAGATAACTATTTTTCTTCGAAAATTACAAGCAGAAAATAGCATGACTTTAGCAAAATAATAATAAAGTTTTGCAGAAGATAAAAATATTAAGAAGCAGAGAAAAGAAACAGTAATTGTGCACATTTCCACTCATACTAAGAATTTAACGACAGAACTAGAACAATGACGTTTGCAGCGCAGCTGCATAAAAATATCTTTAAATATGTACATCCTTCAGCATTAGGCTTTGCCAAGGACATTAAAGCCATTAAATTGTGAAATAAAGCTTTATTTAAATATGAGCAATAAAACAAATTTACTCCACAAATAAAATAAAAGAGAGATAGACAGAGAGAGAGAGAGAGAGAGGGAGACAAAGAGAGAGAGAGAGAGAATGAGAGAGATACCCATGTGGAAATATTTTAATCCTAACGGCGTCAAAAGTTCAATGATAAGCCCTTTAGGCCGTTGAAACCATGCCGTTCTTTTATTTAGTTTGTTGCAAATAATATTGTTATACGTGTATTGATATGGTAGGTTGCTTGGGACAATGCCCTTTTTTTAATTTTCTAAATTAAAAATAATATTTTAAGCTTAAGTTTTATTACTGAATCTTCACTTCTGTCAACTAACGTTAAGTGTTTAAGTCTTCAAACTAAAAAATATATATAAGTCTTGCCAATATCAGATTTAAATTTAACTTCTTAAATTATATTAAACGTCATTTCCGATGTTTTCATCTGAAGGCCACAGTGTCCTTCCTCTGCAAACGAGTATGGTCGCCATTTTTAACCTAATTATTCTGCTTTCACTATATAATATTCTGTCATCGCCGTTCGGGGGTGAGAAATAAACCTGTTTAAATAAAAACGTTTTCTAAGCTATTTTTGGCAACACTGGTACGCGCACATTGCTAGAAAATATATTTTTTAACTCTTTTTTTTAGCTCTTAGAGCAAACAGTATATTGCATTTCTGTTAATATGCCGCTACATTCTTGTGTTATGCGCCAAAATTCTCTCTCTTGGGCACTCTTTTCTCTTTCCAAATTTTTTTTCCTGTATTTTCTAAAAGCTCCACATAAAGTAACTTTCACTTTTCCTTATGACGCTCTGCTCTGTTCATGCAATCTCATTATCAATGTAATTCACAATGTTTACGCCATGGTTTGTTATGCGTTAATACTTATTATAATTGAATGTTTTTGTTGGTTGCCAAACACACTTGCATACTTAATAAATAACAAACATAAGTATGTATGTATATGCTTGTGTGTCTACGTTTGTGCTTCCGTTTCGCAGCATTCCAATTTTAATACAATTTGTTTGTTCATGCGCTGTAGTTTCTAGCATGTTTGCTTCCGGATTTCGATTTCATGTTTACGAAACAATGTTGCCAAATTTTGTAAAAAATTAAACTTTTGACGAATTAATTGTTTAAATTAATAATTTCTAAGCCATTAAGATATATTTGTTTTTTAGGAAATAAAAAAAATTAGATTCCCTTTGGACGGATTTTTCTTCTACTCCGTTACAATTTTAAATTTGAGGAAACTTCAAATTAAATATCATGTTGTGAAAATATTCTTAGGAACGGGCTTATTTTTTTTAAATCTCTCGGTGGGTAAAATGTCTTTAATCGTATTTGATATACATATATTTCTACAAAAGATTTTTTTCTTATGAAAAACCTTTTAGAAAATGTGACGGGTATGACACTTCCATCAAAACGTTTAAAAAGCTGATTTTCAGTATATGATTTTTGTAACCACTTTTCAAATAAACAAAAACAAAATATGCACAAATAATTTTTAGTTTAAACGTTTTCATTGTCTCTTTGCCGTAATTTTATCAATTTTTTTCATTTTAGGCCGTTTTACGTGCAGTTTTTATTTTACAGTTACTTTTTCTCTAATAGAAAGTAGAGTTTGTGGACATTTGATTTGAATTTCTTGATTTTGGGTGTCAGAAACAAGTTCCCTGGTTTCTTAAGAGCACATTTGCTTAAAGTATCGATAGAACAGTAAAACTCATGCTACATTACGACGTTGCTTGAGGGGATCAAGACAGTTAGATACCCCTACGTTAGAAATGAGTACCTTCTCCCGTTCCTATTTGCGGTAAAGTACACTCAGAGAAAAAACATGGCATAGTAGGGATTATGATCACGGACAATTTCATCATTGTATGGTTACGAAGATCATTGTTATGGCTGCCACACTTATACTATAGTTGTTGAAGGTTTTGGGGAAAATATTATGATAACCATATTCTAAAAACATTATATATATGAAAACCCATTTTAAACCAAATAAATAAATGTCTAGAATAGTATATACATGAAAATCGTCCTTTTTTTAGTTTTTGGCTACGTTTTAAACAAAAATTACTAATATCACATTTTTGGTACTTTTTGCAGTTTTTCAGATAATTATAATAATAAAATGGTAAAAATACTGACCCCAATTAAGGTTGCAAGTTGACTAATTAGATAAAAAGTTTTTTTTTACATTTATCGCACTTTTCAAGATAATGAGCCCAGAAATGTGGAATCAAGGACTAATGACCCCTAGAGGTCAAAAGTCAACTAATTGAACAAAACGTCCTTTTACAAGTTTTTGCTAATTATGTGGGGATTACAAGTCTAGGGATATGACATTAAGGACTGTTAACCAATTTAGAGGTTGACAGTTCACTAAGGGGTAAAAAGGATTTTTTTCACATTTTTTTTTGTGTTTTTTAAGACAGTAAGTCCAAATGTATGAAGTTGCAGACTAGGCAAACAAATGTCCCTTATTACGCTTTTATAAATGTTTGGTATAATGAAATATTGGATCTGATTAAGCTCGAAAATTAACTTAGTTGACAAAAAGTACTTTTTCACATTTTCCCCCTTTTTAGCATTTTCCAACTTATGAGTCTAAAAATATAAAAATAAGAACATTTGATCCACTTAGTGGATAAAAAGTACTTTTTCACTACTCCTTTTTTTTGCACTTTTCGAGGCTATGAGTCCAGATATATAAACTTTAGGGCTATTGACCAAAAAATAAAATGCTTTCGACTCGGATTAAGACCGGAAATATATTAAGAAAAAAAAGTAGTTTTACATATTTTCAGTATGGCAACCCTTATGCAGCAAATAATATAAAACATAAAAACTACATTAAGAAAAACAACATCTACGGTGTTGTTAGTAATCACTCTGTTTTTCCCTCATACATCTTTCTCCACTTTCTCTAACTCTTTGTTATCCTTTTTTCCATTTAATTTATTTCCTTAAAAGCTCTTTTTACTTTGCATGCACATGTACATATGTATGTATGTATGTATGTTTACGTACAAATCTATGTGTACAAAATGTACACATAAAGCTTTTTGGAAAGTTAATGGTTTTCGTTGGGGAGGATTGCGTTGGTTTGGTATTTGTGTATTTTTACGCAGCTGTAATGCAAGAATCAAGGACGTTTAAGAACGCACTTTTTTGGAAATTACGAAAAGTATTAAAGAATATCAAAAACAAAATACATACAGTAAAATCTCCTTAACTGCGTCACTTTTTAACACGTAAAAAAATAATAATGATTCTACGTTCAATGCACGTTTTCTTTAGTTTAAATATTTTTTATTGCAACATTGGCTAAAATGGCTTGTCTCTTGTTGTAAAACTTGAATAAAAAAATCCATAGCAAAAACATTGCTGATTTATGAAGACCTTTAAGATTTATTTTCGGGTATAAAATAGTTTAAGACAGTACATTTTTAAACCTTAGCTTTAAATATTTTTAATTGAACTGTAAGAAGTTAATCATGTGCTGCATTATATTTGTTGGGAAAAAATAACGCTATTCCTTAAATTCATTATTTGTTCATTTTATAAAGTTTTATGTAAGCGGGGACTACTTTAATTTTGTTTGAAAGAAGTGTCAGGAGGTAAATAGTCAAAGAAAAGCAAAAAAAAAAAAAAGAAAAAAGATAAGGAAACATTGATTAACCAAAGAAATGCAAAAGCTATTGTAGTTGTTGTTTTTGTTATGCCATAAGGGTTGCTGAATTGTTAAGGAAACAACAACATCAACCATAAACACTCATGTACTACATCTAAGCCAACTGAATGACTGACAGTTAAAAGTTGTTTGAAAAGTCTTGCCTCAAATGGGGCCGTACAGTGGTTAATTATTATAAATTTTTTTCAAAAAAGTACTTTTAACTGTAATAAGAGGACAAACCATTGTTGTCCTCGACTGAGAAATGAACGGAAAATCACAATTAAACGTAGTTATATAAAATATATATCTTTTTTTTTGGAAAAGACTTTAGTTTTTTCATACAAATATATGTACATAAATTTTTTAAGAAAAGCGGCTTTTATCATTTGAACTGTAATTGCAATAAAAAATCAATATTTTGCTTGACAAAAATGATGAATTCCATATTTCGTAACGTTACTTTTTACTGGAATTACCCATATATAAACTAGCAATTAACCCATTACTTCGTAAGCGTAGTTCTTATTCTTATTTAAAAAATAGTTCTAAGTGCCAATGCGTTATTTAAGTAAAAAGTAAAATTCTCCTTTTTTCTATACAATCTCTTTGCAATACCTCTAATTTGCTTTTCGCCCATTAGTTGACTTCCGACCTGTATATGGTTTAATAATCCATATCTTGGCCCCACAATATCAAAAAAAAATCGTTTTGTCTTTATCTGGTCCGGAAAAAAATATTTTTTATATTTTACAGTCATAACCAGAAGCTTTTCAAACAGGACCGAATGATTTTTTATCTTAAGCTAAGTCAATAATTTATAATTCTTAGAAAAAAACAAATAAGTACCAAAAGTTTGAAAAAGTACTTTTTCTCCACTTCTTGATCAAAAAAGGTCAATAGCTCTCTATATCTGGGTCTGTAGCCCTAAATTTCAAAATTCTAAATTTTTAGTCCTAAAAACGGCAAACAAACAACAACAATGTTAAAAAAATCCTTTCTGTCCACTAAGTTGGCTTGCGGCCTCTGTATAGGTCAATTGCCTCTGAACTTATATTTCTATGCTCTTTATCTCTTTAGATACCCAAAAAGATAAAAAGTACTATTTTTCTTTTTTGTTGGCTTTCGACCTCTTTTTTGGTCACGAACCATTACTTACATATTGTTGTAATTATAATTTTCAAAAAGGAATAAGCTTAAAATAAAATACCTGTCCCATTTTGGTAACATCCTACCTCTATTTAGGCCAATTATTCGTAATACAAAACTTCCAGACTCATAATCTAATCCAAAAAAAGTTTTAAGAAACACGAAAAAGTTGATTTTATCCACTAGGTGATTTTCGACCTATATGTACGTCAAAAGTCCTTTATTTTATATTTCTGGACCCATAATCTCAAAAAGTACCAAATATGTAAAACAGACACTTTTTGACAATTTAGTTAACTTTTATTTGCATTTGGTTTAATTGTTCTTAAATTCATTCTTTTGGACTCATTATCTCAAAAAAAGTACTAAAAGCTTAAAAAATCAACTAGTTGACTTTAGACCTGTTTATAGGTCAAATGTGCTTAATTTTATTTTTCTAGACCCATAATCTCCAATAAGTCTAAAAAGTTTTAAAACAAAAAAAAAATCTTTCGCCCATTTAATTGGCTTTCAAGTTGTATATAGGTCAATTGTCCTCATTACCTTATTTTTAGCAAAAAAGCGCTAAAAATATAATTGAAGTACTTTTTGTCCAAAAAGTGGCCAAAAAACTTAGAAAAGTACGTTTCACCTGCATATACCGTTTTGAACCTCAATTAAGCTTGTAGCTTTCGATCAAAATTTGTTTCTACACACAACAAGTTATTTAAGATATCTTTACTTAAATCAAGCCGTGGTGGTGTCAGAAGTAAGGTGAGTACGGATTTTCTATATACTTGATTTAAGAAAACCTAATTATTGATCGAACTTATATATGATTTTGTTTCTGTGTACCTTAATTGGCTAGGAAGTCATGAATTTAACCTAAGTGGTATAACAATTAAATGTTTTCCAATTACGTATTTATGTTTTTTTCGATACCTGTTGAGCGCAATTTGACATATGTTTCCATCTTCGTTGGTTTACAAGTTACCAAAGTGACCTTAACAGAGTCAAAATATAGTTTTTAACCTGCAACTTGCGGGAAGTTTTCGCAGCGAGAAAATTTTTTTTTATTGTCATAGTCTTCCGATTATTAACAGTGTGACTTAGATAATACATCAACTCTCATTATACAACGTTAAAAATTAAAATAATTAGGTTTATCGTATTCTGTCTTTTACAAGGCGACTATAAACTTTTCGATGCGAGAAGTTCTTACTAAAGTTACAGAACACAGGCACTGTTTTGCCCCTTAGAGTTCAAAATTAAATAAAATTGACAAACACGGTGCAACTTTTTTCCTATTTCTTAAATTTTTATTTCGTGACGGTCCAAATTCCCCAAAATTCCTTTAAGTGGATCTTTTCATTGGAAGAGGTATCCACAGTTACAAAATTTATAGTCTCCAGCTTCACGCATTTAAGCTGTACGATGATAGTGACTCAGTCACTCATTACCGCTATTAAGTTATATAAATAAATTAAATATATATTTATTAATACGAAACTACCCCTCTTCCATGCTTAATTATGTTTAAATCTGTTTACTCTATAGAAAAAAAAGAAAAATTTTTGAAATTTTTCCTCTTACGAACCACTGTAGTTTGATTGCGTTTTCCTTTTTTGGGTTGCGTGAACCAGTTGTTAAGTTCAATGTTAATGACGGCGCCGTTAATGGCAATGTGGAGCTCAGTTGACGCTGTTATATATTTTTAGTTAATGCAAGACTTAAATATTAGATACATTATTGTGTGTTTGTAAGTTTGTAAATTACATTTAAGGTTTTCCTTAATGTTTGAACATGATTTTTCTTTTTGGTAGGGGTGCTTAGTTCTTAAGGTTCTGCAATCTAGTTTTTCCATTTTTTTGTAAATTTCTTCCTCTTCTCTTTCAAGTCGCAATATTTGTCCCCAGCAATTCCCTAGAAAACCATCGTTTACTTTTAAATGAATGGATACGAACATAAACTTTCTCTGCTTCTGGTGTGCGTGCACTCTTCCCTCCCGCCATTAATGCTGAATGCTGTTTCTTGCCTTTGCTGCTGCTGGTTCTTGTTGCGTATTGCTGTCGTTTCTACAAATGCTGTTTCCTTTGTGCGTTTTTTGTTTGTTTGTATTTTTGCAATTTTTGTGCGTCTTCTTGTCAAAAATGCTTTTCTGTATGGTTTTTTACTGTTTGTACACTCCCTTTGGGCAAAGAGTAGGGGGCGAGTTGGTGTTTAGGTATGGACTTGTGTAGTCATGTTGGTATAGAAACAACATTGAATGGCATAATGGCAGCAGGCTGTTTTTTGATGGTTGACTGGTTGTACTTTAGTATTTTTTCTTTTTGTTTGCCTTTCACTTTGTTGAATGTTGCACAGCCATTAAAAGTTGTAGTTTTTTCAAAACAGCTACAAGTTTTTTTTTTGTTTTTGCGCATTGCGTAGCGCGTTTGTATGAATCTTATCGCACGTACCTTTCTAATACACAAACTCATTGTACATACATAAAGCCAGAAATCTAAAGGGTTCATTTATTTTAGTAAAAACGCCGGCAATGATATAAAAAACGTGCATCCAATTATATTTCTCTCAGATATGTCCCCGTCGTCTTCATGATTTCCGAAAAATGTTGCATTGACGTCGAATTGCTTTTTACAATTTGAAAACACATTAAATTTTTATATCAGAGCCTTAAGTTTTTTTGGAGTTTAATAAAAAAGTTGACGATAAAGATTAAAAGAAAGTCTCAGAAAGGGCACTTTTAAAAATATCAATCCATCATTTGTCATCCAGGCCCTACGTGAGATGAGGATTGACAATTCTCTGGATGCACTTATTTCAAACCCATTGGAACGTGGAATAATGGGGTCTACGATAAGACGAGGTGAAGTTACGAGATCAGCCAATAGAGGAAACACTCAAGGAGGTGTCCATTCGACATTACTGTGGAGTACGACTCTCAACTTCTTGCTCAGGAATATGAACCAATGGGACTTAAAACGGTTGCCTATGCCGTAATATTGCAGTTAAAATATCTGGCGTCAATCAAGATACTGTTTCTCGCAAGATGGAATCGGCCTTGTGGACATTTAGAAAGTGGATCACAGAGAACGGGCTATCTGTCAATCCTTCTAAAACAAAGCTTGTGCTGTTCACGAATATATGTAAGATTCCTTCTTTGATCCCCTACACTGAACGGAGTGGTACTGACTTTTTTAGACAGCAAAACTTGGGGACGAAAGGGACGAAAGTCCAAACTGCGGTGTATGTGCTTAAACGTGTCATTGGTAAGACCTGGGGCTCCAGTTTCCAAAATTTCCGTTGGCTCTATAAGATAGCAATAGAGCCGTTTCTCTTCTTTGGGGCTTTGGTTGGTCTAGTAGAAGGCTACCACGAATCGTCTGCATATTGAGAGGGCGATGCGCAGCATGACAATCCTACTCATCAGTGGATCTCCTAGCAAAGAAGCTGGTGCTAATCGCAGCGATAAGACTGCATGCTGTGGGTAAGTACTATCGAAACTGTCGATTTTGTTCTAGATCTGGTTGACTACTGCACACCGGAAATTCTTCTTCGATTTTTCAGAGGGAGATACAAATGAAATTATCTCCAAAACGCCTGTCGATATCTGGAGATATATACGGATGGGTCTAAGGGAAAAACTGGTGCTTATGAAAGCATATTCACTGCAAAAATGGGCGTGCTGATTTAATTTTAACTTCTGGGTGAATGCAGTGTACTGTGGGCTCAACTGTCGGCAATAGCCAAGACTGCTAATTGACTACGGTACTAAAAAATGTTTGGCAGGATTATCGGAATCTTTACCGACAGCCGTGCCGTCATCAGGTCAATTATTGATGTATACTCTATATCACAATTAGTCCGCGAATGTCGGCCATCCTTGAACTGAATGGCGATGCATTCTGACATCATTTTGGCATGGGTAAGAAGACACGGGACCGGTGCAGGTAACTGTATTGTCGATACACTTGCTAGGAATGGTACGAAATTGGATGATAGGGGAACCGACATCTTGGGTGGAATTTCGTTCTCTTTCTGTAAGCTCACCGTGGATGAATACTAAAAGAGAAGCCCAAGGGCCAGACAATCCAACGAGCCTAGATGTGTAACCACTAGAATAATCTTAACCTAGCTAAGTCCCTTTTTCATTCGAATAACTGAAGGATGAGGGACACCGTAGCCGCAAGTACCGACCACTGTTAATTTGCCACGATGGCAGTTGTTCGGATCAGACCTAAATTTGCGCTTCTTACTGACGAGATCAGGTTCTCAATGCATTCTTTCCTCATATAGATTTGTTCGCAACCGTAGGGTAATACTTATACTAACAGAATGTGTTGACTACGATGACATTTGGGATTTGCAGGAATTCTGCTAATTTCATGGTTGAGATCAGAATGCAAATGGGGTTTTAGAGGATGACTCGACATTTGTTTGGACGTGCCAGCCTGCTTGGTATTCAATAGGAGAATAAACATCACTAGTGGAGGCTGACCTCAATAGTGCTCAATGCTAGCTGCTCTGCGCGCTACCCATCTGCCATCGTCTGTCTCTGCTTAACGGGTATACATATCGTAGTTCCTGCTTCTTAAAAGTTGAAGTAGTTTTTGCTACCAGCGGTGACCAGACCCTGAACTGTTTTGAGTTCTACTGGTAGTAGCCTTGGCTACGAGTGCTGACCAGGCCGGACTACCGTGACGCCTCTTTAGTGTGAAGTTGCATTGCAACCGAGTACCGTGGCCCATATATATTTCAAGGAGTGCTAAAAAGGCACCACCCCTTATCGGTACTTATCAGTGGTAATTTGACGAGTTTGTCCGAAGTTTACCGTAAGTCCCATTAAACTACATAAGCTCTGAAAAAATAATGGCATCGATAGCAAATTACACAAAAACTTCTTCAATAAATTTAATCAAATTTCTTCAAAATGCGACTTGGAAATAATTTTGTTGAACTAATCAGTGACTCTGGGTCAATCCGTGTAATTAGGCGCCACCGACTTTCGAAACCGGGTAACAACCTACACCAGTTAATATGTTACAATATTCGAAAGAATAAATGAAATTTTCTATCAAATAGCGTGATTATGCATCTGAAATAATATTTGAAAAGTTTTTAAGAAACCACTTTTTGCACCTTAAATTTTATTTTAAATGTTCAATACATTTAGTTCTCTGACTCAAAGCTGCATTTATTCCTCTTGCTGGCATTAATCTAAATAAATATTGTCAAAAGTTTGTTTTATGCCAAAAGTTTATGTATGTATATGTGTGTGTGTGTGTGCAAGTAAATGCGTGTGTATCTAGTTTGCAATGGTATGAGTTATTTTTGAAAAAGGAATTTAATTTCTTTATCAGTTGGGGGTAGAGTAGTTTTAGTGAAATGAAATTGTGTGTGTGTGTGTGCGTGAGTGCGTGTGCAAGTAAGTGTATGCGTTATCCTCTGTAGTTGTAGTTGTAATGTATTACAAAATATCATCATTATCAACGACAACATCATTATTTTGTGTAGCAAAGTCTATGTATGCATCATGTGCTTATGTATGTACATGTCTTATGTATTACATACAACATAGTAGTTGGTAAATAGGTTGCTGTTTATAATTTTGTTAAAGTTTTCATTTCGTTTTCTAACTTTTTATTTCTGTGTGTATGTGTGTTGGTTTTTTGCAACGAAATTGGTTTTTTAGGTTTAAATGTCAAAAGTGAAAAACAAAAATTACGGCAAAAAATAAATGTAACTATGTTTGTATGTATTAATGTATGTTGGGTTCATGTCAATAACAAAAGACGAAGTAAATTGTTTAAGGAATTTTCTATTGCTTTTCAATAGAGTTTATTAGGAAAAGTTTTTATTAAATAAAAGTTTTGTGGAAGTGGCAGCTTTAAGGTTCTTAATTTAACTTTAAATATTCCGGCTAAATATTTTTTATATTGTATAAAACATATCTTTAATCATCGAAGTCCCACAAGTATGTGTATTTTGGTGTTACTAAAATTCATAGTTTTTAACGAAAATTAAAAAAAATAATCAGGATTCATATGTAAGCTTCCTGACTTGCATCTAAATACTCTTGAAAAATTTAATAATTTCAATTATCCCCAAAAAGCCAGACTCAAAGCCAGGCCCTGGCAGAAATGCTGCCTTTGTTTATTTCTTTTATTCTCCCTTTTAATCTTCTCTGACAAAAGCAATATTGTTATCGGGTTAAAAGTTCTTTTCTAATAACGTTGCCGTTAATGAGTGCGAAAATTTCTAGTGCACTCAGAGAAACACCATGGTTGAGTATGGTCGTGGGAATATGATCACGGACAATTTTATCATTGTGTGGTTACGAAGATAATTATTATGACTGCCACAACCATACTATAGTTGTAGTAAGTTTTTGGCGAAAAATTAAAACATAGTTATGATTAATACTACGATTATATGTTTGTGGTAATCTCAGACCATTTAAAACAAACATGCTATTTAATCTTGTATATAACTCAAGGAGTACAACCCTGGCCTTCATTTCAAAGCAAATTTCACGAAAAGTTCTCGCCCTGCTCAGTTGGAATAAAAATCAGTAACCTCGACAAACTATTAGGGCAAAATTTAAAATTATAACTGGACCCCTCCTATTGTCTTATATTGTAAGGGGTTTGTAAGTAAGTAATTTCATCGACTAAAAAGCAAACGTTTCAGACAAGCTTTTGCAATCTCTTGACCACAAGAGAAAAGAAAGGTGCATTAAGACCACATCAAATCTCTACATCGTAGAATAAGCTCGGAGTCTCCTCAGGAACCACCTTGGTGGCACAAACCTACTTACTACCTTCGGCGTACGCTAAAATCAACCCAGACCTTTTTGTTAGTAGAATAGTAAATTTCTCATCTCTTTTACATTCTTTCGTTGGCAATTGTCAGTGTAGAAAGGTTGCATGTTCTTAAATAACAAACTTTATTCGCTATCCTAATGGCAGCCAAACCAACAATTTAAGACAAAGGCTACCGCCCAATTGATTTTATAAGTATCTTCAAAAAAATTCTAGAGCGCTTAATCTATTTTTAAGAAAATTGAGTGAGCAGACAAAGGCAAATGCAATTTAACGACAAACTCCCTCAAGGATCTTTCCTGGCTCCGCTCATCTTCAATCTGTATATAAGCGATTTGCCAGATACAAAATTCACCACATTTTTATACACACGCAAAATTGGCCTTATGACGCAGCATAAACTCTCAAGTGATCTTGAGCTGCTTAGCGAATATTTAAAAAAACACTTAGTTAGATAACAGAGCTGCCATCTGGCTCAATAGCAGACACACAATTTAAAACAACCTAGCCCCCACGCAAAGGCTCTCTGTTCTAAGCAACATTACTTCATCCCAACTAAGATGGAAAAATGTTCTATATATAAGTCTCTACACTATCAATCTGACCAACTCCATTCCAGGATTCAACTCAGATCCTGCTAGTCCCGCATTAATAGGATTTTTGCATGGTCGATGCAGATCCATATCACTTCATTTAGAAGTGGTTCCATTGAGTGCTTGCAATCACCCCGACAAAAAGTTCGCCAAATCATTTTAGTTGCCCCAATACCAAGTCCCATAGCAACGTACAGGATATTCACACCTCAACAAAAAATTTTGTCTCCTGGCTGAACAATCTCGACTACCCCCTTTGACAAACCCTCTTGTAATACACTCCTTTTCAAACTCGCTTTGTGTAAATATATCCAATTCCATATATATTCATTGTAAAAGTTAGTCTTGTTGTTGGCGAGTGTGAACGCTTCTCTTTAAGTATCATACAATAAATTTATAGGGTTTGTTGTTGGTTAAGTTTGTCTTTATGCAAAACAAGCAAATAGCGAATAATGGTTTGTTGGATTCTTAAAAAAACTTGAACGTTTTGGTTTTTTTATAATAATTCTCATTTTGTTTAATGAGGTTATTGTATAAAGACAGAAAATATTCATGAGTTTTTTAAGAATTTGGGTGGTTGAAGTCTAATGATGATTTGGTGTAAGAACCAATGAAATGCATATAGACAAACTTAACCAACAACAAACCCTATAAATTAACAAGAAAATTGGGATTAAATCCTAAATAATTTAAAAATCGTGTTGTTTAACAACAAGGTTTTGTTTTCGGTTGCCCCTCAATACATTTAGTAATAACCAATGGTTATTCAAATGTAAGGGGAAAAAGAAAATCAAAACAAGCAAATAGCGAATAATGGTTTGTTGGATTCTTAAAAAAACTTGAACGTTTTGGTTTTTTTATAATAATTCTCATTTTGTTTAATGAGGTTATTGTATAAAGACAGAAAATATTCATGAGTTTTTTAAGAATTTGGGTGGTTGAAGTCTAATGATGATTTGGTGTAAGAACCAATGAAATGCATATAGACAAACTTAACCAACAACAAACCCTATAAATTAACAAGAAAATTGGGATTAAATCCTAAATAATTTAAAAATCGTGTTGTTTAACAACAAGGTTTTGTTTTCGGTTGCCCCTCAATACATTTAGTAATAACCAATGGTTATTCAAATGTAAGGGGAAAAAGAAAATCAAAACAAGCAAATAGCGAACAATGGTTTGTTGGATTCTTAAAAAAACTTGAACGTTTTGGTTTTTTTATAATAATTCTCATTTTGTTTAATGAGGTTATTGTATAAAGACAGAAAATATTCATGAGTTTTTTAAGAATTTGGGTGGTTAAAGTCTACTGATGATTTGGTGTAAGAACCAATGAAATGCATATAGACAAACTTAACCAACAACAAACCCTATAAATTAACAAGAAAATTGGGATTAAATCCTAAATAATTTAAAAATTGTATCATACAATAAATATATAAAAAATTTTTTGCCGCATGAGACTTAAAACAATTTATAATAAAAGAAAGAAATTTTGTTGGAGTAAAGTTTTTTATTAAAAACGTAGATAATCTCATGCCATTTATTTTTAAATATTATTTTCGGCGTACGTATGTCCGCCCCGGCTTAAGGATATATGTTCGATTGGATCAGTTTGATTTTTAATTAGTTTTCCCACTAGTCTGGCATCAATTTTGGTTTGGATATTGCTGGTTTGCTGACATAAGCCAATGACCTATCGTAGTCCAATAAAAAGTAATTCAGAGGCCTAAAATCACATGAATCAAAGGGTCGGTGACCGCGACTACACCTGAAAATGAAATTGTCAGCAAATTGATTTTGCAAAAAGTCGATTGTCTTGTTAGAACTAAATGTTGTTGGAAACGAACTTAAGTCAGCATGAACACTGCTCCCAGTCTATTAAGATTTAAAAAAAAAAAATTATTTATGGCAACATTTCAGTGAGTTAGACCTTTAAAGTTAGCGGTTAAAAACTTGTATATAAAAAGCGATTACAATAGTGCACTTTAAAAATTAAAAAAATTTTCCAGAAATATTTTAGTAGCAAATGGAATCTGAATAGAAGTTGTTTGAAATGATGAATTTGTGTAATTTTTGTTTTTTTTTTGAGAGAAAATGCTTCAGCTTTAGTAAACAAACTGACTAAGATATGGTTAATTCCACGTAATTTGGGGAAAATCGAATCTTTATTCGTTAAAAAAATCGATGAATTTAAGTCTAAAAGAAAACTAAACAAATCGAAATAGAAATAAATTTATTCATACATAATTTTTATTCACTTCGCAATAACCTGAATAACCTTCTCTTTTTCTTAAGCAAACTCAGTTTTTTTTAGAAATAATAAATCATATACAATTACCGTAAATATCAAAAAACTTAAGCCCGTTGTCAACAATATTTTACAGCTCTCGATCTTAAGGTTAAAATCTTTTAAAATTTCAATTTCTGAGGTCACATCCGTCATAGCCTTTAATTAATCATTATAAGCAGAAATTATGTTCTTTCAGTGTCTACTCCTTATTAGTTGTTAAAAAACTAACCATTTTTTAATATTACAGCCTTTTCTCAAACCACAATTTGGAATTGCCTGAGTCATAAGCAAAAATGTAAGTAAAGTGGTCACACCCGTCACAGTCTTTGTTAAAGGGCTCTTTTAAAATTGAAAATAAGTCACCAAAAAAAAATAATTGCATTACTTTCCATCGTATAATTTAAATTATTTGCGAAAATATAGCAATAAGGTATATTAATGTTTTTAGAGGCAATTAGCGGTGGACGTGGTTCGAAAATTAAAATAAATATTTTTAAAATTTTTAATGCTTGATCTTGTAGGTGGGCAAAAAAATGGCTCTAACATTACTTTTCGAGTTTATATTAAACAAATTGATTTGGGGCCAGTATCGTATGGCTCGATAGCGCTTATCATTTACTGGCAGATAATGGTTTCAGCATGTAAATCGCATCCAATTATCAAAATTATTGGATAAACGAGGAAGTATTTAAACTTTGCTGACAGATATATATTTTCCAAAGTAAACTTTTTGCAACTTTGAAGTCTTGTTTTGACACTAAACGATTCGTAACAATTCTACTGAAAAAAAATGTCAATAGGCCTTTGTTTTATAAAACATTTTTTAAAGGTTACCAAAAGGGAATTAAAAAGAAGGATTCAAACTATTAATGTTCATGCATTCAACTTACAAAAAATTGTAAACATAAGGGCCTTTACATATGAACATCAATGAAACTTGTTTAATTGTATCTTGTTTATCTCTATTCGTATTTCAATCATATCATTTTCTAATGTTAACTTAATGTGGGTGTATATTTTCATACACCTATACATGCAAACGTAGGTACTTTATTATGTATCTGTGTGTAGGTTGCTGCGTCTTTAGCTAAAATCTCTAATTAATTTAAATAAAATTTTATGTGAATATGTATGTATGTATGTATGTATGTATGTGTGCGTAAAACTAAACATTTGTAGATGAAATGCTTGACTAAACAACAATCTCATCTAATCTGCAACGAAAGTTAAAGAAAGATATTACACTGACAGAATTATGTTTCATCTAAAACTGTTTCCATGACGGCATAAAATGTAAGTATAAGACAACGTAAATGGAGCGATTGAATTAAAACAAGCATCTAATTATTTTCTCTATAATAAAAGTATGTCACACATAAATTAATTAAATTACAAAGATGTTCTGAAAGCACAAGTATTTAGTGGAAACGCAGTCAAAAGCAGCAACCGATATTCATTTGGAAGAGTAAGAATATAAGTAACGAAAAACATTAAGGAATTTAATATTTTACAAATACACCACCACAACTCTGCGCTACCTTCACTTCACTAAGCTTTTGCCATTTAAACAAATAAAAACACTACAAAATACCAAGTTTTAAATACCTACATAAAGAAGAAATTTTGAAAACTCGCAGTAGTTCTTATTTCATTGGCCTAATTAATTGATAACGCATGTGTGTGTGTATGTGTGTGCTCGCTTGGATTAGTGTTTTTCTGAAAAAATTCATTAATGTTGCTTTAATACGAGCACACTTGCATAACTACACAAAAAAGTATTTAAAATCCAAGAAAATTAACTTAAACGTTTATAGAGATATTATTAGAATTTATACCGCTGCTTGTGTTTTCTATATATTAATATTTAAAACTTAAAAACATTTGCAAACTAATTCTGTAGGAAACAATCAGAGGCTTATTTCACTAAACTACAATTCTACAAGCTTACAAGTTACAATCAAAAGTCTAATTCATACAAGTGCTGATGAGTTGTGTTTATTATTAAAATTTTCCAAACACTTGTAGTGGCTTTTTGCGCTTTTAAACTACAATTTCCACAACAACAAGTTTTCATATATACATAGTTAGGCCATGAAGCGATACACTTCCCAAGAGCGCGATAAGGTTATTAAAACACAAAAAAAACTTAATCGGATGAAACTGCAAAATATATTTAGGGAAAATTTTTATGTCAAAACTAAATCTAATTGACAGTGGGGCACTAGATGAGAAAACTTGCTTCCAACCTTGCGACTGTAGCGGAAAGCGTATGGGGATACGGAAACTTACGTAAAGGTTTTTGACGACACACAGTGGAGTTTTTGACAGAATAAACAAGACAAAATTATAAAAAAATGTTTCTTGTATTAACAATTTAGAGTATTTTAATGGTAAGGCCTCTCATCCATTATTACTTGGAGATCTCCTGGGTCTACTATGCATAGCTTCAAGGCAAAAGAAAGAAAGAAGACAAATATATGGCATCTAGCTGCTATTGAGCTCATCCCCGGCCATATAGCACCCGCCACCCTGCCGTCATTCCTGTTCTCAAACTGAAGATTTGTCATGTATAGCATCCATACCCTAATATTTCAATAATAGTGACCCATTGGTTGTCTCACAGCTTCCTCCTTATAAATCAAATCCAGGGCCCACACTCGGCAATTTTAAAACTCAGTCTGACATTGAAGGTGTACATTATCCCACCAAGGATTTTCCTATAGCCTACACCTAGGACAATGCGCTTTCAAATCCCTAATGGCCGCCTGATTATCAACATGGATATGAAATATGTTCCACTATCAAATCTGTTGCCCTTAAAATGGCCAGTATCTTTACCTGGAAAACACTTCACTGACCAGATAAACTGTAGGACAATCCAATGTGCTTTTCAAATAAAAAGACCCCGGCTCTGGTGCCTACATAACACATTATAAAATAACACCAAATACATATTTAAGAAATTCCGAATCAATGAAATATTATTCATTGTATTTCCACATTTTTGAGTCAAAATCGAAGTAGTCAGCTTGAAGTTAGAAATTGATAACAATAGTCTGTGTTATACCAGATAAAATCATGCAACAAATTATTTTTTAACTTTGCATCAGATACAACTTAATTTTTGAAAACTTAAAAGGGTCACGCAAAAAAACTCAAATTTTGATTAGGGAATTCAATAGAATATTTACATCCATACCACACCTTAGTTAAAACCCTTTTCAACACGTAGGGGCTTTTACCTAATTTTTTTTAAATTTTATATCGCAACCCCCTTAAGGGGTGGAAATAGGGTGGAAGTATGCCCTAGGAAAATGTTTGTTAAGAAAAACTAGTAAGGGGCAGTCCTACATTTGACCTATCCACGGGCACCTTCGAAGCTGTAGGGAGGGATTTATTACAATTTCCCATACTTTGTGCTTCTTAGGTGATCCTATACTTTATTCCTCTTAGGCCTATGCTCGTTTTTACATCATTTTTGTAAATTTTGTATAGCAGCCCATGGGGATAGGGGGTAAGTATATTCTAGGAATATGTTTAAGAGGAAAAACTAACAAGGGTCTGCGATACATTTTATTCCTCTAAGGGCGACTCCAGGAAGTTTTAGGGGGTTTTACCCTGATTTTTTTTTAATTTTGCATGGCAACCCTGTTAGGGGTTGGAAAGGGGGGTAAAGTATTTTCAACAAAAATGTTTGGAAAGAAAAATTAATTGGGGTTGGTCTTATATTTGAACTTTGTAGGAGCACCCTGGAAGCTGTGGGAGCTTTAAAGAAAAAATTTTAAAATTAAACTTTGTGTGGCAACCCTGTTAGCAGACAGAGATAAGTGTAAGTATGGTTCACAAAAATGTTTGTGAATAAAAACTAATGAGAGTCAGTCTTATATTGCACCCGTTTACGGGCAACTCAGTGTCAGTCGTAAAGGTTTTTATGTAAAAATTTTAGAGAAGTAAACAGAGGTAGTCTTGGGCTTTTGCTTATATCTCGGTCAGTTATTAGGCGATTTTTCTGGATTTTAATAGCAATTTGCTCGCAGATATTTCTTATAGTTTGACACTACCTACGAATTAATGCGACAACGAGGACTCCAAAAAGTTGATTTCAACCATAACACGGGCAGAAAACCAGATGGCCAGACGTACATGGCATTATCGACTTCCCTATATATAAAGACCAAGAAAATATATGCTTTATGTGGTCGCACATGAATATTAAAAAAATTACAAACGGAATGACATACTTATACATAAATATAAATATATATATGATGGGTATACAAATTAACGACAAAAATTCCAATATCTCAAACACAATTCTGCTCAGTTATTGTCAGCTTGAACTGAAAACAACAAAATTTTGAGACAGTAAATTGCCTTCGACATGAATATTGCATTTGACGCTGCACCACTTGTGCAAAAAGCACTACCGTTCTCACCAGGAAATGTGATCTTGAGCCCACACAGTTCTTCATATTTGCCTGGTATCTGAGTCTATTTTGCTTTACATTCACAAAACTATTTAATTTGTGCGCATTCTTTGTAGGATGTTTTTGGCTAACATTTGATTTTACTATTACTTCTCAAAGACATTTTTTTTTTTGAAAATCACATACATGTTATGAAAACATTTAGAAGTTATAAGTTTTTGTTCCAGAAATTCATCCAAAAGAGTACAGAAACCTTTCTTAAGGCCCGAGAGGGTGGAATTTATACAAAAACTCGACACAACAATTTTTTCAGAAAACTTCTTTCATGCACAGCTTTAGCGATCTGTTTTTCATACCTGATTCAATTTTGGGAGCACTTAGAAACTTATACGTCTTCAGATAATTTACAAGAACTACTACAGATTTCAAATTTAACTTAATTTTAAAAAAATTTGAAGAGTTATGACTGATTTAAATTTAGTGTGCAATATGTCTTACATACAAACGTACATGCATACATGTGCATGATTTCTACTTCCATTTTCGCTAACGGTAAATGTGGACTATTTGAGCATTTATTGGGAAAAAAAGACAGAAACAACAACAGCGACAATGATGATGATGATAAAAAGCACACTGCTGACCTGATTTCGTTTATTTTGCAACACATTTGAATTATTTGGGAAAATAGAAAAGATCTCATTAAAATAAAATAAATTCTCAAATTATTTGCGTTTAATAAGGCGGGAGTATGTGTGTGTTCGTGCACTTAAAAAGCAAATGAGTCATTATTACAAAAAACATGCACAAAGTCATACAAACATTTACGGGAAACAAAAATAAATATATTTTAATAGTAAGGACAATGGCATAAGGATGTGTTGGTGGAAAAAACCAGTTTGTATGACATGTCTTATAAGCATGCATGTATATGTTTTTGTTTACTGCTAACAACGGACGAATTCAATGTTTTTTTTTAAATCCTAGCAAACACACACAGTCTGGCATGGTTAATTATTCACATATACATTCACATCGCGTTGTACGACATGCGTATGTAGTTGAACTTCCTCCTAACATTAATATTACTTTAGATATGAATATAAACATAAGACCAGCAGCATCAACACAAAAACAACAGCCATACGCAGACAACAGATATATTATTACATTCATTTGAACGAAAAAATACTTACACGATTACGTTTCATAGGAAATTATTTTTTAAACCTTAAAAAGTAATCTTTGCAGTTATATTTCAACACAATTTTTAAATTTTACTAATGGTTTAAAGAACGAAGTTTTTTTATACCGATTACGGAATTTAAATCCTTTAACAAGTTTAAATTTAATTTTTAAATGCTTTTTATTTTTTCTTTAATTTATTGTTTTAAGAAAAATTTTAGTTTTTATTATTTTAGTTCATATTTTAATTTGTTTTTACTTAAAAGAAATTTAGATTTTTCATTAGTGCTGAAAGAAACCTTTTTTATAGGCAATTTTTTTATCGATACTAGTTAAGTACTCTTTGAACGGTGGTAGGGTTTTTTGACGTAAACATCACCTATCTCATCCCCCATATTATTTCCCTCAATACCTCTTTGATCACGAATCTAGTAAACAAACACACGCCTCACGCACGCAGCTTACCAAGGGAATCCTTGCATTGGTGAACAGGTGAGGTGTGCAGAGCTTGCTTTGATTTCCGCTTGACTATCAACAAACATGTTCTCTTATTGGGTCTTAAAACCATCCGTAAAGAAGTTTTAGGTACTGCAGTTCGAGCGAAGTCGCGCCAACCAACCATATTCCTTTATAGTAACATTTGAAATTTTAATCAAGCTCAGTGTCGGGAACACGCAATCACTCCTTAGTATTCTGCCACAAATGATCTTACCATGACCATATTCCACCTTGATCAATTGCCCCGTTGACGCAGTACTCTTTGTAACTAGATTAATTGATTTAAAATCCATAAAGATGCTGCATTTAGCGCAAATTATGCCAATTTTTGCTCGCTCTTCAGACATGATTTATTGTAAAATTAGTTTTTTCTCATCTCGGTGAGGTCCATAATCTAATAATTTATTTTCTTTCACTGGCCCATCCTAAACAGTATATCCCTCATTGCATAGCTGATCGTACTAAAAAACTTCCCAATGAAAATAACCGCTACGTCATTTTTTGTGTATGGTTTTTTAGCTTCTCTGCCCTAATGTCCTGTAAGAATTTTACTGGCGGCGAGTGTTGATATTATTCCTCCCACTGAAATGTTTCTCTTAGAGCCACTCTCTCTCTACCCTTGCACATATAATCCTGCTTTCCAAGAGAACGAATACCCAGTTTGGGCGCTTTCCGTTCTTGCCATGCTTTTAATGGTCACCCCTGCAGCCACATTATTGAAAGTGCCTGCAACGTCAAGGGAAGCCTCAATGCATATTCAGCCTAGGAATTCCTAGTTCTGCGAGATAACTGAATAAAGTGCAGGCTCTACCATATTTTTTTTTTGTATAGGATGCTGGTTGCAACAAAGCGAACCAGAGGTCGCACAAATGATAAGAGACAGATGGGCTTATAACCTTTTGGCATACCCGAAAAAAACCCCTTCTTTGTCTTTTTAAAGCTGAGCCGGAAATATTGCGTTTAGTTCGGGTAGTTTATATGGATGAAATGGCCTGAATGCTTTTTTAACTCTCCCATGGTAAAAATATCGCAATCCCCATTCCTCATCGTATTGTGGGAAACTTCCGGAAGGATGAAAACAGTTGTAAAGCCTGGAACGTTAGTAGACGCCTCAAAGATACGTCACTGCTCTACGTCCAAACACCGTAATCTGTCCAGACACTGCTCTACTTACAGACTGTGCTGCGCATAGTTGAATTGCAGCCACCATCTTGTGCAGTCTGGTTGCTTAACAAGAAATACCGCAGAAACAGAACCAATGTCCCTCTAATCAGTAACAGTTCGCGGCTAACACAGATTGTCGTCTAGGAATTTCTCACATTTGGACCAGTAAATCCTTATAGGATTCCTAATAACCCAAAATGCGTTCAACCAGTGATCAGAGAAGAAGAGCTGTGAAAACAACCTTCATCATCCACCACGAATTTTTAACTACAAAGGATAAGGTTCAGACGGGGAACCTTAATAAGTCGCAGCCTCATCTCCATTCGCAACAAGCAGATAAGTTTTTAATATGAAGGAAATAAGTTAATTACCTCCTTTATTGGTGTCCAAAATATTTTTATATATCGAACTCAAAACAACATTTTAAGTTTTTATTCTTATTAGTTTCATCCGCCCTTTTTGGCCTTTTTTCTTCGGTATTGTGTTAAACAATAAAAAGATTTAATAAAATTAGTTTTTTTGTAGGGGGCCACCAGGGGGCAAATTACGGCATTCTATTTGAATTGAAATTCTACTCGATCGATTGAGTTGCTAATGCTTTTAATATTGGAATTCTAATAAGAATTTTTAAGTTTCGATTCGAATCGAATGCCGTAATTTGCCCCCTGGTATTTGTGCTCCCAGCGAACCATTTTTTTCAAAACGTATATTATATATCAATATATTAAAAATGTTTTGCAGCATGTTTCGATTCGATTAAATAGTTTCCGGAATGAGGCCTATTAAAGTCTCAAAAAGTTTAGCCGTTTTAATGGGGCTATCCTTGTCCTTTTATTAAAAACTTCTCATAAGAGCTTGGCGTCTTCAAAGTGTTGGTGCCAAACTAAGTAGTAACAGCTGCAAAAGTTACTAAGATATATTGTCTAAGGTTTTTGTTAATATTTTCATCCGTAGTAAACCAATATTTCTGATTTTATATAACGATAATTTAAGGGATATTTACGATAGTTTGGCATCAAAACGCGCTCTGTAGGATTTGACTTGGCCCAGGAAGTTGGATTTCACAGATGGGCATGACTTAACCAAATAAAAAATATCCTTAAGACTATGTGAAGGGCTTACAAAATATTTTCGTTACAAAATATTTTCTTGGTTTTGCAACGTTAGTTGGCTTTTGTTATTGTAATGCTTTCAATATAATTTAAATAATATTATGACTTTGATTTCCCAAAATGGTCCCCTAAGCCCATATTATTACGGTTGCCATTGTTATCGGTGTTATGAATGCTGTTTTTGTTGTAAATTGTGTGCCTCAGAGTATCTCTTTGTCTTTTAGGTTTCACAAAGTAAAAAGAAGTTAAAGTTAATGTGAAAAAGTTTGCCTTAAACTTTTACTATAATTTCGACATTGTTGGGTTTACTGGCAATTCTGTACGTGTGTGTGATTTTTACATTCTGGTTTATTTGGCTTTTTGGTTTGTCCCATTTTTATTCTTTTTTTTTTTTTATTAAAATTATGTTTTTGGTTGATACTCGCATGTGGGCTACCTTTTTTAAACCCTTTTTCGGGTTTTTTCTATATTTAAATAATTACTTTCACACACACACACACTTTTCCAACTTTTGCAATTGTTTTTGTATATGTTTATTAAATGGTAGTTTGTAATATTTTCTAAATGTCAATATTTTTGTTATTAACACCCCATCAACATGGGATATTAGCATTTTTATGGTCTACTACCACAATTACTAACATTGTCACAATTAAAAGATTTTTTAACTTTTGATCGTTGGGGAGAATCAATAAACCTTTGTAATCTACGGGATCTACTGATATATGGGCGATTTCATTGTGACGGGTGTGTGACAATTTTGCTCACATTTTTGCTTGTAACTCAAACAATTCAAAGTTTTGGTTTTAAAAAAGGCTATGATTTTCAAGGTATGTTTTTAAGCGTAAGTGTAAACACTGCAAGAGTATAATTTCTATTCACAATAATCACTTGCAAACTGTGACGAATGTGACCATAGAAATTTTAAATTAGGGGAGTTTTGACTTTAATATCAAGTTGTAGAAAAAAAAGAGCCGATTATTCAGTATTTGATCGTTTACACTATTGCGACCAATAAAATTAATGAAAATAAAATGTGAACCAATTTATTTATAATAATTTTGGATTTTTTACAAGTAAATCAATTGATTCTTAACAAAAAAAAAATATTTTCTCCCCAAATTGGGCTTTTCACGTTGAATTGACCATATACAAATATATTAATCTGATATTAAAATTTTTTATTTCTTTTAAATCAATTATCAGAAAAAAAATGTATTGCTTCAAATCTGTAAAAATTTTATTGCACTTTAGTTGTAGCAGTTTTTACTAAATTTAAAGTCTTTACACATTAAACGCTCCACAATTTGTCTTATTCCAATTTATTTCAAGCCTAACACACCCAAGACCCACTCCAAAATTAAAATGGTACTAAGGATGCATACCACCGCATCTAAATATGTATAAAAGAAAGTAAACACAATAAAGCACATTTTTGAAATACTAAAACAAGGCGAACAAATAGAAGTGAAACGTGTGTGATAAGGAAAAAAGAAAATAAAATAAAAAGACAAGAGATATGGAATGCATTTCCAATAAGGCCATAGTCAGACCACGTATAAATCAAAATTTGTAAAATTTTTATCACAAAAAAAACTCACCCTTAAATTGAATACATTCATTCGCACACGTTAAGAAGTTTAAATGTTTGTTTGTATGTATGTGCATGTGTACATACATATATGTATCTTAACGAGCGTAACTATGAGTACATGTAATGGAATACACAAATACTTACAAACATTCATTTACAAAAATCTATTTAACTTGATTCGATTTTTACTTATTTCTGCAGTATCAGCAAATATAGGGAAAAACAATAGTTACAACAAGGTAGTTAAAAGCAAAAAGCAAGAAATACAGATGATAGCACGGAACGATAGGAAAACCTTATTTGTAAGGGAATTTTTAGTTGTATTGATATTGTATTAGTGAAACACACACACACACACACACTAACACTCGCAGGCAGCAACCCAGCCAAACACTCGCATAACGCCACATACATTCAACACTTTGCAATGCTACACGCACTTCACTGCACACGTAGCAATTACACACACACACACACATTTTTAAAAAATACATACATTTACGTACACTGTTTTACGATTTTATCCTTAAAACAGGAAAGGTGCGTACAATCATTTTATTGATTTATATGCCAAAGCTATTACAACTGACGTTACCACCTTAACAGAGAATATAACCGAAACATAAAAATACTCCAAAATCAAACAAACAGCATCAGAAGCAAAAAAAAGTAAAACTAAACCCACTCAAACTGTCGCCTACTTTCTATAACAAAAAAAGAGATAATTTTCTATGGTTTACATTTTCTACATTATACACTTGAAAAGTTTTGTAATTTAAAGTAACAGAGAATTGACTTGCAATTAGGAATTTAAAAGGAATTAACAAGGAAAGTCAGTTACTTGTCTGATATTTGAATTTTTAATCAAGAAATACTGGCATATCTTTATATTAACAAGGAAGCCTTAAAATGGAAGCTTTAAAGAAGGAGAGGGGACGCAGCTTTCTTAAGATAGCTTTTTCGGTTACATCCTACAAACTATGGACATCATCCAGAGCAGAACAACACTTCTGTGCCCAGGCAAGTTTTTTAGAAATCGTTGAAAAGACATCTCACTCTTTTGGCGGGATAATTATACGACTGTGAGTCGTAACCATCACTATTACATTTCTTAGTTACTGTCTGTAATGATTCCAAAACTAAACTCCGTGATTATTTTTTCGAATTCTTCAAAACTGAATGACCGCATATAAGAGTTACGCTTTATTATATCACCATCCAGTTTAAAGATGTCTTGCAAGAGAAAATGACAAAATTATTAAAAACAAATTTCAGTGATTTTTAATCGGGCCAGCGTCTACTCTACTTGATTAGCTCAACTGATTCAAAAGAACATTATTTGTCCCAATTTCTGCAAAAACCGTACTTGATTAACAAAAACCTTACAAAAAACAACAACCTTACAAAATACAACTGCAGATAAAAATGCAGCATAGCATAGCAGCCAACGATGCGGATAGCAGCTTCATTTAGAGCGCCGGCAAGGTAACGAAACAAACGGAGGGAGAAGTAACATCTTTCCCGAAGGACAAATGGGAGCATGAGAGTGTAAGGGGATTGATATCTTCAGGAATCAAAACGACTCCAGAAAGTTCTAACAACGTGTAAAATACTAGACTGAAAGCTGCGGAAACATTTTCTTCTGGGAAGCCCAAGATGGTGACCTGGTGACAAATAGGGGTAGAGTTCTGAAAATCTTAAAGGAATACTTTTTCAGAATGTTGGTATTCAATAAAAACGAAGATAGATACCTTCTTTTCAACTAAAAATGATGGTGTTGAGTGCTTATCTCTCAGCCAAAACGAGGAGAGCTCGTTAGAACCATGAATCAACTTATCTTATTCAAATCGCCTGAAATAAAGCACGCCTGATGATTGGAACCTCAATGTGCTATGCGAGAGTTTATCTCCTTTTTCATTAGTTTAGTTAAAGGGATATTTAGCCTCCTACCCGTTGGGTACTAGATATTGTCACGTATACTGTATGAAAAATTGAAAACTATAGTTGATGAAATAAATGTCCCTTATTATTTTAGATAACCAGATCATATATTCAGATCAAGTCACGACAAATATGGAGAATGTTCATGAAAAACAAATCGACAAAAGTGCCGCAAAGCTGATCAAATCACATAGAACGAATTAAAAAAATACAAAATGATCAATGAAAATCGAAAAAGACCTTTCCCAGCTGGCCACCACTCTACATGGCTTCAAACAAAGCGATAGCCTGTCATGTGATCTCTTCAATAAATTGTTGCCTGGGGCATTCTGTAAACTTTGACTACTTTAACTTTGGGGCGGTAGAGAAACTTGTGTACCTCGATACAACCCTAAATAAAACGAATAACATCAGCTTAGAAATAAGGTTAACAAATAAACTTGCTAACAGATGTTATATTTGGGTAAGCAAACAATTAAAGAACAAGATCCTTTTTCGACAGATGTAACTCGCAAGACACTTTTTCCGTACTACTATACGGTGCAAAAGCATATGCAAGTACTTTGGTCACTTGTAATACATGCGAAAAAGAGAAAGAAAGGGAGAGAGCGAAATGGAGGGAAAAACCTAATTAAACTGCACGTCCTATTAGCGATCTAACGCCTTTATCTGATTATGCGACAGACTTAACAGACTGCTGGTTCCAAATTGACTCATATGACATCTAGTACCATATAAAGCATAAGAGTAACTTTATGGTTTCCTTTCTTTTTTTTTACCAGCCTCTACTTAAACCGTTTAAAAGTTGTCACATACTCCCGTCGGGGAGCCTAAATCAACAGTCATTAGCAGCTTCTCTGTCGGAGAGAATAAAGAATTTCCGCTTTCATATGAGAGTGATGTTAAAAATACACCACTATTTAGTTAAAGATGTTTCGAAACCAACAAAACCACCTGACGAGCTCTAGCCTAAGCAGTTTCATGAGCATATCAGCATTGCAGCCTCTGAGCTGGCTTCTTTGAATATAAAATTGTAAAATATTTTTTAATAGAAAAGAAAAAGTAAGAGCTTTATTATGAACCCTTTTTAAAATACCCAAAATTTTAAAACGAAGGGACTTTAATATAAAAAGCATAGTGTATCTGAAAATTTTAAATTGCGTCCTAACTTACAAAGTAAAAAATTTCCATTTACCTTTCTGGATAACATGTACGTGAAATAGGTATTATTTTTAGCCAAAAACACTTTGGGTGAAAACTTTTTCTTAAATCAGGAATATTATAGCAAAACATTTACAAAATCTATACAACATTGCATTCAGTACTTTTTAAAAATACAAAATTTAAAGCTGAAATCTAAAGTTATAAAAATTTATAGAAATATTTTCTACTTATTTAAAATGTAAAATAAAATAATATTAAGACAAATTTGTTTCTTACTTCTTTAAGCATCACAAGCTTTTCTGTAAAGGATTTTTTCCGTGTATCAAATGTTTTTCAACGATAATGTTTTTATGTTCATGTTTATGGGTCTACTTGTGTGTGTGTGTGTGTGTGTATAATCTTCATTGCCGTTGTGTTTTCAAATGTGTAACGAAAATGTTGTTTTTGAACTAAAAGTAAATTGGAATGATGGTGAAGTTTTGAGAGTGGCGCGTGTAATGTTTTTGATGCTTTATCTTGTATATCCTTACAAAAAACTATGCCAATGATGACGATATTACTGCCACTGCTCTTGACTACGATGATGATGATGATGATAATAGTAAACTTGCACTTGCTTTTTATGCTATTCCCGTTTTACTTACTATAAACATCACTTTTGTTTTACGTTGTACTGTGCTGTGTATTGCTGTTGTGCCTCGATGACTTGTCTCCTGGTAGTTAAGTAAAAGTTTTTGAATCTATGTCTGTATGTTTGTATGTGTGTATAATATGACTGTGCGTTTGCTATACTGCGTGTGTTATGTATTTTAGCATGCTGCAGATGTGATGTCTCTGCCTGCGTACAACATTTCAACTATAGTTGAAAAATAGCATAATTTCTCTAGTGGTTGGAGAGGCTCCGTTTCAAAAAACAAAACAAGAATTCAAATTGGAGTGTGAGTTAACACAACTGCCTGGTTGAATTGCTTGTGCAGTTTGGAATGGTGCCATTCTGGTTATGTGTGTGGGTGGGGTAAGGGGGGGGGGGGGGGGGTGAAGCCAGCAACGAGCTATGAAAGTGCGTGCAAGCAATTTCTTTTATTCAATATCATGCTGGATAATTTTCATCTTTCCCTATATGTAAGTGAGTACGTAAGTATGTTGTATAGTTTTTGCTGATTTGGTATTAGTTTCAAATTGTACTTAAGATAAGAGAACCTTAAAGTTTGTTATGTGCCTAATATACAGAAAAAATTTAGCTTTCAATTTATATAGGTTTACATTCAATACACTATACATAGAATGTATGTATTCATGTACATACGTACATATAAACAAACTTATGCCTATTTATGTTATACATTAAAGATTTTGCAGCAAGTAAAGATAAAATTTTAAAACAATAAATATAAATTGATGTAGAAATTTTGTAACAGAGATATAAATTAAATCATAAATTTAACATATAAAGTTTTGTTTTAATATAAAGAAATAAGCTCGTCTAAAAATGCAATGATGTAATTGTTGATTGTAATTGTAAGTTTGCATTTCATTAAAAATTGTTCAAAAGTTATCTTTAGGAATCAGGGCACTTTTGGGTTACACTTAATAGGCATTAGAAAATTTGTCTTTTATCTTAATGCCTTATTTAGATTTTAATAGTGGCCGCAAGCAAAAATTTTACTTTAGCTTTTATTAAACAATTTCTGGATACAAAAAAAACCAACTTTTCTAAAGAAAAGTCTTAAAGCGCTTAACTAGACGATGGGTTTGCTTTCCAAGTGGTGTAGTTGTTTTCGCCCTGCGAACATGTCCCATGATACGGTGTCTAGAGTTGAACAGGCAATCGACTGTTTTCAGCCAATAAATCATCAGGGTTGGAGGACTTCCAAGTCCGAGTTGTTTCATGGTTGGTTTAGATCTTCAGAAAACGCTGTAGACGGATTTATGTGTTTGCGTCCGAAAGGACATTGAGGGTTGTATTTCTACCGAAGTCAGTCATGTATTGTCAAAATATTATAGGCCTTTCTGTCTTACGCAATTCATTTTGAAGACTTTGAGAAGGAATCTTGACTTCCACATCAAAGTTAAAATGACTCCTGGTTGGCTTTGTGACATTCATTATGCCTCTTCAAAGGGGAAATAGGTTAAGACGGCACAACACACATTTGTTTCACCTTAACGTTGCAGACGGATTTGACAATATGGTCACGAGAGCGATCATTGAAATCGTTTCACAACGGAAACCGTTTAAGCTCTAATGAACTGGATGCCTACAGGATAATGTGTGTGGACTAGGGAAGAGCAAAGGCCAGCTTTTCGAAGAACTTGTCAGGAAGTAGCACTTTTGCCACTTTTTTGTGCGCAATTCCATTGTGACGGGTGAACCATTTTGCTTACATTTTTGCTGCTATAATTTCTATGGGTGGTATGTTTTAAAGCTATGAGTAAGTAGACACTGAAATAACATAATTTCTGCTCACAATGATCACTTATAGACTGTGACGGATGTGACGTTACAAATTGTTATTTAACATACTTAAAACCTTAAGATCGGGTTGTGTAAAATGTTCTTGAGAGCGGGTTAAGTTTCTTGATTTTTACGATAGTTTGAAGTGCTTTTATGCGTATGTATATAAATCATATATTCTACAAAAAACTATTTTTGCTTTAAGAAACCCCCTTTTATAAAATGTGACGTACACCCGTCACTAAAACGAAAGAAAATAAGAGCTGATTATTTAATATTTGGTCATTTTAAGCTCTTGCGAGATAAATAAAAATAATAAATAAACCAAATTATACATATTTCGATCGCTTTCGTTTTCTTTAAGACGTAAGCTCATCGATATTTTTAACAGAGAAAAAAATTGACTTTTTCCCCCATTTTGGCCGTTTTACGGAAAATTGACCATGTAAAACAAGCCTCTCATAGGACTTAAGGGCAGAGAAGCTACAATAACCGTGTACGCGTACGAAATAGCGGTCATTGTCATTGGAAAGTATTTGAGTATGATCATCTGTGCCATTGAGGCTAAACTCCGTTGAATAAGCTAGTGGGCGGGAAAAGTGAGGCTGAGTAAAAACTTCGAGAATAAAGGCCGGGTTTCTGGGCCCACGAAGTACCTCGTAGTAATACTGGGCAGTTAGATGTGATGGAAGTTGAATTTTGAAGGAAAAACCCGAAAAGACGACTAGTTCGCTTTACGTTGGGAAGAAAACGGGGTCTTATTCCAAATCCTATACATTGGATTTTCAATGCAGTGGTTAAGCCATTCTTACTTCATATGATGGACTGCACTGAACAAGTAGGTACCCGGGGAGCGCATCTCTGCGGTATCGCTGAATTAAATAATATATTGAAAATCAATTAAAATGGTCGCAGAGGGTATTACGAGAAGATCTGAACGCAATTGGGTTGACGGGACAATATGGCTAGATTATTGCGGGTGCAAAATTTACAGGTGCAACATGGTCGGAAACTGGGCTTTATTGGGAAGCCAAAAGTAACTATGGAGAACTACCGCTTGGCGGTTTCAGTATTAATTCAGAGATTCTCTCAGTCTAATTAATTTCTGATCCAATTTTTACCATCACAAGCTGAGTGTTCTTGCTTATTGGTAGTCAGGCAGCGGTCAAAACAATCTCTGTAAGCCTCACCTGCTTTTCAATGGTTAAAAATATGCAAAGAATCCATTGATAAACTGTCCCCCGTAAGACAGGTTTATATAAATTTGACTCGCAGATACAAGGATATTAAGAGAAACGAGATGGGGGATGAGCCAGCTAAGCAAGGGATCAATTTGACTTTGGAAAGAGCAGTAGACGTACGTGATATACTTTAGTAATTTGTGTAATTTGTGTATAAAGTTTAGCTTGTCAAACCTTGTATACTTGAACCTGTAGATGATACAACTAATCAGGTAATCTCGTACCTGCAACAACTACAAATTAGTACCAAGATGTCAAACAAAAGCTCATAGAAAAAAACGATGAGTAATAATTTTTGTTGTTTTATTTTCACAGGGAGAGCATAATTTTGACATCTTGGCATTAATCAGCAGGGCCGACGAGACTACCTGGTTCTTTGTTTCATGAACCTGTGTTTACGGCCGATGTATAAAAATACAAAAGATATTGATTTCCAGATTAAATTGAAATGTGTATTTGATTTCATAATAAATAGATAGAATGTCACAACTTAATAAAGTGCTATAGAACCTTAAAAGAATACGCATTTCAGCGAATGTTAAATAACAAAATTAACATAAAAGGAACTAGTTTTTCAAATGTTTGTGCCAATTTCACTAATTAGCATCGGATTTAAGCTCTACATTCAAGCTCACGAGCCAAATTGAAATTTTATGTTTTTCTAAGTACATACAAACGCAGTCCTTTATGTGCGCCATCATGAGCCCCAATTACTTAAAATCCTTACACACTTGTCATTTCCCATGGATACCAACATTGAATTCAACTACCCACCTTTAAATCTAAACAATAACACATACCCACGCACTTACACAAAAACACACAGATATTTCACAACATCAACTAAGAGATTCCTCGTCATCATCATCATCATCATTCTTATATTTGGAAGCAACAACCACTATGTATCTCTGGGTGCATATGAATGTAAAGTGTATTATGTGTGTGTGTGTGTGTGTGAAAGCCAGAATATACATAAATATGAATATTTTCAGGCATAAAAGCGTAACATCTTTTGTGTGTGTGAGTGTTAGTTTGTTTTTAAAAATATATTTTAATTACTACGCAAGTCCCGAAATTATTTTTTAATTAATTTAAAAACAAAAACGATAAAGTTTTTCAAAATACCTACAGCAACAATTAGTAATAACAAACTACGAAATATTTATTTATTTCTTGTTTAAGCTAAAGGTGCTTGCTAAAGTTGGCAGCATTAAAATCGTTGTTCCTGTTCGATGGATTTCATTTTAATATTTTTTTTTTAATTTTGAAAAAGTCTTGTAACAACACAACACTTGAATAATAATTTTTGAAGGCATAAACTGACAAGGATGCAATAATACTGTGGTGATTACCCCACATGTTTTAGAACTAAACACCAAATTTAACATTACACAAGTCAATCAAATCCATGATCCATATTATTACAACATTTTTTCCCTTGAATTTTTATAATATATTTTAATTGCATTTTTTAGTAAAATGAGTATAAGTTGGACGGTACATCACGAGTAAGACGCATTAAAACATTTGATGATGCCCCTAAATCAGGCTCACCGGATGTGCTTTTATTTCTCAGAGCACTACACACATCATATTTGTAACCATACCCGAAAATACCACATATTACAAACAGTTTAAGTCCCCGCTAATGGGGTTTGTCTGTTAGATACTGCTTCAGAACACTTCGAGCTTTTAGTGAGCACATTTGCTCATCTAAAGACAGATGTGCTTTATATGGAACTTTCTTAAATTTTTTTTAAGCGAATCTAGTAATGGGCGGACTTAATAGAGTCGATCAGAATCGAAATGTTCATATGGCAACATCTTACTGTTGTCGTTGAAGTGTATGAGAAGCTGCCTAAATTTCTCAAATCGTTTTGATGACATTGTCTCTCGCACTGACTCAAAGCTGATGTTTTCAGACAAAAAAATTTTTACATTTGGCATATGAACAATTGACCTTCAACATACTGTTCTAATAAATTTTAGTATTTCCTTAATGGTTCATTTACATCTTTTGGAACTGAGTATAAATTAGTCTGGTCTTTAATAAGATCGATAATGTCTTCAGTAAACAGATACGAAAGTTTCTCAAATGGAGTATCTAAGCACAGTATCACTGGAGGTAACGTGTTAGATCCATTAAAACGCATTTGGTTATTATTAAGGCTGAGATTTTTTGATTTCCATATGATGTAAGACTTTGGAATACGATTAGATGTCTTTGAAGCTGCTAATAAAATAGTACCAGTAGATGCAGACATTATATATAGATTATCCGTTACAGAGATAATATTCTGAATATTGATGTCTGCAGCTGGCAAAGGTGCTGATAAATTGAAAATCATTTGGAAATTCAGATGGCATCTCTATTTCATCATCATAACTTTCAGACACATTCGGCAACCATGATGAAAATAATTGTTAAGTGAACGCATCCGGTATAAAGTTTTTGACCCTCTTACTTCCTTCTTTTTTTGTATACGGAGTTTGACAATACGGTTCAAGTTATTTCACCACCATTTTATCAAACTCCATATATTAAAGAGAAAAAAGTAAAAGGGTCAAAAATTCTCTCCCGGATGCGTTTACCTGATATTTAATTTCACCATATTCGGCAGCAATACAAAATTATTGTTAAAAACAACAACTAAAAATTTGTTAAAGAAATCTAATATTGGTTATTTAAATTATTCCTATTGCCTTAAATCCATGTAAATTTCACCAGCTAAAACTTTCACCTAATAATAATTTTTTCTATATTAATTCAAACACCGCGAAAAAGGTTTGAACACGATTGGCACATTAATAACACATACATGCAAGTGTTGCTTTTTAGTAAATGAATTTGTTACTAAACTGTTGAAATGCTTTGTTGTCTAATGTTAGCTATTAAGTAGTTATTACTTTTTTATTTCTACTTAAATGGAATGCTGCAGATATGCAACACAGCTTCATGAAGAGTTTAGAGTTCTTCAAAAAATTTAACTTGTTTATAGTGTTTTCTTTTCTAAGGAAAAAAAATTGCTGTTTCACCACATGAACTCTTCTACTCAAAAAACAAGTATTTTAGGCTGGACGTAATTGTGGCGAATGCTTAAGTAGTCTCCTCTTTTATCATGAAAATATACGGCCTTTTTCAACCTGTGTTGTATCGTTAAAGCTGTGTAGACGTTAAAAAATTTTATAAATAAGGCCCATATAGTTAAAAACAAAATTTATTTTTCTAATGACTTGCTTACATACTTACATAAGTATGTATCACAGGGTTATTATAAAAAAAAAAAGGAAAAATTAATGCAACAAGAAACAATTACTTTTTCCCTTTTTTCATATTGTAGTTTGTGCAGGGTTACAAAAACTAAAAATAACGAAGGCTTTACAAATATAAACAAACACAAATATATAATTTTGAAAATTAAAAAATTATTATTATTATTTTATATATTTATTGCCCATGTAAATTTGCACCCTTAACTACACATATGTATGTACATATGTCTGTTTGCTTGTGTATGAATGCAGACAATTGAGAAAGGGGTTTAAGAAAGCGTATGAGTAATATTTTATTCCCAGGTGCCAGTGCGTTTACATCTGCTAAACATTGTGATAATAAAAGGTAAATGTTATTTAAAAAACTCAACAAATATGAAAGTGGGTCTTAGACTTGCACCTTAGTTACTAATTGGTAAATATACTAGCAATTAATTAGCTACGTCGTCAGCGGAGTTAAAAATATTAACTAAAAACAAAATGCTAAAAGCGATAAAAAAGGAATGATTTTTTAAAAAATCTTAATACAGAATATAAAGATTTCTATTTTTAATGGCTTCCAACTTTGTAGCCCTTAACTCCATATGAAGGAGTAGATTTTGGCCACTTAGTTGATTTTTGTCCTCAATCGAAGTCAACAGACCTTTATTGTATATTTCTAGAATCATGAACCCCAAAAATTCAAAAAAGTACAAAAATTTGAAAAAGTTCTTTTTGACCACTTTGCTAACTTTCGACCTCAATCTGGGCCAAAACTCGTTGACATCATATTTTAAGTTTATAATTCCGAAATTGAGAAAAAGTATAAAATTGTCAAAAAAAAGTACTTTTTATACTTCAACACTCAAAATTTTAAAAATTTCGAAAGGTACCTGAAAGTACCAAATAAAATATTTACTTTATAAAAACCCTAACTAGAATGAAATTTCAAAAAATATTAACAACATATTAATTTAAGACCATTTAAACGCAATTTAAATTATATTTATATCTTTATGGGCTCAGAAGTCAAAGTATTTTCATATTTTTTCGAAATAAGTTATTTGCAATTTAAATTTTTTTTCTGCCTCTATTGATTCAAAGTTTAAAGAATGGACCTAAATATTATAAAAATTACTCCATTTGCCCTTTAGGGTAAAATATTTAAAAAAAGCGAAATAAAATTTTAATATTTTTAAAACCTTTCGAACGCAATTTGAATTACGTTTCCATATTAATGGCTCGGAAGTTAAAAAAAGGAGACCTAAGCAGTATTAAAAATAGTTTTTTCCATTCTGTCTAGCCTATTAGGGCCCAATATTTCTAAAAATAAAAAAAAAACATATTTATTGTTTTTTAAAACAGTCGAACCCATTAAAAATTTAGTTTCTACCTTCTTTGGTTCAGAAGTAACAAAAAGTACCAATATCAAAATTTTAACCTTTTTTGAACCCTTTGTTTACCCCTCAGAATCAAAACTTCAAAAACAAAGTTGAAAAGGTATTTGCAGGTTTGGGGACGCAATTTTTAAAATTTTTCTATCCTTATCTCCCGAATTTACCCCTTGGGGCTTCGAGCTTACTAACGAGCTTTTTTGCAAAAGACTTTTTTAATTCTCAATATGGACAATTTCTTTGTGACTGGTGTGACCATTTTACTTTCATTTTGCTTATAACTTAAGCATCTAAAAATTTTAGTTTTTGAGTTTTAGGATTTGATTGCAAAAGGATGGTATGTTTTTAAACTATAAATAGTAGGAAGATATCGAGAGAAGATCAATTATGCTCATAATGGTCAAAAAACTGCAATGTGTTTGTCCTTACAAGTTTCAATTTTATAGAATTTCGGCTTTAAGGTCGTAGTGTGTTAATTATTTTTGAAAACAGGTGCATGGTGGTTAATACTGCTTTTAATCGTATTTGATGCATTCTTTCTCCAAAAAACAATATTTTTACAGAGAAAAGTCTTTTAAAAAATGCAACGGGTGTGACATTTTCATCAAAACGTTTTTTCACCGATTTTTCAGTATA
The DNA here is from genome assembly GCA_963583895.1 of Melanophora roralis. Lineage (NCBI taxonomy): Eukaryota > Metazoa > Arthropoda > Insecta > Diptera > Rhinophoridae > Melanophora > Melanophora roralis. The sequence goes on from OY757188.1 coordinate 65,751,269, forward strand.
TTAAACTAAAATGAGAATAAAAAAATTTACCGATTGATTTCTTTAAAAAAAAAGCAATTTATTTATCCCTATTAAAGACCGTTTTCGTTGCATTTTTAAAGTGGATTAAAAAAGCAACAAGACTTGAACGCATTGTTTTTTAAGTAGTCCCGGTTCGTACTTACTTTTAGAAAAGCGTCAATTTAAATTCTAGAGAAATTCAAGAACTAAATTTTTGTTTATTTTGCTTTTTGTGCAGAAAAATTCAAATAACAGAAAAAGCAAAAAAAAAAAAACTATAATAAAAATTTTATTTAAAATTTTTTGATTTTTTAAAGTATTATCTATAGATATCATTTAAACGTTTTGGGTATTTATTGTTTTTTCGGGCCATTTTAACAATTCATTTTATGTTGGCAAGAAAAAGTACATAAGGAAATGCTTTTGTTGTAAGTACAGTATTGTGTAATTTAATGGTCATAAATATTTTTTGACAAAAAAAACACTGTTTGGAATGAGTATATTTTTCCAATTAACTTGCAAAATTAAAGTCATTTGTTTTAAAACATTTGTTTAAAAAAATATTTTCTCCGATGATGCAACAGAGCAGTTAAATTGGTCAATTATTTAAAGACTTTCAATTTGGTAATTTTGTGTTTCCTTAGTTCAATTGTTGGGCCGATAAAACGAAAACATTTATATTTTTATTCACATCACCGTTAATGACAGTTTTTAAACTCCTCAATAATATTACCCTGGTGATAATTGCGTCACTTGAAGTTTTAACTGATGGTATTAGTTTTCTTTACTCTTGTTTTAGGGATTTTCTTTGAAACTCTTTAGTCTCGATTACCTTCGAACGCCGTAGTCCCCTGGTTTAGTTCCAGATTAGTTTTGTACTCTTGATTTAGCTTTTGCTTAAAATAAAATTCCAAAATCCAATACTTAAATTTAAACATAAATTTAAAAAGTAAAAAAATGACCCAAAGCTTATTGCCAGAAAAGACAGAAAAAAGCCCAAAAACAGTGGTTTAAAGCAAAAACAAGAACTAAAAAATAGCAAAAAAATAAGCAAAAAGAAGTAACAAGTTTTTAAGTTTGCCCTTTTGTTAACATTTTTATTACAATTTGTTTTAAGTTTTAAAATTTTGGCCCAATAAGCGATCGTATGAGTTTAAATATTTTTTAATATTGATTTTTCTCGTCTTTTGTCAGAAGAAAACAAACAGATTTTTTTTTCTTCGCTACACAATTTAAGTTTTCAACTTTGATGACGGCAGAAAAAAAACTAAAAAGAGTTTTTTGCAAAAGCAAAGTACGTAGTTGCCAGTTTATGTTAATATCATTTTGGAAATTTAAAAAATAAAAAAAGCAGAAAAACGACATAATAGCGAAAAAGCTAATTACCGAAACGCTTTTGCAGCAGTAGATTGTTTTCAGCGACATAAATATTAAAGTAAACAATTTACCCCTTACTAAACTACTTACTTAGATGGCTTAGCGCTCTTCTTCAATTTCAGATACCAAGTTTCGAGATGCCTTCCTCCCCTTGGTACTTTAAACGGAGTTTCGGTCTTTCCATTCTGAGTGATCGCATTTAAATGACTTCCAAGCTAAAGCATCCTAATTCATTCTCATAACATACTCAGCCAACGTAAACCTTGAATTTTGATACGCGTAACTAGGTCAATGCCGGCAGCCAGCTCATACGGCTTACGGTTCATACGACATCGGTATTATATGTTAACGCAGGTTGATCCATAGATTTTTCGAAGAAGTTCTCTCTCGTAAACTCCAAGCCCTGCCTCCTCTGCTTTCGCAAGTACCCATGCTTTAGAACCATACGTAAGCACGGGTAGTGTCAGTGTTATGTGGAGAGTGATTTGTGTTTGTCGAGAGGGGGCTTTTCTTATAAACTGCTTACTTAGTCTAAAGAAGCATCTATTGTTTTGTTAATTGCAGTGCCGAGGTAGATAAAGCTGTTGAATATTTTAAAGTTGTCGTGTGCTATTCACAAAAAATCACTTTTGCGTGGAGTTTAACCACCTTGTCTAAAGCCTAGTTTGGTACTGAAAGGCTTACAGATATTTCTGCTTATCTTAACTGAGGATTGCAGAATCGTATCAGTTTCGCAGGGATACCAAACTCAGACATTAGTAGCATGGATCACTTTTGAACGTATTGCGCCTTTAAAAGCGGTATGTAATCAACAAATAGATGGTTTGTGTCGTTTTGTCTTTCTTAAGTCTTTTTGAAGGTTTTTCGTAGTATGTATATTCCACTATGGATTTGCTAGGTCTAAGGCCGCACTTATATGGCCCGATTATCTCGTCGTTTTTATACCCTTCACATAGTGATAAGGGTATATATTAGTTTGTCATTCCATTTGTAATTTCCTTATTATTCATTTGCGACCCCATAAAGTATATATATTATGGATCCTTTTAAATAGGGAAGTTGATATAGCCATGTCCGTCTGTCCGTCTGTTTGTTTGTCTGTCCGTCTGTCCGTCTGTTGAAATCAAGTTTCCGGAGTCAAATAAAAACATACGGACCAGTTATTGATGTCAAACTATTAGAAATATCCTGGAGACAATCGCTATTTAAAATCAGCAAAATCGGTTCACTATTGACCGAGATATAAGCGAAAACCCAAAGTAACCCATTTTTTTAGGACAAAATCCTTGCATATATCCCTATATATCTCAGTAACTATAGTCACTCTTGCCACAAAACTTGGCATGGATACTCCTAAAGAAGGGACCTAAATAATGGAAAAAGTTTTTTCAGATAGAATCAGGAGAAGGGGTATTTTTCCTACAATTGCACAAATTTGGTGAAATATTTTGTGCGCTACATCTCGGAAACTATAACAGATATGGATTTAATGATTTCTTTGAAACATATAAAATAGATATTTAGGAACCTATTTAGTTCCTAAATATGTGCCCCGGTTGACTAGTGAATAAGTACGCAAGTCGTTAGTTTAGTTAATTTTTGTCGAAACATCTTTCATATAATTTTTTTTCAAAGATCGTACGCAGCCGTTAATTGAAATAGCAAAAATTGATTTGGCAGTTAATAGGAACAAGACTAATTTGTTGGTATCGACCAGTAGATAATTCACGAGATTAGGACAATCTTTAACTTCAACTTCAAGGTAGTAGAGGAATTCGTGTACCTCTGAACCGCCACAAGTAAACAAACATTGATGTCAAACTATTAGAAATATCCTGGAGACAATCGCTATTTAAAATCAGCAAAATCGGTTCACTATTGACCGAGATATAAGCGAAAACCCAAAGTAACCCATTTTTTTAGGACAAAATCCTTGCATATATCCCTATATATCTCAGTAACTATAGTCACTCTTGCCACAAAACTTGGCATGGATACTCCTAAAGAAGGGACCTAAATAATGGAAAAAGTTTTTTCAGATAGAATCAGGGGAAGGGGTATTTTTCCTACAATTGCACAAATTTTGTGAATTATTTTGTGCGCTACATCTCGGAAACTATAACAGATATCGAAATCAAATGTTTTACAAAAAGTAGTTGTACACTAAGGCCTACACTTTAAAGAAAAAATTTTTTGGATGGGGGCAGAACAAAGGGTAGCTCTCATACAAATTGACAATTTTTATGAAGAAATTTTCGATATGCTTAGTTTAGGAAACTATAACAGAAATTGACTTCAAATGTTCTGCAAAAAGGCACAGGATAATAAGACCTATATTCAAAAAAAAGTTTTTGGGCAGGAGCAGGGAAAGGGGTAGCTCTAATGCAAACTTACAATTTTTATGAAGTTTTAGATATGCCACATCTGGGAAACTATAACAACTATCGACTTCGAATATTCAACAAAAAGTAATAATCAAATAATTCATACATTTTGGAAAAAAAGTTGGTGAGGAGCAGGGGGACTAGAACATTCCATAAAAATTAACAATTTTTATTAATCTTTTAATATGAATAACGCCAAAAACTTTTATAACTCTCGACCTCAAACCTTCTTCATCTAGTTCTATTATTTATACTGACCTTAAAATTTTGTAAAGTTTTCTATGGACTTCAAGACTCACACAAGGTATTTTTAATATAGTATTTGCAGTACAAGATAACTCTGCTGGGTATATTAAAATACCAATGTGAAGGGTATATAAGATTCGGCACAGACGAATATAGCGCTCTTCCTTGTTTAATTTCAATCTTTCTCACAATATGTGATAGAATTTTTTTACCAATGGGAAAGAAGACTTATTTCTCTGTAGTTGGCACACACTCTCTTGTCTCCTTTTTTGTGCACAGGACATAAAACATTGATGTTCCAATCGTCGGATATGCGTTCCTCTAGCCAGATTGTACAAAAAGCTGATGTAAACACCTTATAAGGGTTTCTCTTCCAATCTTTAACAGTTCAGCTGACAACCCATCAGCTCCTGCTGCCTTGTTAGAATTAAGCCGGGTAGGGGCTTTTTCGACCTCATTCTGGCTAGGTGGTGTACACAAAATACCATTTTCTGGGATTAGTTTTGTGGTAGCTTCAACGATGCATCGTTGCAGATACTAAAAGGCATGAAAAGTAGTTTTCCCATATCCTACGCACACTATCTACATTAATAAATTTAGCAGCCCCTACCCAATTAAATATTCATACAAAAAAAAATTAACACAGACTTACATATTTTCTTCTTATGCCTTTTTTCTTTCATACAGTTTCTGTTTGCAAATCAATGCAAAATACTTCTCATTTATATAAGTAATTTGGTGAATTTGTTAGAAATAATGCTTTTAGTTAAACAATTAAGAGTTACAATTCTGTTATCAAATTGCACATTACTGTTGGCACTCACATCCACGCTAAAATTACCCACATTTATATGTCGATTAAGTTTGTAAAGTACTTCAATGTCCATATTTAGAAAGCTGGTGTGGGTCGATTAAATGACAGTTAAAGACCAAAAGTTATATGGCAAACAATGTTAAAGATCTATGATGCCTGAGTATACTTTTGCATTTGTTTCATTTAGTTTGAGTTGAGGTGTGAGAAGACAAAAAATGCTTAAAAATTTTGAAAGCAATGTAAACATACAATCATACGCGTAGTAAGTACAATACCCTGCAGAAAATGCCAATAGTAAACGGTAATGGATAACTATTGAGAGTTTTAGAGTACGACTGACTAAATATGTTTCACGCAATGCTTTCTGCTTTAGATACTTAGCATTTGCGTGTCATTGCAAATTCGCTACTGATACAACTACTTTAGGTAGTTTTTAGGTGTGTATGTAGGTAGACATTGAAACCACTGACCTAAAACATTTGAATAATTCTTGTCTTCGATTTCAGTAATGAAACGGAATGAAAAAAATTAAAAAAAAGACTAATAGGCACAAATTTTAACAGTAATTTCCTATTAAAGACAAAAGTGTAGACACTTTCCTGACAATTTCACCAAAATAATCGACAAAAGTGAAAACTTGGAGAAACAAGTCCCGAGATTTCCCCCAGGGTACATACAGGCATATTTATGTATGTATTCTTGTGCACGAAGTGAAGGAGAAGCCGTATCGAACTAAACCAAGCTTAAATCTACTCAACTCAACTAAGCGACGGACTGCAATCAATTTGGCCAAAAGGCAAAATATTGCCGTTTAATGTAATTTTCTATTTGCTGTTTCCAAAAAAAAAACGCCAATAAATACAAAAAATATCTCGTCATATATGAAGTTTGAGTTATCATGAATTGTGATACGGCATGTTACAGATTTTTTTATTCGTTTTGTACACCAACAGCAATATTTTTGCACTCTACCTAGGAAAATAGCATATACCCAACAAAAATTTAACATGGGAGTTGCAGCTTTTAACAGCTGAAAAAAATTAATTAAAAAAACTTTCAATTTCTTAATTATTTATTTGAATTTTTCTATATTTTATAATTTTTTTTTCAAATTACAAAAAAATAAAATATAAACAGAAGCAGTTAGGATGAGAATAACTAAGTTAGGTTACGAAGGGTAGTGGCAAGTCCAACTCGCCACCTCCACCCGAAGGCCTTTTAGCCCATGAATCCCTTCAAAAGAGTTAAGAGGAGAAAAAGAAAAAAAAGAAAAGTAAAAAAAAGGCAAGCATTCCATAGGTAAAAGAAAAACAGAGCAAGAGAGCCACCCAATATTTTTGATGAAACTTATTATGCTCCCCAGCCATAAGCCAGGGACTTCTCCAAGTCCATCTAAAAAGTCCCAGCCACCCCTGACGGCGGATGTGCAGCCCAGGGAAGACAAGATGTTCTACCGTCTCCATCTTCTCCTCATTCCTGCAAACCTTGCCGAAATCTGGAGAGTTCCTGCCCCATTTGTTTGTCATATATCGCACAACGCAGTGCCCTATGAAAGTCCCAAAAACGCTCCTTAGAACTCCCTGCTCTCTTCAAACAGCAGTTCAGTGCCCATCCTGTCCAGCCTGGGCGATAAAAGTCTAGAGATCCTGCAATCAGCCCTGACCCTCCAGGTTTGGCCCACCTTGTCTATTATCCAAGTCCCTACAACAGTGGTTCCTTACCGGCTCACAACCCAGTCCAATATCCCGGGCCGATCCCTTCCTTGCCATTCTCATTGCCGGAAATGTTACAATGACCCGAAACCCAACAGAGTCTAACCCTGCGTGTCACCAGGATCGCCACACAGCAAATGCAACAAATAAATTATTGAGGAAAAAGATTCGATTATTTCAAGGAATCGCTATATTGAATGGCCTCCAGAAAGTTGTGATTTAACACCATTAGACTATTTCTTGTGGGGTTATTTGAAGTCATTGGTATTTCGAAAAAAAAGCTTTACAAGTCAATATTGAATGTGTTATTCATGACATACGACTAGATTTAGTGGAAAAAGTGCTTGCGAATTGGGTTCATTGAACTCATTTCTGCAGAAGAAGTCGTGGAGGCCATTTGAATGACGTTTTATTTAGAACTTAATTGTATCGATTGTAATTCACATTATGTGAACTTAGTTCGGTTAAGGAAATATAGAATATAAATATATAACTCCAGTATTCAAATTCTAGTTAAAGTCTGTTCAAGTAAAATTTTAAAAATGTGCTTTTAGTTTTACGTCAATTTCAGCATTATCAAGTTCTATGTTATTGCTACGTTTAAGATATTTTAAAACTTATCATTCTGGCTTTGTTCAAAGGATTCAAAGCGACTTAAAACAGTTTTGCATTTAAAACACAACTTACAGGATACATTTTTTAAACATTTAAATTTCGATTCTTTTTCTGAGGGCGCAAACAATTTCGACCACATCAACTACCTGCGTTCAGTTACTCTAACGTTTATTCAACTCCACATATCATTTATGGTATTTAAAATGGTTAAAATGTAAGTTTTTCCTCTTGTTTGGCTCTACATCCAAATGGCAAGTGTTTCTATGCATTTCTAACAAACATTTATGACCCTCATCATTGTTAAAGCCATCATTTTTGTGAATTTATATCTAAAAGAATAAGCATCTATACATAGATATACATACATGTATGACTGTATGTGTATGCCAATAGACCTATACATATGTATATGTCTATATATAAATGTGTATTTGGTATGATCTTAAATGGTATGTAATTTGTTCATAAAATATACGAATCTTGTTGTGCAATTTGAAAATCGATAAATTGCAATTAATTTAATGGTCACAGCACAAACGACATCTAAGAAATTTGAAAACATAAATCAGAGCTGGAATTGTGGTTAAAGTAAGAGGCAGTCGCTTTGCTTTTGAGCCTGTGGCTTTTCTGTGTCGCATATTTATGCTTTTGTTTGTCATTAAAGCGATTAAAATTGCGGTAAAAATTACTTTAATGATTTCTTTAAAATATAAACAAACATACCACGGTTGACTAGTGAATAAGTACGCAAGTTTAGTTAATTTTTGTCAAAAAAATCTTTAATATATTTTTTTCGAAGACCGTACGCAGCCATTAATTGAAATAGGAAAAATGGATTTGACAGTTAACGAGGATAAGATTAGTTTGATGGTCTCAATTAGTAGATAATTCACGAGCTAAGGACAATCTGTAAACGTTAGAAACTTCGACTTCAAGGTAGTAGAGGAATTGGTTCACCTCGGAACCGCCACAAAAAAACAAACGACATTAGTTTGGAAATAAAGTAGAAAATTATACTTGCTAAATAATAGATGTTATCTTGGGCTAATCAAAGAATTTAGGAAAAGGGCTCTTTCTAGGCAGACAAAGCTCACACTATACCAGGCACTTTTTCCACCCGTACTACGGCACAGAGGTTTTCTTAAAGTGTTAGAAAGAAAATTACTTCGCAAGATCTATAGACCAATCTGCGTAGGAATATCGGCATCGTTGTAACCAAGAGCTGTATGAGCTACATATATGCCAACATCGATGTATTTAAGCGCATAAAGATCTAAATACTGCGCTGGCTCGAACATGCTACGAGAATAAATAAAGAGTTCGAGCAAAAAAGAATATGATAACTACACAGGAAAAAAAATATGTTTTAAAACAAAGAATATTATAATATTGTTTTAAAAATAATCAAAATCGTACTTGAAATTTTAAAGCACGATCTCTACTAAGATTTTCTTAATTTAAGTCTGGTCGGGATTACTTTACGAAATCAAGCAAAAAAACTTGTTTTTGGATATATTTTAATATTTAAAAACATTTTCATCTACGTCAAGCACAGAACATATTTTTAAATAATAAATACCTCGGGGCATATTCAAAAATACTTTTTTAAATTTTAAAAACGATTTTTTCCTAAAAAATCACGACCCTTTTACGCTTAAATCAATCTTTTTTAGCTTACATCAAGCATAGTTTAGAACTAAAATCAATTCTTTTTTTTTTTGTGTAGGAAGCACGCCAAAGGGGACGACCGAAACTCCGTTGGAAAGACTAAGTTCGGGAAACCCCTTACAAACTCACTCCCTCTTATTATAATTAACATGGCTTAAGCATTTAATTAGTGTAACTTAAAGGTATTCGGCAATGTTTTTAAAAAAACAAGGAGCTTCAATTATTATTTGTAGAATTTAATATTAATAAAGTTTAATTTTTTTTTTTTGGAGATAGAGTCAATGCCTCATATTTGCAACGCTTTATTGTGTGGGGTAATAATATCAATAGGTGTGTTCCATAGCCGACAAATCGTTACAAATTTGTAACAATTGTTACCAGAAAGTGTTCATTAACTCAAAAAATTTGCATGGAAAGAACGTCATAATGGAGTTTAAAATTCAGATGAAAAATGATTTTTACAAATTTTTACAAGTAAAATTTTTACTTGCAACAATTTTTAAACAGCTGTTTGGTGTTTATCCATACAAAAACAGGTTTTTAAAAGAATTTACAATAAAAAAACATTTACTTGCAAATTTTGGCTGGTAAAGCGTTTATTTACTCTTTTAATATTTTTGAGAATATTTTTAGTAAATTTCTTTTTACTCTTTCGTTGCAAATATTTACTGAAAAGTTATTGAACACACCTAATATAATTTTGAAAGTCTTACACAAAGCGACCTGTATACAAAACAAACAAGATTTTTATTGCAAATAATTTTATTTTAAGAATACAAAACGGTTAATCTTCATTATAATTAAAAAAAAATATGCCAAAATTTTAACACAAAATAAAAGGCCTTATAATTGTTTTAGAAAATAAATGCAAAAAACAAATAACACTCAACTTGAATATCTATGAAAAAATATATTTTTATTCTATTTTTTTTTTTCTTTTTAAAATAACTTTCCATATGTACTTATGTTAGTTTTTTTGCCTGCCTTGGCTTTGTCAATAAAATTTCACTGTGAAATAAAATTTGAACTACACAAATATTATCACAAGTGTTTCCCAATGTTTCATTTTCTCTCCATATTCATGCCCACATAATAGTTTGGCAAATAAAACAAAAACTAACGGCCATTTTCGCAATCTGTGATTATTTTAATTTAACAGAAACATTAACAAACCGCCGATATCGTTAACCGGAACTATTTAACATACGGTTAGTATTTTGCGTTCCACAATCCTTTAGTTAGTTAACACTAACATTATAGAAAAAGCATGGTAATACTGGTTTTTATTATTAACGAAAAATCGTACAATGAAAGAAAAGAGCTATACACATGGTACAATTCCTTAAGATAATTGTACCATGGTTATACAAAAATTATTAAAAATTTTTTAATGCAAGAGAGGGTTATATTTAAAATAAATTTTTTACTTAAAATAGTTTATACACAGTTCCTTGGTAAGTATAAGTTGTTATATGTGCATGCATATAAATGTATTCATTGTGGAAAATAAAAAAACATTTTATACATGTAAAGAAAAATACTCCCGTCGTGTAAAAACTTTTTTCTTTTTGGCTTTAAAGCTTGAAATATTGAAAACATTACAAAAATGTAAATTTTGATTTCTTCTTTCCTTTTCATTTTTATTTTAGTTAAACATTAAACCGGAAGATTTTGTTCAGTTAAATTTAACAGGGTTAAATGCTAACCGCGCTTTGTAAAATGCAATTTTGTTAAACTTCCTGTTAAATTATAATCGGACTTTGTGAAAAGGGCCGTAAGTTGTGAATGTGCAAATTACTTGTTGATATTTAATTATTAGGCAAAATGCCAACACTATTATTATTTTCAGGTTTATTTTTGAACGATCGTTACATAAAAATGCGTAAAGTTTCATATTAGTTTTACGTTTCGGTGCGTAAGATCTTCTCGTGTGTGACACATGTTTAAATATTTGCAAAAAAAAAAAAAATTCATATTTGATTAATTATCTTTGAAATAAAAATAGTATTGAAATAATACATATTTAGATGTTTGTATAAGAAACAAAAGCAAACGTTAATAAACTTCATAGCAAATGCGAAAAAACACACACAATTGTGCACATATGTATCTAATAAATATTGAAATAATTTTTGCGAGTTAACTCCTTTCAAATAAAGCCTATAGGACAATAGAATAAGAATAATTCTTTAAGCTTAATATTATGTTGACAGCAAATATTAAAAAGCATTCGAACAATTGTGGCAAATAAGAACGTGTTACAAAAAAAAACAGGTCGCAATTTTCAAGATATTTTGAGAAAATTTGATTCAGATAAGTTTTTTGGTTCCAGCACGAGGCCTTTTGTTCGGGGTGATAATCAACCCATTTTTTTAAATAGTGTTTATACATACATATGTCCTCCCGAAATAAGCAAGTTGGAATATAAATGGCTTGAATCGTTCCTCCTAATTGTGGTTGGCATTGGTGTAGTCGTTTCTTAGCTTTTTGGTACCGTCTAACAAATACGCCTATGTTAAAAGAATAGCACTTCTATCGTTTCTGTGTAGAGTTCGGCACGACAATAAGGCTGATTAATTTATATTCATTACTTTATATGTCACCAACTATTATACTGAATACACACGCAAAAAAATATGGTTGAGGTAACCATAATCTAAGAGCATGATTCGATTGTATGATTGTAGCCAAACATAGACATGATAAGATGTAGTCATAGTTCTTCATCACTATATTATGATCCCTTATTATCATAATAATACTAAACGGGATTACAAGTTAGTTATATATGTAATCTCATACAATCATAACATAACTTCTTGTTTCCATACTGTGATCCCCTATGACCAAAAGATAACTCGAAGGATCATAATATGACCCCACAGACCCATAAATTGTATTGAACCAACATAATATGGTTGAATAAAAATATTATATGATCCCATGTTATCATAATATTTTCCCAGATGACCAATTATTTTTTCAGATAGTTATAATATGACTATATAAAAGTGCTATTAAATATCAAATTAAAACCAGTTTTGAATATGAAATTGGGGTTTTTAATTTGTCTACATATTTTAATCAAGTCATTTCAATTTTGCTAATGACTTGCACTTTTTAAAAAACTTACAACAATATATGTGAAAACTTTTATGTCAGATTTAATATTGTATATGTTAACAATAGGAAAATGACACTTTTTAAAATTTCTCAAGAGTAAAAAATTATAATAAATGTAACTTGATATAATTAATTGTTATGATCCTGTTTATGATCCTGTTTATTCTACTTTTTTGTATTTACGCGCGTGTGTGTGTATATAAACAGATGTGTGTTTATGTGTAGGGATTAGTATTTCTATTTTTCCCCCTAAACTCTTTAACACATTTTAACCAGTTACTTGATGTGTGCCTTTTTAGCCGAACACGACCAATAACTTTTGTCCAATTCATGTTTTGTACCTGTAACTTAGTGTCTTGACGAGCCATAATTTTGTTCTGCCATTGAACAAAACTTTGTTCGCACATCGTTTTTTCTCGTCTGGACCACTCTTGTCGATGTTCTTGTTCTTGTTTAGTCATCGTTGTCAGAGAAATCGTTTGCTCAACCATGTCTACCATTAAACGCCATTTTGGATGTCAGAGAAAACATTCAATATTAAGATTGTAATAATTTTACGGTGGCTAACTTATTTACATTTGCTCTATATGAATTTTGACATTTAAAACCGACAAGTGAAACTTTAGGCGCAAAGAAAATACTACTTGATTATTATTTTACAATATCATATAAATAAACTATAAATTGCCAAACATAAACAAAAGTACGTTCTCTCCAATCCAAAAAACGTAAACAAATTTTTTACAATTATTCTGCTGACGTCATGTTCTTGTCTCAACAAATTTTTGGCTCGTCAAGACGTTGAGTAACAGGACAAGTACGCCGACCATTGGACACACATATCCCGCAGGGTACTGTATTCATATTACCCAATAAAAATATGTTGTGGAATATTATATGGCCGGGCTTGAACGACTATAACTTTCTTCCTTGTTTAAGTTTAAAATTTAGCATTTACCAAGTAGAAGTTATAGATCTCGGCTGTTTTTAACGCATACCAAACAATTGCAGTTTTCACTCAAACCATTTCGTTTTGACGACGTTGAATTTCCTCTTATTGGAGCAGAGGCGCCGTTCAAAAATTGTATACTATAACATCAAATTGATCTCAAAATAGATTTTTTAAGCAGAAGTCTACAATCAAAACCAATCATGGGTTTTCAACAATTAGCTAATGGGTTTGGGCTACTTTCAGTTTTATTTGTGTCTAATTCGCACCTTTATGTGGCTTCCATCTGACCGAACGATCCAAATATTAGATATGACTGAGGATTGGGGGTGACTGGTTATTTATAAGTTTTTATTTCCTTATAACTTTGCCCATATATAATGCAGTAGTTGGTAATAGGCCGCTTTAAGGTTCCAATTAGTTCCGGGAAAATCGATTTTTTTAATTGTTCCACTTGAGGAAATAGAGCTTCTTTAAAAAAACTCCAACTGACAATATGACAACATAGCGAGTAACTTTAATTTCACCAAAAGATTTGTTTGCCATGATATCGTTTAAGGTCAATTTGGTTACTGGGAACACAGTTGTTACCAATCAAAATCGCTGTCAGCTTGATTTAAGTCCGAAAATTAACCGACAAAATTACGAGGCTCTGGTAAAATTTATCAATATTTTTTGATTTGATCAATACAGCCGAATTACTATACTATCTATCCGTGAGTTTCAGAAATAAACATAACCACAACTTTCTAGTTAATTTAAAAAAAAAATCGGGTTTTTTATTGGATTGGCTAATGCCGTTACAGAAACAAATTCTGAGGAAGCTCGTAGCCTATTAAGTATGGCCTGAAGTGAAGAAGATTTCTTTATTACAAACTGTAAATTGATTTTTCAATAATGTAAAAAGTAATCGAAAAATTTTAAAATACATTTATGTATAAGTATCTAATTGATTAAACTAAAATACTTAAGTTTATTGTCAAGAAAATTTAATTTCTTATATCTGTTGCCTTTTACTTCTGTCTTATACCCTTTACATAAGTGATAAGGGTATATATTAGTTTGTCATTCCATGTGTTACTTCTTTAATATCCATCTAAGACCACATACAGTATATATATTCTTTGTCCTAATAAATAGGTAAGTCGATTTAACTATGTGTCTCTGTTTATATCAAGGTTAAAATCCCGTAAGTGGTTTTAAACTATCAGATATATCTGCAAAAAAATTTCTATTGAAATCCAGCAAAATCCCCCGATAACTGACCAGGATATAAGCCAGCAACCACGACTACCTCCGTTTTTTTCTCTAAGACTTGTACATTAAAACCTCTACAACTTCCCCGGAGTTGCCCCTAAACAGGTACAATGTAAAAGACTCCCATTACTTTTCCTCACGAAAATTCTCGTGAAGCATACTTACCCCCTATCTCCAGCCCCTAACAAGAATGCCACACAAAATTTGAAAAAATTGGGAAAACAAACCCTGCAACTTTTCCCTCCCAAACATATTTCTATTAAATACTTACCCTCTAACTCCATTGCCTAAGGGAGCTCCCATGCAAAGTTTGGGAAATCGTAATTTCCACCCCCCCCCCCCCCCCCACCCCCCTACAGCTTCCAGGGTGCCCGGGGATAGATCAAATTCAGGACTGACCCCAACTCATTTTTTCTTGCAAACATTTTACAAGAACATACTTACCCCGTATATCCACCCCTAGGGGCATTGCCCTAAAAAATTAAAAAAAAATATATTAAAAACCCTTATGAAGTGTATATAAGATTCGGCACTGCCGAATATAGCGCTCTTATTATTTGGTAAGTGCATAAGAACACATATAAATATATATATATATATGTATATATATTTAATTCTTTTTTGGGCAGCTGATTGTTCTTCTTAATAGGTTAAATGTCATTCAAGTATAACAATTACTGTCACAACAGCACACACTTGTCATTTAAGGTAAAAACTCGTTATTTTCTTTGATATATTGAACTTATATTTGCTAACTTCCAAATTTAAATTCCACCTACGATTTTTCACTATTATTGTGATTTAAGAATAATGTGCTGTTTTTCGATGCTGATTGAGTGATCGTCTTACACGTTTTATGTGTATTTTCTTATTGTAATAGACAGCGCATAAATTTAAATTATTTTAATTATTGTATGTAAATGGTGTATTTCTGTTTTAAATACTTCTGCCACAAGCTAAGATATGATAAGCTATTTTTGATTATCATTCTAGGTGTAGCCATCAAACAACAGACGCATACTATAATCATTAACTCTTGATCAAACGACGAAGTGTAATCTTAGGAACACATTTACTGATATTCGTATTTGCTATAGCGACGGATTCTCTGGGGAAACCTGATTTTTTTCGTTTTATGAGCATTGACTACAGTATCCATTTAACCGGGTTTTTTTAGTTCGAGCAAATAACTACCCGATTTGTGGATTTTTAGTTTGGTAGAACGATAACTCGATTAACTTGAACAACTCCAACAACTAGATGGATATCCTTTTCTAAGGTGAGACAGAAATATTAATACAACAGATTTTTAAGTTTTTAGGTCTTCGCTTTGAATCTGCTGAGGCTCCCGTCTCAAAAGCTCTTAAAATCGCGTTTCCTATTACATATTCCCAACCAGAAATGGGATTGAATATTATTTCAACTAGACAACCAACTTATTAGTCACCTAACTTGAATAGAATTCCTAACTCTATTGACTTCAAAGAAAAAAGGTACATGTATCACCAAAAAATATCAATATATATCACAAACACGCTTCTTCTACATAACGCCAGACTAGATAAAACTAATTTTTTTCGCAGATGTGAAACAGCGTTTGTCTGGGAAAAGAAGAGCCCAAAGATAATAGCAAAAGATCAGAACAGATCTCCCCAACTAAGAACCAGGTTTAGAGAATTCACCAAAAGGTCCTTGAAGACCCGTTGCGGCAAAAAAAAAATTTATATTTTTATAAGTTATTAAAATGCGCACTGACTTCCAATACATGAACTGGCGCGTATGAGATATCACCTGCTGTTGCAAAAAGCATAAAGAAATACCATTTTATGTGCAAGATGGGTAATTCCATTGTGACGGGTGTGACCATTTTCTAACATTTTTGCTTATAACTGAAACAAATCAAAATTTTGGTTTATAAAGCGGCTATGATCTCCAAGAATGGGAATTAATAGTTAGAAAACATTGAAACAGCATTATTTTGACTCGCAATATCCATATGAACAGTGAGACGGGTGCGACCTTACAAACTTAAACTTTTAAGAATTTATAAAAAGTTTTGTAAAAAGTTAAATAAAATAAATAAAAATACCTTGAATAAGAATTGTTAAGCCTGAAAAGGTGTCTTTAAAGGTGAAGATTAGGCAGCCGTTAAAGGAAAGGATATAGCTCACTTCGGTCCGCATAATTCGGTCCCTACGTGTGCATTTGTAAATGCCACTTACACAATGCAGAATTCACTTTTATTTTCATAATGGAAATTCCCCAGATAGTCAATTTAAAAAGTGATTTAAAGGTATTAATGATCAGTACCAAGCGTATTCAAATTGATTACGAAGCCTTCGACTTTATAAATTTTGTGTTGATCCGTGTAATTTTTTGTTCGTGGGTATGAAAATTCAATACCAAAAATTTGTTGAAAGCTTTGTTGTCCCTGCAGCATTAACCCGCTTGACCATGACGATCGATAACAAAATCACCTTCGAACTTTTCTCTGATAAACATTCGAAAACAACTATTAGTAACTAAACAGAGAAGAACTCATAAAGTTCAACCGTCACGTCGCTCAGTTTGTATCAGCAAAAGCGAACCTCTGTGATTTTCATAAATGGGGCTTACTTGACTTAAGGGGAAGGTACCCTCGATTAAGGACCAATCTTCACAAAATTTGGTTTCTTAATTTCTATTTAAATGTGATTTTCGGAAGTTGAACTTCTATGATAACCATGACATCCATGCTTCTTCTTTGATGAGCGATTTTTGTTGTTGAGTTTTTATTTTATTTTAGAGAATTCATTTTGCAAAATTTAATGCGTGGGATTTTGTACTTGTGTTAAGATATGTATGTGTGTAAGTGTGCTTGTATGTGGTGTAGTTTTGATTTCTTCGCTACATTTTTATGTATTTCATTCTATTCATTTCATTGTTGTTGTAGGCTTGAATTTGAAACACAAATGTGTGAATTTGTTCTTTTCTTTATTGTTTGATTTTTTATAATGCCATTTTGGTTGTTTGCTTTTTCCATTTTTGTTGTTGTGTTCTGATTCTATTGTTGTTATCGTCGGTGCAATAACCTTAAAGAATTAGAATTAGAAAAACAAAGAATTTAAAATTAATTGTTCTTTTATAATGGTGTTGCGAATTTGAGTTATTACGCAGTTTGTAGTTTTTTCTTAAACTATTTCTTCTTGTATTCATTATTTTTTGTATTTCTATGTATTTTTTAAAATAAATACATTTTTAAAATCGCATGTTTATAATCACAAATTTTAATGTATGTTTATATGTATGTGCAAGCATTAATACAAACAAATACCCCTATACAGGTACGTGTTTACTTTTTACAAAATTTGCTTGGAAATCTGTTTTTAAGAGAAGTTCTGGTGATATGTGCGGAGCCGAGGGAGAGTATGATTGAATTTTATCCAAACGCTTAGACTAAAACTTGGTAGATTAGGTAAGATTGAGAAGGGTGATTAAAAGAGGCACACCTTCTCATATATCACTACCAAGAGACCTTCTCAGTCCATTGGGCATCCCATTAAGTAAAATAGGGAAAAAGAAGACTTACGAAAAGAAATAAGATTGCCAAGACTAAACAAGAAGAAAATAAATCAAGAAGCCATATGGAAACAGTTTTTTCATTGACTATCCCATAACAACTTGATTCTCAGATGAACTTAATGTTCACCATTTCGCACTGCGAAACATCGTCTAGTATATTATGGAATCTTTTACGCAGCCACTTGACCCTTTTGCTCTGCTTTCTCTGGCAGTTACGGACAATATTCTTTATCGATTCTACTTCCTCCTTATCCTCACATTTTCACGAGCAGCCTCGTGCCTACTAAGCGTAACCCCGGCTATAAAGCCGTTAATACTCTGCAATCACCCCTGTTTTTCCAATTAAGACGCGTCATGTTAAGGAGTCATGTCCTAATATTCCCATTATAATAGTTACCTATTAGAGGTCTATCAGCTTTCTTTTTATACGTCAACTCAATGGTCGAACCAATACGAACGAACTCGTCGGCGATTCCGTTGTCAACTCGAAGTGTCCCGAAACCCAACATAGTCTGACTTTGAAGGTGCCGATAATTCCACCAAGGACTTATAGTCTCTCACTTTTGCGCCCAACCAGCAATTCATTTTTGACCTCGTGATCATGTAGCCCGTCCTAGATCTCTGGCCTATTTTATGATCCTCAAGACCAGTTTGAGAAAAATTCCTAACATTGACTCGCCTCGTTTGACCTTACTCCTTGCTGCATTTGCTATCGCCTTGTACTCAATAGATACCGTGTGAAGAATAACGTGTATTGCCACCTAAGTAGTGCTCCTTTAAGGAATTAGTGATGCCAAGTGGTGCACATCTTTGGGTTTTAGAAAGAAGCTCTTTATAATAGCCCATTTCCACTTCTTCCCCCCCAGTGAATTACAGTATACCACCTTTGCTTGCAGCTAATTTCTATGAAATTTTTGATTAGTATAAGTTAAGGCCCTTTTTGATTATATTCAGTATATTCCACTTCCCTAACAGTTTGCTAGCAAGCGTTTACCCAAGGTGCATAGCTCCGAATGCTACTATTAACTCCACCTACTGAGCGTTGAACTACTAAAAGCCGTTGGTGAGGAGAACTTTTCCGTTTTGTCAAGATTCACGCCCAACTTCTTTTCTGACACCGATTAGAGTAGCTCCCTGCCCGTCGAAAAAACTTTTCTCCAATTAAAATTACCACATCGTTTTTCTCCTACAATCCACCTCTTCTAACTTATAAATAATAATCCTGCTGTTAAGAATCGAGGATATCAATTTGACTAAGCAATCCTTGACTTCTAAGTTTTTAAGAGCCCTATCTATTGCCTCTTTCTTCAAATTGTGAGAGGCAGATTAAAAAAATCCCTTAAATTAAGATTCATCAATTTTTCAAACGTCTTAAGCAGAAAAGACGATGGACTGGTGGGTCTAAAATCATTCGTTTAGGGTACAGAAATTATCATAACTTTACTCCACTTCCAAGGTGTATATCTTTCAAGAAGACATGCTCCAAAAACCATCATTAAAATTTTGCTTTGTAGCGTTGTTAAGCACAGCAGGTTTAATCCCATTCGGGATTCAAAGGTATTAATTAATTAAATACTGCCTGTCTGGTTTAATTTTTTTTCTTGGCTTACATAAGCAAATAAAAATTAAAATATAATCCGAAAAATATACGTGAATTAAGTTGAGCTAAGAAAAACATTTTATTAACCCAACAAAAACTTACTTTCCATTGTTATGAGTAGAAAGATTAAAAGGTTTCTGCGTGACTTACTTGGAGTTTTAATACACGGGCATGTGTCATGCCCTGGAACCAGCAAAACTACGTTTTAAAACGATGAATAAGCTGATACTTAAATTAGGAATTATTGACAACTTCTAAGAACTACATAGTCATTGAAAGGCGTGTTGTTAGGTATTGACTTATCATTACCAAGTTGCTGCTGGTATGAAGCATTTTTTCATTCACATATCCAAAATGGAACTTATGACTAGAGAGTAATATTTCTCTTTTCAGAAAAGAGCAGAAACTCTTTTAGAGTTTAAGAATGTCCGTTTGTCAGCCTGATTGAGTGTCTAGGTATGTATGTCCTTTAATCAGAGTAAAGGTCATTTTATTTAAGATAATTTCAAAATATTAAACAAATATTTTTGATGTGCAATCGAAAGATGATCATCGGTCCATTATTTAATCTACACTTTATACAAATGCCCCCAAATAAGTTATATTTATTTATTATCACTCACATATATGTACATGTACTTATATATTACTCCATAGCCTTCTTCTATTTAAACTTTGTACCACTTATTTTCAAAATAAATTAAATTGCGATCGGTCAACAATTTGTTATATTGGCATTTTAATGAATATTTTGTTTCCCGGAAATCCTTTTAAACTTAAAAGATATTTTTAGCACGTCGGTTTCGGAACTAGTTTTGGGTAATTATTGGTATAATACTCGTACTGACAGTCTGTAATAAATACTTCTACTGGTTTTAAATGTAATACAAACAGGAAAGTTCAACAGTTATGCCAAAGCACCTATCCGGGTTTCCTTAAATAGCAGCACTTTGCCTCTTAAGAATTCTTATAAATTAATCCAACCTAATATTTCTCGTACCCACCTGGTTTTTTTTTAGATTTACTTCAATTTCTTTTGTACGCCTGTTTCAATTTAGATGTTTATTTGAACTCTTAAGATGCTGGTGCTTATTTTCAACACACTTTATTGTTATTTATAATTGTCAAAAATGGTTACCAAAACAACAAAACAAAAATAGAAACACGAGATGGAAGACCGAACGTGCAAGAGCTTAGACATGAGTTTCATTGCAGAGATTGGCAACTAGAAAAGCAAATCTGAAAAACAAATAACTTTGAAACGAACAAAGCATGGCGCAATAATATATCAGGTGGTGTTGCCTCTACAACAAAAAAATTTGTTGAATATAATTTTTGTTTTTGTTGTAGTTTTCGTTGGCTCAGTTGTCAAAAAAAAAGCCTCGATTTATGCATGAAAAAAGTAGATCAGCTGTGCTCGTAACACCACCTGATGTTTTGGTTAAAACTGGCTTAAAATATTAAACTAAAATAAAATATAATATTCTAAAACTAACACTATATGCCTAAATTTTAGATAAGAAACAACTCATTATCTAACAACTGCTAAGTAACACAGACGGTATGTAATAGTAATTGAAAAGTAAGAAATTTTTTGCTGGGAAGAGTTTAAGATGGTCACGTTTTGAACAATGGCCTCTTCTTTTTTTGCGTTATGATGCAAATGTCACGCCCGTCACATTTTCTAAAAAGGGTTTCCTTTATAAAAAAATTGTTTTTTGTAGAAATAAATTAACAAATGCCACTAAAAACATTTTAAACTGTCGTGGAAAATTAAAAAAATAAACTCGATCACAAAACATTTTACACAACTCGCTCTTAAAGACAAAATTTTTTGGAATTTCAATTTCTAAGGTCATGCCCGTCACAGTCTTAAAGTGGGCATTGTTATTAAAAATCATTTTCTTTTAGTGTCTTCTTACTGTTAAACAGTTAAAGACATACCATGCTTGGAAAACATAGTCTCTTTTGTAAATAAAATTTTTAATTGTTTGAGTTATAGACTTACATAATTTGTCACACCCGTCACAATTGAATTTTCCTTAAATAATTCAATATTTATTTTATTTAAAAAATTTTATAAAAAGTATGTATTTCAAATTCATTTGAATAGTTTTTATGATGATACATATACATACATATATATTGTCGGTGAAACCCGACCAAAATATATCCTTATTTGTTTTCTAGTAAAAACCGAGACCTAATGGTAAATTGTTGACCGACTGCCGGGAAACTCTGTACAATTATTTTTGCGTATATACAAATTGTCCGAACAAGTTTTTGTTCCAAAAACGACTTGCATTAGATATATATGGGGGTTACCACTATTTTTGGGTAATGGCTGACTATGGAAGGTATCGTCAAAAACGGATCAAGTACTCACAAAAATTGTTGGAGACATTTGTATTTGACAAAGACATGAGGCCAGACTTTTTTTACTTAACATAAGCAATAAGGTCTATACAATGACAATAAAAAATGTTTGTGTGTAAGCTTGTGTTCAGACTGGGGTAAACGTAAATGTGTTTAGACACCAACTTGTTGAGAGATTGCTGCGAACATTCATAATAATGCACGATATTTTTTTGTTACTAACCTTTTCAATGTTTATTTCTCACTTATAATTTAAATTAATATGTTTCTTCTTTTTCTTTTTATACTTTAAACATAATAATAAGAATATTTATAAGTTTGTCATTTCGTTCATCATTTCCACAATATTCACTTGCGGGCCCATAAAGAATATATATTCTGGATCCTTAAAGACAGGGATGTCAATATTGCAATGTTCGTTTTCTCGTCTGTGTGTCTGTTGAAATCAAGGTTCCGGAGCTAAATAAAGTCGCACAGAAAACGTATTGGTATCAAGCAACCAGAAATATTCCCAGACAATCGCTATTTAAAATCAAATAAATCGGTTTACTATTGACCGAGATATAAGCGAAAGCCTAAAATAACCAATTTTTTTAGGACAAAATGAGTGTATTCATCCCTATATATCTCAGTAACACAAAACTTGACACAAAACTTGACCCAAAATAGGGATCTAATTAAGAGAAAAAATTTTCGGACAAAAGCAAAGTGACAAAGTGGTTCTGGCATTAAATGGAGATTAAACCAAGTTAATGGTATCAACGCACAAGACGTCCAGTAGATTTGGGCAGACAGTGGAAGTTGAAAACTACAGTTTTTAAATATTTAACGACTTTATTTACCTCGGCATTGTCATTAAAAAAACCAACATCAGTTTTGAAATAAAACAAAAACAATATTGGCCAATAGATGCTACTTTGGACTAACTAAGCAGTTTGAAAGCAAAAACACCTCCCGAAAAACAAAAATCACTCTCTACAAGAAACTGATACTACCCTTGCTAATATATGGCTCAGCAGCATTGGGACTTGTGGAAGCAGATGAGGCAGTGCTTGGAGTTTTTAAGAGGAAGATTCTTCGGAAAATCTACGGACCAATTTGCGTTGACGAAGAACACCGGTGTCGTGTGAATCGGGAGCAGTATGAATTCATGTTGTGAGAATGAATGAATATGCTCCAGCTAGGAAGTCATTTAAATGTCATTTGGTGTCAGAAATTGGAGAAGAAGCGCAGAAGATCGAAGCGCCTTAAAATCTATTTTAATTTCTGCTAATGGAACAAACATTCTGTAACAGCCACCTAAGTAATTAAGTAAGCAAGGAGCAGAGTAAGCGGTATTTCCCCTACAATTTCAAAAATGTTGTGAAATATTTCATGCGCTTAATCTTAAAATCTATAACAGCTTTAAGTGTGCCGCAAGAAGTAATTCAACAATAATTAGTTGGATGAGAGCAGGAAGATTTTTATAAAATTTCTGTTAAGCTAAGTATATCTCGGAACCTAAAGAAGCTATCGATATTAAATATCCCAGCAAAATCATTGCTTACCTGGTAAGTTTGCATATAATATTGGAGATGAACAAGAACTAGTTACCTTTTGGTCGAATAACAAATTTTTTTTTGAGTTGTCCCGAACTTCAAGACCCCTGCAGACAAATGTGCTTACAAAAATCAACTGAATAACTAGTAACCAATGATTATCTGATCAAAAAAAAATAAAAATTTAAGGTTTTTATAACGAAAACATTCTATAAAGCCTGTTTTATAATCCTATTTGTCTACATATATGTACCTACAAATGCAGTTATTAACGCTCTTGCCAAAAGGTAGTTTTTCTGTTGTAATGACCTCTTTACCTTGTAGCCTATGAAGTAATGACAGCTCATTACTCAAATTCAAAAAAATGTTGCTGGGATCCTTCCAATGCCTTTTTTTTTAAAAAAAAGGAGATGGACATGAGCAGGTAGGGCGCAAGCCTCAATACAAATAAACAATATTAATTAAGCATTTAATACAAAATACACATGTATGCCGAAAAAAATAAAACTAACGACCTCAAACCTTCTGCAAGGTATTTCTAATATAATTTTTTTTTATTTAAAAGAAAACTTTGTTTGATTGGTGCCATTAGGTAGCATTGGCCGAACAAACTTTAAAATTTTGGGAAGTTTTCTATTTCAAAAACTAGAATAGATATCGACTTCGAATCCACCATAAAGTAATTTTATTACAACATTTGCGATTCTCATAAAACTTGGCTAAGTCAGATGGCCTGGTATACAAAAAAAACATTGTGAAGGGTATATTAGATTCGACATTGCCTAATATAGCGCAATTCCTTGTTTATTTAAGGATGATTTTTTTCTTCAACAAAATTATTAAAATGTAAGTTAAGACCTCTTGCGTTTTAGATGAACATACATACATACATATACATTTTACTCATTAAAATGCCTGTCAAGAAAAAATTTTTACAAATGTATTTGTGTTATTTAATTCATACATTTTTTCATTATTAAAATGTTAGCTAAAATCAAAAAAAAATAATTAATAACAGTTGTTACAGCCTCTTCTAGTGACATTGTTTTAATTTCTTTTACCATTATTGCTTCCTAAGTTTAATTTTTACTCCTTTTTATACCCTTCACATAGTGATAAGGGTATATATCAGTTTGTCATTCCGTTTGTAATTTTTTTATTATCCATTTGCGACCCCATAAAGTATATATATTCTGGATCCTTATAGATAGGGAAGTAGAAATAGCCATGTCCGTCTGTCCGTCTGTCTGTCTGTCTGTCCGTCTGTCCGTCTGTTGAAATCAAGTTTCCGGAGTCAAATAAAAAGATACAGACCAGTTAATGGTGTCAAACGATTACAAATATCCCGCTAACAATCGCTATTTAAAATCAGCGAAATCGGTTCACTATTGACCGAGATATAAGCGAAAACCCAAAACAACCCATATTTTTTAGGACAAAATCCGTGCATATATCCCTATATATCTCAGTAAGTATAGTCACTATTGCCACAGAACTTGGAACGGATACTCTTAAAGTAGGCACATAAATAATTGAAAAATTTTTTTCAGATAGAATCAGGGGAAGTGGTAGTTTTTCTACAATTGCACAAATTTGGTGAAATATTTTATGCGCTATATCTCGTAAACTATAACAGCTATCGACTTAACATGTTCTACAAAAAGTAATTGTACGCTAAGGGCTACACTCTAAAGAAAAAATTTTTTGAGTGGGGGCAAAAAAAGGGGTAGCTCCCATACAAATGAATGATTTGTATGAAATTTTCGATACGCTATATTTCGGAAACTATAACAGATATCAAAATGAAATGTTCTACATAAATTAATTGGGCAATAAGAGCTACGCTTTAAAGGAAAACTTTTTTGGGTGGGGGCAAAAAAAGGGGTAGCTCCCATACAAATTAAAGATTTTTATGCAATATTCGACACGCTATATCTCGGAAACTATAACAGGAATCGAAATCAAATGTTCTACAAAAAGTAATTGGACAGCAAAAGCTACGCTTTGAAGTAAAAATTTTTTTGGTGGGGGTTGAATATGGGGTAGCTTCTATACAAATTCACAATTTTTGTAAAATTTTCGATACGCTATATCTCGGAAACTGTATCAGATATCGAAATCAAATGTTCAACAAAAAGTTATTGGACAGCAAAAGCTACGCTTTAAAGTAAAAATTTTTTTGGTGGGGGTTGAATATGGGGTAGCTCCTATACAAATTCACAATTTTTGTAAAATTTTCGATACGCTATATCTCGGAAACTGTAACAGATATCGAAATCAAATGTTCAACAAAAAGTAATTGGACAGCAAAAGCTACGCTTTGAAGTAAAAATTGTTTTTGGGGGGGGTTGAATATGGGGTAGCTCCTATACAAATTCACAATTTTTGTAAAATTTTCGATACGCTATATCTCGGAAACTGTAACAGATATCGAAATCAAATGTTCAACAAAAAGTAATTGGACAACAAAGCCTACGCTTTGAAGAAAAATTTTTTTGGTGGGGGGTGAATATGGGGTAGCTCCTATACAAATTCACAACTTTTGTAAAATTTTCGATACGCTATATCTCGGAAACTGTAACAGATATCGAAATCAAATGTTCAACAAAAAGTAATTGGACAGCAAAAGCTACGCTTTGAAGTAAGAATTTTTTTGGTGGGGGGTGAATATGGGGTAGCTCCCATACAAATTCACAATTTTTATGAAATTTCCGATAAGCTATATCTCGGAAACTGTAACAGATATCGAAATCAAATGTTCAACAAAAAGTAATTGGACAGCAAAAGCTACGCTTTGAAGTAAAAATTGTTTTTGGGGGGGGTTGAAAATGGGGTAGCTCCTATACAAATTCACAATTTTTGTAAAATTTTCGATACGCTATATCTCGGAAACTGTAACAGATATCGAAATCAAATGTTCAACAAAAAGTAATTGGACAACAAAGCCTACGCTTTGAAGAAAAATTTTTTTGGTGGGGGGTGAATATGGGGTAGCTCCTATACAAATTCACAACTTTTGTAAAATTTTCGATACGCTATATCTCGGAAACTGTAACAGATATCGAAATCAAATGTTCAACAAAAAGTAATTGGACAGCAAAAGCTACGCTTTGAAGTAAAAATTTTTTTGGTGGGGGGGGGGGGGGGGGGGGGGTGAATATGGGGTAGCTCCCATACAAATTCACAATTTTTGTAAAATTTTCGATACGCTATATCTCGGAAACTGTAACAGATATCGAAATCAAATGTTCTACAAAAAAGAAATAATCTAATAATTCATACGTTTTGGAAAAAAAAAATTTAAGAGGAGCAGGGGGACTAGAACATCGCTTAAAAATTAAAAACTTTTATTAACCTTTTATTATAAATAATGTCAAAAAAGTTTTACTACTGTCGACCTCAAACGTTCCTCATCTATTTCTATTATCCATACGAACGTTAACATTTTGTAAAGTTTTTTATGGACTTTAAAACTCACACAAGGATTTTTATTTGCAGTACAAAATTACTCGGCTGGGTATATTTAAAGACCAATGTGAAGGGTATATAAGATTCGGCACAGCCGAATATAACGCTCTTACTTGTTCATGTTGGCATTGGTCATCAATACTGAATGTAGGTTTTCTAATTATGTATGTCCACAGTTATCAACCTTTGACGAAATTTTTTTTTTTGCTGCCAACGATTTTTGTAAACTTTGAATTTAATTTTCTTTTCCAAATTTAGCTCCTAATTCTAATGTCATTAATTTTCATTCTATTTTAATTGTTTGTTTAGATTTATTTATGTGAATTTTGGGAATTTGTATTTATTCACAAGCAACTTAAGCAGTTGAATCAGAAAAAAATAAGCAAGTAAGTAAGTTGTTGTTGTAGTTGTTTTTAGTGTTGAATATGAACTTTATTGCTGCTGTTGGTTGGTTTGTAGTTGTTATTATTATTCTCTTTTTATAAGTCTTTCATTTCTTTTCTAAATTTTTATAATAGCCATTATTGTAGTTTTGCCTATTCTTCAAAATGTACACATTTCTGTACATACATTCATACGAGATTAGGAGGTACACACATACATATATAAAAATGTATTTTATAGGTTTTGCCATTTTTTGTATTTCACCTTGAAAAGTTCATTCACGTCAAGTCATAACAAAAACGCATGTTCATATAAAAACACCAACAACAAGCCGTAGAAAAGCAGTCGACGCACAACAAACTTTGCACACATGTATGTAGGTACCTATAATGCTCCCCCTGAGCCCCTACACACGCGCTCCAAAACTCGCTGATATGCCCATCACTATTTTGTTTGAAATAGAAAAAAACAACTATCGAAGCAAAATAAACACAAACACACCAATACACACATGCGTTTTCGCATAAACAAATAGAAAATAAACAAAAAGAACAATCATTAGCAATAACAGCAGCAGCAAAAAAACAACAACAGCAACACGATTATCAGCAAAAAAAATATATAAAGAAAGACAAGTCATTTGAATGTGATTCGTAGTCGCTGGAATAACGTGTAAGTAAAGCTGTATGCGTTCTGTATAGTAGTGTGAGGGTGAATGTTTAGAAGCATTCAAATTTAGGAACCACAATTCAAAAATATGCATGAAATGGAATAACAACAACACAGACACACTCGCACACACTAAAACATTTTATAATTAAGAATAAACATGTTCTTTCACTACATATTCGCACATGCATGACAAAAAGAACTCGCCTTCCTTCTACCAGAAATTGCGTGCGGGAAGAATTAAAAAAAAACAACAGCAACAATTAAAATGATTAGAAAAATATTATAAATTGTTGTTCTAATACTTTTTTATTACTTCTAAATAAAAAAACAATGCAAAATATATATGTAATTCCTTAATGATCGAATCGCTCGTGTTGATATAAAAATATGTACTTTTTTTCTACAAATATAGAAAATATTGGTTCGTAAATTAAGTGATTAAGGTGGTGGAGTGGTTCTGGGGGTATTCGATACAACGCAATGGCTTTGATCGAACACATACCTGCCCGAAGATACCACCTGCAAAGATGTCTCCAATACCCTTTGAAGGAGTTAACTAACATGTGCAGAAAGTTATTCCATAAACTTAAAAAAATGGACTAGAGCAGTGGACCGATAATCCCTCCCCGAAAGCAAATATAACCCTTAAAAAATCTAAAGAATGTAAAAATGGGCCCCTAATGTTGAGGACCACTGCAAACGATTTAAAGACCATAATGTACGGATGCAGAAAACTGCTACACCTGGCCTCCCGGTTCGCTCCAGGGAGTTAGCGAATAGCTACAATCTGCCTCAAGGCAAAATACTTTTGTGTCAGCCTAATTTGTAGCCACGCCTATTAGGAGGAAAAGGACGATGACATCAAGAATGCTTTTAACGATAGCGTAGAAGAGGTATGATCGCTGTTCCGGTCATGATGTTAAAATTTTTGTAGGCGATTTTAACGCAAAAGTTAGAAGGAAGAGCATTTCTAAGCCAACAGTACGAAAGTTCAGTCTTCACTAGCACAAAACGACAAAACAGCCGTACGTTGTGCCCGAGAGATACATATGTCAGGAGAAAAAGAAGGAGAAACGTCTTTCCCGGTGGAAGAAAAGAGTAAGGGAAAGAAGAGAGTGTGAGAACATCGAGTCGAAACTTTGCCAGAAAGTTCTACCAGCGTATAAAGATAGCGCTCTGGAAATCTGGAAGGAGCACTTTTCCAGGTTGTTGAAATGCAATGAAAGCTGCAATAAAGATACCCCATTTTCATTAAGTGATGACCGAGTAGAGTGTCAACTTGCCAGCCAAGATCAGGTGAGAACTTTGATGTCTGGGCTATAAAAAATAACGGAGCAGCAGGAGCTAATGGCTTAACAGCGGTGCTGCTAAAGACTGAAGGCGATTAGTTGGTCAGGAGAATGTATAAACGTAACTGCACAATTTGGCTACAATAATGCATGCCCGATGATTGTAACCTCAGTGTGCTATGCCCCGTCTACAAAAAAGGCGACAAAACTATCTTCGCCAATTATAGAGGGATTAGTTTTCTACAAGATACTGTCGCGTATATTGTGTGAAAACTAAAAACGAAGTCGATAAAATAATCTGGCTTAAGACCTGATAAATCTTACTCCGACCAGATATGCATACTACGTCAAATATTGGGGAAAATCCATCAGAAACAGATCGGCACCTTTTCGCACGATTACATTCAAATGTATTTGAAGCCATGTCTGAATTCGGTAAAACTTCAAAGCTGATCAGATTGTGTAAGATTATTTTGAGAAACAAAAGATCATCAGTGAGAATCAGAAAAGACCTTTCCAAGCCGTTCACCACCCAGCGGAGCTTCAATCAAGGCGATAGCCTGTCGTCCGACCTCTTAAATATTTTATTGGAAAAGGTTGTTTGTAACGCAATCGTTACGCTGCTCGCATATGCCGACGACATCTATATCATGAAGCGTACATCGCGAGATGTCACTGCTGCCTTAGTGATATTTAAAAAAGTGGGGAAAAAAGTCTGACAGTTTATGACGATAAAACTAAATAAATAGAGAATCCACAAGATTGGGAAAATCTGAAGTATCTTAAGTTCCGCCAACATAAAGGGAAGATCTGTTGAAACAAAGTTAATACCTTGGGATTATGCACTGACATTGTGGGAGCTTTTAATAATGTACCGACCAACACGCGTATCTTGTTTTTGGGCCAGTTTCACGTTGATCCGGTACTGGGATACTGGATCAGTCGCATGCTAGAGAGAGGAGGAGAACTTGCAGATTGTACAGTGCTTCAAATGAGCACAGTATGGAACGTGGAACTCCACAAAGTGGCAATCTTTCGTCTGTTCTGTTATTTACTACAATACACAGTCTACAAGATTCCTCGACCAATGGAATCAGCCATCAATGTCGCGCATTTGTCTTTTCACCAGAAAAATAAAAATCATGTTTTGTGACGAGCCTCGTGTCTTGGCTAGGACGAAATTTATATCCGAGAGGGGCAAGGACCTGAGATTAATCCTGTATCGGAAGTTGAATTGAAAAGACCACCCAAAAGAAGAAGCGGTGAAGGCACACCGATATTCGGCGCTATTTAAAAGGATTAAAGACTCAAAATGGGATGGCAACCTGGCTATACAGAAGCGCTATTAGATGAATTCTAGCAAACGCTTCGGCAGTATGGTGGACATCAATGGACAAAACGTGAAACATTGGAATCTAACAAAAGATCCAACTTACACGTTCCCACAGAATAAGCGGGACAATTGGACTATTCCGACGAAAGCTTTGGAGACGATTTTGAGTGTCCTGCCCATTGACGTCAATTTATGCTATGAAGCGGTACTTTTGGCGAAATTCCTTCAGCCGACGGAGGAATGAACTGATAAGACTATAAGTTTATAAGTTTGGAAACAATGAAGGGTTATACAGGCATGGTGGAGTTGTTTGATCATATACATCTAGTTAAGGTTAAGGGGAAGGTTAACTGACAAAATAGAGACTGGACTTCATTGTTGAAAGCCCAGAAACCTAGAATATTTTTCACCTCCCTGTCCACAATACTGTCCAACAAACGGATATCGGGGCAATCACTGAATGTTTGTCCTGGCACAGGCTACACAAAGATCAAACATATGTAAGCATCTGTACCGTTAACTAAGCGTCTATAAAGGCAACTATATCTTATAAACACTGAATCTAATACGATGTTACGGTGTAAGAAAAGAATTCATGATTACTTGCAATATGGGCAGGTTTGCATTATATGGATGCCTGGTCATAGAGAGTGGGCTACTAGGGTTAGGTGACAGCGGAAGGTTGAACTGATAAACGAAGGCCGAGTTAAAAGAGTGGGCGGAAAATGCCCACAGCTCAGCCGGCCGTCAGCCGCCAGGGCGCATGCGCTCTTAAGCGAAAAATATGCATAAATATCCTGTTATATGCAAAATATGCAAAAATATTTCCTAAATTTATGCCAATTTTGTTGAAAAGTTCTGAAACGGATGAATGAATAACAACATAATAGGTTAATGCAACGCACAGATAAAGAAAGATTTTGCATATTTTTGGTTGCCCTGCTGATGACACATGAAGTCTTTGCTATTTTGACGCATTTTACCTTTAGCACTATTTTTAAACTTTTTAAATATAAAATTAAGAAACACAAGAATATCTGAATACATTTTAATAATTTCTTTAATTTTACGATCGTGTTTAGGTGCTTTTTGTTGTTGTTTTATTCAGTGAACAGTTTGTGTGAATGTGAATTCATTTTTCGCTTGCACGAGCACTAGCTTTTTTGCAAGCAAAACTAACGTCAGGCATTTGAAAAAAAAAGAATATTTTTATTTTGTTTTAAAATAAACAATAAAAACAACAACTATTATACATATAGTTTGCGAGATCTTAATTAACGTGCGTTTTTTTTCATATCGTTTATTTGACGACCAAAGTCAATGAACTATTTAGTGTTAAAAAGAACAAGCAAATCGCAACAGTAACAAAAACAACAACAATACGAAAAAAAAGATTAAATAAACTCACATTCAGATACCTATGTATGTACAAGTATACAAACAAACAAACATATGTAGGGAGTTTGAGTGCAATGACTGCTGGCAAACA
Source organism: Melanophora roralis (assembly GCA_963583895.1). Classification (NCBI taxonomy): domain Eukaryota; kingdom Metazoa; phylum Arthropoda; class Insecta; order Diptera; family Rhinophoridae; genus Melanophora; species Melanophora roralis. Next base: position 65,783,124 of record OY757188.1, read on the forward strand.
CTTAAATGAAATTATTATTAGAAAAAATTAGCACAAAAAGATTTTGTTGTTAATTTTCTAATTCTTTACTTTTTTATGTATGTGCATACATGTGTACATATGTATGTATGTATGTACATATGTATTTCTATCCACAACATTTTGGCAAATTATTTATGTGGGGGGCACTTATTGTTTATTGTACAACAATAAAGAAGTTAAACAAAAAAGATTGCACAGACTGAGGTAAGAAAAATTATCACAATTTAATGAAAAAATAAAATTATAAAAAAAAAATGTTCCACTTAAAAAGCATGTTCATATGTACATTAGTATGTATGTTTTTATATGTCTATATAAATCTATAAAATGTGTTTGCAATCGCACTGACACCAATTTTTAAAACACAGATTTCTTCAAAATTGAATGGGAAACAAAGTGACGGTAGTTATATCTTTTACCGTTTACAATTGAGAAACGTTAATACAAAATCAAAGAGGCCTATATCTTTTTCTTTATTTAACGCTTCAACTAAACTCGATTATAAAATTCGAAACATGTTTTTTAAAAAAAGCGAAAAATCGTCTAATGAAAACTAACAATTTTAGAAGATGGGCATATCACACACACTTATTGCAACTGCTTTAAAAAAATTTCTGTTTGTAGGCAAAAAGGATAACAAAAAGCCTGGGGCAAAATCGCCACATTCGTTTCAAATCGAAATTCAAAAATTCTAATTAGAATTCCTATATTAAAAGCTTTGACTACTTGATCGATGGAGTAAATTTTGAATCAAATATGACGATTTGGCCTCTCCTTTTCACACCCCCTGTCCTAGTAAAAACCAAACAAACGTTCGTTCAAAGTTTTTTATAAATGTGTGGGTTTTTAAGCCAATTTGATGATTGTCTTAGACGAAAAATAGCAAATAAAACCAAAAACAAAATTTTCGTTTTTTGTTTTTGTTTTCAATATAAATACTCAATCACTTACTGGTTTGATTTTTACTATGGCATGCTGAAAATTTCATAAAAGTAATTCTATGAAAAGTTTTATCATGTAAATGTTGTAACAGAACTCTTAATTTTAAATAAAACCATTTTCTTCATAGCAAATATGAAAACTGAGATAATTTAGGTGCCCTTAAAAGTCTATTGACCAATTGACCACGAATACTTTCTAGACAATATCGGTTTTGACGTAGCCAAGGGTGGATCGCCAAAACATTTCAAGCTTAGGCTTTGTATGACTTACTTTCAGACCACTCATCTACAATAAACCCCACACCATATTGTGTATTGAATATTTCCCGCCAACATGAAAGGTTGCCCTGGTAAAGATGATTTCTAAGCCTTGAAAAACTTCTTTGAAGATGGAACATTACCGGCCTTTAATTCTGTTATTAACTATGATAAACTTAATTAAGAAGTTGCCCTAAATCAAGCTGACCACGATCTTAAATGGCAACAACTGCATTCGCAATTTGACTTTAGGCGACAACATATTACCGTCAGAAAACCCCTATAATTGTATTAAGGCTTGCTGAACTTGCAGCGAACATAAATTGTCCCCAACCAAAATGACCGGGTGTATCTCAAAAAAGTATTTGAAGACTAGTACCGTATCTACTTTAGACAGCACGCATGCCAGCAGATATGCAGATAAAAGAAACTCGTCGACATTTTCTGATGATGCGTCTTTCCTACATATTCGTGAAGAACCTTACGTGATACCGAACTTATAACGCATCATGCAAAGTAGAAAAATTGGTGCATTTATGGGAAGTACAAATAAATGAGCAGAAATGCACCTAACTTTTACTTTAGGCAAAACAAAAACATGCTCTCCAATCCTTTTTAGTACCCAGTAAGTGGCTAGGGGCTTTCTCTATTAAAATAACACATCTTTTGGGAGTTTATAACATATATGGACTGTGCAACTAAAGAACGAATTCTCCCTGGAATGTGTGTTATCTTCTTGAAAGACGGGTATCTCGCCCGAATTGCCGGGTTCTAGGAACAACTTCCCCGATTTTGTCAGAGCACATTCCTTATAGTATTGATGGAACAGTGAAACACGTTCCACATAACGATGAGTCAAGATACTTTACCAATTCTTGTATACGGTCAAAGTAGACTTTGGCGCGCCGGCCCATGCATGATAGTTGCACTCCATTTTGGGTCGGTATAAAATTAAGAAGATCAGATGGCGTAATATAACTCTTACACCGTTTCAAAAAACCATGACACTTAAACGCTTCTTTCAACACACAAAAACGTGTTTTGTGCAATGGCCCTCGCAATGGGTTTTCATGCCCAGAACATCAAGAGCTTCTAACTCCTCAACATTTAAACCATCCATTAACACAGAATATGCAGCATGGTCTACTAACCGTTTCTGTCTTAAAAGATAAGGGATTTCCAATGGGCCTGAGGATTTCACAATGGGCCCGAGGGCCCTTGGGTGGAGGTGGCGAGTTGAACTCGCTACTACCCTGGGTAACCTAACCTAACAGATCACGGTTAACTGTGTCATCACACTCTGCCTCACAGCTCTAATATTCAAGAGTCCAGGTCAGTAATTAAGTGAGTGTAAATGACTTATTTTGCTGTCGTCTGCAAATAAATAGACAGGACTCGTAGTCTGACAAAGAATAAAAAAGATAAGAAATAGAGTAAAACACAGGACGAAGACTTGCGGTAGCCTTGAATTGATATTTTGAAATAACTGGCAGAGATTCCATCTATAACAACATGAATGGTGCGATCTCTGAGAAAACTCGATGTAAATCGAGAAAATTTATCAGCGACGCCAAAAGCAGCAAGTTTAAATAAAAGTGCTGAAGTAATAGGTATTTTGTGGTTAGACGTACCAAAAGCTTCTTTCTAGCATAAGGGTTCTGCTAATGAATTCACAGAACATGTAGCAGTACCATCCGGGCTGGGAAACCTTCTTATGTTGAGACATAATAAAACCCCTTAAGCTTCACAAGCACGAAATAAAATTGCAGGAGTTGTCCCATACACTCTTTCAAGATCGGGCAGTGGGTAGTTGTTTTTCGGCAAATACGAATTGCCTGCAAATGTTTATGTTAAAAAGTTAACTTTTTCCGCCGGGTCATAGTATGCCATTTCTTAATATAACAGTAATTCAAGAGCCTGAGTTATCCCTTACTATTTTAACAAATGGCTTAAAGCTTATACTGAATTTGCGGGCAGCAAGAACTTTTACACGCAGACACTGTGCAAATAGACTATTTTTTGAAAAAATTTAATTTTATGGTTTTTTTGCCTGCAGTGTAGTTAGCCTTATGTGTTCAAATGCTTTTTTTATCCTTTTACTAAACTTTAACCAGTTTTAACTTTTATATGGAAAATATTTCATAACGAAAATAAATTTAATTTTAACATTCCGTAAATAGTTTCAACATACAATGGGTAAAGCTTATGGCGCTAAAAACCACACACATTCGCGTTTCATTTAAATATTTTGAAATTATAAATTTCAGAAGTTTAATCTCAAATACGTTGACAGAAAAATTTCTTTGAAAAATAAAATAGAAAAGCATTTCAAATTTAAAAAATTTCCTTCAAACTGTGCCACTTATGTCGCATGTCTGTCTAATTTATGCCAACTTATATCATAGATGCATACCCTGCAGATAAAATAACTTATATGTGTGGCAAATATACTAGTTGATTTTGACTTAAAACTAGTTGCATATCTGGTCCTTTTTCATACATCGAACTATCGATTTTAACATTAGGCTGTTATAGGAGCCCAACTACTTCAGTTTTATATAGCTACGTACTACATAGTTAAAATACTAATTTTTCTTTTTTCATTTAGAGTTTTTTATCCGTATTTATACCCTTCACATAAGTGATAAGGGTATATATCAGTTTGTCATTCCGTTTGTAATTTCTTTATTATCCATACCCCATAAAGTATATATATTCTGGATCCTTACATATAGGGAAGTCAGAATAGCCATGTCCGTCTGTTCTGCTTAAATCAAGTTTTCGTGACCAGCTATTAATATCAAACTATAAAAAATATTCTGAAGAGACATTCGCTATTTAAAATCAAAAAGATCGGTTATTTATTGAAAAAAATTACTTTAGATGGACACACGTACATACATATGTAATATTTTTTTTGGATGGACACACGTACATATGTAATATTTATTAAGTATATTAGGTTTACCTATGACAACTCAACTTCAGTTTGATTGTCACTTGCCAAAATTGTATTACAGATGGCAACTAACGGCTAAGAGTTGCCAATTTTAGTTAAGAAATTATTAAAAATGTGGCAACTAAAGTTGGGTTGCTGTACAAAATCGACACATTTATTTAAATGTGAATGGACGCCGCTCTCGTAAAGATTGTATAAATTAAATGAATACAAGAGATACGTTTTTTTGACATTTACAGTTCAATATATAAAAATTAAAACTTTTTTAAATTTTAACGATTTTTCGGCAAAATAATTATATCAGAATGTCATTTCATACGTAACACCTTGAACAGATTATATAATAATGGAGTTATGAATCTGGGCGTTATCCTTGAAACTATCTACAAATTGGTTTTAAAATCAAGTTGTAGAGTAGAAGTTTACATTTCGGATGAAGCACAGAGTTTCTTCCCATAAGCCAGTGGATTTGGACTGTTTTAGGTTTCATTTGTATCAACTTCGCATCTATAAGTGATCTAGCTCTAGTGATCTAGGTCTAGCTGAATGCCAAGATATTTCGTCTTAATTCGGGGAGGCATGTTTCCTTGCGTAAAGTAAAAGTTACGTAGGTACATTTTCGTTCATTTATTTTTATTCCCAATAACTTTGCCCATTTTTCAACTTGGGTTACGTGATGTTGCAGTTGTTTTGAGGCCTCTTTAGGGCATTTATGAATACTGAGAAAGGCGGTATCATCAGCAAATGTCGACGTGTGCGTAAAACTGTTGGTTGGCATATCAGCTGTGTAAATCAAGTACAGAATTGGACCTTATATACTCCCTTGAGGTACAGCAGCCTCTATTATTTAGGAACAACTTAAGTGGTTTCCCTTTTTGATCACAAATTGTCGGCCAGTTATGTAACTCTCGAAAAGGTTGAATATACTTACCGGTAAGTTCAGCTTTAGCTTGATCGACAGGCCTTCATGCCAAACTTTATCAAAGGCTTGAGAGACATCAACAAAGAGAGCGGAGCAGTACTTCTTTTCCTCGAAGAAGGCTTTTCTTACATTCTGTACCAATCTGTGGGTTTGTTCGATGGCACTATGTTGACTCCGAAAGCCAAATTAGTGATTTAGAGTACAATGATTGTTATACAAGATCGGGGTCAGCTTGTTTTTAAGTTGCTTCTCGAACAATGCGGACATAGTTGGAAACAGACTTTTAGGCCTGTAAGACTCCATCCTTGAAGGATCTTTCCCAGGCTTAGAAATCATCTCTGTTAAGGCAACTTTCCATATTGGCGGGAAATGCTAGAGCCGTAACATGGCGTTAAAATAAGAAAAATTAATCTTTTTGCTATGCAAGGCAAATCTAAAAGCATTTTGTTGCTTATTCTGTCAAAACCTGGCCCTTTTTTAGCATTAGGATCATTAATAGCCTTAACGACATCTAAAAGTAGGAAACGTATTTCCATAGGACATCTATCAACAACCGGCGATATTTTACTCACTTCAGTGCATGTATTTGGAGTGAACATATTCCTTAAATGTCTTGCGATCAGATCACACATTTCTTCATTAGTTCTTGCCCAGGATCGCTTTCGATTTCTTAGGGGTGGTTTTGCGATAACGGGTCTTTAAAGATATTTAGCTATTCGCCATAGTAAATATTACGTCTAAGGAGTCGAGCCTTGGCCTTCGAGGTGTTCTTGTAGAGATGCCATTCTGTACACCTCCAGCAAACTTTTCAATTTGTTTGTACATTCTTACAGCTTGGCTTTAATTTGGGGTTATCTGTGCCCTTGCTATTCTCTTCGGGCTCTAATTTTTTTAGATAAAAGCTGTTGCACATCGGCTGTAAAAATTCTGTTGCATTTAGGCTGACGGTAGTCAAAGTATGTTCAATGGTTTTTTCAATGTTCTGATTAAGGCTGCTTAGACAATTATCGATGTCTTCGGGAGTTTTTAGCGCATGGTCTTCCGAGCGGTGAGTGCTGATATATTTTTTATATTAAACCAATTTAATTTTTAGAAAAAAATCACTAGTTGCAATATGGTGAGGACTGCAAATAATTACTATAGTGGGTGAGTGGTCGGAAGATAAGTTCAAGGAGTCTTGACCTTCAAAAAGTTCCGGGGATATACCTTTTGCTACGCCAAAATCTATAACCTCTGGAATTTAATTGTGGTCAGTTGGCCAATAGGTTGGTTGTTCAGAAGAAATAACACAAAGTCCCATTTCAGACACGGAATAATACAAGTTACGACCTCTGGGACTAATTAAGCGGGAGTCCCAGTAGGTGTGCTTAGCGTTGTAGTTGTAGTGTATAGCATTCCGAGATGCCACCAATTCATTGGTATTTGATTTTCGATTTGATTTTAATAGCCGAGCCACCACATGATCTATCTTTGGGATCCTTCAAATCGTAAAAAGAATAGCCACTTATTTTAAAAGTGCTTCTGGATGTCATATGAGTCTCGGAAATCAGCAGTACATCAATATTTTGGTGTGTTAAAAAATATTCGAATTCCTTTTTTTAATTCGATTCAACAAAAAAGTTTTTGGCCCATAATGATAGTCAAATTTAGTTTTAATTTAAGTTTAAAGGTATTCATAGTCGAGCTGGTTTCGAATTATCTGCTAAGCTACAACTAAAAAGTAAGTTTTAACTAAAACACAATTTAAGTCAAAACTTTTGATGTAATTTTTTGATTAAAAATTTATTACAAGTTCTGTTCTTTGCTTATTAAGGCAGTGCTGGGGCCAAATCGTCGCATTCGATTCGAATCGAAATTTTAAAATTGTTGTTAGAATTCCTAAACTAAAAGCATTGAAAACTCGATCGATCGAGTCAAATTTCGATTCGAATCGAATGCGACGATTTGGCCCCTGTTTATTAGAGAATTTTATTTTCAATATCCCTATGAACCACTTACCCCACGAATTCCGTTTTTTATTTAGAAAAAGTGCCTATATTTACTGAGATAAATGTATTTCCACACAGAAAAAACTATTCCCATATTTTATTAAATTAACGAACTTTTAAAAAACCAAAACGGTTCTTTACTAATTATCTAATTGTCCCAAATAAAATATAAAGATTTGAATATAAATTTAATCCTAGCAGTAATGCTTATATAAAAATTCTTAAAAAAAGCAGTAATTTTGTATTTTAACGCAACACGATTTAAGTTGAAAATATAAAAAAAGAAAAAAGTCAAAATAAAACTTAAACTCCCAGGTTAAGTCCTTGTTTGAGCCAGTAAGTTGTTTATTATTTTTTTTTTCTTTTTTAGTTTGTTGCTTTTTTTTAATCTTTTTTTTTTTTGTTTGTTTTTGTTTCGCTTTTGTTTTGACTTTGCTAATATTTGTTGAGGTGTGTTGAGCTTAGATCAGTTGTGTTGAGTTTAGATCAGTTGTGTTCTGTTTAGTGTTTAAATGGAGTGTTAAGTAAATAAAAGTTATAAAAGCAGAATGCTTCTTTGGTTATGTTGATAGCGCCTAGGTCTTGCAACAATGAGGTCCCAGGATCGAGTCGCTGTTCAGACTGGTAAAAAAGAACAAACTTCTTAAGCCTACAAAGTCATCAATTGAAGCTATCAATTCCTTTGCAGGCTGAAATTAAGTACAAATTTAATTGGGACTAAAAATTTTTTAATTGAAATCAATCTTGGGTTTTTCTGTGAAGGAATATATGAATGGATTTTGCCTTAAAAAAGGTTATCTCAGATTTTTGCTTATATATCGACCCGAAGTGTGCTGTTCTGGCTGGTTTGCATTGTGATCTGCCTTCACAGCAAAAAGGAAATGATTTTCAGTTAAAAAAAATGTAATATTAATTTAAAATTTTATTAATTTTCTACTAAACGATCTTGTAAATACAATTAACATTTTAATAGTACTTTGATTAACATTTGTTCCAGTTAGAAATTTAATGTTTATAATTAAAAATTTAGTTGAATTTATTTAAGGATATTAACCAAATAAAAAAAATAAAACATTCTTTAATTTTTAAATAATTTTTTAATTTAATTTTTTTTAATATGGAAATAATTTTTTCTGTTAAAGAACATTTGTGATGGTTTGACATCAAAATTGGGTCCATCGGACTTGTCTTGGCTTTGCAAACTGAGTTTAAACGGACATTTCTAAATCGGCTTTTATTTCTATACCAATCCAGAATATATATATTTCACTTAGTCGCTTTTTAATTTTTTTAGAAATTACGTACAAGAAGACAAACTATCGCTATGTGAAGGGTATAACTAGAAGTTTATATCTACAAATTTAAAAGCTAGTCCCTTTAAAGCCCCCTTGATTTGGAATAATTTTTAATTCTTTTTAAACAAAATTAAGTTATCAAACTTAGACATCTAAATTAAAACTTATTAAATATTTTCTATTTTCTAATACAATTCCTCAATTGCGATAAATAATTTGTTCAAATTTTTTAAGAATTTATTTTATAAGTCATTTATTTGTTGCTCTTGTTGGGACCTACTTTTGAGTAGTAAAAGTACATTAAAGTGACTTTGAGAGTATAAAACTATTAGACAACTATAGCAGCTTTATTAATTAAATGTTCATATATTTTAAAACCGCTTATTTGCCCCATCAAAAAGAATAGAACTAAAAATGTGTTTTTTTGTGTTTTTTTTTCATAAAACTAAAATCTACTGTGAAGTTCAAGGTAAATCAACTTAAAAATATAAATATTTTAACCATAAAAAAACTATTCACACTACAAACTTATGTCAATATCGTAAGAACGATTGAGCAAGTAACGCATGCATGTACGTATGCGTGTATCTATATGTTCAACGCACAAATTTATATACAAGGTGGGAAAAAAGAAATCACCCTTTTGGAAGATGCTCTTATATTTTCAAATGGCGGCCAATATCAAATCTGTTTTGACATTTGTGAACTAGAGACATGTAGAACACTACTGAACAAGCGATACACTCCCCAAAAACACGTAATAGTCGTGTCTATTTTTTTACGTAGCAATTTGTCTGTGGTGTTGTCGCAGCGCGAATTCCGTCGCCGATTCTTCGGTCATCCTGCACCGACTGCGAAACACTGCGTCGTTTGGCCACCAACCTTGAAAAGTATGGGACCGCACGAGACGCTGCCTAGAGTGACGGACCCCGGAGCGCCCGTTTTGTCAAGAGTATTGCCGCTGTTGGCGAGAATGTAGAGCTGTCGCCAGAAACATCGACCAGACGTCGTGTTGATTCTTAAGGCGAATTTTGGTCAAAGACCTGAGCATGCTCCCGTACAAAGTTTAGTCCGTGCAACTGCTGCTGCCTGTTGACCGCCAAACGTATCCTAAACAACAGCGGATGGCTTCTTTTGGCCCACCTTGTACATACACATGTACATGTACATTCATATTTTCCCAACCAGCAAATGAAAAATAATATTGAATAATTTTTTTATCGAATATATGTATGTGAAGCTTTACATTTATTTTTTTTTTGTTAATAATGTGTTAATGCTGTTTTCATTTCTGTCAGAAATGTTGCCTAAATGCTGCCCTAATCCCTTTGTTTTAATCTTTTCCGCTAAAAAGGCTAACATTGTTATTAGGTCATAAGTTTTTTCTGATAATGTTGCCCTGAGCGAATGCAAAAATGTTACAAGTTTTCGCCTTAACGTAATCAAAGGGTAACACTCCGCCTTGTTAAAGAGCATAATAAATTTATTTTTTCTAATCAGACTTTTATTGATGTTTGAAAATAACATAAGCCGGTGTCAGTTAAAACTTCGTCGCTTTGCGTGAGAAAAGTGCAAAAATAAAGATTAATGTCACAATGAAAATTTTGACAACACGTATGCATTGTTTTTCCACCAAAAAAAATATAAGAAAATTATACAAGTTAATTGAAAAAGCACACAAAAAGATAAGAATTGCCTAACTTTACCTTTCGCGCTGCGTTGAAAGCGCTCTGGGCAGGTATTAGTCTACTTAAGGTAAAGGATGACCAAAATTAGTACTGGGCTTCGCCATATTGAAGCTGATCAAAACCGTTACTTGGTATGCAATACCCCTTAACTACCCATATATTTGTACTTCGATAAAAAGATCTGCGACTTTGAATTTTAAGCAGTGTAAAATACACACCATTCCAGGCCTTCTGCTGGAACAACACACGATTTACATAATCTGCTAAAAAAAAAATATTTCAAACTTACCTATAAAAAATATTAATTTACTTTTGATTTAGCAAAAAACAAAAAGTTTATATGAAGGAAATATAGCACGATATTTAATTAACTGAGAGATATGATCATATTACTCATTTTCCAGAACAACGTCATAACTCAAAAAATGGCATTTCGACAAAACGTGTACAAAACTTGAAAAAATTTTAATTTTTTTCACAGGCTTGGCTGTAATCGTAATATCAAATTTTATAATTACAATTTAATACAAAAAAAGAGTTATAAAATACGAGTATAATATTTATTAACAAGATGAAGGTAAAAAACCTAAAAATTGCAGTTTTGCGGATTTTAGTACCCATAACATAATTTTAAAAGTTTTTTACAAGAATTTGTAGTAATGCGCTACTATTATTTGCACAGTACTGTACGGACAAAATTCTTGTACAATTAATTTCGATTATTTTTAATCTTTTTCTACCTACATTCACTAGTCGCTCATACGCTACGCAAACACACTTCTATAAAGAACAAGATACAAAAAGTAAATAATAAAAAAAGCAACAAAAAAGCTTTTTTTAGTTCTTAAACCAGGGGTTGTCAAAATTCTCATTTAATGAAATGCGTCTGTATTGGGTAAGAGAAAATTGCCCAGCAAACAAAAAACTAAGCATTGCAAATGTGATGAATTTTACTTTTTAAAGCAAAATGGAAATGAACTTAAAAAAAGTTATTAAAATTAAATAAAAAATATGCCTCAGTTATTACAGAATTAGACAATTTTTTTTCACACATATTCCATTGGGCGAGTTCAATTTACAGTTAAAACTTAAAAAATTAAGTGTATTTAGGTATTATAAATTAAGTTTTCCAAATTCAAGATTTTGTAACAATTTCTTATTAACAAAATATGTTTTAAATTTGAAGAAGTTAATTTATTTCTCTGCTTGGAACAAATAAATTTTAAGTCGGAAAAAATTTGTTCGCAGCAATATGTAGAGGGAAAAAGGGATAACAACTTTAAAGCATTTCTTTTTAACTCTGGAAAATCGAAATCATTTAGATTTTTCCAAAATTCTATTCCCATTTTTTTTGGAGCTTGGACTTCGGTTCGAAGAAATATAAGATATATAATGTTTTCTTTGTTTTAAATGTTTGGTAACATAAAATGCATTGCATGTTACCAAAAGCATTTTTAATGACAAAACAAAAATTTTTGTCTTCCATTATACTATTTTGTTTGCTGGTTTGTTTTGAAATTAAATCAAAGCTGAAAAAACAACAAAGCTGAAAAAAAAACAGTAAGCATCCGCCCATGTGCACTCGTTAACACTCAATTAACGACTGCAATCAAACTGAAATAAAAGAGAACAAGCGTCGGTGTGAGTTTGTTTTTATTGTTTTTGTAGCACAATTGTGCACTAAAAATGAATTTTTGACAACCACTGGTTTAAGACAGTGGTTGTCAAAAATTCATTTTTAGTGCACAATTGTGCTACAAAAACAATAAAAACAAACTCACACCGACGCTTGTTCTCTTTTATTTCAGTTTGATTTCAGTCGTTAATTGAGTGTTAACGAGTGCACATGGGCGGATGCTTACTGTTTTTTTTTCAGCTTTGTTGTTTTTTCAGCTTAGATTTAATTTCAAAATAAACCAACAAACAAAATAGTATAATGGAAGACAAAAATTTTTGTTTTGTCATTAAAAATGCTTTTGGTAACATGCAATGCATTTTATGTTACCAAACATTTAAAACAAAGAAAACATTATATTTCTTATATTTCTTCGAACCGAAGTCCAAGCTCCAAAAAAAATGGGAATAGAATTTTGGAAAAATCTAAATGATTTCGATTTTCCAGAGTTAAAAAGAAATGCTTTGAAGTTGTTATCTCTTTTTCCCTCTATATATTGCTGCGAACAAATTTTTTCCGACTTAAAATTTATTTGTTCCAAGCAGAGAAATAAATTAACTTCTTCAAATTTAAAACATATTTTGTTAATAAGAAATTGTTACAAAATCTTGAATTTGGAAAACTTAATTTATAATACCTAAATACACTTAATTTTTTAAGTTTTAACTGTAAATTGAACTCGCCCAATGGAATATGTGTGAAAAAAATTGTCTAATTCTGTAATAACTGAGGCATATTTTTTATTTAATTTTAATAACTTTTTTTAAGTTCATTTCCATTTTGCTTTAAAAAGTAAAATTCATCACATTTGCAATGCTTAGTTTTTTGTTTGCTGGGCAATTTTCTCTTATCCAATACAGACGCATTTCATTAAATGAGAATTTTGACAACCCCTGTCTTAAACTAACAAGTTTATGCGTTTACAAAACACAGTATCTACATACAAGACAACAAAAATACTAAATTCAATAAGTTGTTTGAGTGTGCATGCTCCCTACTTTGTTGTGTGTGTGTGTGTCTGAGTTAAAAAACTGCCATATAAAATCTCAAACAAGTGCGTATGTAATCAGCGCACTGCTTCTCTGCAGTTGCTGTTAAAAAAAAGCTTCTTTTGCAAACTGCGTTAACTAAACAGAAGAAAAAAACAAAACATGAAAAACGCAAAACAATATAAACCAAACGAGAGCAAAGTTTTTCAAAACTATTCTCTCTTTGGAATTCTTATTTTCAAACAATAAATGGTTTATTAGAAATATGCTTTTGTCGTTAAAATTGCGTCAAAAGTTTTTATTAAAACATTTAAGTTTAAAGGCTATGGTGACCCATGCAGACAATTAAAATAAGTATGATGTGGACTTGATATGCTTGATTAAAAAGAAAAACTGAGACTTTCAAGTCTAATGATAAAATCTTTTTTAATAAAATTATGACTTTTCAAAGAATGAATTAAACGTGCAAAAGCACGTATTACGGCTGATATATAAAGGAAAAGCATTACTGGCTGACTGATTCACTATAGTACAGCCCAAACACGTAACGCCTTGGACTTGGAAATTGAAGTGGAAATACCTCTCTCGATATATAGATCCCTAAGACGGTAATTAAGATAATTCGGACCCTACGGGGGGAAAAAAGCCAAATAAGAAAAAACTTTCTACGAATAAAACAAATTTTGGAAAGTATTTTACTCAAAATCTAAACGAATCTGTGTCCGGAAATGTTTTCAAAATATCCAACCCTAAGGGGCTAAACAGAAATGAACTGTATTTTAGTACTGTTAGGGTTGATTTTGTAACTTCTTAGCCAATTAAGACAAAAACATAAAGCTAAATGTGTCAAAAACATTAATTATTTGGTAGTTTTTTGAAAAATTGAACCCTAAAGGGTAACAAAGATCAAATTTATATTCTTTTCAAGTCATTTTGTTACTTTAAAACCAATAAAGAAGAAAACATAATGCAAAATGCATTCGACAAATTCCCAAAACAAATAAACATATTTGTTTTTTCATTTTTAGAATTTTCAGCCGTAACGTTAAAAGATAGTAAAAATTTAATTTTAAGTCAAAGGGTAAATACATATTTATGGTATATTTTACCTACTTTTTCAGATTATGAGCTTAGAAATGGTCAATTAATTCCACTTAAAATGAACCAAAATAAGGAAAATCGCTTTCTTTTTTTAAATCGATGAATTTACGTTTAAAATGAATGAAAATGAATGAAAATGATAGAAATATATATAAATATATTTTTTTATTTCGCAAGAGTTAAAAACGGTCACATAGGAAATTATTGGTTTTACTTGCTTTACGTTTTGATGAAAATGTCACACCCGTCAGACTTTCTAAAGGTTTTTTCTTAAGTAAAAATAGTTTTTTGTAGAAACAAAGTTTGAAATACGATTTTAAACTAAAACTTAAAGTTAAAAGTGCAACTTGCTTTTTAAAATATTTTACACAACACGATCTTAAAGTCAAAATTCTATAAAACTAAAAATTGTTATGTCACACCCGCCACAGTCTCCAAGTGGTCATTGTGAGCAGAAATCATAATCTTTCAGTGTTTTCTTACTATCAATTGCCTAAAAACATTTCATTATTGACAACCACAGCTTTTCTTAGGTTTAAAATTTGAATTGCTTGAGTTAAAAGCAAATATGTAAGCAAAATGGTTACACCCGTCACAATGGAATTGCCCTAATATAAAATATAGGACTATTAACCCAGTTTGAAGTCGACACTCAATTTGATTTTTAAAAATTACCTTTTTCAAATTTTTGGTACGTTTTGCATTTAATGAAATTGTAAGTCCTGAAATCTAAAGTTAAGAACTATAAACCCAGATTAAGGCTGGAAGAGCAATTTTTAGGATTTTTTTTGCAGATTTTGGGATTATGAGACTAAAAATGTCAAATTAAGTTTTTATGACCCTGATGGAGCCCAAGACCCGACTAAGAGGACAAAAAGTACTTTTTCACATTTTTGGTACTTATTTGATTTTTTTGGAACTATGACCTTAGAAGCTATGAAATTAGGGACTGATTGAGATCGGAAGTATACAAAGTAGACAAAAAATCTTATTTTCCCATTTTTGGTACTTTGTTGCATTTTTATACCCTTCACATAGTGATAAGGGTATATATCACTTTGTCATTCCGTTTGTAATTTCTTTATTATTCATTTGCGACCCCATAAAGTATATGTATTCTGGATCCTTATAGATAGGGAAGCCGATTTAGCGATGTCCGTCTGTTAAAATCAAGTTTCCGGAGTCAAATAAAAAGATACAGACCAGTTAATGGTGTCAAACTATTAGAAATATCCTGGAGACAATCGTTATTTAAAATTAGCAAAATCGGTTCACTATTGACCGAGATATAAGCGAAAACCCAGAGTAACCCATTTTTTTTAGGACAAAATCCGTGCATATATCCCTATATATCTCAATAAGTATTGTCACTCTTGCCACAGAACTTGGCACGGATACTCCTAAAGAAGGGACCTAAATAATGGAAAAAGTTTTTATAGATAGGACCAGGGGAAGGGGTATTTTTCCTACAATTGCTCAAATTTGGTGAAATATTTTATGCGCTTTATCTCGTAAATTGTAACATCTATCGACTTAAAATGTTCTACAAAAAGTAATTGTACGCAAAGACCTACACTTTAAAGAAAACATTTTTTTAATTGGGGGCAAAAACAGGGGTAGCTCCAATACAAATTAACGATTTGTATGAAATTTTCGATACGCTATATCTCGGAAACTATAACAGATATCGAAATCAAATGTTTTACATAAAGTAATTGGGCAATAAGGGCTACGCCTTAAAGAAAAATTTTTGAGTGGGGGCAAAAAATGGGGTAGCTCTAATACAAATTAACAATTTTTATAAAATTTTCGATACGCTTCTTCTGGAAAACTATTACAGCTATCGACTTCCAATATTCTACAAAAAGTAATAATCAAATAATTCATACATTTTGGTGAAAAAGTTGGAGAAGAGCAGGGGGACTAGAACATTTAATAAGTTTTATTAACCTTTAAATATGAATAATGTCGAAAACTTTTAAAACTCTCGACCTCAAACCTTCTTCATCTATTTCTATTATTCATACGAACGTCAAATTTTTTTAAAGTTTTTTATGGGCTTTAAAACTCACACAAGGTTTTTTATTTTATTATTTGCAGTACAAAATTACTCGGCTGGGTATATTAAAAGACCAATGTGAAGGGTATATAAGATTTGGCACAGCCGAATATAGCGCTCTTACTTGTTTTTGTTATTACGTGCAGTTTTGCTTACGAAGTAGCGGGTTAATTTCTAAACTTATATTTAACTTGTTTTGATCAAAATAAAATTTTAGAAAACCACTTTTAAAATTTACTAAAAGTTGTTCAATGCTACAATTAATGAAAATGGTTTCAGTGATAGTTTTTTTTTTTTTTTTGTAAATTATTTGTTAAATCAAAATTTAAAGAATTTTTGGCGTTTGGAAAGTTGCAGTTCACGATTAGCTGCTGGAGTGAAGTCACCTTTGTATATACATACATACTCTGTTCCCCCATGGTTAATAATAAAAAAAGCAAGCGAGTAATATTAAGTATTTTAGGAAATCGACATTTCCATAATTTTTGTATTTGAAAATTCAGTTTTTGTTGTTCTAATTGAATGTTACAGCTTTGCCTCTTTGTAGAAATTGTTTTAAAAAATCTTGGTTGCGATATGAAGTTAAACCTTTAATCATTTCAACGACTAAAGAATGCTAAGTTGGCTATAGCTCTAGCGTTCTTAGTACAACGACCTGAGTAAGGGGACAGATAAACGTAACTATAAGATATTGTTTGAGTTTAAACGGCCTTAACATTGATGCAAACAGATGTTTATATAAAAGACTCCCTGGAAGTCATAATACATCAAACACATTAATGTTAACTGAAACTATGCATGTGGTGCTCTAAAATATTTAACAACAAAAATTATACTCGTAGTTAATTTTTTTAGGTTTTAAAATAACAAAATAGTTTCCTTCTTTTAGCACACATTGTAAATTTAAATTGTATTAACAGTTTATAAAAATTTTGCTCCAAAATGAAAACAGACCTTCTACGATTATGTACATACAAACATAAATATTTTATTAAACAAATGAATGAATAAGTAGTTGTTATTGTTTCGTCTCATATTTGTTAGTTGGCTATAAAAGCCAGACGATAATGAAAAACAGTGCAGACGTTTACACGGAAATGATATATTATATTTGTAACAATTCAAATATTTGCACAGTTTGTAATATATTTTACAATTTTTAACGTTTTTTCTAAGACGAAAATGATAAAAAAAATTTTAAGTGTTTTTGTTGGTCTATTTTAAATACCAAACGCCCAAAACATTAAATGATATCGTTTGATGTTAATTGTTAGGAAAAGAGAAATATCAATAGAAAATAAACTTTCCCCAAATATGTGGGTCTTATTATTTAAAGCTCAGATACTGTAAAAAAGAAATATTAAAACAAAAGTTTTTTAAATCACAAGAACGGACTTTTGAAGCAAATTTAATAAAACTGGTTAAAAAATGTACCATTTTTTGATCAATTAGGAAGTTTTCTAATTGGACGTAGTCATATCAAGTATTTGAAATTTTTTTAACATATGATTAAACGTGCTTATATTCTCGTATCTATATATCCCGATATTACATTAAGTTATCTTTTTATCAAGATTTAGACTAAGTTATCACCGTCTGTAAAAATTACTCAAACAAAAACTAAATTCGACAGAGTACTATGAGCATAAATAGAATCATAATCTCAAAAAAATTAAAAAAATCACCGAAAATGGGTCATAATCGGGGTCAATGGAACTTTGTTTTATATTTCTAGGCTCATTACTTCAAAAATGTGGGATAATACCAAAATTGTAAAAGAACTCAATCCGTTAAACTCAATATGCGTCACATTTGAAAACTCATAATCTGAAAATCTTAAAAAAAAACACATATAATGTAAAAAGTACTTTCGTCCATTTTTGCATGTCCTTAATTGAGTTCAATAGCTCTTTTGTATATGTGAATGCATACTCTCAAAAATGCAAGAGTATAAATGACTTTCCTACTTAATCGGGGTAATATTCCTCAATTTCGTAATTCAAGACTTAAAGTTCCAAAAAAAAGACCGAGAAAAAAACTTAAAATGTGAAGGAAGTACTTTTTGGCCACTTAATTGACTTCTGACCTTAATCTGGATTAATAGTTCTAAATGAAAAAAGTACCAAACATGTCAAAAAAGTATTTTCTGATCGCTTAGGTAACTACCGGCCTTATCATTTGCCGTTGATAAAAAAATAAAATAAAAATGGCAAAAGATTAACCGCCCTATTGTATTCTATTTTGACATTTGTAAACTAGACAGATGTAGAATACAAGCTAACAAGCCATAGTGCGATACACAAATCAAGAACGCGAAATAATCGTTTTTTTTTTTTGTCATTACAATTCGTCGCCAATTCTCCGGTCGTCTGGCACCGACTGCGCAAGCACTGCGCCGTTTGGCCACCAACCTTAAAGAGTATGGGACCACACGAGACGCTGCCAAGAGTGGCCGACCCCGGAGCGCCTTTTCTGCCGAGAGTATTGCCGCTGTTAGCGAGAATGTAGAGCCAGAAACATCGACCAGACGCCGTGCTTCGCTTTAAGCCATCAGCCGGTCGTCCTTAGGGCGAATTTTGGTCAAAGACCTCCACAAGTTCCCAAACAAAATCCAGTTCGCACATCAGCTGCTACCCGTCGACCGCCAAACGCGTGTAACATACACCCAAGCCATCCTAAATCTCGGAGCGGAAGTGGACAATTTTTCGACCAAAATCATGATGGGCGATGAGACTCATTCCCCCCTCAGCGGGTACGTGAACAAGCCTAACTATCGCTTCTGGGACACCAAAATTCCACGAGGGATGCCATTACACCCGCTCAAAGAGATTTCATGAACGCCGCTGGTCAAACAACAACAGTGAACGGTGCGCGCTATAGAGCCATCTTAGTCGAGTTTTTCTGCCGCAATTAAACGATTTAACACCGGAGGTCATGTGCTTTTAACATGACGGATCAACAGCACACACTGCGCGAGCCACAACCGATATTCTGAAGGCAGCGTTCCCGGTTTGCCTAATTCTTTGTTTGACCCGCAAGATCGCCCGATTTAACCGTTCGATACTATTTTTGTGGGGGTTTTTTGAAGTCCTGTGTTTACGTGAATAAGCCCGAGACCCTGAAAGCCCTCAAGGACAACACCGACACGAGTGCGAGAATCTGTCGTCCAAAGTTCTCGCCGAGGTGATGGAAAATGCCATAAAATGAGCTCGTATAACAATCAATTATGACGACTTAACTAATAAAATTCTAAAGGTTCCAACAAACAAATTCAAAAAACAGAATTGAAGTTTTTCATTTAGAAAAAAATGATGGCGAAACAACGTCGGATGACTCCTTTTTGCCCACCTTTTATAATATAGAATAATAAAGGAAAACGTTTCACTCCATCTGACGACTTAACTTTTATATAAAAATCATAGTATATTTGGAAAATTTAACAATTTAGTCTTAACTTGTAAAATAAAAAAACATTCCGTTTACCTTTTTTAACGTAAAATAGGTGATGTTTACAGCCAAAAACACTATTTCCGCTTAAAGAGTACTGATGATGAAATTACGTAACTGGTTTCGATAATGCATTCTACTCGGCTAGTATCGATAGAAAAACCTTCTTTTTCAAATTAAGGTTTAACATTAAGGAAAAATATTGATATCTTCTAATAAAAGGAAATTAAGTTATTAACTTAAGCCAGAATTAAAAAAAAGAAATTTGTCTTAAAACAATTAGTTCAACAAAAATCAAATAAAACTTATTAAAATTTTTGATAAAAATAATTTTAAACTTAAATTAATCCATAACCAAATTTATTGTAGGCGACGATTAATACGGGTTCCTTAAAAGAAGACAACATTTTTAGTTAAGAATAAGTTTTTCAAGTTAAGTGTTCTTGGTTCTATCTCCGTTAAGCTATAGTAACTTGTAAGTTTAGTTTTTTCTTAAACACCGCTTTAAATATTTTTTAAATAAATTTGGTATTTTTTTGTGCGATTTTATTCAAATTCAGGAATTTTATTCTTAGATTTAGAATGTCTTCTATTTTTTCTTTGCAGTAACTACAAATATTATGTAAAACAAAATAACAAAAGAACTTTGAAAATACTATAAAACCTTAAATATTTATAAATTAACAATAGTTTTTGCTGGGATACATGTTTGTAAGTGTGTATTATGTTCGTTCCATTAATTAAATTTGCATTTACGACAAAGATCTTTTTACGTTTTATAATTTGGAATGTGTAATGTTTTAAACATAAAATTTTGCTTTTTTTCCAATTCATAGGGAAGTTTCAAACATTTCAGCTTTTTCGTACATAATTATAAATTCTTGAGGGCTCGTACTTATTATGCTTAAGTATATGCCCCTAATTTAAGATTCCAAAACAGTTTACATGTTTCGAATTAATTTACTATAAAAAAAAAACTAGCCTGCAACCAGGAAATAGAAACAATTTAAAGTGTTTCAAGGACGCCCATACATTTACAAATTTGCTTGGATGAATGTATGTATGTTTGACTTCTTGTAAGTTGAAAAACCAGTTGTAGCTTAAAATAGCAACAACAACAACATACAAAAGTTTCTAATCTAAAAATACACACTTTATTTAATAACTATTTACCATAGATTTTCTTGTGATTAAAAAAAGAACGAACAGTGGTGCCGTACAAGTTAAATATTTTAACAATTAATTGAACACATCATTGTTAAAATAAGATTCTTAATAAAGATTTTCCTTAATTTGCGAAGAAACCAACATGTATTTAAATATAAAATAATAAAGAACTAATTATAAACTAATTCCTAACATTTTAATCAATTAGTAATTCTTTGGCATATGAGAACCCATTGCTGTACGATTAAAAATTAATTATCGGAATACCACCACCTTTGAAAAATTCTAAGCTGGTACGGATCGTAGGTACCAAGAAATTAATATTAAAACTTCATTTTTATTACTTCAAAACATTAGCACCACAACTGCTCTAATAATCTGGTCATTAAAGCAGTTTTGTTTATATGAAGTAATGAAAAATATATTTTTCTTCATATATTTTTTTTTTATTATTTATTCATGTCTATTGTTGTTTCTATTTTTATCAAGGTCAACTAAATGCTGAATTCCATGTCATTGTTTTTATTGTTGTTGTGACTTTTACTTGACTGCGTTCCGTCAAACTTGTGAGCACTTGTACATACAAACTGATAAAGACGTTGTGCGTGAGTAACCCAATAAACATATTTTTTATGACTTAAGTTTATTAAAACTGGACAATTCCATGGTATCTAAGGAGTTTGACTATAAGATTGTATTACAGTAATTTTGGTTTCTTTAGGTTTATTCATACGTAAATTAACCATACCATAGTATACAGCTGTTCGAACCAAACTTATGGGCAACACTGTATTTGATTATAGGTGACGTACTATTACACCATAACCTTAGAAACCAACTGAGTTTTGGTTCTTATGGCAACGGTTATGGTTATGGCGTTATGGTAAGTCACATATAATTGAACCTTTTAATGACGCAGAGATGTAAATTGTTGCGTATTTAGACCAAACAATCATGTAGTCTATGATGATGACATTATAATAGCAACAGATTTTAACTCTAATATTCTAAGTGAATCGAATTTCATAGATATTAAATCTTCTATTGGTCCGTTTCTAGTCACCACAACAAACCCATATTATATCTATTCTTTGTATGCAATAAGCCTAAAGTAAACTTTCAAAGACAAGTTTCAAAAGAAGTCATCCGATGTTGTTCGGCTCTCATTTTTTTTTCTTAATAAAAACTTCGATTCTGTTTTATGATTATGTTTATATGAACCTTTAGAATTGTATTGTTCAAGTTGAGAAGATGATATCGGCCAAATGGGCGCCGTCACAATTAATTGCTATACGGGATCGTTTTTTGGCATTTTTCATCACTTTGGCGAGAACTTCGGGCGACAGATTCTCACACTCTCGTCGAATTTTGTCCTTGAGAGCTTCTAGGGCCTCGGAATTGCTCACGTAAATACGGGGCTCCATAAAACCATACAAAAAAAGTCTGGAACGGTTAACTCGGGCGATCTTGCGGGCCAATGTAAATCGTTAAAACGAGAGATCAGCCGACCCAGGAACGCCACCTTCAGAATATTGGTTGTGACCTGAGCAGTGTGTGCTGTTGCTTCATCTTGTTGGAACCACATGTCCTCCAGTCCTAATTTCTTCAATTACGGCAGAAAAATTGGGCTAACATGGCCCTACAGCGCACACTGTTCACTGTTGCGGTGTTCTCGAAAAAAAATGGACCGATGACTCCTCCAACGTGAACAGCGCACCATGCAGACACTTCGGGAGGGTGTAATGGCTCCTCGTGCATCACTTGTGGATTTTCACTGTACCAAAAGTGATAGTTTTGCTTGTTTATGTACCAGCTGAGGTGGAAATGAACCTCATCGTTATTTATAATTTTAACTTTAGCGGTTTCTTTACGCTTACTCGTGTTAGCCAAGTAGTCGTTCTTTCTGCCTTAATGGCTATTAAATGTAGAGTTGTGGGAAGTGATGACATGCATTCTAAGTTTGTTGCAATTATTCTTTCGCTACTACAACAATATATCATCCGTCTTTTCAACACTATTATCACCACAAATATTTTTCCTTTAATTGGAAGTATGCAAAAATATGATGTATGGTTTGACTTTTTAAAAAAACTGCATATTGGGAAATTAATATGTTATTTGTTTTTAAAATACTTTTTCTATTTCTGTAATATCTGCATCTGTATTTCCATTTTAAATGATCATAATTTTTTTTCAAATATAAATATATCTTTTTGGCCATACATATTTATTTTGGATTTCCTTAAATTTTAAACATTTAATATTTTTGAAGGGCTTAATTTGATTTTTATCTTTTGGAGGTCGCTTTTGTACAGAGCAAAAATATATATTACTACACTTCCAATCATATGTACATATGTATGTATGTATGTATGTTCTTATGTTTAAATTATCATACACATTTTGTATATTTGTTTTTTTTTCTTGCAGGTTTTTTTCTTAAATATTTTTTTATAAAAGAACAAATTGTTTAAAGGGACCTTTTAACAGATATCAAATTGATTCGCATCACGTTTAAAGTCGATAAATATTATAGTTTCGACCCTAAAACTTGCAAGAATTTCATGAAATTGTTCTTCTGATTTTTTAAGGGTGCCAATGTTAGTCGAATAATCGATTAGGGTTTTTTAATAATTTGATTAATTCGAATAAAGCGAACACTTCAAATTTTTTGCGTGATCCCAACAATTTTTCAAATTTAAAGTTTTTGAAACATTTGTACAATATAAAAGTTTATTCAAAGTACAGGATGGCTGATGAAAGCTGCTACCAAAAAAAATAACCTTTTGAGAAGATGTCGCACATGTGTCACCGAGGTTAAAGGCTATTTCAATTCAATTATTTTCAAACTTCATTAATTACTTTAACACATATGCGGTAGCTCAAATGGTGACACATGTGCGGCATCTTATCAAAAGGCTTTTTTTTTTGTGGCAGCTTTTTTCAGACACCCTATATTAGCCATTGTTAGCTGTAACCTTTGGCAAAATATGTATGGATTCCGCATAGAAAGAACTTTTCATTGTTCAAGCCAAGAACAGATTTCGAATACTGTATTCTAAATTGAAGCATATCTCAGAGAAAATTTTCTGCATCAATCGGAACGACAAGTAGGGCATGATAAGCTTAAATACAATCTATGACCGAGCGTTGTCACATTCATATATGGCCCCAAATTCTGGACTTTTTTAGCCAACACAAGCTTCAAACAAATTAACTGCATTTTTTAAAGGGTTTTCGTAACGGCCTGGCGTGGGATTTCAGTAACTAATAATACATTGGACCCTTTTAGTCGCAAATATACAATACAAATCATTACCTTAGCGCCATGGTTATTTGAGTTTGGTGTTGACCCACCTGGTTCATCGACCTTCAAATATAATCACTTACGCTTTGTGTGAACGTAATTGATTAGAAATGATTCGGTGAAAAATTTTTTATTTTATTATTGTCGAAGTCTGGATAAATTCTGATACTCACAACCGTTTTAAAATTCTTATCTTAGAGCTTCCAAAAATTTTAAATTTTGCTCTTGTCATGTTTGACATTTTCTAAAGAATTATTTCGACTTCCCAGTTCAAAACAATCCAAAGTTTTGAATGAAAGTACTTTATGTGGGGTCTCCAATGGCTGATATATGTATGGGTTTGTACATTTAGTACTCAAAATACGTTCAAAAGCAAATGTTTTATAGAGTAATGATTAAACGAAGCGCCTTTTTTTATTTTTTTAACGAGAGATAACAAGAGGTAAAGTATTCAGTAAAAACAATGTAAATTTAAAGAGTAGTCGATTAGTAAACGTATGTTGTTCGAGTCATTCTTTAATCGAAATTTAAAATTTTCTTACTCGAGCACTTTATCGACTGAAAATTGTTCGATTAATCGAGCGATTATTGTTCGAGTTGATACTGCAGTAAATTCCCTGCAGAATATATTTTACCACATGGTTAATTGAAGTTGAATTGGATCAGTTCGAACATGGTATCATGTAATGCAGTGATGGACCATGTCATTGTCAAACAAGAACTTGAAGTAAGGCGACAGTGTGTTAATGATCGCATATTAAATTGTCGTAATTGTAAAACTAGTCCTCTCTGGTGCACCATAGAGTAGTTTTGAAGCTACCCGATGTAATGCAAAGGTGGGTTTGGTGGTCCGGCCTTAGGATATCATAATGTTAAGCTGACCATGTTTTTTACATAAAATTTGGCTACCTGTGTAGTAGTCCTACTCCTTTATGGACTACTCCATACACGCATGTACGAACTAGTTGCGTTTTCCGCAGGGTACACACATATGAACATGTTAATATGAAATTAAAAATAGTAAGTAAATATGTATGTACTATTGGTTATTAAATTATAATTTAATAATTATCAATGGACAATAAAATTCAATTTTCTTGGGTTTATTAGCCATTTTTTTTTACATTTCGTTAAAAGCTAGTCTGTATTTGTTTTTCCTATTAACAAGTACGTCATAAGTTTGTTTTGAACAGTAATGGCCCTGAGGAATTTGGTGAAGATTAGTCTACTTATAATTTAGCCCTTACTCGGAAGCCACGTTAGCCACCATAAAAATCTTATGCATTTCAGAACTAAATCTGGGTAAAAACTGCCCTTAGAGAAATATATCCACAAAATCCTCACTTTTTTTTAATGATTGAACATCATATTTTGCGACAACCAGCCATTGCAATTGCTCTCTATAAAGCCCACTTCAAGAAGTTTCATTAACCTGCATAAAATGTTTACAGATATTTATTAATGCTGATGGGAAATTAAAGAATTATTGGGTTAGGGTGAAGCAGGGTCGGACTTGGCTGGCTACAACTTTTGTACTTATGTTAATGCGTTTGCGATTTTTTTTTTTCCAAATGGTCTCACTACTATATGGGCCACTTCAGTTTAAGTAAACGTGACTACAACTGTGCGGTTTTAACAAAAGAAACTATTTACAAGTTTTATAATATTAATAAATTGCCTATGAGCTTAAGCAAATAAAGCACAACTAATATTTTTGCTAATGTTAGCATATGGGCATTTCCAGAGCAGAGAGCACGATTTTTGTGTGCCTTTCAAGTCAAACAAATTGTATAAAGTATTTTGAAAAAAATATTTTCTCAATATCAATTCTAAAGTTTTTAAGTAGTAATACATAAATAAAACGCAAAAAATATATTTTGTAAAAGCGTTTGTTTTTAGTCTACGACCAATAATTTTACAAATTGAAATATAATTGTTCAAGTAGTTTTTTTTTTAATCTTAAAAGGACTAATACGGCTTTCTTAATATATTTATTAATTTAAGATATTTCAAATAGAAGATATTTACTACCAATGCTCAGTACCGAACAAAGAGTGCTGATGAGGAGTTGTAGCGGGCTCTAAAAATGCATTCCACTCGGCTAGTGTCGGGAAACTAAACTTTTTCAAAATATTTCTTCAACAAAAATCTTATCACAATAAAACTTGAACCAATTAGCCTGATAAAATATAAAAGGAAATTTTAGAAAAAAAAATTGTTCAAAAAACGCTAAAAAATAAATATTAAAAAATAACACTAGGCATGGTGTAATATGAAAAATACGTCCGCAATGTTAAAAATATGTTCAACAGCTCGCTGACGACTGATGATCAGCAAATTAAAATTTAAAAACATAACGAAAGCGAGACAAAACTAATGCATGCAAAAGCATGCTGCCTTCATACTCATCTAAATAGAGATGAATAAGGCAAACATAATGTGATGAGATGAAGAATAAATAAAAGAAAAGGTGTTGCCATGATATAAAAAATGGCAGGCCGTAAATTTCGTTCTAACCCAAGAATTAACAATTGTTAATGAAAGTATGTGTAAAATACAAATTAGTATTTCCGTATTCAAATTTCAATTAACACTTGGGTTAAATAGAAGATATTTACTACCAATTCTCAGTACCGAACAAAGAGTGCTGATGAGGAGTTGTAGCGGGCTCTGAAAATGCATTCCACTCGGCTAGTGTCGGGAAACTAAACTTTTTCAAAATATTTCTTCAACAAAAATCTTATCACAATAAAACTTGAACCAATTAGCCTGATAAAATATAAAAGGAAATTTTAGAAATAAAAATTGTTCAAAATACGCTAAAAAATAAATATTAAGATATTTCAGTTCGTTTGGTTTTTGTAAGTTTAAGTATGTAAGGGAACGCGACATTTTTAACGTGACACATTAAATATTAAGAATTTCCGATATTTTTACCCCACAAGTGCATTATATTTGTGCTATTTTATTTTATATATTTTAATTTGCATGAAATGTATATTTTAGGCAAAGTTAGTAATGATATAATATTGCTCATTTTCTCAAACAAAGTTATAACTCAAAAAATAAATTTTGGAGTTACTGATGCAGAATTGTTGGCTATGATATGCTTTAAAATGTACATAAATTTAATTTTTAAAGCGTTTATACCTTTTGCGTTGAACAGAGAACTCCGCTTATCTTCTCTAGACAAAAAAAAACAAATTTTAAAATCGAAAATTCTTGAATTTATCTAAATTTTTACTTGAAATTACAATCCGTACTTAGGTTTTCTTAGTCAAGCCTAGTCGGGAATAATAAAAAAAAATAATTCCACAAAACTTATTGTTGCTGTAATCTTGTTGTTGTACGTACGTAATACACACAAAAGATATTTTAGCATTTAAACACAAAGTGTCTCAGTGGGGGAAAAAATAGTTTTCATTTTAGGATTAATACTTTTAACGCTCCCATTTTTAAATCAATTCTCTTTTGGCTTAAATGTTGCTTAAAGTAAAAAATTCCATAGAAGGGATGACGCTTTGTCTAAAAATCCATCACTTAAAAAATTATTTTTTTTTGTAGGTAAGGTTTTCTTCTTTTAACCACCTCAACATGAAGTTACATACTATCTCTTAAATATCTATAGAAATTACATAAAAAACTATTTTAAATAGAGAACGCGACAAACTTTGGATAGCAAAGTAACATACTTAAAATAATCAGTTTAAAAGAATATTTGTTTTATTTAAATTCGCAAAATTTTAAATTTTAATTAGTATTTTCAGCCATCTGATTGCAACAATTGCTGCGTTTTGACAAGAAATTGTGTTTTGACGAAACCAACGTGACATTAAAATATGAAGAAAAAAATATGAGATTAATAAATATTTTTACTTCAATTCATAATATAAATATAAATATAAATACAAATATAATTTTATATATATTTTTTAAGAAGGAAATACCTTTAAAAGTAACGAAGATAATAAGAATATGTGTGCTCAGTTTACAGGGCAAATTTATTATTTTATCAAACTTTTGATAGGTACTATTATTTTGTATACATACTGTTTAAGGTGGCTTCAGACTATAATACTGGGTAAAAACACTTGTCAAGAAACTCAAATAAAATGAGAAAATATAATAGTGTGAAGACATTATGTTATGAAATGTCAAAAAATACCTAAAGAAATTTGACAGTAGTATGGCTCTCTTCGTTTTTAGAAATTTTTCTAAACCATTAGATTTTGCATGTATCAGAGTTGCATATTTACAGCAGCCATAAAGAAAATCAGGCATGGAAAGTTTATATAAAGTTTGGTATTGTAAAATAATTTTTAATAATATTTTTATGAAATTTATAGTTATTTATTAGGAAATAAAATATTTTTAATTGAAATTAAATTAAAATGTTGTAAAAGTAATTTTTTTTCATTAAAAGTGTTGTAAAATTATTACTCTTGATATGTATATTTATATATTTTTTAAAAAATCGATAGGTGTCAAAAAATGGAGTCTTTTAGCAAAATAAACTCACTTTGTATAAAAAAACCAATTTTTTTGATTGAATTTATTATATACAAGCGTTTTATTTATTAACCCGCAAAAGCAAATCAAGAAAATTTTTAAAACATTGTTTATTTGTTTTAATCAGTTATAAAGTCTTAACAAATATTAAGCGTGTTCCAAAAGATCTCGATTTTGTTCCGACATATGAGAGTAAAGAAATTACTCTCCAAGCTTACCAAAGTTGCTCAAAATAGCTGGAACGCAAAAAACCATAATTGAAAATTTTTAAATGCTCACATTCTGCTTAGTTAAAAAGTAAAATTTTATTTAGACGATTACACCCCATAGAATTTTTAAAACATAGCATATACATCATATATAAAATGTATCTAAATGTTCTAAATCGTATTTTATATTAAAGAAATCTACAGATTTTTATAAAAAAATGTACCTACAACAAAAATTTTGTTGAAACCCTTGTACAGGAAAGGAAATTTATCTCAAACGTTCTCTTTGCTGTCGAAAATTTGTTACCTGAAACGCTTTTGGGTAGGTTTGGATTAATTTGTGTGAGTTTGGACTATTTTGTTATGTACCTGAAACACAACTTTTAATAAATTAAAATGCCTTTTTTCAATTTTTAATAAATTCTAACCTTATGGTAATTTTTAAAATATGAAAACTATGCGAAAACAATTATGGTAGGTTTATTAACAAAAATGTATGTAATGGCTGACAAATATGGTCTTAGTAAACTTACGATAACTATTATAAATTTTTCCACTAGATTTTATAGCTCGCTTTTAAAAACCAGTAATATTATAAAAACATCACATAAAAACTCAAAGGCATATACACACATATGTACAAATATATATATAAAATAAGTTTTAAAACAGATTTTGTATAAAAGCGACGCTCGAAAACTTTTTTACATCTGAAAATTTATAATTATTACGGGCCTAAGTACAAATACAAAAAAAAATATACAAAACGTCGAAGAATTATTGGTTTGCTTCATATCCAATGCATTTTTCTATGTTTATGCGGCAAACCAATAATCACCCGAAGAATGTGCAAAAGTTTAAAATATTACTAAAAGTTCCATCCCTGATGAACAGCTGTTTAATGATTTAGCGCCAGCAAACATTTTTACAAATAGTAAATATTAAAAGTGAAATTAAGAATTTGTTGCAGAAATTAGTTAAAAAACATGTCTGATGAACTACCTGCAAGTCAGAACGTCACTTTTTATTGCCTAACAGTATTTTTTTACCCTTTTGTTAAATTCAAATAAAAAAATACTTGCTTTAGAGGTTAAAGTTTTTTTTTTAAACTCAAAAACAGATGTTTAAGTACTACACAGATTTTAATTTTATTTCAAATGTGATAGTGTAAAGACAAAATGTAATGCGCATTATTTCTTATTTGATTTTTTGACAGTCAAACCAAAAATCATTTTATTTGGCTCTCTCAAAATCCAATGAAAATCTAAACACTTGTAGAATAGTGTGAAGGTAGCTTTAAAAGAATCGTTACTTTGTTACCAAATTTATTTTCGGTAGACCTTTCGCTGGAAATTACCATATATAAATGTACGCATAGATAAAATACATATACATATCTTTGGCTGCAAATTTTAATAAATATAATTAACACATTAATTTATTCGCTGTTTGTTTATTTAAGATTGGTTTTTTAAAACCGTTGCTAAATACTTTATGCGTAACGCAACATTTTATTTCTGCTTGTGAGTTCACAGCATAAATTTAAATTAAATTAAATAAATAAATTATGAATGTTAGTGCACACACACTCGCACACATACATATACAACATGATCAAAATTGAATATTTAATGAGCATATAATATATGCTCATCTAAATAAACTAACGGTAAACGCTGTAAAACTTAAAACAAGCTAACAACTTAAAATCACATATGATTTATAACTTTAAAAATGACATTTAAAAGTTATGACCCCATTCAAAAAATCAAACAAACATTTAAGGCGTTTTAGAAGTTGCATCTAGTCAAGCCTATGCATATGGTACCCTACATTTTGGCTACATAAGCACCAATAGTGGACTAAGAAGCTACTAAGCTTGAAAAAAGCGAAACCCAAACACTATATAGTGGGTTATTGAAAAAAATATCTTATAAGCACATAGTTGTGTATATCTATGCAAATATAATCCAGCTCGACCTAGTTTTATATGTATGTACATGCATATGTAAAAGTTTAATTTCGGCAATGAACTTATATGGCAACAACAAGCATATATTTAAATCTTCGGCTGTTTTAATCTAATTTCAATAGATTTTGTGTTAGAAAAAGAATGCGCTGAACTTTTTTTCAATATTATCATCTAATTAGCGACTTTTATACATTTACATATGTTTGTTTGTATATAACATGTTTACATAGACAGCCAGACAGACAATTTAAAATCGACTAAGGACGTAAGTCTGGGTTACTTAGTACTTTTCCATCCTATCCAAGAGGGTGTAGGGTGTATAATATAAATAAAGAAATTAAATGGCAAAAATGTTAAAGTGCTCTTTACAAAAAACGTTCGCATAAATCATATAAAAATCTAAATTGTATTTTGTTTATGCTACAACAACAAAACAAATACAAAATCTTTGTTTGTCATAAACGATTGTCTAATGTAAACAGTACAAACATAAATCTAAAAAAAAAGCTAATATCAACAAAAAGCAACAACAAACATCTATAAAAAGTGAAGAAAAAAAACTGGAAATTAGACTCATAAAAAAATCAACGACAACACGCTGATTAATTTCGATGCGTATGGCCGTGAACATAACCTTGAATACGACGATTTTTTTTCATGTGCCTATGACTTTTGTTGAGGGTCTAGTTTCTTCATAATTATTTTGTTTCTATTTTACACGCTACTGCTGGTAGTAAAACTGTTCTTAAAGCTACCTTCACACTATTCTACAAGTGTTTAGATTTTCATTGGATTTTGAGAGAGCCAAATAAAATGATTTTTGGTTTGACTGTCAAAAAATCAAATAAGAAATAATGCGCATTACATTTTGTCTTTACACTATCACATTTGAAATAAAATTAAAATCTGTGTAGTACTTAAACATCTGTTATTGAGTTTAAAAAAAAACTTTAACTTTTAAAGCAAGTATGTATTTTTTTATTTGAATTAAACAAAAGGGTGAAAAAATACTGTTAGACAATAAAAAGTGACGTTCAGACTTGCAGTTAGTTCATCAGACATGTTTTTTAAACTAATTTCTGCAATAAATTCTTAATTTCACTTTTAATATTTACTATTTGTAAAAATTTTTGCTGGCGCTAAATCATTAAACAGCTGTTCATCAGGGATGGAACTTTTAGTAATATTTTAAACTTTTGCACATTCTTCGGGTGATTATTGGTTTGCCGCATAAACATAGAAAAATGCATTGGATATGAAGCAAACCAATAATTCTTCGACGTTTTATATATTTTTTTTGTATTTGTACTTACAGTTTTAAGATTTATTTTAAATAAGGAGGTTGAAACTTAGGCCCGTAATAATTATAAATTTTCAGATGTAAAAAAGTTTTCGAGCGTCGCTTTTATACAAAATCTGTTTTAAAACTTATTTTATATATATATTTCTACATATGTGTGTATATGCCTTAAAGTTTTTATGTGATATTTTTATGATATTTTTGGTTTTTCAAAGCGAGCTATAAAATCTAGTGAAAAAATTTATAATAGTTATCGTAAGTTTACTAAGACCATATTTGTCAGCCATTACATACATTTTTGTTAATAAACCTACCATAAGTATTTTCGCATAGTTTTCATATATCAAAAATTACCATAAGGTTAGAATTTATTAAAAATTGAAAAAAGGCATTTTAATTTATTAAAAGTTGTGTTTCAGGTACATAAAAAATTGTCCAAACTCACACAAATTAATCCAAACCTACCCAAAAGCGTTTCAGGTAACAAATTTTCCACAGCAATGAGAACGTTTGAGATAAATTTCCTTTCCTGTAAAAGGGTTTCAACAAAATTTTTGTTGTAGGTACGTACATTTTTTTATAAAAATTTGTAGGTTTCTTTAATATAAAATGCGATTTAGAACATTTAGATACATTTTATGTATGATGTATATGCTATGTTTTAAAAATTCTATGGGGTGTAATCGTCTAAATAAAATTTTACTTTTTAACTAAGCAGCATGTAAGCATTTAAAAATGTTCAATTATAGTTTTTTGCGTTTCAGCTATTTTGAGCAATTTTGGCAAGCTTGGAGGGTAATTTCTTTACTCTCATATGTCGGAACAAAATCGAGATCTTTTGGAACACGCTTAATATTTGTTAAGACTTTATAACTGATTAAAACAAATTTACAATGTTTTAAAAATTTTCTTGATTTGCTTTTGCGGGTTAATTAATAAAACGCTTGTATATAATAAATTCAATCAAAAAAATTTGTTTTTTATACAAAGTGAGTTTATTTTGCTAAAAGACTCCATTTTTTGACACCTATCGATTTTTTAAAAAATATATAAATATACATATTAAAAGTAATAATTTTACAACACTTTTAATGAAAAAAATTACTTTTACAGCTTTTTAATTTAATTTCAATTAAAAAGATTTTATTTCCTAATAAATAACTATAAATTTTATAAAAATATTATTAAAAATTATTTTACAATACCAAACTTTATATAAACTTTCCATGCCTGATTTTCTTTATGGCTGCTGTAAATATGCAACTCTGATACATGCAAAATCTAATGGTTTAGAAAAATTTCTAAAAATGAAGAGAGCCATACCACTGTCAAATTTCTTTAGGTATTTTTTGACATTTCATAACATAATGTCTTCACACTATTATATTTTCTCATTTTATTTGAGTTTTTTGACAAGTGTTTTTACCCAGTATTATAGTCTGAAGCCACCTTAAGTATTATTGGCTAAAAGATAGACAAAATTGATTAAAAAAACTTCTTTTAATATAAAAAAAAGTCCAGGTAGAAGCAAATATTTTTACACAAAAAATTAATGCAAGAGTTTTTAAAGTCATTTATTTTTCGATCTTTTTTGTTGAGAAAAAGTTATCCACACACCTATAAAAATGTTAGTAGTTTTATGAAATAACTAAATCACGTAAAATCAAACAAACAAGAGCGCAATAGGCGGCGTTACCGAAACTTATATACTCTTCACAACCGACTGATTGTCTAACGGATTCAAACGCGTAAAGCGAATGAATTGAAATTTTGGGAATGGATACTTTTCCTGTTAAAAATTTCAGAAAATTCGGAAATTAAGTTGGTAAAAATGGACCAAATAAAAGAAACTCGTTAAGTTTTGTCTTCCAAACTATATTTAATGTAAACAAAATTTAAAAAAGTGTCTAATTTAATTTAAACAAGTAATAGCGCTTTATTCGGCTGTGCCGATTCTTATATACCCTGAAAAAAGTTTAGGGGTTTTCCCTTTCAAATTTTGTATGGCAACCCCCTAAAGGGTAGAGATAGGAAAATATTTGCGAGGAAAAATGAGTTGGGGTCAGACCTATTCACGGGCACTCTGGAAGCTGTAGAGGGGAAAGTATGTTCTAGGAATATGTTTGGCAAAGAAAACTAATGGGGTTCTGTGATACATTCAATTTTTTTAAGGCCGACTCTCGGAAAGTTATGGGCGTTTTGACATAATTTTTTAAAATTTTGTATGTCAAAACGTTTGGAAGGAGAAAACTAATGTAATACATTTTATTCCTCTTAGGGCTACTCCGAAGAAGATGTAGGGGTTTTTACCCCAATTTTTTTAAATTTTATATAGAAACCCAGTTAGGAGCTGGAGATAGGGGGTAAGTATATATGAAAGTCAACTGGGTGGTCATTAAGTACTTTTTCAATTTTTTTTTGTACTTTTTCGCATATTTTGAGTTGTGACTCTAGAAACATGAAATTAAAGACAAGAGCCCATATCAAGGTCGAAAGCCAACTAGGTGGTCAATAAGTACTCTTTTCGAAATTTTGGTACATTTTTTAATAAGGAATTAGGAAAATAAGATATATTGACCTGCGTTTTTTTTAAGATTTTAAGTCTAAACATATGATATTAAGGACTATTGAACCAGATGGAATTCCAAATTCAACCAACTAATTTACTTTTTGTGGTAATTTTTTATATAAAAAATTTAAGACTCAAGATTAGAATTGTATTGAAAATCATTAAAGCTTAACTGGTATTCTCTTTTAAAAATTATTGAAACTGGGCTTACGAAGCAACTAGCTAGATGCTAGTTTGACAATAAAAATGCCAAAAGAAATAATTTAAATATTTTTAAAAGCTCTTTTGCTTTCAAACACACAATATTTTCTCCTTAAAGTGTATTTTTTTAATAACGACCTTTAATTATTTAAATATATCTTTTCAATAATCATTTTTATTTTTCTTTATATTTGAGTATGAAACCGATATAACACAAAGATAAACATTACAAATGAAACAATGAATAAGTATTTAGGTCAAGTATAGAAAAATTTGCATCTTTCAATGCTTATTAGACCAAATCTTTATATAATTTGCTTTGAACAATATTACAAAATAACACTTTTTATTTTTTTTTTTAACAGCTGAACCGAATTCAAAATGCATTTTACAAACAACATCTCGCACTCAGCTCTTAATTTGTTTTCTTCTTCTTCTTGAGCATTTGTAGCTTCATAGAGTTCTTTGTAAGGCTTAACTTACTAATCACGCTTAAAAAAAATTAAAAACAAATTTTTAATTAAATTAATAATTTGGCAAGAAAAAATTATCTAATGGATATCCGTTTGTGCATTAGTATTATGATCTTATTAAATCATAATATGGTCACATGAAATTATGTTATGATTGAAAAAGACTAATAATAAAAATTTCTCATATATTGTTCTTTAACTAAACTAAATTATGTTTTAAATTATTATACAACCAATGATCATAGTATGTTGCTTCTATATATGGTTACGTCAATCACTTAAATACCCACACCCCATATCTGTTAGAGGTATTTTGCGCTGTAGTACCCAAAAATCATTCGATTCGAAATTACTGACTGATGTAATTAAATCATACCCGTCCATCTATTTTTTTTTAAATCGCATTTTAAGATATTGGGCACAGATAGGTTTTTTGATATTAAAACGGGACAGCCCATTAATTAAATATTCTTCATATAAATGTCCTCTTGAAATAAGTATTTTAAGTTATAACTGCCTTCGCTATTACTCTACCACCTTGTGCCACAATTGTCTTATACAATTTTTTTTGCGATCGGTCTATGTATAAGTTACCATGAGTCTTACATATAAATAAGCGAAGTGCTCATAAATTATGTTATTGACATAACTGGACTTCTGGATTAGATCAATCCATTTAATGTCTTTCATCACACAGTAAGGGTTTGTCCGAAAATCCTGTTAACCTCAAGCAAGTATGAGCACTTTATTCGGCTGCGTCGGACTTTATATAATCTTCACATCAGCCCTTTTACTTCCATAGCAAGGCTGTTTACCTATTGTATGTTCTAAGAAATTGTTTGCAAGGAAAAATGCGTTGCCAAACCTTGTAGGGAAGCCCTCTTAGGTGAGGAAGTTAGAGGGTAAGTATGTTCTAGGAATATGGTTGGAAGGAAAAACTAATGGGAGTCAGTTATACTTTTTTTTTCTCTAAGTTCAACTCCGGGAAAATTGCAGGGGGTTTCACCATAATTGTTCAAATTTTATATGGCAGCCCTGCTAGGGGCTGGAGATAGAGGATTAGTATGTTCCACAAAAATGTTCAGGGTTGGTCTTACACGCTGGAGCACGCTGGAAGCTGTGGGAGCATTTAAAAAAGGTTTTAAATTAAACTTTTTATGGCAACTCTGTTAGGGGACGGAGATAGGGGGTAAGTATGATCCACAAAAATGTTCGTGACATTCTTACATTGCATCCTTGTAGGGGCAGCTCCGGGGTAGTTGTAGAAGTTTTTAAGTAAAAATTTGAGAGAAATAATAAGCGGTGGTCGATGTTGCCGGCTTATATCTCTGTCAGTTTTCGCACGATTTTCTAAATTTTAATAGCAAAATTGTCGTGTTGAAACCACAAACAGGTCCAAAAGATATTAATAGGCTTTAAAAGCCTAATTTCAACAGATAAGTGGACAGTTGGACATTGCAAATCAACTTTCCTATTAAGAAGGATCAAAAAAAAAATACTTTATTGGGTAACAGATGGATATTAAAGAAATTAAAAGCGGACTGAAAAAGGTATATAATAAGAATGGAATGACAAACTAGTATTATACTCTTATCATTGAGTAAAGAGTATTAAAATACATATTGCAGATCGGTATCGGAACCACATCTTGCTCGACAATTGGTCTACAACTAACTGCTGGTTCCAAAAGGGCTTCACTTTTGAAAATCCCCGTACCCTGCAAAATTTCTTTTAGATATTGATACTTAATAAAAAAGCATTGATGTTTAACATATTTTTATATAGAGGATGCTCCTGTTTTATAATATGTAGTCGTAAATAATTTTTTATATTATTAAATATATAACAAAAAATTGCCAAATTAAAAAAAGGTCGTATATTAACTAATAACAAACTAAAAAAGGTGATTCCTAGTAAACTGGAGCGAAGTGCGCAGGTGTGTCAGTTAATAAGTGAAAGGTGTAGGTAGGTTAGGTAGAACAGGCAGCCGTTGAAGGAAAGATTACAGCTCACTTGGGTCCGCTTAATTCGGTCCCTTTGTGTTACCTGGAGAGGCAGATAGAATAGCTTGAGATAGAAGGAAAGAAGAAATAAAGAAAGAATTGAAGAATGAAGCAGACTTACCAGGGTCTCTGGTGGGAATCGAACCCACAACCCCCAGACTGGTAGGCTTGTGCACTTACCACTGACCTACCGGGGCACCCAGGTGTAAAGGTGTAAATCCCGCCAGAAATTTTGGTTTGTCTACTATTTTCCCCATAAGTTTTTCTTTTTAATATTTACCCGCAATTTACGCTTTTCTACTGTTTCCATTTTTTCTTTGTTTCTCTACATGTAATTCAAAAATTCTGAGTTTAGGAATTAAAATTAGTTGTATTCTTTTTTCAACGGCTGTCTGTTGTATCCAGCCCAACTATAGTTAGGTCAGTTAAGTACTATTGTCAGAAAATTTATTTGGCATATATATATAAAACTTAAAGATGTATTTAAGTCCATGGTCCTCTAAAACCTATAGCATTACTAAGCGTGTTGGCGTGTCATCTACTAAATTCTCTATAACCTCACTTAGAATATATTTTGCCATCCCCACTGCTTTATCCCCCAAAGATCCTTCGGTTTCATTGGGCATGGTCGATACCGTCGATCATGGTTTTCGTACCATTGCCTACAAATTTTTCAGTCGGTTTGTGGTTGGAACATTGCGCTGGCCACGGTATATGTATTAAGAAAACCTAAATTTTTTTAAATGTGCCTCTCAGAAAGTTAATATTCAATCGACAATACAAGTACATATTCAAACATCCCAATAAGCATTTTGGCTGAAATTCAAGTGGAATTACATTTGAAATCAAGTCACAATTTCCAATTTCCAGTGTTGAATTACAGTTGAAACACAGTTGAATTCAATAGCGAATCCTGCAAAATAACCATTGAATTACAGTCGAACAAAACAGTACCTTTATAGTGTAATTCCAGCCTTGAATAACGGTGTGATTCAAGTTGAACCGAACTTGAATCTGAAAATTTAATTATAAAATCATTATCTTCACCGCCGCCAATGATTTTCCATCAACTCTGTGCCATAAATAACGTATGCTTCAAACAAATTTGTTGTTGTTTTTTAACAAACTTCAAACAGACTGGAAAGAGGATGGATTTTAAATGTAATTCAAGCTTGGATTCACACCGGAATTCCAACATTGGAATTCACAAAAAATTTGTGCTTATTGGGATGTTTGTATTTTTGCATATATATATGTGTATATGGTTCTTTGTATGTACATTAGCTTATATATAAACTATAGTTAAATAATAAAAAAGTTTCTTTGAGCACAGAATTTTGCAGTTTAAATTATAAATTTTGTGTGTGCGTGTGCAAATTTTATCAACGAATTCCTAGAAAATTAACGCACAAATAAATAAAAAAAAAGTATATAAAAAATGCGTTAAAAAATCTAATTTTAAATTTTAACAGTATGCAGTCTGTATATTTTATACTTATGTATGTGGTTCTTACTAGCTTACACCGGTGAGCTTCGGTTTACTAGCCATCATTTCAAAGAAAAAAAGTTTTTTATATTAATCGTATTCTTACATTATTGGCCGTAAATAATTAAATCCAACATTTCGATTATGAGTTTTTTGCATTGTTTTTCCCAAAACTTACACATAATGTGAATATTAGCTATATGTATACATATGTTCTCTTAAAATTAAAGAATTTGCAAAAACATCGTGACAAATTGAAAAAGTATCGATATCCATCTCTAGGTCAAAATAAGAATTTTACAATAAATAATGGGAATCGGCCCAGTTATTGTCAAAGAGAACATACGAACAGCCAAGATTTTTTGATATAAATAAGTTGTACATAAGAGCCAATTCAGGTAGAAATTTAACAACATGTATCCTAAATACAAGTTTAGATACATATGTGCATACGTATATACATATGTGTGTATATGTACCTATAGAATCCCAGCAAACCAAAAGTTAAGAATTTTTCTGAAATCAGACCAGCCCCTGCAAATTCGTGAGGGCATATGGGTATTGAAAAACAAATAAAAAAATTAACGGGGTCTCGATACTCCAGTGCATAACAAATTTTGTTACGTTTAACTACACGTAATATTATAAAAAAAAATAAAATAAAATATTTATTAAAATCTGCATCTGTTAAAAAGAGAAGTAGACGATTTTAAACTTTCATATCGTTACGACAGATCGTAATGAATTTGTAAAAAAATTTCAAACATTTGGTTTAGTGGGATATTAAATTTTGGCTACGATTGTTTGTTTATACGGCTAAATGTTTAAATTGGTAAGTTAAAATTTATTTTTTTTTTTTTGTTTTTGCTTTTATTAAAACAACTTTAGACTTTGCAATCTAACGCATAATTGTGCGTTTTGATGAAAAAAAATTCGTAGAAACGAATGCTAGAAGAAAGAATAAAAATAAAAAGAATAAAAGTAAATTATATTTTGTTGTTGCTGTTGCTATGAGATCAGCATTTTCTAAGCAGTTCTTGTTTTTTTTTATTGTTTTTAATGTTTATCAAAGTTCTTTAATTAACTTTAAATGTATTTCATTTTGGTGTTTGTATCAATAACAAAAAAGCCTCCAACAAAAATATTAATAACCGAAATATGTTTTGTTCACAGAGAACCATTATTAAATTTTAAAGAAAATTTAGCTTTATTACTCAGTATTATCATATGATTATTATGTGTTTATTTTTAAATTTTCATATATAGGTATACTTGTTGCAAAAGTTTTTATTTTGATAAGTATTTATAAGTTTATGCAAAAATGCACGTAGGACTTAAAAAACAGTTTTAGTTGTTTTTTCTAGTTTTAAAGTACAGTGGCAGCCCTGTACCTCTGAATAATTAAAAAATGCTTTTAAAAGGCTACAACTTTTGTTGCGTTTAAGTTATTGAAAAATTGATTTTTGGTGTAAAATAGAAACAATTTTAAGGCTTAAGGATATAAGATTCAAAAAAATATTATGCTAAACAAAATCAGTACAAAAGTTTAATTCTAGTTGCTTAAAGTAATCAAATGCAACAGGTAGAACATATGGAGTAATATTGCAGTAATTCAGTATTATAACTTGATCATAAAACTCATTAAGTTTATGAACATTTTTGTATTATAAAACATACAAATCTCCCTCTATTAATTACTTTGTCGGCACTAACCGAAAATGCTTTTCGAACTTTTTGCACATTTTTTTCTTATCATCGCTTTTTTTAACGCAAGTAAAAATGTTAAAAAAACAATAAAAACAACATAAAAATTAGTGCGTGAATTAAATTTACAAATAAACCAACAACAAAGGAAATAAAATATGACACGATAAAAATAGAATCAATAAATATTTCGTCCAATAAAAAAACAGAAAAATAAAATTATTTAACAAAAACTGAATTTTAATAAAAAAAAATTTGCACACACATGCATACAAACATATGTATTTATGTACATACATACACACATCTATATATATGTTTTTAACAATTATACAACAACAAATCTTATTATGAAAAGTAAAAGAAATATACAAAAACTAAATAAAATTGAAAGTGACAAATTATTGTTTTTACACACGTATTTAAGTCTGTCTGTCTGCCTGTCTGATTCTAATAGTTAAAAGCTGTAAAGAATTTTTTGATAATTTTTTGGATATACCTACATATGTATGTACATGTGAGTTGATATGTGCTTATCTGTGATATATACGTACAAATGTATGCATTAACAAAGTAAATGTAACAAAAAATTATTTTTAATATGTTTGTAGTATTAATAGGCCCTCATTTTTATAAATTTCTGCGCTTTAATATGGCAAGAAACTAAACATGATTGTATTGTACACAACCTTTTGAACAATATTTTTGATGTTTTTATGAACAGAATTCTTTGAATAAAATATGCCAAAGGTATTGCAGAATAAAATACTGTTGGAATAACACCCTCAAGAGAAGGGCTTTTTTACCTGTCAGTTTTTATAGGGAGAAAATTGAAGATTAAAAATAAAGTAAAAATTTAATATAAATATTAAATAAAAAATATATAAATTAATAACATTTATTTACAACATTTTTTCCAGTTTAAATTTTATGTTTTAGCAAATTTTCAAATTTAACATACAAAAAATATTAACCTTTAAAGTTTTTAATACTGAATCAAATTATTAATAATTATTAAATAATTTGAAAGAATAAATTTATATGTTCTATATAATTTTATCATTTAGGGTATTTACAAGGTAGTCATAAAGTCATATGTCTTAAAAAAATAAAACGAAAAATACTACAGTTGTTAGCATCCGCTCATAAATAAGTAATTTAAAAAAAAATTAAAATTAAAGACTGCGACTTGGTAATTATAACAACGGCTTCACTAAAGAGTTTCGGCCGCCTGGCTCAGGTTTCTACTGTTTATGACAAAACAATAAACACAGTTCAAAAAGTCTTATTATTATAGAACTTTTTACTTTTAAGCACAACAACAGTTTTTTTAAACTTTTGTAAAATATTAA
This sequence comes from Melanophora roralis, assembly GCA_963583895.1. Taxonomy (NCBI): domain Eukaryota; kingdom Metazoa; phylum Arthropoda; class Insecta; order Diptera; family Rhinophoridae; genus Melanophora; species Melanophora roralis. Next base: position 65,824,719 of record OY757188.1, read on the forward strand.
AACTTTAAGACAACATGACTTGATAGCATACCGTTTGAATACCCAATTAGTTTTTAATATTTTAATACATTTTCGATTAAGGGCCTTTAATTGGTGAGGTATTTTGACAGCTCAAAGTTAGAAAGTTTCGTTAAAAAAATTTAACAGAAACAGTTTTTCTCGCCAATTGCAAGTAATTGCCTAACGTAGCAGATAGATTTCGCATCGAAAGTTACAGCAACAACAACAACGTGAGAAAATTCAACGGTTTGTGTGGACTTACTGCGATTTTGTCTCATTTTACATGTTTTAAGTGAAAAGATTCTAGAGGCGAGAGTTACAGAACATGGGCATCGAGCAGTATTGCAACGACGATTTTTCCACATGCTTAGGATAAATGACCACAAATGTTTCTAAGCATTAAATAAAATGATTATCCTTTTTAATTCACTCATATGTCATCCTTTACTCCACAAAGGCACATTAATTATATCCAGCACATTCATACATCCATATAACAACGCTCTTGCACTCAATTCGTACATCATTTACATAAATTTTTACTCAAATGCAGGTTCAACTTTTGATCTCATTTAACACATCATTTCACCAATTTACTTAGGTCAAAACTTAAGCTATTCATATGTTTTAAAAAATTCAAGGCAACACTTTTTATGATTTGCTACTACTCGTACTATAATGAGGTAATATATCAGTTGATGTGGGGCAAAGCCGAACCCCTTTTAAGAAACTTGGGAGTATTTAATGTTACCTTTGGGCTTTTAAAAAGTCTTCTTCTTTAATCACAGTCTTAGGATGAAAACTCATCAAAACCAAAAGACATTTTTCTTGTGAAATAAAAATATTATATAAGACCGCTCAAAGCGATCACTTTCAGGACCATACAAGAAGAGCCTTATAATACTTTCAAACTTAGTTGCCCCGCTTGAGAAAAACCACTGCCACCACTTGTGCTCTCAAATAAGACCTTACCAGCACTCAGACCATTTAACACGGGACCAGACCAGAGGGGATTCTAATCAGCCTTGGAATATCACTTTTTTATCCCTACCTTTGTTAGTTAAAGCACTTTTTAGGCATTGGCAGTCTTATTCCTTGAAGAGCAGTGTAAAAAATATGTCGAGATAATATATCAAAGCATCCACAAGGACCATAAGACCAGGCATATTTACCTATAAGGCTCCGATACCATACTTGTTTTACAAATATCTTTCGTAAAAAAGTATTTAAAAACTTTCAACAAAAGATATGCTGATGATTAATCCCTTTACCCTAATTACACTAAGCCAATAACACTAACCCACCCCTAGTTTTTCAAAACGCAACGTCTTAAAACTAAAACAAAAGGTATTAAAAAATTTAAAAATTTTTAGTTTTTTCCATGCAATTGTTATTGTTTTTAAACGTTGTGTTTTGCGTAATAATTCCCTAAATAAAAAAACTCACCCTTTATATGATGCATTCCGGGTCGTATAATTATTTTTTTTACAATTTTAATGGAATTACTCATACGTTAAGAGAGACAGCAATGGGGTTCGGTAAAAATTAAATAAATTCAAAAATCCCTTTTATAAGATAATTAAGGAAGAGCATTAAGCAATTCAAATCAATTTATGACAATTTATTGTAAAAAAATAAAATCTATAAACTCTTATATGAGGAAAAGTTTTAACAAATAACTGTACAATACATTTTATTTCATTTTCTAAAGGACATTTTGAAAACACTAAAACACACATCAAGCTTAGAAACTAACACACATAGATGCATACTTATACAAATATAGTATATGACAACATAAACAAGAATAAAATAGAAATAATAGAAAAAACATCAAAAAGCGAATGCGAAAACGACCAAAAAATATATATGTATTTATGGATTTTTATGGTGCTTAACTGAGCCCAATGGTTAAATAAATTGTTTCCGCAGGAATACATTCACCACAACATAAAAAAGTAGGAGCTTAAAAATTACAGCAACAACTACAACAACAACACTTAAACCATCGTAAAATACGCAAACAAACAAAAACTAAACAGATAAACAAATAAAAACAAAACGAAAAGTGAAAATAACTGAACTGAAGAAGAAATATTTATGTATGAAAGTGTGTCAACTTGACTTAGAAAATAACAATAACAACAAACAGCATCAATAACAAAAACTACTTGTGCTTCGTCACACAAATTAAAAAAAATAAAAATGAACATGAATATGCCTTAAAATAAAAACAATTGTTGTAAAAAGGAGAAAAAGCGCTGGTTTCTTGATTCACACAATCACACTTTTAAAAAAGTCAGAAGTTTTGTTTTCCCTAAAAAACCCTGCATCCCTCAACATGACTTTAATATGAATTAACACAAAACAAATTATGTCAGCATCGAAGTAAGGCGTATGATCGTTCTGACAACCAGATGCTTCTTTGGATTAAGAAGACAGTTTAAAACAAGTAAGAGCGTTTTATTCGGCTGGTCCGAATTTAATATACACTTCACAACGCGTGGGTGGGTTTTACCTTAACTTTTTTTAAATTTTGAATGGCAACCCCTTACGGGGTGGAGGTTGGGGATAAGTATGTTCTAAGAAAATGTTTGCAAGGAAAAATAAGTTTGGATCAGTCCTTCATTTGTCCTGTCCACGGGCACCCTGGAAGCTGTAGGGGGAGATTTAGAACAATTTCCCAAACTTTGTAGGGGAGCCCACTCAGGCAAGATTTAAGTAATCTGTTTAGGAGGTGGAGCTAATGGGGGTCGGTTCTACACTTTATTTTTCTAAGTTCTAATTTGGAGAAGTTATGGCCATTTTTACATCATTTTTGTAAATTTTGTATATCAACCCTTTTAATAGATTGAAATTGGGGGTTAGTATGGTTTAGGAATATGTTCGGAAGGAAAAACGAATGGGGATCTGTCACACATTATATTCCTTTAAGGGCTTCTCCGGGAAGTTGTAGGGGTTTCTTACCTAATTTTTTTAAATTTTGTATGGCAACCTTGTTAGAGGACGTAGATAGAGTGTAAGTATGTTCCACAAAAATGTTTGCAAAAAAAAAATTAAGAGTTGGTCTTATATTGAACCTGCGTCGGGCAACTCTGGGGCAGTTCTATGGGTTTTAATGTACAAATTTTAGAGAAATAAACAGAGGTAACCTTTTTCGCTTATATCTCTGTCAGTTATCGGGAGATTTTTCTGGACTTCAATAGCGATTTTCTTTCATATATTTCTGATAGCTTGATATTGCGGCCACAGGGGGCTTAAAAAAGCTGATTTCAACTATAACACGGACAGATTCATACTTTCTGAAGTCGCAGATAGATATTAAAGAAATTACAAATGGAATGACAAACTGATATATACCCTTATCACTTACGTGAAGGGTCTTAAAATCACTTTCTCAAAGAACTAAAATACCATCGTACAACACGATTTTCTACACGCGTTTCTTTATGACGCTAAAAGTTAGGTACTAATGAAGCGATGCTGAGTGCTTTTTACCAAAAAGTCCTTTTGTAAAATCTGCTCAATCCGTGTTCACGGGGAATATCAGTGTTGAACGAAACGTGAGCTGTATAAGCTATATTCGCCATGAACGTAACTAAGCGCTTCTAAATACAGCACTTGCTGAGCCATATCGGTAAAACAAATGTAAGGAATATCAGTTAGCCCCAATTTGAAACCATCAATCTCCTTTTAGAAATTCAATACTTTTCTTTAATTCAATAGCAAGTGAAAGGAAAATCTTTGATCTTAAGTTATGTAAGACCAATGGCAACAATTAAGTTTGATTATCTTAAAGTTCAGCATTTGCAGCATCAGATTTGCAGGGTTTTCCAGTAAATATATATCGTTTCGAGTTTTGTTGTGTTTGTTTATGTACTTTTGTAACGAACAGGTGCGTTTAAAATAATAGATGATCCTGCTATCCTTGTTGTTATTAAGGTAACGTTTTTCTCAGTTGCCCAAGCTCCTCTGCTATAATGCATTGGAGCTTAAACAATAGCGGCACCTTTCGCTATAGGAAAAAATTCGTCTGAGGAGCCAGGTCTAAACGTTACAAGTGTTTCTTAAGAGATGTTACTATGAAAACCTCCAGAAAGTTTTTTAATTAGTTTGTACATTCTTTCAGTTTCATTTTAAGTTGGGGCGATCTATGTTTTTCCATTCTGTTCGGGCTCTTCTTTTTTCGGATAAAAGCACCGGCAGAAAAAAAATTTTTGTATTAAGTCTGGTGGTAAGTAGAAGACGGACGTTCAGCGACTTGTTCAATGTAATCAGCAAGTTGGGAAGACCCATGCTTCTGCTGTTCACTACATGATTATCTTTTCTCAGGCAAACGGAATTTCTTCACTTTAAGTTATTATTTTGAGATGAAATGACGGAAAGTGCAAAGCATATAACTAATTTTGTTTTAATTTTTACAACTTTACTGTAAAACAAAAAGTTTTAGAAAAAATACTAGCAAAGTTAAATGTTATATTATTGTTGGGTACCCATGATTGTCGTTAGACTTTTTCTTAAAAGAACTTAAAAAAATTAACTCCAATTTAAAATCAGGGGCCAAATCGTCGCAATCGATTTAAATTAAAATTTAACTCGATCAGTCGAGCTGTCAATGCTTTTAATATAGGAATTTTAATAAAAATGTTTAAATTTTGATTCGAATCGAATGCGACGATTTGGCCCCAGTATTTCTGTGCAGTCGTTGTTATGAAAAACTGCCTTAACCAGTTTAAAATTTTGTGTTACTAAATCAACTTTAAGAAATACTTCTTACATAACTTAAGAGTCAGGTACAAAGAGGTCACCCATCAAATGGTGTTTGATTCTCTTTTTGATCAATATAACCACCATAAGATCTATCTCTGGGATCTTTTGTATCGAAAAAACTATAAGTTTTTATTTTATACATGTTTGTTGTTGTCATATGAGTTTCAGAAATTAACAAATCATAATTTTTTTTGGTTTATTAAAACACATTCGAGTTCTTTTTTGTGTTGACGGATGGCGCTTGCGTTCCAAAAAAAAACTCTGAGGCTGTTCATAGACTATTAATTATGGCCTGCAATTAAGCAAACTGACCTTCAATTATGTCTTCCTCACAACTAAAATTGGGCCCGGTTTGCTCGTTTTTTTTCATTTTGTTATTTTTTTTGTCGTTCTCTGGTAATATTTTAATGCGCTGGATATGCTAGTAGGGGAAGATTTGTAGTAGTTGCGTTTGCCGGGAAGGGGCAGAAATTTGTTTGTGGTAAGATGTGCGCTTAAATCAGAAACAGGACAACCTCTGCAGTTCTCAGTCTGGGTATCAACGAACCCGAAATTGCTGCGCTTCAATTTTTATAGGGCTAAAAACTTACTCAAGAAAAAAAATCTGCAGGAAAATATCCTGCACATTTCCTTACTCTTAATGACAACCCAGCAAAAAATAATCGAGATTTTGTAAGCAGTAAATACTATTTCTAGTATACTAATGCGCTTCGCAGCAAGCACTTATCTATTCCCTTAATAAATGCAATAGTGTATGGCAGTAAATGTAAAATTTTTACTGTTATACACACTCGCTTACTCAAGTACATACTAAGAAGCACTACTGTAAGGCAGTGAGTAAAAAAAACATTTGTTTTTCATCAAGTAACGAACATAATAACACGACAAAACATTTATTTCGATGACGCAACAAATTTAAACAACTAAAGAAGCACCAAAACTACATGAATTAACTGGATATTCATAGCGCCGAAATAAGCACTTAACATGAAATGCAACTAAGTGGGACATCGCGAACAAATATCATGCCATACGTAAGCAGGTTTGTAAGCTTTGCTGCCTTGATATTCCCTTACAAACCTACCTACGGCGAAGCAGCAATTTTTGCTGGGAAGTTACATATAAAAAAAATGTTCTATAATATTTCTCACAACTGTATTCCAGCAAAAACTGTTTTTTTTTCATAAATTGGTTTTTATATTTCTAGGTTTATAGTGGCATCTTGTTTTTGTTGTCGTTTTTGTTCTTAGGAAACTTTGTGCAAAATGTATTAAAAAGAAGAAGAAAACAAATGAAAGTGAAAGTCAATGTTTAGGAGACTTTTGGCGCCATCTGACAAATCTTCAAGTCAATAAAAATTTGTCATTTGCCTCTTGTGAAGCAAAAAACAAAAATAAAAATAAAACTATTAATAAAAACAACAAAAACAAAACTGAAATACAAGTTAATTCTTAACAGGATTTATGAACTTTTTGTTTCTTTTTATTTTGTCAAAAGTTGCATAAGTTTTGCTTACAAAAATATAAAAATTTCAATTATTTTGCTATAAATCATAACAATTACATCGATTTTATTATAGTTTATAGTGGTAAAATTTTGTTGTATATATTAATGTTTAACCAATGTTAAGGAAAATTCTTTTGTTTCGATACAGATCATTTAAAGAAATTTATTGTTTGAGTTTTTAAATTTCTTATTATTTTTGTAATAAAGTAAATTAAAAATTAAAAAATATTAAAAATCATAATGATTTTTCAATATTCTCTCAACGTAAGATTCAACCTATGCAATCTAATTGATATTAATAACCAAGAGTAATGACATCAAAAATAATCACTTGAATCACTAACCAATTACAACTTATAAAAGTGTGTTGTAATGCAATTATCTTGAGTGCTTACACCTACGGAAAAACCTAAATATATGTATTTAAGACTGTTCAAATGTATTTGTATTTTGTTCAACATTTTGAAATAAGAATCTGCCATACATCCCATCTAGACTTATTTATCTAAACTAGTTAATCTTAGCAAATATTCAGTAATAAAAATTAGAAGGAAACCCTTCTACTCGAATCGAAAAATATCCTCTTAACTTAATTGTTAAACATTAGGGCTTCTACCATCCACAACTACTTTCAGTTTCCATGGAAAGATGTCAAAACATGTTAAAACCTACTTCATACGAAGAAGAAGTGAAAAGTTTTCTACTGCCTTCTTCTCAAATCTTAAGACATTTTGAGATTTTCATGGTTAAATTATAGTTTACTAGCAATTAACCCGCTACTTAGTAAACGCAATTTCAAATATTCATATTTCGAAATAAATGTTTAAAAACAATGGAAAAGACCAACAGAGATGTAACTTAGTTGACTTCTAGCCTCAAACGGGGTCAACAGATCATTATTCATATTTCTAGGATCAATGTCTCAAAACAATGCAAAAAAAAAACCAAAAGTGTGAAGAAAGTTCTTTTTGTCAACTTTGCTGGTAGTTTTATTAGGTTTATAATTTAAATATATGCAAAAAAATACTAAAATCGTGAAAAAAGTACTTTTTTACCTTTTAAATGGCTTCTGTCCACAATTTGGGTGGAAGATCCTTATGGTCATATTTCAAGACTCGTAATATAAAAAACTGCAAAAAGTACTAAAAATGAGAAGAAAATACTTTTTGACCACTTAAAGGAATATCGTACTCAGTCTTAGCTAATAATCGTTAATTTCATATCTGTAGTTTCAAAATTAAAAAAAATTTAAAACCATCAAAAGTGGGAAAGATATAATTTGTTGACCTCTGGCCTTTATCCCCGTTCACATCTTTCTTTTATAGTTCTATACCCAAAAATTCAAAAAGTGCCGAAACAAAATTTTTACTCTGTTTTTCTACGCCTCAGGGTCCAAAATTAAAAAAAGTACCAACTCCATTTATTTATTTTCCAAACCTGTCAAACAGGTCCAAAAATTATCTTCATTAGTTTTCCCTTCCAAACATATTCCTAGATTATACTTACCCCCGAACTCCATCATCTAATGGGGTTGCCATACAAAATTTACAAAAATTATGTGAAAATGCCCACAACTTCCTCAGAGTCGGCCTTAAAGCAATAAAGTGTACGACCGACCCCCATTAGTTTGTTCTCACAAATATATTTCTAGAAAATACTAAATCGCTATTTCTACGTCCTAAAGGGTTGTCATACAGAATTTAAAAAAAGGTAAAAACCTTTCAACTTCCTCAGGGTTTCCCTCTAGTGGAATAAAATGTAAAACAGATCCTTATTTGTTTTCCCTCCCGAACATATTCCTAGAAAGTTTTTGTCCTCTATCTCCATCACCTAAGGGGGTTGCCATACAAAATTTACAAATTGATGTAAAACGCCCATAACTTCCCCAAAGTGCCTTAAAGAAATAAAAAGTACGACCGACCCCCATCAGTTTTTCCTCGCAAATATATGTATTCCTAAAACATACTTACCCCTAAAGTAGTTGCCATACAAATTTCGAAAAAATAGGGTAAAACCCCCTACAACTTCCCCGGAGTTGCCCCTAAAGGAACAAAGTGTATCACATACCCCATTAGTTTACCCTCCCAAACATATTCCTAAAACATACTTACCTCCTACCACTATCACCTAAAGGGGTTGCCGTACAAAATTTACAAAAATTATGTAAAAATTCCCATAACTTCCCCAAATTCGGCCTTGAAAAATAAAGTGTAGACCCCTATTAGTTTCTTCTCCCAAACATATTTCTTGAAAATACTTACCCCCTGTCTCCACCGCGTAAGGGGTGAAATAAATCCCCCCTACAGCTTCCAGGTGTCCGAAGATAGTTCAAATTTAGGACTGATTCCAACTTATTCCAACCCGTAGAGCGTTAAAATATGACACCGACCCCTATTTAAAAATAAGTAAAAAATGGATAAAAATAAAAAAGTTCCGGATTTCGAAAGGCCAATGTAAAGGGCATATAAGATTCGGCACAGCCGAATATAGCGCTCTTACTTGTTTTTTGTTTAGAATATATTTACTTTTGGAAATTTCCTTATCTTTCCCATTTTTACGCCCTTTGGGTCTTCGTCTTAGTGGATCAAAATATATGGACAGCTAACCACTGTTCAAATCTCAAGCTCAACGCGTTGGGCCGTGTGATGATGAGTCAGTCAATCAGCGAGTCATGGACGTTGCTCCTTTATATAAAAAAGTTGACCAAAAGAAAGAAAAACAAATTTACAACAACATTTTTTTGCAAGAAATCGCACAATTCTTATTTTAATAAGGTTTTTTAAGTTGAGTATGTGTGTGTGTGTGTGTGTGTATTGCGTGCAAATGAATTTTTGCAAGTTCTTTTTTTATCACTGAATCCAAATGAAAATAGTGTATAGTGGCGTCTTTAAAAAGCTTTAAAACATTTCTTATGGTGTTTTCCTTTCTGGCAAAAATGTTACATTAATGCTACCATTCGAGCGGGTTTATGTTCCATTCTAAAAATACATGTAAGGGTGAAAACATTTATCGTGTTCCTTTCTGAACATGTTGCACAAATAACTGGCAAGAGTGTAACATATCTTACTCCCAATTATATTTCAGTGTAACAAAGTACCACTTTTTACAGCTGTGTAATGTAAGTAAATACTTCTTTATGCAGACGAGTTTTTAACACAGAGGGCAGTTTTTATTAAAATCAAGCAATTTTCTGTTCCATTGAAACAAAAAAAATGGACAACTTTTTAAGTGTGTGTGTAAACTGATAAAAATGTTACACATACTTATTGTAACATTTTCTTTTAGAATGGAAAACACCATTAATAAAAATAGTCTACATATGAAAGTGTGTGTGTGTGTGTATTGCAAATGTGCTTGTATGTGTTTATGTGTCAAATATCTTTTTGTCATACTTAACACACAAACACGTTCTACACACAATGGATTACGACAAATAGGACCAAAAGTTTAAACAAATAAACACAAACAAACAACACATGTCAATAATTTTTGATTTCATTTTGTTAATGTTGTGCAAAAAATATATAAATGTAGGAGTGTAATCTGAAAAGTTTAATACAAAGAAGTAAACCAAAATGTTATGGAACTATGATTTGCCTAGCAAATTAGCGGGTTAATTCGCAAGCGTCGTTTTGAATATAAGTTTAACAATTCCTTTCTTTCACATTTCTAATATAAGAATTAAAAACAAGTAAGAGCGCTATATTCGGCTGGGCCGAATCTTATTAACACTTTACATTGGTCGTTTTATATACCCAGCCATCTGTTCTAGCCGAGTTATTTCGTATTGCAAAAATCTATTATAATAACAATACATTGTGTTGGGTTTGAAGGCGATAGCAATCCTAGTTTATAAAATAAAAAACTTTTAATGTTTGAATGTACAAAATAAATACCATGTATGTCTGTCGAGAGTTTTAACAATTTTCAACATTATTCGTATTAAAAGTTTAATAAAAGTTATTTTTTTGTATACGGGGTTCCCCTCTCCCTGCTGCTATCCAACCACTTTTTAATTTCGGAATTTTTTTTCACTACTTATTGTAGAACATATGAAGTCGATAAATGTTATAGTTTCTCAAACTTACCGCATGAGATATTTCACAAAATTTGTGCAATTGCAGGGGAAATACCACTTCCCCTGATCCTATCTGGAAAAATTATTTTCTAATTTCGGTTCCTATCTTCAAAGTATCCGTAGCAAGAGTGGTTATATTTACTGAGATATAGAGGTATAAATGCACGGAATTTTTCATAAAAAAATTGACTATTTTGAGTTTTTGTTATAGCAACTTTCCTTTTCAGAATATACATATGGGGTCGCAAGTGAATATTGTGGAAATTGCAAACGGAGTGACAAACTGATATATACCATCATCACTATGTTAAGGGCATAAAGATGCAAAAAGTTGCCAAAAAAAGATTATTTCACCTTTGGCCTGAATTTCGGTTAATAGTCCTCAATTTCATATAAACTTGAAATATGCAACAAGGGAGAGAAATGAAAAAAAATACTTTTTGGCCTTAATTTGGGTACAAAGTCGTCGTTATATTAATATTTATAGACTCGGTGTCCAAACAAAATGTACCAATAATGTGCGAGAAGTACCTTTTGACCCCCGATTAAGTTGGCTTCTGGCCTTTTATATTTCTTTACTTATAATCTCAATCAATTCCTAAATGTATTAAGATAGTACCAAAATATAATTGTTTTGACCCAAAACGGTGCAAATATTTTTTCTTAAAAGTGCCAAAAACATATTTACACTTTTTTTTTAATACCAGTCGAACATCATTTCTATTTCCTCTTTCTTTATTTATTTAAAAGTTACAAAATGTACAAAAATAAAATTTCTATTTAAAGTCAAACTTTCAAAAAAAATTATTACAGTTGTTCATTGTTATTCATTGTTTTTCGAGAACAGTAACAAATTTTACTTAAAAAGGACCAAACAATAATTTGTAACCCTGTTCTACCTCTAAAGGACTGAAATTTAAAAATGGTACCAGGAACTGTATCTATGTATCAAGAGAGATACAGGCTATCAAAGTTTGCAGCCCGAAATTTCAGCCTTTGAGGTATACGATGACGAATTACTCAGTCAGTTAGTCTGTTAAAATTAAAAAAGGCCCTTAGTCTCGCACCACATACATCTAAGTCAGTGTTTGATCCATTGTGCACTCCTAGCATTGGAAAAAAAATACTTACGGGAAATCGATTATGAATATAAGTTGACTCAAAGTTTCCCAGTTTACAGATTTTAAATTAGCAACAACTGATAACATCAGACATAATGTGTCGGGGCTCTGTTCTGTGCAAAAACCTGGGCAGTGATACAAAAAGTCAGCCTATTCCAATTGATATTTAAATGATTTGCATACTCTGCACCAACGTTTGACTAGTTTAAGTATCTAAATTTATACAATAAAAACTATAAATTTTATTGCGAAGGTGGTGACACGCCTTCCTGAAGCTGTCAAGTCTTTTGACTTTGTTCCTAAAAAGATGTTAAGTCTTGCTAAAAATTTATTTTTTGAACCTTTAAATAGTTTTACATTCGCTCGGAATACAAAACACAGATGAAATCGGCAGGATTTGGTACAATAAAGACACTTTCGGTGTGGGCCTCTTATGCATATATGTACGTTTTTTGTATGTCCTTTTGTGTATTTATTTATATATTTCTGGTTGCTGGTTTATATATTTTATTTCTCTTTTTCTATGTTTTGTTAAATTGACATACTTACACATACGCGCAACTGTTTATGAGTGCATGTGCTTGTGCGTTTATAGGACTGAAAGTTAATTCGTAAATGGTTTTCTCCGTGTAAGTAAGTATAGTATGAACGTTAAAACAATGCCGAGGATAACATTTGCAACAATTTCTAACGTACAGACATTCAATATATTTTCTACTTATAATTTCCCCGAAAACTTTAAAAATATTTGTTCATTATTATATGAACTACTGAGGGTTTAGTTTTAAAGAATGCTAATGCTTTTAATGATTTACCAATTACTATGACAAGTCTTACAAGCTTTAAGTTACAAAAACTTTGATTCAAGATTAAATTTTTCCTACACTCTTTACTCAGTACCCTCATAAGGCGACTTTTTGACTAACTTTGGGGCGACCCAGCATGTAAAGGAGGCTAGAGAGGAACCTTGCCTATCCAATTTTAGCTGCTCTAACTAACTATTTGCTACAAATCAGTTTTGAATCTGTTTGACATTTTATTTACGTGAACAGTTGTATGATGCAAAACCCCCTGGGCAAATTTGTTTACCCCTGGTCGTCAAAGAGTAAAAAAATTTTGGTAAATGATTATTGTAAGCTATTGCTAAATGAATAGAGTTTTACAATTACATTTTGTTCTTTGTAGTTATTAATAGAAGATAACAATTATTAGATTTTCAATTATTTTCAATTATTCCCATTTTCCAGACGAAAACATCTAGTGTTAAGCCGTTAAAAAAATTGACATGAAGAAAATGACTAAAAATATGTTACTTAACCTTGATTCAAATAATGTTTAATTTCGACAGGAAATTTTTTGAAAATTCTAAGCTTTCAACAAAAGATAAAGGGGCTTTTTTAGACAAGATTAGTTAGAAGGGAAAGACAGTGAAATTAGTTTATTTTGCATTATTAATACTGGTTTAGGTGTTTCTTAATTTACGGATATATTTTAAGTTTCCTAAAAAAGTTTTCGCATTAAACTAGGAATCCAAAGAACTAAATAAGATTTTTTTGTTAATCCTACGTTTGTTGCTTGTACATTGCACAGTACTGTACATAGTTTGAGCCGTGGTCTTGTGTTTTTGTCACATTTCATACTTGTTTCATTGTATTTTGTTCTATTTTTTATTTTGGATCCCTTTGATTTTGTTTATTTAATTTCTTAAACGTCATCAAAAGACGCCACTTGGCCATTAAACTGATAAGTTTTGTTTGTTGCCTGTTTTCAATTCAATGTTATTTTTCCGTTGTCCTCCTCGTATGTTCAATCACTGTAATTGTTTGTGTGCATGTTCATATATTTTTTAAAAAAATGAATTGTTTTTGTTTGTAAACTTTAACTAATAAATAAATCTATCTGAAGAAATAGAGGCTATAAATAAAGGATCATTAAAGGTTTCGTATAACTATTAAAACACAGGGTCCAAGATATTTAATTTATATTATTATATATACATAAATATTATATTTATATCAACATATTTCTTCAAATTTGCATAATCGTCTAGGGCATTATCAACTAAATAAGAATTAAAATAATTTTCTATCATTGACTACATTTTGTTCATTCTGTTTAAAATCTTTATATTTGCAGTTTTTTTTTCAAAGAGTAGCGAAGCTCACCGGGGCTCTTCCTGTACCATATCAAAGCTGAAATGACGCAACTACTTTAAAGTTCTCTAGTTTTATACAACACTTACCGTTTTTTAGAACTAAATTCATTAATAAAAAGTCACTAAAATGAGAAAAGCCTCCCTTGTTCCCTTTTTCAAAGATGGTATGATATAAAATGGTGCTTTTTTGTAAACTTTACAAATAAAAATGAGTAACTGACTCATATTTGAGAAGTAGGTTCTGAAATAGAATCGTAAAAATTTATTTTTTAACTTTTTTATATATTTTTTAACAAATAAAATATAATTTCTTTATTTCCAACTGTTTACGACACTTTTTCATTTTTATGACAGTTTAAATTTGTTTTTTACTAAAAAAAAAGTTTTTTTTTACTAAAATGTAAAAAATAAATTTTAGCATTAATACGAGTATTAACATACATATACATATTTACATGTACATATGTATGTATATTTTAAAACGCACTCTTTTTAATTTATATTAGACAAAAAAACAATTAATAAAAACATATATCAACCCCTTTATTTCCTTAAACGCAGCACTTTAAAGCAAAAACAAAATGTATTGAAATTCCCTATTTTTTAAAAATTAGTTTTTTCCATACAATTATTATTTGTGTTTTCATCCGTTGCGTTTTACTTAATTAGGCCCCAAATTACAAACTCATATAAACATAAAAACCTAATACTTGCGCCATTTTTATCGCCATTTTTTACTAACAAATCCAAAAACACACGCCTTCATTAAGAGAACAAACAAAACAAAACACTAACAATTGAGTGCATTATTAAAACCAAACACATGCACAAAAAAGCGCACATCTTTTTGCGTTCAATTTTTATATGCATGCATGGGTTGGTGGGAATCAAAATTGCTTTAATTTCAGTCTTCTTTTAAAAATGGCATATTACAAAAACAAAAACCACTAAGACACACTCTTTTTAAGCTCAACATATACAAGTCGAAAGCCATATTTACGTTTACGAGCGTTTTTTCCGGATTTTGATATTATTTTTAAAGCTTTTGAAAATTTTAAAGAAAAACTGTCTCGAAGAGGATAATGAATTAGTAAATATATTTGCTTCAATAAAACAAGTGAATGGCCTTCCAAAGCCAATGTTAAAGACATTTAAGCTAAACGAAAATCTTTGAGAAATTTTATTTTTATCATTTTTGTAAATCATATGATTGATAAAATATTTTATTTGCAATCCCTGTATCATTCATTATCATACAGCCCAAACGTGAACCCCTCCGATGCTTAGATTTGCTAAGACGGGATTTAGGAAAATTCGGACGCAAAGAGGGTAAAAATGGTCCAAATAGGCAAAACTCGAAATGTATATATCTTCTAAACTATACACGATTGAAACAAAATTAAGGAGAATCGTATCCTAATCAAAAAATAAGCAGACCTGTGTCTGTCAATTTTTCGAAGTTTTAGAACCTAAGGGGTAAAAAACTGAATTTTGACGGTGCCTAGGTCCACTTTGTTACTTCTGAACAAACAAAGATAGCAATAAAGCTTAAATTACGTAGTCGGGTTAAAAAAAAACTTAATATTCAAAACTTTTTTAAAAATTTGTACCCGAAAGGGAAAAAGGGTAAAATTCTATATTGGTACTTTTTGTTACTTTTTAACTTTTTAAATTACGTTCGAAATGTATCGACAAAATATGACTTTATTTTCATATTTTTTAAAAATGTTGAAATTATAAGAGGAAAAAAGTACAAATTACATACTGTTACCTTTTAGGTACTTTTTGTAACTTCTTAACCAAAAAAGGTAGAAACTTAATTTAATTATAATTCCGTTTAACAGGTCTTGAAAAATTATATATATGTTTTTGGTACTTTTTTTTAAATTTTGTATCTCAAGGGGCAAAAATTTACACATTGCTACTTTTTAAGTACATTTTGTAACTGCAGACCTGGAAAAAATATGATATGTTTATGGTACTTTTTTTTTTATTTGGACCTTAAGGAAAAGGCCATAGACGCCGATGCAGGCCTAAAATCAACTAAGTGGGGAACAACTATATTTGTTCTTTGAGGGATAATTAGACTACAAATATAAATTAACGACAAGATTAAAGTGGAAAACCTATTAAGTTGCCAAAAAGTACTTTTCACATTTTAAGTACTTTTTTATTTTCTTGATTTTATAAGTATTGAAATATGACTTTAAGAATTTTTAATCCGGATTAAAATCTCAAAGGACTGTTTTCACATTTCTTATACGTTTTTGAACGATTGAGATAATAACTTAAAGAAGATATATAAAATTATTATGTTATTGACACTCATTAAGATCGGAAGTCAGCAAAGTGAACAAGAAGTTATTTATTTGCATTTTTTGTGATTTTTGCATTGTTCTGACATATTGATTTAAAAAGTATGAAAAAATAATCTCTTGACCCTAGTTGAGGCAAGAAGTCAATTTTGGGAGCCAAAAGTAATTTTTTCACATATCTGGCAGTTTTTTGCTTTTTTCAAATAAAAAGTTTCTTTCAACATTAAATAAAAAATATAAATTCCTTGTGATAAAAAGAAATTATATGAACTTAATCCAAAATAAAAAGCAAAAATTTTTAAGTATTATATTTATCTTTGCAAAAGTTTTATGTAAGTTTTATTTTTTTCAACTATCAAAAGGTTTAATATATCAGTTTAATTTTATAAGCAGTAGAGTCAGCTCTAGCAGAGCAGGCCGGGTAAAGCTAGTATCCTAATATGTTTTTATCTTTAGTGTAACTAGTGTTGTCTAATTGCTTAAAAACTTTGGATTTTTTTACAAGCGACTTTAAGTCACTCTATATCTGGAAAGTCAATTCCGGGATCCCGACACCTAAAGTCCTAAAGTGGCAATTACATATTACAAAAATAATAGGTTTTTATATAATAAAAAAAATTATTTCCGCCTAAAAATGTAAAAATCAGAAAACAATTATTATTTTTTTGGGGTGTTTTTTGCAAAAAAATTAATAAATTGCCATTTTAGGGTATACACTTTTTTAGTTAATGAAGTTAATAGTTTACATACGAAAAATTATGGAATCCCGAGAAAATCCCGGGATTTCATATTTTCAAATCCTGAATCCTGGGACTTAAAAAACTAGTCCCGTTTGGCATCCCTACTCTATATATATGAATAAAAATTCTTAAGGAGATATAGAATTATATATAGTAAGTAAATAATTCACAGTGAAATATTTTACCAATTATGATAATTATTTTGATTAAGCGTCCCACGGCATACACAGAAAGAAAACTCGCTTTCTAAAATCAGAATTTTATTCTTTAATTTATCCAAAATCTTTCTTGAATTTTTTAAGTACGATCCTTACTTACATTTCTTAAATCAAGCCTATTCGGGTTGCTTTAACAAATCAACCAGAAAAAAGCTTGTTGTTTTAATATATTATTTAACATTTGAAAACAAAGTGTCTCGGTGGCCTAGAGGTAACGCGCTTCTACTGCAGTGCAGAAATCCCTGGTTCGAATCTCAGCTCCGGTAAGTACAAAAATGAAATTTTTAAATTATAAGTTAATTATAAATTAATTATAAAATAAAAATAAAATATAAAATGCTTCTTCTTTAATAAAGCTCCATAAGTCAAAAAAATGACATTTCATTTTCAAAATAATCCCATTTACGGCTTAAATCAATCTTTTTTTTGGCTTAATTGTGGCTAAAAGTAAGAAATTCGTACTTAAAAAAATTTTACTTGGAGTAAGAAATTTCGTACTTGATTAAAGAAAAACCGTACTCGCCGTACTTTTGACACCGCTATGTCTTGATTTAAGTAAAGTTTTCTTAGATAATTTTTTGTGTGTACATACATATATGGCCAGTTCCACAGAAAAGCTTGCGCAAGTATTTATTTTCTTTATAAAATATTGCTTACATGTTGTCTGTTCTTGTCGGTAATTTACACCCAAATTTAAACCGAACTTTACACCTAAGTTTCGTATCGCTTGTGAAAAGTTAAATTAATTAAGTTCTTTTTCGACCTGTTTCCAATTTAATTAATTTAAAAGAAATAGTTTGTAACGAGAAATTTGAATGTGTTTCGTATGCAGTAAATACTTTCTTTTATATATGTACGTACAGGGTGATGCAAGACGAAATATTTTTTCATAGATTAAGTTTGATTTGTTGTTTAGGTCACACACAAAAAAACCCGACTCGATGTAAAGTGTTTGAACACAATCACTTTTCAATTCAGAAATATAAATCAATACTGTTTTACTTAATATAAATTTCTTGTATGAAAAGTGCTTTTTGCAAAATCCTTAAAAACCACACAATTTTAAAAAGGTTTAACAATCTCATATATAATGCATTTCACTGAATCACCCTGTATATGCTGGAAATGCCTTAAACCCAGAAATGTCAAGATTAATGAAGTCATTAACTTTTAAATAGGATATGTTACAAATATTATTCTATTACTTAAATATGCCCATAATGTTATTAAAAAAAACTAAAACTACGCCTAAAAATATTTACAAAAACAAAAGGAAACAAATTAAGGAAAACGCCGAAACGAACATTCATATGAACATGTTTATCTCCTATTAACGAAAAAAAGAAACTTGCTATGTATTCCATTACAAAAAAAAATACAAGAAAAAGTAATCAAAAATAATTAACATTAAATTACCAATAAAACTAATAGAAAAAAAACAGTCAAAATGCGAAAACAAGTAAAAGAAATGACACACCCGTTGCACAGGTTTTAAAGCAAAATATAAACGAAAGGACTCACCTTCATTACAATGAAGTTATAAATAAAAAAAAATGTTAATAAAGCTTTTACTTCTGTTGGAATATGTAGTTAAATAATGTATTAATAAATGTTAAAAGTATTCACGAAAATCACATTTTAACGCCAAAGGTGGTCCTTGGCGTAAGAGTGAAAGTCATCCAAAAAGGTTTTTTATTTTCGTTATTTTGTAATGTTGACCAGAAGATGATATCGTTGGTATGTAAATTTGTATGTATGCACACATCGTAAATTAACATTAAATTGCAATAAAAATGTATTATTCATTTATTTTCTTTACTTTATTCATACTTAACATTTGTAATAGTCTTTAGAATTCAGGTTAAAAAAATTCTTAATTATGTGACCTGAATAGGTATGAAGGTTAAAGGTGGGTAGGGGGATGGGGAGTGAAATTCTTAAAAAAAACATTTTTTACACACAAATGTGAAATATTCCTTCATTAGTTAACCACAATAATTAAATACATATGAAGGTTTATGCGGATGTTTGCCTAAGAGTATGTGATTATATTCAACCTTTTCACTTATCAAACATTTTCCGTGTCCGTTAACATGTGATACCTTTGTTGTTGGTCTGGACATTTATGCTTGTATTTGTTTGATTTATGAACATAAACAAACATATTTGAAGTTATGCATATTCAAATTTACGTTTGTATATGTGAATGTAATCGCTGCTTTAATCCTTTGAAAATTGGCGGTGGCTTATTAGAGTATTAAGTGGAAAAAATTTACTTCTAAAAATTAATTAATAAATATTTAATTATTTTTATTTAATTATCTTTCTAAAAGTACTTACTTACTTACTTTGATTGCTAATATATTACGTTTGTTCCGTTAGCCGAACTTAGAATTGATCTCCAGGCGCTTTGATCTTCTGTACTTCTTCTTCAATTTTTGACACCAAGTTTCGAGATGTTTTTCTCCACTTGATTCTTCCATCGAAATTTCAGTGTTCCTCTTCGGCGTGATCGCATTGAAATGATTTCCAGCTGGAGCATCTTCATTCAGCCTCACAACATGACCTAGTCAACGTAAACCTTGAATTTTGATACTCGCAACTATATCAATGTCGGCAAACATCTCCTACAGCTCACGGTTCATACGACGCCGGTACTCCCCCTCTTCGCAGATTAGGCTATATATCTTACAAAAAATTTTTCTCTCGATAACTCCAAGTACTGCCTCATCTGCTTTCGCAAGTACCCATGTTTTAGAGCCCTAAATAAGCACGGGTAGTATAAGTGTATTGTAGAGAGTAATATTTGTTTATCGGGAGGTGGCTTTGCTTTCAAACTGTCATATCTGATGTTTTTTTTTAATGGCAGTGCCGAGATAAATAAAATCGTTGACTATTTCAAAATTGTAGTTTTCAACTTCCACTGTATGCCCAAATCTACTGGACGTCTTGTGCGTTGGCACCATCAATTTGGTTTTATCTGTATTTTCTGCCAGACTAACATTGGCCGATTCTTTCTTCACTTTTTCAAACCCGCTATTTCGTAAGCGTAGTTTTATATATTAACAAGTAAGAAAGTTATAATCAAATAATCCCGACCATTTAATACCATACACCACATTTGTATGGGAGTTTTATGATAAAACAGACTGATAAAAGTTGGTGGCATAGCGTCCCTTCTTTTCAGACGAGTGTGTCCACTATGTTGTAAGATGTTTCAAACGAGCAGATTTGAATGTGTTTTCAGCTTATTTAAGTACTTGTCCACATAGTTTAGGACTTCGCATTTTACAAGTGGAACTTCTAGATCCTTGTGGATGTTGCTGTTTTTAATATACAAAGGAGCACCAGTTATCATTATTAGAATTTTGTTTTGACAGCGTTGAATTTTGTCTATGTTGGATGCGGAAGCAGTGCCTCATAATTGTATACCGTAGCACCAAATTGGTTTCAAAATCGATTTGTAGAATAGAAGTTTGCAATCAAGACGTAACACAGAAATTCTACCAATTAGCAAAGGGATATGTGTCTTCCACGTAAGGCGACGATCCAGGTGAATACCAAGATATTTTGTCTCGGTTCATTAATGCACCATATGGTTGTTAATAGTGGTTGGGGAGCACGTTTCTTTGCGTAAAGTAAAAGTTACGTGGGTACATTTTCGTTCAATTATTTTAATACCCCAGTACGTTCCCCATTTCTCTACTTGGGCAATATGATGCTGTAGTTTCGTTCATGATCATTTAAGGGTCTTCGTGAGTAATGAGAAAAGCAGTATCGTCAGCAAATGAACACGTTTGTGTTTGACTGTCGGCTGGCATGTCTACTGCGTTAAGCAGATATAGAATTGGTCCTAGAGCAATACCTTGAGGTGCGCCAGCCCCAATTGCTTGTGGATACTAAGGATCGGTTCATATTTTTGTTTAATGTCCAAGTTAGTAGCATAAAGTTGAATATATCACTTGCTCAATGTCACAAGGCTGTATGTAGCATTTTTAAAGAATTTAGGCGTTAGATATAATCGCACAAATATATAATATCTGTAGCAAGTTTGTAAGTTTGTATGGGGGGTATAAATTTATTGATCATAAGCAGCGCTTTTTCTTGACGTCCTTTAAATACCTGACAACTTCAGTGTTGCATTTCGAATAAATATTTAAAATTCCCTTTCTACGCTTTACCAAGTATTGGATCGAATTGTTCTGGTTTCGTACATTGTTTTGATTTATTACACACTAAAATTGCCTTTCCTTATATCCTTACAAAATACCACAAACAGATATTAAAAAAGTGCGTGTGTGGTAATCGAAAACAAAAACAGAAATATATGCAAATTATATTACCTGAGTATATAGGTATGTGTTTTAATTAAAGTCCTAAAATATAATACTTTTTTGTACACGCCTTAAATTATTTGTTTTGAATATAATTATTTTATAAACAAAAATGCGAACTTAATATACGATAATTAAAAAAAAAAGTTTTACAACTTTTAATATCTCTTTGTAATTAATAATATTAAAGTTATTAAGCATGAAAAGAAATATAAAAAAATTTAATACATTTGAAGAACCTTTTTTAAATATAATTGTAGAACTAGTGTTGTAATTTGAAAATTTTTAAAAGTTTAAACTAGATTTTTAATTCCCAATTCTGTCCTTGAAAGTTAAGAAAAAATCTTATGGTTTTACATTCTTCCCTCTTTTATACAAATTACAAACATTACTTATGTACATAAGTTCAAGCATAAGAGAACATTCATATTTAGAATAAGAATCTAAATTTTTACGTTTTATTTATTACAAATATTAACTTGTTTTACTACCTCAAAATAAATGCTGCTTATGTTTATATAAATAATAATAACATCAAAACTAAAATAAAATACCTACACAGGAAGAAATATTCCCATATTTTTTTAATGTACACATCGGTAAAATAAATGCTTTTTTAATTAAAAATGTTATTGTACCAATTAAATATTTAATTCTTTTTAAAAAACAAATTTCAACATTAATGCTTATTTAAAAATTCTTTACACAAAAAAAAAAATTTTTTTTTTAATAGACGCATTGCTTTAACAATTTAATCGGTATTTAACTAAAAAGTTAATTGTCTCAATTAAATCTAGAGGTTTTTATAGAAATAAACAGCAATGCTGCTTATTTAAAAATTCTTTAAAATAAGCTGCAATCTTTTATAGGCTTTTTGTTGTTCCACGCTTTTTTAAATTTGTTTTCGTTGGTATGCAACACAACAACGAAGGTGAACGCTAACATACCTGAGATTTTAACCCTGACGTTAGACTTAGCAAATTTTCTTAATAAATTTCAAGGCGCATGCATTTTAGGTGGCCGTAGTTAATCAGCTTAATAACGGTATTTTGGTATTTAAATTCCAAATTTTGCTTAAGTTTATGTATTTTTTTTTTCTTTTTTACAAACAACAAATGTGGTATTCTAAGAAAAGTCTAAGCCGAAAGAAAGAATTTGTGTGTTTTTGTTATGTGTCTGACATTCGTTTAACTATTTAGTTGTTTTTGTAGGAAAAATCCCACCTGATTTACATGCGCATTGATAACTTTAAAGCGACGGTATATATGATCTTTTAATTTTAGCTTACGTTGTTTAAAACAACAATTTTATTTACGAAAATTTATAAAGCTGGACTAAAAATATAGAAACCTGCATATTCAGTGTGTTTTTATACTAAAAAAATGAAAATAAATTTTCTTTAGCTTTATTTTTGTAATGGACAATGCAAACCAAAATAGTTTTCGGAAATTTTTGCAAACTTCAAAAGACTTAGACTTGCAGCAACTACAAATTTCATGTTTTCTTGCTACGGATTTAAGGTTTAATTATAACGCCATTACCATAACCGTTGACCCAAAAACCAAAACTCGATTGGTTGTTATGGTTATGGCGTAATGGTAAGTCACTTATAATCAAATACAGTGTTGCCTATAAGTTATGTTCGAACAGCTGTTTACTGTGGTATGGTTTTATCACCTATAAATGAACCTTTAGAAGTTGCATTGCCCGAAGAAGGCAGTAAAACTAAGGATCCTGACTCTATTTCAGTCAATAACTGTGCTAAAAACTGTAGTTGGGGTAATCTATTTCATTTTACTATGTGCAGTTTAGCTAACGAAATAGTCAATTCCTGTTGAAACTCTGGTCTTCTCCGATTTAGATCGATCAGCTGGTGCTCATGATGTGTCCATTACAGAAAAAAGAACATTTGCAAGAAACACAAAACGGGCGTACGACGAACTTTTCGCTGGCATAAACAAAACATATTTGTTTATAGGGTTTGTTGTTGGCTAAGTTTGTCTATATGCATTTCATTGGTTCTTACACCAAATCATCAGTAGACTTCAACCCAAATTCTTTAAAAACTCATGAATATTTTTTGTCTTTATATAATAACCTCATTAAACAAAATGAGAATTACTATAAGCAACTAAAACGTTCAAGTTTTTTTAAGAATCCAACAAACCAATATTCGATATTCGCTTGTTTTGATTTTCTTTTTTTTTTCTATAAATAAAAAAGAAAATCGGGATTAAATCCTAAATAATATTTTGAAAAGTGTTGCAAAACATATTTGTTTATACGAAAATACACACAACAACGAAGTACATCGAAATTCTTTATACCCAAACTCAGCGAAAGATTTATTTCTATTTTTTAAGCTGGCGAGCGACGAACAAGTTTAAACAATGCTGCCATATTCGATTTTAGTTTTTAAATATTTCAGTAATCAAAACTATTTTAAATTTAACAAATAGTTTATTTTTGTTCTATTATATTTGAAATAAATACTTTTATGATGTAGTAGTTTACAATAAAAATTATTTTTAGTAGTGTTTTTGTTATTGTGTCATTTTACCTACAAAATTACACGTGTTTTCTTTTAATATGATCACACTAGCAGCTTTTTTTACATAAACAGTAACAACTCTATATTTAGGTTATTTTTTCCTTGTTATTGTGAGTCATACGATGAATTTAAACAGCGAGCTTTTGCCGGCGAATTCGTCATATAGGACGAAAATCGTCGTACGACAAAGTTGTGTTTCTAGCAAAGTCCGGCAATCATAAGGTTCGAGTCCTTGTAGAGACTTTTTATGAAAGTTTTTTTTTTGTAAATTGAGAATAGATAAAACTAAATAATTATAAAAAAATTAATAAAATTTTTGTTTTAGTTTTCAGACCTTACAATCTGAAACTTATTTTTTTTTGAAATGGCTGAAGTTCAATAGTTTTCAATAGAATGATTTGTTGTAGAGTTTGTTTTTTTTTTAAGTTCTGTTAAACTTTTTACTGTTAATAAGCCAGCGACGGGCTTACTCTAATTGTTTTTATGGAGAAGAGCGCGTTAAAAATATCGAGATATAAACTTTGAAAAAAACAAATTGTTTTATTAAACAGACCTTCACTTGAGGCGAAATTAATAAAAAATTAAAAAAAAATAATAAAAATACGTTTTTTTATCTCTGTAAAAATAGAAGTAAAGAACTTTTACATAAAATAAAACAAAGATGAATTTTTTAAGTTGACATTAAATTTACTTAATTTGAAAGATAATCTATTAATACGAGTATGACCTCTGGCATTTGTCTGCCAAAACTGTCTCGGACGTAGCCTTACCTTAAAGTCCAATTTTCGATTTCTTTTTTCAACATTTGTGGCAGTAAATAGGCAATAACCCGGCGAACTTCGTCCTCCAAGATGTCAAACGTTTCGGGATTATCGGCGTAGACCAGCGACTTCACATATCCCCACAGAAAATAGCCTGGCGTCTTTAAATCTAAATAATCTGGGAGGTCAATTTACGGGTTCGAAACGTGAAACTTTGCCAACTTTCATCCAACATTTCTTACAATAAATCAGTTATGGTACGAGCTGTGTGACATTTTGCTCCGTCTTTTTGAAATAACAGCTCCAGCACATAATAGTTTTTCAATCGATAAACGAAAAACTAGACTATCGTGGCTCTATAGAGATCACCATTGTATAATAGAATGAGTCGGGGACTTATGCTCTAAACACAACTGGGACGAACGACAAATTTCGCACTACACGACGAATTCGTCTGTTAAAATTTGTTGCATAAACTTGTCAACTGAAACACATTTAGAATGGCCATTTAGAGTGACCATATTTCTTAAAAAAAGAAGCACTTATTTAAAAAATATTAAATATAAAAAACTATTTAAAAATATAAATAGAAAGTAAAAGTATTTTTTAAAGTATAGAGTAACATTATTTAATAACAAAATAAAAAAAATTAGAAGAAAAATTATCACTATGGGCCAAATTATTTGTCCGTTGTCAGCGTAAGAAATAGAAATAAGCATATCGCAGAGTTTTTTACGCATGACGAATTTTAGTCGACTACTGTTTGTGTGCATTTTCAAATGCAGAAATGTGTTTTGTTTTTCAAGAAGAATATTCGCATTACTCAACGCTACACCCTACAGCAACGATGAATTCTGCTGTATGCACCATTTATAGTAAGCGTGAGGCGAAGACGTTCCATAATTAATCCAATTAATTGCTCTGATGGACGGTTATGTTGATTCCAAATTGACTTAGTGCATCATACATCTTTTGAACGGAACCAGGATTTTCATCACGCGTCCTTCTAATAATGTTGCAATGCCAAGCTAAAATAAAAAAAATATCTTAACAGTTGACAAAACGGCCACCAGTCAAGAAAAGTATTGCCACCGTTTACAATTTTACGTTAAAATTCCTAAATAAATTTTTTTAAATGTTAATTGTTTACATTAAATACATTTGGGTTATTTATTTGAACTTTTCTATATCTTGTAATAATTTCCATTTATTCGACTTTAAGTTCATTATTTAATTTGTGATAGCCGAGTGCAATGGATTTTCTTAATTTTTTTTTTGTGTTTCCATCTAAATCCGTTCGATCAAAACATCTTGCAGCATAGTGGACACACTCGTCTGAAGAGAAGGATACTACTTCGCTTAGATGAAACTACTGAAATTAATTAATTATGGTACTGGCTGGACTAATATTAAGTACATAGGTCCCTATTATGTATTACAACTCAACTTAATTTCAGTTGTAATGTTAAAAATTTGCTATCATGATTACATCCAAATAAAACAACTGGTACTGACGACTTGTAAATTTTTGATGTTTTGGCCAACCAAACCAACATAAAATTGTAAAAAATAATAATTTTATTCACAGCTTTGGTTGTTATATTAATACATATTTTAAATTTCACAATTACAACTCAACTGAGTTTAGTTGTAACCCATAACGGGAGGAGTAGTTTTAAGATATAAAAACTTATTGTTAGTTCGCTAAAGGCAAGGATTCAATAATAATAAAAATATGAAAAAAATTAATATTAGAAAATTTTTAATTAAAAGCTAAATTCATTTTTTTTTCTGTGTACAATTTAATAATGAAAAAAAAAACTAATGGCCTTGTAGTAATCTGGCAAGATTAACTGAAACATTTCTTGTTTTAATTTTTTTTTTAACTTTTTTTAACACTCGTATTACAATAGATACATACATTCATATGTGGTTTACTTATTTATTTAGTTAATTATACTAAACCAAAAAAATTCTATGGCAAAACAAAGCAAAAGTTAGAACTGCGAGTAGATGTAAGAACAAGTTTTAGCTTTATAAGAACATTTTAATTGTAAATTGAATTTCATGCTAGATTAGCTGTACCTACATACATACATACATGCGTATCTATGTATGTATGTATGTAAGTATGAATGTATGTACGTTTGCATGTCTGTACATATGTAAAACAGATCTAAAATCAACGCAAAATACATTTATATATACAGATATTCTTAGCAGATTCTAGTCCAGTTAGAAGTTATAATCTTTCCAGCCTATTTCTAACTCAGTACATAAGTATGTATAAACAAGCAGAGATATTCACATATGTATGCGTGTAAATACTACGTTTACATATGTATATAATTTTATGTATGTGCATATGTATATTATTCAAAGTACTAGGTATAATTGTTAGTCGATTCAGATCTTAATCCAGTTACACTATATGTTTTGTGCTTCCTTTGTGTTGTTTGATACACACTTTGCGTTCAGGTCAGTTCTTGGTTTGGTCCATAAGAACCTAACAAACATCAAAGAATATGCAAGTATGTACATATTTCGAAACACGTTTCCAAAATTCTAAATACATAAGATTTTGAAAACTAAATACATACTTATGTTTAATTAATTTTTAATATTGAAATATGCACAAACATACATATATGTGCACTGTACATACACATCATACATATGTATGTACATATATGTATAAATGTATTAAAACCCTGCAGCTAAAGTTATAAGTAGTAACGTTTTGGAATGGTTATGTACTAGTTGCAACCAGTGCCTGTGTTCTGTAACTTTAGTGAGAACTTCTCGCATCGAAAAGTTTATAGTCGCCTTGTAAAAGACAAGATGAACACGATAAACCTACTATTTTAACTTTTAACGTTGTATAATGAGAGTTTATGTATTATCTAAGTCACACTGTTAATAATCGGAAGACTATGACAATAAAAAAAATTTTCTCGCTGCGAAAACTTCTCGCCAGTTACAGAACAGGGGGTCAGGACTGTTACACAATCGATAGGCTTGTACCATGGTGGAATAGTAAGGTGGCCTTGTCCCTACAATAACAACTTCCTGTAAATGTTTAGCATGTATTTTGTTGTTGCAAAATTCTAGTTTGGTTGTCAAAAAAGTTTCTATCCATATGCAACCATAATATAACATAAAAAGCTAAGCTAGAAAACATATGACGAAAGTAAAAATCAGCTGATTAGTGTCCCCTACCTACCGTACCTTGGTTTGTACCAGTTAAAAGAGAGCAAAATTAAAAATGTATATTTTTCAAATCGACTGCCTATGACTATGACAACCTAATAATTAAATAGATAGTTCGATGTAAGAAAATAGAACAGATATGCAACTAGTCTGAAGTCAAGTGCAAATAGTATATTCGAACACATATTAGTAATTTTATCTGTAGGGAAAATTACTTTATGCGTTTGTATGCGTATTTTTTAATAATTATTGCTGTTAATAAACAAATTGTTGTTGGGTTTGTTTTTTTTTTTTTTTTCAAAGCAAAAAAAACTGCGTGAGTTGATTACCTCATCGCTAGATTTTATATTTACGAACAGACATACACACATGCACATACATACATACACATACACAAATTCATCTATGCAGACTAGCATTTGCTGTAGAACCCAGAACAACAGAGATATGAAACGCACAGCTTTAAGCACTGAAAAACGCACAACAGAAACTGCGTGCGGTTAAACTGCTTCTATTCTATGGACGGACAAGCTGCGAACAATTTTGCCGATCGCAAGCAACAACAACACAGCAACAACTATCATTATCGCCGTCAACCAGCTGAAACAACAATAAGAGCAATGTATTTGCTGCTGCTATTTTTTTGTTGTTGTGTCTTGTCTATTTTGAAACTTTTGTTCTTATATTTTGGGGATTGCGAAGAAAAGAGCCAAAAAAAATTTTTATTAAAAACTTTTTTGTTGATTTAAAACTGAGTAATTCTTAATATTCTTTTTTTTTGCACAGCGCTGCCAGAATAAAGAAAATTAGCTAAATTATTTGATTTTATACAAACATACGTTTGTATGTATGTACAAACATATCGCTATTTTGCCAAAACAACGTCAAATTTGGAAAAATACATTTCTGGAGTTAACGATGCATAATTATTGGTTACGTTATGATCTACATATACATACTGTGTATAAATTTTATCTCTTATGGTGTTTTCCTTTCTGGCAAAAATGTTACATTAATGTTACCACTCGAGCGGGTTTATGTTCCATTCTAAAAAATACATACAAGAGTGAAAACAGTTATCGTGTTCCTTTCTGAACATGTTGCACAAATAACTGGCAAAAGTGTAACATATCTTACCCCCAATTATATTGCAGTGTAAGAAAGTACCACTTTTTACAGCTGTGTTTTGTAAGTAAATACTTTTTTATGCAGACGAGTTTTTAACGCAGAGTGTAGTTTTTATTAAAATCAAGCAATTTTCTGTTCCATTGA
The DNA here is from genome assembly GCA_963583895.1 of Melanophora roralis. NCBI lineage: Eukaryota > Metazoa > Arthropoda > Insecta > Diptera > Rhinophoridae > Melanophora > Melanophora roralis. The sequence goes on from OY757188.1 coordinate 65,853,750, forward strand.
AACAAAAAAAATGGACAACTTTTTAAGTGTGTGTGTAAACTGATAAAAATTTTACACATACATATTGTAACATTTTTTTTAGAATGGAAAACACCATTAATTGTTTCTACTAGTTGCGTTTGACGTAATATTCAAGGCTGCCCAAATTATTCTGGTGTAGGATACTTTTACGGGGGCTATGTTAAAAATGGGCCCATCACTATCAGTTATAATTGGTTTAATCCCCATAAAATATATACAGATTGTACTTTTATCACAAGATTACATGGACACGCAGCCAGACGGACGGACATGCTCTTATCAATTCAGCAAAGGGTTCTAGTTTGAAGGGTGTAATTTAAGGAAGGTCTTAAATTATTTTTTATATAAAAAACCAAATACATATATTAGATCCATTCCTTTGTTTTGCTTTAACAACAACATCTGGCAGCACTGTTTTTTCAATAATATTCTAAACTTTAAGTAGATTCGTAATGTATCCGACTGGCCTATGTGTTTCTTTTGTAATTTTTTGTTCTTCGGTTTTTGTTTAAATTTGGCTTAGATTGAATACATTTACACGTACACATGCACATACACACAAACATGTACTAAAGAATTAAACTAAGTAGAAGAGAAGTGAAGTGGAAGAACTAAAGCAAAACTGGTATGACAACATTTTAATTAATGATCGCTGTAAGAAGCATAAAGAAAAAGGCATATGAAACGAACAAAAAAAGCACATTTACACACACATACATGCATACGCACTTACATTTTTACATGAATAAAAACATTCTCTCTCGTAAACGATCAAATGTAAAGTTGTGTATCGTAGGTCATACGCACCGCAATTATACTCTGCGAACGATGAAGCTTTTTAGAAAATACATTCAATATGTTGGTTAAATAAGTTTTATTTGTATTATTTGTTGGATTTTTTTTGTTTGCGCTATTACGCATTCAATAGTTGTACGAAACATAATTAAATTTTTAATGATTTTTATGCTGATCGAAGAGATTCTAACAAATTGAAATGAATTTTAAAATGTGCAATTCTTTTTCGGAATAAAACTTGATTTATGTAAATAAATCTAACCCCTTATTCTATAATACAACTTAAAGAAACGCAAAAATAGTTTAATATTACATAAAGGAATAAACCGTATTTAACTTAAAGCCAAGCATGTAAGCATAAACTACATTTTGGTTTGTAACTAATCTGTTGGAAAAATTGTCTTAAGGTGCTTTCACACGGTATATATTTGCCATAGGACTTATCAAATTCAGCTCTGCAAACTGATGTGTCTCGAGTACTCGTGGAAACATTGTTACCGTAAAAAACATATGGAAAGTTAAATGAGAAATTTTTAATAAGAGTGTGGCTCTTTACAAAAAAGGACAAACAAATGTAATAATTTTATTTTGTTTGAAGGTTATGTCAAACGCATTTAACCCTGTACTTGGGAGAGAAAATTATAAACAATTTGTAAAATTACAGTTTTGATAAGCAACAGGAAAATATTTTTTTTTTGAAATGGGACAAATCATTTAAAAAATATATCCCGTGTAAAAGCTTTTTATAAGGGAATATAAATGGAACCAATAAACCCATTAAAGGAATGAAGTACACCACTTGGGTCCATCCATTTCTTCGGTCCTTTTCCATAAATTTTGAATTCCGATAGCTGAAGGTTGATTGAAATGGTTGGCAATTGTTGCCCCTTCCTGGCCCGTATCTTCGAAACAGCGGCTATCTCTGATATAGGATGATATACTAGATAGGCCAATGTTAATCATATCCCACTCTGAGGCTTTCAAGTGCCTTATCCGGGTATAATTCAGTGCCGCACAAAAGCACAAGAGTTTCTGTAATCTGTATCTTGACAGCTGCTACAAAAGTCGTTAAAAACCAGCTGCAATCTACTCCCATTGGTATCAAATCGACAAAGATAAGGTTATCTTAGTGGTCATCGAGATTTGTTAGACCATCTGGTCTCTGCGATTCTGCTATCATACGTAAATTATCCCTACAGAGTTTTCATGAGGAGAGAGGAATGCCATACAACTGGTCAATCTTCCAATTTCACACCGTCCCTTACCAGTTTATCAGGAAAATAGTTTTAATTATGTTAATCGTGTCCCTGCTCCTTTACTAGAATATATCGCCCTCCAGTTAAAGAATGTTCAGCATTCGCGGCCTAGCTGTGATGTAGAGTGTACATTCTGAGGCGGTGATTTCATCCACCTTTACTCGCCAACCCCCTCTGATGTGATAAAGTAGAGTTTCCTGTGCAAAATGGATGCTGGGGTGCAATAGTCAATCAGATTGGGAAGAAGATCGACAGTCCCAATAAAACTTCCGTAAGAGCATGTTCGGTGCCTCCATCCGCGTATGGCATGTTGATTTATCGCAGTATTCAGCGACAGCTTCCTCGGCAGAAGGTTCGCCGATCTAGTTGGAGTGGATCCCATTGCACCAGTTGTAAAAATCACCATGCTGCTTATCGCCTTCTCTACATCCAAACGATTTGCGGTAGTTCAAAAAAAAGCATCGATTCCATCACAGTTTTTTCGAACCAACAAATACTTTCCAGTGTTATTTTTGCACACATTCAACACAGTCTGCGCCCTCGTCAATTTTTCCCCCACCAGATATTTCGCGCTATTACGCCGTTTAGTTTCGGGGGGTCGAAGAAAGAAATCTAGTATCTGTTCGTAATAACCATCAGCTCGTTTTAGAATGATTGGTAATCAACCTGTTTCCTGCACTTTACTTACGGAGTGTTCTTTTTCTATCAAAGATGATATCTCGATGGGCGCCAGTTATTGCTAATGGCACATCATTCGTATAGGGGAAAGTCCCTAGTTCCATTCAGTCTATATTGATTAGAATAGAGCCATAGCTCGAATTAATAGAGATGAATCCCTTCCTAAGGGGTCCGCTGTTCTCTTGACGATAGATAGTCCTATTGTAGACATTATTATCCTACACTCTAATAAGTTGCAAAAACCCCCCAATCTCACGTAGGACACTGTTGATGAATAATGGGTTGACATTATTAACCAAACCTTCTATGTCCAGAAAGAACTTAAGAGTTTACTGTCTAAGTTCATAATACACCTCGAAATTACAAATCAACGTGTAGAGAATCATTTTTACTGATGTAGACGTTTTAGAATTCCGTTACAAGGCTTGTATCGATTATTACCCTTAAGTGGACATCGGGCCGATCGATGGTTTGTACGGCTGATTAGCCTGTAGTCCTTTGCTTTTGTGTGTGAAGCTTTACCTCCCTTGAAAATTAAGACGACGTTGGATTTTGTCCACTGTGTGGGTAGATATGACGAGGAGAGACAAGCCTCAGATATGTTGAGAAACCACTGTTCTTAATCTCAATTGTAAATTTCTGCTCTCCTATTCGATTTTGAAATTGATTTAGTTTTATATGGGGCACTCTTTTTGCCTTCAATGTCGATTAAGTTAATTGTCGTTAAAACAAATTTGACAAGTATTGAAATAAGCTGGAAATACATCGAAATACTTTCTGGGCTAATATTTACTTTTTACATTTAAAACTCCTTAGAAAATTATAAAATTCACGTTTGCGTAGCATTAAAGAGAATCAGCTCATCTAGCTTCCCAAAAGTAGCTGCTTGGTAGACATTACTAGAAAATACTTGATCTATGAATGGGAGTAATGAGTGGCTTGAAAAATCAGGCAACAAATTGGCTGTTATGATTTTTAAACAAATAGCGGACAAGGAGCTGCAATAAAGAACTTTTGGGCAAATCCCCATTTTCAAATTACTAAGCCAATCGATTAATTCCCTCTTTTTTTAAGGAGTAAATTTCTCAATTTTAAACTGAATCCACATCATTGCCCGATTTCAAATTGAGTTGGCAACGTGGTCGACTGCAGCAAATCTATCAAATTAGACAGCACCAAATTATAAAATATTCGATTCTGTAAAAGAAAATTATTTATAATCGGAGTGGCTTACAGAGCACAGGGAAAAAAAGTTTTATATTAAATATATTTTCGCAAAACTCATTCCTCTTAATTACTAAACAATTGTATAGAGAAGTGCGCTTAAGGTTAGCAGGACACCTAAAACTTATAACAAATAGTATTTCCCCCCTTTGAAAGGTGATAACATTGCAAATATTTACCACAAAACTTACCATTTAGCACATAATTTCGAATTTTAAAGTAAACTTTGAAATTTCAAACACAATTTGCAGCAAAATGTCAACAAACCTTGAAAAAATTCTTCTAAACAAATATGTAACAATTTCTTTAAAGGGTTCAAAGACACCAACCAAGAACTAAATCTTCTTTAAAACACTTTATTGTAATACCTTGAAAAATATTTTAGGAAATGATGAAAACAAAATAAAAACATAAATCAAAAATCACGAAAAGGACAAACAAGAAACAATAAACTTCTTAAAAGATTTTACAACAAAGTATTTGTAATTGTATAAGAAATAATGAATTAAACATAATGCGCAATAAATAAATAGAACACTTCGTCTTAATTTGTATGTTCTTACAACACACGTTTAAAACTCGTAAAAGATTTATTTCTATTTTAACTTTTCTTAAGAGACGAACACAGTTACAAATTTTCAAAAGGACTCATCTAGAACAACAACAATAACATCCCTTACGCAACAATTTCTTCGCTAAGTTGCTGTACAAGCGAAAATACTTATCGGTGATTGTGAAGTATAAAATAAATACGACTTAAAGAAAAAGCATGCAATTGGACGGACACGAAATCCTTGATAAGCAAAACAAACAGGACGAAGAAAAACACAAAAAAAAATTATTTCTTTCCTTTTAATAACACGTGGATGATGAAACAAATCTTTTGTAAAAGATGAAACTTAGAAAACCAAGAAGAAAAAAGAACAAAAATGGAATGTAAGGTAGTTTTTGATGTTGTTGTTGTAGTATTTTATACAGCAACAAACAAAACAATGTACAAGTATTTATTATATCATAATAACAATTATGTCTGTATTAGGTAAACGACCTAATTTTGTGACAAAAATAAAAGAAGAAGGAATAAGTATGTATGAACGTGTGTATGATTGTATCTAAATAAAAGTGATAACAAACAACATGAAAACTCAAATAAAACCACAAATGTGTATAAATGAATATCCTTTAATGGATCCTTAAGACATTGCTTAAACAATTTGACCCAGACAAGTGTTTAATTAATTAGCGAAACTGTAAAAATTTAAAAATGTACAAAAATCGAATTATCAGTCGTAAATCTTAAAGAATGCGCATCCCATATATTATATCTAAACCCAGTTGTCCAATTGACGTAGATGGTATTGTTTTTGGCGATGTCTTCAAGATATCTTAATTAATAATTTTGTTAGAGAACAATTTATTAAAGTACCAATTGACCACAGCCCACAGTACGACGGTGCTCGAGCGAATTGAAACTGTAAGATAACCCAACGTCACCGATAGGTACCTTTGCCCGTTTCTATGCGCAGTCGAGTAGTATCAAAATACACTTCGGACCACCAGCCCATACATGAGAGTGGTATTTCATTTACAGTCAGATATAGATGGTGTAAATATTTTGGATCACGGTGCGTAAAGTATTTCCCACGCCGTTTTTTGAAACCAAGACACTTAAATGCTGTTTTTGATCCACAAAAAAATGTGTTACTTACGGCAAACATCGCAATGGATATGCAATGTTGTACTTAATGGCTCTTTAATTTAATTCCAAGGTTAAGATATCTACTCTGTAGGTTTGAACAAGAGGTTATTTGCCTTTTTTTGTCTAAAACACATAACAATTTGTAAGGGTTCAAAAGAAAGGACTGAAGTTTCTTGAGGTATGTATTAGAGGCCAGCTCAAAACGTCACTAAATAAGGCATCATCTTGAATTTTCAATTCATTTCATATACCTTACGTGTGCACATACCACAATTAGTGCTGTGCTGTATTGTTCGCCATCTCTTTTGTTTACTTAACTTAACTTAAATGAAAAAATATTTACACCTAAGCACACCTAAGTTAACAATAACGTCAAATCAATTCATCATGATCACACATTTATATTTCAATTCATCTTGAAACTTTACTGTTGACGGGATGTTCCTGGTGTGATAGTTTTAAAAACGCAGGTTGATTTTTAATGTATGTATGTAATGTAATGTAATTTCGTATAAATTTTACATTGATTTGCTTGCTTGCAAATCCACTTTCTCAAATATCTTACAGCATGGCGGACATTCGCGTTTAAAGAGAAGCGACACTAATATCCTCAAAGAAAACCATCGGAATTGTTATATACTTGATTCTTGCAACCCAAATTTTGGCCTGCCACTGGCTTAACTAAAGTTGGTTTGTAACTTTTCATATTGGAATACTTATTATTAGTTTTTGGAAATAAAGACTAAATACAGCAATATTTTGTCAGCCGAAATGGAACAGCTTTTATACGAAAAAAGAAGAGCCCGAAGAGAGTGGCAAAAGCACAGATAACCCCAACTTAAAACCAAGTTTAAAGAATCTACAAACCTATTGAAAAATTTACTAAAGGTTTACAGAATGGCATCCCTTAAGGAACATCTAAATGATTTGCTTTGACGGAATGGACAACGAAATGCTTTCAGAGCTGCTTTGCACAGCAAAACGAATAATTCTTTTTTTTTTTACGTCCTATTACGGCTCGAACATTTTCCGCCAGTATGGAAGATTGCCTTGGTCAAGATGATACCTCAGACGGGAAAAATCCTTCGAAGGCGGAGTCTTACAGGCCTATAGTCTGTTACCAACTGTATTGAAATTGTTCAAGAAATTGCTTAAAAACAAGCTGACCTCGATCTTTAATGACAATAACCGTATTCTAAATCACCAATTTTGTTTGCAGAGTCAACATAGTACCATCAAACAAGTCCACAGACTGGTACAGGTTACAAGAAAAGCCTTTAAGGAAAATAATTACTTATCCGTGCTGTTTACTGATGTCTCTTAAGCCTTTGATAAAGTTTGGCATAAAGGCCTGTTGAACAAGGTAAAGCTGAATATCTCTTTTAAATTTTGAAAAAGTACATGACCGGCCGATAATTTATGATAAAAGAAGAAAACTGCTTAAGCTGGCCCTAACCAGTAGGGGTACCTCAAGGGAGTATATTAGGTCCAATTCTGTATTTGCTTTACACAGCAGATATGCCCACAAACAATCTTACTCATACGTCGATATTTGCTGATGATACCGCCTTTCTCAGTATTCACAAAGACCCTAAAGAGGCCTCAAAACAACTTCAACATCACGTAACCAAAGAAGAGAAAGGGGCAAAGTTATTGGGTATTAAAATAAATGAACAAAAATGCACCCACGTTACTTTTACGTTACGCAAGGAAACGTGCCCCCCAATTCTTATTAACAACCATACGGTGCATCAACGAATTGAGACGAAATATCTTGGCATTCACCTGGATCGCCGCCTCACATGGAAGTCACATATAGATGCAAAGTTGACACAGATGAAACTTAAAACGGCCCAAATCCACTGGCTAATCGGTGGAAACTCTGTGCTACGTCTTGATTGCAAACTTTTACTTTACAACTCAATTTTAAAACCAATTTGGTTCTACGGTATACAACTAGGGGGCCCTGTTTCCGCTTTCGACAATGAAAAAATTCAACGCCGTCAAAATAAAATCCTAAGAATGATAACTGGTGCTCCTTGGTACAATAAAAACAGCAACATCCACAAAGATCTTCAAGTTCCTCTAGTTAAATGCGAAATTCTAAATTATGTGGACAAGTATTTAAATAAGCTGGAAACACATTTAAATCCGCTCGCTCGAAGGATCCTGCAACACCCGTCTGAAGAGAAGGGATTCTATTGCGCTTAGATAAAACTAATGAAATTAATTAATTTTTTTATGAGAACTTAAACTTTGGTTTGGTACTGTCAGTACTTATATTATTTATTTAGTTTTAGGGGTTGAATACTTATTGTTAGTTCGGCAAAAGCGCAGAAACGTATAAGGAGCATTCCATGAAAAAACGGAAATCTGAACAATATTACAAACATTGACTTTTTTTATATTTTTGCATCTACATAGAAAGATTAAGTTCTCATCTCAAAAAATTGACATTCATCGTGACGATTAGATCACTATTTTCATAAATACCGTTATTTGTTTGAGAGTATAAAGAATCTAGCTTTTCTTTTTCATTGTACACCATTTTTTGAGAGGTCGCTGCTAATATTGTTTTTCACATAAGAACTAATATTCTTTTCTGCGTTCAAGGGCGTGGTAAGCAGTATTAAACCGTATAATATTTGTTGCTGTAAAGTGCTTTGTTCCCGAGAAAATAATTACAATGCAAAGGTAAATTTCTATGTCCCACACGTGACGCCGTTTTCCTTTTTTTATTAATAACTGTAAGGCAAGTCAACTTAACAAATTGATTTTTGTTGTTTACAGCTAATTTTTGGTGGTCTAAAAGCTGACAAAAAAAATTTTCACTTAAACACTTAGCAAATAGTTTTTCTTTCATGATAAAAAGTGTCCCACACGTGACGCCAAGAATTAACATATCTGAAATCTTTCAATCTTTCTGCCATCTACAAACTATATTTGTAATTTACTGCACTACATTTGTGGCTTATCCAAATATGACTAAAATACAACCTTCCGCCAGTACTGAACATATCCGGAAACTTCGCGGAAAGCGTAAGAAAGATGATCCAACCTTTAGCCCTAGCTGATAGAGAAGAATACGTGAGCTTTATAAGCGAAAAAGAGAAAGTATTTCAGAAATCTATTTAAAAAGTTAAGGAAAAATATAAAAAAAAGCCTGCAAAGGGCCTAATAAAGAAATCGATGTCAAAATATTGACAGTCCTTCTGTAAGTACCAAAACCTTCTTAAAAGTCCAAACAAACTTTATCAAAAGCTATTCAGAAGGCTTTAAGAGCCCTTCCTCAATCGCCAAGCAAAAAAAGAGCGATAACAACCAAATAAGCGCCTAAATTGAATAGTGCTCCAGCCGAAAGTTTAAGCTTGGACATGTCAAATGCCAACTCGTAATACGAGGATGTGAAAGCCTTTTATTACCGTCCAGATATAGTATAAACCTGTCCAGGTGCAAATGCTTTGGTTGTGGTTTGGGGAAATGGAATTAAAGAAAGGCGTTGGAAGAATTATTTAACTATGTATCTACGAGAAGCTTTCTGCATTTTTACGGAATTTAATCCTAATATAGAAATAAAATTTTAAAAACTTTGTAGTCTTAGACCTTAAAATGTGCTTCCCATAAAAAACACTCCTTCAGATCAGTGCAAATTTATAACACATGAAGACAAACAAAACTACTGTAACGACTGGTTGCTGAAAAATTTATGTGATCTTTATTTAGATTTTAAGTGCTGGAAAAATTAATGTGCCTTTTTTCTGATAATAAAAAACTATTACTGTCCATAGACTTAAGCATACATAAGTCTGCATATGGAAAGAAGGGGAAAAATTCAGATAATAAATCACGTTTGACAACCCATTAAACAAGTTAAGTTGAACTGAAAGACCAACTGAATTCAGTTCATATTGTGATGAAACATGTTAATTTAAAAAAAATCCAAGTAGATGAATTTCAAAAAGACCAATTTAATGAAGGTGTACGTATCCTTCAAATTGATTTTGCAATGCCTTTCGCTTGTGAATACCAGAATGAAGTTCAAAGCGCACTATGGTCGCGAACGAGTGTCCTGTTGTTTAAGCTTCAACTTTTTACAAAGTAAATTTTCAAGCATAGAGTAAGTGCGGGTAATGTCGTATACCTATATGTTTTTTAGATTGCCACACTTTTAATATCGTTACGATTTTACTCATATATCGACTTTTGCTGATGATACCGCCTTTCTCAGTATTCATAAAGACCCTAAAGAGGCCTCGAAACAACTGCAGCATCACGTATCCCAAGTAGAAAAATGGGCAAAATTATGGGGTATTAAAATAAACGAACAAAAATGCACCTACGTTACTTTACGCAAGAAAACGTGTCCCCCAATTTGTATTAACAACCATACGGTGCATCAACGTATTGAAACAAAATATCTTGGCATTCACTTAGATCGCCGCCTCACATGGAAGCTCCACATAGATGAAAAGTTGTCACAATTAAAAGTTAAAACGGCCCAAATCCATTGGCTAATTGGTAGAAACTCTGTGTTACGTCTTGATTGTAAACTTCTGCTCTGCAACTCAATTTTGAAGCCAATTTGGTGCTACGGGATACAACTATGGGGCACTGCTTCCGCCTTTAACATAGAAAAGATTCAACGCCGTCAAAACCAAATTCTAAGAATAATAACTGGTGCTCCTTGGTATGTTAAGAGCAGCAACATCCAAGGAACTAGAAGTTCCACAAGTAAAATGCGAAATCCTTAACTCTGTGGACAAGTACTTTAATAAGCTGGAAAATCATCCCAATCCGCTAGCTCGAAACATCTTGCAACATAGCGGACACGCCGTTTAAGGAAAAAATTTGTGTTTTTCCACCAGCAAAAAAAGTCGATCACACACCAAAACGATTTCTTGCAACTGGCTTCCAAAATTACTTGCAAATATTAATTAAAGTATTGCTTTATTAATTTTCTGAGAGCAGCAATATATTTAGCCTGTTTTTGTTATTTTTATGTTATTAGCTTAAGAAAAAACTTACAATACCACAATACCAGTCTATACCACGTTACTCGCACTTACTCTATCTTATGTGCTCGGATGCGAGTTTTAAAGACAAAAATTCATTTTTTTATTTTTTAAATAAGCTTTTCGATTTAGTAAATACGAAAAATGAAGATTTACCTTTAGTGGAAATAGTTTGGAGCAATGGCTCGAAATCAGAATTGAAAAACCGCTATATGGTAAGATTAATATCAATGCTGAGCGCAAAGTACGCAAAGCCATTTTTTGCAAATATTTTGCTACAACTAATGGAAAGGGTATAATAGATGGAATCGGCTAAAATATAATGAGATTGGTATGAGAGAAAATGATAAGCCAAAGCAAACATTTTGTCATTTAGTCAGCTAAATTTTTTGCTTATTTGGCTTCTTAATTAGTTTCAAAAACCCAGGTAATTTATGTGCTATCCTCAAAAATCTGAGAAAAAATTAAATCTGAATCACCATGCCATTAAAGGAATTTCAAACTTTTATTTCATCAAGGCCAATCAAAATATTGTGGACTGCAAAGTTATAGCTTATCTGTAGACAAAACTGCAATTAACTTTTGATTTTTGTGTATTTTATAAAAATAATTTCAACTGTGTCCCTTACGTGACGCCATTTGTCCCTTACGTGACGAAATAAAAAAGTTAATTTTTACCTATAAATATTTTTTTTATTAAAAATTTATTACTATCATAAGAAAGCGTGGTTGTTAGTTGTAATTTCTTTCCTAGACATCTTTTCTCTATGTGCAACTGATTCGCTGAAATTTGGATTTAAACACTACAATTTTAAATGTTGGTTGACTCAGGCTGTCCCACACGTGACGAAGTTTGTTTAATTTTTTCTTTAATATTTTCTGAATTATTAAAAACAAGTTCGATGTAAGATTGAAGACTACCACGCAGTTTAATTAATAAAAGAAAAAAAATTGAATTCTGAATTACCAATTAGAAGTTGTATGTAAAATTAGTGCTAAAAAATAGTTGAATTTGTCCAACACGTGACGGTGGAATGCCCCATAATACACCTACCACGTATGGGGTGTGGGAATAAGTATGGAAAAAGTAATTTTATTTAACTCCGCAAAGGATTATTACAAAAATAAAAACCCATGGTGAGAAGTTTTATTAAAATTTAAAAAAATCGATTTAAGTACTTCCGTCGCCGGTAACCCCGTAAAAACGTTTTCTGATCTTATTAGTTTTATTCCTAAACATGAGAACTTTTATTGCAGATAAGTTATATTGTTGTGTCTGGGTTTTTACCTTGAACAAGATCATTGTCTTTTAAGTCTGTTTACCTAGTTTTACGATAAAAAGAATTTTGATTATCTACCCTACCAGAACAGTGACGGTCATTTGACCGGTCATATGACCGACACAGATGACCGGTCAATCGGTCATTATTTTCTATCATTTTCTTAAGGGCGATGTGAAAAAAATGACCGAAACTTTGTGTACGTGTGATCTTGCATCTCTCTCGCACCTTAAGATGTGATAGAAATATTGGTCACAAATGACCGAAAGAAAATGTTTAAGTGTTAGTTTCGGTCACAAATTTCTTGTAGGGTAGTTATTAAAGAAGATATAAAAGCATTTTATTTAGAAAACAACTTGGGGAATCGCAAGTTTTGATTATATTTCAATGGGCTTTCAGTTGATAAAGCTAATTTCACAAAGCGATTGTCTCCAGAATATTTCAAAAGGTTTAACGCCAACAGTGGGTCCTACTTAGGCTTTAAAAAGTCAATTACAACGGTAAATCAAAAATGCATATTGAAGAAATAACAATCAGATTAAAAAAAACTATCATTAATAAGTTTGTATGTATGAATACCCTTATCACTTTGTAAAACTCAAGCATCTTTGTTTAGTTCAAATATATTAAGACATTTGAACGATTTCATAACTTCCGTTTTAGTAGACATAGTGGCGTGTGTGTGTGTGTGTGTACATGCAATGCAAGTTTGTATGTTTATACATATGCATGTATGTAAATAGAAACAACACAGATGTTTAAAATCAAAATCCATCCACAATTACAACTGATGCAATCTTTTATTCCAGCGCATATTTCATTTAAAGAATTAAATCTATTTTTTCTACGTTTTTTTACATAAACTTTCAATTTATTATTGAATAATAACATAAATACAGGGTGTCTGGTGGAAAAAATTATATTTTGAAATGCGATTATTTCAAAAACCGACAAATGTTAGGAGGGACAGTGGCACCGTTGGAATTACCGATAGTGCGGATTTGTCAGTCATGATGTCACAGTGGTCGAGTGAGCATTTCTCGTTTGCTGTAGAAACACTTTTTTAGAATAATGATTCTTCCGTAATTGCTTGTCGAAAATTTTGTTCAAAGTTCGGTATTCGGCGAATACGTAATGGGTAAATTCATTTTGTTCGCGGGTGCAGAAATTCCGCGCAACTGCTTCGGCTATGAATGTTTCACGGCCAGGGCCCAGTCGATCTTTAAGGACTCCCAAAAGCATTGAACTGTTTGAAAGCGATTTGCGTGAAAATCCGCTCCTTTAAATACGGAAAAGAGCAGCCTCACTGGGACCTCCAAGTAATCGCTCGTTCATGAAATTCAAAAAAAGGATCTAAAGTTCCATTCTTTTAAAATTCAAATCGTTCAAGAACTGAAAGAAAGTGACTTTAGCTTACGCAAAGATTTTTGTCCAACGATGCGTTTTCGCACTGTAAATCCTATTTCTTGAAGCGGCTAGGCTCATTTTTATTTAAACGGCCACGTCAACAAGCAAAACTGCTGTTATTGGTCTCTAAGACTTCGCAACTCTGGATTGAAATATCAAAAATCATTGATTGCCCAAGGGTAACTGTTTGGTGAGCCTTATCCACGCATGAGATAATTGTATCATTTTTTTCGAAAATTTTCGAGGCCAGGCGACGAATGTCAACGTTGAAATTTGTCGACGCATGATTACGGAAATCTGTTTGCCAAACCTGCGAGCTCATCCATAGTACTCTTCACATATGTGGCTTTGACAGGATGGAGCGGCTGCACCCACAGACAGAGCTTCAAAAAAATCCCCTCAAAAACTGATCAGTCGCTTTGGAGACATCCCTTGGCCACCGACGACGCCTGATCGAACTCCCGTGGATTTTTTATGGGGCTACCTCAAGGATAGTGTTTCTAATATTAATCCCCAATCTCTTGCCGTTTAAAGGAAAATATTCTTCAAGAATTCAGCTCAATTGAAACAAGTTTACTGCAGCATGTGGCGCAGAACAGGCTCCGTTTGTACAGTGTGTTAAATTGGACGGAAGACATCTAGATGACATACTCTTTCCGCATTTCCGTTCCATCTTTCAATGCTCTTGATAAAACTTTAATGTCAATTATTACGTTTTTTATTTAAGTTTGAAAATATAAATCTGCAACCAGACACCCTGTATATACATGTGTATTCATATAATTTTTGTGATTTTTTTCATTCGATACGCATTTAAGCAGACGGACGGACGGGCAGAAAACATACATAGACAATGTGCAACCTATAGACAACGCATACGCATAAATTTGCTTATGATTCTTTATGTGTGTACATGAGTGTGTGTTTGTACTTATGTTTATTTGAATTTACACTTAATTTGTATCTGCTTTACGCATAATGATTTCAGTGTTTGTTTATCAGCTTTGAATTCAACTTAAACGAATTAACAAATGAAAAAATGTATTTAGATGTTGTTTTATAAGCTTTTGGCGTTGCCATCCTCTCTGTTGTATGCCATGACATGACCTAATTTTTTAACCCCCAACTTGCCTTGCTCCAATTCAAATTAATTTTATATCGAAATGTATTAATGTGTGTCGCATTGCACGGCACAAATGTTGAAAACGGGTTTTTCGCACTAATATTTTAGGTGTTTGCCTTAATAAAATGCAGTACGAGTACCTTCAAATGTGTGTATGTAAATATGTTTATAAAATTATGAATGTATTTATGTATGTATGTATATGAATAAGCAGCATTGAATGGGAAGAACCTTTGCCACCCGCATAAAATTCATGTAAATTTGTTTTTGTTTTCACTTCTGTAACAACAAAGCAAAACTGTTTAAGAAGGTAAGGTTAGATGGCCAAGGGTGATGAAAAGGGGCAAATCGTATCATTCACCCATTGGGCATCCCTTTTAGAAAAAGGAGAAATAAGACATCAAGTAAAGAAGAAAAAACAGAGTTAGACCAACAAGAAGAATAAAGACTAAGAAAAAAGAAAACAATTTAGGTACCTGTGTGAAAATATCCTCCCCCTCCCCCTACTTTCGTACACCACAGCCCCCTGATTTCCAAAACAAACCCTTTGAGGTTTTCCAGTTTACACTGCGATACATGGCCCAGTTTATCTTGAAATCCTTTACTCAACTACTTGGCTAACGGCTTTGAAATCCTGGACAGTGACAGACGACAAGCTCCATACATTCTACAGTAGTCTGGAGTGTCACGAACCCATTTGCTCATCCTAGCCTGACAGTGGCCAGTTATGGCACCGCTTAAGCCCATCCTCCCTAAGTTTATGAGCAACCTAGTGCCTGCTGAGCTCAGCCCCGACTACAAGGCCTTAGAAATCATTCAGTCATTCCTGTTTCTCCACTGAAAATTTGTCATGTTAAGCATGCCCATTGGGGGTCCACTATAAGGCCTGTGGTTTTTGAAATGGTCAGTATGCCCGCCTGATATATAGAGCCGAGCTCCAATCAATCCTTTTCCGGAACTATTATCGGTGCTGTTCTTTTAAAACTGACTTCTATAGACATATAATCCGTCTTAAGATCCTCAAGATCAATCTTCTATAAAACTCTAGTGTGGTTAGCACTAGGAATTTTCCCCATCCCAACTCTTCAGTCTGACCAAGTTTCGTACTGCCATTCCCAGATACCTTTTGGAGAATCACGACAAGTGAATACCATCTTAGTAAAACGCTTCCCATAGCTATTCCCTTACAATTTTGCCTCTAATTCATAACTCATTTTTATATTCCTCACATAAGTAATAAGGGTATATATGTACACAGAAAGAAAAACTAATTTCTAAAATCAAAAAAATTTTTTGGATTTTATAATGTATGAATTTTTGTGACGGCAGGCTGCTAAAGGTTTTATAATGCTGCGCTAAACCACAGCACGTTTTGATTCTTCTAAGCACTGTTAGGTGCTCAGTTAGAATAATGAGAATACTCTTTTGTTAGTTACAAGAAAGATTCTGATTTTATTCAATAATTCTTACCGCTATTTATACTAAAATTTTTTCATAATTTTGCTTACAATACAGTTATTATTTGTTATTATTAAATGTGTGATCGCAAAATTTCAAATCAGCAAATTCAATTTTGGGCAATTTGATTCCTTCCAAATTCTTGACGATACAATATGTGTATGTCAGTGCAATTGATTGTTTACGTTCTTGAGTATGGGTAAAAGAAAATATGTTAAGTTCGCACTTTTTATTTTGGAGGAATCAATTGCTATTTTAAATAGTTGGAATAATGTGACCAACTGTTGATGAGTGTGATTAACACACTACAATTTATCCAAAATCGTTCTTGAAATTTTTAAGTACGATCCGTATAAATCAAGCAGAAAAAAACTTGTTGTTTCAACATATTTGGCGAATTAACAAGGTACGATACGATAGCATATTGTATTATTGTCATATAATTTCACAATAGCATAAAAATTTTGTTGTTGCTTTTCATACGAAACTTGTTGTGAAACAATACAGCTTTGTTTGATATGTTTATTGTGATGTCATATTATATACAAAGTCATGCGCCAAGCGCCTAAAACAAAACGGCGAGTTTTCTATTTAATTTTTGGAAGCCGCTAGCACTCGCCACCCGTAAAAATGTATAATACTAGAATCTTAAGCAAAACCGCCGAACAAGATTACTTAAGCCGTCTCCGCCGGCAAATGTAGACGACAATTGTCTCTTGCCGTCAGCTGTTTCTTGTTTATGTAAAATATAACAAATTTTTTTGCGTTTTTGTATTAAAAGTGTGTGAAAAGAAAAAGGAGCATATTTCCATGGATTATCTCTATACCAGTAACCAGGTGAGATATAGAAAATTGTGTGTATATATATATGTAATTAATAAATATCATTAATTTAAGCCAAAGGCGAAACGCATTGGCATTATAGCAGCAAATTGTACAATTTTATTTTCGTTTAGTCGTATCAGCTGATTTAGATTTTAAATACCACACTTATATATGAGAGGTTGTTCACAACAGTCATATTTTTTGGTTCTATTATTTTACAACATATGATTTCACAAGACCTTGTGAATTCGCCAATTATTTTCCATTTAAAAACAAAGCGTCTCCGTGGTCTAGAGATAGCACGCTAGTGCTTGAGTGCAAAGGCCCCTGGTTCGAATCTCAGTTACGGTAAGTACAAAAAATAAAAATTTTAAATTATAAATATTAAGTGTCTATAAAAAAAAATAAAATATAGAACTCTTCTTCTTTAATAACGCTCTCCATAAGTCAAAAAAATGGCATTTCATTTTCGGATTAATCCCGTTTACGGCTTAAATCAATCTTTTTCACGCTTAGATCAAGCACGGTTCCGAGCTTAAGTCGATCCTTTTTTGGCTTTATTGTAGCTAAAAGTAAGAAATTTTTACTGGAAAAATCGTACTTATGGTAAGAAATTTCGTACTTGGTTTAAGAAAAACCGTACTCACCGTTCTTTTGACAGCGCTATGGCTTGATTTAAGTAAAGTTTACTTAGTTTATTTTTGTGTGTATAA
The DNA here is from genome assembly GCA_963583895.1 of Melanophora roralis. Taxonomy (NCBI): domain Eukaryota; kingdom Metazoa; phylum Arthropoda; class Insecta; order Diptera; family Rhinophoridae; genus Melanophora; species Melanophora roralis. Next base: position 65,871,241 of record OY757188.1, read on the forward strand.
GTTTGTCATTCCGTTTGTAGTTTCTTTATTATCCATTTGCGATCCTATAAAGTATGTATATTCTGGATTCTAATAGATGGTGAAGTCGACTTAGCCATGTCCGTCTGTCCCTCTGACCGCTTGTCCATGTTATGGTTGAAATCAACTTACTGAAGCCCCCCGATGTCGCATATACCTGTAAGTGGTATCACACTTTCAGAAATATCTGCGAGAAAGTCGCTACTGAAATCCAGCAAAATCTTCTAATAGCTGACTGAGATTCAAGCCAAAAACCAAGACCGCCTCTGTTTATTTATCTTAAATTTTAAGATAAAAATTTCTACAACCGCCCCGGAGTTGCCCTAGATAGGGAAGTCGACTTAGCCATGTCAGTCTGTGTGCCTGACATCTCCAATATGCGGTGATAGTTAGGCTTATAGCCCCCATTAATCTATGCCCCAATGCCTTGAGGAGTTTTGCCATTAGTGCCGCCTCATGACATACTCGGGTTTAAAAAACGCCTCCAAAGCCCTATTTTGAACCTAATGTTCTTCTGCATAGCACACAACATTAGTGGGCCCTCCCTACCTTCTCTTCAAAGTGGAGCATCGAATTTAATTTCCGTTCCAGGACTATTCCCAGGTGCTTGACCCTCTCAGATATCATGATTGTCCTACCCAAGAAACGGGGCTCGTCATAGTACGCGATTTTCGTTTTCCTGGTGAAAAGACAAATCTCAGCCTTGTCCTAGCTTACACTCAGCCCTCTAAGCTGCGCCCAGTCTAACGCAATATGGAGGGCATCATCCGCCCTTCCACAAAGCTAATTTTGATTCTTTCGTCACTTGAGTATAAAAATATGGTGAAGCGTAGCAAACTGGCTCAAATCCTCCAAACCATCCGCTCCATGATCTAAAGCAGGAAGAAGGTTATACTAACGGGTCGAAAAGCCTCAGAATCCGCGGAACTCTCCTTATCGGCTTTCGGTACAAATAATGCTCTGGTGCTCTGCCACTCAAAATGAGTATACGGAAAAGTTAGGCAAGCGTTAAAAATCCCTACTAATTGAGACGATATCAAGTCACTCTCACTTTTAGGAAAGCTAGGAAGATGCCATCCAGTCCCACTGCCTTAAGCGTAGAAAATATTAATATGGCCTATTTAACCACTTAATTTGTAATTGTATGCCCATGACAGTCTCCATTCTCTTCCCCGTACAGGGTGTTGGTCAGGATATCTTTCAAATATTTACTGCGTCGTTCACGCTATTACTCTATCCGGAGAATAGCTTTTAGGATCAGCGTTTCCGTATGAGGTCTGCCCTATTCATTGTCTGACTAAGCTTCCGCATTTCAACTAATCAGTCCGGAAACTTATTGGGAGCGGCGATGCCACCCTAATTTTGAGCCTAATGTATCGATAATTCGCAAAGGAGTGCTCCTCCAACACCCTCTGTTCTTGGATTTCCTCTGTCAAGTTCTCTAAATATATGTATGCATCTTCTTTTTAAATTTTGTTAACAAATATCATTTGGTCGCTACTATTCAAATATTTTAAGAAGAATTAACCCCATGATTTATATTAGTACTAACCCATACAATATGGTAGAGTTATCATTGCAACCTACTAGTACTTATTTGCCTTTTCGTTTGGCTTCCTTTACCAGATGTTGTAGCTCCGACGTAGGTGGTTTCTAATGTCGGGGTGTCAAAGAATAGATTGCTCTGCTTCAGCACGATTGCATGTTACGTTGCACGTTAACAACCTGCGAAGAGAAAAGAAAGCATAAGGTCTTGTGACAAAAAATGCAGCCCAAGCCCCTGCAGTGTGCAACCCATAAGCGCTGTTGCGTGTCGTCCAGGGTTCTTAAATTAGAGCATTGTATATATTACCTTATATTACTTTATCCCAATAATACAAATCAAAATTATTTCAACCACAATTTTACTATGAATATGAAGTCATACCACTCGTTGTTCAATTGTACGCAACATGGCACATGAAGAAAAAAAAATGCATCAAAGCAAACCCCCCACCCCATTATGTACAAATACATAAAAAGAAAAAAGAAAGAGAAAAGCCAAGCCAAGCCCAAACTAAAATAACGCACTAAAAAAACAACAACTACAACAACAGCAAGCATTAACAGAAACAGCAAAGTTAGAGCTCCAAACACGATGAAAAAGCCCATCGGTACATGTATTGCAAAACAGCAAAAAATTCGTGTTAAAATGAAAGAGCAAAATAAACAGCAACAAAAACAGTGTCAAATAAACAAATTTACTAAAGAGAAAACAAGAGGATACCAAGAACACAAACAATTGAAATGCAAAAGGGGAGATCCAAAACAAACACATTCATACATACATACATACGAACTAATAAAGTTTGCTTGTGTGTGCGTACGCGTGTATATCTCTGCTGCAAAAGTGCGTATGCACGCACGCATTTTAATTTACACTCTGCAAAAAATGTGAATACAAAAAGCACACATTCATACAATCTTAAATTGAGTAATAAACATTTGTAGAAAATATGGAAGAAGAAGAAGATGAAAACTAAACAAAAAATGGCAGCCAAATACAAAAAAAAACGGCTTCTTGTTAAAAGCATTTGCTGTGTGAACGAAAATTGATATGACTTGAGGACGAAAACAAAAATTTGCGATAATAAAGATGGTGATAATGATGACCACATCGAATAAGAGCCTACAAACCAGTGTTGCCATTTTGGTGCTTTTCGGTATTTTTGGTACTTTTTTGCTAATGCAATGCCCAAAATTTTTTTAAATACCCGTCTTTGGAAAGCGGGTATTTATGGTGCTTTTGGCGATTTCCCATAGAGCTTTTCAGTACCTTTTTAGTAATAAAAAAATTTTGATTCTGGACTTTTTTATTGCTATAGATACATATGTATATGGGCAAAAATTCAATTTTTTACTTTTTTGGGAATAACAATATATAAAAAAGATTTTTTTTGTCATAAAATGTAAAAATATTTAGTGACAATATTGCTAGATATATGTAGTTTGGCATTATAACGAAATCTAAATCAGCTTTTAAACAAAAACTGATGACGCCATTTTTGGAGAGGTTTACTGATTTTCCGAAACTTTTAACGCCAATAAAAAGGAAACGGCCACCAATGTTGCCAAACTCGTTTAAGGACTTAGCTACCCTTTGTTAGTAGAATCAGTTGCACAGTGTTATAACATGCTTCTCTTTATTTTATTTAAGCAAAAATCGACCTGTTTCAACATAAAAATCAAGCATTTGTTAATTTTTCATTATTTAGCTATTATAATAACCTTTCGTATAACGCGACTAGTCCATACATGTGTGTATGGAACAGTGCATAAAGGAGTAGGACTACCCTAAAAGTAACCCAATTGTATGTAAGAACTATGGTCCACTTAACATTATGACATCCTAGGGCCAGACCGGGTTGCATTTGATCGGAGCAATTTTAAAACTACTCTGTGGTACACCATAAAGGTTTATTTTGTAACTACGACTCAACTCAATATACGATCATTAAAGCACGAATATCTATTGCTTAGTCACAAGTTCTTCTTTCCCAATGACAATCTACGACTGCATTACATAGGACAATATTGTAACTAGTCCATTTTAGCTGCGGTCTCATATTTTTTGCAGTTAAGGAATATTTAGGCAAGTGCTTTTTTACCTGCAATTTTTTTTAATTTTTATTTTTTTTGTATGTGTTGACAGAGTTTTGATGATGCAAGTGTTGACATCACTGCTACAAACAAAATGAACATTGTAGGTATCTACATATGTATAATGGCGCTAAATAGGCATGTATGAATGTACTTACGTATGCATATCTTAGTTTAGCATCAATGAGAGCCAAAGCAACCGTCATCAGTGTGACCGCTGAGAATTTTGAAAAAGTGGTACAAATAGTCGTTTTAGGAAAAACAAGTCGCTTTTGGAAAAAAAAGTTGAACTCTTTTTTAAGGCCCTTATTCAACTTTTTATAAATGTTTTTACAACTTATAAAAACAAAAACAGATCAATAATTCAACAACACAAAAAAACTTGATCAAAATAAATTAAAAATAAGAAATGTATCAAAAAGAAAACATTCATTAAAAACGAATTTTTGTACGAAGACATATAAAAAGTAATTAATTTGAAATTGCAAAAAAAGAATTTTATTTTTATATAGTTTTAATATTATGAAAAATCGAATTCACTGTTCTTTAAATATCGGAATATCGTTTTTTAAATTTGGTTGAAACAGGGACAGACAGACAACTAGTCTAAGTAAAAAACATATAGCACATTTAAACTACCCACTGGTTTTTTATCTCTAGGGATGTAATGTAATAATACAAAAGTTCATATACATATATAATTTTTTTCATATTATTTGAAAATTCGTTTCTGTACTTGTGCTTTAGTTCATCACCTGGAATACAGTCTTCTAGTTCAGTATTTAATAAATGTAAAGCTGACAGCCTTGAATTACAGGTCTTAACTTTTAATTTGTTTGCCAATTTATTTTCAATCAGCCCTGACTTAGGAAAAATTCTTTCAACACATGCGCTGCTGTGGGGTAATGTAAAAATATACGCAACTATTTTATATAGATTTAGTCACAATGGCTTATTTAAATCATTTTTTAAACAACACACTGTATGCCAAAAGCTTTCAGCATATTTAATTTCAAAAAACTATGGAACGGGATATTTGGGAATAACACAAATGTCCACATATGCAAGGTATGTGCTTGTGTATGCGCATATGCTAGAATTTGTTTAACTTCCGTAACAAAAAAGGGGCAAAAGTTGCAAAAATTTAAAAAAGTGGCAAAATAGTGTCAGCATAAAGAAGTCGCACAAAAAGTCGCAGGCCCTTGAAAAGGTTGCAAAATGCAACTTTAGTCGACGAGCGGTCACTCTGACCGTCATGCACACGCAAATAAAAACAAGTAAGAGCGCTATATTCGGCTGTGCCGAATTTAATATACTCTTCATATTGGTCTTTTAATATGCCCAGCCGAGTTATTTCGTACCTTGTGCCAGTTCTAAAGTCCATAGTAAACTTAACAAAACTTTAACGCTCGTATGAATAAAAGAAACAGATGTAGAAGGTTTGAAGTCGAGAGTTTTAAAAGTTTTCGACATTATTCGTATTAAAAGGTTAATAAAGGTTGTTAATTTTTATGGGATGTTCAAAATGTATGAATTATTTGATTATTACTTTATGTAGAACATTTGATATCGATAGCTGCTATAGTTTCCGAGATATAGCGTATCGAAAGACAGACGGATATGGCTAAATGGACTTCCCTATCAAAAAGAATCCCTATCAAAAAGAATCCATATTGTTTGTATAAAAAGGTACACAAACAAAAAAAAATCATTCAGCATTTACTTCACACTGTTACTCAGTTTACAAAAAGCAAATATTTGACGAAAAATTATTCGATCATATTCGAGTCAGTTTTAGCCCATTATGCTTATCGCGACGGACATTTGTATTGGGGTTATGTCAAAAAACAGATCAATCATTACCACAAACAATAGGCTTCGGTTCAGTGCCAAAAGCTTTATCTGTGCGAAATTTTATTAAAATATTTCCAAAATTTCGGGATACCTTAAGGTGAATCTCAGTGCATTGTTTATTGGCGTTGCAGCATCTGCACAAACGAATAATACTTTTGTCATGTACATATGTGATGTAGTTATCAAAATTAGGCTTTTCCTTGACCAACAAGTAAGAACGCTATATTCGGCTGTGCCGAGTCTTATATACCCTTCAAAAAGTGTAGTGGTTTTTACCCCCATTTTTTTTAATTTTTGTATGGCAACCCCCTTAGGGGTAAAAATAGGAGGTAGGTATTTTCTAGAAAAATTTTTGGGAGAGGAAACAAATGGAGGTCGGTGGCACGCTTTATTTCTCTAAGACCGACTCTGGGGAAGTTATCATAATGAGTGATGAGGCACATTAACATTTGAATGGATATGTGAATAAACAGAATAGTCGGTTCTGGGCAATGGAAAACCCTCAAATTATTCATCAGTCACCTTTCCCTTCATTTAAAGTCTAGAGTGCAATTTGGTCAGGAGGAATCATAGGACCTTACTTTTTGAAACTAAAAGCGGCGTAACGGTAACTGTCAATGGGAAACGACCCACTCCAGAATCACTTTCTGAGTCGATTTAAGCATGACGGTCCGCCTGTTTATCGGGCTGGGTGACTATGCCCCAGCACGAATCCAATTGCCTGTGGTAATGGTTGCTCCATTGTTTGACCTGACATGAATATTACGCTAACGCTAGAAAATTTTGCTTATGTGTCCCACTTTTTGTAGCAAACGAATACACTAAATACAAATATTATCGGCCCATTTTTTTACACAGCCACCATTCTAGTGTGGTGTAGGGTATAATATTGTCGAGCTGGACCGACTATAACTTTTATTCTTGTTTTATAAAAATCTTAATATCTATGATGTATTTTGTTATAGGTACTTTTTTAACAAAATATTTCTTTGTTAGCATAACAATTTTCAACTTTGGTAGACTTTCAGCTGGAAATGCCCATATGCATGGTCGAGAAGGATCCTTTCTATTCATACAATTAAATTTAAAGTTGACAACAAAAATATTGAAATGCTTCTTTTATTCTGCTGCTTTTGATCATTATCTGCTCCTACAACTATTTTTCCAATTATTTTTTAAAATTGTTTTATTTTTATTATCATTAAATTTTTCAGCTACACGTGCTTACATATGCATGTATGTGTGAATATTGCATAAACTTTCCATCGATTTGAGCGAAATTACACAAATAAATGTTTTTGTCAATTGCTTTGAAAAGTGAATATGTACGTATGTGTGTGTGTGTGTATTTGTTTTATTTAATACTTTTTTGATGTTTTTATGCAAAATTTGTTGAGTAAATTGATGAGCAATAATGCCAACTTTGAGCACTTTAAAAGTGTTATAAAATTAAAAAGCGGTAATAAATGAACATCATTAGCTAAAAAGTAAAAAAAGATTTATTTCATTAAACACAAAACTTAAAGAGTTTTATTAAGTTCCTCGATGTTAAGCAGTTCTTTTAATCACAAAACTAAAAGTAGTCCAAACAATATTTCAGTGCGTTCTGAAAACATTTCATTTTGTCAACACCCCAAACCACAACATTGACTTGTTTCTAATTGACATTGACTGTTTCCACAAAACTTGGCCTGTAGTCTTTCAGCTTTAAGGTTCAATTAAATGTGACTTACCATAACGCCATAACCATAACCGTTGCCATAAAAACCAAAACTCAATTGGTTTTTAAAGTTATGGTTATCGCGTAATGGTAAATCACATACAATCAAATACAGTGTTGCCCAAAAGTTTGGTTTGAACAGCTGTTTACTGTGATATGGTTAAGTCACGTATAAATGAACCTTTAGTTTGCTAAACATGCCATACTTTATCGAAAGCTTTTTTTTTATTTATAATTTGTACAAGTCTGTGGGTTTGTTCGTTGGTACTATGTTGACTTCTAAAGTAGAATTGGTTACTTGAAATGCGGTTGTTGTCATTTAAAGTCGGGGTCAGCTTGTTTTTAAGCAATTTCTCTAACAATTTCGCAATAGTTGATAACAAACTTATAGGCCTATAAGACACCACTTTCGAAAGATCCTTTAAAAATTAAAATTCTTTTGTCAAATGAATGAGTTTTTTTCGAATTTAAGTTATCAATAGCTTCTATGACATTGGAAACGTCGTAGGTCGTCAAACAACAACACGCGGTAGTTCACTCATGTCAGTACATATCCCATCGGACTACAAAGTTGTGGAATTGCGATATTAGGTCTTCAAGACGTCATAAAGGATAATTTATCTGAGGTGTCCTGTCTAGACCTTTAATTGTCCCTAATTGGTTAATTTAGTCCGTTGGGGCGATCTATGCTTCTGAAATTCTTTTTTCATATAACAGCTGTTTCACATCGGCAGGACAAGTTTTTTTGTATGAACGCTGATGGTAGGTAGAAAAGCCATGTTCATTGCGGCACTAAGATAATCATCGATGTTTTCTGGGCTTTTAAATAAGAATTTCACTGGTTTGGATTTTGTGAGGACTGAAAATAGTAAAAAAATATATCCAAACAGGCTTAAGCTTCAAAAAACTCTGAAGATAATGTCTAAATGTCGATAATGTCTTAAATTTTATTATGGTCAGTTGGCCAATCGGCTGGTTGTCCAGTTGAAAAAACTTTTAAGTCCCCGTTCAGCTACGGAATCACACAAAACCCGGCCTCTTGGACTAATTTGTTTGGAGTCCCAGTACTTACATACGCTTAGGTTTATAATATGGAATTCACAAGATACTGGAAAAAAGCATCAATGCCATCCATTGGTGGTAAATTCTTGATTTGACATATATTGCCAAGTCACCACATGATCTATCCCTGGGATCCTTAGAATTAAAAGTGCCTTTAGATGTCATAAATATCTCGAAAATCAACATTACATTAATTTTTGGTGTATGAACAGGGTGGGCCAAAAGAAATCACTCTATTAGAAAATGCTCTTATTTTTGTAAATGGCAGCCAATCTCAATAATGTTTTGACATTTGTGAACTAGATAGATGTAGAAAACAAGTTATCGATCCATGAAGCGATACAGTCCCCAATAACGCGGAATAATCGTGTCTATTTTTTGGCGCAACAATTCTTCTGTGGTGTTATCGCAGCACGATTTCCGTCACCGATTCCCCGGTCGTCCGTCACCGACTGCGCAAGCACTACGGCGTTTGGCCACCAACCTTGAAGGGTGTGGAACAGTACGAAACGCTGACAAGAACGACCAGCCCCGGAGAATTTCGCCCGTTTGGCCGAGAATATCGCCACTGTTGGCGAGGATGTTGAGCTGTCGCCAAAAACATCGACAAAAAGCCGTTCCTCGCAATTAGCCATCAGCCGGTCGTCCCTAAGGCAAATTTTGGTCAAAGACCTGCCCATGTTCCCGTACAAAGTCCAGTCCGTGCATCAGCTGTTGCCTGTCGACCGCCAAACGCGTGTAATCTACGCCCAAGCCCTCCTCAATTCCAAGGCTGAAGTAAAAGATGCTTCGATCAATATCATAATAAGCGATGAGGCTTATTTCCACCTCAGCGGTTACGTGAACAAGCAAAACTATCGCTTCTGGGGCACCAAAAATCCGCGATTGATGCACGAGGAGCCATTACCCCCGCTCAAAGTGACTGCATGGTGCGCTGTTCACACTGAATGAGTCATCGGGCCATTTATTTTCGAGGACGCCGCTGGTCAATCGACACAGTGCGCGAGCCACAACCGATATTCCGGCGTTCCCAGGTCGCCTAATCTCTCGTTTCGGCGATTTATTTTCGCCCGCAAGATCGCCCAATTCAACCGTTCGAGACTTTTTTTGTGGAGTTTTTTGAACAAGCCCGAGACCCTGGAAGCCATCAAGAACAACATTCGACACGAGTGCGAGAATATGTCGCCCAAAGTGATGAAAAATCAATTATGACAGCGCCCATTTGGCCGATATCACCTTCTTGACTTGACCAATAAAATTTAAAGGTTCAAATAAACATAAACAAAAAACAGAATCGAAGTTTTTCATTTAGAAACAAATAAAAGCCAAACAACATCGGATGCCTTCTTTTGGACAACCTTGTATAAATGTGTATACCCTAAATCGGTTACTAAAGTTTTTATTTATTTTTTATTTCTATAGCAAAATAAGTAGAAAGTTTATAGCTACTAAAAAATTAGGGATAATGGGCTCGCTAGCACAAATGTTTTAAAAACCTAAAAAATACTCTCCAAAATATATTTAATAATTTTATCGTTTACATTGTTATGATCTTTTGTTTATCGAAATTTAAATTATGTAACTTTGAAATATGTTAGACCATAGGTATTTAGCCATTTTTAAAAACCATAACATAGTTAAAAGATTCTCGAAAATTTAACTACTGATTTAACAGGTGTGTCAACTGGGATATTGTAGGGATATATAAAACTGCACAAAAATTTTCATATTTAAAATATATCCAACAATTTGAAAACTGTTCAATTTTGAGATAAATACACAGAAATCGGCAGCACTGGTGCGCTTGCTTCCGAAAACGAACTTGCAGTTGAAAATAAGCTTTATTTGATTTCTTTCTCTAGCTCTCTTCGCAGCTCCCACTTTTAAACTTTTATTTATTTTGTTTTGTTTTGTTTTCCGTTAGGCCTTTTAAATGCAAATGCAAAAGCTTTTCTTGTCTCTTAAGTTTTTTTTTGCGGTAGAGTAGAATGTGCAAATCAGAATTTGTGTTTGCATTAATTCTACATTTACACATGACAGTACTTTCAAAAAATATTTGTACAGGCATTATCATGTACAGTGCAAACTCGATAATCCGGACACCATAAATCCGGAGCATGTCCGTATTACTGGAGTGTTCGGATAACAGATGTTTATTTTTTTTTTACCTCCATACATAATGTAAAAAAACAAGTTTTTAGTAATTTTTTGTCACGAATGAAAATTAAATCAGTTTTTTATTTATATATCAAGTTTTTTTTATACAAAAGGCATTATATAAATGAAAAAAAATACTGTCCGGATTTTAGAAAAAAAAGTGTTACTGTACGGTTTGTAGCAGTGTTCGTTCCATGATACAAAGAACCAGGAAGTCTCGTCGGCCAAAATGTCAAAATAATGTTCTCCCTGTAAAAATAAAACAACAAAAATTTTTACTAATCGTTTTTTTTCTATGAGCTGTTGTTTGACACTTTGGAACTAATTTGTAGTTGTTGCAGGGACGAGATTACCTGATTAGTTGCATCATGGTTCGTTCGGATTATAGATGTTTCCGTAAAATCGAGTGTCCGGATTATCGAGTTTGTACTGTATTCTAAAGGTTTGAGTGGGTTAGTGGAAAAATGAAAGAAAGTGTGGGTGAGTTGGGTTTCTTTTTGCACTGCTACTGTCCTGTGTAAGCCGCTAGAACTACAAATTTGCACCAGTTTTTAAGTGCTTTTTATACATATTTAGAAAGCGTTTTTTTGAGTTGTGGGGAGTTTTTTATGGGGTTTTTGTTCAATTGCTAACAAATCACATTACTGTAGTGTACACCTTAAATTAAGGGATTTTGGAAAAAACCTTTAGCAAATAAAATACTGCAGCTTGTTGAGGGAAAATGTTTTTTAAACCTTTTTTTTTTTTTGGTTTACATATGGGCATTTCAACAAAAATCTCATATAAAATCTACATTTTAAAATTTTCGAATGCAACGTCGAACAAGTGCAAAAGTTCTGTTTTATATATTATCTTACAATTGGATACAATTACACTTAGCACCAATTATAGTGCTAATCAAGGTCCGCATTTTGTCAAAATAAAATAACGTTTTGGCTTCTTTTTTACTTTGAATGCTTACGAATGTGCATATGTATGCTTATGTATCTTCATTAACTTAAGTAAAAAAAATCGGTCACCCTTTTGAAAAGGACATTTACCTTAAACTAGTAGGTAGCCGCATTCATATATTACATATTTTAAACAAACATACCTACCATCCAAAAATGTAATATGAAAGGTTTTGTGTGTTTTGTAGGCAGTAAAGCCTTTAAAACACTTCGTTAACACTAGCGGGTACTGCTCTGCTGTTGTTTTAAATGCCAAAAATAAAGAAGTTAAGGTACTTCTTTTAAAACAAAGTTAGACATGTACCCATTTTGTGTGCAAGATGGAGAGCGGTAGAGTGCTGGAGCCAAATCGCGGCATACGATTCAAATCGAAATTTTACTTGATCGATCGAGTTGATAATGCTTTTAATATATGAAATCTAATAAGAATTTTTCAATTTCGATTCGAACTGATTGCTGCGATTTGCCTCCTGGCAGCGTGCTGTGATGTGTCCAAAAGTAGTATTTTTAATCGATTTTTTGTTTCAACTTTTTGTAAAAATTTTCAATATAACCTGTGTGGAATGCATTTTTACAACCAACAGCTGTTTCATGATCAGCAACCTTTTGTACAGAAAGATCACAAACATAAAAAGTATATTAAAGTCGTAAAAAGAAAAATTATTGTAGATCCAAAAGAATTTTTTTTAAAGTTAAAATTAAAAAAAAAATATCGTTGAAGTTAAACAAAATATAATTTTTATACCTACTTGGCTTTGTAACAATAGTTCTTTTTAAATTCATGAATTCATTAATTATCTATTTAATTGAAAACTACATTTCAACAATACCAATACGCATAAAGAAATTATTTAATTTACATATGAGAAACTAAAAGAAATGGAACTCTTTACAAAAAACATTTATACCTATTTCGCCTAGAAAAATAAACTCACCCCTAAATGTATGTATGGATACGGATAGTATTTTATTGCACTGCAGACTAACAACAAGAAAAACATGCAATTTAACCCTTTAAAAATTATCTGAAAGGAATAAAAAAATGTCACAAATTGGAAAAACTAATAAAACACGGTTTCAAATAAAATCACATAAGTACATCCAAATGTATGTATGTATGAATGTTCATATTTATTTGTGTATATGTTATTATGCTAACAAGCCTGCACACTCACACGGATCTTTACGAAACAGGATGTAAAAGAAAATCCTACTGAAAACCCCAATTGGAAAAGGGATACACAAGAAACACAATAAAATTGCTGCATATTGCAAATGCGTTAAAAGCAAAACACAAAAACAAACAACCACACTACTTACATTACAATTGTTTTTGTCATAAGAGATGTGATTTTGGCTGCACAGAGAATAAGAGAGTTTAAAGTTTTCCAGAAATAATTTTTTTTGTATGCAAGAGAATGGGAAATGCAAATACACAAAAACAACTTTTGAGTGGAAATATTTTCTGCATTTGCAGAAGAAAATTCAAATGTTTGCAAGACCAGTGCTGCCAGCGACCTGATAAAATTTAATGCAAAAAACTGCCAAAGCTTTTCTATATCTCCTATTTTAGATTTTCGTGGTAAATTACCCTTACAACGTAGTAACATCCTTAAAAAAGGCACACATGTCGAGTTCAAGACTACATTCAGGGGGCCAATTACTGCATTCGATTCGAATCGAAGTTTTAAAATTCTTATTAGAATTGCTATATTAAGAGCATTGACAACTCGATCGATCGAGTAGAATTTTGATTCGAATAGAATGCCGTAATTTGCCCCCAGGCAAGAGCCCTAAGTTTACGTTTTTTACAACTATTGCTGATCATGAGTATAAATATATTACCCATTAATATGTATGGGTACTTTTTCACTGTTTTTTTGTAAATTTGAAAAGCAATGCGGCATGAATAAACCTGATAATTAGTTTTTGATATAAGAAAATCTGTTCCCACCGTATTTTTAACACGGCTATGGCTTGATTTAGGTAACGATTACTCAGCTTATTTTTTATGTATTACCGGTAAGTTATTCTTAGCATGGGGGCGATGCCTATTAAAAATTATAATAATATTTTGCATAGCCACCGCAAAAATTACCCTTCGAAATAAGCTACTCTTTGTAATACCCAATCATCAGCCAATTTTTTATTCAACGACTGATCGGCTTTAGTATTTAGTGTTTCAATTAGTAACTCTAGAAATTAAGGTGTTCACCAGCATCAGGAATATTCGCAAGCTTCACAGAAAAAATTACATGTGTATATCAAAGTTTTTTTCCTAAACGTAACCAATCCGTACTAAAAAACCCACATTCCATTCTTCCAAAGATTTTTTAAGCAAAAGAAGTTCGAATAGTTTTTTTTTTATTTCTTTATATCAATTAGTTATTCAACGGGATTTTGGTCTTTACTTAATTAGAGTATTTTGTTTGTAATATGCACAATAATAATTTTAACACATAAAAAATTAAGTGCTTCCGAAGCAAAGACTGTATCGCTAGTATTGCAGCTCGAAGAGTTCTGGGTTTTATTTCCAGCCACGGCAGCAGCAATACCCGAACTATGATTTATCATATTTTTGTTGATCTTTTTCTCAAATGATGTTTTTATATTTAGAAATTATGATTTTTTAAATCGAGCTAATTGAGAGTATTTGAAGTAGTTTGTGTACAAAGTTAATTAAGAGTAAATTGTAAAAACTATAAAGACTTGTGACAGCTTGTTGTTTATTTCTTTTATACGCTTTACATGTCGTTTGGACAATATTACAAAGCTGTGTGTAATATTTTTTTCAGCTTTAGAGTTAACAAAATATCAGGATTGTAAATGAAAATGCGCAACTTTTAGTGTTGATCGAGGGGCCGTATAGTATACTCTTAAGCCACAAGATATTAAAGTTGTATGCCACAAAGCTTAAAAAATTCAGTTTCAAAGTTTGAAGGGTCAAAAATCCACTTTTACTAACGCCAATTAAACGAGATTATCCTTAAGAATCGACATAACGATATTTGTCCGGCTGGCTGGAAGCCGATGTAATTTTTGTAATTCAACTAAAAAACAATTTAAACAGGTAGATAAATTTAAGAATTTTGTTTGTAATACACATACCATGTGAAATCACTTTATATCCAAACGTTTTAGAAAACTTTGTAAAACCAACATATGCTAATATGAATTTTAATAATAATCTTGATTTTTGACAAAACGAGGAAGTCTATCTTTTAATGTTTGACACAAACAAATTCCCAACTTAAAACTCACTCAAAAATTTGATTTTTTTTTAAGTATTTCATTTCATATCAAGTAATGGAAGCAAATATTAAAACGCTTTTTATTTTAATTATTTATTTATAGTTAATACAATATAACAAGAATATGCATTATATTCAAGTATTGGGTAATATTTTGGCAAATTTGTAAGCAAAATATATTTTAATTTAATAAACTACTAACCGAAAAAAAATGTTCAATTAAATATTTAGACAAAGGTATAGATTAAAAATGTAGAAACAATAGATGATATAGAAACTTAACAAAAAGCATTATTACTTTTACTATTTACTTTGTTACCTCCAGTTGACTTTGGGAATTCTATTCTTTAATAGAGATAGTTCCGTTGTTCCGTAGGTATAATTTTATGCAAGAATATAAGTGCTCCGCATTTTAGTAAATTAACAAAACATACATTAAAAATTTTATATGAAAATTGGGAAATACTTTTGTTTCTGTTAATACCAAATACGTATTTTACATTGTTGTTATTTGTAACATTAAGTCTTCGTCTACATACAGAGTCCAACTGGCAGAAAGCTCGCAACCAAACTTTGGCAAATTTTGCAACATACAGAGATTTCTTAGCATAGCAAAGGTTTTTCCACAGTTTTTTTTTTTTTGATATGGCCCGACAAACTAAGATAATTGTAAAAAGTAACACCTAGATTCTTTGCCGTGTTCACATAGTTTATATATTTCTCGTTGATTATTATGTTTGGAAGGCACGGTCCAATGATTAAAGCTACATATTTACTTGGATTAAAGTCTTAGCCATTTGCAGATGACATAAATGAATTTGATATAAGTCTTGGCTTATCAATTGTACACAATTAGGTGCATCTAATATATTACAACTAATGTAATGTTTCATCATTACATATGGAAATGTTTTATTTGCAGGAGAGGGTCATTGGCGTATATATAATACATTAGCGGTCCTAGTATTAACCCCTGCGGTATTTCTCTGGGAATTATGCAGCTTCTGGAGATATTTGATCCAAAGTACACACTTTGGATTCTATCACTCAAATATGACGATATAAGTTTCAATGCAGAAAACAAGAAGTTTTACATGTTTTTTAGTTTAAGACAAAGAATAGAGTGGTGCATGGTGTCCAATGCTTTAGAATGGTCTATCAGTATGAGAAATAACATCATGCGGCGTTTATCAATTTGGCATCTTATTTATTCAGTCACATCAACAAGCGTAGTCAGACAGCTATGCTTTGGCCGGAAAACAGATTGTCTTTTATTTAGTAAGGAGTTTTTATGTAAGTGGCTGGTAATTCGGTTAAAAATTTAATTTTCCAAGAAAACTTTCACGCCTTGGCCCTTTTAAATTTATGGATCAGAAATTTCCTTTATTTGCTTAGAACAAAAAGACATGTGCTTACCCCTGTTTTGTTTTATGTTTTTTTTTTAGTTTTAGCTGTTTTAAGGGGAAATTTACAATTATGCTTTACTTTTTGCAACGCTGTAAAATCTTTATGAAAGCAGTAAACAAGTAGACTTAGTTTTAAATGTGCAAAAGTTGAAAGCGATAGGTAACTACTAAACGTATACCTATTATCATGTTAATATGCTAATTAAAACAATAACATTTTAGAAATTTTTTCAATACAAAATTATGTAATATTACTTCAACATCAGAAGGCAAAAAATTCGAATTTATATAATCTGATGTAAAACGGCTTACACTCGTAAGCATACCACACACATCCATAAGTAAATATTTCAAATAATTTCTTAAAACGCTGTTATGGCAACACTGTTATTTTTAGTTAAACAAGTTTAAAAAACAAAACAAACCACCAAATTGTTTTGCACACATGGATTCACCAACCCATTTACACACACCCAGCTGAAACAATGGCATTTTAGCAGAGCTGCTACTATATTCTCTGAGAGATTGAGAGCACTTTTTTTTGCAGAGAGAGAGACCCATTTATTTTGTTTCTTACATTTGCTTTTGCCTATGCGTTCGTTGAATTGGGCTTTTTGTTAGAATAATTTGCACTTTTATATCATGATGTTTTTAGTAGTATTAGTGGAGGAAGTAAGTCGCTGCGGATTTGTGTAAGAGTGTGCTTTGGCTGTGTAAAAATAAATAAGAATTGCGCTTACTGCGCTCTCACGACTCTGCAAGCGCCTTTTGTGTTTGGCTTTTTTCATTATTTGGCTTTTTTGCCTATTGTTGTTGCTGCTATTGAATTTTTTGTACAAACAAGAATGAATAAGAAGAAGAAATTCACATTTTTTGCTTACTATTGCTAGTGTTTCTTGTTGTTGCAGCTTCTCATAGCATTTTTAATAAGAATTCTGGTTGTAGTAGTGTGTACAATTGTATGTTCATATATACGTGTGTATGTTTGTATGAAATTGTGTGTGTTCGCCAGTGACTGTATGATTTGAATTGTATTTTTTGAGCAAGCCAATGCTTTTTTTGTTTCTACTGCTTCTCTAATGCGTTGCTTCAACTTAACAATGATGATGAGTGCTGACGCTGCTACTGCGGTTCATGTTCGTTGTTTGTGTATTGTGTCATGAATACAGTGGTTTCTTGGTGGTTGGTGGGCCAAAAACGCAATTCACAAATTTCATGTTCGTCTATTCGGACCTAGGTTTCGGAGGTGCTCGCTTGCTTGTCGCACTGTGTGCACTTAATGTCTCGTAACGTTTTCTCAAGTTTTTCTTCAAAATTACTAACAAAATTATAAAGTTAATAAAAATTTTCTACAATTAAAAAAGAACAAAGCAAATAACAATCGAAAAATTAAAAAAAAAAGCAGTTTAGACGGCATTTTCGTACAAACGCATAAAAATTGCAAACTAAAGTTGTTTGAAAAAGTGCATTTGAAAAGCGGCAAAAATAAAAAAAAATTACCCTTTTATGGCATCGCGGTAATTATAAAAATAGTGACAAATTTATTTTTAAAAATCTATGAAACAGTGTTTTAAAAATTTTTTTTAAAGAAATATTTTTTCGAGTGCATAAAAGCATATTATTTGAAAAACTTTTGTTTTGACCTTAAATTTAAATTACATGAATACAAACCTACATACTTACATGAACACCCGTAATTTTTTGCAAAATTGCTAGATTATAAAATTAAATCAAAAACCATTTGTCTATTAATTGACGGCTAAGCTCCTTTTATGTTCTTCCTCTCCTTAATTTACGCATACGACTTCTTCCCTACTACGTATTTATTTACGTAGGAATTTACATATTTTGAGTTCCGGAGTTTGTGTTTCCTTTTACACTGTGCTTTTTAAACACAAATGCGAAAAATTTTAACTAAAAAAATTAAAAGTTAAAGTGCAACAAAATAAAGTCAAAGTGAAATTTTTTTGTAATTTCGGTTAAAATGCAAAAACATAAGTAAAAAAAAAAAAAACAAGAAACGGATTGTGAAAAAAATTGGTGCAGAAAATCGTTAAATTTACAACTATGATCTAACATTGATAAAAAGGTGCTATAAAGTGGAAAAGTTAAAAAAATTTTTGTTGCAAAGGGATCTTAAGGGGGATTAAAAATATCCCACATAAGAACATATTATTGTGCCTTAAATATGTACCTTAACGTGTACCTATAGTAAAATAAAAAATAAATGTTTCGAGCCATGCATATCCTAGGCCTTTCCTCTGATTACCGAAATATGAAAAAAAGGTTGCTGAATTTTGTAAAACAAATAATGGGACATCAAGATTTTTTTAAACAGAAATTGTTGAATATGTATGTATGATGGATTGCTATCAATAACTTTGGATACAGGCAGACGGACTTTTTTTAATCGAGTTAGATCGAAATTATAGGTATATGTATTTAGGTACACAACCTATGTACCTACATATAGGTATATTTTTTAGGGCGCCAAAAACAGACTATATTATCTAACTATAATTTCATCAATACATAATATGAAATATTAAAAAATTAAAGCGATTTTTAAGCCTTTTTTAGTCGGATGCTCTGACCTCAGTCGATGTATTATTTTAAACACTACACCTGACAAAAAAAATATATTTTTAAGATTTATCATTAAAAGTATAAGTTTAATATGCAAAAAAAAAAGAAAAAAGATTTATGGAGAAAAAAATATTTTTACTTCTTTTTTACATAGGAATCTAGATTTATAAAAATTAAATTAAATTAGTTTTTCAAGAACAAAAATATTTTTCCTTTTTATTTGAAAAACATAATTTTTACTGGAATCTCTGCAAATTACACTAAAGCCAAATAGGTTTATTATTTACATACTACATACATATACCTATCACTCTGTGGTTTTTCTAGTACAGACCAAATTTAAGTTTACAAAACACACATAACGAATTCGTTTTTTTAAGCAAATAAAAAAAATATTAAAAATTGTATTTCCTTGTTTTACAAACAGATAAAAAAAAAATTAAAAAATACACATGTAGAAAAATAAACATATCTATGTACATTATTCTTTACATTAATACATATGTACATATTAGCATTCTCACAGACAAAAATAGGTACCTATGTATTTATGTACATAAATATCGCTTATTTTTAATAATATTGTGATAACTCAAAAAATATAAATATTTTTGAATAAATTGAAATGAAAGGCCAGGGACTATAAAAAAAATATCTTTAAATTTTCAATGAAAAAAAAATCATTAACAGGGAAACATCAGAGAGTCAGTGAAGTACACCATCTTGATGGTTTGGAAATAAATTTTTTGAAAATCAAGTACTTCTTAAATTTTTGGTTCAAAATTTTTTCTCAAAAATAAATATTTTTGATTTTTATATTTTTTTTCTTGCAGAAATAATTGTTATACATATTTTTAATTAATATAAAAGTCAAAAATTTCGATTATTGTTATTATACTACATAATCGATTTTTATAAAAATACTTAATACCTATGTCCTATTTCTGCAACAAAAAAAAAAAGAAAAACCAAAAAATATTATTTTTTTAAATAAAAAATAATAAAAAATTATTTTTTTAACAAAAATTATAAAAACGAAATAATTATTACTTTTTGGGATTTATGTTTTGGCATTATAATCACAGCTCCTGTTCAAAGGTTTTCAATTACTATTTTCAAAAATTTAGAACTATAAAATAATAATTATTTTCAAATTTTTAATGGAAAAAAGCATGTACAAGGAAACATCGAAAAGTTGAGCGAAGTATAGCATATTAATTGCATTAAAATAGATTTTTTTTTAAATCAAGTGCTTAAATTTTTAATTCTTTTGTTAAATAATAATTATTGTTGTTTTTAATTAGTTTTTGGTAGAAATTATTGTTTATTTTTAATAAAAAAAAAACAAAAAACGATTATTGTTATCATAATTGATTTTTTATAAACAATTTAAAATAATAATTATTTTTGCAAGAAGATATTAAAATAAAAAAAATAATATTTTTTACAAAAACAAAAAAATATTAAAAAAAAAAATTATTATTTTGGACAAAAATTTTAAAAAATAAAAAATAATTATTTTTGATATTAAGTACCAACATAATTTTTGAAAAAAGCAAAAATGTTCCAAAAATGTAAAAACGTACTTTCTTTTTCACTAAATTGGCCTCCGATATCTATAACTGTCTATAGTCCGCAAATTTTTAAATGCAGAATCATAATCTCAAAATATGCGAAAAAAGTACTAAAAACTTTTAATATTTTTCGAGACTTGTTGAAAGCAATTTATTAATTTATTATTTTATTGATCTAAAGGTTAGAAAAAGTATATAAATGTACCAAAGTATATAATTTTGTTCTTGGGTCCGTTAGGGTTCAAAATTTTTTCGAGACTTGTCGAACGCAGTTTACTTTCTTTAAAAAGAGTATCAAAATATAACTTTTTTACCCATTAGAAACAAAAATAAAAAAAAGGACCGAAACCGTATTTATGTATATGTTTAGAGATCTGTGCAAGGCATTTCAAATTATGTTTCCACTTTTATTCCTACAAAATATACCTTAATAGTACCAAAATATAGTTTTTCTCGTGTTTTTTTCCTTAAGTAGTAGCGTACTCCTTTTTTAAAATTTTGTTTTAACGTGTATAGTTTTTACATATTTTGTCAATCCCTTCTTAGTGGATCAAAACATCATAGGTGCTCACAGTCCAAACTTTAGGTCCCTAGCTTAATCAGGCGATCCAGACACTGAGAAGTCGGCTCTACTTTTTAATGTTTTGATGAAAATGTCACGCCCGTCACATTTTCTAAAAGGGTTTTCTACAAAAAAAAAATTATCTTTTTGTGGTATTAAACTATCAAATACCATTAAAATCGTGTAAATTGAAAAATTTATCCCGTTCTCAAGACCAATTTGCATAACCAGATTTTAAAGCCAAAATTATTTTAAATTCAAATATGTTAGGTCACACCCATCACAGCCTTCCAGCGGTCATAATGAGCAGAAATTGTGTTAAACACTTAAAAACATACCATTATTTAAAAACAAAGCATTTAAAATAAAAATATTAAAATGTTTGAGTTAAAAGTAAAGAAGTGAGTAAATGGTAACACGCGACACAAGGGAGTTGCCCTTGTAAATCTTAAGACTACCCTATTTTGCATATCCATCAAGTCAATGCTAATGTTCAAAAATAAAAGGATTTTTTCAACGAAAAATAATTACATATGCAGTAATCGCTTTAGAAATTACGAATTTGTTTCATAAAAGTATTAGAGAAATACCTAAACAGCTATCACATGGCAACACTGCTTCAAATGCTTATACCTAGGTATTCAATTTACTTCTTCCTTTTTTGATTATACTTTTTCTTATTCAAATCTAATTTTAATTTGCTTATTGAGCCATTGCAAGCGTTATTCAGTTTTAAACATTTTCATAAGGAGAAATGCAAAAAGGTAAATCCTGCACTCTGAAACTTTTATTAAAACAAACAGAAATAGGAAATAATGAAAGTAAAATAAATAACAGCAACAATAAAAAGAAAAACAACCAGTTTTTTATTTTTATTCACAAACATGCATACATATATGTAGGTACTAATATAAACATACACAAACTTTACTAACTACCAAACATTCTACACAAAAAAGCAAAGGAAAACAAAATAAATATCAACCCCCTTCTCGTTTTCTGAAGGCAAAGAAAAAATCTTAATTTTTATTACAACAATAAATAACAGAAAAAGCCGCCTGCTGCAAAGTGCACGAGCATACCGTTATTGTACTTAATGAGAAAAAGAGTAAAAAGAAGAACGACGACGATGATGATGATGAATATTATTACTAAATCCTTAAACACGAGTACCCACTTCTCCTCCTATAAAAATAAAAACAAGTTTTTCTTTAACATTTGTTTTGAAAGGTTTTTTTAAAGTTTTTTTCAGCGAGTATGAGGGTGTGTGTGTGTCTGTCTGCATGTCTACAAAACTGCAATGCTGCAGTTTAAAACCAGCCACCACTATAGTCAAACATGTGCAAAATTTTAATCAAAGGATTTTTAATATTAAGTTTCTATTAATTATGAAAATGCCGACTGCAATAATTCAACTTGACGCACAATTTCCCTTTTATTTATTTCTTTTGGGGTTTGTTTGACTTATTGCAGTAAACAGGGTGCATTTTTAGTATTCTAACTACCCTCAAGAGAAAACGTGTACAAACAACATGCATATCATTCTAATTGGAAAAAGTTAATTTTATAAAAATCAATAGTGTTTTGATTTACATATATTTAGAAATGGGGTTTTCCTAATAAGAAAGCTTAGAAACTTAAAATTAAATTTGCTACCATTCCCCTTGCTTTTATCAAACTATTTTATTCACACAATGTACAAATCATACTATAACTACTCTTAAAATTGAAGTCGATAGCTGTAATAGTTTTCGAGGTATAATAGTACATTAAAATATTTATAAAATCCAGTCCCTTGCTTCTATCCAAATAAAATAAAAACGGAATAACAACGCGTATATACCCTTATCACTATGTGAAGGATGTAAAAAAAAACAACGCATGCTTCTGAGGCTAAGCATACGTACTGGAAGTACCACCTAATAAGTTTAGAGGTCGCGTTTTTTATGATTTTGTGTCTGAAATGGGACTTAAACTGGACAATCAACCTATTTCCCAAGTGATAACAATAAAATTTCAAACCTTATTGATTTTGGCGTAACAAGAGGTAGATCCCCTTTTTGAAGCTCAAGCCTTGTTAAATCTATCTTCAGACCATTTCCCTACAATAAACACCATTTGCAGTCCTCACCGAATCGACACCAATGACCTTTTCTTATCTAAAAAAAATTAGTTAAAATATTAAAACTATATCAGCATTCAATGCCCGGAAAACCTACTGCCAAAAACCTGTAAAAAAAGCGACTGGACCTGCTTCTTCTACCTACTGACAGACTTAATACAACAAATATTTTGTTGCTGATGTGATGATGATGCCTGTAGAACTGTCTTGCGTAGCAAAGATAATATTTTTATACCCTTCACATAAGTGATTAGGGGATATTTAAGCTTGTCACCCTATTTGTAATCTATTTAATATCCATCTGCAACCCCATAAAGCGATGTCTGTCTGTCGGTCTGCTCGTCTGTTCGTGTTATAGTTAAAATCATCTTTTTAGAGCCCCCCAGATGTCGCATATACCCGTAAGTGGTATCGAACTATAAGATATATCTGCGAGAAAATCGCTTATGAAATCCAGAAAAATCGGCCAATAAGTGACCGAGATATAAGCGAAAACCCAAGACTACCTCTGTTTATTTCTCTTAAATTTGTACATAAAAACCTTTACGATTGCCTATACGGGTGCTACATAAGACCGACTGCCATTAATTTTTCCTTACGAACATTTTTGTAAAACATACTTACGCCCGCCTTTTAAGAAAGTTGTAATACAAAGTTTAGTTTTTATTTTTTCTTTGATCGCTTCCACAGCTACAGGGTGCTCCACCAAAAGTCAAATGTAAAACCGGCCCCGAATAATTTTTCCTCCAAAATATTTTTGTGGAAAACACTTCCTATCTCCAGCCCATAACAGGGTTGCAATATGAAGTTTCAAAAAATTAGGTTGAAACCCCCTACAGCTTCCCCGTAGTCGCTATAAGAGGAATAAAATGTATCACAGCCCCTATTAGTCCCCCCCCCCCCCCCACACACACACGCAAACATATTCCTAGAACATACTGATCTCCCACTACACTCCTAAAGGGTTGCCATACAAAAATTGAAAAAAATAGGGTAAAAACCCGTTCCCTGAAGTCACCCTTATTGGGGTAAAATATGATAACGACCTCTTTTTAAATTTTTCATAAATAAAAAAATTGATTAAAATAAAAAAAAAAGTTCGAGGTTTCGAAAGGCCAATGTGAAAGGTATATAGGATTCGGCACAACAGAACACAGCGTTCTTACTTGTTTTTAACGTCATACACTTAAAAAATTATGACAGTAACTGACTGTAATTTATTTAGGAAGTATTCCGTAAAGTTGTTTTTAAATGATAAACTAGTTAAACTTTAATATAAAATTTGTTTTTAACTGGTTTAAAGAGTTATTAAAAACTCCAACTGCCCAAAAATACTGATTTTCAGTTGCAGTTAATTTTGTCAGTTGTTTTTAAGTAATATTTAATTTTGTTAATTTTTTTCTGATACATTGTGTTTTGCTGTAAATGACAAAAAATCTGGTTAATTTTAGACGAATATGTAAGTTATTTTTTTGATGTCTGAAATTAAATAAAATATTTTGTTGATTTTTATGAATATCTAGTTGGAGGGTTTTAAAATGAATATCCAGTTATTTTAAGTATCATTTCCAGTTGATTTTACATAAATAATTTTTTGAGTGTATTACAGCTTGAATGCTTCCTGTCAATATGGAAAGTTCCCTTAGTAAAGTTAATTTCTAAGTTTGGAATGGAATATTTGAAGGCCGAGTCTTACAAGCCTATAAGTCTAATATCAACTATACCATAACCAAAATAACTTGATAAATTGTTTAAAAGCAAGCTGACTGCGATCTTAAATAATAACAACCGCATTAACAATCACAAGTTTTTTTTAGGCGACAATATAGCACCATCAAACAAAACCACATGTTGGTAGAGGTTATAAAAAAGGCGTTTGAGGTTTTTTGCATGTGATACCGCTTTTTTTCAGTACACATGAAGGTCCTGAAAATACCTCGAACTAATAACAGCATTATGCTATCCAAGTAGAGAAATGGCCAAATAAAAATAAATGGACAAAAATGTACCCACGTAACTTTACGCGGAGAAGATGGTGCCTTAAAGCTTTAAGGCGAGATAAATACTTTGGCATTCATCTCGTTCATCTCCTCAACAGTCTTATATAGATGTAAAGTTGACACAAGTTAAACGGAAAGCAGCCAGAATTTATTATTTTTTTGGCAGAAACTCTGTGCCCCGTCTTAATCGTTCTACAGCTTGACATTGAAACTAATTTAGTGCTTTTAACATAGGGAAAATTTAACGGGGTCAAAATAAAATCTGCCGATCCTTGGTGACTGAAAGTCATTCAGAAAGATCTTGAAGTTACACTTGTTCAATGCGAAATCTTAAACTATGTAAACAAGTATTAAAGGAAGCTGGAAATACATCGCTGGAAGCATTTTACAACATATCGGACACGCTCTTTGAACAGAAGCGGCACTGTTGACATCAGATGAAATTATCGGAACTAACGTGAGAACTTAAAGTTTTGGCCTGGCACTGGCTAAACTAATGTTACTTTTTTTTATTATTATCAGTCGATGGAAATGAAAAAAAAAATAAAAAAAAGTTCAAATTAATGTAACACCAGTTAACAGTATTTTAAAGGTCCTTCTGAACCAAAATAATATTCTTTCAGTGTTAACGTTTATATAACCCATAAATTATTACAATTTTTGGGAATATTAGCCTTTTTAAAATAAAAGTTTTATACATATATATATTGAAATTATAACCCAAAATGTGACAATCGTGGTCAAATTTGTCACTCACAACGGAACTGCCCAATTACAGGCAGATATTTGTTTCAAAATTATCTTAATAAAGTATTTAAAACGGATTTTGCATTAGTAAAAAACAATATATTTGTTTGGAAAAGAGAAATCACTGATTTTGATAGTTTTAAAATTCGAATGCTTTATGTTTTTGCTTAACTACACTCGAAAAAATATTTTGGTAAATTAGTAATTTTTTGTGATTTTCTTTTTGTGCAGTAATTAATACAAAATATATTTTTCTGTTTTTTCAGCTATCGTGTTTCTTTAAACACTTTTTTGTCTAAAAATTTTTCCACGTCTATTTATTGAATAAAAATGTCAACCCTGGAAATGCATTTAAAGGCATTAGCAATAGCAGCAACGATAAAAGCAAACAAATTCATTGATGAAAAAAATGCAACAGTTCCGAGTGAACAACAAATCTTTCTAAGTCCAAAGGAGAACAAAAACAAAGTTGTAATGTGAAAATTAATGAAAATAAAAACATGAAACATTTTTGGCATAAAAATTAAACAAAATTCATAACAAAAAAATTTTTAGAAATTAAAAAAAAAACAAAATTTGAAAATTGGCTAAATAAAAAAAATCTAAAAAAAAATTAAAAGTTTGGCTAAAATAAAAAAAAACATTTTGGGCAATACGAAGAAAAATTTTGATTTGTTTATCAAAAGAAGTGTGAAAAGTTGTAAAAATATAAAAAAAAAATTTTTTTGGATAAAAATCTTTTAAAAAATTAAAAAAAAAATCCCATTAATTAATATTTAAAAATATATAATGTAAAAAGCAAAAAAAAATATTTTTTTTTTTAAATACAAATTACTTACATATGCATACATACATATATACAAATATTACATTACATATTACTTAATTAATCATTATTCCAAAATATTAAAAAAATAATATTTTATAAATTATTTAACATAAATTTAATTTAAAAACAAATCACATTTAACAACAAAAAAAAAAAGAGAAGAAACAAGTGTAAATTTTAGTTTTGTAAAATTTAAACAACAAAAAACAAAAACAACAAAATTTAATACAACAACTTTCCACAAAAATTGGAACTATTTTCAAAATTATTGGTTTGGACACACAAAAAGCAAACTTTTCCAACTTCTAAAAAGTCAGAAAGTTTGTGCAAAAATTTCGTTTCGATTGGAAAAATACAAAGAAAATCATAAAAACAAAATAAATATAAAAACCTTCTTAAAAACAAATTAAAAAAATTAACTTAATTTAAAGAAAATCTTACATTATCTGTTGGAAAAAGTGAAAAGAAGTTTTAATATCTGGAAAAAAACAACTCTTTAATTTAGAGTTTTGCATCTGTTAAAAAAGGTAAGTTAATTAAAAATATATTTATTTAAAATTTTATACACAAAAACACATACAGACATACATATGTAGATGCATATGTCTCAGGGACCTCAAATAAAAAAATAATTATTTTTGAACTTTAAAAAAGAAAATTGGCCCAAAGAAGCACCGGAGAGTTAAGTGAGGTACGCCATCTTAATTTTTAATTTATTTTAATTTTGAAAATTTTTTAAGCAGAAATTATAGGAGTTTATTATTTGTTTTAAAAATAAGCAAAGCATTAATTGGTAATTAAAAAAGAATTCGTAATACTTTTTGATAAAAGTCAAAAATAAAATTTTGGTTTTCTAATATAAAATTAATTTTTGCAAAAATAACTATTTTTTTTTGCTATAAAAAATAGGCAAATCGTTAATTGTTATTAAAAAAAATAAAAAGTTAATTATTTTTTTTCCTAAAAAAATCAAAAAGTTAAAATTATTGTAACGGCTCCTGATATTACTTATATTTAACATTTTAAACCAAATCATTTTTCTTCACTTCAAATAGTTTGTTTACAAACGAGTTTGAATGCGGCAAATCTCTCAACTAAGGGAAAACCATTTGATCTAAAGCAATGATAGGCAACTAATACAATTATATTTGTTTTTGTATATGTGCAGTTTTAGATAATATTAATTCCATATATGTATTGGTTTTGCTAGGTCAGAATATCCTGCTTATGATTCTGTGGAACTTTTTGGCGAACCTCTGTAGCTTTTGCGTAATGTTGTTTGATGTCAGTCATGTTTCACCATCGATATTGGGGAGGGTCAGAGATGGTCAACTCCTACGGCAGCTGGTGATGACTGACTATATGCTCGCAAAACTTGACTTTAGGATCACACTCTAGGTAGTGTTCCCGGATAAGTAGGGAGGGAAAGTGTTTACACATTAGATATGGGAGTAAGAGTTTCACACAGGTTTCCAGAGGAGATTCTGGTGTTGATCCGGGCCGCATAATTGATTGATCATGCGGGATAAGGAGGGGTATAATAATCTATGTCGACGGTCAGGCCGCGCTCTCGGCAAAAGCTAGGCGCCGCGCC
Organism: Melanophora roralis; assembly: GCA_963583895.1. Taxonomy (NCBI): domain Eukaryota; kingdom Metazoa; phylum Arthropoda; class Insecta; order Diptera; family Rhinophoridae; genus Melanophora; species Melanophora roralis. The sequence goes on from OY757188.1 coordinate 65,899,312, forward strand.
TTTATGGTTTCTCTTAACTTACGTATGTGTGCACACACATTGTGGAGAATTAAAAAATATTCAATATTCAAGTCTTTCCCGAACAGGGAAGATATATTCCATCTGGGTTTACATTATTTTCTGCCGGAATCACCCATATACCATTAAAAGTGTCAATGTATTGGTTGCCTATGCCTGCTTGAGTGGGATATTACGTCAAGCGTAGACTAGTGGACGACTGTAATCGTGCTCTCGGGTGACTATGGTAAAATGAAGGGTTGTGCTCTGTTGGATACCGGGTCATTCTGACGTTGTCGGAATTAAAGTTGCTGATGAGTTGGCAAGGAGGGCATCGTTTGGGCTGAAATGTCAGCCGGTAGGGTCACCTAAAGGTTCTTTTATTGGTTTATAGGGGCATGGATATAGTGGGAAAAGTCTGGAGGTACAAGGTTGATAACGAGGTCTCCAGGTTTCTGTGGCCAGGACTTAATGAAAAGGCTTCTTAATTGGTACTCAAAGAGAGCAGGGGCTTCTAGGAAGTATAACTGGGGCTCTAACAGGGTAATGCGATATGAGATATATTATTACTAAGTAGAATACTTCAGCAGGTTGTGCGGCGACGAGGAGTAGATAGCGAGATGGGAAAGCTATCAAAGGGGTTGGACATCTAGGTTAAGAGATAGCTTCTATAGTGTTTTGGAGCTTGCGCGCTATCCGTCAAACACTGACTTCTTCTTGAATCTTTGCTGTCTTTTTTGTTTATTTTTAATTTTTTATATTTTTTACAACGAACCTATAGGCCTCTGGGTAGAGATGGCGAATATTATTCTTCACTACCCTCCGTAACGTAACGTAACCTAACTAAGCCTTTTGCTTATGGATTTGTTTGCGACGTCATCCGTAATTACTTCCTAGATGCCAGAAGTTATCTACCGCTTGGCCTTGTAGCACAATGAATCTTTGTTGCAAATTTCTGTGGTTTTAGTTTTTTGGTGTTTATCTCATAACCCATATTGCTCGCTTATCTCTGCAGATCTTAAAATTTAGCTTTTGCATATTCGAGATCGATGGCAGTCGCTCCAAGTTCTCGATTAGCTGTAAACTTTCGATCTAGAACCACCAGATGCTTTGAATCTTTATCCGTTGTTGGTAGATGTGACAACTATGGAAGATCCAAAGGCTTTGGAGAGTTCTCTTAATTTAAATTAATTGGTCCACTTTTAATTTCTCCACCATGTCAGTCCACCATAGCAAAGATGCATAAGTGAGAAATGGAACTATATTAGACGTGTACTTTTGGTTAACAAATTTGGATTTTCATTGAAACATTTTTCAGCAGGTGTATTAGTCTTCAATGTTTAATTTTTAATTTCTATAAAATTTGCGAAATCAAAGTAATACCCAAATGCTTAGCACGGACCTGCTAGAGAACTCTTGAAATCTGCCAATAACGGAAGTCTAAAATCTCCTTATACATATTTGACAAAAATCTTAAAGATTTGAGTGTTTAGGCAAGATTTTAAATCTTTAATATTTTGACGGTTTAAAAAAGTTATATTTGTAGGGATTCCTTATCCCTTGTTTTACTTTTTTTTTAGTTTCCTTTAAGAGTAGCTAGCTAGTATCTATGTATGTATAGTTAAGTGTTGGAAACCAACTAAAATTTTAAATATCAAATGCAAATTAATTTTAATTAAAGTGATAAAAATTAATAGAGAAAATTGTTACTTAAATACATTGAATTTCTGGAATTTAATCAAAGTAAAAAAAAAAAAAAAATAATAATTCAGAAATGTAGACTTTCAACTGAATTAGGCTCAAAACAAGTGGAACACGACTTTCAAAGCTCAAAATGACCCCAAATGCATAAAGTTGATTTGGGAAAAAGTATTCAAAAGATACTTACTTAAGTACGCACATGCATGCATACACAAGTTAATGCATGCTACATCTATGTATGTATGTACATATCTATGTATGTATGTATGTACATGAATGCATACTTTTTATGTAGAAAAAAAAACTTTTAGTTAATATAAATTAATATAATAATGCGAGTCTAAAAGAGAAGACTAGTTGTTGTTACAACAATAAACATTAATTTACAACAAAGTTTTGGCTACACAAAAGTTGCGCATTTTTTCTTTCTTTAATTTTTGTTTATAAAGTGCGTTTAAGTTTCGTTTGTAGTTTTTCTTTTTCTGTAAATATTACAATGTACATACATACATACATACATACAGTCAGTACTTGAGCTTAAGTGTAAATACGCACGCGGTAAATGCGTTGTATGTAATTCATCGCGTATAGATACACTTTGTATGTAACTATGTAAGTACGTTTCTATGTTCGTACATATTAATTGTTTGTTAGTTTGTTTATATGAATGACGTTGTATTGTATTTGTTGTAAATGAGCTCATTGCGTTGTGGTGACCTACTTTTTTTCATACATTTTTCTTTTTAATTGGTTTCACACAAATACTTACACACATACATACATACATATGTATGTATGTGCACACACTCTTTCCAAAAAGCATTATACATAAAATACATATAATTTCGTTCAGTATTTTTCTATATGACTTTAACGAAAATACGCATTTTATTAAATGCAGCAAACAAAAATCGTTAGGAAACACGCACATTTTACAATTTTATGCTGTTTGAACGCATATTTTTAAAACACTTTGTCGGTCGCTTTATTTTAAATTTGTTGTTGTATCTTTAAAAATGTAAGTATATCAACAAACAACCCCTCCTTTTTCTGCATAATTGTAGCTTTTTCTTTCCAATATACGTACATTAAATGTACATACATAATATTTCTAAATATCAAACAATGTCACGTCTAAATGCTTTTTTGGTCTGCAAACACTAAAAATTTACAAAAAAAAAAACTTTAAGCTCTGGGTTAAATATCCCACAGACAGCAAAGCAATAATGTAAGCCGAATGGTGCAACAAAAATTTCTAACTGCAAGGAAGTTGTTCTGTCTATTTTGTGGTCAGGGGGCGAATTACGGCATTCGATTCGAATCGAAATTAAAAAAATTCTTATTAGAATTTCTATATTAAAAGCATTGATAACTCGATCGATCGAGTAGAATTTCGATTCGAATCGAATGCCGAAATTTGCCCCCAGATTTAGCCTCCCAAGTCGAACACATATAATACTGTGTAATCCATTGTTGACTCTGGGGGAAAATTACGGTATTCGATTCGAATTGAAATAAAAAAAATTCTAATTAGAATTAAGAGAATTGACAATTCGATCGGTCGAGTAGAATTTCGAATCGAAACGAATGCATTTTTTTGCGTCCCTGTACCTAGTTTCTATAACTTGCGAGAAGTTTTTGCATCAAGAAATTTTATAAGATTATAGAAGTGTTCCAGTTATTAACAGGGTAAGTCATATAGTTTTAACATATTGCAAGTTAACATTAAAAATTTATAATAGTTTTTCTTTGATTCAATCTGTCCTTGACAGTGCGACTATAAATTTCTCGATCAAAGAACTTCTCACTTACCATACAGAAACGAGGCACTGGTTTCCAATTGGTTGCCTTATGTTTGTGCAGCTATTTTTAATGCTTCAAAAAATATGTTCAGACCCAACTTTATTTATATGGATTGCCCTAAACCCCCCTTTTTTAACCCGCTCAAGGTTGTCCGTCTTTCCGTCCCTGTTGATAGGGTTTAACAAATTTTTGTATTAAAATGCTTTTTGTAAAGATAATTTTATTAAATTTTACACAGAAAAGTTTTTGTGTTTAGGGAAAGTCTTCCCAAGAAAACAATTTTAGGTTACAACTACCTCACACATTTGCATATTACATAACATTATGGTACTTGTTGTTTCACTGATTTAATACTTTTAGCTTAAAGTACTACTTTCTAACCTACTTCCAAAAATCGCATTTTACCGCATAAACTGCATAAAAACAAAAGACATCAAGACATACGCAAAAGCCTTTTCAACAAGAGCAGTGTTGCCAAATTTTTAAAAAATTGTTTTAGTAGTGAATTTATCTTCCATAGTTAGTCTTGTCCGGAAACAATGTAACACCCCGTAAATATTTAAAAAAAATATGTGGACGAAATTTAGCTGCAAGCTAAAGCTTTATTTTCGGCAGTAATCTTGTCTTACACACAGCTTTTAAATATATGTTTCCATCGTCCCCATGAAAAGCATAGAGCGTTAACAAAATAATTCCATTCAGATCCGTTAACTCTGTTTTAGATAATTTGGATCTCTAAAACCTAAACTTTAATTTGCTTTAACTGGTCGTTTCCTTACTTCGGCTATCCTGGGGGTTTCTATTCAATAGCGATTTTAACAATAACTGTAAACGTGGTTTAACCTCTCCAGCTTTGCCAAAGTATTTAAATTTTTATGGAGTACATATTCCTCTAAGACATTTGGTTAAAAATCAGCAGGGCGTTCATCGCTAGGAGTTGCATTCACTGCCGTAGAGCAATTTAGATTGTATAATGTTCAATAATAATAAGTAAGAGCGCTATATTCGGCTGTGCCAAATCTTTAATACCCTTCACATTGGACTTTCGAAACCCACACTTTTTTTTATATTTTATCCGTTTTTTTATTTATGAAATATTTCTAATTTTTAAATAGGGGTCGGTGTCATATTTTAACCCTCTTAGGGTGAATAGGGCACTGCAGGGGGTTTTACCTTCATTTTCTTAAAATTTTGTATGGACTTTTACTCTGATTTTGTATGGCAACCCCCTTAGGTGATGGTGATAGGGAGTAAGTATGTTCTAGGAATATGTTTGGGAGGGAAAATTAATGGTGGTCTGATTTACCTTTTATTCCTCAAGGGGCGACTCCGGGGAAGTAGTAAGGGTTTTTGCCTTATTTGTTTAAAATTTAGTATGGTAACCCCCTTAGGGCGGGGAGATAGGGGGTAAATATATTCTAGAAATACGTTTGGGAGGAAAAACTAATGGGGGTCTGTAATACATTTTATTCCTCTAGGGGCGACTCTGGAGAAGTTGTAGGGGTTTTTACCCTACTTTTTCATATTTTTGTATTGCAACCATGTTAGGGGTTTTTTGCGAGGAAAAATTAATATTAGTCGGTCTTACATTGCACTTGTGTAGGGGCAACTCCGGGTAAGTTTTTTATTACATCCATATATGTACATATGTACTTTCCTTTGTTTTTTTTTTTTTTTTTTGAATAAAAATAGGAGGTAGTCTTGGTTTTTTGATTATATCTCGGTCAATTATCGGGCGGTTATGCTGAATTTCAATACCTATTTTCTCGCAGATATTTCTGACAGTTTAATATCACTTACGGGTCTATGCGATCGGGGTCGGAAATGAATAGTAAAGAAATTACAAACGGAATGGCGAACTTATATATTCCCATATCACTTATGTGAAGGGTATAAAAACAAATTATGTTTGCACAGCGAAAAAAAAAGAGAAAGAGAGAGAGTTTTTATTATCTTTATTAAGTTATTGAAAGACTTGGGTCGTCTTTTTAATAAAACCCCCACTCGAACCGACAGATTCTACCAAGGTAGCAGAACGGGTCCACCTTTTTAAGAAGCTCATTATTCGCACTACCGTGGTTTTGCACATATTAATCTTAAGACGTGCGTCTTAGGCGGCTCTGTGAGTTGTTCGATGAGCCAGATATCGTCAGCATACTTCTTAACATTTAGCTGATTTTGAAGCCACTAGTTGATGCCTCTGTTATCCGAAGAATGGGCCATGTTAAACAACAACAGTGGTGACCAACGATAATCTTTTGCCCCAACTTGCCATCGTATTAAATGCGACAGCTTGAAATTTCATACATGTTCCCAATGAGCTGAATTATTTTGTGTGAAACGCCTTTGCATTAAAGGGCTTTCCAAACTACATTGTGATTGAGAGAAGCGAATGATGGGATTAGTTCCTGATAACGTCTGCCTGCTGAATGTAGTGTATTTTGGGCCGAAATATTTTAAGTCTATAAGGCATGCAGGCTACTGTGTGACGACAGTATTTTCGGGAATATAGGGATATTTGTTGACAGTCGCTCAGTTCTCACACTAAGACTTCCTTAGCGGTCAGCCAATGCAAGGAAGAGTTTAGTGTGAGAGCCTGCGCGTAGGAATAACTTTGGTAGTGAACGGGCAGGCGAGCTAGCTAAACTGAAATATGCTCCGCATATCTAACGCGCAGTTGGTCTTATTTTTGCTTGGGAACATTAAAAAAAAAGGAACCTTGCGAGTGTTTCTTGAACTGATAGAGTAGGTGATGTAACCTAGATACATGTATCGTCGCTAGAGTAATGTGGACCTCTTTGACTTTTAAGTGTACGATCCGATTGCTAAGCCGTGATCAGAGGAATGTGCCGAGGTTGATAGCGGCTGTTCGATGAACAGGTAAGTACACTCGGACACTCTTCTTAGCACCACTGTCGTAGTTGGGGAAATAGTGGAAAGAAGGAGACGGTTTTTTACCTTCTTGGCGAATGTCGTGCTTTAGCTGCCAAAAAGTATAGATTTCTGAGCAGTTATATATGTACTAGGTGCCCTAAGGTTGGGTTGGGCAGAACAGGTTGAAAGGAAGGCATACAGCTCACATGGGTCCGCTTGCTCGGTCTGTTTGTGACAACCGTAAAGAAAGATAGAAAGAGTGAAAATAGAAGTGAAACTAAAATATAGAGAAGAACTAGAAAGTAAGAAAAGTAGGATGAAGGAGACTTACCAGTCTCTATCCGGAATTAAACAAGCAACACCGTGACTGGTAGACTTGCACAATTACCATGATACAACTAATCAGGCAATCTCGTCCCTGCAACAACTACAAATAGTACCAACGTGTCAAACAAAAGCTCATAGAAAAAAAATGATGAGTAATAATTTTTGTTGTTTTATTTTCACAGGGAGAGCATAATTTTGACATCTTGGGACTAATCAGCTGGGCCGACTAGACTACCTGGCTCTTTGTATCATGCACAATTACTAACTAGCCTACCGGGTGACCTTAACAGGTTATCAAAGTGCAGGTTAAATGACCTGTTAAATATTTTTTTGTTGCAGGTTGGATGTAGTTCTCCGTGTCAGATACGGGTTCTGGAAGACGAGTGGGATTGTCCAGGATTTATCCAGGTGACCTTCTTTAAGGGAATTTAAATACATAAATGTACAAGATTAAAGACCCAGTAAGAGAGAATGATTTATAAGAATTTATGAACGTTTTCACAGTGTGTTTTATCTTAGAAAAAACAATCCAATATTAACCTGTGTTGTTGTGTTTAGCTCACTTTGTTATAGTTTTTTGTTGGTACTTGTGTTGTGTGAGGTCTTATAATTTTCTGGGATGGTAAGTTTGCTTAGAAGATCTTCGTGGATAGTTCAGTGATATTTGGGTTCTCTGGGTCCGAGGAGAACATTGAAAAAAGAAGTCGCCCCATACATAGTTCTAGGTTGTTTGCCTTTTGATGCAGTAAGTGTATTCTTTGCATATCTTAATGGTTAACTGGATACGGTGGGACTTTTTGTAAGCTTGTTGATCAGCTTACAGATTTTTGCGTTCTGGTTTGTTTTAGTTGCCGATTGATATTCTGTGGCTATTTATTTTTATATATATTAATGCTGGCGTAAGATAAATTAGAAAGTGATTCTGAGTCGATCGGTTAAATTAAATTGAACTTTAAAAACATCTGTACAAACGTGTTATACTCCTACCAAGTATATGTACATATGTATGTATGCATATAAGTATGTGTGGCTATAAGTAGCTTTTTGACTTCGTTTTTTTATTTTTCTTAATTTAAATTTCGCCATTTTTTTATACCTAACTATTACAATAACAAAAGCTACGCAATTTTTTTTAGCCTTCCACCATCTTTCACACACATGCAGTAAATTATCACAAACATATGCAAATACATAACGACTCGCACATTCATCCAACAGGCCTCTATGTTGGGTGTGGTTGGTTACACTACTTGTTATGCTGCCATGAGAAATTTGTCTCTGCTGCATTTAAAAAACCGACAAATAAATGAAATACTTCATACGTACAGTGCAAATATTAAACCAAAGACTATATACTTATAAAGATGTTGCACTTTCATACACTGTTTTATGACTGCTAAATTGATGTGGGATTTATCATATTTTGGGATTTATTGAAAGAGAGAGAGAGAGTTAATATAAATGGCGATAGAAATAACAAAAAGAAAATAAGCTCTCAGCAAAACAATTTGTAGGTGTATGTACGTGTGTAAATATTGCCAAAGAATGTATCGTCACAGAAAATGCGAAACGCCTAATCTAAAATAACATATAAAATATACTTTTTTTTATTAAGTTTGGTCCGTGAAGTCAAAATATGTACATCATCTCGCAAAATTATTTTTTCCAGTAGAAATTAATTTGTTAATTCTAGTTAACTTTTATTAAAAAATTTTTTGTGTTTATTCTCAAAATATTTTTTATTTAAACAAGTTTTTTGCTTCTCCTGTAAAAGTTTTGACATGTAAGCTAAGGCATTTTGCATGTTCTATGACGATATGCTTACATACAAAAACTGATGAAAAGAGAAGACGAAAAGTAAAGGCAAAAAAATGGCCACCAAATTTTAAGAATTGAAATCAAAGCATATCGATACAAGGTGGCCGCAAAAAAAATAAGAGAGTCGTCTTTTAAACCTTATTTTTTTTATATAGAGCTTGATACTAAAATTGAAAAATAATTTTAATTATAGTTTCAAACTCCATATAAAAAATAAAAAGAACGACTCCCTTATTTTTTTTGCGGCCACCTTGTATCGATATGCCTCGATAAAAACAAAAACATAAGTACATCGTACACGTCCATACAAACATTAATACATTTCGGTGTACATATACACATTGTTATTCTTTGTGTTTGTTTTTATATATGAATTAAGGCAAAAGAAGTTATGTTTCAATACAGTTTTTGTGCAAAAAGCCGTGATAGTAGCGAATAAATTTCAATGCGTAGTTTTAACTGTTTTCAGCATATTTTGTATTAAAAGCAGAACATTTGAAGTTTTCTAGATATAGCGTATCGAAAATTTTACAAAAACTGTACATTTGTATGAGGGCTACCCCTTCCCCTGCTCCGCTCCCAATATTTTTTTTCATTATTGTAAAATTACTTTTTATAAAACATTTTAATTCTATTGCTATTATGTTTCTCCAATTTAGCGCTTTAAATATTGCAATTTAAGGGGAAATATAACTTCTTCTGCGCCTATCTGAAAAATGATTTCCCCTAATTAAGGTCCCTATCTTTAAAGTACCCGTGCTTAGTTTTGTGGCAAGAGTGGCTGCATTTATTGAGATATATGCATTATTTTGCCCTAAAAATGGATTTGGGGTTTCGACTAAATCTCGATCATAAGACCGAATATGCTGACTTAGATAGCGATTGACACAGGGATATTTCTGATTGTTTGATGCTCAACGTTTTATGTGCGCCACTATTTGGATCCGGAAACATGATTTTAACAGTCACACTGATGATTTTTTTTTAACTGAAGACAAAAGTTATTTTGTCAAAAAAAAATATAAAAATTAAAGTTTAAAAAATAAATAATTTGAGGTTTTATGTATGCAATTAATAATTTAAAACTTCTAAGAAATGTTAGAAGGCGCTTTTTTTGTATAGCTCTCTACATATCAAAATAAGGGTATTTTAATTCAACTCGAATCGACATGATTTCATTTCTACAGCAATAAAATATGTACGTATTTGTACCCTACAACTAGATTATCAACAACATTCGCTACCGCGTTTGTTTTTGAACATGAACTGCTTTTAAACAATACTTTTTTGGCAAATTTTAAACAAAACCATCAATTTGCTTAAAAGAAGGTGTCTTTTTTTTTAATAATAATAGAGGCATACATATGCACGTATGAATGAACGTAAAATCAAAAAAGCAGCAAAATAAAAAAAATAAACATGGAAAACAATGTTTATATTGTATGTATGTACATACATCCATATGTATATGTTGGTATGTATGTATGTACATGCACCATTAATATTTTTTTGGCTGTTATTGTTCTTAAAATTTGGCGTCAATTTTTTGTGATCTTTTTTTTATTTTCTGTCTTCTCTCAAATTAAGAGAGTGTTTTTCTTTCACTTTGCCTTTACCGTAACCACCCATTGCAAACTCAAAATTTCTGTTTATGAAATTTGTTCCAAGTAAACCATCTTTATAGTCTATAGTCTTTAATTAAACATTTTCAGTTTCACACAAAATAAAATATATTTAATTTAACAACAGAAAAAGCGGTAAAACTCCTAAAGCATGGGGCGGGGGAAACAAACGATATTCAGTTCTATTGATGTGCGTAAACAAATGCGTTCAGGTATATTAAAAAGAAATGCGTAATTTTTTTTTACAAGATAAACAAGCAACAAGCTTTTGTTTAGCTGCTTTTTGTTAGTAATTTTTAAGAAACACACACACACAAACACACACACAAAGCTATACAGGGACAGTCAGACAAACAAATTTTTAAGATTTTAGTTTCCGTTTGTAGCGTTTCCCGCAACGTTTTATTCAGAATCCTAGATTTTTTTTTTGCTTTTTTTTGTTTAAATACGCTGTTTGTCTTACATCTTAAAAAAAAAACAAATTCTTAGAAATTGTGAAGCTCATCTAAAATTACAAGCTCCACGTGATTTGAAAACAACGAATTACATATTTAAATTCGTTAATAATACCTGTAGAATATGCATAAATACATATGTATGTGTGTATATGAATATATGAACATGTATGTATGTTTGTATACACGTTGTAATTGTTTAAATTGCTACCTGGCATGTACGCGTTTAAACATGTGAAAACAAAATTATATGATCAATCATTTTTTATAAAAAATAAGCGATAAAATCATAGAATTACCTAAAGATATCCTTTCGTGTATCTATTCAGAAGATCTTCATTATTTGATTTAAGGTCCCACTACAACTTTATTGTTTTTATAAATTATTTTCTCATCTACAAAAAAAACAATACCTGCCCACATAATCACATATTCTTAAACCTTTTTACCGTATGTTAGTGTGATTTTTCAAAAATATTTTTTTTACTCTTCATTTTAAAAAAATTGTAATGTTGGGGTGTTTTTTACGGGCTAACAATTATGTGTTGGCAACACTGCTTTATTTGACAACCCACTGAACACTTGATAGTTGCTTTTTCATTATGGACCCATTTGTATTCAAAGTGTATTAGCAAAGGTTTTTGCAATTGATCAGCTGATCGTCAGCTGTTTAATTGTTTATAGTTTACAACTGTTAAAATTTTTGCTCTTTTCTTCTCTCTTGTTTGAAAAAATAATGCGTAAAAAACAAATGACAAAGAATAAAGTGTTTAACATTTTTGGTTTTTTAAATATTATTAAAAAAAATAAAAGTCAAAATCAGAGACGATGGAATAAAGCAACACATGTAGGTGCTGCCGAGAACTCGTAGCTGGTTTCGAAAATACACTAGGCTGATATCAAAATCACTGAATTTTTAATAAAAAAAATTGCATTTTTAGCAGTTACAATTTCAATTATGAACTTTAAGCCGAATTAATAGATATTGACAAGTTAAAATAAATAAGAAAACTATTACAGCCATCGACTTCAAGTCTCCCACAAAGTAACTCTGGTGTCATTTGTTTATTAAAAAAAAAATTGGTGGATAAGATCAAGGAGAATAAAATCAAATAAAAAAGCGCATTTCCTTTAAACTTTTCATACACTATATCTCAAAAACATTTGACTATTGCAGCCTTCGACTTCAACTTGTAATTCGACTTATTATGATGTTTACTTTTTGAAGAAGTTGGGTGGAAGCATAGTGAATGGTAGCCCCCATACAAACAAACTATTTTTATTAAATTTTCAATACGCCGTATCTCAGACACTATAAAAAATATTCCAGTAAGTGTCGTTGTAACTGGAATTGATCTCATGTTAGTACCTTATATAAAATATTGTGTGTTGAAGGTTTTAATATCGTTGGGCTTGAGAGACTATAACTTTCGTTTTTGAATACAATTAAACAAATACAATTTACCTGCAATAATAGTGATTAGGAATATGTTTGGGAGGTGAAGCTATTAGGGGTCGGGGGTACACTTTTTTCTCTAACGCCGACTCTGGGGAAGTAATGGGCGTTCTTACTTAATTTTTGTAAACTTTGTATGACAACCCGCTTGAAATATGTTTGGGAGGAAAAACTAATGGTGCTCTTGAATACATTTGTTTCCTATTAGGGCGACTCCGGGAAAGTTGTAGGGTTTCTTACCATTTTTTTTTCCAATTTTGTATGGCAACCCTGTTAGGGGCTAAAGATAGGGGATATGTTGCATAAAAATTTTTAGGAAAAAAAATAATTGGGGTCGGCCTTACATTTGACCTTTTTAGGAGAACCCTGGAAGTGGGAGCGATTTAAAAAAAAAATGAACTTTGCATGGCAACGCCATACACAAAAATCTGTATGAGGAAAAAATTAATGCGAGTCGGTCTTACATTACGCCCGTGTAGGGCCAACTCCGAGGCATTTGTAGAGATGTAAAAATTTTAGAGAAACAAACAGAGGTAGTCTTGGTTTTAGCTTATATTTTGGTCAGTTATGGGGCCATTAAGCTGGATTTTAATAGCGATTTTGTCGCAGATATTTCTAATAGTTTGATACCTGTTACGGTTCTGTGCGACTTTGGGGGGCTTCAAAAAGTGGATTTCAACTATAACACGGACAGACAGGCAGACGGATATCGGCAATCGACTTTCCTATCTATAAGGACCAAGAAAATTACAAACAGGATGACAAACTTATATATGCCCTTATCACTTATGTGAAGGTCTTTATGATTCTTATGACCATTGCTTATACTTTAAGCTGTTTCCATACCTAAAAAGACAATGGTTTAGAGATGAACAAGCATTTGTGTTGCATTTATTAGCATAAAGCATGTTGGTTCTATGTATATGGGCAATTCCATTGTGACGGGTGTTATCTTACAAATTAGAATTTTAAGAAATTTTGACTTTAAACTCGATTTGTGTAAAATATTTTTGAGAACAGGCCTAATATTTTTATTTTTAACAGTAACTTTAGTTAAAAGTATTTTTAATCGTAATTGATTCATTATTTCTAAAAAATTTATTTTACATAAGGAAAGCTTTTGTTAAAAAATGTGTGAAAAAATGTAAAAAAAACATTATTCAGTATAAATATGATCATCTTAAGCTCTTGTGAAAAAGCTAAATATGAACCAATTTACTATTTACATATCGATCATTTTCAATTTCCTTTAGACGTAAATTTTTTGAATTTTTTAATGAAAAAAAACGTCCATAATATCCATAATTTAAAATTAATATATTTTTTTTTAACAAAGAACTTGATAAACAACTCTTAAATACAAATTCTAGTGTTAAAATCTTCTTAGTGTATGACGAGTTATAAAAAAATTGATCCAAACAAAAAGTAAAATATAAAAAATTACTCTTTTATTTAAAAACTTGTAATTTTAATTTAGCCATTTTGTACCTGGCGTTAAACCACTTGTTTTATAAACGGAAAATAATAAAAAATATATTTTAATATGACGTTTCATTAATGTAATTTCATCGATTTTTTTTGAAAATATTTTTTTTTTGTATAGAACAAAATTAAAATTCTAGTCAAACCATAATTAAGAATTCGAATTTTTTTTAAAATAGATACTCATTGAATTCACATAATTATTTACAACAAATTGAAGAAAAAAATATAGAAAAAGCTTTTTTGATGTAAAAAAAACGAGTATCGTCGTTGTTAATAAAATCACTTGGAATGACGTACGCGGAAGTTTTAAAATTGAATTTACAAATACATATCGAAACATATAAATATTTAAACCTACAGCAATATTATTTTGTTAAATTTTCAAACAAATAAATTTTATACTATTAAATAGATATGTATGTGTTATTGTTGTTGTAACAAATTACACAAATGGCCCTCAGGCCCCCCTTTAAAAAAAAAAGAGAGAAACACTCGAGAATACACATGTACAGGCATACCAAAAAAAAAAAAAAATAAGAAAAAAATATTTAAATAAATACATACATATTTGGTGAATTCACAAGGTCTTGTGAAATCATATATTGTAAAATAATACAATCAAAAAATATGACCGTTGTGAACAACTCTTCGTGTATTTGTAGGTGTCGTATTTAAAATCTAAATCAGCTGATACGACCAAACGATAGAAAAACAAACACATATTTATGTACATAAATCTGGTGCTGCTCTTGGCTTAACTTAATAATTTGTAGAAATTAGGCCCATGAAAACACAAAATAGTCTATATCTAACCTGGTTAGAATCTCTAAAATCCATTAAAATAAGCGAAGTTTTAATAAAAAATCACAAAAATTTTGTTATTTTATACGTAAACAAAAAACAGCTGATGGGTCAGAGAGCAGTGCCGGCTATTTTTGCCGGCGGAGGCGGCTTAAGGAATCTTCTTTGGCGGTTTTGCCTAAGTTTTTGGTATAGACATTTTTAACGGATTGGAGTGCTAGCGGCTCTTAAAATTAAATTAAAAAACTCGCCGTTTCGTTTTAGGCGCTTGGCGCATGACTTTGTATATAATACGACATAACAATAAACATATCAAACAAAGTTGTATTGTTTCACAACAAGTTTTGTATGAAAAGCAACAACAAAGTTTTTATGCTATTGTGAAATTATATGACAATAATACAATATGCTATTGTATCGTACCTTGTGAATTCGCCAATTATGTATGTATGGTTATATATGTATGTTTATAAGTATGTATGTACGTACACTTATGTAAATAAGTATTAATAAATTGTTAACCCTTTTTTTGCATGAAAGTAACTTGCTTAGAAGTTTATCTTAATGCTACCCTGCAAAAAAATTGAACCACGTGTGCTAGTCCACAACATAGTTCTAAGTAATGCAGTGATGGACCATGTCATTGCTTGCAGTTAAGCAACAGGTGTTCGTGGCTTAACGATGACATATTGAGTTATCGTAGTTATTAAACTTGTCATCCGGATTGTCGGTTTTTTAGGCTCCTATGCAAAAATTTTTCCACAAAACCCCAAAAATCGCCAAAATATATATTTTTTGAGTTTTCACAATGAAAAAGATACCAAATTGACCTTTATTAAGTTTTTGACGAAATAAACTGTCAAAATTATTTCATTTTGTTAAATTTAAAATAATTTTGTTTGCTAAAGGAAGTATTTTTTGTTGTTTGATGCGGAATCCACTAAATATAACCAAAATACCCAGCAGAAATATACGAGACTAAAATGATGTTTTAATATTTGTACCATTACAGCCGTGTAAATGTTCTTTTGAAAATATTGTATCGTCACAATACTGTAGAAACAAAAACGCAACCTTAACTTATACCATGTTCACACATATACTTTAATTGTGTTATTATTACATTGACGCAATTGAGGCCTCAATTAAACATACAAGATTTCAATTAATAAATTGAGTAATTAGTAGTAAATTGCTTCTCAAGTTGAGTAAAACTCGAAGGGTAACCCTGCTGATTTAATAAGAACTGTGTTCAGTTAGTATGAAAGCTTGAAAGCTTTTAATATGAATGCCATGGTGGAATAATTAGGTAACCCCGTCCTACAACAAAAATGTACTGTAACAATTTAGCATATATTTTGTTGTAGCTAAAAACTTGCTAGGTTGTCAAAAATGCTGCTATCACACATACTTACGGTATACACAGCCATAATATAACATAAAAAATTTGGCAATCTAAGCTAGAAAACATATGGCGCAAATAAAAGTCAACTGATCAGTTGCTCCTACTATGTTCAATGTACCTTAAAAATGAAAATAATATTTTTTAGCTGTCATATGCTAATTGAGTAAGTCTAATTAATTATGTGTGAACAGAAAACTTAACTGCAATACGCGCACACAGGGGCTGTTTGATTTCCATGGTACCAAAAAAGACTCTGGTCAGCCTCGGAAATTGACTTTAATCTGCACAGATAAGGTATTGGTGCCCTTTAAACCTTGAATTGCTGTGTAATCTTTGGTAAAGAAGCATGCCACACCATCAACAAGGACAACTTGCCCCAAGCCAGACCATTGGCTAACCACATGATCACATTAAGCCCAAGACAGATTCCAGATTCCAGTAAACTGAAAGTTGCACGCTCGATACCACAAGGTGGTAGATATAGGCTTCCCCCACTAGCTTAGCAACTATTCAATTGCTACAAAGAAATTTATTTTACGTTGAAAAAAAGCTGTTCAGCAAACATTGGACCAACTTTTTGAGAAAGAAAGTCGACTAACGACAACAGCTACTAAGGACTCAATTTCTAAGGTCACACCCGTCGCAGTTTTAATGCGGTTATTGTGGAAAGAAATAACGTTCTTTCAGGTTCTGTTTACTATTAATCGCTTAAAAGCATACATACCATCCTTAAAAATCATAGCCTTTTTTCAAATTAAAATTCTGACTTGATTTATAAGCAAAAGTTATTGCAAAATGGTCACACCTGTCACAATGGAATCACCCAGAAGCAACTAATCTTCATTAAAAAATAAATATCAATTTAGTTTCAGATGTATTTTATTTTATATTTGGATTTTATCATTTGAAAATACATATATGTATATATGTATATGCACATAAGTATATAACACACACTAAATCAAAAAAAGTCACAACTCAAAATTATTATTTTTGAAGAGAGTCTCCTTTTCTGTTTTAAAAAACATGGCCCTAATTAAATATGTAATAATTAACAGTAGGGGAACCTTTTTAAGGTTCATTTATACGTGACTTAACCATACCACAGTAAACAGCTGTTCGAACCAAACTTAGTGGCAACACTGTATTAGATTAAAGGTGACTTATCATTACGCCATAATCAAAGGAACCAATTGAGTTTTGGTTTTTATGGCAACGGATATGATTATGGCGTTATGGTTAGTCACATATAATTGAACCTTTAGAGTGAAATTTACTGATTGCAGATGAAATCTTTGTGTTTGTTAGCATTTAACTGAAACTTTAAGTTGTGACTGTTTTTCATGGCGTGTTTTTGATTAGTCTTTAATACAAAACCTCGTAACTATATTTTTTTGAATTTTACAGAAAAATCTATGTATGTATCTATGTACATATGTATGTAGGTAGTTATTTTTTTGTAAGTTGGTAATGGGTTTCGTTGACGGCACTACAAGCTTAAATTAAATATTTCAATAGCACTTTTATTGTAATCGAATTCGGTGTATAGTTTACAGATTTTTGGTAAATACCATAAAAGTTAAAGCTTGGTTAGATGTTCGGATTGACCAAAGAAAATTATGTTAAAAATATTATTAACCTGATAAATTTGAAAGAATAATGAATAAATTGATAAATACATATGTACTACTATGTAAATTTTTAAAATTGGCGGATGCGTATACTTATTCAAATGTATCTCTAATTATAACCTCTAACCAATTTTAAATAAATAAAAAAAATGGCTGAATAGGGCGTGCGTATACTGAATATTTATAAATACATAAAAATAAAAGACCTTAATCGGCATATTTTTTTAAATCTTTCGTGGAATTAATGATTTGTGTATAATATTAAAAATAGAAAAATTTGC
This sequence comes from Melanophora roralis, assembly GCA_963583895.1. Classification (NCBI taxonomy): domain Eukaryota; kingdom Metazoa; phylum Arthropoda; class Insecta; order Diptera; family Rhinophoridae; genus Melanophora; species Melanophora roralis. The sequence continues at coordinate 65,916,968 of OY757188.1, forward strand.
ACATAATATTATACATAAGTATGTATGCATGCATACATTTTTACCTACATGGATTTGTAGAAAAAAAAGCTTTTTTACGCAAAAAAATATATAAAAAAAAATTAATGATTATGATGATCACAAGTTCAAACATTTAACTCGAAACCTAGAAAACGAATTAAAAAAGAAACGTATGTACATACATACATATGTTCAAAAAAAAATAGTTTGTGTGGCAACACTAAGAAATATGTATATAATAAGCAAAAAACATCATCACCATCGATCAACTATGATCAGCCCGAATACCGAATGAGCGCCATTGCCAATAGACGCAGCGCAAACAAACATTTTAACACATATTTTTTAAGTGCAAAAGAATAAGCACGCAAAACGCACTGAAAAAAGCTTTTTCGTGTGTCGCCGCTTCCCTCACGTCTCGGCCATTGTTATAACGCACAATTTGCCAACCAGCCTACATACATACACACACACGCGTGCAACAACAACATTAATTCATTCGTACCCATATTTTTTTCTTAATTTTTTTTTTCTAGTTTTGTTGTTTTTTTTTCTAGTTTGTTGCTGTTTTTTTGTAATAAACTTTTGTTATCTGCAAACATGTGTCTTAAATATTGTTTACTATATGACTTTTTAGTCAGTTTTTTTTCTATCTTTAGGTCTACATTATTTAATTTATAAACTTTATTTTTTTTTTTTGCTTTTTATACAAAGCAAAAATGTGTCTTCATAAGTATGTATGGGTGCATGTATGTCTTCTAAATGACTATTTAAGTGTTCAATACATGCGTGCACGTTCGTAAGTATGTAGTATGTTTGTGTCTAAGTGCTTGTTAATAATTTAACAAAAATGCGTACAGATTACAGTGCGAAATAAGTTTTTAAAAGCACTATAAAAATGAAAATTGAATTCCTGTCAGTTCTATAATATTCTCTACCAATTAATACAGTGCGTGCAAAAAGTAGGAACCCATTTAGGTATCCATGTACATACATACATAGGTATAAAATATTTCTTACAAATGTATCTTTTTAATGTTTAATTGTTGTTGTAATGCTTAAAAAAGATAAATATGTACTAGTTAGGTATATTTGCGTATACAAATGTATTGAGTTTTTGTTGTCGTAACCTTATTATTACACTCTGAGTAAAAAAGAGAATTAAATAAAGTTCATGAACGTTTACGGGCAAATTTTTTTGTGTGTTGAAATATACTTAACTGGTATTTACATAAAAATAATTTTACTATTTAACAACTTTTCTGAAGAAAAATGTTTCCATTTTATTTTGAAGCACTTTTTTTAAAATCCCCTTGAAAGTTGCTAGATCTTAAAACCCTACAAAAGGCTGCATTCCGGTTTGGTTAAATTGTATAGTTTAATAAGTATTGTAAGAACTTTTTATTCTTCTAAAAAGGACGAGGAGTTTAATAAATAGTTAAATATTTTATATATGAATAAGCGTTCTATTTTTGCTTCCATTTTGAAATTTTTTCACAAAACTACAACTATTTTCACAAAAATTATTTTTTTACCCTTCACATAGTGATAGGGTATATATCACTTTGTCATTCCGTTTGTAATTTCTTTATTATTCATTTGCGACCCCATAAAGTATATATATTCTGGATCCTTATAGATAGGGAAGTCGATTTAGCGATGTCCGTCTGTCCGTCTGTTGAAATCAAGTTTCCGGAGTCAAATAAAAAGATACAGACCAGTTAATGGTGTCAAACTATCACAAATATCCTGGAGACAATCGCTATTTAAAATCAATAAAATCGGTTCACTATTGACCGAGATATAAGCGAAAACCCAGAGTAACCCATTTTTTTTAGGACAAAATCCGTGCATATATCCCTATATATCTCAGTAAGTATAGTCACTCTTGCCACAAAACTTGGCACGGATACTCCTAAAGAAGGGACCTTAATAATGGAAAAATTTTTTTCAGATAGGACCAGGGGAAGGGGTATTTTTTCTACAATTGCACAAATTTGGTGAAATATTTTATGCGCTATATCTCGTAAGCTATAACAGCTATCGACTTAAAATGTTCTACAAAAAGTAATTGCATGCTAAGGGCTACGCCTTAGAGAAAAAAATTTTTGGGTGGGGGCAAAAAAAGGGGTAGCTCCCATACAAGTCGACAATTATTATCAAATATTCGATACGCTATATCTCGGAAACTATAACAGATATCGAAATGAAATGTTCTACAAAAAGTAATTGCACGCCAAGGGCTACGCCTTAGAGAAAAAATTTTTTGGGTGGGGGCAAAAAAAGGGGTAGCTCCCATACAAATCGACAATTATTTTCAAATATTCGATACGCTATATCTCGGAAACTATAACAGATATCGAAATGAAATGTTCTACAAAAAGTAATTGCACGCTAAGGGCTACGCCTTAGAGAAAAATTTTTTTGGGTGGGGGCAAAAAAAGGGGTAGCTCCCATACAAATCGACAATTATTATCAAATATTCGATACGCTATATCTCGGAAACTATAACAGATATCGCAATGAAATGTTCCACAAAAAGTAATTGCACGCTAAGGGCTACGCCTTAGAGAAAAAATTTTTTGGGTGGGGGCAAGGGGTAGCTCCCATACAAATCGACAATTATTATCAAATATTCGATACGCTATATCTCGGAAACTATAACAGATATCGACTTAAAATGTTCTACAAAAAGTAATTGCACGCTAAGGACTACGCCTAAAAGAAAAAATTTTTTGGGTGGGGGCAAAAAAAGGGGTAGCTCCCATACAAATCGACAACTATTATAAAATATTCTATACGCTATATCTCGGAAACTATAACAGCTATCGACTTCTACAAAAAGTAATAATCAAATAATTCATACATTTTGAAGAAAAAGTTGGAGAAGAGCAGGGGGACTAGACATTTAACAAGTTTTATTAACCTTCAAATATAAATAATGTCGTAAACTTTTAAAACTCTCGACCTCAAATCTTCTTCATCTATTTCTATTATTCATACGAACGTTAAAATTTTGTTATTTTTTCTTTAAAACTCGCACAATGTTTTTTATTATATTATTTGCGGGTACAAAATTACTCGGCTGGGTATATTTAAAGACCAATGTGAAGGGTATATAAGATTCGGCACAGCCGAATATAGCGCTCTTACTTGTTTTAATGTAAGTTTTTGTGTCGCGTTATAATTGTCGCGTTCCCTAGCATACTTAAACTAATAAAAATAAAACGAAATAAATTATTTTTACTTAATATCTCTTTTTAGAAATTCGTATAAGTCCTTTGGAAAATAAAAAAAGTTGTATCGCGATTTGCAGATTTTTGAATTTTTCGTTAGCGTCAGCATAGTAATTTCTCGGATATAAGAAAGAAAACTTTTATAATAAACGTACATGTGTATATTGCTACTTAAATGCTTTAAAATTTATGCCAAGAAAATACATTTTCAAGTTTTTTTTATAATATCTATATAGATTTTAAAAACGTACAAATGTCACGGTCTTCGGTTTGAAAAATCCTGTGTGTATTTCAAACAAACGTTTTATTCAACGGGCTTACACGACTCAAATTAGTAGTGCTAAATTTGAAAAGTCATGTATAAAATACATACATCTCGTCTGAAAGCAGCTTCAACACTTATTTACAGAAACTATTGATTTTTATAAAAACCGTTACAAAAGCTAAAAACAAATTCAATTAATATGTTTGGCGCTCGCTACTCATGGCTTCTCCTTGATCTTTTGTTTTATAAAACATCTAACATGTGACAGACGCATCTTTTGTATGTTTTTAAAAATTTTTTAAATATGTCGCAGACTTAGTAATATTTTTTATATATGTTTGTATGTACATATGTATGTATTTGTTTATGACTGCATGTATATTTACATAAAACATACATAAATTATTTACAAAAATAACAGGTATTATAAACTGCAAATTTATTTTGAAAATTGTTTTAAAACTTACAGTAAAATATATAGTCAATAGGTATACATATTGAATTTGCTTGTTTTAGGGTTAAGAATATTTTATGTGTATGCGCATATTTTACGTACATACATATATAAATACTTATAAAAATCGACCAGATACAAAATTTTTACAAAAAATACTATGTGCATAGTTATATACAGTGCTGTGCGTTTTAAAGGCGGTGTTAATTTTCAAACTAAACTCATTAGGCAGAACCATAGCTGACAGATTTGACGATTTATCGTCATTTTGACGATTTTTGGTGGCAAAAATAGGTTTATGACGATTGGACGATTTTCGCTCTGAATTTAACGATTTTTGAAAATAAAAGATTTGCAGCTTTAAAAAATTGTAACAGTTTTTAAAGAAACTACTTGTAAGCATTTTGTCTCCCGAGTTTTTTTTTATTCGGCAAAAAGTTATATAAAAACATAAATTTTTGGGGTTGACGATTTTAAAGTGTTGTTTTGACGATTTGTTTCCTAAAATTGGACGATATTATATTTATATTATATTATATTTTTTTGTGTAACCCTTTATTAAAGCATTTTCAATTTTTTAAATTAAATTAAAAAAAAATAACACAAAATATTTTATTAAGTATTCTTTGTCACCTTTGCTTAGCTTTTCTTTTTTTATTTAAATATTTATTTGGAAGAAAACCCCATTCTAGTTTGTTTTGATTTTAAATGGATTGAGACATTTCTTACTTAAAATACAAAACATAGGCACTAGTTGCTTAAGTGATTTCTAAAAACTTTTTTTTTATTAATTTGTATTTTTGTTATTACTAGTCCAAGAAGTTCTTAATATGTTAGTCATGACCTCAAGTTATTGTTAAAGAAAATAATACCAAAAGATTTTCTATTTCTTTGTTTATACATTAAAGATATTCTGTAAAAACGATTTAGCAATTTTTTCAGTAATTTTTTTCTCAAGCTATCATTACACCACCTGAGTTCTCATCTGAGTTGAGTGTCAAAAAATAAGTTTAAATTTTTTATGAGTTTTAAAACTCAACAAAACAATGTAACTTTTTTATTTTTAGTATTACATTACGTCTAAGGAATTAGTTTTAGTCGGCTAATTAAAAAAGTTGTTAAACTGATATAAAGTATATGGCAATACAACAACAAGCTTGTAATACAGTAACATTTTAAAACGTACAGTTAAAACTCAGACGATAAATAGTTTGAAAATATAGTACGTTCTATTTTGAACTGAGATTAGACAAAAATATTAACAAATAAAAACAGACATGTTATTACACTATACAATTGAGTATTAGTTGTGAAACTAAGATGATAACTCAGGTGGTGTAAATATGTAGATTTAGAATTTTAGTAATTATTCGTAATCAAGCTCTGGCAACGCTGCCCATAACTAGCTTTACTCTTAATGAATCGACAATGCAATTTTCTTTCTTTCTTTTCCATTGCGACCAATTTAATTCTAATGTTTTAAGTTAATTTTTAAATATCTCATAGGCTAAATTTTGCAATTTACTGCTTTCAAATTGCACTGCACTGTACGTATGTATGTTTTCGCTGCTGCTCTTTATTTGTTTTACTACAAATGTATTCAAAAATATTTCAAGTGTGAATTTTTAGGCAACAACAATTACAACAACCTTGCAGTAAATTGATTGCTTATTTTTTTAACAAAAAAAAAGCAAAGATATTAGAAAAATAAGCTTTTTTTCAAAAAATCAAAAAGAAAAAACCGACTGCGTTGGTGCGTATACGGATAGAAGTGCGTAACCATATGCATATGTATGTGTTGTTTTATATGAGCTTTTTTCTACTTTAATTTCCTCATTCTATAAGTTGTTGTTGCTGGGGGTGCTTGAAGAGTACCCAGCACATTTTTAATTATGTTGTGCGAGCTCAAGGTTTTTTTTTATAAATTTTTATTATTATTATTATGTATGTATGTACATATGTATGTGAATTATATAAAATGTAGTAGGTATATAAACATTTGTACAAACATATTCCTGTGTTGTTGCTGCTTGCTTTTTGACGTTGTTGTAATTGTTGTTGCTGTTTCGCTGTTATCAACAACTACATTTATTTTTGATGTATTTACGCATTTTGTTTTGCTTTTTTTTTGGTTCCGCATTTGTGGCTGCCAAAGTTGCGCCTGCAAGTGTGTGTGTGCGTACGTTTGTTCTTAATTTTTAAGTTTGATAGAGCAGCGCTCTATTTTATTCTCTGTGTATTCTCTCCGCTGCCCCCTGTAACCTAATTAAATATTCGTTTCTCTCGATTCCCGCTTATCCCCACTAACTTACAATATCCCACCGAGAACCCTCATATTTTTCAAGTGCCCAAACTAATATGTTGATGTAGACCTTGGATTTTTATTTGTGACTGTATGTTAACATCAGTGTTGCTATATGCGTTAAAGCGCGTTCGATCGCTCACGGTGATCCATTCAATTGTATGTACAATGTACATATGTATGTATATATGCCAACATATGCGTGTGCTTAATGACCGTTACAAAAAAAAGTTGGTAAATTTAATTTTGCATTCAGTTGGTAACACAAAAAAATGTTTGCTTAATATTCAATAAGCACCTAAAAAATATTTATTTAAAAGCTTAAAACAAGAGCAAATACGTTAACGAAAATTTTTTTAAATCTTAAATGTTCTAATGGTTCATATATGGTTGATTCCACTGTTACCATTTTACACATTCTTGTCTTTAATTCAAGCAATTTTCAAATACAGGGTGTCTGGTGAAAAATTTGTATTTTCAAATACGGTTATTTCAAAAAGTAATGAATGATGCGGAGGGAGGAGGCGCCGATGGAGTTATGGATTGTGCGGATTTGTCAGTCACGATGTCCCAGTGGTCGAGTAAGCTTCGCGCGTTCAATGTGGAGCCTTTTTTCAAGAGTAATAATTATTACATATTTGCTCGTCTACAATTTCGTTCAAAGTTCGGTATTCGGCGAATACGTGATGGACCGAGTGTAAATTTCATTCGGTCGTGGGTGCAGAGATTCCGCGTAACTGCTTCGGCTATAAATGTCCCACGGCCAGGACCTAGTCGATCTTTAAGGACTCCCGAAACATTGAACTGTTTGAAAGCAGCTTACGAGATAATCCGCGACTTTCAATACGGAAAATAGCAGCCTCACTGGAACTTCCAAAAACGATTATTAATGAAATTTAAAAAAAAAATCTGAAGTTACATATTTGTGACACGATGTTGAAACGCTTTCTCACTGTAAATTGCGTTTCTAGAGCGACGATGCTCATTTTGACCTAAACGACTACATAAACAAATGAAACTGACGTTGCTGGTTTCCAAGAACCCGCCACCCTCGATTAAAACATCAAAAACAATTGCATTTCCCCGGGGTGACTGTTTGGTGTGCCACGCATGAGATAATTGGACAATTATTTTTTCGAAAACTATCGTGGCCAGGCGACGAATGTCAACGGTAAAAACTATCGACGCATGATTCCGGATTTCTTTTTGCGAAACCTGCGAGCTCATCCATCGTATTCTTCACACACGGATACGGCGACTGCACACACAGCTTTGATGAATTTGCTTCGGGAAAATTTCACCGAAAAACCGATTGAACCAAGTTTAATGCAGCGCATTTCCATTTCCATCGTTCAATGCTCTTAATGTGTCAATTACTACGTTTTTTTTAAATACAAATCTGACACCAGACAGCCTGTATTTTTAAAGTAAAAAGACTGAAATCTTTTTAAAATTAAACATTTTTAGAACCTGATTTCTGCTCAAAATATGATGTGATCTTATAAATTTGATTCTTACAAAATTTAAATTTTCCTTTTTAAAATTATATTTTGTAAAATAAATATATAAAATAACACATTTACACAGTTATTTTGGTTAAAGGTATTTTGGGATTTTATTCAATAGGAAAATACTTATTTGCTACAAAAATAAATTATGCTTTTGAAGAACTTTTTTGAAAATTGGACGGCTGTGATATTTTTATCAAAACTTTAGTACATTACAGTGTCGATGAGATGTATGTAGTGTTGTGTGAAAATGTAGGACGTAGTTAACCGATAAATTTTGCTTCGCACCCTTTTATTTCTTAGCTATTGCTATGCGTTGATAAATTTCATTATCCTGACGAAAATTGGTCGATTTAAAATAAATATAAAGAAATGGATTTTTTTAAAGTGAAATCGCTCGTATGTAAATGAAGAATGCCTGCTGTATCAACCTAAGCAGACGTAGACCGCGTGATCTTGATATAAGTATGTATAGGTATTTAATGACACTACACAGAACGAAAAATCGGTTTCTAAAATCAAGAATTTTATTCTTGATTTTATCCATAATCTTTCTTGAAATTTTTAAGTACGATACTTACTTACATTTTCTTAAATCAAGCCTATTCGGATTGCTTCAACAAATCAAGCAGAAAAAAGCTTGTTGTTTTAATATATTATTTTACATTTAAAAACAAAGTGTCTCGGTGGCCTAGAGGTAACGCGCTTGTACTGCAGTGCAGAAATCCCTGGTTCGAATCTCAGCTTCGGTAAGTACAAAAAATGAAATTTTTAAATTATAAATTAATTATAAAATAAAAATAAAAAATTAAATTCTTCTTCTTTAATAAAGCTCCATAAGTCAAAAAAAAATTACATATCACTTTCAAACTAATCTAGTTTACGGCTTAAATCAATCTTTTTCACGCTTACATCAAGTACGGTTCCGAACTTAAATCAATTCTTTCTTGGCTTAATTGTGGCTAAAAGTAAGAAATTCGTACTTGAAAAATTTTACTTGGAGTAAGAAATTTCGTACTTGATTTAAGAAAAACCGTACTCACCATACTTTTGACACCACTATGGCTTGATTTAAGTAAAGTTTTCTTAGATAATATTTTGTGTGTAGTAGGCGTTTACCGCCCACATTTTAAACACATAAACAATTTTCAATTAATATCGGGGAAATAAAATTCGGCACAACCGAACTAAAAGTTATTATTTGTAGTATAGTTACATATTATCTATTTGTCTAAGTATATACACATGTGCTATACATATGTATATGTAAATATATATGTTTATTTACGTTAATATGTATAAATTAATGTACAAGTTATAGTATAAGTATGTATGTAATCATGCCTATGGGAATGTATGTTTATATGTCGTATCTTCTAATATTTTTTTTAAAGCAACTGACATAAGCTTCTTTCCCCATTTCATTCGCAATAAATTGTGCGTTTAGGTTTTAATAATGTTTGTTGTTGTTAATTTTGCAATGTATTGTTCCTCTTTTTAGATAAGAATTTAATTAAAAAAAAAGATTATTTCCAAGAATTTTTAAAATAGTTCAAATAGGCAGTAGTTTAGTTTTTAAAAGTTTTTTGATTTAACATACTCGAGTTAAGCATCGTTTTTCTGAAGTTCTGAGAATTTAAGTGTGCAGTTTTGAAAACAAAGGAATCGATGCCAGCTTATTTGTAATTTTATTATTGATTTTATAAATGTGTATGCGTGTTTGTATGCGTGTTACGGAAATGTGTGTTAATGATGTGACTCAATCAGTTTTATATCGGCTGTGAGATATTCAAATGCGTTTGCAATTAAAACATTAACATAAGCTCATTTAGTTTATTAAAAAACACATTAATTATAACGAAATCAGTAATTGCAGTAAACACAAACATATTATTCTTGCGCTATAAACGGTTGCTTTTAGATTATGATTATCAGGCAATATATTTTAAAAGCTAATCTCGAATCAAATCAAAAATTAATTTAAAAATCAATGCTGTTATCAAAATAATAAATCAGTTAAACAGTGATAAATTAATGCAACCATAATATGATTGCGACAATAATTAAGATAATTATCGTGATAATATAATGAGAATGTTTCTGTCATGTGTGGGCTTTTTAGGCAGATTTTTGTGTAACAAATGTTTCTAAATTGCCTTTAAGTAACTTTATATTTAATTTTTTACTAAATTGCCGGTTTCAGTTTTATTAATTAATTTTTATTTTTTTAATTAATACCTATTGGTCCAGCAGGTGCCAGGCAAAAAATTTAAGTTTTTGAACTAAAGTAAACATTAGCTTTGATTGTTTTTTTTCGAGGCCAGCAGTGTCCTTCCATTTAAACGAGTTTGTCCTCCATGTTGTAAGATTTGATTACAATTTTAATCAAAAGACACCAAAAATATTATTTTTTAACCTAAAAGTAAACTAAAATTTTCTATTTTAAAATTCTAAAAACAAACACAAAATCACTGCATTTTTGCTACTCAAAACTGCATTTTTTTCATTTTAATTACAAAATAATTAACCTCTTCCGTTGCGCGTCAAGTGCTGTGCTGTTGCCCCCAAACCTTTAAAAACACGGAAGTGGAAAAAAATTCATTTTGAATCTTAATATTTAATTAGGCTTCTTATTCTTCTTCTTATAGACCTTTTTTAATACAACAAACAACATGCACTTAAATTAAAATTGAATTACAACATCTTTTTCTTTAAATTTGCCTGTTTTTGTTGTTGTGGCATTTAAGCTTTTTCAAAGAAATGACTGGCTGTTGGGAATTTGTCACAATATGTAATTCAATGTGGAATAACAAAACATTAAATTTATTGTAACGAACATTAAACTGAAATTATTAAAGAAACAATGCATTTTGGAAACCAGGCAAGTCAAACAGCGACATTATTAAGAAATAAGAAATAAAAAACCAGCCACCAAACAAGCACTTCATTACAAATCAAATCATTTCAAGTGCACTCGAAAGAAACAAAAACAAAGAAAAATCTTAAAAATAATAAAGCAGAAAATTAACAAAAAATCGTAGTTAAAAGCCATTAAAAACGAAGGGTTAAAATAATTTTAAAGAAGAAGCAAGAAACACTGCTACTGTTGCTATTGCAGCAGCAGTATTATGCAAGTGGAAATAAAAATCATAAGAAACTTAATGCGCTGCCTTGTTTGTATTCATGCAACAAAGTCGTCTGTCTATGCGACACGCATGATGGCAAATAGACTTGTGTTAAATAAATTTCTACTTGTTTTTTTTTTGTTTTGTCTTTTTGTATGTATGTATTTCTATTTCCAGCGGATAAAAAACAAAATTACCGCTAAAATAAGTACGTAGTACTTGTGTGTGTGTGTGTGTGTGTGTGTGTGTGTGTGTGTGTGTGTGTGTGTGTGTGTGTTTGTGTGTGTTATAGTAAAATGCAGCCAACATTAGTTGTACAAACAACCATTAATGAATTTAACTTTTAAACCAGCATTTTGATTTTTTCTTTTTATTATTTTGTCAAGACTTTCTTTTTTCTTGCAACAAATTTCAACCTGAGTTCATTTTACAAAGTTCCCTGCCTTTTGGTTTTTTTGTTGGCTGGAAAAATTCACTTAAAAACTCTAGCCTTGCTGCATTTGTAATTATAGCATATCTAGTAAAGCGGGCATGAGTTAAAAACAGAGGAGGCTCTTTAGCAGCCAACAAACTCCTCAAAATATATATAGAATTTTGCAATATTTTTACTGTTTGGATTTCGCAAGTTGAGTGCACTTCAAAGTAACAATTCAATTTCATGGTTTAAAAGTGGCTGAAATGTATTTTTGTGCCTTTTTTTTTCACTTCGCTAATTTTAAATCGTAGCAATTGATGCTTTCATTACTAAAAATAAAATAAAAATTAAAATAAAATTTTTTTCTATTTTTGTTAAGTTAACCAACCAACCACTCCTTATTCTTTTTTTTTTTTGAAATTTGAAATCTTTTTTAATCTGGGTTACATCAAGTATGTATGTGCATTTAAATTTTGGTTTCAGTTTGTTTAACGATGCATATCGTTTTTACTGCTATAAAATTTGTTTCATCATCACACGTCACGATTATCAAGAGCAGGGCTTGTAGCCAAAGCCAACTCCCCCCTCATTTAAGTTGTATGTATGTGTACAAAGATGATGACTTTTCTTAAGCTAAAGGTTTTTTGTAACAAAAAAGTCATGTAATTATGCTTTTTTTATTAAAATATTCTTCATTTCTAAATTTCTGTTTTAATTTAAGTATTAAGATTTTAAATGCATTTTAATGTATTTTGTATAATTTGTTTTATTTTTAGGTAATTACTACTGGTTCCTTCTAAAATGAAGTTTCAATTTGTAAGTACATGTGAATATTAAAAATATTTTCAAATAATAATGGGTTAACAAAAATACATAATTTTGAATCGGGTATATTTTTGTGTAATTTTTTTAAATAAATTTTAATTTTACTAACAAAATTAGCTGCAATTTGTTTGTAATAAAATAATAAAAAAATAAAAAAAAAATAGTTTTTTTAAAATAATATTTGTTTTACAGAATACAAACGTACGCTTTGATTTAAAATTGTTTAATATTTTTGTTTTGTTGCAAGAAAAACAAACAATTACAAACTAAAAATAGGAAAAATAAACTTATAAATTAGCATTTCTGTTCTACAATATAAAACATTTTGATTGTATTCACAAAGGCCATTTTACAATATTATATGGATGTTTGAGGCCTTATTTTTATATCTTATACATATGTGTGTATATCGCTACCTTAAATGCAAAAAGAAATAACTAACGAAAAATTTAAAGTCAAATTTTTGTTTGATTATTATGAATAGAATTATGCGTATATGTCTTGACAAAATTTTACATTTCTGCGATAAAAAATGACAAAACCAAAGGCAGGTAGCTACATATGTTAATACCCAGCCAGCAAAATTGGCCGACATCTGTACGATATCCAACATAAATATCTGCCAAATTGGCCGAATGCTTAACGAATTCTGTCAGATTTTTGACTGCGAAACATAAAAAGTGGTTGACAGGGATCTGTAAGATACATCGTGGGAAACTCGTAGCCGGCGTGTCCAACAGCAATCTAAGAGAATTCTGAGATAGAGCCTAATAAAAATCTGATAAAAACAAAATGTTTTACTCACAGGTTTTTTTAATTTAAAACTGCTTTTTTGCGTTATTTTAATTAATTAATTGAATGTTTTAATTAAATATTGTTTTTGTACAAGCGCGCTACCAGTGAACCTTTTGTTTGCAATGAGAAAAAATACCCCAAAAACAAAATTTGCAAAGAGAAAAGAACACAGACCTAAACAACAACAAAACACAAAGAAATAAAAATGACATTGGCACATTTGTGAAAAATCGATCGAATATCTTAGAGCCGTCTAAAATAATTTTATGTTTCATCATATAACAATTAATCTTTATTTGGCCTTTTATTTGTTAATGATTTTGGAATTTTTTTAAGCTTTTGGTCTTTTCTATACCCTTTACATAAAGTTGGCTTTACATGGTAATACAAAGTATTTAGATTTTGTATAATCAAAATATTATGAAATTCTCTCCGTGTTTAAGAAAAGAGAGAGAGATGGCTAAGGTTCTACAATATTAAAAAAACAACGTGAAAAAATTCTGCTTTTATTTTGATTGTTTGTGTATTGTTTCATTAAGTGTAGCCACCTTCATTAGATGCTGTAAGTGCTGTTAATCTTTCACACCTCTGATGTGATGAGAATACACAAGTTTCTAAAATGATTTAGAAAATAAACATTTACCGAACACCTGTTAAATTATGTATCCGTATTTGCTCCCACTCAATACATTGTGCTTTTATATGATGAGATTTTGTATTCTTCTACAACATATTACATACCATGTATTACCATGTAAAAGTACCTTAAGTGATAAGGTTATACATATATCAGTTTGTCAGTTTGTAATTTCTTTATTATCTATTGGCGACCCAATAAAGTATATATATTCTGGATCCTTATAGATAGGGAAATCGATTTAGCTATGTCCGTTCGTCTGTCCGTGTTGTGGCTAAAATCAACTTTTTGAAGGCCCCGATGTCCCGTATGCCCGCAAGTGGTATCAAACCATCAGAAATATCTGCAGGCAAATTGCTATTGAAATTCAGAAAAATCACCCGATAACCGACCAAAATTTAAGTACGCCAAAAACCAAGACTAGCTCTTTTTTATTTCCTTAAAATTTGTACATAAAAATCCCAACAGCTGCCCCGGAGTTGCCCTGTATAATGAGCAATGTAAGATTGACTCTCACTAATTTTTCCCCAGAAACATTTTTGTGGAGCATACTTACACCCTATCTCTATCATTTAACAGGGTTGCCATACAAAGTAAAATTAAATAACAAATTTTATACGTTCCCACAGCCTCCAGAGTGCTTCTACAAATGTAAAATGTAAGACCGACCCCAATTAATTTTTCCTCCCAAATATTTTTGTGAAACATACCACCTATCCCCAGCCTCTAACATGATTGTTAAAAAAAAAATAGGGTAAAAACTCCTTCAACTTCTCCGGAGTCGCCCTAGAGAAATAAAATTTATCACAAATTTATCCCTCCCAAACATATTCCCCATCTCCTTTGCTTAGGAAGGTTGCCATACAAGAAAGAAAAGTTTTAAAAATTGGCTTCCCAAATCTAGTTATGTCTATCTTTTAAATAATGGATGTGTTTTTATGTTCATATTTTAACCCCTTTTATCTTAATTTGAGTTGGTAAAAATAAAAATTGCATTTTATTTAGTTTTTAACTCTTCCTTAAACTTTTTATATATTTTATACAGAATTAATTTCATTGCAGACATTTTCCATTAAAAAATATTTGAAATTAATTGTTTTATTTCCTTTAGATTTTTTTTCTATCATAAAAGCCTGATGAACGTATGTATGCATTTGACGAACTAACGTTTCTATATATTTCTGGCTAAGAAAATACATATTTTCTATATGAAAAAAGCTTTATATTTTTTTATTTTGTTGTAATGTTTTCTATGTATTTTATTGCATTCTAAGTTTACATATAAACTCGTATGGAAATATAGAATGAAACGCCTTCAAATGAGTTTAGAAATTTAAAATTATTTTTTTTTTGTTTTATCATCTCTATACTGGGAGACAAACCAAGCGTATAAAATAAAATGAAAACAAATTTAAAACAAAAACAAACTAAACATCAGTATTTAAACAAGAGAAATTGTTAGAACGAAATAAAGTAAAGAACTATGGCAGTACTATTTTTAACAATTTTGCATTTATTTCTAACATCCACCACACCCACAGTCATACTTATACCTAAAAACACTGTAAAGTTTGTGTATATTTATAGTTTTTGCATAAAAAATATGAAACGTAAATATACAGTTTTGCATTAAAACGAAAAAAAAGAAAAACAGAGAAGTGGTCAATCTATGTTGTACTTCAACTAGAACATCAACTAGCTTTATATACCCAGCCAGCAAAATTAGTCGACAATGTCTCTGCCAGAACACAAATCTAACTTGATTAGTACCTTATGGATTTCTGCTAGACACATCTGAAAACTTTTATGCACCACGTGTCTGTTAGATTTTTGATCGATTTCTTACAGGTATGTCAGGGTGTCCAGGTGGACATCGCACAGTGTAGTGATTTCGCATAACGAATGGGAAAAAATAGAAGGAGTTATTCTAAAGAAATAAAATTTGGCACACATACTTTAACTGATAAAATATGATCAAAAGAAAAATTTGTTTACTTAAGCTTTAAGGATTCGTGTCCTTTTTATACATCCTTTAAATGAAAATTGCCATAACGCAAGTGAAAAAATTTTAGTTTATTGAAATTTCGTATAGAAATTAAATGTGGCATGCTTTTTGATTTGTCTAAACTTCTTTTCTTTCAATTCCAAGCAAGGATACGCCAATTTCAAAAGTGTTCTTTTTCAAAAAATTAAGAAAAACTGCAAAAAATAGTTAATTTTTAAATTAAGCACGAATACTTTATTTTATAATCTTCTAACCTAAACTCGCAAGGACTCGTTTCCTTGCCATATATGCTTTAAATGAAAATTAACATAGCGCAGAAAAGAAAATTACAGCTTAAAAAAGTTATTACGTGCTTTATTATCTGTCTAAAAAAGAAAACATTTTAAAAAATAAAAGAATTTCCTTTTCTATATAATTGTTCAAATTTTTTTCAAAACCTTAAATTTTATTGCTTCTTTTTCAAAAATTCGTGTCCTTTCCATATATCCTTAAAAAAAATATTTCCTTACGATATCGACAACTTAATAAGCAAAAATATTTTACAGAAATTTTATTAAAATGCTTAAAAGCCTGTCGAAATTTCTATTAACTCCGAGCAAAGATACACCTGAATTTAAAATGTCCTTTAACAAAAAAATAAAAAAATTTACAAAAAAAATATTTTCTTAATCTAGTTGGAGAAAAGCACCTCAATAGATGAAATATGGTTAGATATCCAATTTTTTTCGGGAATAGTTTAAAAACTTTTTAATTTGAATTTGGGCAGCTGTGTAGATATGCGCCATATAGTGAAAAGTTGCCCAATTAGTAATTGGTCTGGTACTGAAAAAGTAAAATATCTTACAAAGTCGCGCCTTTTCGCAAAACAAATAATTTTTTTTAGCAAACATAATAACATTTTATTTAAAAACGTGGTATTTTTGTGTTTTCTTAAGTCTACCCAAACTTGAAACTCTGCAATAAAAACAGCGATAATTCTTTTAAAATATTTGCAATATTTTTAAGGCATAATAATACACTATAAAAGAAGAATCAATTACCCATTCAACATTTTCCCAATATTTTACATATTTTCTGAAATCCTGCGTACTCACCCAACCTCCCAGCTTTAATTAGCCGTAGCTTTTCTTAAATATATAAACTTTTTTCAAAATATTTAGAAAATTCTTGTCATAAAATAAAGTCCTTAGAACCATGCTGCAACAGTTAAGTTTTTATTTTTAAATTTTGACTGCCTGGTTTAGTTGTCTTTAAAATAAAAATTTTGAATTAAAAATGCAAACGTGTAAAAACATTGTTTTAACAGATTTTTATTCGTTTTTTTTTTATCAGACTTCTGGCAGATGTCTATCAGAATTCTGTAGGATTTCTAGTAGACAATTTGGCTACGAATTTTCCACGACATATCTGTAAGATTTCCTTTAAAACACTTTATATATTTCGTGGTCGGAAGTCTAAAAGAATTTGTTAAGAATTCTGTCAATTTGTTCTACGTTTCTGACAGATATCTTACAGATGTCGTGCAATTTTGTTGGCTGGGTACATACACACATATGTGCATATGCATGTGTATGGTTAAAAGTAAAAACAAAAAAACTCTTCAACTATAACTCTGTTGAATTTTATGCATTTATAGTTTTTTATGCATTTCCATTTAAAATCACAAAAAATTTAAACAAAAAGAAAACACCATAAAGAAATCCTTTTAGTGTTTGCTATGCACTTTTTTAAAGTGAACAAATATATTCGCATACATACATACATAAATGTGTATGTTTGTACCTATATTTGTTAGCCAGTATATGTGTTTATAGTAAAATGTACCGTTATACTGGCTTACTGTATGTGTTTGTTTTTAGTTGATTTCGTTTTGCTAGTTTTTCAATATGAATTTTTGTGATTTCCTGTTTTACAAAAGTCAACTTCCGTTTAAAAAGAGTTTTCTCAGAGTTTTGTGTTGTAACTTAAGACCTTAGTCTGCATTTTTTATTACCATATTGTTGTTAGCATGTGCATTAGGGTTTCTCTTTATCAAAAGTGTTTATATATTTTTTTATTTGAAGCCCGAATCGTTAAGAAATTGCTTTACTCTCTTAATATATTTAATAAATTTAATACTTCTTTGAAATTACCAAAATCAAATGTAAGTTTCTGGCAAACTCGCGATTTTTATTTGGCCTAAAGCTTTGTATAACAAAGTTGTTTTGCAATTTGCATGTTTTCACGGAAAAGTGCCCCTTGACCTCCGATAATGCAGGGCCACCTTAATGATCCTGTGTGTGTTTTTTAAATTTTATTTGTAAACTTAATGGATTTTTTTATATAAAAAATACAGAATTAAAAGAACTCTTTGAAATAAACATTTTGGTAAAATTGTTTAAATTTAAGTTAAGTTGTTTAAATGTTAGTTTTGATTTGGCTTAGAAACCTCCTTCTTATAGATAGAAGAAGTGCAGCACAAAATCGATTTCCAAATCGAGTTGTAGAGCAGTTGTTTACAATCAAGTCAACAACAGAGCCAATAAATTTGGGCTGCTTTGAGTTTCTTCTGTGTGACTTCCATGTGAGCCGCGGGTCCAGTTGAATACCAATGTATTTCGCTTTAAACTGTCGAGGCACCATCTAGTTATTGATAAGGATTGGGGGGCGTTTGGTGTAGTCATGCTATACTTTCTCCAAGGCTCGAGAGACATCAATAAAGAGCGCGTAACAACATTTCTTCTTCTAATAATGATAAAATCAAAGATTTACACCTTCCGCGCATGTTGAATCGGTGAAGTCATGCAAACTGTTCTTCTAATGGCCAATAATTTTCGGATTTTAAGTTGAAATGCTTGTGTTTTTTATTCTAGTGTTTCTTCTGTTATGTTTTTGTTGTTTTTTGTCAAAGCTTTCGGTTGTAGGGTTGCCTACTATCTGGAAAAATGTGGTATTATTTAGATAATTATATTTTTTTGCCCTCTTCTCGGCAAATAATTCGGTCCGAACTTTAGCTACGTATTTTATTGCTCCGTAGTTTCAAATCGCTATTGGAATTCAGCAAAATCGCCCCATAACTGACCAAGAAATAAGCCAAAAAAACAAGACTTCTTTTGTTTATTTCTCTAATATTTGTACATAAAAACCTCTACAACTGTCCCGAAGTTGCCCTGTGCAATGAGCAATGTAACACCGACTCCCATTACCTTTTCCCTACATGTGACATACTTACATCCTATCTCTGCCCCCAAACAGGGTTGCATTGCAAAGTTAAATTTAAAATTTTTTTTTTTAATCGCTCTTACACTTCCAGGGTGCTCTTACAAAGGTAAAATGTAAGATCGACCCCAACTAATTTTTCCTTGCAAACATTTTCCTAGAATATCTCCACTCCCTAAGGGGGCTGCCATAAAAAATTTGAAAAAATGTGGTGAAACAACTTCCCCGGAGTCGCCCCTAGAGGAATTAAATGTATCTCAGACCCCAATTTGTTTTCCCTCCCAAACATATTTCTAAAATAAACTTACCCCCTATCTCCATCGCCTAAAGAGGTTGCCATACAAAATTTACAAAAGTGATGTAAAACGCCCATCACTTCCACAGAGTCGGCCTTAGAGAAGTAAAGTGTACGACCGTCACCCAGAATCAATTTGAAATAAAACAAAAAATTTATATTTTAATACATAGTTTAGTTTAATAAATCAGTTCTAAGTGCTTAGAATTATGACTTTAATAATAAAAAATATTAAACAAATCAGTGGCATCAAATTAAAGCGAGGCCCCCCAAGATTTGCTTCACCTATAAGTGGATATATATTTTTTACATTTTTCTTCGTTTGAATAGCATCAAGAGACAGTCATGTAAAATATATAAAAAAATATTCCCCCTGATTCCTTCCATGCAGGATTAATTTTAAAACTATGCAAAAAAGGGAAAAAGGATCACATGTATGCACAAGAAATACAAAAAGGTATTAAATTTTTTTTAACTGTTTTTGTTTTGTTTGAAACTATGAGTACAAAAGTGCTCGAATATCTAAAAAAGCAAAAAACAAAAAAGTTATGCTGCAGTATGTTGTGTCTGTCCATTGTACTCTTAATAAAATAGTTTTAACTTGATATTTGCCCATCCATAGTTTAATGAAATGCAAGGATACATATAAGTTCTTTTACTTTTATTTCTACTACCACTTCTAATGCTTCTACTACCACTACTACTACTTATACACCTAAAAAAGCACAAATTCAAATACAAAAAATGCATATTCTCTACAAAAGTATCAAGATATGTGAGTATGAGTACATGCACAGGGTGTCTGGTGGCAGATTTATATTTTTAAATTTATATAAAAAACGTAATAATTGACACAAAGTTTTATTAAAAGTATTGGACGATAGAATGAAAATGAGGATTTTATCTCTTAAAGAGTATGTCATCCACAAATCTTCCAACGAGTTAAACACACTGTCCTGTGTTCTGCGTCACACGCTGCATTAAACTTGGTTCAATTGAGCTGACTTCTTCTTTCTTTAAAGCCACAATAGATTGGGGATTGTCATTATAAACGGTATCTTTAAAGTACCCCCATTAAAAAAAATCAATGGGTGTTAGATTGGGTGACCTCGGTGGCCATGGGATGCCCCTAAAACGACTGATCAGTTTCTGGGAAAATTTTCCCGAAGCAAATTCATGGAAGCTCTGCCTGTGTGTGCAGTCGCACCATCCGTTGATTCCTCGTGTGTAAAGAGTACTATTGATGTGCTTGCAGGTTTTGGCAAAAAGTATTCTGTAATCATGTCGATAAATTTTACCGTTGACATTCGTCGCCTGGGGTAAAGAATTTAAAAAAAAAAATGTGAAAAATGGGCCTTGTCGCTCCAAAAAATGATGCGATGAGGCGAAAACGCTCCACCATCGTTTCACAAAAATTTTTGCGTCAATCAAAGTCTCTTTCAGTTCTTGTACGATTAGAATTTTAAAAGGAAGGAACTTCAGATCCTTTTTTAAATTTTCATGAATAATCGCTCTTGAAAGACCCACTAAGGCTGCTCTTTTCCGTATTGAAACTCGAGGCCTTTCACGTAAACTGCTTTCAACCAATTCAACGTTTTCGGGAGTCCTTGAAGATCGATTGGGCCCTGACCGTGTGACAATCATAGCCAAAGCAGTTACGCGAAACCTTTGATCCCACGAAGGAATTAAATTTACACACGATCCATTACGTATTCGCCGAATACCGAACTTTGAACAAAATTCACGGCGAGCAATTACGTAAGAATCATTACTTTTAAAAAATTTCTCAATAGCGAACCCTCAATGCTCCGTCGGTCACTGTGACATCATGACTGACAAATCCGCACAATCACAGTTAAAAAATTGTTCACCAGACACCCTGTATGTGAATGTTTGTTAATCCCAACAAACCAAAACTACATAGAAAAAGATTACAACAAGTTTTTTAACACAAGCCTTAAGTTTATAAATTTGTTGTGAAATCTATTGCAAAAGGCTTGTTAATAATGCTTAAATAAAGAAAACCGTCCCTTGTGATAGTATTGGTTGTCAGTGCTTATGAAAAGCCTAAAAATCATGGCATACATATTAAAAGCTTTCAAGCTTTTATACTAACTAAACACAGTTCTTATTAAATCAGCGGGGTTGCACTTCGAGTTTAACTCATTTAGCGAAGCAATTTAATACTAATAAATTGAGCTCAATTAAGGCCTTAAATGCGTAAATGAGCTAATTACGCAATTAAGGTCTATGTGTGAGCAAATAATAAAAATGTTTTTAAAAAGTTATACTTTATTTTATGTCTTATGACAAGCTTATTCGCTAACACAGTTATATTTTCATTAAAAATTGTTTGCTGGGTATGAATGTATGTATGTATGTATGTACATATGCACATATGTATATTAGTACGGTTATTTCTACATATATTTTATTATATCTTTTATTGTTTTTGTTGTTGCTATTTTTGCTAACCTTATCTTAGTTGCTTTTTACTGCAATATATTGGGCGTGTTTGCAGTTTTGTTAAAATTGCAGTTAGTTGCAGACAACATTTTGTTTTTAGTTTTTTTTTCTCTAGATTATATGATAAATTTTATATATTTTTTTATTTAATTCATTTTCAGTATATCTCTTTCTCACTAACTGCGGATTTGTTTTTAAATGCTTTTTTGCTTTTGTTAATATTATAAGTTTTTTTAAACCTTTTAAAATTTTTTTAATGAAATTGTTTATTACATACACAGAAAAGGAAGAGTTAAAACTAAAATGTAATTTCTGTTATTCATAATAAATTTAGTTTAAAAGATTGTTAATTGCATTTCTATGCCATTTTGAAATTTACTTATAATACAAACTTTGGTATTTCATTTAAATTAGTACATATTAAAGTGAGACATTCAATTTAATTTAGAGATATTTTATAGTTTTTTTCATATACGCGCAGAAAAAAATATTTTGGCATAAATAGGCAGCTTGTTTCAGTAGACTAGCCGTCTGCAAAGAACATTATAAAAACCTAGAGAATAACGTCAGTCCAACCCATGAACTCTGCAGCAGACATCTACGCCTGCCTTAAAATAACGTTAATATCAATGTACCGTGCATTGGTGAGACTGAAGCTGCAAAACTCAACTTAAATCGGCTAAAGCAGCTGGCCTCATAGCTCTTTTAGGTTTAGTTTAGGCTGACAAACATTTAGCCGCACAAATTCTTCAATCACTTGTTGAATCTTTCTGGCTTCATGAAACACTTCCCGATATCCTGAAAGAAGGCATGACAAGCCTCGTAAATCAAGGCAACCTTATGGATTGCAGAAACTGGAGGGGTATAACACTGCTTAATGTCGTAAACAAAGTCATCGCACAAACCTTGTACAATCGCATTGCAGTTCTCACCGAAGCTGCGCAACGAGCAAGCAGAATTTAGGCCACAGCGGTCTTGCACAGACCATATAGGTTAGGTTAGGTAGAACAGGCGGCTGCGGAAACTAAAGGTGCAATTGGGTCCGTTTCTTCGGTCTCTGTGTGATATCTGGGAAAGAAAAAGATAGGAAAAGAAAAAGAAATTAGATGATCGCTGACAGTACCAAAGTGTCTCCTCCGAATGTCACATAGTGCCGGGCAGAAGCACAAGAGGTGCTGTAAACTCTAAGCCTCCTCTGCATTCTGACAGCTTCTACAGAAGTCGTTGAAAGGCAATTCCAATCTGTTGACATGGGGACCAAGTCGACAGTGGCTGGTGATTGTGGCCACGGTGTCCCTTTTCCTTTATTTATTCAGATCGAAAAGAGACTTGAAATGTTTTGAATCTTTCCTGTGCCAGTTTATCCCAGTGGTTTAACATCTCGGCTCGTTGGACCATCTAGCGATTCTCCCGAAATATTCATCCAAGAGGAGCTTACAGAAAGAAAGGGGAATGCCACATAAGCGGTCGATTGCCCCATTATCCAATTTCGCACTATTTCTGGCAAGTGCATCGGTCACGCAGTTGCCCGCATTGGTCCCGTGTCCTCTCACCCACGCCAGGGTGATTAACAGATTTTACATGGTCTGAAGTATTGTTGGACAATTCAGTGTATGGCGGTTACCTCTATACCTACTCTTTATAGATTTCAAACGTGCCTTCTCTGAACTTTTCCACCCCGCAATATGGACTGCCCTAGAATGAATGTAAAGGCATCAAAAAAAAAAATTATAAATTAAGTCAAATGTCTATATACAGATGCACATTAACGCTTCGTGCTGCACGCTGGATGAAACAGTAACCGTATATCGATCTAATCAGGCGTCTTACAAGGTTGTATCCCCTCGCCTTTGTTTTATTTAAGACCGTTGTTGAAATTATTATGAATGAAGCTATCGGAGCAGGGCAAGAAATCACATTTTGCCTGCAAAAAAAACCTAGTGATCTATACTACGCAGATGACATATAGTATGATTGTGGCGGTCATAATATGATCTTCGTAACTACACAATGATAAAATTGTCCGTGATCATATATCCGTGACCATACTCAACCATATTTTTTCTCTGCGTGTACAGATCGTATTTTTTAAGATATTTTGATCGCAGGAGTCTATAGTCACCCAGCCAGCCAGAAGAACTGAAGCAGGAAAAGCTTAAATTATTTCAGAAAGTTAGTAAATAGTAAAAGCACACAATTTCCACTTAACGTCTAAAAATGGCTTGAGTTCATCCTTATTTTACTCAAGATTTTTGTTTGCAGCAATAAAGCCGTCTGCCTCTTACAACTTGGCGGCTTTTGAATTTTAGGTCGTCACGTATCAATTCTGTTTTGCTGGAGCACATAGAAAACACCTGCCAGCTTAACATTAAAAAATGAATCGTAACAAATGCTAAAAACCTGCAGTATTTTTTCATGCCCTAAAACAAAAAATAACACACACTACAAGTGCATTTTACAAAACATATTTAGGAAATAATCCTCAGGCAGTCACTGACGAAACCAACTTAAAACCATAGGCACCAGAAAAACCAACCCAAAGACTTATTTGCAAATATTGTCTGTATGTTGTTGCCATTCAGAAGAAAATTACATTTTAATTTTCTACACAATCCCCTGCATTATGCAACCCACCATGCAAATAAACTTTATGTTAAAAAAAAAAATTGGAAAAAATAATTCATTTAAAAAATCATTTTTAATGTAAATTATTTGTTTTTTTGTAATGAAGAAACAAAAATAAAGTTGCATTTATTTTGGGGCATATTTCTATTCTAGAGTCTACCTAACCTTACCCTTAAACACTTGTATATGTTTGCTTTTCTAATGCCAAAGTACTATATTTCTGTCTTGTTTTTTTATATCTCTTTTATAAACTAAAAATAATTTCATTTAAAAAACTTAACTTTGGCGCATTGTAAACTTTTTCTGTTTTATGCCGTAACAGTCAGTGGCTGTAAGTCATACATTTATTCACTGGATAGGCTTGATAGTGGTAGAAATTTTACAATTTTGTAGTGAAACATTTTTTGCTGTAATGACGTGTATTTTGTTTTGTTGTTTAATTCTTTTGAAATCTTTCTCTCTGTATGCCACTCATGCACAACCCCCATTATGCATTCGAGTAGTTATTATAAACTTTTTATACTCTTCTAAATCGTTGGGACGTGTCTATGTGCAAGTGTGTTAACTCATTACATATTCACACATACTTACATACGTACACACATTCCCTGCAGTCAGTAGAAGTTTTTTTGTTTGTTTTTTTTTTTCTTAGTTCAGGGACTTAAAGGAGTTGATTAGATAAAAGAGACATTAAAATCTGCAACAGGAAGAAAAAAGTTTCAAAGTGCAGCCAAACAAAAAAGTGTTTTGCATTAGGCTCAATACGCTGTTGTCAGTAAGAACCTTTTGTATCCGTGTTTGAAATTCTGAAAATTCTATTTAGCGTTAATAACATCGTCGGTAACTTTGGGACGTCATTATTTTAACACAACGCCAATGCTTAATTGGTATTTTCTAACAATGTTAAGGCAACGTCGCTTGGTTATCGGTGGCTCTAATCTATCAACATAAGAAATCAACAGCGTTACTGACTGATTTATTATCGTACCGCCAAAGCGCGTAAAGGTTTGGATTTAAATTTAGGATTTGCTTAGTCGGGATGTCAGGAAATCTGTATCCTAAGGGGATAAGTCGGCCAAGTTTTGTTAATCTGTCAGTTGCAGTCTCTTAAACTATACACGATAAAAGCAAAAGAAAAAAAAAAAACAAGTAAGAGCGCTATATTCGGCTGTACCAAATCTTAGATACCCTTTCGAAATCCCAAATATTTTTTTTTTTATTTTTATCCATTTCTTTATTTACGAAATATTTTTAATTTTTAAATAGGGTTCGGTGTTATATTTAAACCCTTTTAGGGTGACTAGGAAAGTTGTAGAGGTTTGAACCCAAAGTTTAAAAATTTTGTATGGCAACCCTCTTAAGGGGGTAAAGAAAAAGGAAAAATTATTGCCAGGAAAAATGAGTTTGGGTTAGTCTTACATCTGACCTACCCACGGGCACAATTTTACTAAACTTTGAATGGGAGCCCCCTTAGGCGATGGCGATAAGGGGTAAGTTGAAACCAGGAATATGTTAGGAGGGGAAACTAATTGGGGACTGTGATATATTTTATTCCTCTAGGGGCGACTCCGGGGAAGTTGTAGGGGTTTTTACTTATTTTTTTCAAACTTTGTATGGCAAGGGGCTACTTCGGAGCAGTTGTAGGGGGTTTTGCCCCATTTTTTTTTTAAATTTTGTATGGCAACCATGTTGGGAGCTGGAGATCAAATGGGATAAGTCTTACATTTTACCTCTGTAGGATTACCCCAGAAGCTGTAATAGTGAATTAAAACAAAATTAAAATTTGTATATCAACCCTGTTAGAGGGCGGAGATGGAGTATAAGTATGTTTCTTAAAAACTTTCGTGGGAAAAAATAAATGGGAATCGGTCTTACATTGCGCGTTGTACGGGGCAACTCCGGACCAGTTGTAGAGGTTTTTATGTAAAAATTTTAGAGAAATAAACAGAGGTAGTCTTGGTTTTCAGCTTATACATATCTCGGTCAGTTATCGGGTGGTTTTGCTAAATTTTAATAGCGATTTGCTTGCAGATATTTTTGAAAGTTTGATAGCACTAACGGGTCTATGCGGTATTACGAGGTTTCAAACAGTTGACTTCAACCATAACACGGACAGACGGGCATAGCTAAATCGACTTTCCTATCAATACGGACCAAGAAAATATGGGGCCGCAGATGGATATTAAAAAAACTATAAACGGAATGGCAAACCTTTATATACCCTTATCACTTACTTATGTGAGGGGTATAAAGAAAGGACACGTGCCGGGGAATTTTTGCACCTCAAGGGGCAGAAGATTGACAAAACGTTATTTTTCTTAGATCCATTTTGTAACTTTTAAACCAATAAAGATAGAGATAAAAATTCAAGTTGTGTTTAATCGGTCTTAAGTTGGGTTTTATGGAAACGGTTATGGTTATGACATTATGTTATGGCACGTATAATTTAAGCTTTAAAAATTTCTGGAAATTTATTCCGATCAGTTGACCAATAAGATGGTTGCTTAGTTGAAACCCCATTCAAACTAAATTTAGACACGGAATCATACAAAACACGGCCGCTAGGGCCAATAAGCCGGAAGCCCCAGTACAGTTGCTGAGCGTTATAGTCGCCAGCAGCTTTCAAACGGCGACCTAAAGATTTTTATAAAATTGTTGTATTGTTTATTCGTTATTTAAAATCTGGGCGGATAATAAATTTACGAAGTTCTGGGAAAACTTTTAATTGAAAAATCAGAAAGCCCACCCATAAAAATGTATTTGATTCTTGATTTGTCAATAAAGCTTCCAAACCTCCACGTAGTCTACCACTTTTGTATCGGAAAAATTTTACCCACTTTTCTGAAGACGCTTCTAGCTGTCACATGAGTAATTAAAACTAATCCTTAAATGT
This sequence comes from Melanophora roralis, assembly GCA_963583895.1. Classification (NCBI taxonomy): domain Eukaryota; kingdom Metazoa; phylum Arthropoda; class Insecta; order Diptera; family Rhinophoridae; genus Melanophora; species Melanophora roralis. The sequence continues at coordinate 65,944,012 of OY757188.1, forward strand.
TAAAATACTTTCAAATGTTGTTCTTGTTTAAAACTTCAACATATTTTAAAAGAGAAGTTAAAGGCACTAGTAGAGTGCTTAGTCTTCCATCCATCTGTCTGGCAAACAGCCTGCCAACCTTCCTGTCTCTACGAATATTTGTTTGTTGGATTGTTTACTTGCCTGAATGGCTGTTATCCTGTTAAAACAAGCTACCAGTGTAGGTATTGCTTGCGCCTTTGTAGATGACTGGCAGTGGTTTGGTGAAAGAAAAGTGAAAGTTTTATTTATACTTATGCTGCGACTGCGACTGCTTTATGTTATTGTTGCTTCGTTTTGACTGTGTTTCCTGGTTCAGTTAAAATTGCTAGAATCGTTGTTGGCATTGGGAAATGCATGATGGTACTGGTTTTAATAACGATGGTTGATGGTTGTTTGGCGCATTTTATAAGTCTGCAGTTTTTGCACACACATACATACGTACACATTGAAAATAAAAAGGGAAAACTTTGTTTTATTTGGTGTTGGGGGTTGGGTATTTTGGGTCATGAATGTGTTGCATAGTTTTTAAACATATACACGAATACTAAGGACTAAACAAACCAACCATCCACCCTGCTTGCAACAATATTTAAATTCACGTGCTTCAAGGGTCTTCTCCTGTTGTAGAGAGTAAAGTGAATTATTATTTGTTTTTTGCAACTACAACGTCAACGATAATGACGATGATAATGACGTTGTTGTTTTTCTCTTGTTATTCAGGATTGCATACATCGTATTTAAATGTTGCTTTAGATGCGTCTCTATTGACTCGTTTGGGTTTTGTGTGTATGTGATGTTCTAGTTCTTTATTATCTTTTGCCAGGAAATACTTCTCTGATATCCCCAGCTCCTTTTATCTTAGACATGACAAAAAAAAAAGGTTTCTAACTTCATTTTCTATACTTATTTCCCGTAACCATATAAAGTAGGAATTCAAAAAACTTAAATATTTTTTCAATTTGTTTTATTTGTTGTTTTATCATTGATTTTTGCTTTTTGCAATTGTTTTCATATACATATTTACATTCATCCCCCTTTTGAATCTCCCTTATCATAGTTTTTCCAATTTCATTTGCTGCAGATAACCGTTGTGCCCCAAAGTTGGTGCAAAGAAATAAAATTCTGTTATTCAAGTTGTAACTCATACAAGTGCATACGAGTGCCAGTCCCTTATTATGGGGGAAAGTGAATATTTAGTAAAGAAAATATTTTTTAAAATTTTTGTTCATATTTTTATAGATTGGGGTGGATTGGAGACTTTGTATCTAATAATAATTATGCAGTGTAAGTAGTGTTTGTAAACTTGATTTAATGGGGCTAAACTTGCTTTTAAGGACCAGTGCATCCAAATTCTCAAAGCTTAGAATTAATATCAAAATAAAAATTCGCGGGTTGGTTAAGATTTATTTACGTTTACAGGCGTTTCACTGACTTTTAGGAAATCAGAAAATTTCGATATTTGATTAGGTTGAACAGGCTGGCCTTAAAGACCCAATATAGACTCTTTGGGTGCCTAGTGTTACCTACCAGACAAGAAGAAACGACAACCAATTTAACTACTTTGATGTAATGAAATTCAGGGTTCTCTAACAAATTCATAGCAAATCTAGTAGTATACGAGCGCTGGACAGTGACACTCAAAATGTGCAACAGTCTCCCTGTCTCCTGGGACACCACTGTCCAACAATGACCTGTTATCATACCTAATAGAAGTTTACAACAGCTCTTTCGCAAAGACAGAAGAAACTTCGTCACCACCAGCCATAAGATCCCTACATATTTGTGGAAACTCAGAGTTTTGTCTCTTTGCCTCTAATCGTATAGCCTACGCTCTAATTGTAAAATACGAACATCTTTTTATAGGCAAATGAACCTTTTGCTTCACCAGGTGGTCTGAGATCTCATTTCCCTTAATGCTCTTGAGTTCCCAAACTCAGTAGATGTGCATTTGTCTCGTAGCACACAGTAAACCATTGGATTCCTTGCATGCCTGAACAATTGTGGAGCCGGCGGGACTTGCAAAAATTGCCTTTTTTGCCGCCTGACTATGAATAATTATGTTCACCTCAGAATTCTCTGTTGCGAGGATAAAGCAAGATCGTCTGGCCAATTTTCCAGCTAAAATCTCTATCTAAAATACCCTGAAGTTATCATGAAGTTTGTAGGATTCTCTGCCACCCAGTTCTCGTCAGAAGACCATGGTCCATGGGCAAATCTTTGTCTTCCTGGTAAAAAGTACTAAGTCTATTTTCTCGAAAATTACACCCTGCCCCACTTTTCCCACCCACTGGCCTATTTTGGCCAGAATAACCTCAATCGCAGATCTAAATACTTCTCAGTGGCAATAACTGCTGCATTGTCTGCGTACAAGATTATTGCGGCACCGCTCTTAAGCTCGGTAAAAAGCTCATTGATGGCACTAGTTATAACTAGAATTGCAGATATACTCCAGCGCTACAGGCAAAAAATTATCCAGTTTGTAACTGGTCCTGCCGCTTCTTTTCCCATTACGCTTTCAATGATTGCCTCCATGCCAATATGATTGAAATTGTCTGCAAGGTCAAGGAAGGCTCCAATTGAATAATAACCGTGGCCAGAGGCTTTCTTAATCTACGAGACCCCTGATTAAAGTGCCGTTTCCATTGATTTCCCTTTCGTGTAGGCGGGCTGGTTGTTACAAAGCCAACCGGAAGCCATGTTATCCTCGATGTGAAAGTCAAGGATCCTTTCCCAGGCCTTCGAGATAAAGAAACTGATGGGTCTATAGTCGTTTAGGCATAAGTGATTGCTTTTACCTGACTTCCCTTGATAACCTCCAGAATACAGTCACGCCAGCCCGTCTCAGGCATTCCTTGAAGATCCAAACCAGCCAATGAACAATCTAGCTCTTACCGTGTTTAAGCGGCGCTAATAATTTCTATATATATTTTTCTATAATTCCTAGAAATTGCAAACCCTTAATAGGAAAATGACGAGCAATTGCAATGGAGTTTAAAATTGTGTTTGTAACTACATACATACGTAATTATTTTCGAAAACTTTTGTATGTATGTGTTGCAAAAAAGGTAAAAAGAAAATGTTAGTTCTATATGAAATGAAAACAAAAAAATCTGTTTGTGAATCTGTATTTTTCAAGTTTTCAACATTGAAGTATTTATGTATAACAAGTTTAGGAAAAAAAACAAGACACAAATAAGAGAGTTATATTCGACTTGGCCGAATCTTAATTACCCTTCAAAATAAAAACTTCTCTATACCCTTCACTTAAGTGATAAGAGTATATAAAGGTTAACCATTCTGTTTGTAATTTCTTAAATATCCATCCCCCATAAAGTATATATTTCCTTGGTCCTTATAGATATGGAAGTCGATTGAGCGATGTCCGTCTGCCCGTCTATCCGTGTTATGGTTGAAATAAAATTTTTGAAGCTCCCCCCATGTCGCAAAGACCCGCAAGTGGTATTAAACTATCAGAAATATCTGCAAGGAAATCGCCGTTGAAATTCAGAATTCAGAACTGACCGAAATACAAGCCAAAAACCATTAAAAATAAAAACCTCTACAACTGCCCGGAGTTGCCCCTACAGGGGGGCAATGTAAGACCGACTCCCATTAATTTTTCCCTGCGAACATTTTGATGGAAAATTCTAACACCCATTATCCGTTCCTGAACAGGGTTGCAATACAAAGTTTGATTTTTTAAATCTTTTTTTAAACGATCCCACAGCTTCCAGGGCGATCATAAAAAGGTAAAATTTAAGACCGACCCCAATTAATTTCTCCCTCCAATTTTTTTGTGGGACATGGATGCTCTCTATTACCAGCCACTAACGTGGTTACCATACAAAATTTAGAAAAAAATAGGGTGGAAAGTCCTACAACTTCTCTGGAATCTCCCCTAGATGAATAAAATGTGTGACAGGCCCCTATTAGTTTATCCTCCCAAACATATTCCTAAAACAAACTTACCCCTAATTTCAATCACCTAAGGGGGTTGCCATACAAAATTTACAAAAATGATGTTAAAACGCCCATAACTTCCCCAGAGTAGGAGTTAGAGAAATAAAGGGTATCATCGACTCCCATTAGCTTTCACTCCCAAACATATTTCTAGAATATACTTTTCCCCTATCTCAATCGCCTTGGGGGCTCCCATACCTGAGATTTTGGTTTTTATCGATATCCGTAATATACCGATTTTGAGACCAAAAAGCTGTCCTGGCTTCGCAAATTGTCTAAACCGAATTTCTTATCATAAAGGATACGGATAATATAAAAATTATGTGGTCGCAAATAAAACAAGTAAGAGCGCTATATTCGGCTGTGCCGAATCTTATATACCCTTCACATTGGTCTTTAAATATACCCAGCCGTGTAATTTTGTACTGCAAATAATATAATAAAAATCCTTGTGTGAGTTTTAAAGTTCATAGAAAAAATAACAAAATTTTAACGTTCGTATGAATAATAGAAATAGATGAAGAAGATTTGAGGTCGAGAGTTTTAAAAGTTTTCGACATTATTCATATTTAAAGGTTAATAAAACTTGTTAAATGTTCTAGTCCCCCTGCTCTTCTCCAACTTTTTCTCCAAAATGTATGAATTATTTGATTATTACTTTTTGCAGAATATTTGAAGTCGATAGCTGTAATAGTTTTCCAGAAGAAGCGTATCAAAAATTTTATAAAAATTGTTAATTTGTATGGGAGCTACCCCTTCTTCACCCCCCATCCAAAAATTTTTTTCTTCAGAGCGTAGCCCTTGATGTCCAATCACTTTTTGTAGATCATTTGATTTCGATATCTGTTATAGTTTCCGAGTTATAGCGTATCGAAAATTTCATACAAATCGTTAATTTGTATTTGAGCTACCCCTTTTTTTGCCCCCACTCAAAAATATTTTTCTTAAAAGCATAGGCCTTCTTGTCCAATTACTTTTTGTAGAACATTTCATTTCGATATCTTTTATAGTTTCCGAGATATAGCGTATCGAATATTTTATAATAATTGTCGATTTGTATGGGAGCTACCCCTTTTTTTGCCCCCACTCAAAAAAATTTTTCTTTAAAGCGTAGGCATTCTTGCCCAATTTCTTTTTGTAGAATATTTCATTTCGATATCTTTTATAGTTTCCGAGATATAGCGTATCGAATATTTCATAAAAATTGTTAATTTGTATGGGAGCTACCACTTTTTTGCCTCCACTCAAAAAATTTTTTCTTCAAAGCGTAGGCATTCTTGCCCAATTTCTTTTTGTAGAACATTTCATTTCGATATCTTTTATAGTTTCCGAGATATAGCGTATCGAATATTTTATTATAATTGTCGATTTGTATGGGAGCTACCCCTTTTTTTGCCCCCACTCAAAAAATTTTTTCTTTATAGCGTAGGGCTTCTTTCCCAATTACTTTTTGTAGAACATTTCATTTCGATATCTGTTATAGTTTCCGAGATATAGCGTATCGAATATTTCATAAAAATTGTTAATTTGTATGGGAGCTACCCCTTTTTTTGCCCGCACTCAAAAAATTTTTTCTTTAAAGCGTAGGCATTCTTGCCCAATTTCTTTTTGTAGAATATTTCATTTTGATATCTTTTATAGTTTCCGAGATATAGCGTATCGAATATTTCATAAAAATTGTTAATTTGTATGGGAGCTACCACTTTTTTGCCTCCACTCAAAAAATTTTTTCTTCAAAGCGTAGGCATTCTTGCCCAATTTCTTTTTGTAGAACATTTCATTTCGATATCTTTTATAGTTTCCGAGATATAGCGTATCGAATATTTTATTATAATTGTCGATTTGTATGGGAGCTACCCCTTTTTTTGCCCCCACTCAAAAAATTTTTTCTTTAAAGCGTAGGCATTCTTGCCCAATTTCTTTTTGTAGAATATTTCATTTCGATATCTTTTATAGTTTCCGAGATATAGCGTATCGAATATTTCATAAAAATTGTTAATTTGTATGGGAGCTACCACTTTTTTGCCTCCACTCAAAAAATTTTTTCTTCAAAGCGTAGGCATTCTTGCCCAATTTCTTTTTGTAGAACATTTCATTTCGATATCTTTTATAGTTTCCGAGATATAGCGTATCGAATATTTTATTATAATTGTCGATTTGTATGGGAGCTACCCCTTTTTTTGCCCCCACTCAAAAAATTTTTTCTTTATAGCGTAGGGCTTCTTTCCCAATTACTTTTTGTAGAACATTTCATTTCGATATCTGTTATAGTTTCCGAGATATAGCGTATCGAATATTTTATAATAATTGTCGATTTGTATGGGAGCTAACCCTTTTTTTGCCCCCACTCAAAAAATTTTTTCTTTAAAGCGTAGGCATTCTTGCCCAATTTCTTTTTGTAGAACATTTCATTTCGATATCTTTTATAGTTTCCGAGATATAGCGTATCGAATAATTTGTAACAATTGTTAATTTGTATGGGAGCTACCCCTTTTTTTGCCCCCACTCAAAAAATTTTTTCTTTCAAGTGTAGATCTTTGCGTACAATCACTTTTTGTAGAACATTTTAAGACGATATCTGTTATAGTTTCCAAAATATAGCGTATCGAATATTTTATAACAATTGTTAATTTGTATGGGAGCTACCCCTTTTTTTGCCCCCACTCAAAAAATTTTTTCTTTCAAGTGTAGATCTTTGCGTACAATCACTTTTTGTAGAACATTTTAAGACGATATCTGTTATAGTTTCCAAAATATAGCGTATCGAATATTTTATAACAATTGTTAATTTGTATGGGAGCTACCCCTTTTTTTGCCCCCACTCAAAAAATTTTTTCTTTCAAGTGTAGATCTTTGCGTACAATCACTTTTTGTAGAACATTTTAAGACGATATCTGTTATAGTTTCCAAAATATAGCGTATCGAATATTTTATAACAATTGTTAATTTGTATGGGAGCTACCCCTTTTTTTGCCCCCACTCAAAAAATTTTTTTTTTCAAGTGTAGATCTTTGCGTACAATCACTTTTTGTAGAAGATTTTAAGTCGATATCTGTTATAGTTTCCGAGATATAGCGTATCGAATATTTTATAACAATTGTCGATTTGTATGGGACCTACCCCTTTTTTTGCCCCCACTCAAAAAAATTTTTCTGTAAAGTGTAGATCTTTGCGTACAATTACTTTTTGTAGGACATTTCATTTCGATATCTGTTATAGTTTCCGAGATAAAGCGTATCAAATATTTTATAACAATTGTCGATTTGTTTGGGAGCTACCCCTTTTTTTGCCCCCACTCAAAAAATTTTTTATGTAAAGTGTAGATCTTTGCGTACAATTACTTTTTGTAGGACATTTCATTTCGATATCTGTTATAGTTTCCGAGATATAGCGTATCGAATATTTTATAACAATTGTCGATTTGTATGGGAGCTACCCCTTTTTTTGCCCCCACTCAAAAAATTTTTACTGTGAAGTGTAGATCTTTGCGTACAATTACTTTTTGTAGAACATTTTAAGTCGATAGCTGTTATAGTTTACGAGATATAGCGCATAAAATATTTTACCACATTTGTGCAATTGTAGGAAAAATACCCCTTCCCCTGGTCCTATCTGAAAAAAATTTTTCCATTATTTAGGTCCCTTTCTTAGGAGTATCCGTGTCAAGTTTTGTGGCAAGAGTGACTATACTTACTGAGATATATAGGTATATATGCACGGATTTTGTCCTAAAAAAAATGGGTTACTCTGGGTTTTCGCTTATATCTCGGTCAATAGTGAACCGATTTTGCTGATTTTAAATAGCGATTGTTAGCGGGATATTTCTGATCGTTTGACACCATTAACTGGTCTGTATCTTTTTATTTGACTCCGGAAACTTGATTTCAACAGACGGACAGACGGACAACGCTAAATCGGCTTTCCTATCTATAAGGATCCAGAATATATATACTTTATGGGGTCGCAAATGAATAATAAAGAAATTACAAACGGAATGACAAAGTGATATATACCCTATTACTATGTGAAGGGTATAAAAATATAGAAATTACAAACGAAATGACAAATCGATGTTTACCCTGATTACCAAGAGAAGGGTGTAAAAAACCATATAAAAGTCTTTTTAGTAGTAAAATTGCAACATAGTTGTCATCTGTATAAACACAAATATTGTTGGTACGTACATACATACATACATACATACATACATACATACATACATACATACATACATACATACATACATACATACATACATACATACATACATACATACATACATACATACATACATACATACATACATACATACATACATACATACAAACATTCATCCGTATAAATGTGCTGTCTAACGAATATTTTATCATACATTTTGCAGCAGTCTTGCACTAGCAACCACCATTAGTGTGTTAAAAGCTCCTTCTCAACCCCCTGTTATCAAATGCATACAAAAACATGCCATGTTAGAGAGAACTTTTTCATCAACCTCCTTCTAGTCTGCCCTCTTCCATACATGCTTTGCAGTTTGGGGATTTTTTTATGGAATATTTTTTTGCTGCTGTTACTGCATTTAAATGTGATATCATCGTTGATTTATTTTTCTTTTGTATGGTTTGTTGGGTGTTAGTTGGGGGCTGCCACACTAGCTGTCAAATTTGTGATGTAGTGTAGCATGTATTGGTTGGCCTGTTTGGCCGGCAAAAGTTTTTTCTAACATTGGGGTGATGTTTGCTTGCATTTTTTATTCTACTTAAAATTTTTTTTTATTAATAGAAAAATTTACTTATTTGTGTTGTATAAATGTTGTTGCTTTCTCTCTCTCTTATTTTATGTTCAAATTTTGTTTGTTTTTGTTTTCTTCTCCTCTTTAATTTAATTTTTGTTTTAATTTTTTGTTTTTAGTAAATATTGTTGATATTTTTTCTATTTGTTAGAAACAAGTTAGCAGCAGTTTACTAAATTGTATGCACTTGAAATGTTTTTGTAATTTTTGCTAGAGTTTATGCAATTAAAAAACTTTGCTTAACATCATTATGTATTTGTCTTTTTACTCCTTTTGTATCAGATGCTTTAACAGGAGCAACATATCCAAATCATTGCAAAACTCTTTTGTACAAAAATTCAAAAAACATAGATCAGCAAATTGAAAGATAATATTTTTAAAAGTTTTATTAATATAAATTTTGTTTAGTTATAGATATGATTTCAGAAAATATTTTTTTAAATATTCGCAATTAAACGCTTGACATTATTTGTCATAAACGTGTATGGCCATTAAAATAGAGCTGCCAGATCCGTTTAAAGAAAGATAGAACGTCATGCTCAAAAATGAAATCATTTGGTAAAAAAACGCAATGTTTTTTATAAAAATAAATTTATAAAAAGAAATTAACCTTTTTTGTGCCTTAAAATATTTAAATCTAAAGTATGGACTTTGCTCTCCATAGCATAAGTAAAATGACTTTTGCTTAAAAGTCGTAAAAAAATACCAAAAATAGACTGTGCTGGTGCGTCATTTTCCACTAATGCTATACAATCTGATCGAATGACTTCAGGGCCATGGGACTGCACTTCATAGAACCGTTTTGCCCAAAAGCTTGTAGGTATGAACAAAAAAAGCAATTCAAAGTAGTATTTATGTTCTTTAAGTGTCTTAATGTTATATAACATTAAAAGATTTATTTCTTTAAGTTACAAAGTTTTTAAAAGTTTTGGAGAATATATGGCAACCCTTTATACGAAACAATTTAATTATTTTATTCAGATCAAATTTTTGCGTTGTAGGCAGGTGAATAATGCGTTTGTGCAAATGTTTGTGACGCCTAAAAAATTATAATCGAAGGCCCACCATCGCCTCAGAATTACTTCCTGAGTCGATTAAAGCATGTCCGTCCGTCCGTCCACCTTGGTGCCTATGTACTATTGTAGACTTTGGAACCAAGCCTGTTAAAAGTGGTAATATTAGGCCCAATTTCGACTAGCCCCCATACAAATGTCCTCCCGAAATAAGCATTTTTAACTATTACTGTCTTAAATATTACTGTATATTTTTAAAATTACCTTAAAATTATATTTACCCTCATAAATTACGGCAAAACAAGGCATGCATTGGTCTATGGAAAGGACAATGGACGTTGGTGCTCCACTTCAGCTCTTCAACGAGAATATAGACTCTGCAGTGAGAGTCAGATCCACGGAGGTCTAAAGGCATTTATCGCCTGGCCTCGAGAATTTTCAAAAAAATAGTCCAATTATCTCATGCGTAGATAAGGCACACCAAAAAGTTACCCTGGAGCAATGCAAAGGTTCTCAATGCTTCAATCGAGGGTTGCGGGTTCTTGGATACCAGGAACGGCAGTTTTTGAAAATGAGCCTCGTCGCTCAAAAAACTAAATTTACAATGCAGAAACGCCCCAACATCGTTTTACGAAAACTTTTGTGTAAATCAAAGTCACTTTCTTTCAGTTCTGGAACGATTTGAATTTTAAAAGGATGGAAATTCAGATCCTTTTTTAAAATTTCATGAATAATTGCTCTTGGAAGTCCCAGTGAAGCTGCTCTTTTCAATTAATGTGAGATTTTCACGTAAACTGATTTTAACTTATTTAATATTTTCGAGAGTCCTTGAAGATCGACTGGACCCTGGCCGTGGAGCATTTATAGCCAAAGCAGTTGCGCGGAATCTCTGCACCCACGAACGAATTCAATTTACACTCGGTGCATCAAGTATTTACAGAATACCAAACTTTGAACAATATTGTCGACTTGAAATTACGTAGTAATCATTACTCTTAAAAAATGTCTCTACGTCGAACGCGCGATGCTCACTCGACCACTGGAAAATCGTGACTGACAAATCCGCACAATCGATATTTCTAATGGCCGCCCTCCCGGCCCGAAGCGTTTAATAATTTTTAAAATAATCGTGTATAAAAATATAAACTTGCCACCAGACACTCTGTATAATCAGTAACGGTACTAACAGTTAAAGTTTGGTGAAACAGCTCTTTTAACTGACCGCTCTTTTTAGTTCAGCTCATCTTACTAAACTAGGTTGCTCTTTTAGTTCAGTAGTTCAATAAGCTCAGTAGTTCAGTTGACTTGTTAGGTCAACATTCAATTTTTTATTGCAACCTTCTCTGAGCGAAACCATGTTTTAATAGAAGTATTTAAATCGTAAAATGTGCAAAATATGTCAATTTTGGTAATAAAACGGAAAAAAAAATTATTTTGAAAAAATTAAACAATTATAGGGCTTAGTAATAAGGGTAAACGAAACAGAAAATTAACTCAAAGAAACATGAACGAAAACACAAAAAAAAAATTAAAATGAAGAACTGAACTACGGAGCTGAAAGCGCTCAGTGAACTAACCCGCTCACATAGTTCAGTTTACCGAATAGCTCAATTGAACTAATTCGTTCATGAACTACACAACTCTAGTAACAGCTTTAGCCTTCTAGTGTTTCATGCCTGCCGAATGTAACAAATTCAATTTTTCTAAATGACCCCAAAGATTAAAATAGTTATAATCCTTTTTGCCTTTATTGTTGACAACTGTAAAACAAACTAAAAAAAATTTTTAAAGAAGCAAGAATAATGAACCCTTGTTTTAAGTCAGCTGAGCATAAATGTATTCAACGAGCGATCGTCGATGTATGGTCTACTAAAACATCGATGTTGACATCGGTGCTTATGAACAATATATCGATGTTTTTGAAACAACGATGTAACGTTTGCATCCCCAGGCGAAGGGTGAAATAAAGTCAGGCTTAATTAATTCTTAAAACGTGCCCCAAAAACTCTTAAATTTGTTTTAAAATAACAATAATATTAAATGGGGCAAAATGTTTAAGAAGTATTGGCAAGGAGTGTTGTTTAGAAAAAATAAAAAGCAGTTTTCGGAATTTGCAAAACAGTATTTCACACAATTGTTTTAGCAGTAGTTTACGTTTAAAAATATGTATGTATATTAACGCTTACAATTTGAATTTGAATTTCAACGAGAAAACACACAAAACATTTTTTAACTTATATTTGATGACCTTGAATATTTTAAATTATTCATATGACTCGGCAGCTTAACGTTTTTATTTAATGTTAATTGGATTGAAATTTTGGCTTTTTGTTATTGTTTTTGTTGTTTAAAATTCAAATGCATTTTATAAAACTGCAGCGTGTATTTTGTATCGCTCAGACAATAAAACGAAATAATAAATATTAACGGAATAACATTTTGTATTGACAAGAGTAGAAAAGAAACGTTTAAAAAAATGTAAAAAAAGCCAAACACACGTACAAACATATATATGTTTGTATGTGCATAAACATCTTGTATCTGTAGGACGCTATCTATATGTTTGGTAGTTTTTTTTTTGTTTTTTTTTTATTATTTATTTATTATAACATAAAAAAGAGTGTGTCTTGAACTTGAACTTGAATTATATAAAATAAAAAAAAAAAGTTACCAAACAAACACTGGCATACACGACACATTTCCGTACATACATATGTATTTGAATAAAGCGAGAAAAAATTATAATTTTTTAAACATACATCCATATGCATGTATGTATGGATGTGTTAGTATTTATACAAAAGTAATGATAATAAAAGAAAATTCCAAAAACAAAAAAAAAAGAGTAATAAAAACAAAAACATTTAGATAGATTTTAATATTAAAGTTTAAACGTTTTCTTCCAATCTTTATAATCATCATCATTTTCAAATGATTCATTCATTCACACTCATCATCTCTTAATATCATCATTGTCGTCATCAGCATCTTAAAGTTGGATTATATGTGCGGCGTTTAGTTTTTTTTTTTAAAGTCTTAATGCAACTTCTATGGGGACTAGAGTATTTAGCTTAAGCCCAAATACAGAAAATAAATTTATGGGTTTAATTTTATAGATATTTTATACGTGCCAAATAAATTAACTTTGCTTTCAGTTTTCTTTTCATAAGATACACACACACAAACATATCTATGTACATATATATGCGTAACATTTACATTTTGTAACATTTGGGTTATTAAGAGTTAAAGATTTTGTACTAAAATACGAAGGATAATCTTGGGTTTTTTTTTATTAGACAAACTCCTTTGATATCTATCATTAACAAATAAAGGGTGGGTTATTTAAGAGTTTAAATTTAATAAAACAAAAGCAGGTTAAAATTTTGCAAAATTTATTTGGTTGTTGTGAAGTACAATTGTTCCGGTTAGAAATGAAATATTATTGCATTTATAATAGAAATAATAATATTAATTGATGATATTTATGTACCTGTGATTTATACCTGCGACTTGAAAATCACTGGTAACTACAGTGACATTAAATGTGACGTAACTGGTACCGCGATATAGTATGATATGCAAGACATATTTTTGGACGTTTCTGTGAAGTAGCTATTACCAGGGGTCAAATTACGATTTGAATCGAAATGTAAAAATTCTTAGTAGAATTCCTATATTTAAAGCATTGGCAACTCTATCCATTAAGTAGAATTTCGATTCGAATGCTGTAATTCGGCCCCAGGCTTGTTGAATTTTTGCCAACAACCTCGTTAATTCAATCTTTAATCCTCATATATATAAATTACATTGTGGTTTGTGGAAAAAATGAAAAATGTTTCTGAGTAGAAACTGCAGGGTTGTTACTGATCAATTCCACGTGAAGCGGCCTAAGTTCGGGGAAAATCCTTACGTCTAAAAAGAAGGAGATTGATTGAAATATAAACAGATTGGTTCATATATAACCTTTATTTATTACGCAAGAGTTTAAAATGATCACACAATGAATAACCAGCTCGTCTTTGTTTAAAGTTTTTAAGAAAATGTCACACCCGTCACATTTCATAAAAGGTTTTTTCTTAAGAAAAAATATTTTTTTGTAAAAATAATGAAGCGAATACGATTGAAGACTTTAAACTACCGTAAAAACCAAACAAGTTAAGCCCGTTTTAAGAATGTTTTACACTACTCGATCTTAAAGTCAAAATTCCCTTCAATTCAAACTTGTAAGGTAACACCCGTTACAGTTTTCACGTGATCATTGTGAGCAGAAATTATGTTCATGCAGTGTGTACTTACTATTAATCGCTTAAAAGCATACCATCCCTGAAAAACATAGCCTTTTTCAAAACCAAAATTTTGAATTATTTGGGTTAAAGTGAAAATGTGAACAATGGAAGTGCCATGATTTAAATTTTGTATGTTTATTGAAATAAAATTTGTTGGTCGGTAAAGTAATTTATTAACTGTGATGTTGGTACTTAATATTTTGTATGTAATGCAAAGTAACATTTTTTTGTGCTCAAAATATTTGCCTTCAAATGCTCAATTGCCTCTGGTTTGTCGGCATAAGATTTGTCTTTGACGGCGTCCCACAGAAAATAGTTTAACGGTGGTCAAATCGCAGCTTTTTGGCGGCCAATCAACATTACCATTTCGTGCAGTTTTTTCTTGGCCCATCTAGCGAAGCAAAAACAAAGCGGATTGTCATGCGGTTTCAACTTTTAAACAAATTGAACTTTGTAACTGGTGCGTTAAAATATTTAATTCTTAAAAACGATCTAGAGTTGATGGATTCTTATGGCCACTCTTAGCCACAGCTTCGATATTTTTGGGTGTATACGCACTGTACAAGCACGCTCACGTGTTGGTGTCTCAACAATCAAACAAGTTTTACGAACTTTAGCGATAAACTTGCGTTTACCGGGTAGTGTTGGTCCTTTTCTGCGACCAAATTATGTACGACTTTGTTTTGAAAATAAATTTCCAAAATAATGCCAACGTGGCTTATGCGCAAATCGATTCATTTCGTTCAGCAGAGATAATATACTGAATTTCGTGACAAAATAGAATGACATAAGCGTTGCCAGATTCGAAATAATTTCTGGTTAAAATTTTAACCCAGTTAAGTGAAAATACTATTATTTTTGTTGCTGGAAAATGGTACATGTAAGTATGTATGTATACATACATACATATATATTTGTATGTATTATCGTCCTTAAAATTTTCAGTAATTTTTCTTTTGTAAAAGAGTGCACTTTGTCTATCCTAGATAGTACTTTTATCCATTAGGATTCCCTGTTACATTATTATTGGTGTAACAATGCAATACCAATTCAACAAACGTGCACATTAAGTTTGTGTCGCATCGTGTAAAATAACACTGTGTAATTTTTTAAGTCATGGAAAAATAACCATATACGGACATCACTACTCGAAAGAAGACCAAAAAAGAAAAGACCCGTGTCTCCCAGTTTTGCCCAAAGTCATGCACTTTTTTTGTTATGGGCCCCCAAAGATTTGGGGCCTTGGTACCATTTTTACAAAAGGTGATAATTTTCTCAGGCTCATATCTTGCAAACCGTTCGGAATTTTAATTTACTTTTTGAGGCAAAGTTGTAGCTCTTTTTATAAAGAACAAAAATTATGAACATAAAAAATTGAAAAAACAATAATTTTAAATCAAAATCGCAAAAAACTTTAAAAAATTCAAATTTTTTTTACCTTTTTCCCCCTGTTCAGGTCCATAGGTAGCAAACCGTTCAAAATTCAAGGAAACAGTCAACTACAAAAATTTACCTAACATCCCAATAAACAACTTTTTAGAACATATAAACTTCCTAGGAATGATTCTTAACACCGTTTAGGTAGCGCTTAAGGAGCCGCAAAAGTTAAAAATTTCCCCAAAATGTATGTACATACATGTAGTTATGAAGCTATCTCTTCCTTACGTTTAATCAAATTGCCTTAATTACATATATTGTATCTGTCTTTCGTGTAATAGAGAACTCTAGTGCATATAAATATGTGTATATGCATGTGAGATAGCCGCGAAAAGTCTTGGAACTTAAACAGGTAGGCAAACATTAAAATTGCTGGAAACCCTAAACAACAAAATACATCATACACAAATCGCAATAATGATTGTTAACGGCCTTTAATTAAATTATGTACATACTTTTTTTATTGCTTTGTTATTACTTTTTAATAATTATTGTTTATACCAACAATAAATTACCCATGTACCTACTACCAATTTTTTTAATAAGCGAGGACAATCCAAAATGAAATAGCAATTGGATAAATTTAAAAAGAAGAAATTATTGAACCCAAAACTTATCAAGAAATCAACTACAAAAATTTACCAAAGATTTCAGTAAACAGCTCACGCGATCACGCACCGATCGCACACGCATCAAGGAACGCAGATCACAATATTAAAGCGACGCGACTCTCACATCGAGGCATTACACAGCGCGACGTCAACGAAATCTCAGCGGTGAAAGTTATAGAGAAAGTTCTACAGCATAATACGCATACAACATTGGCAACTGACAATTTCAATATGCAGTGTAAAAATATTTATTTCTTTTGCTACATTTGCGGTCATCAAATCAGAAAAAATAATTCTACAAGATTTCAAAAGGAAAAGAATCTTTTAACTGGTGAATTCAAAAGAGCATATGAGTGATTTTTCGACGAAATAGATTTGATCAGTGAAAATTACACACCTAAAGCAGTGTGTCGCCAATGTTATAATAATCTCATAGCATGGTTGAATGGAGGCAAACATAGTATGAAATATTGTAAGCCGGTAAACTGGATAAATCGCCCAGGTGATCATGGGGGAACCAGTTCTTATGCATGCGTTAATTACCCAAATAGACGTGATGAGAAGAACAAAATTTATAAAGCAACTGTAACAGTCACACTACCAGTGCTTGCACCTGAAAATTTTGTATTCCCAAGGCCACAAACTCCAGATCGTAGGACAGAATTTACAGATATGACTACAGCAAGTGGTGTTACTAATCGAGATCGATTTGATACCGACTATTAGCCCCAACAGGGAAGAGATGGACCAAAACTAATAACTAATAAAAAATCAAATGGAAAAACGGTACAAAGGCAAAAAATTCGACGCATTGCTTGCAGAGGTAATATCAATTTTATTATTGCATGATTTGCATTATTTTTCTTTTCTACTTCATTTCAGGTATGTTGGTGGAGTCACAAGATAAGCTTTTATGATGTTAATAAGGTATGTTAAAAAGAAAAAGCTAATGATGGAAACATTCTGGAAGCAACGTGCCTGTGGACACCGTAAGTTCTGAATCAGAGTCAGATTCGGACGACGATTTAGATCCCCAACTTAAGAGAGCGCGATATGCAAGTCCAGGGCCATCAGCTTTATAAAAATAATACGAATATTTTTTTACTATTTTTTTGTAATAGACAGCACAGTATCTCAATGTTGAAGAAAATAAAAAACAAATGAAATTCAAAAATTTTCGTAAAATTTTTAACTTTTGCGGCTACCTGAGCGCTACCTTAACGCTGTTAAGAATCATTCCTAGGAAGTTAATATGTTCTAAAAAGTTGTTTATTGGGATGTTAAGTAAATTTTTGTAGTTGACTGTTTCCTTGAATTTTGAACGGTTTGCTACCTATGGACCTGAACAGGGGAAAAAAGGTAAAAAAAATTTGAATTTTTTAAAGTTTTTTGCGATTTTGATTTAAAATTATTTATTTTTTAATTTTTTATGTTCATTATTTTTGTTCTTTATAAAAAGGGCTACAAATTTGCCTCAAAGAGTAAATTAAAATTCCGAACGGTTTGCAAGATATGAGCCCGAGAAAATTATCACTTTTTGCAAAAATGGTACCAAGGCCCCAAATCTTTGGGGGCCCATAACAAAAAAAGTGCATGACTTTGGGCAAAACTGGGAGACACGGGTCTTTTCTTTTTTGGTCTTCTTTCACGTAGTGATGTCCGAATATGGTTATTTTTTTTCGTGTTGCACTGTGTAATGTAATGCTTGCGGCAAAATTTATTTTTTTTTTTACTTTTTTACTTTTATTTGGCGCAAAACTTTTACTGGGGTGTTTTTGCACGTCTTGTCTGCTTTTTTATATGTTTTTTTTATTTGTGGAGTGTGACGCATCCAAACATGCAACTTGTAAATATAAAATTTTTGGCAACATTTTAAATACATAGAAACTCTTGTGACTTTTGTTGCAACTTTAAAAAACTTTTACTTTTGTTTTAAAAGGAGTTGAAAAAAGGGTGTTACCAGTTTCGGTTTTTTAAGCAAGTTTAAATACAGCCATAGAAAACCACTGTAAAAATGCTTATTAAAGAGGGAATCATTTTTTTTCTTCTTATATACTATTTAAATTTATACCCAAAATAATACATTAAAACTAATCAAATATTTATTTCTATTTTCAGGTAATTACATCATTTAACTGTTTTTCTATTCTGCAAAGTAAGTTAAAAAGAGTCTTAAAATAGTTTACAAATTCGTTTAGTAAATTTAACATGTCATTAAAGTCATAAACCAACCAAAGTGATAAATGCGACAGCAACAAATTAAAACGATTTGAAACATGTTGGACATGCAAACACGCGGCAGCCAAACAAGCAATCCCCTATAACCAATCGAACAGCATTTGCATATACTGACTTTCAGCCAAGGACTGACTGCCGTCATGACTGCAAACAAACAAAATGAACATTAACTGTCAAGTGAAATATAAGACTTTAAATCAGGGGTTGTCAAAATTCTCATTTAATGAAATGCGTCTGTATTGGATAAGAGAAAATTGCCCAGCAAACAAAAAACTAAGCATTGCAAATGTGATGAATTTTACTTTTTAAAGCAAAATGGAAATGAACTTAAAAAAAGTTATTAAAATTAAATACAAAATATGCCTCAGTTATTACAGAATTAGATAATTTTTTTTTCACACATATTCCATTGGGCGAGTTTAATTTACAGTAAAAACTTAAAAAATTAAGTGTATTTAGGTATTATAAATTAAGTTTTTCTTGTTTTCTTTGTTTTAAATGTTTAGTAACATAAAATGCATTGCATGTTACCAAAAGCATTTTTAATGACAAAACAAAAATTTTTGTCTTCCATTATACTATTTTGTTTGCTGGTTTACTTTGAAATTAAATCAAAGCTGAAAAAACAACAAAGATGAAAAAAAAACAGTAAGCATCCGCCCATGTGCACTCGTTAACACTCAATTAACGACTGAAATCAAACTGAAATAAAAGAGAACAAGCGTCGGTGTGAGTTTGTTTTTATTGTTTTTGTAGCACAATTGTGCACTAAAAATGAATTTTTGACAACCATTGCTTTAAATTTAAGCGTTGCTCTCTAGAACATGTTTTGGTTAACCTTTATAAAGCACTTGTTTAAATACATATTCGACAATGTTGTTACCCCTCCTGTTACAATATTTGAGACAAGTATCATGTTATCTACATGCATATACATTGATATTGTCGTCCCGAAAAATTCTTATCGAAATTAAAAAATACAAAGATTTTAATTTAATTATGCTTGCGTTATGGAAATTGTGAAATTTTCTTTATTCAAAATTGTCAATACACAAATGTTTACTTCAGTTAGCCGCGATCATGATACAATTAATCAGGTATTCTCGTCCTTGCAACAACTACAAATTAGAGCCAAAGTGTCAAACAGCAGCTTAAAGAAAAAACCATGTGTAATAATTTTGGTTGTTTTTTTATTTTCACAGGAAGAACATAATGTTTTTTAACTGTCAAACAAGTTTCAAACAAATTGACAGGTAGCAAATGCAAAAAAAAAGTTTAGCCGTGTATTTGCGCGTACCTACCTAATGTAAACAAACAAAAAAACTAATTTTGACATTTTGGCTCTAATCAGGTGGGCGGACGAGTTTATCTGGTTATTTGTATCATGCTTTTTGATGACGCCAAAATTACGTCAGAGTTAAGGGCTAACTATAATGTGCTTAATCTAACATAAGCAAAAGTGCGAATACACATATTCAAATGTGTATAACTATAATGTACTTAAGAAACTTTTCGTTAAGTTTCGTCAAGTTACATTTGATTAAGCAAATAGCGAACCTGGTCGTACTTTGATTAATGGATCAGCTGTGTATACATGAGCTGGGCGCACAGTTGCACTTTTAAGTACACTTTTATTTATTAAAAAAAAAATTTTATTTTTTAACTTTTATAATATATTTTTATTATTTGTTTGCTAATGGTTTAATATTTTAAAATTGTAGATGATACTTAAATAACATTTTGCGAAAAAAATCCATATATTTGGAATATAAAAGTAAAACAGTTTTTGCAAAATTACAAATATTTGCAACTGAGCTCTATAAGAACTTAAGTTTAAAAAGTACAATATAGCCATTTAAAAGTCTCCAATAAATTGCTTAAGCATTTGACAGGCTTTTCGTTGATATTTGACATTAGCATAAGTTTGTTTAGGCACAATATAGTTAGCCCTTTATATTTCGTGTACTGCAGGCTTCAGTTTATATTAATTTTGCTAACAAAACGAAAAGCACACAACCTGAAGTATTTTTTTTTATTTCTTAATGCTTTTAAAGTATATTTTAAGGGTTAAAGCAGTATGTTTATCACATGCCTCGTTCTTCTTTCCACAACTTTGTGTGCGCTTAGTTAATTTTTGTTGTTTTTGCAAATGCCTTAATAAATGGCAAAATGATTGCTGCAGTTAAGCATTTGTGTTTTTGTTTTTGCTGAAAAATATCATAGTAAAACAACAGAATGCAAAAACATTTTTTTCTTTTAAAAATATCAAACTTTATAAGATAATCGCTAAATTAACTTAAAAAAATTAAAAAAAATGCAAAAAGTTAAGTTCACACTATGCAGGTATTAAGCGATATAGGCGTGTGACCACTATTTAACACGCCTTAAGATTTAGGGCTAAAAATATAAAAAATATTTTAACTATTCACAACTGAATTTATTGCAAATCGGGTCTAATTTATCACGTGTTAGTCTTTAAATGATGAATGATTTTTATTCTTTGTTTAAAGCTCATACAATCTTACCAAAATAAAATCTCTTGCTTTTAGGTGATACATATTTATGTGCATATATTTTTAAGAATTAATTTATACAAACAAAGCAATTTTTGTTGTACTTTTAGGGACATCTATTACTGCACATAAAGTAGGTGTAGTAGTAAAAAGGCAAATAGGCTTATGACGACCCTATTTTTCTTTAGTGATTTGATGGCGCACTCAACATACCCGACGTGTAACGGCAAAAGTGGCCAGGAAGTTGTTTTGTTGTGTTTTTTTTTTTAATTTTTTAAAGGAGCGGGAAAATTTTTTGTTAAAGTAAAGGCATTAAAAATTTATATATTTATCTGCTGTATGTATACACATAAACAGGGCAACCAAAAATATGCTCTGAAAAGAGGGTTTTATGCGCATAAAATATGCGGTAAAAAGATAAAAAAATGCTTTAACAAGTTAAAAATAGGTAAATGATTTAAAGGTAAGAGTAAAAGGAACTTAGACCAAAGAATCTGAAAACGCAGCATTTAAAATTAAGTTAAGTTAACGAAATAACAAATTAACACTGATAAAAAATTCCGGTACAAAATACAAAAAAGGGAATCCAAATTATGATAAAAATGTTTAACTATGTAGATGGTTTTAAAACCAGTTGGGTATCGATTTTTTGACAAATCAGAACAAATCAGAATGAGTTTCGCTTCAAAATGAACAAAAAAAAAATACAAAAGGCATCAAAAGGTGTTACAATGAACAATCGAAAGATTTTTTTGTTAAGTTTTTGTTTAATTTAATATAAAAAAAATTAAAAAAATGGGTTATAGAAAAAATTATGCCTTTTAAAGAAAATATGCAAAAATATACCATTATATGCAAAATATGCAAAAATGTGCCCTAAAAAATTCATGTCAAAATTTGCGAAAGTTTTAAACGGGTGATAATAACAATAGTTTTAACTTTAAAATAAATAATTAAATAAAAACCCAAAACTTACAAACGGTGACAATGTTTACTCGTAACTTTTTTTAAAAGGTTTTTTTAATTTATATATCTAAAAAATGCTTTAAAAACAGGGTTTAAAAGAAAGATATGCCAAAATGTGCTGTTATAGGAAAAATATGCAAAAAACATGCCTTAAAAAAACCGATGCAAAAATTTGGCAACAGTTCTGAATCGGATGAACAACAACAATATTATAGGTTAAAGGGCTAACTATATTGTGCTTAAACAAACTTATGCTAATGTCAAATATTAACGAAAAGCCTGTCAAATGCTTAAGCAATTTATTGGAGACTTTTGAGTGGCTATATTGTACTTTTTGAACTTAAATTCTTATAGAGCTCAGTTGCAAATATTTTTACTCTTGCAAAAACTGTTTTACTTTTATATTCCAAATATATGGGTTTTTTTCCCCAAAATGTTATTTAAGTAATATCTACAATTTGAAAATATTAAACCATTACCAAATAAATAATAAAATTATATTATAAAAGTTAAAAAATAAATTTTTTTTTTTTCATAAATAAAAGTGCACTTAAAAGTGCAACTGTGCGCCCAGCTCTCGTATACACAGCTGATCCATTAATCAAAGTACGACCAGGTTCGCTATTTGCTTAAACAAATGTAACTTGACGAAACTTAACGAAAAGTCGCTTAAGAACATTTTAGTTATACCCATATAAACATGTGTATTCGCACTTTTGCTTAAGTAAGCAAAAGCACATTGTAGTTAGCCCTTAATGCGACGCACAGGGAAAAATATGATTTTGCATATATTCGGCTGCCTTGCACATAACATACATATAACACTAAATCAAAAATAGTCATAACTTAAAGTAATTCAGAAACATTCCTAATTTCTTAAAACAGTTTCCATATCAAACCCTTAAGGGAAACGAAAATCTCGTTTGCGCATGTGAAAACTTTATTTTAGGATGAACTTTAAACTGCTTAGCTTAAATTGGTCATATATGTAGTTTGAAACGTTTTTTGAAGCAGAAAAGAAGAGCATAACAAAAAATTATTTTGAGAAATGACTTTTTTGTATTTATTGTGCGATATATATGTACATATACATATGCATGTATTTCAAAAGGATATAAACGCATTTTTTGCAACCCAACAATTTTTATTTATTTAATTTGTTCTTCTATGTGTGCGTGTGTGTGTGAAAGCCCACAATGGCTCTAAAAATTTACTCAATAAAGGCCAATAAAGGATATTTTTGAATGCTTGCAAAAGTGAAAATGAGGCATAAAATTCAATTTCAATTACGCAAGCACAAAATGAGAAAAGTTGCGATATTTTTAGCAAATATTTTTTTTTGTGAAAACAAACCCCAAAAGCAACCCCAGAAAAATTATGCAACTTTTTAAATATTATTCCGTAGAAACACATTCCTTTTTATTGGAACTTCAAGTTATTTATTGACATAACATTATTGTCCTTTTTTTAAATTCACTTCTCACCTAAACTTTGGTCATAAAATTCCAAGAATTTGAAAAAACTCTTTTAGTATTATTTTCTTGTTTTTTATATTAAGAAAACAAAAACACACACACATTCCTTTTATTTTAAGCCAAAGTACGAAGGCGAATAAGAATTTAGAAAAAGGATTAACAAAGAGAACTGTTTAAAATTCGTAAAATATTTTAGTCACAACCAGTGTTGCCATTAAACATTTATGAGAACCTGCAAATAAAAAAAGTACAATTATCTTCAAGTGCTGTGAAAACTTTTTTATTGTTTTTTTTAAAGGCTTAAAAGCTGACAATTTCTTTTGACGGTGTGTTCTGTCTCAAATCACCTATTTCTCTTGCTTAAATTAGTAAACGCCAAAGAAAAATTTGTGGCATTACCTGTAAACCAGTTACCTGCAAAATATGTGCACAGGAAAAAATCTCTCTTTTAGGGTTAAACGTACGCGATCACTTGTGTTGAAAATTAGGTCCGACTCGCATTAGCTTTTCAACAAGAAGGATCTTTTGCTGCTTGTTGTTTGAGTAACACAAACAAATAGGTATGTTGAATAAACAATAAGAGTGCATTATTCAAGAAAGCCTAAAGCAGCACCAGCACAACTGCAATATTCAGTAGTGTAGGTTGCCTATCACTGCTCCTAACAAACTTACGGATAAACATTAGCATTTTTAAGTATTGAGCGGTCATGCAAATTGCACACTTAAAAGCACATACTTTCAAACTACTTAAAGGTACCCTCATATGGAACACACATTAAAATTTTGGGATTTACACAAAAGCAACAGCAAAAACCGATCTTGTGTGTTATTTGCAGTCAGGGAGACCGTGGAAAATTTTAAAAAGTAGTTTGAAGCAAAAAAAGTCAAATAAAATAGTCGTTTTAAAAAAATAAAGTTGCATTAATTTAAAAGTTTTATTTTAATTCTCTTATTATAAGCTTGACCAAGAACAAAATTTTTTTGCGTTCCCAAATTCAACGTCGAAATCTTACGAGAAATATTCTTTATCTCTCTGTACAAAGCAGCCCGTACTCCTTTCGCGTTCTTAAGACATATTCTCTAACAAATAAAAAGTGATTACGCGTTTGGCAAATATGTTAATGCCAGTAATTTTAATTCTCAAATGTTTTTTTGCAAAAACTAACATATTTTAATCCAACAAATTTACTTTCATGAAATTCATTTATTTGGTAACTTTTAAAAAAAATCTTTTTGTGCTTCCCTAATTTTATATATTCTTGTTGTTTTGCGAAATAAATGTTCGGTTATTCATTTACAGAGTGAGGAAATAGCACTTTCGAAACCAAAGCACAAAATTCACATTCTGGCGCTTTTTAAAACAAAGATGAACTGCTAACTGGTTTGATTTTTTTTCGTCGGCAAAATAACTTAATTGCTTACGCAGCTAGCATATTTAGTTTTAAATTGAGGACGAACGATGCAAATAGTATTCAATTAATATAAAAAAATACCAATTATACACTGACTCTATATTAAAGAATGTACACGTAACTTGTACTAGTTTTTTTATAAGCGTTCATAAAATAAATTGACAAATATAATTTTTCATTACCTATTGTTTTAAGATAAGATAGATAGATATTTTTATTTGAACCTGTTTTTATATTTAAAATTTTTTTGCGACACAGCACTTTCAAGAAAATTTTCATGTCACATCCACGGTTTGCCAAAGGTCAAACACTTAATAAAATCCCTGGGATTTTATACTGGTTTTCTCATATACTGAGTGTGGTGTTTGCCAAGACAGGAATCTGCCTCGTCAAGGCGTACATTAAAGCGACAAATTCGAAAAGTCAGAGTCAGTAAAAAATATGTGTTTTCGCATGACAAGTGCTTGTGTAAAACTGGATAAGGTTAGCGAATTCCGGGTATGTGACGTAAAAAACTTTTTTTGGGGGGGAATGCACATAGCTACTTAATAAATAAATAATTAACCATGTATGCACACATGCTTACGTAAAAAACATATTTTTGTAGCTGTTTTAACAAAAAGGGGTTAAACATCGTTTAAAGTTGCAAAATAGTATCAGTTTAAAGGGCGCGCAAAAAATCACAGGCCGGAAAAAAGGTTGCAAATAGCAACTTTAGTCGACGAACGGTCACGCTGTTTGCAGTTAACAAATTCAATTAGCAAAAAAAAAAACGGAAAAGATAAATAAAAAATACAATAACAATGAAAAATATGTAGCAGATGCAGTAACAACAATATAAGTAATACAGTTGACCCTCGTAAACTAAAACTACTTTGTTTCTAGTTTACATAAAGGGTGTTTTTAGTATTTACACAGAAATTAGTCTTGCGGTGTTAAATCGCATGATCTTTGATCCAAAACGGGAAACTATGCGATAACCAAACGTTTCTTTTAGTAAAGCAACTGTGCCACGAACTGTGTGATATGTTGCGCCGGCCTTTTGAAACCACAGATCCAGCACATCAAGTCATGAATGGAGGGCAATTTACAAAAGTGCTGCCAACTTAAAGTTTTATATCTCTATAAAAAAAACACCGTTTAATATAACTTCTTGAGATATTCTAATTTCTAAAGGTTTAAAAAAATAACTATTTCTTAAGGGCATCTGCCGTTAGAAAATAAACAAAGAAAAAAATACTTCTGCATAGGTATATCCTGAATTTTATTTATATAAAACGAACACAAAGAAGACATTTGTAGTATTCACAACCTTTTGTTTATTTTGCAAGTCGTCGGCGATGTAAATTTTTTTAGTGTTTTGTATACAAAAAGTTGCTTCAACATTCTTCCCTATTTTTTCGAATTTCGTAGACTTTAAATCATAATTTTAGTTATTTCTTTTCCTTTTTAAAAAAAAGGCTCAGAAAATCATAAATTGTCGTATTTTCCAAACTTTACAACAGGTTGTGAATTTGGCAATTATTTTACTAAAAATTTATCACTTAACTACATATATGTATTTTCCAAAAATATATGCACGTTTCAAATTTAACAAACTAATGATCAGAAATGCATGGACAATAAACTTTTGGTTCTTATATCAGATCACGCAGTTTATTAAAAACGTAAATTTTAAATTCCCGAAGAATTTGAATTTCTAGAGTTCAAATTTACGAGCGTCTACTGTAATTCTATAATACAATAACAACAAAGAGCATCAATTAATAACTGCATTTGACCTTGTTTTGGTTTTCAGTAATTTGCACAACAACCGATAAAAAAAAACAAAATTAAACACACGTAACACAAAAATGGCGATGCCACCTTGGTAAAACCATGCAACGATTATCAACATTTATAAAAGCTTAAAATTATTGTATCAGA
Organism: Melanophora roralis; assembly: GCA_963583895.1. Taxonomy (NCBI): domain Eukaryota; kingdom Metazoa; phylum Arthropoda; class Insecta; order Diptera; family Rhinophoridae; genus Melanophora; species Melanophora roralis. The sequence goes on from OY757188.1 coordinate 65,970,659, forward strand.
GCTTTGTTCCTAAACAACTACTTCCTTTGCACGAAGGATATAGTAATCCAACCTCTTTACCTTACAATCCTGTGGAAAATCTTGTAATTCTCACAGAACTCCATGTTTTGCATTTTCAAAAAGGTTTCATTTCCGTTTCCTTGTAAGTTGTCTTTAGCCAGAATTTATGAAAAAAATAATTTGTTTTTTATTTCAACATCAAATAACTTATCGGCTTGTAGAACATGGCGCAGAAAAAAACTTATTTTAGTTGATTGCTGATGATGTTATTTGGATGGCGCAATACAAAAGCATTTAATGTGCAGCACAAGTGGTTTCACAAAAAAAAAATCATCTTGATTTCTTCATGCTGCTCCAACGAATTGTTTCAAATGAATTTGTTTTGGTTTTTTTTCCTTCTCAAGGTTTTTTGTGTGTGACACAAACAATGAATAGCATTAAATAAAACCTTTTTGATTTTTATTATACAAATATATGTACAACACACAGTGCAAATGCATGTCTCCTAACAAACAAAAAAAATAATAAATAAATTCTGATTAATTTCATGCAGCGATCGTTTGTTCTTTCCAGTGCTGCCATAGTGGATTATTAGCAAAAATATATTTAAACTTGAAGACTGAATATGTAAAAAAATAAAAATATAAAAATTTTTATATTTTGTTTGCCAAACCTTTTTCATGTTTGTTAAGATTATTTAAAGTATGTATTAATCATGGTGAAATAGTGTTGACCAGGTGGTGTTACGAGCACAGCATAAACCGAGGCTGGGTAGTCAAAGTTGTTTACTTTTACATATCTTTTTTTGACAACTGAGCCAACGAAAACTTCAACAAAAACGAAAATTTTATTCACAAAATTTTCTTGTTGTAGAATCACCACCACCTGATACATTTTTGCGCCATGGTATTAATGATTTCTAATTGTTGTTGGCAAATATGCAGTGTTATTCTTTGCCATTTTAAGTTAAAGTGAATGCGCGAGAAGTAGTCGAACTTATGTGCTGTTTTTTAAAGCCGAGTAAAACAAAATGCACGTAAATCGTCCCAAGACGAAAAACAGCACATAAGTGCACTATAAATTTAAGACTAAACCTTTCTTTACAATATGGTTCATATTATAACAATACGTATGCAAAAAATTTATGAAAGTGCTGTCATGTGTAAAGGAAGGGGAAGCTTGGTTTCTAATTTCTAACAAAAGCAAAAAACAATTTTTTTTTAAACTACATAAGATCTGCAAATCTATGTACACAAAGGAACAACCTTAATAACTGACTGACTGGCTGATTCATCATCGTACTTTGGGTGCCTCTTCATATGTATAGATTCACTAAGATGAGATTTCGAGCCCGAAGGGGTTAAAAAAAGGCCAAATATGGAAATATCAGAAAGTTAATATCTCCTAAACAATAAACGTTACAAACAAACTTTAAAAATTATTTTATTTTACTCAAAAATAAATGGACGGAAATGTTTTAAAATTTTGGGACATAAGAGAAAGGGTAAAAACTAAATATTGATAGTGCCGTGGTCAACTTTGTAACTTCTGAACGATTTAAGATAGAAACATAATTCAAATTGAATTCGACAGGCCTCAAAAAAGTTTGCATATTTTTTCCGCCTTTTCACCCTAAAGGATAAAAAAGGGTAAAAATTCTAAGTAATTGGTAAATTTAGGTCCTTAAAAGTCATGAATACGGTTTTGTTAAAATTTTGAAATTTTTTTACATTAAAGGGTAGCAAAAAGGGTAGTAGTTACATATTGGTACTTTTTAAGTAGCTTTTGTAACTTCTTAACCAAAAAACGTATAAACATAATTTAAAAAGCAAAGATTTTTTTTTTAATACTTTTTTAATTTTGTACCTTTAAGGGTAGAAAAAATTTTGCAAATAACATATTGGTGCTTGTTAGGTACTTTTTTTAGTTTCTATATTTAAAACTTTTTTTGTACTTTTTTTTTAAATTTGCACCTTAAAGGGTAGAAAAATGGCACACATTTATAACTGGTGCTTTTTGTACACTCTTTTGTAACATCTGATGAAATAAAGATATTTGAAATTGCATTGGACAGGTCTTAACAAGGTATTAAAATGTTTTTGATACTTTTTAGAATTTCTCACCATAAGGGGTAGAAAAAAAGGGTAAAACTTCTACATTGGTACTTTTTCTAACTTTTTGTAACATTTTAATTAATAAAGGTAGAAACATAACTCAATTTGCGTTTGACAATTCTCAGCAAAATATAAATATGCTTTTGATACTTTTTGAAACTTTTGTACGTCATGGGGTAGAAAAAAAGGTAAAATTTACACATTAGATAGAAAAAGGAGTAAACATTATATTTTGGTGAATTTTAGGTACTTTTTGTAACTTCTAAACCAACAAACAAAACGTAACACAAATTGAGTTTGACAGGATTTAAAAAATTTGATTTTCTCTAATTTTGGTCTGCGGATGCCGATAACCAAAAACTAATTAAGTGCGTAAAAAATATGTATTTTTTTAATCTTTGGTACTTTTTTTTAGTTCTTTTAAATAATGAGACTACAAATTAAAATTTACGACAATTGGTCAAGACTGAAGTCGAACGTCTATTAAATAGTCAAAAAAAAATTGTTTTCACATTTTTGGTACTTTTTGGCATGCATTATTGCCCCAGATTGAGGTCGGAATCAATAAAGTGGCATTGCTTTGACATATTGATTCTAGAAATATATATTAAAGATCTGTTGACGCGGATTGAAGCTAGAAGTTAACTAAGTGGACAAAAAGTACTTTTTTACATTTCTGGTAGTTTTTTTCCATAGTCTTAAAATTTTTAATCTAGAAATATAAAATAAAGTTAAATAAAAAGTACTTTCATGATATTTTCGTGTACATTATTGCATACTGTTAAATTAGAAAATTGGAGATTCTAAACCAAGACTGTGTAAAAAAAATACGAAAATTTTGCTTTTTTATGCTTAAAGTACGTTTTTGATTTTGATACTTTGTTTTAGTTAATTAATAAAACTGCGCTTACGAAGTAGCAGGTTATTTGTTAGTACAGTGCACTCGCGAAAACGTGAACACTCGAAAGTGTGAACGTCTCAGAAACGTGAACAAATTTATTTTTCCACAGAGTATTCTAAAACATGAACAAAATCTGAAAGCTCTAAAACGTGAATACATTTTATTTATTGTTTTTAATCTGTTTTTAAATTGGAAAATCCCCGAATTACATGTTACTTGTTTGTTTACATATAATTAAACGTTTTTTTTTCATTTATGTATGCTGTTAGTTGCTCTTTGACATTGCTACGTAGATGAAACAAGTGAATAAAAAAAAATTTAATTCGTGAAATTGAAAAATGTCATTAAAAAAACCTAAAGTTTTAACTTTAAAAGATAAAGTTGATATTCTTGAATTATTGCAAAAGGGGTACAGTGCCAGTGGCTTGGCAAGAAAATATAGAGTTGCTAAAGCAACAGTTTCTTTCATTAAAAAGAAAAAACGGGAAATTACTAGTCGTGTAAATAAAACTCTTTATGACACTGGAAAGCGTATAACATTACGGGCTTCTGAACTTCCGGGAATGGAAAAAAGTCTTTATAAATGGTTCCTTCACATGCGGAATAAAATAATGCCGGTAAGTGGACTGATATTAAAAGCCAAAGCTTTAGAAATTCACGTTTAAACTAAAGAAAATGATCGTGGTTTTAACGCCAGTGACAGATGGCTCCAAAAATTTTAGCAAAGGTTCGGTGTTCGCCTTCTTAAAATTTCCGGAGAAAAACTTTCTGCGCAGTCACAACTTGTTGACCCATTTAGGAAAAAGTTAAGAGGAAAAATGGAAGAACTATCTCTATGTGGAGATCAGCTTTATAATGCTGACGAATCAGGGTTATATTGGAAGCAGTTGCCAGATAAAACATATGCATATTGCATTTTATGTTTTGTTATTAAAAATTAATAAAATAATTAATTTAAAATAGTGTTTAGCATTTTTCTTATCAATGTATAATTTTTTATACTAAGGGCCATTATTACAAGTTGGCGACAAAGTTGGCGGTAGTAAATGGTAGCGTTAACAGAACATGGCGATAAAGTGGCCGTTAGCAAATTTCCATTATTACAACTTGCCGGTAAAGTTAAATACATATTTCTTATTGTGTGGCAATACCGTTAGCAATTACCGACTACTTTTGAAGGAGTAATAAGATTGTAGTGGCAACGACGCACTTTTGTTTACATTTTGAAAAGCAAAAATTGTGTAACGGATAGTGCTACCATATTAAAATAAAAAAATATGGTAACTTAAACATAAATCCTCCTTGTAAAACTTACCGCCAAGACGAACTTGCCTTTAATTTATCGCTCATTTTTAAGTTAAAAGAAAGTTGTAATAATGAAAATGTTTTTATTCAAGCGATAAAATCTCACTTTAAGCTAACGCGAAGTTGTAATAATGGCCCTAAATAGGGTAACTTTTTGTTTTAAATTTAGGTACTCGATAACGTGAACAAACTCGTAAATGTAAACTGCCTTGGTTCACTGTAACTAGAACATAACAAGAAATATTAATTTTAAAATGTGTGCAGCATATACTTTGTTCGTATATATATGTATGTAAGTATGTGTTCGCAATTGCAGTGATTTGCACATTTATAAGAATTTTTTTTCCAATGCCAAACAACTTGTTATACCGTCAAAACAATATGTAATGCCATTCTTGTCTAACTTAGTGCATTCTGCAAATTTTCGAATAATAAGTGCACGACAAGTTTGCACCAATGATCTTGTTTAATTCATCACCGTCGTTGCACTGTCGTTAAAAGAAACGAACAAACTTGTTTACAAAAAGCTTTTTTCGTACAACTGCATGCATTTTTTGCAAGCCTTTATAGCACTTCGTAAAAATATTCGATTAAGATCGTAAGGTTTTTGGCGAATCATTTAAGTTGTTGTCAGTTTAGTTGTTGTTATTTAAATGCACACATGTGCATTTTAGTGGAAACAATAAAAAGCAAACAACAACCAATCAGAGTACAAAACTTAGCAAATATACCTGTGAATGTATGTATGCATGTTTGTTATTAGTAAAAGAAAAATGGTTCTTAAAGGAAAAAGCTTAAAATAATAACATTTGCATTATAACAGTAGTGGCAAATATATGATGACTACAATATCAAATTAAAGTTTATAGCATTTTCTAATAAAAAAATAAGATATTTTTTATGACGAAAATGCTAACTGAACATTAAATCTTTGTTGCGACTAAGGTTTTTAAGATAATTTAGGAATTTATTTCAGCAATTTAATTCTTAATACTTTAAACCACGGAGCAGAAAAAAACTACTTATATTTGAAATAATATGTAAGCAACATCATAAAAAGGATAAAATTAAAAAACAGTAAAGATTTATTTTGTGTTTTGTTTTCTATTTATGATTCCAAAATTTTATTCATAAAATGCATTTTCAAGCTTCGAATCAATCATCTTGATACATTAATAAAAAAAATAAAACATGATAATTGCAACCCCTTAGCAAGAATTCATCTTTTAAGATTTTCATTTACATTTTAAAAGTACAAAGTTTTTTAACTCACCCTTTTAAACGAAAGCAGTTTATCAGATATTCTTTCTTATGAATAACATAAAGAAGTCGATGCAGTTAATTTAAGGGCGAATTTTAAATTTAAAATTTTAATTAAAATAAGTTTTTTCTATTTTTAAAATCCAATGTGCATCAGCGTTTACCAACGAGCACGTGCTGGGAAGAGTAAATGACAGAAAGACTGACTGGCTGGGTGTTTTTGGTGGGTCTTGTGCATTTTTCTATAAAGAAAAATAACTTGCAACTAGTGTGTTTGATGTAACAATTATTTTTTTTTGTTATGAAAATAATTTTTTGTTTAGATTTAAAAAAAAAGAAAACAGGATTTTCTATTGCTGTTAGAGGGTTGAAATTTTTTTTAATATACATATGTATTTTGTTTGTTGTCACCACTTTTGTTCTGTGGTCTTGCCAAATAATAGTATGTGGATATAAACACACACACACACAACATTTGTGTTACAAAAAGTACCAGGAAACTGTTAACTTTGATTCTTGTTAAATATTTTCTTGAAATTTAAAATGCATCATGCGACTTTTAGACTAATTAAAATCTTTAACAACCAAGCATTGTGTTACATCTTCTATATTCTTTTGTTGTTGTTTGTAACAAGGGTTCGTTTCTCGTTGCCAGTTTGGCTTTGGCAAATTAATAACCCTTTTTTAAACGCGAACAAAAATAGTATTACAAATAATGGAAATTAGGATGTTAATAGGAAGTTAGTGTAACAGCCGCTTGGTGTATTTTCGATCCCTGGTTGAGAAAATATCATGTCCTCATGCCCTTAAAAAACAAATCTGATCATTTTAATAGGGAAAACTAAGATATTAAAAAATAATTGATCTGTCCTGATATATGTCTTAACTATACAAAGAAAAAACTTAAAACTGTTTCAATAACCAAAGTGATTGAATTGCTTTAGCAAAAAATATTTTTAATTTCCACCTACCAAAAATTATTGTATCAATTACCTAAATTGTAAAAACTGAAAAATATCCCTTTTTATTTTATTAAACATTCTTAAGATTTTGATTACTTACCAGGCTGAGAACTTACCACTAGACCAACGAGCCATGTGATTTTCGAAGTTGAAATTCTTATTTCTGTTAGCGCTCATGTTTGTTTTTTTATTTTTGTATACTCTTCTTAGAATGTGCTGCACTAAATTACAAAATTTCTATGCAAAAAATGTATTTTTTTTTAAATTATACTTACCCCAGTAAGTATGCTTAGCGTTATAGTCTCCAGCAGCTTTTAAGCGGGGACCTAAAGATTTGTAAAAACTATCTGGGTGAACAATACACTGACGAAATAACTAGGCCATGGAAATTCATTAAGGCAGACGTTTGTTGCTTGTATACAACATGCGAAAAGACCACCCATCTATTGGTGTTTGATTCTCCTTTCATCTTCAGGTAAGGTAAGGTAGAACAGGCAGCCGTTGAAGGAAAGAATACAGCTCACTTGGGTCTACTTAATTCGGTTCCTTTGTGTTACCTGGAGAGGCAGATAGAATAGGTTGAGATGGAAATAAAGAAGAAATTTTAGAGAAGGATAAGAAAGAAAGAACAGAAAATGAAGCAAACTTACCAGGGTCTCTGGTGGGAATCGAACCCACTACCCCTAGACTGGTAGACTCGTGCACTTACCACTGATCTACCGGGGCACCCTCCTTTCATCCTTAATTTCAGTAAAATATCCTCAGATTTGTTGAAATTTTAATGAAAAAAATCCTAAATTTATTTAACTAATATTTCTTACACGTCTGTAGTTTTATTTGAAAATAAAGATAAAACCTATTTAAGATATTCTTTAAATAACCATAAAACTATATAATAATTATGATTTGTTAAGTTTTCTGTTGCAATTCTATTAAGTAATTAAGTTGAAAATATTTTTGTTTTAATTTATTTTTATTTCTATTAGCATTTGGTGTCGAAAGATTAAGTCATATTTATATCGATTTAAATACTTAAATTTTTTTTACCATAAATACTACATACTATACTATATACATCTGTATTAAAAACTAGCATTTTCAAACATTTTCTGCATTTAATTTTCTCATACTGCCTTTTCAATTGCCTGCCTACACCACGATGTATGTATCCAAAATTTCATTTTTCTTATTTACTTGTTTCAACTCACTCCAATTTTAACCTAAATTTTCCATTGCCTTCCTCCCTGCATTAACAAACACAAAAAAAAAATAATAACAGAGAGCTTTATATAGAAATACTTTGCAAAGCATTTGTACGCATTCACTTCCCACACCCCTATACCCCACGCATACACTCATGCATAACTATACGATAGCAGGACTTAAGTGTGTGCGTAAATTTCCTGCAAATGTAACCGGATAAGTAACAGGACCGAGAAATAAAAAAAACTTTAAATTAAATTTTAAGCATTAATAAATTTAAGATATAAATTTTAACTTTTTAATCTTTATACATTGACATTTACCGGTAGACGAAATCCCAACTTAATTTTTAATTGTAACAAAAATAAATGCAAATCGTTCCAACTATTTATTTTCGTTAATTTAAGGTATTTTTGCTTTGGTTCTTATGTTTTTCTCTCATGTTTTCTTATATTGATATATTGTTTATGAATTGATTTCTTTTGTTCCTCCTTGACAAAGGATATCATTCGATTCAATGCCTTTGCACCTAAAGTTCGCCTTGTAGTTTAAATGAAAAAAATTATTGCTATATAGGATTAGATAAGGCATGTGTTTTAAACAGTGAAGTTAAGACTTTACATTGGCTTGTGCTTTTTATAAGACAAACAATGCTGCACTGCCATTTAATTGGCACAGTACTGTATGGCATAAGAGTATTTTGGTGTGTGCTCCTGCGTTTTTCTATGTGCTTGTGTATGTATAAGTTTGAAGTGCGTTTTAGGAAAAAAAAGTAAAAATTGATTTTTCTCTATTGTTTTTCCTTTTTCCTTTGCATTTCGTTGGTATTCGGCCTTAGAGGGTGTTTGTTTCTATTATTTTTGTGCGTGTGCGTTTTATGTGCAAAAAATGTCATTATACGATGTTTTCCCTTTTGCTGTTTCCTTGTTTTTTTTTCATTTTTTTGGTGTGAGTGTTAAGCAAATGAAAAGCAGCTGAAGGGTGGTGGATTTATTGCTTTTTACTGAAAAATACTTGTATGTACATTTCTGAAAAGAAATTTGTTAATGTTTTTTTTCTGGACTTTAAAAGTTTAAAGGATTTTATGTATATTTGTAGTTTACATATATTTTTTTAAAGGCTTTATAGCAGTAAAAGGATTTTAAATAATTTTTTAAAGGAAAATTTAATAAAAACTTAAAATTTTTTTTAATAAGTAATTCTATGGAGAAGTTCAGTTGCTTTGAAAGTAATTATTACTTAAAATAACTTTTATTAATTTTAAGCAATTTTTATCATTAAATTACAAATTTTCTTTGTTATGCATAAGTTCTGTGAATTTTATTTTAACTTTACAAGACTAAAACTTATTTTAAAAAATGTTTCCTAAAAATCTAGTAATATTTTTAAATCTTTTGTATATTTTCAGGTAATTTTTAATTGGCACATTTTAATATCTAAAGGTAAAAATAAAATATTTCTTTCAATTTTTTGCTGATTATTAAATTTACATTGGCAATCAATACCAGAAGTCAAATTAGAAGTCTCAATCTTTTGTAGTTTTGAGAATGTGTACATTTGCTGCAAGTTCTTTGAAAAATGTTAGCATTTTCTTATATTAATTAAATTTTTTACATAAAAATTTTTTGTTTTTTTTTTTTTTGGCTTAAGTTCATTATATGTATATGTAATCTCTTTTTTATTAGAAGAAATTTTTCTGCTAATGTTGAAAGAAACTTTTATTTGAAAAAAGCAGGTTTTTTTCTACCGATACTAGCCGAGTAGAATGCATTTTCGCAAGGGGCTACGCAATTTCATCATCATCATCTTTAAACGGTAGTAGTGCCTTTTGGTTGTAAACATCACCTATATTACTAATATCTTAATGAGAAAGGAAATCTTTTTTCTTTCTCTTTTATTTTGTAAGTTAGGACGAAGTTAACTTTTCCATATACACTATGATTTTTATACCCTTCACATAGTGATAAGGGTATATACCAGTTTGTCATCCGTTTGTAATTTCTTTATTATCCATTTGCGACCCCATAGATAGGGAAGTTGATATAGCCATGTCCGTCTGTCCGTCTGTCTGTCTGTCTGTCTGTCTGTCTGTCTGTCTGTCTGTCTGTCTGTCTGTGTGTCTGTCTGTCCGTCTGTTGAAATCAAGTTTCCGGAGTCAAATAAAAAGATACAGACCAGTTAATGGTGTCAAACGATTACAAATATCCCGCTAACAATCGCTATTTAAAATCAGCAAAATCGGTTCACTATTGACCGAGATATAAGCGAAAACCCACAACAACCCATTTTTTTTAGGACAAAATCCGTGCATATATCCCTAGTATAGTCACTATTGCCACAGAACTTGGAACGGATACTCTTAAAGTAGCCACCTAAATAATGGAAAAATTTTTTTCAGATAGAATCAGGGGAAGTGGTAGTTTTCCTACAATTGCACAAATTTGGTGAAATATTTTATGCGCTATATCTCGGAAACTATAACAGATATCGAAATAAAATGTTCTACAAAAAGTAATTGGACAGCAAAAGCTACGCTTTGAAGTAAAAATTTTTTTGGTGGGGGGTGAATGTGGGGTAGCTCCCATACAAATTCACAATTTTTGTAAAATTTTCGATACGCTACATCTCAGAAACTGTAACAGATATCGAAATAAAATGTTCTATAAAAAGTAATTGGACAGCAAAAGCTACGCTTTGAAGTAAAAATTTTTTTGGTGGGGGGTGAATGTGGGGTAGCTCCCATACAAATTCACAATTTTTGTAAAATTTTCGATACGCTACATCTCGGAAACTGTAACAGATATCGAAATAAAATGTTCTACAAAAAGCAATTGGACAACAAAACCTACGCTTTAAAGTAAAAATTTTTTTGGTGGGGGGTGAATATGGGGTAGCTCCCATACAAATTCACAATTTTTATGAAATTTTTGATACGCTACAATTCGGAAACTATAACAGATATCGAAATCAAATGTTCTACAAAATGTAATAATCTAATAATTCATACATTTTGGAAAAAAAAAGTTGAAGAGGAGCAGGGGGACTAGAACATCCCATAAAAATTAACAACTTTTATTAACCTTTTATTATAAATAATGTCAAAAACTTTTATTACTGTCGACCTCAAACGTTCCTCATCTATTTCTATTATCCAAACGAACGTTAACATTTTGTAAAGTTTTCTATGGGCTTAAAACTCACACAAGGTATTTTTATTATATTATTTGCAGTACAAAATAACTCGGCTGGGTATATTAAAAGACCAATGTGAAGGGTATATTAGATTCGGCACAGCCGAATATAGCGCTCTTACTTGTTTATATTAAAAGTCTCTTCGGCATCACTTGACTAACGGTCATGCATCATCCAATTATCTAATGGAATGAAACGACGTTTTTTATTGTTAAAAATATGGTTAATATTTTTTTTAATTCATATTTTTAGCAAATTCAATGCCTTTCTTTTCATCATAATCCACGTTTTTTATATGAAGCTTCATCCTTATCTTCATCTGAATATCCTTGGTTCATTGTTATCATTTGACTATGTTTTCCCTATCGTCATGCGCCAGATACAAAACTTATTTGAAAAACCATTCCTGATGTTCTTATCATATCAAGCACTTTTCCAGCCTCGGCGGGCATTTAATTTTGTTGTGGATCCACTCCAAGCCAAGAATAAAAAATAACTTTTTTTGTAACCCAAAGTTTAGCAGGAAAAAGGCACGCCACAACACACTGCAACATGTTTGAAAAATCGATTTTGGATTTGTTGTTAACTACGTAGTTTTGCATTACAGCTGAAGATATGTATTTTTAAAATATTTTTTCCTCTCTAAACTGTAATGAAATAAAATATCTTTTATGTTTGTTATTTATATGAATAACATTGAAATAATTAATTTAGCCGGGGTGTGCTTTTTGTGTGTTTTCTAACTGAAGATGTTTTTTCTTATTAAAATAACCTTTGGAAAGTAGAACTTCTTGAACCTAAGAACTAGTCTAGAGGAAAAGTGGTTCTAATTTACCAGCGTCTACTGTAACATTAATCATACGCTCCCGGTACTTTTCATTTTAAATTGACCTTTTTAATTGGCATATTAAAGTTACTCTGAATTGTATTAATGTTTTACCATTGGGAAATAAATTACATTTATTTAAAAAACATTTAATAAATTCTTGAAATAATCTGACCCTTAATGAAATTAAAAAAGACTGCCGCTAAGTCTTGCTAATGAACTTTATCGAAAACGAAATATTTGCTTAAAATACAATTGTTAACTTCAAAAAAAAAATGCTTAAAATAAGGAAGAATGTATTGATACTCGTATACGTACGTATGGATAAAAAGCAGGAGGATGAAATCTTGTTTGAATGTTATTGCAAAATGCCTCACAAACATGCAATTAAGTCGTTAATACTTCATCGATTTAAACCCCTAAATATTTTTTTAGTCTTTCTTTATTAATTTTCTATTTTTTTTGTGCATATATTTTGGAGTTGGACATGTTGGTGTTTTACTTCTTCTGTTTTTTTTTGCTTCATTCAAATTATATACGCTTACATGCAATCATACTAACACACATGCCAAAGGATTAAAGTATTAACGCGTGCGGACGCAATGGATGAAACAAGTCATTGAAGCTTAACGAATATGATGATACGAGTAGATGATATGATCCCTCCATTAAGAATAGGAATACGAAAGGTGTTTCGGTCGTCGCCGGGGAAAAAATTATTGATGACTGTGTCGTTGTTTACATTTGTCAAAATTACATTTATAAAAATAAAATTTAACAACAGTTTTAGATATAAAGGCTTTGATTACGATCTTATAAATAAATATTGAAACATTTAAATAACTTTTAAAAAGTCAAAATTTGCAATTTGATTATTATTTTAATTTCAACAGGAAACGGAAGTAAAAACTTTACCCATAACTATGGCAGAAGCTTGATTAGTTATTATTTTACATTCGTTTGTTTATTGTTATATCCTAAACTTGTTCTTCACATATCAGCAAAAAGGTTACGCATCAATTGTTTTAAATAGAGTTTAACTACTACTTTAATTCCCTTTTCGTTAATACAAGGCAAAAAAAAATCGTTATTATACCAAAAAGAACAGTGAGGGGACAAAGCAGGCAATGTTTTTGATTAAAAACGCAAACATCAAATCTAACAATTCTATACTTTTCTCGTTAACCTCATCCTTAGAAAACCTTGGCTGGAAAACAATTCAATAGTCCGCCTCTAAATGTGAATAGCAGACAACAGTTTCTAAGAGTGAAGGAGTTTAAACTCCTGGGGAGAGTGTCCACCTTTGCAAATCTAATGAAATCATAACTGATTTATAATATTTTTTTCTTCTTTGGCATTTACCTTATACGCACATATTGAACTAACGACTAAAATACCAGGTATTGGTTTTATTTCATGGAAATAATCTCATACTTCAAATAAGCTGGAAAAGCTAAATACAAAATGTATGAATGTGTATGCATATGTATAAGCCTCAATGAATATTTGCATGTGTGCTATTGCTAAAAATTAAAGAAAAAAGAATTTTAAAAACACAATCATCAATAAAAGGCACGTCAATCATCACAGGCAAGCCTTGTATATTTTGCCATCTATAGTTTAGCTAACCATTGCCGTTATGTTGTCATATCTTCCGACCATAGAACATACTTTTCAAATCAAACATCGTCGCATACATTTATATATATACGAACATATTCATCATTCGATAACATAAATGCTACAAATGCCAACTACTTGCCTCCTGTCAAAAAATTATTTAATCATTTGTTTGTTTTAACTGTTTTGTAGTCGATACAATATTTTTTCCTTGACTCTTACCTTATATGGCCAACCATCCATCGGTTGTTCACTAAATAATATATATGAATTGTCCTTATGGTCTTACTTCCGTTTAAGTTTTTTTTCTCCTAACCTTGTTAGACAGACATCAGCACTTGTAAATAAAATTTAATTTTTTAGTCTATGTTTCAGGTTTTTAGTAAAAATGCGTAAAAAATTATATTTCCTTTGCATTGTTTCAAAAAAAAAAAAAGAAAAAGTTAGAGCTAACGTCTAGTCTTTAAGTATTTGAAAAGCAATAAAATATTGAAATTTATTAGCTAAAGCCCAAAATTAGGTAATTTCGTATTGAAATTACGAATGAAATTAAAAGTGTTCATACTGGCTCTAAATGGAATTTGAGAAGTTTTTCAAAAACAGGCAGCTTCTTTGTTTATTGGTTTAACTTTTTTCATATTTTGAAAAATGGAAACGAGATACAATAAATATTTTTACTCATATCTTGATAAATTTTCTCTATTAAAATTTCCAACTGAACTAGGAGTTTTTCGGCAGCATCGCTCCAGTTTAAATTATTTTACATTATCCTCTAGAAGGTTAAAATTACTGATAAGGAAGTTTCGTGATTATTTACATACAAATTTTTTATATATTATATATGCAATATAGGCTGAATTCCAAAACGCAGTTTGCTTTGCATCAAAAAATTTCAATTTTTTCCTGAAAGCAAAAATGAGGCTTTTGATAATATCTTCTACTTCCAAATGAGTGTTTAGAGCTATATTAGTATTCTGGAAGCAAAAAACGTTGTCAAAATTGTAAGGGAAAAAGTTGAAAATTTGTAATGCAATGCAGACTGCGTTTTGGAATTCAGCTATACTACATATTATTATTTCATTTTTTGCAATGTGCGACAAAGTGTCAACACGCTGTCGACTTTAAGTTAGACTGCATTTTACTTAGACAACCGGCGTTTATACTAAATGCATAAAATCTGCCAAAACGCAACATCAATAATCGACAAACAACGAAAATGACACACGTTGCCTTCAGTATACACTGCTATGTTTGCTTACGATGGCACAAAATGGTATAGTTTCATTTATCCGTATTAAAAGTCGCAGATTTTCACGAAAACTGCTTTTAACCAGTTCAATGTTTTCGAAAATTTTCGAAGATCAACTTACCAATGAATTAAATTTACACTCGGTCCATCACGTATTCGCAGAATATTAAACTTTGAATAAAATTGTCGACGAGCAATTACGTAAAAATCATTTCTCTTAAAAAAATGTCTCCACAGCGAACGCGCAATGCTCACTCGACCACTGCGACATGGTGACTGACAAAATTGCACAATCGATAATTCGAACGGCGCCACCCTCCCTCCGCGCCGTTTTTAACTTTTTAAAATAATCGTATTTAAAAGTATAAATTTTCCACCAGTCACCCTGTATTAAGGAAGAAGTTGTAAGGAAGTTTCACCACGCCCTGTTATTTTTTAAATGATACAGAATTCTCTCTCTGGAATACTCTTCACTTATCGCTTTCTATTCGAATCGAAAATTAGGAGTTCATTATATAATTTCTATATTAAAAGTACTAACAACTTGATCGATTGAGTGAAATTTCGTTTCGTATCGAATGACGTAATTTGCTCCCTGACTAATGTCTAAATAAAAAAATGAAGGTTGCTTTTTAGCTAAAGAAACTCTTATGACGAGGATTTAATATTACTAAAAAACCGGTAAAAACCCGTATGAATGTGTTGCACGAAAGTATGTTTGGCAGAATTTTAGAAAAATATTGCTGATCACTTTCTTAATATTTTTATTGAGTAAAACAAAAATCTGTAAAATTTAAATTTGACGTAAACGTTTAATTGTGTAGACTAGACAATCATTTAAAAATATCGAATAGTTTCAAGTACCAAAATAAAATTATTAATTATTATCGAATATCCAAATAAAAATATTGAGTAGTATCGAGTGATCAGAATTAGAAGAATTTGCCAGCACTACACTGGCAGTAAGTGGTAGGTATCAGAGATCTGCAACGAATACTCATAAAGTAAGTAGACTCGAATCATGATTCTATATTTTGTTGATCTACACACATTCTGACGTATTGAAAAGACTTCACGACTCATTTCAACTTTTAAGTTTGCGGTACTCATACTACACATTTTCAGTAGTATGTATGACTCGGTTGATTGCTATCGTCGTTTACGCAAGATAAAAACCCGATAAAAACCGAGTATGACTCGCATACTCATTATGAAGTTGTGTGTTTAAACTAGTCTTGCCAGATTACAATTTGACGTTCACAAAATAATTGTAGATTGCTAAAAAAAATCTAGACAATTTAAATTTTCCAAAATAACACAAAAACAACAAGCAAAAATAAAGTACTTGCGGTGTTGTTTGTCTTGCTTTTAGATTTTGTTCTTAAGTATTATCTTTCAAAGTTTTAAGGAACGACCTAAAAATGCAGTTTTTTTAATTTAAAGCAAAAATGTAAACAAAGCAAATATTCTATATCTGTTGGTATTTTTAAGCAAGCGATGTTACTTGTGATATAATTCTACGTTAGAGTTCGTTGAAAAAAACTTGAATATTTTTATGAATTAAATAGTGATTATTGCAAAAATTGTATAGAACATGTTGTAAAATTGGAATTTTTCACGGCTAAAAGATATATTGCACTCTATGACCTGGCAACATTGTTTATTTTTTATAAAAATGAAATCTGAACTTGCCACACTCTAAGAATATGAGTATTTTCTTAATAATATGAATCAACGTGGGTACTTTTGCGAACCAAAAAATATGGGATGGTATGAGTGCGACATAGTACTCTTGTTCTTTTTGAGCTGTATTTATTAATGAACGAGGTTGATAGTATGCGTACATCAGCTCAGTTAAATTTTCCATGACTTATACGCACCTTTACTCAAAGTTTATGAGCTATTTGAAATAGCGAAAGAGCGACTCAAAGCTGATTTCTGGTAGTACACAGCAAAAACAAATACAAAATTAATATTAATAATACGCCTTTTTTCTCTAGGAACAAACAAAATACTTTTGGTTTATTTAATATCTTTATCTATATTTAAAATTAAAAGTTAATATAAATTAAAGTTTGAAATAAAAAATATGAAAAGAAACAGTTACAAAAACACATAGTTTACACCATCAAATTAAGCTTCCTCAGCGAAAATAAATAGAAATTACTCGTTATTCGTATTTGGACAGTATTAAATGAAAGGCAAAAACTACAAGGAATGAGAAAAATTAAAAAAAAAGTCGAGTCCATATATCACAGTTGCCACATGACTGATTTGACTTTGTGCGATTTTTATAAAGTACAATAAATAGAATCAATGCGACAAAAAATAATTCACAATCATCAAACACAAAAAATTGGCTCAAACCATAATTTAAACGAGTTTGTACGTACAAGCTGACATCATGAGAATTTTGTTTTGTTTTTCCCTTAAGAAAATTTTAAATTTTTTTTAGATTTAAAAAAATACACAAAAATTTTATGTATTTTTTCTTACTTTGCAATTTAAAACTGCATGCGGGAATGTGTGATAATATTTAGACATTGTGACATTTGTTTGATTTCTCTTCCCATATCTTTTTAAGTTGTCTCATATAATTCTAAAGGCTTTTGCGTTTAGAAGTTTGTATATACGTACATATGTATGTATATATCCTTGAATGTTTGCATACGTTGAAGCACATAAATTTATATTCACGGAATTGTAAGTTATGCACTTGACTGATTTTTACTACTGAAAATTGTTTTATTTTAAAACATTTTTTTTCCTCTTTCCATATCTTCTTGTACGCAATTCAAGTTCGCATCTCTTGTCTTGCTTGACATTTATACTTTAAAAAAAACCACTAACTTTGCTCATTCCTTTAATATCAAAAATTAATCCAATCCTGTATTTACTATTGATTTCAAAACACTTTTACTTTGTTGTTTCGATTTGTTCGTTTTTATAGATTTCTGTTATTTTTTTTTTTTTTTTGCTGGGTTCAGTTTTATATTTCAATCTTAATTTAGTGTTTGAAATAACATTTATTTGTGCATTTTTTACATTTGATTTTGTACTTTTGTTAAGTGCTTTTTCAGCCTCTAAATTAAGGACTTTTTAGTGGATATGAAATTTTGTTTGAGATAAAGAGAGAGAGTGAGAGTAAAATATTTATTTTTGTTAAATAAACAGGAATTTATGATTGCAAAATAAACAAGACAAACGATTTTAAAAGGAAATAATTCTAATTTTGTTTATTAACAAGAACTTTTTAAATGCTAAAAATACAATTTTTGCAAACTACTTAAAAGCTAACTTTTCTCTGCACAAATTTTAATTTTAAAGATTTAAAAAAATTATTCTTTTTTGCCAATTTGTTTTACGAAAGCTTTGTTAGTTCCAGTAAAAGGTTTTTATATCTGACAATTGTTTTTAAGTACATAGTTCGAATAGTTAGGTAAGGCTAGGTTAGGTTAAAAGAAGAATGCCTTAAAAGAATCAATTCCCGTAGGACATACACCAAAGCCAGTGATCGGCTTGTTGAGCGCTTCTAGCAAGAAAAAAGAATTCCGGGGGAGGAGTTAACAAAAATTTGGTCATGCGGACGAATTTCCTCAGCACCTCGCAAGTGAGCCACATCTGGGAAAACATCATACCTTAAACATCGGAAAAAGCCGGGCGGTGACATAGGAAATGCTCAATCTTTTCGATGTCCTCTCTGCATGCCCTGAACTCGCTGTTCTTAGCAACTCCCATCTAGCGGAGGTGCGCTCGTAAGTTCGAGAGGCCCGTCAGCGCACTCATCATCCTGCCCAGTTCAGGCTTCGGAAGTTTACGAAAGCCCATAGCTCTGACCCCATTTGGGGCGCCCCAGGGTAATCTCTACAATATCCCAACTGTCTCGTTGTTTTATTACTCCCTGTGGGCATTTTCAGCCTACTCTTTAACCCGGCCTCTAGCTCTGTTCGCCAGATCATTCGCCCGTTCATTCCCAAACAACACGTAATGACCAAGTACCCATATTATGCGAACCTGTCCATGCTGCGGTAGTGATCTATCTTGGCTTGTCATCGCTTAGCTTTCTGTACAGATGTTTACACCCGTGTACCCTGAGCCAGGACAGACTTTTCGTTATTGCCCGGACCTCCGCCTGTAGGACAGTATTGTGGTCAGAGAGGGGGGGGGGGGGGGGGGGGGATAAATCTCGGTCTCCGGGTGTCCAACAGGATGCCCAGTCCCGTTTTTTCCTCCGCCCTTTAGACATCTGTCTACCGATCTGGTATAAGCCTAGTGTAGTTAGCCTTTATGTTAATTAGAGTTATACGATCGGACAACTTTACTTTGTCCGTATAATCCTACAGTGTCTCAAAAAGGGTTGATGGTTAGATTCAAAGCCCCTATCAATCCATTTCCCAATTGCTCGAAGGCGTTTTTCTACAAGTGCTGCCTCATAGCGTACGCAGGTTTCAATTAGCTGGGTACTCGAAACCGTCTCCAAAGCCCTCATCGGAGTAGTCATAATTGCCCCGCTAATCCCGAGGCAACATGTACGTTGAATCTTTTGTAGGATCGCAATGTTGCACTTTCTGTCCACTAATGTCCACCATTTTACTGAATCATAGGTTAGTATCGTTATAATTACGCTCCTGTACAGCTAGTATGTGGAATTTCGCTGCCCTGTCCTCCAGGTGGTGCTTTTAATTCAATTTCCGATCTAGGATTACCCCCAGGTACTCAACGCCCTCGGATATTATGATCGTCCTACCCAAGAAACGAGGCTATCCATAGTACGTGAGAGAGTAAAGAAACAAATTGTTCGAATAGTTGAAAAAGAAAAAAACTGTGAAAACCCCTTTGTACTTGAAAATAGCGATTGACGAAAGTTTTGATCCGGTAAACAAACTGGGTTCAGAAATCTCTAATTCAGCTTTAAATATTTCTATTTGTGTTTTTCAAAAAGTTTTTAACCGAGAATTTCGTAACTCAATTTCAGAAATTCCAACTTTAAAGTGAAAAAAATTCTATTTAAAGTAACAATTTGTTTAACTGTGTTTTAGAATTTTCTATTTGTGTTACAAAAATTTCTATTTGCGTTTCAGAATTTTCTAGTTGTATATTTTAGGATTTTTCTAATTGCAGTGTAACGTCTTTAAATTGCATAATTTTAAAATCAAAGTCCAAAAAACGCAGAAAAATACCAAATGACTTTTAGGCTGAATGAGGTACAAATGATTTGCAAAAAAGGTACAAAAATAACAAAAATTCTTTCTAAACCAAATCGACTTTTGACCTTTATTTTATATCTTTAGAAAAAAAAAATACTTTTCATCCTTTATCTAGGTTTTTACTCCGCTCTTTCAAATTTTTCAAAATCATTATTTACTCATTACAACAAATGCAAAAAGTACCTTAAAAATTAAAATATAAAAAAAATTTATTTTTGCCCAACTTTTGGCTTTTGACTTCAATAGGGGTCGAAATACCCTTATTTTATATATCTAGACTCGATTTCAAAAAAAGTAACAAAAATTTAAAAAAGTACTTTTCGACCACTTGATCGATTTTCAACCAAAAAATAGAAAAAGTACCAATGGAGTTTCTATTTTTATTTGTTCAGAAGCTACAAAAATACTAAATATAGTTTTAACACTGCTTTTCCTTTTAGAGTCCTTAATTTCAAAAAAGTGCTATATAAGAGTCCATTTATATTTGGAGTTGAATGCAATACTTTTTTGATTTTATTTCTATGCTGTATAGTTTAGGAGATATCAGCTTATCGATTTTTTTCCTATTTGGTTCATTTTAAACTCGTTTGAATATTCCGAAATCCCGTTTTTTTGCATCTGTACATCGGGAGAGGTACCCGCAGTCCAAATTTCGATGAATGAGCCAGTCAGGTCAGACTGTCAGTCAGTCATTAACGTTATTCCTCTGTACAAAACGACAGAAGATGTACATATAAGCACAAAAATATCATAACTCATACGGCTTGTGGTTTTGGTTAAGCAGCCCCCCAAAGAGCTAAAAGACTACTTTTGATACATCCTTCTTGTAAACTTTTACTTTAAAAATTTTCAAAACACTTTCATTTTCTACAAACCTTTAAGAAAAAAGACGTTAGCATTTTTGAAAGAAAAAACATTTTCACATCAATTTTTGCTTAATTTTGGCTCCCACACAACCACCACCTTATCATTGCAACATTCGTCAATAAAAATGTTATTTGTTTGTATGTATGTATAACTACATTTAAGCAAAAGTTACAAAATTCCTCCCTGACGCAATACAGTTTCTCACATTACAACTATTTTTATAAATAACTAATATGTGTGTATGTATGCGTATGTAAGTACATGCAGGTTGAGAAGAAAACTTTATATATTTTATGGGTTTGCTTTTCTTTTTAAAGATTTTTTTATCACAATTTCTTACGAGTGTCCGTACTTGAAAATATCACTATTTTTTTAGTTTTTTTTTTATCTCTAAATCTGCTTTAATGGTAAAATAGCTTATGTTCAGAAAAAAAATGAAAATAAGTAAGTTTTTAAACTATAAAAATGTTGAAATATTAAACTATTTTTTTAAAGAAAAACAAAAAATGTAACGTTTTTTGATAAACTGCTTAATACAGAAAACATATGCATAATTATTCTATAATATTATGAACTTTGTTTCAAATTAATCACCTTTTTTGCATTATTAAAGGTTAACAAATGGTGTGACTACGTATGCGTATGATTAATATTATTTAAAGATTAAAAAGAAATATTAAATGCCTTAACAATTTATTTTACAATTTTGTTAATATTGCGAATCTTTTTTAATAACACCTTTAAACCTAAAAACAAAATTTAAAATATTTTATTATTGCCGAGCCTTAATAACAAGCTCTTAAAGTACAGCTTTTTTACTTTAGTAGTTTCATTTGTTTTTTTTTTTTTTTTGAATAAAATAATTTGATTGTCCCATTACCTAAAACGTTTTTATTCAATTAAAAGTTGACTGCGCAAAATGCCACTATTAAAATACCTGACTACAACAAACCTTCCGGTTCTTCTTGACTCCTGTCTGTTGTCCTCTTTTAACTCTTATTTAAGGATACTTTTCATAAATTTCTTTGCTAAAATGCTGTTGTGTATGTGGTCGGTAGTTAAAAAACTAAATTTATAAAAACAAAACAAAAAAAAAAAACGATTAAAACAACGACCACATGTTTAGTCAATGGATTTTCAATGTTGAACTGGCAGTTGCTCGATATATGTATTTAAGCGAGTGTTTTTATTTCTTATCAGTTGACATACGCAATGGCGAGGACATCGACTATGATGGTGATGTGGCAACAAGCTGTAGGTAGTTTTATATGGAATAACATGTTTCCACATATATTTTTGAAACATTTTAGTGCCTTTAAAGCCAGTGAGTATTGCTTTTAAACAAAACAGTTTTTAGGAAAACCAGTTGGTTGTTTTCTTTAATATAAATAAAATTAAAAAACTCTTTTTAGTAAATGTAACGTATGTGTGTAAAAATTTCATTCCAATTACAAAACTGTATATTCCATATATATCTCCGTACTTAGTATGTATAAAGCACAAAATTATTTATTTTGTTTTTTTTTCTTGTCCTGTTAATTTTTATTTGCAATAATTATTCGTCGAAGACCACTAGAGTGTAAAGCTATAGATTACAACAACAGATGCTAAGAGCGATGACAAAAAAAATCGGAAAAAACAATATGTAGGCAGGCAGGTTCTGAGCCAGTAAACATGAAATTAGAAAAATGTTTAACATATACAATGCTTCAGCTAAACATCCCTACTCTTTACTCTCTCTCTTTCTCTCTATCTACTTTTTAACAAAAAACAATACTGTGATGAAGGGGATTGTGTGCGTTGTCTTGGTCAATATAAAAGCCTGAATGTTTTTTTAGTCTGGCTGTGATGCATGTATCATTGATGAGTACGCGCCGATAACAAATCTCAATCAAATGTCAAAAAGGTAACAGACATGTTGTAATGTTACAATTTTTATAGGCAAAGCATAGAAATAAACACAAAATAGCAAAAACAACAACTGACATTTACTTCAAAGCTTTGTGCCAATATTCTATGCCTTCATATGAAAATGTGCACACGCAGACTATAAACTTTTGTTTGAATTTGAAAAAAAATATAAAAGAAATTCATTTTCTTTCACTGAAATAAAACAAAAACATTGTCAATTATTATTAGAAAATCTTGTTGTTTTTATATTTTATTTGCATTTACATTTAGAATGGAAATTGATGTTGAATAACTGAGTTATCGTTATGGTGGTGAGGTGAGGTTAGCTTATCATTTGCTAACAATTAAGGATGTCATTCTTGATCATTTATGATTGAAAAATGTCAAAATGTTTATTACTAAATTAAACTTTGTAGTTGTAAAATATATAAATACATACATACATATGTGAGTACTTACAACATACAACGTTTTAATTGGTTCTACTTTTTGCGTTTGAAAAGATAATGCCGCTTGTCTTTTCTTGTAAATGTAAGAAAATCTTAATCGCGTTTTTCTCGAAATGACTCAAATTATGACGTTGCTCTGGCAAATAAGCGATTTGTTAGCACATATGCACTTACTTTGGAAAAAATTTTCAATTACAAGTCAGGAAAATTATTTAAAAAAAATGTTTTTTTCTTATGTAAACAAAAATAACACATGGATAAGTATTTTTTAACTTTAATTTTACAAAGATCTGCTTAATATTGGTTTTGCCTCCTTTATTAGAATTCACCCGTAAATTATCTATACGGGTATGTGAAGGAACAGCGTTAATGACTGATTGATTCGCTACCGTACATCCCAAATACGTTAAGCTAGAGTCTAGACGGCGGATATAACTCTCAATGATTAGGAGATTCGAGTAAAAACCGTCCAAATAGTTACCCTATCAATTAGATGGTATCTTCTAAACTACTGCGGATATCACTCTCGATGATTAGAAGATTCGAGTAAAAACCGTCCAAAAAGGGTAAAATCAATTAAATGGTATCTCCTAAACTATACCCGATACAAACAACACTTTTAAAAAGTGTCGCGTCCGACCTATGTATGACACTTTTTTGAAAGTTCAAGCCCTAAAGCGCAAAACAGGTTAAACACTGTGCTCCGTGCTTAGGTCCACCTTGTAGTTTTTAAACCAAGGAAAGATAAAAACATAGTTTTAAATTCGTTCGACAGGTCAGAAAAAAAAGTTTTGGTATGTTTTTGAAGTTTCGACCTTGAAGATGAAAAAATGAACCGAAAAAGAGTAAATTTCAAATATTGATACTTTTTAACATTTCTTAAGGTTATGAGTACATTAATATGACACGAACAGCTAAGAAGGACAAAAAGTAGTTGTATTAAATTTTGGTCAACTAATATGAAATTAATGAATTTTGTTCCAGCTTGAGGTCGAAAGTAATAAAATTGCTTTTTTACTTTAAACTTTTTAGTTTTTTTTTTTACAATTTTGGTACTTTTACGCAATTTTTGGGGGTTTGCGTATAGAAATATAAAATTAAGGATTTATGACCCCGATTGAGATCGAATATTAACAAAAAGTACTTATTTCACATTTACAGTACCCTGTTGCTTTTTTAGGTTGTGAGTTTCGAAGTGTGAAATCAAGGACCATAAACCCAGACTGAGGTCGAAAGTACCTAAATGAGGTTGGTAAAAAAAGAACATTTTCACATTTTTTTGTGATTTTTGGGACTAGTTTAGTGGATAAAAAATACTTTTGCACATATCTGATGGTTTTTTGCTTCTTTTGTTTTTTATTTAACTTTTGATTAAGGTAAATGAAAAAAAATTATTTGGGCATTGTTAAGTATGTATTTCGAAAATAGATAATTCGAGATTCTAGATGAAGATTGTATAGAAAATTATGCTAATATTGTTTTTCTAGGATTAGATTAGTTTTTCGCATTTAATGTTCTGGTTAATTTATAGGTACATAATTCAAATAATTTCTAATACTAAAATATTTTATTTTCTAAATATCAAATATCTTATGCATTTTAGGAATAAATTGAAATAATAAATATACATATATATATATACATACGTATAATATTTAATATACTTTAATATAGAGGGAAATTATTAAAAAAAAAATCACATAGACTTAAGAGTCCTACCCTTGAAAATCACATTTAACCTCATATATGTATATTAACAGTTTTTGGCTGTTAACACAAAATTAAATTGATTGTAAAAGTAAATGATATATTAAATAAATAAATTAAAAGTAAAGTTATTTTTTCTACTTACATTTCGTTTTCTTTTTCAGGTAATATACGGCTATAATTTTGCGGCAATCCTATAAGCAAACTCAACAATTTTGCAAATTTTTTACAAAACTACAAGTGAATGTATGTACATATGTATGTTTGCATTTATGTATATGTTATCGATATATGTAAGTAGTTTCGAAGTTTTTTTAAATGCATTTATTTTTTATTTTGTTTTTAATTTTTTTTTATTGTGTGTTTCCTATTTTGCCAGTTATAAACCAAAACAAAAAATATAATTAAACTTGTTTTATTTTTTTAAAGACTTGTGTGTGTCTGTTATTTTTTCTCTTTGAAAGAATTATTTTTATGCCTTTTTTTAATTGGACTGAATTATTGACTGACTCGTGTTAATAATGCACTTAAAATTTTTGTTTTTTTTTTTTGTTTATTTGTTTATTCTGAATACAAGATTTGTCACTAGAAATTTTTTTGCTCCCTGTATAAACATATGTTTGTATATCTGACGTATTTTTGAATAATATTTGAGAAAATTGTTTATATCTTAAAGTTGTGCATATTTATAAATGCACAATGTCACAGCACATTATTTTAAAGTACTTAAAATTGGTTGCAGAAAATTTTATTTTTTCTTTAAGTACTGTTGTTTTAGACCTAAAGACTCCTGTAGTAAAATGCAAGTAGTAAAATGATTAAATTGCAATTTTTAAAAACTAAAAGCAGGTTTTGTGTAACACATAAGTTGTTATTTTTAAACGGAGAATATTCAATTACAGGAAATAAGAAAAGCAATAACCTATTAAAATTTTACTAGATCCGCATTAAATTAACCTTAAATAATAATCGGTCAAATAATAAGAATTTGTTTGCAGCAAAATTTCTGAATATATTTTTTGCTGGGATGCCCGATAAAATTATGTTTTTTTGCTGTTGAGTAATTAAAGTTTTTAAAAACAAAAATATTTATATTGTTCCAAATAAGTAACATTCTTAGTATTCTAAAAATGCAAAATAAATAATATTTTATATTTATTTTCCGCCTGCAAGGCAATGTGAGTGAATTGCAAGGTAGGAATAGCAAGCGGAGTTGCCACCCTAAATTTCTTATTAAACCCTTATATTGAAAAAAATTGCTTAGGTAAATGTCATAAAACACGAATATAGGTAAAAAAAAATAGAAAACAATGCAGACAGTCTTAAAATCAATTGCAAAATACAAGAAAGTTATCTTGTAAGCCTGAGATTTGCCAAAATTGTTCAGTATTAATGGCTTACAGCTTTGTGTTACAAAATTTTTAATAAACTTCTTTTTAAATATTTGGTTGTAAAATGGCCTTTAAATATAAATATTCAACATAACCTTATATTATATCCCTTTTTTACTAAAACATATTTAAATTTCCAGTCAAACGAATATTCTTAAAGTAGATTTTTCAATTTTTAAAAATCGGCTTTCCAATCTTTAATACAAAAAGGAACAAACTAAAAAAACCGGTTAGAATTACATTGTTCCACGTCCGAAAAATTAGAATTTAAAAAAAAAACTTCATTGTTAAAATTTCCAAAAACTCGTTATTCGGCCGGCTAAAAATCTTCCTCTATCACCCTAGTTTGAAGGAATCGAATCGCTCTTTTTGTTAATTACTTTTTTTGGAAAGAAGCAGGTATCATAAATTTTAAATTTATTTAAAACTTATCTATCGGTATGTAGAGTTTTTCGTATTACTGAGTTTTAAACATATAAATTTTTTGTTATGACTACTTTTCAATAATAACATTATTGTTTTATTGTAAATTTTTTAAGTTCTGCAAGTGACATATATTACAAATTAAAAAAAAAGTATTTATTTTCCAGGTGTTTGCATAACAGGACATATGACTTGTAATATAGGATTTTGAAACAGATTTTATAATATATTGTTTCAGATTCACAATGTTACATTTTTAGATATGTTTATATGTCAAAAAAATCAGCGGGATATAAGACATACATATGCATCCAAAGCAAACAGATGTATTAAGCAAAAAAAAAAATAAATATTTACTTTGAAATAATATTTTGCAAAGAAATATATATAAACACACATACACACATACACTTACATATAACAAATATTTTTTTAAACCGTTTAGATTTTTTACTTTTGTCAATGTATCTATTTATTATGGATGTATTTGTTATGCAGTACAATTGCTTCACTTCACTCCCATATGGTAATTCTAAAAATACTTAAAATATTTACGAATATATAATGTATGGTTGTATATTAGATATGTAATACAACATTGAGTAAAATCTACTACACTCACGATATCTCTTTTTTTTCGAAAAAGGAATTCGGTAAGGATATTACCATAAGCTTATGCATGTTATTGCACTGTTATCCTGTATATGAAAAGTTCACTGAATCGGTGTTACAACTTGATTGTAACATGTAACATGATTTAACATTTATTACAATTTTTATATCATAACATGTACATATGTGTATCCTTGAAATGTATCTTCTGTTATTGTTGAGCTTTTTGCATCCAGTTGCCTTTAGTGTCTTATTGGTAATAGTGCAGTGCCGCATACATTCTGTTTATATTAGTAAATAGAAATTAATATTATTTTTAAATCTATATTTGTATATCGTTCCAGTAAATATGGGCATAAAAAACATTATTAATTAGCCAGATAAAATGTGTTAGAAACAATGACACCTACATATATAAGAAATTGTTTTAGTGAGTTGAGATAATGATGTGGTTAACTAATGAAATAAAAAATATCAGTTTTATATAGTTTTAAATATATTGTTAATTAAAAATAGATGTGTTTATCTAACGTTTAAATTCCTTGTAAATTTTGTGTAGCTTTTGTTTTAACAAACCTGCTTTGTTATCTATACGTTTCTGTTTTTTTTTTTAAATTAAATTCTTCAAACACAATAATGGCGATGTGCTAAACCTCAAACTGTTTAATATTTTAGATTTAACCGGTATGTACTAAATAAAATAAAAATATGTATATATAAAATTTTTTGTGTTATATGTGTATATGTTCCCGACGATCCTGTGAGGAGCAAAGGACTTAAATTATTTGGTGTTATAAGTCTAATATGTTTTTTGCCAAAAATATTTTTCTCATGTTTCTTCCAGGATTTTACTGATGTTTGTAAAGGCCTGCAACAAACCCTGTTTTAAGCTTTAAAAATGGTTTGATGATTTTTTTTCATAATTTATTTGTTGTTTTATTGTTAACACCAAAATGGTTAAAATATATAAAGGAACTGTACTGTAGTGTCGTTAGTAATCACCAAGACTGTCGTGTTGTGTGTTATAAAAAACAAAACTTGTAGTTATGGGCAGGAAACATTTTTGGTATGCAAGTGTGTGAGAGCATAAAAAGAACAAGGACGCTATATTCGGCTGTGCCAAATCTTACATACCCTTCACATTGGCCTTTTAATAAATCTGGCCGTGTTATTTCGTACTGTAATAATTGTAACAAAAATACTTTGATAGCTATCGTAGTTTTAAAAAACTACAAAAGTTTAACGTTTGTATGTATAATAGAAATACCATGTAGAAGATTTGAGGTCGAGAGTTTATTTCGTATTAAAAGTTTATTCAAAGTTGTTTGTTTGTATGGTGGCTGTCCCTTCTCCAATCCAACTAATTTTTCCCCAAAATGACGGCATTATTGTACAATTACTTCTTGTAGAACATTTGAATTCAATGGCTGTTTTAGTTTCTGAAATTTAGCGCATGAAATATTTTACAAAATTTGTGCAATTGTAAGGGAAATACCCCTTTCCCTGCTCTTATCTGAAAAAAATTTTTCCTAATTGAGATCCCTTTCTTCAAAGTATTCGTGCTTAGTTTTGTGGCAAGAGTGACTGTATTCACTTAAATATATAGGGATATATGCACAGAGCAGACCAGGGGCCAAATCGTCGCATTCGATTCGAATCGAAATTTTTAAATTCTTGTTAGAATTCCTATACTTAAAGCATTGACAATTCGATCGATCGAGTGAAATTTCGATTCGAATCGAATGCGACGATTTGGCCCCAGACTATTCGCTATCAAAAATTATCATTTAATATCCCGACAACAGAAAATGAAAACATTTTTTGAAAATAACTAATAGATATTAAATTGTCATACACTTTTGTAAAATGTTTTGTTTTAAATTCAAGTACAGGGGCCAAATCGTCGTATTCGTTTTGAATTGAAATTAAAAAATCTTATTAGAATTCCTATATTAAAAGCATCGATTGATCGAGTAAAATTTTCGATTTGAAAAATATAATTTAAAAATTTGTTACCGAGAAGTTTTAATTAGTCGCTTTAGAATCCACTTTCGATATCTATCGGTTTCCATGATGCCCCGATACATAATAATGATTTAAAAATTAACAAATCGAGTAATAAGTAAGACAAAGTGGAAACATTCCTCAATACTTATAACACAGCTTTCTGTTACAAAATCATCAAAGAGTTTCCTTTTAAAAATCTGGCTATTAAGTGACCTTTAAATTTCTGTAAATACAGTTATTTATACATATGTACATCTGTATACAAACATAATATATAACAGTTTGTTAAAAATTGTTATTAAATTCTATCAAAATTTTTTAACTCTGTCAACGACATGTATTACAAATTCGAAAAATGTAAACAGAAACTTACAGTTTACAAATGGTTACATTTTCAGGTGTTTGCGTAACAAAGCATATGACTTGTAACATAAAATTTTGAAAGAGATTTTATAATATTTTTTCTGGATGTACAATCATTAGGGTGGGCAGATTTTTTTTGCCAACTAACGTTATGAAAAAAACGTGAAAAATTTTTCCCAAAGAAACAATTCCTTTAAGATAGCTTTATATAGTAATTCGAAGTATTAAGACTTTGTGGAATCAAAATATGAAATTCTCTCCGTGTTTAAGAAAAGAGAATAAAAGTCTGTTCTAAGTATTTTTCATGTTTACATGGATGGTGTTGGTAAAATCAAAAGATGTTTTTTTTTCTAGCTTTTTTCCTTTTGTGGTAACGACAATATTAACAAAAACAACATTTTCTGCTTTAATATTGATTGTTTGTGTTTTGTTTTATTAAATGTAGGCACCTTAACTAGATGTTGTAAGTGCTGCCAACCTTTTACACCTCTGATGTGATGAGAATACGTAAGTTTTTAAAATGGTTTAGAAAATAAACATTTACCGAGCACTTGTCAAATTTTGTATCCGTATATTTTCTTACTAAATACATTATGCTTTTACATGATGAGGTTTTGTATTATTCTACAACATATTTCGACATGTCGTTATATATGTGTTACCGTGTAAAAGTATCTTTATTCGATATGAAGCATTCAATTTTATGCGAAGATGTTTGTGAAATCAAAATTTACCTTTTAAAAAAAATAACAAAAACCATAAAATAAAATGAGAAAAATAATATTAACTGAAAATAAAAACAAGTGCAAATATGCAAGTATAAAATCAAAAAGTTTATTTCCAGTTTAGAAATTTGATTTCCTTAGAAGAACAATTTGACCCGCCTTAATGTTCATATGTATGTTCATACATAGACAAATCTGATAGAAAAACCAGCGGGATAAAACTCGAAACATACATACGTACACATTTAAAAATATTATGTGAATCAAAACTACAGCACACAGTTGTGATTGGGTTAAAAGAAATCTCTTGAGCTCAGTTCAAATATTTGATAAAATAGACGTTAACACAACTTTAGATATCAGTAAAAAATTCAAAACTTAATTAAAAGAGGATGCGTTATAAATAAATTTTATTAATATTTTGACTACATATAACATAAAAAATTAACCTCCAATATTAGACAAATGTTTTGTAAAAAAAAACAATTGTCACATCAAATATTTGACGAACTTGTGTAAACTACGCTGCCTTTTTAACTGACCAGTTTTACCCTAAAAATTAATGTTTTTAATGAGATTGTTGTATTATTTTTTTTTAAATAATATTAAAATTATTGTAAAAGTATGCGCTCGTGATGAAGTACAGTGATAAATTTACGAACAGAAGCGTAGATTTCAATATATAATTCTAACTTTAAATATATTGACTAATTATTGTCGATATAACACTTTTGTAAAATAAACAATAGTGACCTGTTTTTATTCGCCAAATATTTGCCTAATGTGAACTTAAGTTTACCAGTAAAACTTTCGTTAGTAGATAACTGTTTGTTGTTTGAAATGTAACATGCCATAATTGCGTGGATAATAAAACATTTATTACAAAATATTTTGTAATTTGTATTATGAGTATATACCTATATCCTTGCAAGGATTCTTATGTTATTGAAAAACTTTTTGCAATCAGTTGAATTTGGAATCTTACCGGTAATAGTCTGTCATTCCTAACATTCTGTTTATTAAAGGAATGTTTGTATTTGTGACCATTGTCTCCTAAATAAATCTAATATCAGTGTTATTAATAAAACGTGTTAAGAAAAAAATTTCAACAAAATTATTATAAAAACTTGCACAAGTATACAGGTATCGATTTTTTTTGTAAAAAATACTTACTTTAATTGCTTGAAGGAATTAATAAGTTAAAAAAAAAAAAAAATGTTTTAAGCTCGGCTGGAATCCGAACCTGGTCAGCTTGTGGGGCATGCGAGCGCTATAACCACTGCGCCACACCACAGTGTTCGAAGTAGACGACCGCATTTGTTAGTATACATATTTATTGTATAAACACATTATCCTTAAAGTAAAAATTGTTGTGAAAATTTTGATTTCTTTATTAGCACTTCAATGGTCGAATTAGGGTAAGAGCAATTGATATGTACAGACTAAAGGCAAACCTTAACTTAAAAAAACATTGGTGTATTTAAAAAAAACAACCGGGTTTCATGGGCAAGTTCACAGAGGGCGAATTCGCGGCGTTCGATTCGAACCGTAATTAAGAACTCGATCGATCAAGTAAAATTTTTGTTTGAATCGAATGGCGTAAATTCGCCATCGATAGAATAGTAAAGGACACCCAATATTACGGCGGTGTTAAAGTGAAACAATACGGTCGAGCTGTATCTATACAAGGTGGTAGTGTAAGTACTACAAATTTAACACCAACAACCATATGGATTTTTACATTGCAAATACGGGGGCAAAGACCTTGACATCAAATACTACAAAAAAACACACAAGCAGAAAAACGTAAATATCAAATTTACATTAACGGTAAAGTAATCAGTGTTCCGTCCAGCAGATATCACACTGGATTTGCATGCCCAGAACAAAAAAGTTTTAGTCTTGTCGACATTAATAACATTTAAAAAGGTAAACCTTAGCCACAGAAAAAATTCTATCACGAAAATGATTGAATAAATCAATAAAATGTTTGAATTTGCACCTCTCGCCAAAATGATAATATCAATTACCTCACTTGTAAAAACGTAAAAAAGCGATTTTCTTACCTAATTAAACACTTTTAGGATTTTGTTAACTGAAATAATCAAATTTTAAATTTACTTCAAACACTTGAATTGCTTGAAAGAATAAACAAGTTAAAAGAAAAAAGCATAAATAAGTTTTTTAATGCTCCGCTAGGATTTGAACTTGGCCTGCTTGGTTGGTGTGCGAACGCTCTAACCACTGCGCCAGATTGGAAGAAAAACGCATTAGTTTTTATACATATGTATATATTTAAAAGGGTGTCTGGCAGGAGATTTATATTTTCGAACTTAAAGAAAAAAACGTATCTAATAATTGAGACAAACTTTTATTAAGAGCTTTGAACGATAGAATGAAAGTGCGGATTTGATTTTTAAAAAATATGTCTTCCATATATTTTCACTTGCCTTCTGCGCCTCATGCTGCAGTAAACTTGGTTCGATTGAGCTCATTTGTCGACAAAATATTTGAAGCCACAAGATATTGGGGATTGTCATTATAAACCCCACAGAAAAAAATCCATGGGAGCTAGATCCGGCGGCCTCGATGGCCATGTGATGTCCCTAACACGACTGATCAGTTTTTGAGGGAAATTTCCTCGAAGCATTGAAGCTCTGGCTGTGTGTGCATTTGCCCCATCCTGTTGAAACCACGTTTTTTGAGACCACTAACGGCAGTTTTACTTGCTGGCGTTGCCTTTTAAGTAAAAAATAAACCTGGTCGCTCCAAGAAATGGGATTTGCTGTGCAAAATCGCCCCATAATCGTTTCGCAAATCTTTCAGTTCTTGAACGATTTGAATTTTTAAAGGATGGAACTTCAGCTCCTAATTTTAAAGTTTCATCAATAATCGCTCTTGGAAGCCCCAGTGAGGCTGCTTTTTTCGTATTGAAAGTCGAGGATTTTCACGTAAACTGCCTTTAATCAGTTCAATGCTTTCGGGGGTCCTTAGAGATCGGTTGGCCACAGCGAACGCGCGATGCTCACTGAACCACTGCGAGATCGTACAATCGAATATTCCAACGGCGCCACCCGCTATCTCCGCACCGTTTATTACTTTTTGAAATAATCGTATATAAAATTGTAAATTTACCACCAGACACCCTGTATTAATGCCATATCATGTGTGCATTTTTGTGGTAATTTTATATTTTAACAAAAAAATATTTTGTTCTGCAAAAAAAAAATTGAAACAGTTTAAAATGCAGTTCACTAAAGACAAGTACCATACAACTTTAATAATGGCAAAAAAAATCTCCATTTCATTATAAGGCTCTTGGCTGTTTTTTATGAATTTGCTCTAAGGTATACAATTTA
Source organism: Melanophora roralis (assembly GCA_963583895.1). NCBI lineage: Eukaryota > Metazoa > Arthropoda > Insecta > Diptera > Rhinophoridae > Melanophora > Melanophora roralis. Next base: position 66,004,312 of record OY757188.1, read on the forward strand.
ATTCCAGGAATTTATAAAACACAACTTAAACTAAATCAAATCAAATACTTTGCCGACATAGCCTTGAGGGGAAAAATTTTTTACCAAAATATAAAACAAGAAATCTAAAATTAAAAAAATATATTAAATAAGCAACAACAGTAACAAATAAATTGCATCTTCTTCAAATACATTTATACTAAAAACAGTCTCGTTTACTGGGTTGCTGCTGTTGATGGTTGTGCCAGTAACCTTGATACCGGCAACATATTTACTTTCAAACATTCTTTGTTCATACAAATGTGTGCATCGATGTTTCTAATATGTTTGTGTGTTTTCTTGGCCCAATTTCTTAGAAAATGCAGGTGATTTTTTCTTATTTGATTTCTTCTTTATTTTCGTTTTAAAATGGTATAAATTTTGCAATTTTTGTTGTTTTTTTATTTTCATCTCTTCTTTAAACGCAGCAAAGAGCATACAATGCGTTATGAATGTTTGGCATAATCGTGCATGTGTGGATGCGTTTTTTGTATTTCCGCGAATTTGTCTAATCGTTTGAAAACACAAAAGTTAGTTTATTTTTAGCAAATAACAATATAAGTATGTGTGTAGTTATATGTACATATTCATGTGAAAAAGATATACATTAGACCGTTTTGAAGAAGTCATTCTGTCAGTTAATAATAAATACTAAGTCGTTTGAAGTTGTTGCATAAAAATGTAAATTGATCCCAACAAAACAGGGTTTTATATCATCCAATCACCACTTTTTGTTGACTGCCCAGCAAAAACTTTCAATGCTTTCTAATGAGTTAAAATGCTAAAAAACCGCACTTCTTACTTATTAGCATTTTATCTCATTATTTTAACATGGCGATGACATTGGAGGCAATTACTTACCACGTTCGCTTACAAACATGGAGGTAAATAAATATTTACCACGCGCGCTTACAAACAGGGACCTAAATAATCTGTTACTTTAATGACATTTAATTAACTTCTCACTATTAAAGGCTGCAAAAATGTATTAATTTCCGTAAATCTAAATTGTAATTAAAGGTTTTAACAAAGTTTTTGTTTTTACAAAACGAAAACCGAATCAATTAAACTCTTGAAATTTTGCAAAAGTTTCTAAGTTGTTAATGTAAATATTAAGGCTAAGAATTTCCTTTAAAGAAAAGTAGTCATGGCAAATCTAATACGGATTTAACAGATTTTGTGACAAGTATTTCAAACGGTTATATATATTTTTTTAACTATTTTATATGGTTAACTGTGATTAAAGCTGAAAGTCCATGGCACGCGTCAACGTCGCAATGCGTTGTAGCTTTCAGAACTTTTTGCACGTTGTTGCGTTTCAAGTTACATGCAATACTTTGACGCATAGAATTTTTTGTTTTTTACAGTACAATAACAAACCAAAAACAATTGCGTTGCAATGAAGTTTATCGATAGCTTTTAAAATAATATAAAACTTTTAACCCCATTAGTCAGAAAGCTGGTCTGTTGGTTTGACGCTTTATGACTAGGGTTTTTTCCCGGGAGTTCCCGTCCCGAAAAATCCCGGGAAATTCGTCAATTTTCATATCCCGATTTTCGGGGAATTTTGTGCGGGAATTCCGGGGGATACAAAACCTCGCACTTTAAGTATTTCCGTAGAATATTCACAATTTTTTTTTTTACTTTTTCCTTATTTTTGGTTTATAAAACATACTAACCCCCATATTCATACAAAACTAAAGTATGGTAATTAAGAGCTTATTTGAGAGATGTCTATGCGAATTGTCAAATAATCCTTTAATAAGCCTACTATAATTATTATAAATACGAGCGTAAATATGAAACAAAATCGTATTTTTGCCTAACGAAGACTTTACCGCTGGTGTCACTCTACAGTGGTTAAAATTTATTCATAATTGCAATCAGGATACAGTCAAAGAGATAATATCAAGAGCCCAGCTGACTATAATGAATTTGACATTCGTACTTTTCAAATGTACATATGTATGTATGTATATGTAATTTTGTATGAAATTTTTAATTTTTTTTAAATTCCACCGTTCAAACACAAAAAGTAAATGCAGAGGGTAAAGTTTATGAATTCGCCTTGACTACCTGGTTAGTGTACCCTGGACTGAATTGTTAAGTTTTACTTTGATCTTCTTTTTTTAATTAGTAAGTTTTTTATATGTATGTATTAACTTATATAAATTTTTTGTTTTAAAAATAAAAACAGTTTTTTATTAATACAATCTGTAAATTTTTCTTTATTTGAAGAGCGGGATTCCCGGGAAATTAATTTTTAATTTCCCGTTTCCTGGAAAGCAAAAAAGTCCGGAAAAAAACTCTATTTATGACGCATGCAAAAGTAGAAAGTAGCTCTACTCTTTGCGTACGTCGCGTTAAATGACGTCAACGCGTCATGCTCTGTAACTTGCCATATTGAAATACACGTAAAGTAAAAAATTAAAATCAACAAATATTTTTTTTGCATAATTATTACAATTTCTACTTAAAAATACTATTTGTATATGTTGGTCATCTTTCAATCATCAGAATCTGATATGTTATATAATGCTTTAGGGGCGTTCAAACTCAATTCTTTAAATTTAAAACACAAATATCTCACTGGGTTACTGGTTGATTCTTGCTATTCATTCAATGTGCATTTATTTTGATACTGACTTTATTTTTTTTTTTTTTTCTTTTATATATTAAAGGAAAACGGTTTATTTTGGCTTCATTTTTTTTCTTTTTATTGTTCCTTTTAAAATTCTTAAGAATTTTATTTTCAAACAGACATTTTTTTGTCTGAAAGAAAAAACCCCTGAAGGGGCTCCACTTCCATGACTTTAAATACTCCCATATACTTATTTTTGCAGATTGTGTGTGCGTTTGATATTGTTAACATTTTAAGAATATGCATTGAAATAAAGGTGGGTTCCTGTCTTTAAATAAAAGCTGTGTTTAAAGAACCGTTAAATAACGCCTTCCTACACGTTTTGTTTTATATATGTAACTAAAACAAAAATGCAGATTTTAATGATGGTTTTGCAGTATGCATAACAATTTGTTTTTGTATCGTTAAAATAGTTTTATTATTTTTTGAATTCTGTTATATAACTTTAAGTTTAAACAAAATGTGTATCCTGAAAATACTGATATTATATCAACGGTTTATTTGGGGGTTATCCAGGTTATTCTGTATGTACTGCGGTTGAAAAAATTAAAGCTTAAAGCTTAAATGTTTTTGATCTCCCTAATATCAGTTGCCGTTCAAAAACTTAATTAAAGGAAAATTGATAATTTTTTCTCCAATGCACTTGAGATTTATTTTTATTTTTAAAAAATTTAAAAAATGTCATAATTTTTCCAGTTTAAAAAAACAACAAATAACATATGTATACATACATATGCATTCATACATATGTACCCTTAAAGCAATTTCTATTCAAAATGTCAAAAAAGTTTAAACTTATCGAATATAATATAAATTTTTTATTTACAAAGTGTCTCCGTTCGGGAAAAACCATTTCACTAAGTTCATTCGTTTACTCAAAGTTTTTAAAAATTTTTGAATATTTTTACTGGATTGCGTTCGTTTACACAAAATCCAGTAAATGAGAACACAAATTGAGAGCGCAAAGTGACAGTTGTCTTACTGAGTATTTACAAATTTTTACTAGACAAAATTTTACTAGTAAAAATTACTAGTAAAATAAAACATATGTTTTCTGATGTAAACAAAAAAAGTGGAATAACAAACAGCTAACAAATTGAATAACGAGAAAAATTAAAATGGTAAAAAAAGTAATTAAATTTTCACAGGCGAAACAATGGAACAGCTAAGAGATATATGTAGCTAGTACTTTTAGTTTAGGGGAAAGAGTAAATGTAACCAGACATGGCTATGTTTTGCAAAATGCAGTATTGTATCTAATAGAATCGTCATCTGAAAGCGAAGATGAAGAAGATATAAGTTTGTTTTAAATGTTAAAAAAAGCCAGGATTTTTTCACCCTAACTTGTGTTGGAGAAAGGAAGAGTATTACGCAATTCTGTTAAAAGCTACTTCCATCACACGCTCCCGATCTATACGGATGTTTAGTTTCAAACACATTTTAGAACATCCAATTCAATTTTGTTGCGGCTTTTTCTTCTTAATATTTACTTTTTTTTTAAGTTGAAAAAGTGCTGAATACTTGGGTACTGGGTGCAGTCACTTATTACCCAAAATTAAATATTCGTGTTTTTTTTACTAACGCTAAGTCTTTCCCTAGCAGTATGTATTGCTCCAGGTAACGTACAAAAGAATAGTCTGAGACTCAACTTAAATTATACTGACAGACTCAGAATCACTTCCTTAGCCAATTTAAGCATATCTGTCTGGCTGGGTGTCCATATATTCCTGTGCTCAAAGTAAAGGTAGCATTTCTGAAAAAAAAATTTGCTATAGGGAGCAAGCCCATTGTTTGTGGTGGTGATCGTAATAGACTTTAACCCCAAAACCAAGTTTTGTTTTTGCTTAAAGAAATTAAATGCATTTTTTGAGTAATCAAGTAATTGCAATATATTTTAATCTATCAGCTGTTTTGAGTAGGTAAACTTTTTGTTAAAATTTTCCGTTCGCGTACTTTTTACTTAAAAAATTTTAGGTGAGAGAAATTTGGTAAAATTACTCAGTATTTGCTAAGTTACTGGACTTTACTGGGAAAGTAAACGAATGAACTTACTACTATAATACTTACTTAATGAGACTCATTAGTTACTTCTTAAAGGCAATAATTCGAAAAAATTAAAATTTTTGTTTTTAAAATATCTACTACTTAACCAAACCTTATCTTCTTTTGTATCGAAAAAGTATTATATTTTTATACATATGTACTTTTAATATATAAAAGTATTTACTTAATAAAAAGTTTTAAAATTTTACAACGAATTTTTAACATAAAGAAGTTAAAATATTGAAATTAATGTAAATTACTATCAACCAGAAGATCAAAAGTAGTGATTTATTAGATACTTTTATTCAAAAATTAACTTTCAATTGTTTAGAGGGTATGTTTGTATGTGCATTGAATCATGGTACAATTACCTTATAAGGTACTAGCGCTACGGCAACAACTACAACAAACTCGATACCAAATTTATGAAGTTGTTGTAAAAGCATCGTCGTTTATGTCAAAAAACGTACCGTTTGACAGATTTAGAGAGCGAAAAAACTCGAGCAAAAAATAGTCAGCTGTTGAATCGATACTACCTTGTAAGGTAATTGTACCATGCATTGAATTATTTTGAAAATTTTCTTGTTAACAGTTGTGCATTGAAATCGTATTCTAATTTAAGAAATTTTTCATTTTCATTGCAGCCGTTATTAGAGCTTTTTTTAATAAGAAAAAGGAAAACTTAAAACAGCAACGACTTCAAAGATCTTCCTGCATTTCCACGATTTGTTTCTCCTAACAAATTTAAGGATTCATTTTTTAACAACAACAAAAAATTATATAAATAAATGCTAAAAACGCATTTAATTGGGATTAAAAAATTTCAAAAAATTACTGTTTGGCATCAGCAACATTCTTATTTTCGCGAAAATCTTTTACAAACGACGACAGCAATCAATGCAGCAACAAAGTTTGCCGTAAAACGAAGATTATCAACAACTACGTTAGAAAGAAATAGAAACAACTGTCGCTGTTTAAGAAAAAGACGAAAAATTAATATAAGAAAAATTCAAAATTTATGGTTTGGCTTTAACGTTTACCACAACAAATAATCCCAATTGCAACAACAACGAAAACAAAAATATTAAGCAAGAAAAAATTTTTTAAACGAATATTTTGGTTTTTCTTATACAATCATATTCGAATTTACCAACAACTTGGCTTAAAAATTTCCTTTGGTCCTTATTATATTTTGGCATAAATCAATATGGATCCTCAACAACAGTTTTGCTTAAAATGGAACTCTTATTCGTCAAATTTGGCTATTACGTTCTCAAATCTCTTTAAATCCGATTTATTGGCAGATGTAACATTGTCATGTGATGGTAAGTTTAACATTTATATTTTACAAAAGATATTTGATATATAAGCCTTAACATTTTCTGCAGATAGTAACTAAGTAGATGAATATTTTATAAGGTTATAACATAAGTAAACGTTTTGTTTTTGTTAAAATTTACTAAAGATAATTTAACAAAAAATGCTCTTGTTAAAGTAGGTAAAGTAACAAAAAAATTCAAAACCTAATATAAAGCATTTTGCTACAAACAAACGCTTGATTTCAGCTGCGGTCTTTTTAAATACAATTTCTTCTAAGTTGGCTAATTTAATTACAATTTATAAATTTAAAATAAAATCTTCAAGACAAATTAAAGTTAAATTTTTAAAGCAAAATTTTTAAAGAAGAAGTACCTGACCTATGATAATGTTTTATGCATTTAATTTTTTTTTTGTATTAAATCTTAAAACATCTAAAACATATACGTTCAATTTTTTTTCATCTAAAATTTAATAAAATGCTCATAAAAATGATAATAAAAAATGACGAGGGCGCTTAGCAAAAGAAAAGTAAATTGTTTCTTTAAAACAATGTGAAAACACGTGGTTTAGAAAATGAAAAGGCAAACAGAATGGAAAAAGACATTCAAATAAGAAAATTAGGCAAATAATATTATCCCAGACAGACTAAAGATTTAACATAAGATCTAACGGTCGCCCGTCCATATAGTCCGTTTAAAATGTAAGAATGTATGTATTGATGCACTTAAATATATATTTGAGTCAAAAAAGGTAATATATTTACAAACCAGCATATCGTGAGCTAAACTGCAAAACCACGTAAATATATTTTTCAAAATTTTAAAGGAGAAACAAAAACATTTTTCAAATTAAAAAGGAAGTGCTTGTAAACTATTTATTTTTTTCGGGATTCTGTTTCAAATTTTGTTTGTAACTAAAAACAATATATTGTCATGTGTCTTTCAACAAAATATATCAAATATGTATGTTAAAATATCGATTTTTTGTTAGTGACATGGTTTTGCATTTCAGCTGACGATATATAGGTTGGTTTGTATGTATATATGTTTGTGTAGGGTATAATTTTCACACAAGCACCATAAATCGAGGTTTGCACTCTTATTCACTTGCGCAACCCAACCATGAATAAAAATACATGGTCCGCCATAAAAAATTTTGAGAGCAAACCAATTTTGGTTCGTTTTGAATCGTGTTAAATAACAACAAGTAAGAAAGTTATAGTCGGTCAAGCCCAACCATATTATATACTACACACGCATAATACCCCTACCACGTATGTAAGTGGTGTGGGTATAACAATTAGGATTCGCAATCGTGGTTCAAAGAACCAACTTAAGTAGTGGTTCATATTACCGTGTGAACATGCTATAAATAGGTTGAGTTAACAACCACGAGTATTTTGAATAAATTTAAAAAGGAAAATATTTATGAATCACTTTCAAAATAAAAACCCTAACATTCAAAATAAGCGAGAAACTGTAATGAAACTTTAGTTATTATACTTGTCGGAATTAAGAAAAACAAAAAACAAGCCGCTAGAAAAAACCTGAATTCTTAGGTATAAGGCCAATTGGTCTCACAGCAATTTTAATGCTGACGTAGATTACCCGTGATACGCCATAATTATTTAGGAATTAGTACAAAGGCCTCTACAAATAATTTTTTTAACTTATGTACCATTCTAATGTTTTTTTTGTTAAGTAACCTTAGAAGTTCGGCTAAAAATAGGCAAGTTAGCTAAACCAACCGCGAAATTCGTCCATATATGCCCAGTTATTTGAGATTAGGTGAGATTGAAGGGCATGCAAATATTTCTAGAATTTAGTCCATCGTTACACCCAAAACAGTTGTGTCTATTGTGTATGCCCTGAAAAATAAAAAAATAAAAAATAAATTATTATAAAGAAGTAAAAAAAGAGAAAAGAAGGGAGTAAAAGTAAAGTAAAAAATTATTTAGAAAAGCAGAATAAATTTAAAGGGAAAAGTCCTTTTACATGCTCCTCAGTTTATTCGCACATCCGGCAGTATGCTCTATTATTGAAAGACCAGTAAGAACACCAGTTCTATCTCTCCTCTACCAACAGACACCACATCCTTTGTTCTGTTTGTTAATGCTATACCAAACGGATCTTAAAACCTCGTAATCTGAAGCATTAGCCCAGTTTCCGTTCGTCCTGTCCTTGAAATATCCCTAAATCGTCCCGTACAACTCACATGATTGGGGAAGAGCCAAAAGTAGCTTGGTTTTCTTAAAAAATGGCTGGCAACCCTGTTCAATTGAATTCTTGCCTTGTATTATCGCAAATATCTTCGCTTGTTATATACCCTGTTATCGCTTTACAGATTCAAGTGATTCGATGAAGGTGCCAGGTTTAGTATCATATTTTCATCTTCTATGCATTAGTGTACATAAATGATTTCTCAAATTGAATGTGCCTTTTATTTCACATCTCAGTTATCACTATGTAGCACAATAACATTACAAATTGCCTCAAGGAAGTCATGTTGTAAACCTACAAAATAATATTTATTACAATATTATTAAAAGCAAAAGTTGCACTTTCACTACAATGGGATTTTACCCCTTTTGGACAAGCATTATTAAACAAAGAAAGCAAAATATTAAAATATGAGAAATTTTAATCTAAAACAAATACAAAAAACATTAAAGAAAAATAAATGCCCTGATATATTAAATGCAGCTTCCTGCCCTTGCCGTCTAACGCAGCGTAGCTTTCCTAAATCAAAAGGAAGCCTACTGAAGCAGGACATCAGAAACAGTAGCTGTTGAGTATCACTACAATCATCGTCATCATCAAACAAGTATGGAAAAATAAATGACAACATTATAAATAAACATACAGTTGATTTGTTTTGTTGTGAATATTTAAAAACCACAATTTGTCTCCCCATCATTTCTTATTTAAAGAAAAAAAAAATTCTTAATAAAAAAAAATAAATACGCTCGCTGTAGCATTTGTTCATGTGTGTTTAAAAATTAAAAAAATGGTTAGTAAAACATACTTACCTACGTAAGGTTTTAGTTGTCTCCTTTTATACGGATTTATTAAAAGGATTTTCATGGGGGTCCTGTTTTTTCTGAACCCCGTTTTTAGAGAGCTTTTGTTGTACACTATATGATTGTTTTTGTTGTTTTCTGGTGGATAACAAATTTTAATCAAAAATAGTACTTTTTTGCTGATTGATTTAAACATACAATATGAATATGAAAATAATTTTTTCTATAATACATAAGAGCATGGCCATTTTAAGCCGAAATAAAAGAATAATAAAATATTAAACGAATGTACGTTTGTTTAAGAGTTGGAGTAAAATTTGGCAAAGGTGATGTTTCCATTGTGTACTCAGGGTGTATTTAATATATTATACGAACTGGTTTTCAAAAATCTAATTCTGTTTTATTTTTAAGTAAACTGTTGGTAACAATTGCATTATGCTTATATCCTTTTTATTAACAATTTTTGGGACCTAATAAATAAAATAAAAAAAGTTAAGGTTCTGTATATAAAGTAAAACAATAAAAACATTTGTTTAGGTGTTTACAAGCATTTTTATCTCTGATTGTCTTTTAATACAGGTGTAAACAAACACTTCACCTCTTTAAAGTTAAACAAAATATTACAAACTATTTACAATTTTTTTGTAGTCGTTAAAGTGGTGCTCAAAGCAACCTCCATTTTTTAAACACTTCTGTTCATATACTCCAATACCCCTAAAAGTATGCATCGAAAAACGTTAAGGACAAAAACCCGTTATTGCGTGTGTTACCTTAGATATCATTTGCTGGATGATGTATGAATAAATAAACACAGAAAGGCTTACATATAGAATTGCGGCAAATAGATTTTTTTATTACTCTTGCTTCTTTTAAAGTACACAACATTTTTTCCATACATATTTGCCTGTTTGTTATGATATTGAAAATCATACACCAAACCAGGATTTCAATTCTATTATCCTTTTTTTTTCTTTGTTTACTGGCTCTTGGCCAAAAACCCAATCAATTGTCAAAAAAAAAAATTTTTAAACAACAGCGCGTTGTAAAGATACTGAATATCTTAATACTTTTTAGTCGCGTTTTCTACGCATTGACTGGATTCTTTTCTCTTTAAATACAAAATTGATTTTTTCTTTATGCATATTATTTTATTAAAATGTTTTTTTTTCTGTTTCTGCTCCAAGTTTAAAAAATACTCATGTATTTCCGTTTTTTGGGTTCCGGGCAGACGTGCTTTTTTTGAACTCATTGTTTTGCTATCAAACTCCCTTCTAGACTTGCCATAAGTTCTCATGTTCATATTTTGCTAAAATTGTAAATTTACGTATTCATATACACATATATTTTTTTTGAAGGTGTATTATAGACATTTTGGTTTAGGTTTGGGTTTGTGTAAGCTCTTCCTAACGATGTTTATGTTTTGTCATCTAATATGATTTTTCCATTAGTTAGCTAAAATAAAAATATTTGTAGGGTTTGTTGTAGGTTAAGTTTGTCTATCCCTGCAAAAAATCTTGGACCACATGGTCCGTTTTAGCTGAAATGGACTAGTTACAACATGGTCCTTGTGTAATGCAGTCATGGACCATGTCATTGTCAAACAAGAACTTGTAGTTACTTAAGTGATATGCGTTCGTGTTTTAACGATTGCGTACCGAGTTGTCGTTGTTTGTAGGTAGAATAGAGTAGTTTTGAAACTACTCCGACGTAATGCAAATCTGGGTTAAGTGGTCCGGCCCTAGGACATCATAATGTTAAAAAGACCATGTTTTTTACATGCATTTGGGTTAGTTTTGGAGTAATCCTACTCCTTTATGGACTAGTCCATACATGCGTGTATGGACTAGTCCTGTTTTCTGCAGGGATATGCATTTCATTTATTCTTACACCAAATTATCAGTAGACTTCAAACAAATTCTTAAAAATACTCATGAATATTTTCTGCCTTTATATCATAACCTCCATAAACTTATTAAGAATTACTACAAAAACCCCAAAACGTTAAAGATTTTTTTAAGTTGTTAAAATAAAAGTACATATAAAATTTTAAAATATTTATTTACAAACTTTAAGAAATTAATATTACATACTTAGGGGATTCACAAGGTATCCTATTGTCATATTGTCATAAAATTTCACATTGGTTTTGTTGTCTTTCATACAAAAATTGTTCTTTAAAAGTACCACGCCGTTTAATATTCTTATTAAATTATCACAACAACTCCATTTACACCTGCGCCGAGTGTCCAATAGTTGGTAAATGTTGTTAAACCATTGTCAAAATTTTATGAAAATATGACAATAGGACAAATAGAAATTTAACATTTTAAAATTTTTTGCGTAAACAATTACTTCAAATGCGAAAACATTTTTTTAACTATAATCTCAAGGGAAAGAAAGCAATGTTAAAGTTTGTATTTGTATATGCACACTACATAAGACGCAGGGATATTATGCGTTTGTGAAGATGCGACTTTGAATTACTTAGTAATTCTTATAAATTATATCTGTCCGGCTAATTAGGTTTCTATGTATTCTTCGGTTTAAAGTTAAAGTTGCATTTTTTTAGATAATTTGGTTAGGTTAGGTTGAAAGGGGAAGGACATACACCTAAGCCAGTGATCGACTTGTGCTCTTCTAGCAAGAAGAAATAATTTCACAGAAATTTGGACGAATTCCCTCAACACCTTTCATCCGCCACCTCCTTAGGAAGCTACATCTGGCAAAATATCATACATAAATTATTGGGCTCTGGCCTGTACAAAAGCCGGGCGGTGACACAAAAAATGCTCAATCGTTTCAATATCCTCCCCGCATGCTCTGCACCCGATTTTCCCCGTAACTCCCATTCAATGGAGGTGTGCTTGTAAGTTTGAATTACCCGTCAGCACACTCATCATCATTCTCCAAACTGTCTCGTTATTCCATTGCACACTTTTGGCATTTTCCGCCCACTTTTTCAACTCGGCCTTTGTCGCAACAAAGGACTTCCGATTTGCCAGGTCAACCTCCCGCAGGTCCCTAGCCCTAATTGCCATATCATTCTCCCTCTTGGTAAAAAGACAAATCTCAGTTTTGCCCGCTTATTATTCTCCTGTTCCCCAGAATGCGTCTAATCAAGTCTCCCAATCTCGGATCAACTTAAAACTGGTCCAAGGATTGAACAAGCGTTTGGGTTCGCTTTTTATAATGGTTTTTCAATGCCAACGCATACTGCAAAGGTATACAATCTGTCATTGTAAGATTTTTTTATATGAGATGTCACTTCTTGTAGAGCTGTTTCAACAGATCTTTCCTTTATGGAGGCATGTACTTTAAAACTCAGCCTGTAATGTGGTATTCTGCTCTTTACCTGTTTTCTGGCAAAGGGTGTATGAAAAAGTCAGACAAGCATTAAAACTCTCTACCTAGTCAACCTTATTTTTTAAGAGAGCCGGGAAGATGCCATTCGGTCCTGCTGCTTTAAGCGGGGAGATGCTTATCGCCTTCGTAATCATTTCATTCATATTATATTAAATCGCTCCCACAGCTTCCAGGGTGCTCTTACAAAGATTAAATTTAAGACTGACCCTAGTTAATTCTTCCTCCCAAACATTTTTGTGGAACATACTTACCGCCTATCTCCAGCCCTTACCAGGGTTGCAATACAAAATTAAAAAAAAAAAGTTTAAAACCCCTACAACTTCCCTGGAGTCGCCCTTAGAGAAATAAAATGTACCACAGACCCTCAGAAGTTTGCCTTCCTAAACATATCCCTAAGACATACTTACCCTCAATCTCCATCGCCTAAGAGAGATCCCATACAAAGTTTGGGAAATTGCAATAAATCCCCCTACATCTTTCAGGTTGCCCTTGTATAGGTTTAATGTAGGACTGACTCCAACTCATTTTTCCATGCAAACATTTTCCTAGAACATCCTTTACCTTTATCTCCACCCCCAAAGCGGGCGTCCATACAAAATTTAAAAAAATATTGTAAAAACCCCTACACGTTATGGAGGTTATAAAAGATTCGGCGCAGCTGAATATAATGCTCTTGTTTATTATTTTGTAGTATACATTCGAAAAGAAAACTTCAGCGTGACTATACGCCATCAATCTCTTCTTACCAACTCCACAGTTTCTATTACGCAAATGAACAACAAAAAAAAATATGTCAACTTTGATAGCATTAAATCAAACTAGGGATAGCTATTTTAGACTTAATATGTTATGCAAAGTTAAATTTCTGGGTATTTTTGTTAAGTAACTGTTAACCGTGATGTTGTTACTTTATGTTTCGATAACGTATGGCAACCCGTTGCCGTCACAAATGGTGAACAATGTAACGAACGAGTAGTTTTGTTTGCAATTGGACATCACTGTACATAATTGATAAAAAATAAAATTTTTTTTTCTGAAAAATAATAAAAGAACAGTTATTTGCTAATAACATTTACTCTTCACAATGTTCTTAAAAAAACAAAACAAACAACTTTACCACTTGGCATGTTAAAATATCACTTTTTTCGATCAAAGATTATGTCAAGTTTATAATCTAAAAAATTTAATTGCAAAAAATGAAATTTAAATTTGCCTTCTTGGCGGTTTTGCATTAAGCCATAAATGTGGATTATAGAACTTTTTATTAAAGAACTAATTTTTAAATATAATTTGTGAGGCTGGAAAACTGTTCTGAATGAATTTGAAATTATTAAAGAAAAAACTTGTAATTATAATCATATACACCCAAGGGTGAGTAAATTTTCTAAAACATGCTTAAGCTTCATCATGGCAAACGCCGAGTTTTCTGTGTTATGTATGAATTTTTAAATTATGTAAAGGTCCAAAATTTTAAAGGTGACTGAAGTTAATTATGTGTGTTTGGCGGGCATCCCATAATGGTAAGTTCTAGCTAGCAGACTATATAATTCAGATGAACGTGATACAAGAAAACTTTCAGCAGACAAATATGAGGAGTATGTATTAACGTTATTGTAGCATGCAATGTCGTTAAATTTCAACTTTCTTAAATAAGGTGATAGACACGTTAATGACATTGTCACGCACGACTCCCTTTGTTTGTGTCATTGATCCGTGAATTCAAATTTCGATTTGATACCGTTTTTGTTGATAATTGATTGAAAAAAAATCATAATTCGAAGTCACTTAAATATTTCACCGGGTATTTTTTTTATTTATTTTTCTTTCGATCTTGAAGTTTTATTTATAAAGTGTTAAAAGTTTCCATTCAATAGACGCAAGTGCAGTTTTTTCATTTTACTTTGATAATATTGTTATTTTTTGGGGCTTATTAACATATACTAATCATACTTACATACATGTGTATGTATGTATATGCAAAAATACACTTGATAGAATAAAAAACAAAACAAATATTTATTTGGGTCACTTATAAAAAAACATACACACACACACATGATTATACAGAAAGCGTGCACATTTTTGGAGTAGAGATGGGCAAATGAAAAACATAACAAAATATCGATATCGCTCCGACTGCAAATTCAGGTTCGAATGACAAAACTTCAACGAGAAATTTTATTTTTTGAAATTAAATATGTGAGACTGTCAAAGTCGATCAAGCCCTACCATATAATACCCTACACCAGATTTTTATGAGGGCTACATTAAAAAATAGATCCGTAATTTTGATATTTAGTATAATAGTGTTTGACATATATGTGGATAAATATGTGTGCAAATTTTTGAAAAGGTAAAACAATATTCCAGCTACATATTTATAACCCAAAATGCTTATTCCAGGAGTAAAAGGTAATACACTTTTGGGAAATTTTTTTCGAAATAGAGTAATATTCGAGCCATTTATAGCCCAAAGTTCTTACTCCAAAACGACTTTTGTATGGGGGCTACATAAAAAATTTATCGAATAATTTTTTTGTTCGGTGTACAAGTTGAGGATATAAACCAAGACACATTTGCAAAATTTTGTAAAAATAAAGTATGAATTGAGTCTGTTATAGCCCAAAATACTTATTCCAAGAGGACATTTGCATGGAGACTATATCAAAAAATAGGCCGATCATTTTCACAAACAATGGGCTTCGCTCCAGTGCCAGAAAACTTATCTGTGCTAAATTTCATCAAAATATCTCTAAAATTGCGATCATTTTTTTGATTACAAGAATACATGGGCACCCAGACGGACAGACGGTTGGACAAACGTGATTTAATCGGCTCTGGAAATGATTCCGAATTGATCGACATACTTAGTGGTGGGTTTCAGGCCATTATTTTTGGGCGTTACAAACATCTGAACAAACTCTAATACCCCTACCACGTTCGTTAACGAAACTGTTAATGAACGAAAATTATAGAAAACATTTTTCATGTCTTAGAACTTTGTTTATTTCACTTTCGTTGTACCTTTCTGTCATCAAAATTAAAAATTTTAATAAATTAATATCAAGTAATTCCATGGAGTAGATCTGCACGTTGTTTTTGGTAAATCTGACTTCTTTGTTTACGTATTTATGTAAGAAGCACTTAAAATAATCGACGAAATATTTTGATAGTTTTATTAATATCGATATTTTTCACCCAACCCTACTCTATAACCTATTTTATGCACAAGTTTTAATATACTTGAGTTTCCCCTTCCATATTTTAAACCATATCAACTAAGTTAATTTTTTGCATGCTTATGCAAGTGTGTTTGTACAACAATTTAGTATAAAATTTTTGAATTATTAATGAATCATTGTTGTTTATGTTTTTTGCGACAAAACTTTAAAATATTTGGAGTCGTACAAATATAAGAATAATCTTAACCCAATTTAAAAAATAATGCACATGTATGTACCTATGTATTAGATAACTTTGCCAGGTTTCACTTACAATTAAAAAAAACTCAAACAAAAAATTTTATTAAAGAAATAAGTTTTTAATAAATAATTTAAAATAAATTATCTCAAAATTTCTTATTAATGGTAAATTTATCTAAATTACAAAAGTTCATAGTGTTTTTAATGAAATCGGACTATGTATATACTGAGTTAAACACATCGAAAAAATCGTAAAACAGACATATCGCTTATTTCCTCAAACATCGTCATAACACAAAAAAAAGCATTTTTGAAGTTAGCAATGCAGAGTTGTTAGTTTGTTTTGCTTCACACTGTACATTAGAGATACAATCGATTATATAAAAAAAAGTTTGAATAAATTTTGAGGGGTGCCGGCCGGAATATTGTTACACTAGGTTTAAAAGTTTAGCCCTTAAGATTTCAACCAAATCGGACAAAGTTTTTTGAATGCACATCGAGGTCAAAGTTTAGATGTTAGCAAATTTCATTATATACAAGGTGGGCCTAAAGAAGTCATCCGATGTTGTTTGGCTTTCATATTTTGTTTAAATGAAAAATGTTGATTCTATTTTTCGATTGTTTTTTTGAACCTTTACAATTTTTTTGGTCAAGCCTAAAGGTGATATCGGCCAAATGGGCGCCGTCACAATTGATTGCTATACGAGCTCGTTTTATGGTATTTTTCATCACTTCGGCGAGAACTTCGCGTGACAGATTCTCGCACTCATGCCGAATGTTGTCATTGAGGGCTTCCAGGGTCTGAGGCTTGTTCATGTAAACAAGGGACTTCAAAAAACCCAACAAAAAAATATGGAACCGTTAAATCGGGCGATCTTAAGGACCAATGAAAATCGGCAAAACGAGAGATGAGGCGACCCGGAAATGCCGCCTTCAGAATATCGGTTGTGACTCGTGCAGTGTGTGCCGTTGCTCTGTACTGTTAGAACCATATGTCCTCCAGTCTTAATTCGTTCAATTGCGGCAGAAAAAAACTCAGATAACATGGCCCTATAGCGCGCACCGTCCACTGTCGTCGTTTGACCAGCGGCGTCCTCGAAAAAAAATGGCTCAATGACTCCTCTAGCGTGAACAGCGCACTATGCAGTCACTTTGAGCGGGTGAAGTGATTCATCGTGCAGAACTCATGGATTTTCGGTGCCCCAGAAGCGATAGTTTTGCTTGTTCACGTACCCGCTGAGGGGGAAATGAGCGTCATCGCTCATTATTATTTTGGTCGAAAAATCGTTCTCTTCGGCTTCGAGATTGAGGATGGCTTGAGCGTAGGTTACACGCAGCTGATGCACTGGAGTTTGTACAGGAACATGCGCAGGTCTTTGAACAAAATTCGCCTTAGGGACGACCGGCTAATGGCGAGGCATGGCGTCTGGTCGATGTTTCTGGCGACAGTTCGACATCCTCGCCAACAGCGGCGATATTCTCAGCAGAATGGGCGCTCCGGAGCCGGCCACTCTTGGCAGCGTCTCGTGTGATCCCATACTCTTTAAGGTTGGTGGCCGAAGGGCGCAGTGTTTGCGCAGTAGGTGCCGGGAAACCGGGGAATCGGCGACAGAATTCGCGCTGCGCCAACACCACAGACGAATTGTTATGTAAAAAAAATAGAGATGATTATTTCGCGTTCTTGGGGAGTGTATTGCTCCATGGCTTGTTCACTTGTATTCTACATCTGTGTAGCTCTCAAATGTCAAAACAGATTTGACATTGGCCGCTATTTGCAAAATTAAGAGCATCTTTCAATAGGATGATATCTTTTGGCCCACCTTGTATTTGTATGTGTAAGGAAACAGCGTTAATGGCTGACTGATTCATCATCGCACAACCCAAATGCGTAGAGGGAGAGATTAAATTTTGAATTCTAGGTACTTTCCGTAAATAATAGTGCGGGATTTCTGGAAAATTTTGACCCCAAAAAGGGTTAAAACAGACCAAATAAGGAAAAATCAGTAAGTTGATATATTCTGAACTATACACCATAGAAACAAAATTTAAAAAGTATCGTATTTTAAAATTAAAACATAAGCGAACCTATGTCTGGCACTTTTTGAGATTTTAAATCCTAAGGGAATATTATTAAAAACTATATTTTGATACTGCTCAGGTCCATTTTGTAACTTTAAACCCAAAAAAGATATAAATAAAATGCATAATTCATTCAACTAGTCTCAAAAAACTATGGTTATAGTGTTTGGCCCTTAGGGATTAAAAAAACGGCAACATTTGTTTATTGGTAAAATTAAGACAGTAAACAATTAAATATATATACAAAATTTAAAACGAATTGGACAGGTCTCAAAAAATATGATTGTAGCTATGGTACTTTTCCGAAATACCCTAAGGGGAAGACATGGTGAAATCTGCAGTTTGTTACTGCTCAAGTCTATTTTGTAACTTCTAAACCAATATAGATAGAAACAAAATGCGAATTGCAAACAGCGTTCGACAGGTTTCGAAAAATATAAATATGTTTTTAGGATTTTTTTTTTTAAATATTGGACCCCAAGGAGAGAGCCAGTGCAGAAACTTTATTTTGATACTTTTGGGTCTATTTTGTCAAAAAGACTTCTTCCACATTTCTAGTACTTTTTGGATTTTTTTGAGATGCTTAAAATTGGAAGTCATAAAAATAAAAAACTATGGATTTTGGGTTATGTGAAGAGAAAAACATGCAAAATTTTACTTTTTTATGATGAAAGAACTCGTTCGCATTTAACACTTTTTTTAGTTTTTATTTGAAACTTCGCTTACGAAGTAGCGAGTTAATCGTAAGAAAAGACTAGTGTATAAATAATGTTTTAGTGCTGAAGATAACTAAAGATAAATTAAAAGTAGATTTTTATATCAAGATTTAATAAAACTTCTTCATTTACACCGAAAAATTAAGAGCATTTAATGATTTGGCAATAATATAGTTTGAAGGGTCAATTAGACCCAAAATACATCCGTTTTGTTGTTTTTCTCGTTAAATCTCTAAAGCATGTTTGAATAATGTATAAAAGTAACGAGTTTGTTTTTGCCATTTTGTTTTAAATAAACAGTGAAATCTACTTTTATTTGAACTTTAACCCCGATGCGTGCCCAGGTAACGTTGTCCGATTTATTTGAAATTTTTAAGGCTAAACTTTTAGACCTAGTGCCACAATATTCCGGCCGGCACTCTTTGAAATTAAATAAAAAAATTTGGCTGCCACCCTACTGTACATACATACATAAATAAATTTCACCTTTAAATTGTTTGTACTTTTTAAGCTTAAAAAGATCAGACTTGTCTTTGCTAGTAAACGTAAGCAAATCTAAGCGGGTTCTTCTCGAAATGGCTTGTTTTGAATTATAAAATTGTTTGAGCAAATATGCTTAATCGTGCTAAATTCGTTTTAATGCAATAAATGCAAAAATTCCTGAATCCACAAAAGTTTAAATTGGCAAAAAAAATATCAAATTTAGAAAAAAAAAATATAGTTTTTTTTAAATTTAAAAAAAAAAACTATTTATATTAAAAAATACTGAACATTTTGCTGGGATAGACAACATTTTTTTGATAGTACACTTGCATATTACTAGGAAAAACAATAACATAATAAAATTTGTTCTAATTTCCATTAAATGTGAGTATACTCGTGCAGCGGTAATGAAAAACATAAACTCTTATCAGTTGGCATTATTTTTTTAATTTTGATATACGTATGTATGTAAGAATAGACATACATACATACATACATACATACATACATACATACATACATACATACATACATACATACATACATACGTATTTATGCATGTACGATTTATGAATCGAATGAGGTTTTACGTTCTTGAATAATAAAATTTAAGTTCAATGCTAAATGTTAAGAAAAAGCGTATTTTATAATTTTTTTTTAATACATTTCGGGAGTTATTTTAGAAGTCAAAAACTATTTTTTAATTCTTTTATTTCTGTTTTGATTTTTATAAATTTTTTTGGGCAAGAAATACAAACCACTTTTTGGTTTTTTGTTTTTGGCAAAAAAAAGGTTATGCTATTTTAAAAATACAAATCCAAAAAAAAAAAAAAGAATTAAGATAGGTTTTTGAAACGAAATTTTTATACAAAACTAGCATTTTAAGTTTACTTTAAATTATATATTGTTTTTTTTTTTTTTTTTTTTTTTTGTTATTTTTGATGGTTGTTGATTTTTATTTAAAAACCAAATAATTGAAATTTTTTGCAAAAATATAAAAATTTAAAAATAACTATTAATTGCTATTTTTGGTCAGATAAAATATAAATCAAAAAATAAATATATTTTTTAACGTTCTCTGTTTTTAAGATTTAAAATATTTTCACATATGTGCATATGTACCTCGTATACATACATATGGGCAATTGCATGTAAACCGGCCAAAAATGGGAAACATTCATTTTGTTCCCTTAAAAAAATAAATTCTTGTCTTGGTTCAAATTTTTGTTTTATTTTTTTGTCAACAGCCTCTTCTTTTTTCGCGTTTTGATTTTAAGATAAAATATTTTTATATACCTAAATTACGCACTAAATTCGAATTAAAAAACAACTATAAGATAGTTGTCATTATCAGCGAAAATTATGTTTTTTCGTGTCTATTTACTATTGAGCATTAAAAAACCAGCCATACCATCCTTGGAAATCATAGCCCTCTTTTAAAATAAAATTTTGAATTTTTTGAGTTATAAGCAAAAATGGCAGTAAAGTGGAATTGCCTATATGGAAAATTCCTGGGAAAAAGTAACGCAACGCCAGATTTCATATATCTTTTTTCAGGGGAAAGCTTATGTTTTTTTTTTGCAATTACAGTTTGAAAAAAAGAATACACTTTTCTTACTTAATTTTTAAAAATATAAATATAAAAACATGTAAATTTAAAAACGTTCTGGCGTTACATTACTTTTTTCTGGAATTACCCACATCTATCTTTTTTTTATTAGAAAAAAAAATTTTTTAACAAGTTGTTTTTAATAGGCCGTATTGCAGTTTCACAATCGTTTATAGTGTGTTAAATCCTGCCTAATAATTTCTTTTAAGTTGTGTGCCAAAATAAGTGTCCTTTAACTAAAAAATTTTTCAAATAAATATAATTTCTTAAAATTTGCATTTTAAATAATCAAAGTTTAACATTTACTTTGATGTTGGTAAAATAATTTTGATGCCGGTTAGAAAACAAATGAATACATAAGTTTTAACCTTTAAAAATAAGGCAAGTTAATGCAAAACATGAAGGAAAAACAACAATAAATAGAAAATTTAATGTATATAAGTATGTATGTTAAATATATGCAGAAGCAATAATAAGAAAATAAAGAAAAATTGAAAGTTATCCTTAGAGAAAGACCTTGAACCCATAAAAAATCATGACATATAATAAATATATGTATGTATTTTTGTGTATACAATAACATTCATACAAACAACATAAAAAAAGGCAACATAAACAACAGCAAATAAGGCCAACTTTTATATTATATACCAGATACATACTTACATATGCTAAATAAAAATACAATAAAATTTCCTTGGTCTTGAATCAACAACAAAATTTTCGCCCCAAATCACGATATACAAACAAACAAATAATTTAAAGTAAGTATGTAATAACAACAATGAGAAAAATACGAAGATATTATTATCGTGTACGCGCCAAATCGTTTAACGACATCAAAAGGAGCTTCAAAAATACATACACACTTACATAATCACACACTCACTAATACATACATATATGTATATGTACATCATAGCACACCCACCAACCAGCCCTACCTGTGTAAATGGTAGTTTTTGTATGGAAAATTATCTACATTTTCCTGTGAATGCTTTTTGTTTTAAACTTTTGGTCCATAACAAACATCTTAAAGAAGACAGGCAAGACAGCCTGGGGGTGATATTTTACATACTTTGTAATTTGCTTTCTTGTCTGTATACATACTTACTTAATCATTCTAACAGGGTTGATTTTCTATTCGTTTATCTGTGACAGGTGAAGAGAAGTTGCAAAAGAAAATCTAACCGGCATAACATTATCAAAAAAGTGGGTTGTATGCAATGATGCACACATGGAAATTGAAAAAAAAACGTTTAAAACTAAAATAAATAAAAAACCTAGGATCCTTAAAAACGATTTTTTTTTCGTAAAACATTTCGTGTTTTTTTTATTTAGAGTTGATTCGTAAGTAAAAATATATTTACGATTTATTTAGACTGTAGCCAAACGTTCAGTTTCAGACCCTAAAATTTTATTTGACAGTATTCGTTATTTGTCGTTTATTATGTTTGGTTTGAACTAAACAAATTTGAATTCGCCTTAGCTGCCCGTACTACTTAAAATTCGTTCGCCAACAAAAATCCTCGTAAGAGAGCCTCTGAAAAATCCTAAAGTAAATGTGATGGATCTTTTATAAAAAAAAGTAAACAAGTTATAGTCGGTTAAGCTTGACCATACATTATCATATACAACGACCTCAAACTTGAGGAAAAGATTTACTATTAGAGGTAGGGTCAATGAGGGACGGATTTGGTAGCACCATTTCTGCCTAAAAAAACGTTTAAAAGTAAAATTTTAACTCGATAACCATTGTTTCAGTTCAACCTAATAATATGGTATTGGTATTAAAAATGTATTATTTTGGCAACAACATACATACCCAGCAAAAAAAGAACATACGAATCAGAAGTAAATTCATTGTTAAAAATCAACCCGAAGTGGTTCTACTTTTGGGGAAACATCAATGAATTTAACACGTGCTTGTCACAGGAGGTAAGTGGTCCAAAGAACTGAAAAGTATGCACTTTAGATGAGCCCCTTGGTATTTGATGAAAATTTGAATTTTTGCATAGCTTTTTTATTAGTGAAATAAGTTAATTCTATTTAACAGCTTTTTTTTAGTTACTAATGAAAAATAAGATCAAAATTATTGGACACATAAAACAAAAAACTGTTTCGGAATATAAAATTCAGGACTTAGAGAAACTTGGTATTTAATGAAAATGCTGTGATTTTAGAACAACTTTCACTTTTTTTTGCTGGGTATGTATAAATAAATTTTTTTTAGATGTGGAGCTTATATGAAACCAACAATTAATTTTGGAATTCTTTAAAATCCTTTTTTTATAAAAAAAAACTATCCAAGCAAGATTGAATTCCCCTACCAAATTGAATAAAGTATTTATGCATGCAATTAAGTATTTATGCATGTTCATTAATTCAAATGCAATGTTTATTCAGACTACATAATACCCATTAGTAAATTTCAGATCATTTACAATTAAATTAAGCAATTGGTTGCAAAGCCTTAAATATGTATAAAATTTTATTAAGGGTTTGTCGTTCCATTTGTAGTTTCTGCAATAGGTTAGGTTAGGTAAGGTTAAAAAATGCAGCCATGAAAGGAAAGCATACCGCTAACTTGGGTCCGCTAACTCAGTCCATTTGTGTTACCTGGAAAGTCAGATATAAAAGAAAAAATAAGGAGAGGAATTACGAAGAAAGAAAAATAGGGTTTAGCACAACCCCCTGGCTGGTGGACTCGCACGCTTATTCACTGATCTACTGGGCACCCTACTATGAAATAACTTCCAAATAAAATAAATCCCAACAAAAAATTAAATGACTTTAAATTTTTTCCATACAAATTGGGAGTTATTCTCCTTCATTACAAAATAACTTCCAAAGCGTTGGGACTTATTTCATTATTTTTGATTTTATTTTATTTATTTTTTTTTGAGAGTTATTTAATAGGACCAATTTCTTATAATAAATAGAGGCTCAAGCCATTAAATATAAAAAAATTGAAGATCGAGTAATATTTAAGGCAGTTGTAGTCGAATAAGCATTTTTATAAAGAACATTTTGTGTGGGGCTTTGTAAAATATTGGATCCATTATCACAATTTTGAATAGGATTTGGCCTTATGCCATCAAAACTTATCTGTAGCAAATATTTATAAAATTATCTCCACTTATCTTGTACTTTTATTGAAAAGATTACATAGGCCCAAGCTCTGGAAGTAATTCCTAGTCGACCAGTATTTAGTATGTATAATTGAATTATTTGTAGGGGTTACAAACATCCGCACAAATGCATTATATTCTTATCACTTGTGCCTATGTGGTAAGAGTATGAAATAATGATTTTAACACTGATAAACATCCGGGTTCCTAATTGCCTTGTTTGTTTAATTTTTTGATTAAAACCCATTTTTTTTTAATTTACACATTTGATGCGTGAACTTCCTAAAAACTACATTTTGTAGTAAAAGATGACAGAGAGAGTGAGATAAAGACAGAGAGGAAAATCGAATAAATTAACGAAAATATGTTTGTTTGTAGAAATAATAATTTATAACAAAAATTTATAACAAAAGTTTTCATCATCTTTTTTATGGGGCACTTGTTGTACGCTTTTTCAATTCTATCCAAACTTTATACTTAAGAAAATTGGAAATGACAGGTCGACAGTTGTCAACGTAAACACACACACACAACTGAATTCTAACACACAGAAACTCTATGATTTACAGATCTAATACCTACTTGATGCTTTGTTTCTTGCTAAAAAAACTAAAAGTGAGTTGTAAAACAGTTTTTTGGTGAAATAAATATCTTTGGGGAAAATGTGGGAAAATTGAACAGCTGTCAACTGTGTGCGTCATATACATACATATTTCCATGCATTCAAAGATATAACATATACACATACAAGCGTAACATTAATTTTGATGTAAAAATTAAGTAAAAGTTCTTGTTTTAAAACTTTTTCTTTAAAGTTGTTAAAATAATGGTTCTTTGGCAGCTTATGATACATTTTAATATTTGTGGCAAACTGAAAGAAATATTTATTTTAATTAACACGGTTATTTAATTAAAAAATAAATAGCAATTTCATTTACCTAATTAAAATTACTTTAAAATGGTCTGAGTTACCAATATCGGGCATGTTTTAAGAGAGATTGTATTAGCCAATTTTTCACATCTTGAAAACAGTTAAAAATGTAACTTATGATCTAGTGACAAGATAATCATGAAGATATTTTTTTTAATAAAATTTTGTTACAAATGTTTGCCTTTTAGTTTGGCCTAAGTTCATATAATTTCTACTAGCCGAGTAGAATGCATATTCGAAAGCAGCTACGCAATTTTATCATCAGTACTCTTTGAACGGTAGTAGTAGTGTCTTTTGGTTGTAAACATCACCTATTTAACTTACATGTAACAGAGAAAGGGATACGGTATGAGTATTTTTCCTCTGTTTTATTTTTGTAAGTTAGGACGAAGTTTTCTTTTTATATACACTATGCTTTTTTCCATTAAAAGTCTCTTTGGCAACACTTGAGTAATTAACTTTTAAAAACATTTAGTATTATTAGAAAGAAATTTCGCTAAAAAAAGTTGTTTAACAAATTTCTTAGAGTTTTGCTTAAAACCCACCAGAATAGGGTCAAAAACTGTAGCACACGTTTAGGCAATTTACTTGATTAACCCTTTACGTTAATAAATTAATTTATTTTTTTTTCTCTTTACAGGCACAGTTTTTAAAGCGCACAAACTAATATTGGCAGCATGTTCGAAAAAGTTTGCCGATCTTTTCGAGACAACGCCCACAAATGGCCAATGTGTTGTCATACTAGAGGCTACATCTTCCGACAATATGGCAGCTTTGCTGGAGTTTATGTACAAAGGTGAAGTGCATGTATCACAAGAGGCTCTCAACAGTTTTCTAAAATCTGCTGAAAACTTACAGGTCAGTAACTAATGGCCTGTAATTAAAAAAAACACGAACAATATTAACAATTTTATTAATTTTATGTGCACCAACAGGTAAAAGGTTTATCAACAGAAACTGGTCGTTTAGCTGCCCAACAGGCCCAACAACACATAGAGTCTTCGGTCTTGGGCTCGCCTAATGCACGTCGTAGTATACGTAACAGCATAAGCGCAACTGGGCTTGGCTCTGGCAATATGACCAGCCCGGCTGGTGGTATAAATGCTCCGGGCGGCGGTGGAGGCGGTATTGGTTTGCCAGACCGATGCCCTAGTGCTGGTGGCATAATAACAGGACTTCCCGGCGCCATTGGTTTGGTTAGCAACAATAACAGTAACATTATTGGTGGTTCTACCGCTGGTCTAGGTAGTGGTGCTGGCGCCGCTCACCATCTCGGTGGTTCTACCAATAGTTTGAAACAGGATTGTGAATCCCTGATGCATCCGAGCGGCTCAGCGTTAGGAGCTATGCCTTCATATGTTCCGCCCATGTATCATCGCCCAATGTCCTACGAACCGCTGCGCAAGCGTGCTCTTCGTAGTCCCTACGCAGAACAAGAAGTTCGGGGCAGTGTCTTACGTGATGGCTCTAAAAATCCCTCAGATTGTCCCAGTCCCGTAAGCAAACCTCCCTATCATAGACCGCCC
Organism: Melanophora roralis; assembly: GCA_963583895.1. NCBI lineage: Eukaryota > Metazoa > Arthropoda > Insecta > Diptera > Rhinophoridae > Melanophora > Melanophora roralis. The sequence goes on from OY757188.1 coordinate 66,030,613, forward strand.
TCTAGTGCATCTTCAACAGCTCCGACTGAGGCGGAAACAATGCACTCGGAGCGAGCTTCACCGCTATCAAGGTGAATTCTAGTGATATTTAAGAGAAAAATTAAAGAATTTAAATTTAAGTAATATGAATGTTTTAAATTATATTTACAGCCGGTTTGATAATCACAGTCCTAGCATTGCCGGCGGCAATGTCAATGTGCCCAGCAGTCTGGATAGATCGGCTAAATCGGAACGTAACAATTGCAGTACAAAGTCTGGTAACAATGATGATCGTGAAGAAGTGGATGAATCAAGAGAAGTATGTTTATTTTATTTTATTATTTTTTTTTTTTTTGTTAAATAAATGAATGTTTTGAAATTGTCTGTTTTTAGAACTGTGCTGAAGACTTACGAGTAAAATTGGAATTTTCAAATTATTCTCCACTACCTCCACCCACCTCAAATACCTCTCCCACCACTCCTACCGCTTTGTTAGAGAGTCTCAAAAATTGTGATGGCACTTTACCCGGCAGCTTAGCGGCTTCAATCGCTCCCGCCGATATGTTAAATGTATGGAATGCCACAAAATTAAATAACAAAAACAGTGGTTTGGTGAATACAGCAGATGGTAAGTATTAAAAGTTAGGAACGTATTAGCTTTAAGCATTCTTAACAATTGGCTTAACCATTTTTTTCAAATATTTTTACTTTATATATAAAGGTAAAAAACTGAAATGCTTGTATTGCGATCGCTTGTATGGTTATGAAACAAACTTAAGAGCCCACATACGACAACGCCATCAAGGCATACGAGTTCCTTGTCCATTCTGCTCGCGCACTTTTACCCGTAACAACACTGTGCGCCGCCACATTGCTCGTGAGCATAAGCAAGAAATAGGTCTTAGTGCTGGTGCAACTATTGCACCAGCATCGGTAGCTGCCGCTGCTGCAGCGGCTGCGAATCATTCGCAATAGGATGCGGCCGCAACAGCGGCAGCAGCAGTAGTTATGAGTGCAAAAAAGGTACAGGCTAAACAACGTAAACGAAAATCTTTAAAAATGGCATTGGAGAAATGTATTCAGAAAAGGGAAACGACAGCAGCAACAACTAACGTCACAAACACAACCTCTACGGATACAAATACAATGAACACTTCTTTAGCAATACCCTCATATACATCGTTATCGTCCACTGTCACAACAATGGCAGCAAATTTATCTAAATCATCAGATAATTTAAATCCAGAGCTTTCTTTTAATCTCTCAGTTAACGAGGGTCCAGGAGTAACGTCGACCCCTCAAAAATTGAATGAACACGAAAGCAAAGATTTAGAAACCACCGAAACCGAAACATCCATAGATACAACTGCAGAGATTAATACCTCAGATATGTGTGAATCGAAAGAAGAAGAATCGGAAACTTCAATTGCAGGTAAATCTACAAAAAGAAAACATTTGTCACAAAAGAAAGAAAAAGGCGTAGAGTCCTGCGAAGAAAAGCCGTTGGATTTCACAAAAACAACCATTAAAAAACCTAAAGATAACGATAACGAATCTAAAGATGTGGAAAAATATTTAAAATCAACTGCCGTTATTAAGGAGATCTCTAAGGAAATGCAAACATCTTCAAAACAACAAGATAATAAAGCTGAAGAGATTGCCTCCGTCTCTACCAAAAAAACTTAACTGCACTCTGTTAAAAATGTCAACAAAATTATTTTCTTAGGAAAATCATAAAACTACTGCTGCAACTGCTGTTGCTTGGTTAAAAGAAAAATTTAAACATAACCTAACAATCTTTAAAATAAAGCTTGCAGGGCGTTAAAAACACAAACACTGACACCGACAAAACGCCAAAATTATAAAATGTTCTAAACTTAAGCCTAAAATCATTTTAAATCATTTACTTATTTTTGTAAAAAAATAATAGTGTTTTCCTTATTAGTTTATGTGAAAAAAATTATTTGTTTTCTAAACAAATTTTTATGTTTATTGTTGTTTAAAACTAATAAAATATTATTTTTTAAACGAATTATGAAATCGTTAAAAGAATTATAGTCAAAAAAATTACACACATACCTAAAACTATAAAAAAGTGAATCCGACTGAAAAATCGTTTTCAGGGTGCTAAGTTTTTTTTTTTAATACAAATAAAAAATAACTTTTGTATATTTTACAAAAATTACAAAAATATGAAACAAATGCAAGAAGATATTGAAGCAAACTTCTTTAAACAAATAAAAAAAATATGAATTTACATATTCAAGTAAAACTGGAAAATTGATAAAATTTAAAACAAGCCTTACGAAAGAAATAAAAACCAACAAAAAAAACACATTGAAAATAGTTAAGGAGCAGAAAAACTTAATTTAATTAACAAAAACAAACTTTGAACGTTTTTGGATTGATTATAATGAGCATGATTTTTTAACTGCGTTTTTTTTTAATATCAGATAAAATAATTTTTGCTTTTAAGAAAAGAAAAACACATGCAGACAAACAAATACTTACAGCAACATTACAAAAGTACCTTAAAACTTGCAACTGGAAATAATCAAATCAACAATAAACAAACTGAACTAAACTCAACTTACTTATTAAACCAAAAAAATAACAGTTTGCAATAGAAAACCACAATAGTAACAATTATATAAATATTAAATAAAATAGTTAAAAACAGCAATGCTTCCATAAATTTAAATTTCATGCATCAAAAAATAAAAAATTTAGAAAAAATTTAAAAAAAAACCAAATGTTTAAAACATTGCAATTTTTCATGCTTCCAAAATCACCGCAACCTTAAAGTATTTTTTTTTATAAAAATTAGTTTTTCAAATTTAAATTTTAGCATATTTTTTTCATTTGTCCAATTTACATTCACAATCTGCGTTGTATCGTTGTACAATGTAATCGTAAAAACTCCAAATGCATTTGAATATGCTTTTAGAAACATATTTGTTTACAGAATAGTTTGGCCTAAAATGTAAATTTAACAACGACGCAATTGAAGTGGTAGATTGGCTAATTGTTTTATAATTTGAAAATTTCACTTCACCATAAGTGTCAATAATACATACAAGCAAATAAACCAATATGCAATAGTATTTTTAAAAAATTGTTTAATATATTATAAAAACAAAGAAAAAAAATAGTTAAACAACTGATGCGCAAAAGTTAAAAATATAAGTAACCACAAGTACCTGCAATAACTACATATAATAAATACAACACAACATTTAATTTATAATTTGTAACGTTAACACACAAGCAATAGACAGAGCTTTAAATTTTTTATTTTTTAAATACAGCTCTGAAAATGTAAAACTTTAACAATATCTCTCTTTTTTCTTCTCTACATTTTGGCGAACTTAAAAATCGAACTTGCAAACAAGAAACAAAAATTTTCTTTTAATTTTTTGTTTTTATTTTAATAAAATAAATAAGTTATGTATAAGAGAAGGTAAACAAAGCTGAGCTCTTGTAAAAATGTTGTTAAGCTTTTTTTAATAAATACAGTTTCGAAAACTTAACTTTGATAAGAAGCATTTTCTATTGAAAATACTTTTTGAAGCTTAAAGCACTTAGGTTAAAAAAAATTCTAAAAAGGCCCTTTTTTTATTTCAGCAGCAATTTAAACCAGTTATTGAAACTAAAATAATTAGTTTCTATTGCAAAATTGTTTTAGCTGAAAGCTTCACGAACTTAATTTAACAAAATTTTAATCTTACCTTCTTTTACGTGCTTACACACAATTTGAAACTTTAATAACATTTTTTGGCATTCAAAATTTTAACAAAAGGATGAAATAACCCGGTTTAAATAAAAACAGAATTATTATTTTCACTTTTAATTTTAAAGATACAACTATAACAACACAACTACAAACTCTTAACAACAAGAATTGGTAAATTGGGTGCCTCTTATAATTAAATATAAAATATTTAAAAAAACAAGTAGCTAAATTTTTTTTATAAATTAAATATTAAATAAATAAAAAACATAAATAAATAAACAAACTTATGAAATATTAAAATAAAACGCCACCATTTATCATTTAATAATTATGATAAACAAAAACGGATATATTGAGCAAGAAGAAGAAGAAAAATAGAAAAATACAATTCAAAAACGTTCATAGAAACTTGTTAAAACAAATTTAAAAAATAAAAAAAAAATAATTTTGGATTTTAATTTAATTACACAATAACAGAAACAATCGAAACATCACAAAAATCTCTTTTGGCACAGACACCCTTTGGAAAACATTTTTCACATAAAATCGAAACTATTTAAAAGTTTTGTATGTTCTTGCTTATCATATATAAACAGAAACTTACCAAAACTTTTAAAACAACCAATTCAAGCAACAAAATTCAAAATTGCATTTTTCGGCTTAAAAATAAAAAAAAAATATTTTTTCTTTTAAAACACAAGCATATAAACATACATAATATGACTAAATTAATTAATTGTTTTAAAGTAATATGCAAAATGATGTTTTTTAGCTTTCATTTTTTTTTAATAATTTTAAAACTATATAAATTTATTATTATATTTAAAATGTATTAAAAAAAATAAAAGAACACACACACACACAATAAAATGAAAATATAATTTTGTCTAATAAAAGTTCAATTTAAAAAAAATCATAAAAAATAAAATAAAATGTTATAGTTAAAAAATTTTTATATAGAACTAACATTTTACGCAATCTATGTACATAAATATTATATCCAACGTTATGTTTCAGTGAATCTTAAAGAAGCCTTTGAAAAAACAAAAGCAAAAACAAAAACAAGATAAATATTACAACATTTAAAAAGGTTAATATAAAATTTTCATTTGGCTTGCCGTTTGCAATTAGAGAATATTCGCAGATGTCCTTACAACAAATAAAAACAATTTCAATATTTATCTAAAAACTACTTTGCAATTCAATTCGAATAAAAACTAGTTTTCAATTTTCAAAAGCAATCGTTTTAATTTAATAAACAGAAACGATTACATCTTGCTTTAAATAAAACAAGATTTCATTTTGAAATCTTTAAACAGGGTATTAGAACAAATTGAGAATAATTCAAAAATCATTCGTGATGATTTTATTATTATAATTATTTTTAATACAAAGCAATAGTTAATTAACAAAAACGCTAAAATGATCACTTGAATATTGAAGAATCTTGTTTAATTAGTTTTTCTTTTCTTCGCTATTGAAACACAAAAAAAAACATTTAATTTTTATAAAATAAAATAAAACTAAATATAATTAAAACAATTAACCATTTTTTTCTGTGATCAGCAGAAATATATTCAATAAAAAAATTTATAGACTTTTTAAGGATATTTTTTTTTATTATTGGAAATATTTTTGCAAATTATAATTTTAAATTTTTAATATTAAATATTAATATTAAAATTATTTTCCGCTTTTTTTTTTGGTAATGTAATATGTAGTTATTTTATGCAATTTCTTTTACAATTTGCTCGAATTAAAGTTTAAACAAAATAAGTTAAAAACATTACAAAAAATGCAACTTTAATGAGGCAATATTTCAAAATAAATAAAACAATAATAGTTTGTATTCATTGTTTAAACATAAATTTTTTTAAATAACAACAATAAACAATATATCAAAACCGTTAAATTACCTCAATTATTTATTTAAGTTATCTTTTAAAACTTGATTTTTTTTAATTAAAAAAATTTTATCGAAATTTAGTCATTTGTTTTGCATCAACATGTTTCTTAATATGTATGAAGTTTAGAAATAAAAATTTCTTAATTGCAGTTTAACGTTCTCAAGGAGTCTGAATTTTTTATTATTTTATAAGGTTGCGTTAAAGTGTTTTTTTGTAATTTTATGTTTTATTAATTTCCATAGAAATTTTTGAAACTGTTAAGAAACAAATGATTAATATATTTAACAAACATATTATTAATGTAGTTTTGTTAATATTTTGATTTGTGTTTATTTTAGTTTTTAAGCAAAATTCAAGAATAAGTTTTTATTATAATAATTTTGTTTTTAAAACGAAACGCACAGGAACTCATATACCTCAGAATTGTTGTAAATTATTATACCTTAATTTGTTTATGTTATATATAAATACAAATAATTTTATATATTCAATCGTTTATTTGCTTTTTATTTTTTCAGTTTAAAACTAACCCACTACTAACATTACATACGATATTCATTTAAAAAAGCGAAAACGTTGGCGTGAATATTAGTCTGCTCTATATTCTCTTTCTAAGCTAAATTAAAAATTAATATAAATTAACAAATAGGAGTTTAAAGTTATTATCATCTAATAAAGCATCCTTCCGTATAATATCAGAATCAATATCAAAGTTTGAATGTATATTCTTTATGCAAAAATCAATATGCAAAGCAAGTCTCTAGCAGAAGCTAATACAAATTTGATATTCATACATTTAACGATTAAAAAAGTAACAAAAACAATTAAAATATAACATAATGTTTCCATATAAGGGAATCCTTTCTTCCCGTCAACTATCTTATTCAATTCCACAAGCAATTTGCTTACGTGTTTTAGGGACTAAATTCCTAATGTCAGCTTTTAAAAACTATCTGATTATCGTATGCTCTCTTTTCACTCATTCAAAAACAATGAATATAATTCAATAAATAACAAGGAAAAAATCAATAAAAAATATAAGACATAAAACAATGTTAACAACTAACTGCAATAGAAACTGATCTACCTCAAAAAACTGCAATAGATAAGACTAATTTAAAAAATATAATAAAAACATAACATAAATGTAATTTTAATATTAATTTAACAACCAATTTTATTTTATATATTTTTTTGCAAAACAAATTTAAATTTAAAAAAATTGTGTCGTAAAGTGGTGACTAATCAGTTATCAATTATATATTTTGGCCCCGAAAACGAAAATGCAAATTTTGAATTATTTATTTAAAAAATAAAAAAAAAGAAAACAAACACTTTTAGGCTTGAAAATAACAACAATATTTACAAAGAACTTTTGTAGAAAATCGCTGTATAAAAAATTTTGGATTTCACGAAAATTTATTGAAAAAAATTATAATAAAAACAATTTGGCTATAATTATGAAAATTTCAAAAAAGGAACATATAAACATACTTTTAAAAATTATAAAATATTTAGACATTAACTAAAACAAAACTACTAAAAAAACTATTTCTTTAAAGCAAAATTATGTTTAACAAAAAAAAAAAAAAACCCCGAAAAAATTCGGATATATAAATAACAAAAACAAAAAAAGAACTTGAATACTTTTTGGCTAAATACTAAATATAAATTTTAGAAAACACAAGCGTTTTGTATAAATAGGTTTTTGTAAATATTTTTGGCAAAATTATTACTTTTTTTTAATTATTATTTTTATTTATCTATTAAGCATATTAAAATAAAATTAATTAATAATTATTTAAATAATAATAATAAGAAGAAAAAAAAACGAAATTTTTTGAAAATGCAAAGAAATTATTTAAGCATTAAAAGTTCTTAATAAAAAGCTTGTAAAATACTTTATGTTAAAAAAATTAATAAACAAGTATCCTATATAAGAGGAATCTAAATCTTAAAGTTTTATGTAAAAAAAAAACAAAATTTTGACAAAATCCCAAAATAAGGTTAAAAATCTACAACCATAGAAAAATTGTTATTTAACACAATAAACCAAAAATTTAAAACAAAAAAACCTTTAACACAAATGTTTGGCTTTTTGAACTTTTTATGAAAAATTAAAACAAAATATGAAATAGGTAAAATCTTAAATTAATTTCAGAACCCTAAAGGTTAAAAAAATTAAACATTTTTATAAAAATCTTTAAAAAAAATATTTAAAAAAATTAAAAAAAAAATACACAAAAATATACGTATAATCCTTACGAAAAGTAAAAAAAATATAAATGTAGGCATTTAATGTAAAACTAAACTTTTATGTAAAAAGAAAGGCAACCACCTCCCCTCACTTTTTTTAATGCTTTTCTTAATCTGAGAAAAAATAAAGCTAAAAATAATTTCTTTGTAAAAATTAAGTTAAAATAATAACTATTCCGATTAAAAAAAACATAGAAGTAAACTGAAAGAATGTCGCCATTTTGCAAATAAAAAAAAAACACACACACACAAAACAAAAAAAAACAAATCTTTTACCAACTTTTCTACCCCAATTGAGAATATAATTAAAAAATTTGGTATTTTTTTAAAAAAAATTAAATCTTAAAAACCCACCATCCTTTATTTTCTAATTCCAAAAAAATATGCAACCAAATGTAACTTATCACTACGAAGAATTTCGTTTTATTTAAAAAAAAATATTTAATATTTTTTGTAAATTTTTTTCTTTTTCTATTATTTTTTTCAAACTCTGTTTATATGTTGTAAAAATTAGTTTTTAAAATAATTTTTTTCTTATAATTTTTAAGAAAATTTTGTTAAAATTAAAATAAAAAACATAAAAAATACGTACAAAAATAAAACAAAATCCCAAAAAAAAAACAAATAAAATTTTTAATTTAATTAAAAAACACACGTTTTGTTAAATTATTTTTGTTAAAGCATTAGTTTTTGATTTTCAGTTTGTTGTTGTATTAAATGTTGATGTACTTATATAGAAACAAATACTTAAAAACGGTTAAAAAACTAAACAGCCATTATACAACTGTAAATAAGTATGAAAAGTATGTGTATATAATCATTCATTTATTAGGTGTATTCCTCTTAACAATTGGAAGTTGATTTTCGGATAAAAGTATCTAATAAAGCACTTCTTTTGATCTACTGGTTGATAGTAAACATTTTGCAAAAACAATTTACATTAATTTCAATATTTTAACTTCCTTATGTTTAAATTCATTGTAAATTTTAAAGTTGGAAAACTTTCTAATATGTAAATACTTTTTCGATACAAAAGAAAATAAATTTTGGTTAAGTAGTAGATATTTTAAAAACAAAAATTCAAATTTTTTCTAATTATTGCCTTTAAATAGTAACTAAATAGTCTCATTAAGTAAGTATTATAGTAGTGGAACGTTTTTTTCCAAACTTTTTAGATAAGGAATTTATATTATATTCCATGAGTTTAAACTTCCTCTTGTATCGAATATCTAATTGTCATTTTGAACAGAAATTGCTTGAAGGGTACATACATACATATATGTATGTATATGTTTCCGCTTTTTTGCCGCATTCAGTAAGCGTAAGATATTTTAAAGGTTATTCGCCCCCTACACAGTTTTTTTATTTGCAATAAATTTTTTTTAGTTTTTTTCAACCTTGTTTTCAATAAATAATATGAAATAAAGTTCGACAAAATTGAAAATTTAATTTTAAAATATTGAAAGCAAAAAAAGGCACACTTATTAAGCTATATTTACACTACCTAAGTTCTCATCTGAGTTGAGTGTCAAAAAAAAAAAAGTTTAAATTTTTATGAGTTTTAAAAAAACAGTTTGAAATTTTTATTTTTAGTATTACATTACATCTAAGAAATTATAATAAGTCCGCTAATTCTAAAAGTCGTTAAACTGGTACAAAGTGTATGGCAATACAAAAACAAGCATTTAATCCGGTAACTTTTAAAAACATAAATTTAAAACTCAGACGTTAAATAATTTAAGAATAGAAAACGTTCTATTTTCAACTGAGGTTAGACAGTGGTTTTAAAATATCTACTGTGTAAATAGAATTTATCTACTTTTTCTTCGAAAAATGTGTCGTATTTTTAAACCTTTAAGATAACAAATTAATAAAATTTAAAAAAAAATTTTTCAACTTCAAAATTTACAATGAATTTCAACATAAAAAAGTAAAAATATCGAAAATATTGTAAATTACTTTTGTAAAATTTGTACTATCAACCAGCAGTGTAAAAGAAGTGACTTATTCGATACTATTATAATAAAATTGTCTTCCAATATCTTAGACAGGTAATGCGTATTATCTAGCTAAATATTTAATACTCCTTCAAGACTGTATATTGTTTGGCAGTTTACTCTCAAATAGCTGTAGTTTACTTCAAAAACATTAAGAGTCGGCATATAACGTAGTGACTTTTCCAGTTGTCATCTTGACTATGTTTGCGTGTTTATTGTCGAATTGCCATGGAATAACTAAATAATTCCATTTGAGGGCTGGAAGCTTATATCGATTTTCTCAAAATGTTGTTTTTTTAACATAGCGGCGTTTGCAAGTGGACTACGCATATAATATTTTAGAGTAAACTATTTATCTAAAGAAAACTATCTTTTTATTATGGCCCTTATTATGAGCTGCATTCGATGTTCGATCGTCGTTGGTTATCGAATACCGACTGTCGAATGTCAATTTCGTATTATGAGCTGTCAGCACTGTCGAAATTTTCGTTGCGCACCGAATTTTCTATCGAATGTATTTTTGCTTTCGACAAAGAAATGAAGTGGTTGAAATTTTTTAGCCCTCGGATATAGGTCAATACCAAATGAAAATTCGTTCGATCAGATTTTTCGATCACAGTCGAAGATCCAATTTTGTTCATAATAGGCACCTATGTTTGTTTAAAAAAAAATTTAGTTTTTAAGACGTCGAACTATTAGAAACTTCCGAAAACTAAATACGAGCCCAACCGAACATGTATTTTTGAAACCGATCCTGAACTTCAGTCAAATTTTTATAATTCGGTCGAACCCAAATGCAAGCCGCACGAAAAAAAGTTTACACATTCGAATAATTTATTTATTCATTGAATACTTTTAAAAAATAACAACTATATAAGACCAACAAAATAAGTTCATTTTAATTTAAAAAATTAATATGTAGGAAAATGCACTCAGAGCAAATAAAAGTTAATACACTAGTGCTAACACCTGGGAGTTTTTTAATTTAAATAAAAAAAATGTTTGCATTAAAGTAGAACAAAATACCTATAAATTTAAATTTTTCGAATTATGTATAATGAAAAATTTTGTATTTATTATGAAAAAAAATTGATTTTCAGGAAAAGTTCGATCAGCTTTCGGGTAAAATGCTGAACCTCGCCCATCGGCCGAACACCACTTTTTACCGAACCCCGAACCTGAAAGTTCGGTCGGGCTCTACTGAATACGAAATATTTAAATTCTGCGCATATAACAAAGGAAAAGTTTATAGTGACTTTATTTAAAAGAAAAATATTTTGGGACAGACAAGTTTTTTTGGACTTAAACCGGAAATAAGCAAGCACAAAAATAGGTATAAACAATTTACGCAATAATTTAAAATATTAAAAATAAAATAAGCATGACACACCCTAACTATAATGCAAAAACTTCCAAGAAAAAAGAAAATAAAAAAATGAACATGGAAAAATTAAAAGTATAATTGTTTAAATAAAAACAGAAACTCAGGTAACTAATAGAACAATTAAAACGAAGTAAATAGAAAAAAAAATATTTTGAAAACGAATATACTGCTGTAAATTCTTGATATTTTTGTCAACCAAACTATGACAAAGTTGTAAAAGATAATAGTTTTTGTCAAAGGTTTGATTGTAATCACAATATCAAATTTTGCAATTACCATAATAGGGGAGTTAAAAGGCTATACGGGTAATAAAATTCGCGTATTTGATTGTAAACTATAGATTTACTCACATTATTCGCTTCAAAATATAATTTAAGAGAAAAGTTTAAAGTGGTTCCCAAAAATTCGAACAAAAGTAAGTTTAAATAATAAATAAATGCCTTCTATTAGTTTAAATCATTTTCCAAATGGGGTTTTTTCTCTATTTTTTTAAGGCTAAAACACTTTCGGCTATTCTTTAGGTTCTGATATAAAATTCACTTGCTAACGGAGTTTATCTTAATAATAATTATTATTATTTTTATCATAATTGTTTATTAAAAATTTGAAAAAATAATTATTTTTTAACAAAAAAAAAAAAAAAAAAAAATAGCAATAGCAATAGCAATAAAAAAATAGTTCATATTACTATTATTTTTTGAGATTTATTTTATTTCATAATTATTACGGCCCCTAATTAGCTTTCGTTTTATATACATTCATACATGGCTCTTCTTGAAAAATAATATTTAACTTAAGAATTCAAGCATTTTTTTTTTTTAATTTTTAAATTTTTTTCTATTTTTATTATTTTTACATGTTTGTTTTTAATAATGTTACATTGTACATAACTTAAAAGTAACCATGAATACTATAGTATACCATAAAAAATTATAATGATAATAATAACGAAGTTTTTTGGCATTTAACTAATACGAAGGGTTCAGAACAATTAGTAAATGTTAAACAAAATTAACAGTAGATAAGAAATAACAAATTATTCGGTGTAAAAATAAAATATTATGTGTGTAAATGTGTAAATCAAGTTAAACGATATAAGAAAAAAGCAAAAAAGTATACATTGAAAAAGTACAAATTTTTTATTTTTATTGGCTTAAAACATTTTTTTTAACCTAACATTTATGTGTTGAAGTAAGAAATGAAAAATTAAATAACGTTACACATTATAAATTAATTACATTAAAGTAAAACAAAAACGTTTCGGATCTAATGAGTACAAAATTTCAGGAATACTGTAAAAAAAATTAATATATTAAAATTTTTTACAAAATTCAAATTTGAAATCCCTTTACAAAATTACTTTTCTTTTTTTAGTTTTGATGTTTGTAAATAGAATTACATAAGTAAAATTAAATTGTAGTTAATAAAGAGTGTGAAAAAAATTAAACTTCCAAAATAAGTTGTAAAAATATTTTATAAAATAAGGTTCGGGTTTTATTTTACTTTTCTGCTTTCAATAAGTTTTAATTTAGTTGATATTTTAAAATGACTTGTTTTAAGGTTTATAAATTTTTTTTTAGAAAATATGTTTTTAAAACAAATATTTTCTAAAGCAAGAAAACGAAAAAAGGGTTTATTTGAAAAAGAAAATGTGGTCCGGAAAACGAACTTCTGCTGTAATTAGTATAAAAACAGCGTTTATGAAAAAGTTATTTCAAGACATTCGTAAAAATAGCAATCTTTTATTACCTATAACTAATAGAAGTATTCAAGCACTTGTCCGAAATTCGTTTCTTCTTTAAATGCATTAAGTGCTAAGGAAAGAAACACAAATTATTAACTGAGGGCAACCAAAAACATGCTCTTAAAAAAGGGTTTTATGCGCATAAAATATGTTTAAAAAAAATTAAAAATGTGTTTTAATAAATTTAAAATATATGCTTAAAAAATAATGACAAGAAATTTGACTAAAGAATCCGAAAAATATATGATTTTGCATATTTTTGGTTGCCCTGTTCATAACATTCTATGTTTTAGATCTTAGAAAGCATAGAACTGGACTTTTTATTTTCGATTGTCTTAGCTTAAGAATCAGTATTTAAATTTGTCTAAAAAGAGTGGCTTAAACAACAAATAAGCCGTACGGTAAAAGTTATAGGAAATATGCACTGCTTAAGCTTTTCAGACACTTATATTAAAGTAAAAATGAGAAGCTATTTAGCTTTGTAATAACATCCTTGTTTAAGCTATTGCTAAGTTATTAAGGCGGACCTTCTCTACAGTATACAATTTCTTAGAGTCCTCCTAAATGGAGTTTTTTATAAAGATGGTTAAGTCTTTTGAAATTAGTGGCAGTAAAGTATGTAATTAAAAAAATAATTTTTAGTTTTTCATTTTCGACATCCTTTTCTTTATTTTTTTTTTCCAATAAACTTGAGTTACACATTTTAAAGCTTACAATATAAAAAATCAGTTTAAATTAAAATAAATATGTTAAGTGAATGTTCTGAACTGCTGAGTAATCGAAATTACATTGATAAAAAGGTTGGCGGCTTGCTAAGTCTATGGTATGATAAAAAAAAAAGTATGGCATTTTTTTCATTACTTTCTCATTTAATTTAAAAACGAAATTAAAAATATTTATAAGTAATATATATGTATGAAAAACTCAGGGCATATTTAAGACTCATAAAAAAATAAAAATTAATAAGAGGTATAATACACATTTTGCATTTATAAAACTAAACTTAAAATATTTTTAATAAAACGTTTTACTTTATAAAAATTACATAAGTAGTATTAATTTACCAGTTAATTTTTCTGTATTTTATTTTATTTATATTTATATAGTCTTAAAACGAATATGAACTTCTCAGGTACTAATTAATAGTAAAAAATTTCAAATAAAGTGTAAATTAGAAATACAATTTCTAAACAAAAAAAAAAGTTTTTCAATATTTGTGCAATATAAAACTAATAACAAACCAATACGTAATAGCAACTAAAGTTAGAAAATTCTCAAAAAGTTAATAAATAAATTTAAAAAAAAAGAAAGTTCATATGAAAATAAAGAAAATGAAGGAAAATGTATGGTAATTGAAGAAAATGTATAAATCGTAAAAAAGTGAGTTTTTGTTTTTAATTATGATTTCAACAAAATTCAAATGATTTAAATAAACAATTAAATATACTTATATTAAGCTGTGATTAAAAAATTAAAATAGCAAAAGTAATTAAATATTATTATAATGATGATGATGATTATTATTACAATATTATTATTAAATCCCCAAGACACACACTTATACTAAATAAATTAATTGCTATAGAAATTTACTCAAAATATGTTTTGAATTAGAAATATTTCATTTCTTTTCTTGAACTTTTAAAGTCTGATTGTGAAAAAGATAATTTTATGTTATTATACTTCATAATACAAAACTTTTTTTTATAAATAAATTTAACAAAAGTCTAAATATAAAAAATGTTTTAGTTTTGTAAAAATATTTTATTTTATAAAATTAAAAAAAAAAACCCATGAATATTTAAAAATGAAATCACAAACATTTTGTCTTAATACACAGTTTATGTATTTGGTATTATAGTATGTAAAATAAGTAAAAAAGAAAACCATAAGAAAAATATTATAAGATTTAAGGCAAAGTAATGGCAAAATGATTGTAAAGCAAAAACACTCCAAAAACTCACTGTATGGAATAATTAATAACGATTAAAAAACAAGAATTATATGATAAATGGTATTGAATGGGTAAATAATATTCGAAACTCCTTAATAGAACACAAAAAGAAACTTCAATAAACTTGTTGCTATAAAAATTAACCAAATTTTGTTTAATTTCTACCATAGGCGTCTCCTGAATCCATGTTTAGAAGCCAAAAAAATTATAAATATCATTTCCAAGTTTCCTTAAATAAGCCTAAGATAATCGCTATTAAAAAAAATAAATAGCCCAGCAAAACCTTAGGTATTCATTTAATTGAATATAACGTTAAGAAAAGCCCCCTCAGGTAATGGAGATACGGTAAGTATCTTCTGGGAACATGTTTAGAAGTGGAAGCTAATGGGGCCGCTCGTGCACTTTATTTCTCTAAGGCCGACTCTGGGAAAGTTATGGGCGTTTTTATATCATTTTTGTAAATTTTGTTAGCAACCCCCTTAGGTGATAGCGATTAAAGGTAAGAATGTTCTAGAGATATGTTTGGGAAGAAAAGCTAATGGGGGGTCTGTAATACATTATATTCCTCTAAGGGCGACTCCGGGCAAGTTTAAGGGGGCAAGTTCTCCACAAAAATGTTTGGGAGGAAAAATTTATTGGGGCCGTTATTACACTTGACCTTTGTAGGGGCACCCTGAAAGCGTTGGGAGCGATTTAAAAAAAATTAAATTTTGTATGGCAACCCTGTTAGGGGCTTGGAAAAAGAGGTAAGTATATTTTACGAAAATGTTCGTAAGAAAAAATTAATGGGCCCTACATTGCACCTGGGTAGGGGTAGCTCCGGTGCAGTTGTAGAGATTTATATGTACAAGTTTTTTAAAAATAAACAAAAGTAGTCTTGCTTTTTGGCTTATATCTCGGTCAGTTATCGGGCGATTTTGTTGGATTTCCATAAAAATTTTTTTGCAGATATTTTTGATAGTTTGATACTACTTACGGGTCTATGCGTCATGAAGGGGGGGGGGGAGGGGGCTTCAAAAAAAATTCAACCATAACACGGACAGACGGACATCGCTAAATTGACTTTCCAATCTATAAGGACCAAGAGAATTTATTTTTTATAGGGTCGCAGATAGATATTAAAGAAATTACAGACGGAATGACAAACTTATATATACCCTTATCACTTATGTGAAGGGCCAGACAAATTCGTTTGCCATTCTCGATAAAATGTAATTGGTGATTTTTACAGCTAAAACCACTGCTACCTTCAAAGCGTACTGATAGTGGAAATCCGTAGCTGGTTTCGAAAATCAATTCTTCTTAGCCGGTATTTGTAAGAAAAGTTGCATTTTTAAATAAGATTCTTTCAATTGCCAGTAATTACACCAATTATTAATTTATTCTTAGCAAAAAGAAATTAACCCATTTTCGGCCAAGAAAATTCAAACGCAAGATTTTTAAAAAACTCAAACGTTTTTTAAGTAATTTAGGTCTTTTTAATCCAAATCTACTTTGACCATATATTTATTCTGTAACTTGAAACAGCATTATCGTGAAGGTTTACTCCCCTCGTTAAATTGTTGTATGTGCTAAGCAGCTAATGGCTATGACACATTCTCATATTTTTTCAAATCCTTTTTCCATTGCTTTACGCTCCGCATCGGTTCAATTTATTAGAAGTTACTGAGCACCGTCTTCTTTTTGTTGTCTGCCCCACGACAAACCAATACGGTACCGTGAAATAACTCCCAAATGAAATAACTCCCAATGGAAAAAATTAAATAACTCCCAAATGAAATAACTCCCAACGTAAATGAAATAACTCCCAATCGAAAACAATGAAATAACTCCCAACGGTAAAAATGAAATAACTCCCAATGTTTGGGAGTTATTTCATAAAAGTCACAAAAAAATGATATAACTCCCAAATGAAATAGCTCCCAACAAAAATGGAATAGCCCCCAATTACAAAAAAAATAATTGTTTTATGAAATAAGTCCCAACGGAAATGAAATAGCTCCCAGCAATAATGAAATAACTCCCAACGAAAATGAAATAACTCCCAATTAAAATATATATAACGCGAAAACCTTTTGTATCCACAAATTAGATGTTACTAACGTAAAATTATTTTCTAAACAAACAAACCAAATGACTGCCGGCCTCCGTCTGTACGCAGGATAAGTTAACTCTCGTGGATCGAACCGTCGGCTTCGTTACAGCTTTATGACAGGCGCGTGGACTTGAGGTACCTTTTTGGTTAAATAATTTTTTAATAAAAAAAAGAGTTATTTAGATAGCCGGCCTTCGGCCGGGCGCAAGGAAAAAAAACTCCAGTGGATTCGAACCGCCGGCTTCGCAGTAGCTGTCGGCCGAGCAGTGGACTTTAAGCTCTACTGCTTTCCATATAAAGCTTCGCCAAATAAAATATGAATTTTATGACACTTTAGTTATGAGGCTTAAATACTTCCGATGCACTACAGTTTAAAGTATATTCCCCGCCGGAGGCTACTGCGAAGCCGGCGGATCGAATCCACTAGAGTTTTTTTCCTTGCGCCCGGCCGAAGGCCGGCTACATACCCCACGGTTTAAACCCCAAAATTTTTAAATAAATGTCACCTTTTATACTAGCGTGAGTTTTCTCCCCAAGTTAACAATGCTGTTGCGCAGTGCTGTGCAAATTAAATCTCTTTAAGTTATATTGTTATAAAAAAATATTTTTATTTATTTATTGAGGAGTTTCCTCCTTGATTGAAAATTAGGAACAGAACTTAAAACTAACAATTCGTTTCTTATATTCTAATTGCACTTCATCGTATTTTCTTCATTCCTGGAATTCTACTGTAACTTGATTATTGCAGCTGACAGATGTTCCCACAATGTGCTGCAATTCCGCAGACATGGTGTCAGCATTTCTTGCATTGCTGTTGTTGACAATTACAACGTTAAATTAAACAAATGCAGTGTTAACTCCTCCCCTCTTAAGAACAATTGCCCACAATTGTTTTACTAGAAATATGGGATGTTATTTATTCGATAACTTGAAGTTTGTATGTTGTTAGTAGGTTGGACATTGGTTAGGGTAATTCCTGTTTCAGATGAAGAAGCTGGATTTTCTGTTTTTAGATGGACCACATTTACTCTTCGCGAATTTTTATACAGATGAAGAATCAAGAAACCAAAAGCTATGAAGGCTAGCAAGAAAATCATAGTTGACCCTCCATTTATTATAGTCCCAAAGGCTAATGTCTTAATTTTGCGAATATTATTGATGTGTAAATCATTTAGGCTTTCCAGAGTCAGGATATTTTCCAAATTCTTTTCTGCGGGTGTAGGTTGTAATACAGCGGGAACAGGTTCTATCTGTGGAGCTTCCAAGTTGCGATATATTTTACCCTGTGCCACAATTGTGGTATTCGTGAATCTTATCAAGAAGGTGCCGAACAGATGGTGTTTAACTTCATCAATAAATATAGTACCTTTGAAGTCGTTGAGCAGAATAACTCCAGGAAATATATTCTCGATCGATGGGATATGTTGACTGTTGGTGTAAGTGCAATAGGATGGTAAACCTTTTATGATGTTTGTGGAACATGTATCATTACTTAAATTTACTAATTGGTCGTTCTTACAAATTCTAACAGAATTATATTTTAGACAATTACTTTTTATACCAAAGATTTCTTTTGAATTCTTTACGATTTTATTGAAAGGTAATTTTATAATTTTTTTATTTTTCCTTACAGGATATAATAAAACATTTTCATAAATTTTTTCATTTGTCAATGGAATTTTTATAACGTACAATATTATTGAATTTTTATATATTACATTTACTTTGGCGTATTCCATTGCCTCTTCATGTGATGCAAATGGCATCTTTTCAGTGCTTAATTTTTCTAATGCTAATTTAATTTCCAATTTATTCAAAATAATGGAGTTTATTACTCCGCTTTTAGCCCATTGAATGGCATAGTGTATATTTATTAATTGCTCTTTTATGAGTCTTATTCGACTTTGCAAACTTAAAGCTATTTCATTATTTAAATAATTATTTTTGCCTATGGCATTTGATATTTCATTAATTATTTTCGTGACATTATTTAATCTGTCATCTATCATTTGATTAATAACAATCTGTTTATTATTATTTTCATTTAATTCATTTATATTGAAATCTAACATTTCGAAGTCATCATGGTCTGGCGTGCCAGCGATGTACTTCCATGCAGTCCCAATTATATTAAAGGATCTTTTACTTCTTAAAAAACTACTTTCTTCATTTCTATTTTTTTTATTATTATCTTTAGTACTATTATTGTTACTTTTACTCTTATTATCATCAACACTATTTAAAGGAGCAATGCTTTGGATTAAGTCCAAGGCTTGTGTTATGTCTTCGTTTAGGATAGGATAAAAGGGATTGGTTTTTAGGATATTCCGTTCAACAAAGGTTTTGGTCTCTTTAACAAAAGTGTCGTATTGCTTAACGTCTATCGGGTGGATAATTCTGAAAATTCCGTCTTGCACCTTACTTTGTCCATCATTAATGACTACGATGTGAGCGGACGTGTAGTCGACTATTTGGAATTCCGCTCTGCAAATTGTCAGAATTGTTCTGAAAAAGAAAAGATACCAAAATCTCAGGTTTTTATAAGATTTTTATGAACAGTCCTCCCAGATCTTGTTTTAACCGTAGAATTTCCGTTACTAGCCACTATTTCTTTTCTGTACCTTGCAGTAAGTTTATTGCCGTGTCGCTTATTAATTTTAACGTATATTATGTCTCCGTCCGAGTACGTCTTCAATGGGTCTTTAGATCTATTGTGATAGCTAAGATCCTGTATTTGTTTTTCCTGTATCCTACGCATTGTTTCCCTACGAGAATTTTCCAATTGCTCTGGGTCACTACCAACATTTCTACCATATATAACTTCAACGGGTTTCCTATTAGTCGTTGAATGTACTGACAAATTATACTCCTTTACTGATCTCTCTAGCAGTTCCTCAAATGTACTATGAGCTCTCTCTGTCTTAAGACATCGCATGATCTCTTGCAGGGTCGAGTGAAATCGTTCCACTTGCCCGTTTGAACAACTGGTGTATGGCGGTGTGCGATAAGTTTTAATGCCTAATTCATTTTCTATCATATGGTTAATGGTAATTGAGTTAAAAGATTTTTCATTATCAAAGATTACGGTCTCCGGAAGGAGAAAATGAAGTATGTCCCTTAATGGTTGCCTGATATCCTCGGCAGCTCTGGATTTAATAACTTTTGCTATCGCAAACTTAGAAAATTTATCTATGGCTGTTAAAACTAAATGTTTTTCTGTGATAAAGATATCAAAATGGACAATTTGTCCCGGAAATTGTGGAATGGGGGTTGGTTGAATCTCTGGCTTGGCTGGATGACGATCATACTTGTTCTCTTTACAGACTATACAATTTTTTATCATCCTACTGATCTTATGGTTCATGGACGGAAAATAGTATTTCCCGATAATTTGAATTTTATTTTCGCGGGCACCTCTGTGTGCACGATTATGTATTCGCAGAATTAAGTCTTCCTGCTCCTGCTCACCAATGACGTCTTCGACTTGTAATTGGGTAAACCTTACCTTGTAAGCCCTAAAATGTAAAGGATATATCTCCTGAATTCTTCCCATAACTCGCTCATCGGTTTTAATACAGTTAACGACAGATGGATTTAAGTAGCGTTTCAAGATTCTTATCAGATTCTCTGCATCGTAACATTGTTCCGTAACCAAATGTCTATGGTAAGTTGGAAAGACTATTTTAAATTGATATGACTGAGTCTGACCTTGGTTAAGAAAAATTTGATTTTTGAATACATTAATGGGTACCTCTACAGAGTATATCAAATTTTGAGCGGAACTTTCCTCGCTATGCTCACTCGATGTGAGTGTGTTTATTTCAGGTGAAATTCTTGACAAGGCATCGGCCACAACATTAATTCTCCCTGGTTTATAGTGCAGTTGATAGTCATATTCCTCCAAAATTGACTTCCAACGTTTCATCTTCGTATTGTTATTTTTATTACTCAACGCATAAGTAAGGGGCTGATGGTCAGTATAAATATTTATTTTAGCCGTACCGTATAGGTAATTTCTTAAACACCCTAAGGCCCATATAATTGCTAACAGTTCTTTTTCGTTAGCGGCATAATTTTCCTCGGTCTTGTTTAACGTTCTAGATATGAAGATGATCGGCTTATCTTCTTGGGAAAGAACTGCACCAAGGGCAAAATTTGATGCGTCAGTAGTTAATGTGAATTCTTTGTTAAAGTCTGGATATGCCAACATTACATCTCCAGAAACGAGAGTTGATTTTATCTTATTGAAAGCTGCAATAGCATCTGAATTAAGGCTTATTTTAATTTTTGAAGATAGATTTTTGGACGTATGTCCTTCCTCCCCCCTTAAAAGGGATGTCAGAGGTTTAGCCAGTTTCGCATAATCCTGGATAAAACGGCGATAGTACCCTGACAGACCCAGAAATGATCTTAACTCTTTCAGTGTTTTGGGCGGCGGAATCTTAGATATGGCTTCTATTCTGTTCGGATTTGCTGTAATCCCCTCAGAAGAAATAATGAAACCTAGAAATTCAACTGATTCCTTGAAAAAATGACACTTGTCCAACTGGACTTTCATATTCGCGTTTTCAAGAATTTTAAAAACTTTTTCTAAATCACGGGCATGTTTGTCCTCGTTTTGACTGAAAACAATAATATCATCGATATAAACGAAACAACATACTCCGATACATTCACGCAATATATCGTCAAGCGCTCTCTGGAAAATGGACGGGGCGTTCTTTAAGCCAAAAGGTAATCTCGTATACTCATATTTTCCATTATTAATGGAAAAAGCCGTTTTCTCTATATCAGATTCTTTTAGCGGGATCTGATGAAATCCGCTTTTTAGATCGAGAACCGAAAAAAAATTATTATTCCCTAATTGCGCAAGAACTTCATTGATATCCGGAATTGGATATCTATCAGCTATAGTCTCTGCGTTCAGCTTCCTATAATCTGTTACTATTCTATACTGCTTATTTCCGGCTGAATCCGGTTTTTTCGGAACAATCCATACTGGTGAATTGTATGGCGAACGTGATGGTCTTATGATGCCATCATTAAGCATTGCCTGAATCTGGCTTTCTACCTCAGCTTTCAAAGCCATGGGGTAAGGGTAGTATCTAGTGTATACTGGCGTATCATTTCTTGTTCGAATTTCCCCAATAACCCTAGTTGTATATGTTAACTTCATATCTGGTTCAGCGAATAAATTTGGCACTTTGTTTGTCAATTCGGTAATAATTTTGCTCTGTTTATTTGTCATATGTTCATCCCTAATTTTAATCATATTGATACATTCTGACCTCCTTTGATGAATTTTTATTCTAGTTCCGTTCTCAAGCAACATATAACTATCTTTTGTGTAAATAACTGCTCCTAATTGTTTCAAGCTATCGTTTCCTAAGATGCCGTGAAAAGATTTCAGGTTAGGAAGAATGTAAAATTTAAACTTTTTGTCCCTAATATTGAAAAGATTAATAAACGTATGACTACTAATTTCGATGTCGCCGGCTACTGATCTTGTATAAAAGTTCTTTTGATTTTGTATAATTTTTTTCGAAAGAGATGGCTGTATATAATTTTTCGTAGATCCTGTGTCAATTAAAATATTGAGAATTTCCCCAGTTTCTGTTTTACATCGTACATAAGGCAACGATGAATCTACTAACCTAAAAAATGTAGGTCGCTAACATCAACTGGCTGTTCTTCCTGGTATGCTACTGCTCCTTCATTAATTTCCTGGCAATAATCTGGCAAATAACTTAAATCGCTATTTTCCGAGTTGCCGTAGACTTCACTTCCCTCTGGAGGGCAGTCCTGATAATACACTCCATCTGGCGCAGAGTTAGAAGCGTCTAAGTGGAAGTTTCTCTGTATCTTATTTGCGGGGCCATGAAATGGTACCTGTGGTGGTCTTTTGCCATAAAAGTCATTCTGTCTTGGTCGATTCATGTAATTCACCCTCTTTGATTGCATGCTTTGGTCAACTTCCATAGGCTCTTGCCTAGGCTGCGGCTTAGGTGCTACCGGACGTTGCGGAGGAAAATACATGTTTTGATGGTTATTTCTATTATAGTAAAAATTTGGATTTTGAAACTGTCCTTGATTAAAAGCGTTAGTTTGAGGACGTGGTATGTATGATATTTGAGGATAGAATTGTTGCTGGCTTGGGTGGCTCTTCTGTTGGAACCTCGGTTTTGCCTTTTGAATTGGCTGGTGAAAAATTCCACTAGAAAGATTTCGGCTTCTCTGGGCATAATCAGAGCGAAAATTCTGATTTTCCAGTTTGAGACATAGATGGAGAGCCTGTGGCAGATCCACGGGTTCCTTCATGCCTAGAAGACGCGACAAATCGCCATTAAGGCCTCGGACAAAAGTGTCGAGTGCCTTATCTCGATATGTTTGGGTAAAAAGCTGTAAAGGTTCATTCGCTAAATCCATACAGGCAATTTTGTTCAGAATAAGTGATAAGTGGTTATATACCTGACCATAGAATTCCTGAACCGTCTGATTTCCTTGAACCAAGGATATCATTTGATATTCCAACGTGCGTATATCCCTTTTATCTGCATAATGCAGCGTTAGACATTTGGATATCGCTTTCCAATTTAGTGGCGTATTATATGATTCTAGGGCAGCGTCTGCCCTATCAATGATTTTGTTACGAATAACACTTAAAATGCCATAATACTTAGGGGTACCCCTTATAGGTTCGTAGATCTGCAAAATTCGATCTACGCTCTTTTTCCAGGAGCTAAACTCCATTGGATTACCAGAAAAATTGCGCAAGCACTTTACTACGTCGGGAACCTTGTCCAAGTCCGAAATATTATTATCAGGGGATGGATCAATCGTCTGGTCGGAAAAATTAGCAGGGTCTGAGCCTGTTTGTGAGTTCGTCCGCAAAAGATCCTGAAATTGTGTTTCTAATATGTTCTGTACTATGCTCACAATTAGAGCAGGATTTACGTTCTGTCCCTGTTGCACGGAAGGTGCAGGATTTGGGGCTGTATTGGAGCTGGAGGGATTTATCATTGCAGGTCGGATAAGGTTACTTGGATTTGACATGTTAAAAGGAAAAAGGTTTTTTTTTTTTTTTTTTTTTTTTTTTTTTTTTTTTTTAAGCAAAAATTTTATATTTTCTTCTGTAAAAATTTTATTACTTCAAATGGATTTGATCCTATATGATAACTTTAATAACTTTCAAAAATTTTGGAAATTTTATTACAATAATACTTAATTTGCTTAATAATAATATAAATGCTCTTACAGTAATGTGGTTGCTTGTAACATGCTGGACTGATGCTAATGATGATGCTGCTTCTTTTTTGCTGTTTTAGGTTGCAGTTGTTGTTTTGCCTTTAAAATAGCGTTGTTATTGTTTCTCATATAATATCTTGTGTATATATTTTTTTTTTTTTTTTTTATACTGTTCACTTTAAAATTCGTTCTTACTTTTATTTATTTGTTATTGTTTTTCATATAATATATATATATTTTTTATATACTGTTCACTTGTTTTAAAATTTGTTCTTACTATTATTTATTTGTTATTATTTTTCATATAATATCTTGTATGTATATATATATATTCTTTTTATACTGTTCACTTGTTTTTTTATTTGTTCTTACTTTAATTTATTTGTTATTGTTTTTCATATAGTATATATATATTTTTTTTTTTATATACTGTTAACTTGTTTTAAAATTTGTTCTTTCTATTATTTATTTGTTATTATTTTTCATATAATATCTTGTATGTATATATATATATTCTTTTTATACTGTTCACTTGTTTTTTTATTTGTTCTTACTTTAATTTATTTGTTATTGTTTTTCATATAGTATATATATATTTTTTTTTTATATACTGTTAACTTGTTTTAAAATTTGTTCTTTAAATTTACTGTCCCGTGAAGCGGCTGGTGTTCAACACCGTCCCTTTTTCTACAAGAGATACTTGGGGGCCTCGTTCTTCACGATTTTTCGCGGGAGTTCCGACCGCGCGGACACTTAAGGACACCGAATAGGATTATTAGCACACTTGATACTCAAGACTCTCTACGTAGTCTTGGTATCACTTTTATTTATAATATAACGCACTTTTTTAATCCTCGGGTCCCTGCTCGGGCGCCAATTAAATCTCTTTAAGTTATATTGTTATAAAAAAATATTTTTATTTATTTATTGAGGAGTTTCCTCCTTGATTGAAAATTAGGAACAGAACTTAAAACTAACAATTCGTTTCTTATATTCTAATTGCACTTCATCGTATTTTCTTCATTCCTGGAATTCTACTGTAACTTGATTATTGCAGCTGACAGATGTTCCCACAATGTGCTGCAATTCCGCAGACATGGTGTCAGCATTTCTTGCATTGCTGTTGTTGACAATTACAACGTTAAATTAAACAAATGCAGTGTTAACTTGCACAAGAAAAGTATTGTTTGATTACATCAAATGTTTGAATATTTTTGAATGAATTTTGCTATCCAGAGCCCAGCCATAGGGCGACCATATACGGCACTTTTAAAGCAGAATCTAAACTTGCAATGTTTTGTTGCCAAACATCTCTAGTGGATTTGAACCGGCGGCTTTGCTATAGCTTTGGGCTAGGCGCGCGAACTTTAATCTCTTTTTTTGGGCTAATAAATGGATATTGGATGTTTAGAAAAAGTGGTGTATATAGCCGGCCTTCGGCCGGAAGAAAGGAATCAAAACTATAGTGGATTCGATTCGCCGGCTTTGCTGTAGCCTTCGGCCGGGCAATGGGCTTTAAGCTCTAGTTAATATTAAAACTTCAGATGTGAACAAGAATGATATATCGGTTTGGATTTTTTGTGAAAGTGCTTAAATTAAGCACTTCTGGTATTCAAAGATCACTAGAGCTTAAAGCCCGTTTCCCGGCCGAAGGCAACAGCGAAGCCGGCGGATCGAATCCACTGGAGTTTTTTTCCTTACGCCCGGCCGAAGGCCGGCTATATATGCCACTTGTTTTTAAACCCATAATTTTGAATTCATTGTCACCTTTTGTATCCATAAATTAGATGTCACTAACGTAAAATTATTTTCTAAACAAACAAACCAAATGACTGGCGGCCTCCGTCTGGACGCAGGATAAGTAAACTCTCGTGGATCAAACCGCCGGCTTCGTTACAGCTTAAGATCAGGCGCGTGGACTTTAAGCACCTTTTTAGTTGAATAATTTTTTTAATAAAAAGGAGTTATTTAGATAGCCGGCCTTCGGCCGGGCGCAAGGAAGAAAAACTCCAGTGGATTCGATCCGCCGGCTTCGCAGTAGCCTTCGACCGGGCAATAGACTTTAAGCTCTACTGGTTTCCATATAAAGCTTCGCCAAATAAAACATGAATTTTATGACACTTTAGTTATGAAGCTGCAAATACTTCCGATGCACTACAGTTTAAAGTATATTCCCCGGCTGAAGGCCACTGCGAAGCCGGCGGATCGAATCCACTGGAGTTTTTTTCCTTGCGCCCGGCCGAAGGCCGGCTATATACCCACGGTTTTAAAACCCGTGTCACCTTTTATACTAGCGTGATTAAATTTTTTTTATATGCTCTGGCATATACACTTGCTTTTAGTAAAATTAAATAACTCCCAATAAAAATTAAATAACTCCCAATAAAAATGAAATAACTCCCAATGATAGAAAATGAAATAACTCCCAACAAAAATGAAATAACTCCCAACTCTTCAAAAATATGAAATAACTCCCAACAAAATTTCATTGGGAGTTATTTTCATTGGGAGTTATTTCATGGTACCAACCAATACTGAAATTGTTCAATGGAACTGTTAATCACTGTTAATCGCTTCAGTTGCTTTATTGTGCATGGTGGGGCTTGTGCAATACGAATTGGACGAACGCTTCCCATAGCGCAAAACCTTTTTTCACTTAAAAGGCACATCAAATAATAGCTGTAGGATGATGGGAAAACCTGCACAAACTTACCCAAAGTTACTCAAAGTTGCCCAAAAAGCGTTTCAGATCAGTGATGCCAACGATTCAGAGGCAAAAAGAGCCAACTGAGTAGTCAAAAAGAGCTAAAAGGAGCTAAACTTAAAAATTGAAGATTTTTTCGCTTTAAATCTATTAATGTATTTATTAAATAAACTTATTTTACAGCAGCAGTTGATACAATTGCTTATCAACATTATCAATATGACCATACACATTTACATATAAATAAGTTAAGTCAAAAAAGAACAATCATTTTCAAAAAGAGTAACATTTTTTTCTTTCAGCCATAGATTTGTTTTTTATTATGAGAACTTGAATTAAAGTCTGGCACTGGCTGGTCTAATAAAAATTAAATAGTTTTAAGATTTGAATATTTATTGTTAGTTCGCCAAAGGCGAAGATTCAATAATAAAAATATGACAACAAAAAAAAATAGATTGGTTTTTATGTAATATTTTTTTATGTTTCAATTGAATTTATTTTTACAAATACGCTTGCTGGTAACTCGTAGTTGTATTCAAAGCCTTAGTTTATTCTTAAAAAAATTATAGCACTGAATGGTTTTTTCCACTTTAGCAGTAGAATATGGATACGAAGAAATTTTCAAAACAAACAATGATGCAAAATTATTCGGTTCTATCTAAATTTTTCCACTGGTACAATTTTAAATTTTTTAATCAATTTTACAGCTCTTCAATTTCTTTAAAATCATCTTCAAATTCTTTTATAACACATAAAGTATTTTCTGAATCCTGCAAAAAAACATTTTTTACCCTAAATACCGAAATTTATTCCAACATCTTAAAATTTGTTGGAAGCTTTGCCATATTTTCATAAATTAGAGTTTTTATGAATTGTATTAAATTACGTTTAACGATATGTTTTTCTGATTCAGTTATATTAGAATCTTCGCATTCTTTCTCAAAGTTATCCTAGATAACAGTTGTTATTTATTTAAGATTCAAATTCTGCAGCTATATAATCGAAGTCATTTGTCGGTATAATGATTTTATTTGTCAGGCTTTGTAATAAATGAAATAAATCAGTTTTGTATGTTCCGTAAATGCCACAAAGACGAAACAATAGGGTAAAAACGGAAAAATTTACTATAAAATGCAAAAAGTGCCAAACGTGCCGTTTCCGCAGTTAAAAAGAGCTGTGTTAGCTCCTTTTTTTAAAAAAGAGCTAAAGGAAAAATTTTCGAGTTAGAAGCAATTAAAAAGAGCTAAATTTAGCTCTAAAGTAGCTAAGTTGGCATCGCTGTTTCAGATAACAAAAATTGTGCATGAGAGAGCGCTAATAAGAGAGTAATTTAAGTTCTCTTCATGCACAAAATTACACAAACTTTTTTTGGGTAATGCATTAAACACATTCAAGCAACAAGAACACAGGAACACAGGAACACACGAACACAAAAGTTTCTTGCTAAATTTGTGTCCGACTGGCTGCTACTGAAATATTTACTAGACTACCACTACAAAATAAACATAAAAGCAATATGACTTTCTGTGGTGCCACCTAAAGTCTTTTTGTACTGTTTAAGCTATATTTTTTGCATCTTACCGTATTGGCAGCACTAATCTGTTATCTGTCGCGTATAAAAATAGAAATTAGTTTAATTTCGACCACGCCACAAAATTAGCATTGACAGCAACCCGTAGTTGTGTTGCATTGTAGCAATTAAAAAATTATTCTCATAAGCACACGTGTATTCTATTTTTGGCTGGTTGTGTTCGGTAGCCTGTAGCGAGGAATGTATTTAATGCTTAAGTTTGTGCATGAAAAATATTATCGGCTTTTTTTTGGTGACTTACTATTACGCCATAACCATAACAATAGGAACCAATGTAGTTTTCGTTTTTATGGCAACGGTTATGGTTATGGCGTTATGGTTAGTCACATAAAATCACGTTAATTCCAGTTATAAACAAAGGCGGATGACGTAAAACGGACTCTATTGGTCATGACGCTTTGACGCAGAAATGTGAAATAATTAAGCTGAAAACCCTTTACAGGCACCAACGATCTAATGCGTTGTTGGATTTTGAATTTTTCGGACGTTTTTGCGTTTCAAGTTATATGGGACGTTTTGACGCAGATATGCAAAATATTTACAGGCATTATTTAATGCCAAAAAACCTTGACAATATTTGAATATCTGTCAAATTTAATATCTATACTAAAACGCTGAAAAGCTGCGTGATTTGTCTCCAAATTCAGCTGGTTTGTTGGTTTGATGCTTAAGTATAAGGCCTATAATAAGAGTCAACATGGCAATGCGTGGATGGGGTTTTTTTAAACTTTTCGCACGTTGTTGTGTTTTAAGTTATAGTATGCGACGTTTTAACGTAAATATGCAATAAATCTACAGGTATCACTAAATTCCAAAAAAAAACCTTGAAATATATTTTTATATCTGGTAAATTTAATTCTTTTGCTAAAACGCTTTAAAACTTCATTTTTTTGTCATTAAATTTAGATGTTCTGTTCGTTTAACGCTTCGAGGCATACAAAAATAGAAAGTAGTATAATTTTTGCGTGCTTCGTTAAATGGCGTCCTGCTCCGTAGCTTGTAATAGACGTATTTAAAGTTTTTGGCAACCAAGTATTGCATTCAACACATTTAAGCTACAAGAACACAGGAACACACAAACACAAAAGTTGTTGCTACACTTGTTTCCGTGTGTCTTCTACTCAATTATTTGCTAGACTACCACTACAAAATAAACATATGATGCATTAAACACATTCAAGATACAAGAACACAGGAACACACGAACACAAAAGTTGTTTGCTAAATTTGTGTCCGACTGGCTGCTACTGAAATATTTACTAGACTACCACTACAAAATAAACATATGAGCAATATGACTTTCAGTGGTGCCACCTAAGGTCTTTTTGTATTGTTTAAGCTATATTATTTGCATCTTACCGTATTGGCAGCACTAATCTGTTAACCGGCGCGTATAAAAAAAGAAATTAGTTTAATTTCGACCACGCCACAAAATTAGCATTGACAGCAACCCGTGGTCGTGTTGCATTGTATCCATTAAAAAAATTATTCTCATAAGCACACGTGTATTCTATTTTCGACTGGTTGTGTTCGGTAGTCTGTAGCGAGGAATGTATTTAATGCTTGAGCAATATGACTTTCAGTGGTGCCACCTAAAGTCTTTTTGTATTGTTTAGACTATATTTTTTGCATCTGACCGTACTGGCAGCACTATTTTGTTAACTGTGGCGTACAAAAATAGAAATTAGTTTAATTTCGACCACGCCACAAAATTAGCATTGACAGCAACCCGTAGTCGTGTTGCATTGTAGCCATTAAAAAACTATTCTCATAAGCAAACGTGTATTCTATTTTCGACTGGTTGTGTTCGGTAGTCTGTAGCGAGGAATATATTTAATGCTTATAGCGCGAGAATGCAACAAACGCTTGCTTTATGTGTTCAGCTTATGTGAATGACATAGCAATGAATATTACTGAAGCTTTGAAGCCTCCGGTTAGTGATCTGCGTTTTACCATTATTAAATTATATATGTAACCAAAATCTTAAGTAAAAATAACGCAATACTTCGTGTTTATGTTAACGCTTTAACATAAATAATGTTTTTATACATTACTCTACGTCATTTGTTTTTTACCTTAGTCGTCATTATGATACAACTAATCAGGTAATCTCGTCCCTGCAACAACTACAAATTAGTACCAAAGTGTCAAACAAGAGCTCATAGAAAGCAAAACAATGGGTAATAATTTTTGTTATGTTATTTTCACATAATTTTGACATTTTGGCACTAATCAGCTGGGTCGACGATTCTACCTGGTTCTTTGTATCACCGTCGTAATAAATTTACTTTGATAAATGTATCACCCTGTCAACACCAAGTAGCACATTTTCTACGATGCCCGAAAATTTTACAACTCTGTTATCTACGCGCTGTTTTTGACAACTGTACAATATTATATTTTTCACAGAATATTTTAGGAAATCTAATACAAGTTTTGTAAAATTACAATGAATTCAGCCACAAAAGTAAGTTTAAATAAAAAAAATAAACCAAAACAAGTGCTAACCGTTAAGAAAACTTAATTATCTGAGTTCAAAAAATTGTGCGGGAAAACCTGAGAGACGTCGTCATTGTCACGGTGCCAAACAACAACTCTCGCTCGTCAAGTGACAAAAGCTGATTGAGTTCCTTAGGGTGGTCAAGAGGAAAGAAGACTGAAATGTCGTTTTTGATTTGTTTGCAAACAATAATTGTTTAATCTAATCAGGGGGGGTTGAATAAGAGGGAATTTAAATCTGATTTTAAAGGCCTTGAAATAAGGAGCAACTAATATTCTTTTTTGGAATGAATGTATAATTGAAACACTTGTTTTAATATATTAAATAATACATGACTTCGTAACTTAGAAATTTAATTTACTGTTTGTTTATTTTAAAAGTTCTTAAACTTTTTGTTGTAAAATTCTTAACTATTTTTAGGTGGGTGAAATATTCGCAGCCGCTGGACAGGCATTTAGTCGTTTGGGCGATTTAACAATGCAATTGCATCCAAATGCAGAATCACCAGCTGGGTATGTACAAAAAATATCACATTTTCGGTAAAAAAAAAAATAAAAAATATCGCTAAAATTGTTAAAAAAAACTAGGTATACTAGTTTCTATTAAATTAAAAAAAAAGAATGGATATAGGTACTAGTGTATTTCAAATTTAATTGTAAAGTTATCGTTATTTCAAAAATAAAACAAAAATCTTTGTAAATTTGGATTTATTTTGAAAAATTTATTTTGGGTAGGTCGTTATTTTAAGGTTCCCTTAACTCATGCTCCTTTAGACCGATTTGGAAACTTAACCCAGATTTAGAAAGACAAAGAATCAGGCCTTTATAAAATGTATGTATATTAAATAAAAAGACATGATTTTACAAAAAGTTTCGCATTGTCTAAACCTGTTTTCTCAATTTTTTAAGTTCGACAATAGCTTTTTTTATTTTCTTTAATGATTACTTTAATTTGTTTTCTTCAAATCATTTTAGACAACATTTTATATAGAAAAAACAAGATGAGCCTGTTCGCACTGCATCATGATCGCAAAAAGGTTGATAATGCTACAGTTGTAGCAATTTTTTTACTAAACAAACATTTTTGAGGTAAATCAGCGCATTTAAATATGACTCTTGCTACCCTAAAAATCATGATGCAGCGCACTGATTCGTTTAGGAACAGGCCCGATTATAATCGTTTAAATCGTTTAATATTTGAAAAAGTCTTCTGAAGTAAAAGGTTACGATTACAGACCTTTTGTTATGTTAAGCCACTTGACTGTTAACTTATTTGCTTTCAATAGATTTTCATTCAAATTGCTGCGGCAGAAACTACTAAAAAATTGTCATTGAAAAGTTGAACCAACGCAGTTTGCATTGCATCACAAAATTTTAAACTTGCTCTGGCAGCAAAGCTGAAGGTTTTGATAATGGCTTCTGCTTCCAAATAAGTGCTTAAAGGTATACTGATGCATTGGGAACAAAAATCATGATCAAAATTGTAACCGTTAGAAAAAGGAAGAAGTTGAAATTTTGTGATGCAAAGCAAACTGCGTTTTGGAAAACAAAAAAAAAAATAGAAAATAATTTGGATGTGAGCAAAGTGGAAGAATTTTATAAAATCTTTTATACGATATGGCTTGGAAACTGTAACAGCTATTGGCCTCAAACCTGCTAGATAATAGTTTTGTTATGATTTTTTTATTTGGAAAGAAAAGTTTGTTGGAGCGCATGGAGTAACAGGGAAATTTTATTAAGTTCTTTATATTTATCTAGTATAGTTAGATGCAGACTTCAAGCCCCGCCACAAAGTAATTTTATGAAAATATTCACAGTTAGAAAACAACTTGAATGGATCAAATGACTGGGTATACACAAAGACCAATGTGAAGGGTGTAAAAATTTGACACAGCCGAAAATAGCGCTTTTATTTATTTCCATTGTATTTTTGTTGTCTTCAAACAATAGTGTACTGTTATTGGTATTTCATATTATTTTCTTTTGGAAATAAGGCAGAATATAAAGATAAAGTTACTATTATTTAGGTATATAAAAAACAAGTTACAGCACTATATTCGGATGGGCCGAATCTTATATACCCTTCACATTTTCCCTTGATATAGCGTATGGAAAAGTTAATAAAAATTGTTAATTTGTATGGAAGCTACCCCTCCCCCTCCCCGCACACAAAAAATTTTTTCTTCAAAGTGATTATTTAATTACCAAGTGCCAACTTTTGTGGCAAGAATGACTATTTACTAAGATACATAGGGATGTAGATTTTGTCCTAAAAAATGGGTTATTTTGGGTTTTCGCTTCTATCTCGGTCAATAGTGAACCGATTTTGCTGATTTAAAATAGCGATTGTCTCCAGGATATTTCTAATAGTTTGACACCAATAACTGGTCGTATCCCTTTATTTTACTCCGAAAACTTGATTTCAACAGACGGACATATCTAAATCGTCTTCCCTATCTAAAAGGATCCAGAATATACATACATATTAGAGACCTGCACCAAGTCCTATTGAAGCTAATTCAAGAACCGCATAATTTTCTAATTCTTGTGTTATTGTGTGGTTAAACGGTTTAAGTGCTGAAATGTAGAGTAGCTAAAACAGTTTTTGTGCTGCAGTGTAGAGTAGCTAAGAATAAAGAGTGGTGTCGAGACTGTGGTCGATAAAAAAAATTACTGTGCCTATGGTGTGGCAACAACAACAAAGACTTAAGAGTTATGTTGTTGTTATGTTAACAAATAATAATACACACAATGTTGAGTGGGTACATACACAAGCAAACATATACACAAGCAGGCAAATCAATATAAAACTCATGCGTAATTACATTACATTACATACATTCAAAATCAACCCCCGTTTTTTATAACTATCACACCAGGAACATCCCGCCAACAGTAAAGTTTCGAGACGAATCGAAATGGAAGTGTGCGATCATGATGACTCGATGTTCCGTGGTTGTTTGCTTAACTGTGAACATATTTTTCATTTAAGTTAAGTAAACAAAAGAGATGGCGAACAATACAACGCAGTACTTAATTTTGTGTGTGCACACGTAAGGTATATGAAATGAATTGAAAATTCGAGATGATGCCTTATTTAGTGTCGTCTTGGGCTGGCCTCTAATACATATATACTTATGGGGTCTCAAATAGATAATTAATGACAAACTGAATAAACCTTTATAACTATGTGAAGAGTATAAAAACTAAACGCTTCAATTAAAAAAATACAACGCAACGCTAGCAAGAATTAGGTTAAAAAGCTTTTTAAACGTTAATTTAATAGTTTTTTAAACGCATAGATACCTATAATTTAAAAAAATTTATTTCGTTTTGTACGAAATTTCAATTTCATGTTCTTTACATCTTGCCCCATTGTCGGTAAAAAAACTATTTATTTAAAGGAATTTTTAATGTTTATAGTTTGTTAAAGCAGGCATAGAAACAATTAGCTATCAATAATTTAATGCAAAATACAACAAGCATGTGAAAAACTAATCATTAAATATATTTTTCTGTTCTCTCGCTATGTCCATCTCTAATCAAAACTTCTAAATCAACGAAACCACATCATTTTACTATGAAATGTTTTGTGCAATGCAGAAAATGGACAGATGAAGAAATTGATATGTTACATGCATCCATAATACGTTTCTCGGACGATTTAAATAAAATCAGTTTAAGCATTAAAAACAGAACAGTGTAAGTTTAAAATTTTTTTGTAAAAAATAAGTACTTCCTCTCAACAGGATATAGCGAGGGGGCAAAAAACCTATTGCGCACTAAAATACATAAGTAAATAACTAAACTGTTTTATTTTTACTACTGTTTCAAAATTCAGATCGCAGATTAGACAGGCCTTAAAGAAAAAAGCTTTTGAAGATGCTGGCATACCAGCTAAACAAGTGCCGGTGCAACAAGTACATCACGTCGTTCAAACGGCACAACAGATTCAACAACAACCGCTACAACAACAGCAACATATTTCGCAGCAACAGACAACAACACATCAGATAATAAAACAACATCATCTTCACCAACAGCCGCAGCAGCAGCAACAACAACAGCAGCAGCATCAAACAGTGCACATACAAAATATTCAACATATTGTACCCTTACAACAGGTGATACAACAATCATCATCCGCTTCAGCAACATCCTCGTCATCCTCATTATCTGGAACAACGTCCACGCAAGTTCTCCAGACTGCACCAAAACAAATTATAATACAGGCATCACCACACAACACATCAACGGCTGGTGCTGGCAGCAACTTGGTAGGCAATCAAGTGGCGCTCAACAGCGCAGCAACAACGGCAAGTCTTGTTGCAACCGGATCACCTCAGTTGACACAACCTCAAATCGTTCATTTACAACCACAACAATTGCAACAGTTACAACATGCACAACAACAGCAACAGCTCCAGCAGCAACAAACTCATGTAGCACAACCATCTCACTCCACAACTACGACAACAACAACAGTTACCATACAACAATTCCAGCAGATGCAGGCTCAAAAAGCTTTATTGGCAGCTGCGGCAGCGGCAGCCTCAGCGAACACGTCCGCAAATATTGCAACGACAACAAATACAATATCGACGACACCTTCAACTCCTGCCACAGCAACTGTAACCGAGAATATTATAATACAGCAGCCGACAACACAACAAATTATTAGTGGTTCTTCGACAAACGCAACGTCTTTGGTGGCAACAAATAGCAAGAATAATGTCGTTTCCATTGCCAATGCTGGTAAAACAATAATCAGCAACAGTTTAATAACAAAAGCCACCAACATAATCCCTAACAACAACACAGTATCCTCTACTTCAGTTGCAGGAGGCGCAGTGTCTAATATTTCAGTCACATCGGCTGCATTAAAATCAGGCCCTGATGTCACAATGACATTAAACCGTATTAACACAACAGAACACGAAGTTGATGTCGAGGAATGTTTGCCTGCAGATGTTGTTAAATTGGATTTTGCTGGAGAAGAAGTTGCCGGATGAAATTTATCCTGTGAGGCAAACAGTCGAGCGATAACAATATCAACATCGCCTTTAGAAACAGCAATAACCTCATCTCTATCACCACCATCTCTTCACCAGCACCATCATCAGAAATCCCAACCAATTCTTCATTTAGCCACAACAGCACCAACATCGTCGTCCAGAAGAGCTAACTTAGCATTAACCAATGTAATTCATACGGTATCCGACGAAGATGACGAAAGCGTTAATCATCATCCTCAGCATGACCACCATGATTCTACAACCGATGTTATAATAGATGAAGATTTTTATTTTTAAAATATATTGTTTTAATTTTTTTTCTCATACAATTTCCTTAGAAATAAGATAATTTACCCTCTTTCCTTTTTATTGAAAGGAAACCGAAATGAAAAACATAAAAATAGAAAAAAAAATGTTAATGCATATTTTGTTGTATATCTTAAACAAAGTGTATTTTCGTTACATTACTTAAAAGTTTAAGATAGCGAAACTATTTTAATTTTATATTTTTCTTTAGCGTTAATGATTTATATTTTATTTAAGAAAATAATAACCGAAGTATGAAATTTACTTTTTTTTCTTTCCCTTAGGAAATGATTAATTAACCTTATAATTGCAAACAAAAATTTTATAAAATCTAAAGAGTGAATAATAATTAAGTTTTAGCGTGTAAAATTAAAAATAAAGTATAAAGTGTAATTAAAAAAAGAGAAAGAAAACAAATGTTTAAGGGTTTTTAATTAGTGTTAAAATGTGTACAAATTAATAAAACGAAATATACATAAATAAAACGTTTTTTTGTGTAAAGGCTTACAATATTCGAAATTAAAAAAAATGTGTAAACCTAGAGATTTAACTTCGCGTCACATATAGAAACTAATCTTCCTCTGCCATTTTGTTTGAACACATTGGAAAACTTTTCGCCTTCGCATTGTATTTTCCAAATATTTTTCAATTTCAGTTTCGACTTGTGATCTCCACTTAAGCTGTAAAAATAAGGGGAAAGTCTCCCCCGACTTTCTCATTCTACGCTCTGCATGTTGGTAGCATTTCCAACCCTGAGGTTCAACTATAAGTAATTTTGCAATGTCTGACAGCTTCCTAAGAAATTTTTGAAGGCCTGAGTCATGGTGATTTAAATGTATCCACATGGTTATGGAAAAACAGCATACTGCATCAAATTTCATTTTATTGTGGGCTCTTAAGAACCTAAGCACCTTTACAAAAGCTTCATTATTCATGATATCAACACATTCATATGAAATCATTTGACCATTCGCATTTTCTACTTTGGCGCGGGATATTAATGATGAATCAATGTCAATGCCATAAACATATATTTGATGTTGCGGCAATAAGGTCGTTAGGTATTCTTGCAATAATTTTGTGAATACACCACAATTACACCCTACATCTAATACTAGGTATGTTCCATTGGAGTCTATCTCATCTTCTGACAGCCAGTGGTTGGTGGGCAAAAGTTTTAATATCTCTCCTGCAGATCTAAATTGATAGTAGTTTATAAAATTCCCAAATTGTACTGCTCCTGGATTTTTGCTTCGATATTCCATAATTAGACAAGTGTAAAAAAATGACGCAAAATAAGTTAACAAACAATTTTTCAGCTGGCAAGCAATTTGACAACTGGCAAACAATTTCTACAGAGTTGCAAAAAGTGGACTTTTTCGGTAAATTTTAAATCGCCAAGAATTTAACAAACAATTTTAACGCTGGGGCTAGACGTGCATTTTTTATTTCTGAAC
Organism: Melanophora roralis; assembly: GCA_963583895.1. Lineage (NCBI taxonomy): Eukaryota > Metazoa > Arthropoda > Insecta > Diptera > Rhinophoridae > Melanophora > Melanophora roralis. Next base: position 66,068,479 of record OY757188.1, read on the forward strand.
ATTAGCAATAACGTCGGCAGAATGACGTCACAAAAATGTTTTGTGTTCATGCTTGTGTTCAGAATGGGGAAAAAGTAAATGAGCGAGAACACAAATTAAAAATTTTTGTTGAGAGAGGTTGCTGTAAACAACAACAAAAAATGCATAATATTTATTGTTATTAACATTTTTCTCACTTGTTATTTAATTAAAAATGTTTCTTTGTTAATTTATTTTGTTTATCTATCATTTGTGTTAAAATTTTTCTTTTTTTTCTTAATAATTTTTTATTTACTCAAGTTTATACAACAACAACTACGTTATTTGACAGTTTGTGTCCTAACATAATTGCTCAGCTCCTTGTTGGAAAACTTATTTTCTAACACTAAAATTTGCGGTCCACACGGTAATTTTTTGTGTTAGTAACAGATTTTGACAATTGTAAACATAAAAATTTCCAAACTTCTGTCTCTTGTAGACTATAAGTAACAAACAATTTTGACAGCTGGCAAACAATTTTCAGGGTTGGAAAAAATGTACTATTTTCGTATACGTGTGAGCACGTGGTAATTTTGCGAATGTATTTGTAACCACGAGCTTAAGTAAAACTTCAAAAATTAAATGACGATATAAAATGATAAAAAGTTTTTATAATAAAATTTTTTAAAATATTCGTTGAGCACTATAGGGGCATATATCCACTTACAGTAGACTAAAAGGGCTTTCCAAAAATGTATAGATGTCCCTCCCATAGACTGGGCGTTAGAAGCTATCGTCCTGGAAAAAAATAATTTTATGAAAAATACCATAGAAAATGGTAAAAAGTTTTAATAATAAAAATTTTTTAAATATTCGCTGAGCATTATAGTGGCATACATCCACTTACAGTAGACTAAAAGAAGTTTCCAAAAAATGTATAGATGTCCCTCATAAAGACTGGATGTTAGAGCTATCGTCTTGGCAAAAAATTATTTTATGAAAAATACCATGGAAAATGGTAAAAAGTTTTAACAATAACAATTTTGTAAATGTTCGTTGAGCACTATATTGGTATATAATCTTTTATAGTAGACTAAAAGAGGTTTCCAAATATGTATAGATGTCCTTCCTAAATACTGGGCGTTAGACGCTATCGTCTTGGCAAAAAATGCTTTTATGAAAAATACCATAGAAATTGGTAAAAAGTTTTTATAATAAAAATTTTTAAAATTTTCTTTGAGCACTATAGTGGCATATACATATTTACTTATAGTAGACCTAAAGAAATTTCCAAAAATGTATAGATGTCCCTCCCAAAGACTGGGTGTTAGACGCTATCGTCCTGACAAATGATGATTTTATGAAAAACACCATAGAAAATGGTAAAAAGTATGGTATTTTTCATAAAATTATTTTTTCCAGGACCCTTCACATAAGTGATAAGGGTATATATAAGTTTGTCATTCCGTTTGTAATTCCTTTATTATCCATTTGGGACCCCATAAAGTATATATATTCTGGATCCTTATAGATAGGGAAACCGATTTAGCGATGTCCGTCTGTCCGTCTGTCCGTGTTATGGTTGAAATCAACTTTCTGAAGCCCCCCGATATCGCGTAGACCTGAATGTGGTATCAAACTGTCACAGATAGTCGCGAGAAAATCGGTATTGAAATTCAGCAAAATCGCCCGATAAATAACCGAGATATAAGCAAAAAACCACGACTACCTCGGTTTTTTGAGTCTACAACAACAACAAAGAACATACTTTTACATTTAATAATAAAAAAACAACAAAAAAACAACAAAAAAAGAAAAAAACAGAATTAGTCATGTCTATATTATTGAAACACACCCAAAACAAAAATTTTATTAGTATTAGTGTTCATACATATAACAGCGTTGCCATACAAAGCTTAATTTAAACATTTTTAAAATCGCTCCCACGGCTTTCAGGGTTCTCCTACAAAGGTAAAATGTAAGACCGACCCGAATTATTTTTTCCATCCAAACATTTTTGTGGAACATACTTACCCTCTATCTCTAGCCCCTGACATGGTTGCCATACAAAATTTTAAAAAATAAGGTAAAAACCGCTATAACTTCCCCGGACTTGCCCGTAGAGGAAAAAAATGTATCACAGACCCCCATTAATTTCTTCTCCCAAACATATTCCTAGAATATACTTACCCCCTATCTCCACCCCCTGAGGGGGTTGCCATACAAAATTTACAAAAATGATATGAAAATGCCCACAACTTCTTCAGATTTGGCCTTAGAGCAATAAAGTGTACGACCGACCCCTATTAGTTTCTTCTCCCAAACATATTCCTAAAACATACTTACCCCCTATCTCCACGCCCTAATGGGGTTGCCATACAAAATTTACAAAAATGATAAAATGCCCACAACTTCTTCAGAGTTGGCCTTAGAGCAATAAAGTCTACGACCGACCCCTATTAGTTTGCCCTCCCAAATATATTTCTAGAACATACTTACCCCCTATCTCCACGCCCTAATGGGGTTGCCATACAAAATTTACAAAAATGATAAAATGCCCACAACTTCTTCAGAGTTGGTCTTAGAGCAATTAAGTGTACGACCGACCTCTATTAGTTTCTTCTCCCAAACATATTTTTAAAACATACTTACCCCCTATCTCCACGCCCTAATGGGGTTGCCATACAAAATTTATAAAAATGATAAAATGCCCACAACTTCTTCATAGTTGGCCTTAGAGCAATAAAGTGTACGACCGACCCCTAGTTTGCCCTCCCAAACATATTCTTTGAACATACTTACCCCCTATCTCCACGCCCAATGGGGTTGCCATACAAAATTTACAAAAATGATAAAATGCCCACAACTTCTTCAGAGTTGGCCTTAGAGCAATAAAGTGTACGACCGACCCCTATTAGTTTGCCCTCCCAAACATATTCCTAGAACATACTTACCCCCTATATCCACGCCCTAAGGGGGTTGCCATACAAAATTTACAAAAATGATATGAAAATGCCCACTTCTTTAGAGTTGGCCTAAGAGCCTATTTAAAAATTAGAAATATTTCATAAGTAAAAAAATGGTTAAAAATAAAAAAAGTTTGGGATTGCGAAAGGTCAATGTGAAGGGTATAAAAGATTCGGCACAGCCGAATATAGCGCTCTTACTTGTTTTATTTTCTTTAATGATAACATTTTATATAGAAAAAACAAGATGAGCCTGTTCGCACTGCATCATGATCGCAAAAAGGTTGATAATGCTACAGTTGTAGCAATTTTTTTACTAAACAAACATTTTTGAGGTAAATTAGCGCATTTAAATATGACTTGCTACCCTAAAAATCATGATGCAGCGCACTGATTCGTTTAGGAATAGGCACGATTATAATCGTTTAAATCGTTTAATATTTGAAAAAGTTTTCTAAAGTAAAAGGTTACGATTACAGATCTTTTGTTATGTTAAGCCACTTGACTGTTAACTTATTTGCTTTCAATAGATTTTCATTCAAATTGCTGCGGCAGAAACTACTAAAAAATTGGCATTGAAAAGTTGAATCAACGCAGTTTGCATTACATCACAAAATTTTAAACTTGTTCTGGCAGCAAAGCTGAAGGTTTTGATAATGGCTTCTGCTTCCAAATAAGTGCTTAAAGGTATACTGATGCATTGAAAACAAAAATCATGATCAAAATTGTAACCGTTAGAAAAGGGAAGAAGTTGAAATTTTGTGATGCAAAGCAAACTGCGTTTTGGAAAACAAAAAACATTAGAAAATAATTTGGATGGGAGCAAAGTGGAATAATTTTTTAAAATCTTTTATACGATATGGCTTGGAAACTGTAACAGCTATTGGACTCAAACCTGCTGGATAATAGTTTTGTTATGATTTTTTTATTTGGAAAGAAAAGTTTGTTGGAGCGCATGGAGTAACAGGGAAATTTTATTAAGTTCTTTATTTCAATAACTATACTAGATGCAGACTTCAAACCCCGCCAAAAATTAATTATATGAAAATATTCACAGTTAGAAAACAACTTGAATGGATCAAATGACTGGGTATACACAAAGACCAATGTGAAGGGTGTAAAAATTTGACACAGCCGAATATAGCGCTTTTTTTTATTTCCATTGTATTTCTGTTGTCTTCAAACAGTAGTGTACTGTTATTGGTATTTCATATTTTTTTCTTTTGGAAATAAGGCAGAATATAAAGATAAAGTTACTATTATTCAGGTATATAAAAAAAAGTTACAGCACTATATTCGGCTGTGCCGAATCTTATATACCCTTCACATTTTTCCTTGATATAGCGTATGGAAAAGTTAATAAAAATTGTTAATTTGTATGGAAGCTACCCCTCCCCCTCCCCGCACACAAAAAATTGTTTCTTCAAAGTGATTATTTAATTACCAAGTGCCAACTTTTGTGGCAAGAATGACTATTTACTAAGATACATAGGGATGTAGATTTTAGGTTTTCGCTTCTATCTCGGTCAATAGTGAACCGATTTTGCTGATTTAAAATAGCGATTGTCTCTAGGATATTTCTAATAGTTTGACACCAATAACTGGTCGTATCGCTTTATTTTACTCCGAAAACTTGATTTCAACAGACGGACATATCTATATCGTCTTCCCTATCTAAAAGGATCCAGAATATACCAGTGTTACCACCAACGAAATGTTAAATTACACAACTCAAAACTACACATGAAATTACGAATTACACATGCTTTTTTTTTAAAGCGTTTTTGTTCTAAATTTGATAACCCATCAAAAACTTGATTTTAAAATTAGTAAAAATTCAAAAAACTCTTACTCTTTAGCATTTTAACACATTATTTTAACATGGCGATGACACTGGAGGCAGGTACTTACCATGCTTGCTTACAAAGAGGGAGTTAAGTAAGTACTTACCATCATCGATTACAAAGAGGGACTTAAATAAGCTATTACTTTATTGGCATTATGATAACCTTCTCCTGTTGCCCCCAGTTACTCATTGTTGCACTTAAAATGCTGGCTTAAAATATTAAGTTAGAATAAGTTGAGAAATTGTCAAAGTGAAACTATAAGCCTAAATTTTAGATAAGAAATAACTCATTATCTAACAACTGCTTAGTTATACAGACGGTATGTAATAGCAAAAGTAAAAATAAAAGTAAGAAATTTGTAATGACTAATTACTTGAAAATTTTTGTTGGAAACATATACTTTTTTTGTGTAAGAAAATAATGATTTACATTTTTTAAAATTTTATACCCTTCACATAGTGATAAGGGCATATATGAGTTTGTCATTCCATTTTTAATTTTTACAATATTTATTTTAGACCCCATTAAGTATAAATATTTTGGATTCTTATAGATAGGTAAGTCGATAAAGCCATGTCTGTCCATCTGCGTGTCTTTTAAAATCATGTTTTCAAACCTTAAAAAAGTCGCTCAGGAAATAATCAGAAATATACCTGATTTAACCGCTATTTAAAATCAGCAAAATCGGTTTACTATTGACCAAAATGCAAGCGAAACTCTAAAATAACCACAAAGCTTAGCACGGATACCTTAAAGATAGAGACCTAACTTAGGGGAAAACTTTTTCATGTAGAAGCACAAATTTCGTAAAGTATATTATCCAATCACAGCTATAGAAGTCAAGTGTTCTACAACAAGTAATTTTAAAATAACACCCACATTTTGAAAAACAATTTTTTTGGATTAGAGCAAGGACAGGAGCAACCCCCATTCAAATTAACAGTTCTTGTAAAATTTTTGATACGCTATATTTCGGAAACTATAACATCTATCGACTTCAAATGTTCCACAATAAGTAACTGGACAATAATGCATACTCTTTGGAAAAAATACGAATGAACAACTTTAATTAAACTTTTAATACGAAATAAGTTGAAAACTGTTGGCCTTAAACCTTCTACATGGTATTTCTATTATAGATACAAACGTTATTATTTTCTAAAGTTTTCTATTTTTAAAACTAGAATAGCTATCGACTTTATTTTTATTATAATATTTGCATTACGAAATAACTCGGTCAGATCAGATGGCTATAAAAAGATCAATGTGAAGGTTATATTAGATTCGGCAAAGCCGAATATAGCGATCTTACTTGTTTTTAAATACAAGTATAAAAAACTTATTATATATTGAAAAAAAAAAATAATTATCAAAAATAATTAAATTTTAAATTACACATGAATAAATAAAAAAAAATAAATAAATAAAATAAAAAATAAATGTGTAATTACACCTAAGGTGGCAACACTGGAATATACATACATATATACTTATGGGGTCTCAAATGGATAATTAAGAAATTACAAACGGAATGACAAACTGAATAAACCTTTATAACTATGTGAAGAGTATAAAAACTAAACGCTTCAATTAAAAAAATACAACGCAACGCTAGCAAGCATGGTGAAATAATCGTACCAGGTGGTGTTACAAGCACAGCTGATCTACTTTTTTCATGCATAAATCGAGGCTGGGTAGTCAAAGTTGTTTACTTTTACATATATTTTTTTGACAACAGAGCCAACGAAAACTACAGCAAAAACGAAAATTATATTCACCTAATTTTGTTGTTGTAGAATCGACACCACCTGATACTCATAATTGCGCCATGCTAGCAAGAATTAGGTTAAAAAGCTTTTTAAACGTTAATTTAATAGTTTTTCAAACGCATAGATATAATTAAAAAAAATTTATTTCGTTTTGTACGAAATTTCAATTTCATGTTCTTTACATCTTGCCCCATTGTCGGTAAAAAAAACTATTTATTTAAAGGAATTTTTAATGTTTATAGTTTGTTAAAGCAGGCATAGAAACAATTAATTATCAATAATTTAATGCAAAATACAACAAGCATGTGAAAAACTAATCATTAAATATATTTTTCTGTTCTCTCGCTATGTCCATCTCTAATCAAAACTTCTAAATCAACGAAACCACATCATTTTACTATGAAATGTTTTGTGCAATGCAGAAAATGGACAGATGAAGAAATTGATATGTTACATGCATCCATAATACGTTTCTCGGACGATTTAAATAAAATCAGTTTAAGCATTAAAAACAGAACAGTGTAAGTTTAAAATTTTTTGTAAAAAATAAGTACTTCCTCTCAACAGGATATAGCGAGGGGGCAAAAAACCTATTGCGCACTAAAATACATAAGTACACAAATAAACTGTTTTATTTTTACTACTGTTTCTAAATTCAGATCGCAGATTAGACAGGCCTTAAAGAAAAAAGCTTTTGAAGATGCTGGCATACCAGCTAAACAAGTGCCGGTGCAACAAATACATCACGTCGTTCAAACGGCACAACAGATTCAACAACAACCGCTACAACAACAGCAACATATTTCGCAGCAACAGACAACAACACATCAGATAATAAAACAACATCATGTGCAACAACATCATCTTCACCAACAGCCGCAGCAGCAGCAACAACAACAGCAGCAGCATCAAACAGTGCACATACAAAATATTCAACATATTGTACCCTTACAACAGATGATACAACAATCATCATCCGCTTCAGCAACATCCTCGTCATCCTCATTATCTGGAACAACGTCCACGCAAGTTCTCCAGACTGCACCAAAATAAATTATAATACAGGCATCACCACACAGCGCATCAACGGCTGGTGCTGGCAGCAACTTGGTAGGCAATCAAGTGGCGCTCAACAGCGCAGCAACAACGGCAAGTCTTGTTGCAACCGGATCACCTCAGTTGACACAACCTCAAATCGTTTATTTACAACCACAACAATTGCAACAGTTACAACATGCACAACAACAGCAACAGCTCCAGCAGCAACAAACTCATGTAGCACAACCATCTCACTCCACAACTACGACAACAACAACAGTTACCATACAACAATTCCAGCAGATGCAGGCTCAAAAAGCTTTATTGGCAGCTGCGGCAGCGGCAGCCTCAGCGAACACGTCCGCAAATATTGCAACGACAACAAATACAATATCGACGACACCTTCAACTCCTGCCACAGCAACTGTAACCGAGAATATTATAATACAGCAGCCGACAACACAACAAATTATTAGTGGTTCTTCGACAAACGCAACGTCTTTGGTGGCAACAAATAGCAAGAATAATGTCGTTTCCATTGCCAATGCTGGTAAAACAATAATCAGCAACAGTTTAATAACAAAAGCCACCAACATAATCCCTAACAAAAACACAGTATCCTCTACTTCAGTTGCAGGAGGCGCAGTGTCTAATATTTCAGTCACATCGGCTGCATTAAAATCAGGCCCTGATGTCACAATGACATTAAACCGTATTAACACAACAGAACACGAAGTTGATGTCGAGGAATGTTTGCCTGCAGATGTTTTTAAATTGGATTTTGCTGGAGAAGAAGTTGCCGGATGAAATTTATCCTGTGAGGCAAACAGTCGAGCGATAACAATATCAACATCGCCTTTAGAAACAGCAATAACCTCATCTCTATCACCACCATCTCTTCACCAGCACCATCATCAGAAATCCCAACCAATTCTTCATTTAGCCACAACAGCACCAACATCGTCAGCATCGTCGTCCAGAAGAGCTAACTTAGCATTAACCAATGTAATTCATACGGTATCCGACGAAGATGACGAAAGCGTTAATCATCATCCTCAGCATGACCACCATGATTCTACAACCGATGTAATAGATGAAGATTTTTATTTTTAAAATATATTGTTTTAATTTTCTTTCTCATACAATTTCCTTAGAAATAAGATAATTTACCCTCTTTCCTTTTTATTGAAAGGAAACCGAAATGAAAAACAAAATAGAAAAAAGATGTTAATGCATATTTTGTTGTATATCTTAAACAAAGTGTACTTTCGTTACATTACTTAAAAGTTTAAGATAGCGAAACTATTTTAATTTTATATATAGCGTTAATGATTTCTATTTTATTTAAGAAAATACTAACCGAAGTATGAAATTTACTTTTTCCTTTAGGAAATGATTAATTAACCTTATAATTGCAAACAAAAATTTTATAAAATCTAAAGAGTGAATAATAATTAAGTTGTAGCGTGTAAAAGCAAAATTAAAGTATAGTGTATTTAAAAAAAGAGAAAGAAAACAAATGTTTAAGGGTCTTTAATTAGTGTTAAAATGTGTACAAATCAATAAAACGAAATATACATAAATAAAACGTTTTTTTTGTGTAAAGGCTTACAATATTCGAAATTAAAAAAAATGTGTAAACCTAGAGATTTAACTTCGCGTCACTTATACACTGAAGAAAAAAAGTTTTAAAATCAAGCAGAAACAGTCTTATTTTAAAAATGAAACCGTGACAAAATCGAACTAAGTTTTGTTTTTTCTTATTTTAAAAAGGTTCGTTGTTTTTAAAATGGAGGAATTGTAAAAAAAAACATTTTTAAATCAAAATGATTATCTTTTGTTTTAAAGTTTTTCATTTTTGTTGCAAACTCTAAACAATCTTAAAACAAAGTTGATGATTTTTAAATTAAAAATAAAATGTTTTAATTAAAAAATGAGAATTTTTAAATTAATAATAGAAGTTTTTGTTTTGATATTGAAACGTTTTAAATATAAACTATAGCATTATTAAATTAAAAATTAAGCATTTTTAAATTAAAAATGCGTGTTTTTGTTTCGACACTGCATTATACTTACAATAAACCAAATAAAAATAAACCATTTATTTAACTTTTTACTATGCACATATATATATATATTTGCAAAAATATAAATGAAGTATTGTGTTGACAAAACTTACTTTGTCTTAAGCTAAAAGGAAATTACTTGAAAGAGGTCGCGAATTTTGCAAACAATTCTTCACTTTAAAGGGACCCAGACATTTGCGTCATCGACATTCAACTGGAAGTAATAATAATGTATCTACAACTGCGGGGGCTTCTAAAATGTATTTCAGCATCTGAATATATAAAAAATAAAATAATCATATTAAAATTTGTTGCCACCGAACTGTTGAACAAAAAACTTACCTTTTAAAAATAGCATTATTCTTCCCAAATCAAAACAGTTAAACAAATCCAACAGTGATCATATTGCTTCGTATAAATTTCTCTTTCCCCTAGCTCGAATTTTTCAAAAATGTAATTTCTTTCTTCTATAGAAACTAATCTTCCTCTGCCATTTTGTTTCAACACATTGGAAAACTTTTCGCCTTTGCATTGTATTTTCCAAATATTTTTCAATTTCAGTTTCCACATGTGATCTCCACGTAAGCTGGGAATATAAGGGGAAAGTCACCCCCGACATTCTCATGCTACGCACTGTATGTTGGTAGCATTTCCAAGGCTGAGGTTCAACTATAAGTAATTTTGCAAACATTGACAGCTTCCTAAGAAATTTTTGAAGGCCTGAGTCATGGTGATTTAAATGTATCCACATGGTTATGGAAAAACAGCATACTGCATCAAATCTCCTTTTATTGTGGGCTATTAAGAACCTAAGCACCTTTTTAAAAGCTTCATCATTCATGACATCAACACATTCATATGAAATCATATCACCATTTGCATTTTCTTTGTAGGCGCGGGATATTAATGATGAATCAATGTCAATGCCAAAAACATAAATTTGATGTTGCGGCATTAAGGTCGTTAGGTATTCTTGCAATAATTTTGTGAATGCCCCACAATTACACCCTACATCTAAAACTAGGTATGTTCCATTGGAGTCTTTCCCATCTTCTGACAGCCAGTGGTTGGTGGGCAAAAGTTTTATCCTCTCTGCTGCAGATCTACATTGATAGTAGTTTGTAAAATTCCCAAATTGTACTGCTTCTGGATATTCCATAATTAGACATGTGTAAAAAAATGACGCAAAAGAAGTTAACAAACAATCTGACAGCTGGCAAACAATTTGAGAACTGCCAACAATTTCTTCTGAGTTGCAAAGAGTGGAGTTTTTCGGTAATTTTTTCTCAATAAAAATTTCGTTGCCAATATTTTTAAAAGTTTTGATTGAAAAAATTCTTAAACACTTTAAAAGCGTATAACAGCTAAATGTGAAGAGTAAAACGATTTTAAGAAAGTACAGACGACCCTTCAAAACATTTACAACTAGCCGCTCTAACTCTACAAACTGTTAGAAAACTCTAAAAGCATTTTGATAGCAATTTGTTTTAAAAAATTCATTGTGCACTATAACGGCATATGGCAGTTAATAGTAGATGACTAAAGGATTCTAAAAATGTATAGTCGTCCCTCATGATGGTCTTTATACCATAGAAAATGGTAAAAAGATTTTATAATAAAAATTTTTAAAATATTCGTTAAGCACTACAGTGGCAGATATTTACTTATAGTAGACTAAAAGAAGTTCCCAAAAATGTATAGAAGTCCCTCCCAAAGACTGGGCCTTAGACGCTATCGTCCTGGCAAATGATGATTTTATGAAAAACACCATAGAAAATGGTAAAAAGTACGGTATTTTTCATAAAATCATTTTTTCCAGGACGATAGTTTCTACCGCCCAGATTTTGGGAGGGACATCTATAAATTTTTCAAAACTTTGTTGGAAATAGTTTTTCGAAAAAGTTGTTCGAAACATAACTATTCCTGGAAAAAGTGGGTATAAGAGAATATAGCCAATACTTCCCTCTATAAGACCCCAGTCTCAGATTTTTGGCACGTGTTTTTGTTTGGACCCAGTGGGTCGAACAAGTTTAAAAGTAACTTTGTTGGAAATAGTTTTTCGAAAAAGTTGTTCGAAACATAACTATTCCTGGGAAAAGTGGGTATGAGGGAATATAGCCAGTACTTCCCTCTATAAGACCCCGGTTTTAGATTTTAGCCACATGTTTTTGTTTGGATCCAGTGGGTCGAAAAAATTTTAAAGTAACTTTGTTGGAAATGGTTTTTCGAAAAAGTTGTTCGAAACATAACTATTCCAGAAAAAAAGTGGGTATAAGGAAATATAGCCAATAGCTTCCTCTATCGATCCCTGTTTTCAGATTTCTGACACATGTCTTTGTTTGAACACAGGAAGCAAAATACTACATTGAAATAGGATGTAACAAAAATTATATATATGTATGTTTAAATTCTATGTAGATGTTATCCTAATTTAGTTAATTCAATAACAAATTTATATTCTAATATTATTTAAAATTATTTTTTTATCAAATCATAGGTAAAATTCAAAAAAATTATATATAATCTACATATGCATCAATAAGTTTGTTAATATGCTAAAAAAGTTTGTTAAAGGCAAAAATCCTCTCCCATGAAAATTTTTGATGCTGCCAAATTAAAAATACACACTTTGCTAAGTAAAAGCGTGTGTATAAGCTTGGCAGCATCAATTTAACTAATTTTTTACCGCCATTTTTAAATTGAGAGATTATCTAATGTGTACTCCGAAAAATTTACCGAACCAAAAAGTTTGCCAATAAAAGTTTGTTATCTTCTCGCACGCATGTTGTAATTGTTTGTTAAATTCTTGGCGATAACTTTATTTTGCTCAAGTGTGCTCACTCCAAGGCGAATTCATACAAGGTGGACGCAGGCGAAAATTCGTACCTAAAATGTCAAACACAAATATGGCATCATTGAAAAAAAAACAAATTATTTGTGTATGGCATCGTTAAAAAAAACACAATATATTTGCACAAGAAAAACGTGAATAAAATTAGTTTTACAGTGTTTTTTTTGCATAAAGCACAAGAACGCATCATTTGGTTTTACTATTTGTTAATTAAGAACACTTTTTTAAATTTTTAGTTAATAATCTAACCGACGCGGAATTTTTTTTTAAATCAAGAAGAAGCACATAGACAAACTTTTGACACATTGCGAGGAAAATTGCACGAGCAAAAAATAGTCAGCTGATCTGTCGAGACCACCTTCTCTATGAATTCGCCTTGGCTCACTCGTTCAAACTGTCAAAGCAGTATCTTTTCCGTTCATTAACGACGTTGTTTTTACAACAACTTCTTAAATTTGGTATCGTGATTGGTGTAGTTGTTGCCGTAGCGACTATTCATTGTAAGGTAATTGTACAATAGTTGCGTTCAATAACTTTCCAGTAATTACTAGAAACGAGAGTGTAAAAAGAAATATTTTCAAAATTGCTCTCAAAAATGTTTAAAAGCAAATGAACACTTTTACAGTCAAAATTTGCAATCAAATGTATGTTGTTTTTGTAAACTTATAAAAAATAAAAACTTAAATTTTTTTCAAAGCATAATGACAGAAAGACTGTTTGAATAATTTATGATAGTAAAATTTTTACTAGTAAAAACTATCAAAAGCATTTTTGTTTCTTAACATATTACGCTCTTTTTTGGCTCTCTAGCTGCTAGTTTTTTGTGTACGTGAACACTGACTAGTAATAATTATCGAAAGTTATTGATAATTTCCTGTAAATGAACACACCTAATATACAATATACTGGGGAATGGTAAGAAAAGCCAAAAATTTTAATCTCGATTTTCAAAATCGATTAATCGAAGCTCGTAATCGATCATAATTCAAAGTCGGCTTTTAATTTGATGCTATATTAAAATAAATAGACACCCTCAAAAATGATTTTTAAGTAAGTAAATTGAACTTTTCCCAAAGAAAGGTATTATTGAAAAAAGTGTACATACATAACTTTTTAACGCTTACAAAGAACGCAGGTCATAAACAAATTCAGATAGTCTAACTTCATACATAATTATATGCTAAAGTGAATATATTCATTATAATTTCAATGTGTGCCAACAAAAAGTTTCACACACACGTCGACATTTGCTGACGACATTGCTTTTCTTAGGTTTCACAAAGACCCTAAAGACGCTTCGAACCTGCTGCAACAACACGTAACCCAAGTTGAGAAATGGGCAAAGTTATGGGGAATAAAGATAAATCAACAGCCATATGGTGCCTCAACGATCTGAGACAAAATATCTCGGTATTCACCTAGATCGTCGCCTTACATACATCGAAGCCTCATATAGATGCGAAGCTGACGCAAATGAAACTTAAAGCTGCTCAAGTCCGCTGGCTTATTGGTAGAAACTCTGTGCTACATCTTGATTGTAAGCTTCTACTCTACAACTCGATTTTAAAACCAATTTGGCGCTACGGTATACAATTATGGGGCACTACTTCCGCCTCTAACATCCAAAAAATCTAACGCCGTCAAAACAAAATTCTAAGAACGATAACTGGTGCTCCTTGGTATATTAAAAACAGCAACATCCACAAGGATCTAGAAGTTCCACTTGTAAAATGCGAAATTCTAACCTATGTGGACAAGTACTTTAATAAGCTGGAAACACATCCAAATCCGCTCGCTCGAAGCATCCTGCAACATAGTGGGCACACCCGCCTAAAAAGAAGGGATACTATTGCTCTAAGATGAAACCTTTTAAATTAGTTAATTTTATTGTAAGCACCTAAATTTTATAGCATTTAAAATTTTATGGTAAAATCGATTTTTTTGGCTCAACAAAAAGCCGATTGCAAAAAATCGATTTTTTTGGGGGGTCAAATATGCATACATAATAAATCACGAGAAGATAAAATTAAAAATTATGGTTATTTGGATATGTCTGTGATACTGATGCAAGTAGTGAGCGTGCCCATTTAAGCACTTTCGGTGCTAGATTTAACACTTTTTTTGTTGATTTAGCAGCAAAATTTTCGATTTAGCACTAAGCACTTTTCAATTTTTCATTTAGCATTTTCTAGCACTTTTAAATAATATAAATTACAAAATTATATAAGTTTGTTATTTCGTTTATAATTTCTTTAATGCACATCTGCGACCCATAAAGTATTTAATTTTTCGGGAAGTCGATTTCGCCATGTCCGTCTGGCCGTGTCATGATTGAAATAAATTTTTGAAGCCCCCGATGTCGCATAGACACGTAAATGGTATCAGAAATATCTGCGATTAATTCGTTATTGAAATTCAGTAAAATCGCCCGATAACTGAACAAAATATATGCCAAAATCCAAGACTACCTCTGTTTAGTTCTCTAAAATGTGTACATAAAAACCTCTACAAATGCCCCGGAGTTGCTCCGTACAACGTGCAATTTAAGACCGACTCTAACAAAATTTTATCCACAAACATTTTTTGTGGATCATATTTAGACCGACCCTATCTCCGCCATCTTTGCATACAAAGTTTAATTTTTTGAAATCGCTCTCAAAGCTTTCAGGATGCTCCTACAAAGGAACAATGTAATGCATTAAAGACATTCAATCTTGTAGCAGAAACACACGAACACAAAAATTGCTTGCTACATTTGTGTCTGAGTGGATGCTACTGAAATATTTACTAGACTACCACTCAGTGTTGACATCTTATATGTAATTACACATTTCATGTGTAATTTTTCATTTCATGGTAGCCCATGTGTAACTGGTTGCATGTGTAACTCATGTGTGATTTAAAACTTAATCGTTTTTGAGCACTATTTTTTTTAATCTCAATAAAAACGAGATGTATTTCATTTTGTTTTTTTAAGTTCAAATTGATATAAAAATAGCATGAAGTATTGTTTTGTTTTTAAACTTTTTTTTTATTTTATAAAAAAAACGGTGAATCGTAATTTAAATCGTTATTTTTTTAAACAAAAAATATAAGAAAGAATGTGTAATTTGTAATTTCATGTGTAATTTTGGCATGATCCATGTGTAATTTAACATTTCGTTGGTGGCAACATATGAGCAATATGACTTTCAGTGGTGCTACCTAAAAACTTTTTGTATTTTTTAAGCTATATTTTTTGCATCTTACTGTATTGGCAGCACTAATCTGTTAACTGTCGCGTACAAAAATATGCATTAAATACATTCCTCGCTACAGGCTACCGAACACTACCAGCCAAAAATAGAATACAAGTGTGCTTATGAGGTTAATTTTTTTAATGGCTACAAGGCAGCACGGCTACGGGTTGCTGTCAATGCTAATTTTGTGGCGGGGTCGAAATTAAACTAATTTCTATTTATGTACGCGACAGTTAACAGATTAGTGCTGCCAATACGGTAAGATGCAAAAAATATAGCTTTAACAACACAAAAAGACTTAAGCTGGCACCACTAAAAGTCATATTGTTCATATATTTATTTTGTAGTGGTAGTAGCAGCCACACGGACACAAATGTAGCAAGCAACTTTTGTGTTTGTGTGTTCTTGTAGCTTGAATTATCGCAAAATGCAAATTTGCAATGTCACACCCGTCACAGTCTTTAACTGGTCATTGTGAGCATAAATTATGTTTTTTTATTGTTTAGTTCCTATTAAACTCTTAAAAACATACCATACAGGGATATTATAGCCTTTTTTAAATAAAATTTTGAACTGATGTGACATTTTCATCAAAACGTGAAAAAAGAAGGGCCGATTATGAAGTATGTGACCATTTTAACCTCTTGCGAAGTAAGTAAAAATACAATATGTACTAATTTATTTATATTTTAATAATTTATATTCTAATTAAGACGTTGATTCATCATTTTTTTAAGAATACAGGGATTTTTCCTGTTTTGGGCCGTTTTACGTGGAATGAAATAAAACAGCAGCAAAAAAGCATAGAAGAATGGATAGAAATTTATAAAAAAATATGATAAATAATTAAATATACAGACAGTGAAATGCAAACATAGTAGAGATAAAAAAGTTTTTAAGTTTCTGTTTTTAATAAAATTCTAAATTAATGGCAATAGCGAAGCTGACCGAGCTAGCTAGTAAAATATGCAATAAAGTATGTGTTGGCAGCTTATTGTACGGTTTTTGTCTAAACTGGACGGTAGACTAACTTTAGTAGTGGTGTTAATTAAATATTCACATATAGATGGCGCTTAAGGTGATAATTTGTTATATACCATTTGATATAATTTACGTAAAGATGGCGCTAAACAGTTAACATTTAAGTTTAGTTACCGGAATTGTACCGATTCCGAAATAATTTCTTTTCGCAAAATACCGGTATCAAAATACTTTTTCCTTTCATACCAGTATTACAATCATACAATTCAGTAAAACTTCTAAATCAACGAAACCACATCATTTTACTATGAAATGCTTTGTGCAATGCAGAAAATGGACAGATGAAGAAATTGATATGTTACATGCATCCATAATACGTTTCTCGGACGATTTAAATAAAATCAGTTTAAGCATTAAAAACAGAACAGTGTAAGTTTAAAATTTTTTGTAAAAAATAAGTACTTCCTCTCAACAGGATATAGCGAGGGGGCAAAAAACCTATTGCGCACTAAAATACATAAGTAAATAACTAAACTGTTTTATTTTTACTACTGTTTCAAAATTCAGATCGCAGATTAGACAGGCCTTAAAGAAAAAAGCTTTTGAAGATGCTGGCATACCAGCTAAACAAGTGCCGGTGCAACAAGTACATCACGTCGTTCAAACGGCACAACAGATTCAACAACAACCGCTACAACAACAGCAACATATTTCGCAGCAACAGACAACAACACATCAGATAATAAAACAACATCATGTGCAACAACATCATCTTCACCAACAGCCGCAGCAGCAGCAACAACAACAGCAGCAGCATCAAACGGTGCACATACAAAATATTCAACATATTGTACCCTTACAACAGGTGATACAGCAATCATCATCCGCTTCAGCAACATCCTCGTCATCCTCATTATCTGGAACAACGTCCACGCAAGTTCTCCAGACTGCACCAAAACAAATTATAATACAGGCATCACCACACAGCGCATCAACGGCTGGTGCTGGCAGCAACTTGGTAGGCAATCAAGTGGCGCTCAACAGCGCAGCAACAACGGCAAGTCTTGTTGCAACCGGATCACCTCAGTTGACACAACCTCAAATCGTTTATTTACAACCACAACAATTGCAACAGTTACAACATGCACAACAACAGCAACAGCTCCAGCAGCAACAAACTCATGTAGCACAACCATCTCACTCCACAACTACGACAACAACAACAGTTACCATACAACAATTCCAGCAGATGCAGGCTCAAAAAGCTTTATTGGCAGCTGCGGCAGCGGCAGCCTCAGCGAACACGTCCGCAAATATTGCAACGACAACAAATACAATATCGACGACACCTTCAACTCCTGCCACAGCAACTGTAACCGAGAATATTATAATACAGCAGCCGACAACACAACAAATTATTAGTGGTTCTTCGACAAACGCAACGTCTTTGGTGGCAACAAATAGCAAGAATAATGTCGTTTCCATTGCCAATGCTGGTAAAACAATAATCAGCAACAGTTTAATAACAAAAGCCACCATCATAATCCCTAACAACAACACAGTATCCTCTACTCTAGTTGCGGGAGGCGCAGTGTCTAATATTTCAGTCACATCGGCTGCATTAAAATCAGGCCCTGATGTCACAATGACATTAAACCGTATTAACACAACGAACACGAAGTTGATGTCGAGGAATGTTTGCCTGCAGATGTTGTTAAATTGGATTTTGCTGGAGAAGAAGTTGCCGGATGAAATTTATCCTGTGAGGCAAACAGTCGAGCGATAACAATATCAACATCGCCTTTAGAAACAGCAATAACCTCATCTCTATCACCACCATCTCTTCACCAGCACCATCATCAGAAATCCCAACCAATTCTTCATTTAGCCACAACAGCACCAACATCGTCAGCATCGTCGTCCAGAAGAGCTAACTTAGCATAAACCAGTGCAATTCATACGGTATCCGACGAAGATGACGAAAGCGTTAATCATCATCTTCAGCATGACCACCATGATTCCACAACCGATGTTGTAATAGATGAAGATTTTTATTTTTAAAATATATTGTTTTAATTTTCTTTCTCATACAATTTCCTTAGAAATAAGATAATTTACCCTCTTTCCTTTTTATTGAAAGGAAACCGAAATGAAAAACATAAAATAGAAAAAAAAATGTTAATGGATATTTTGTTGTATATCTTAAACAAAGTGTACTTTCGTTACATTACTTAAAAGTTTAAGATAGGGAAACTATTTTCATTTTATATTTTTCTTTAGCGTTAATGATTTCTATTTTATTTAAGAAAATACTAACCGAAGTATGAAATTTACTTTTTCCTTTAGGAAATGATTAATTAACCTTATAATTGCAAACAAAAATTTTATAAAATCTAAAGAGTGAATAATAATTAAGTTTTAGCGTGTAAAATTAAAAATAAAGTATAAAGTGTATTTAAAAAAGAGAAAGAAAACAAATGTTTAGGGGCTTTAATTAGTGTTAAAATGTGTACAAATTAATAAAACGAAATATACATAAATAAAACGTTTTTTTGTGTAAAGGCTTACAATATTCGAAATTAAAAAAAATGTGTAAACCTAGAGATTTAACTTCGCGTCACTTATACACTGAAGAAAAAAAGTTTTAAAATCAAGCAGAAACAGTCTTATTTTAAAAATGAAACCGTGACAAAATCGAACTAAGTTTTGTTTTTTCTCATTTTAAAAAGGTTCGTTCTTGTTTTTAAAATGGAGGAATTGTAAAAAAAACATTTTTAAATCAAAATGATTATCTTTTGTTTTAAAGTTTTTCATTTTTGTTGCAAACTCTAAACAATCTTAAAACAAAGTTGATGATTTATAAATTAAAAATAAAATGTTTTAATTAAAAAATGAGAATTTTTAAATTAATAATAGAAGTTTTTGTTTTGATATTGAAACGTTTTAAATATAAACTATAGCATTATTAAATTAAAAGTTAAGCATTTTTAAATTAAAAATGCGTGTTTTTGTTTCGACACTGCATTATACTTACAATAAACCAAATAAAAATAAACCATTTATTTAACTTTTTACTATGCACATATATATATATTTGCAAAAATATAAATGAAGTATTGTGTTGACAAAACTTACTTTGTCTTAAGCTAAGAGGAAATTACTTGAAAGAGGTCGCGAATTTTGCAAACAATTCTTCACTTTAAAGGGACCCAGACATTTGCGTCATCGACATTCAACTGGAAGTAATAATAATGTATCTACAACTGCGGGGGCTTCTAAAATGTATTTCAGCATCTGAATTTATAAAAAATAAAATAATCATCATATTAAAATTTGTTGCCACCGAACTGTTGAACAAAAAACTTACCTTTTAAAAATAGCATTATTCTTCCCAAATCAAAACAGTTAAACAAATCCAACAGTGATCATATTGCTTCGTATAAATTTCTCTTTCCCCTAGCTCGAATTTTTTAAAAATGTAATTTCTTTCTTCTATAGAAACTAATCTTCATCTGCCATTTTGTTTCAACACATTCGAAAACTTTTCGCCTTTGCATTGTATTTTCCAAATATTTTTCAATTTCAGTTTCGACATGTGATCTCCACGTAAGCTGGGAATATAAGGGGAAAATCTGCCCCGACATTCTCATGCTACGCACTGTATGTTGGTAGCATTTCCAAGGCTGAGGTTCAACTATAAGTAATTTTGCAAACATTGACAGCTTCCTAAGAAATTTTTGAAGGCCTGAGTCATGGTGATTTAAATGTATCCACATGGTTATGGAAAAACAGCATACTGCATCAAATCTCCTTTTATTGTGGGCTATTAAGAACCTAAGCACCTTTTTAAAAGCTTCATCATTCATGACATCAACACATTCATATGAAATCATTTCACCATTTGCATTTTCTTTGTAGGCGCGGGATATTAATGATGAATCAATGTCAATGCCAAAAACATAAATTTGATGTTGCGGCATTAAGGTCGTTAGGTATTCTTGCAATAATTTTGTGAATGCCCCACAATTACACCCTACATCTAAAACTAGGTATGTTCCATTGGAGTCTTTCCCATCTTCTGACAGCCAGTGGTTGGTGGGCAAAAGTTTTATCCTCTCTGCTGCAGATCTACATTGATAGTAGTTTGTAAAATTCCCAAATTGTACTGCTTCTGGATATTCCATAATTAGACATGTGTAAAAAAATGACGCAAAAGAAGTTAACAAACAATGTAGACAGCTGGCAAACAATTTGACAACTGGCAAACAATTTCTACTGAGTTGCAAAGAGTGGAGTTTTTCGGTAATTTTTTCTCAATAAAAATTTCGGTTACAATATTTTTAAAAGTTTTGAATGAAAAAATTCTTAAACACTTTAAAAGCGTATAACAGCTAAATGTGAAGAGTAAAACGATTTTAAGAAAGTACAGACGACCCTTGAAAACATTTACAACTAGCCGCTCTAACTCTACAAACTGTTAGAAAACTTTAAAAGCATTTTGATAGCAATTTGTTTTACAAAATTCATTGTGCACTATAACGGCATATGGCAGTTAATAGTAGATGACCAAAGGATTCCAAAAATGTATAGTCGTCCCTCATGATGGTCTTTATACCATAGAAAATGGTAAAAAGATTTTATAATAAAAATTTTTAAAATATTCGTTAAGCACTACAGTGGCAGATATTTACTTATAGTAGACTAAAAGAAGTTTCCAAAAATGTATAGAAGTCCCTCCCAAAGACTGGGCGTTAGACGCTATCGTCCTGGCAAATGATGATTTTATGAAAAACACTATAGAAAATGGTAAAAAGTACGGTATTTTTCATAAAATCATTTTTTTCCAGGACGATAGTTTCTACCGCCCAGATTTTGGGAGGGACACCTATACATTTTTCAAAACTTTGTTGGAAATAGTTTTTCGAAAAAGTTGTTCGAAACATAACTATTCCTGGAAAAAGTGGGTATAAGAGAATATAGCCAATACTTCCCTCTATAAGACCCCAGTCTCAGATTTTTGGCACGTGTTTTTGTTTGGACCCAGTGGGTCGAACAAGTTTAAAAGTAACTTTGTTGGAAATAGTTTTTCGAAAAAGTTGTTCGAAACATAACTATTCCTGGGAAAAGTGGGTATGAGGGAATATAGCCAGTACTTCCCTCTATAAGACCCCGGTTTTAGATTTTTGCCACATGTTTTTGTTTGGATCCAGTGGGTCGAAAAAATTTTAAAGTAACTTTGTTGGAAATGGTTTTTCGAAAAAGTTGTTCGAAACATAACTATTCCAGAAAAAAATGGGTATAAGGAAATATAGCCAATAGCTTCCTCTATCGATCCCTGTTTTCAGATTTCTGGCACATGTCTTTGTTTGAACACAGGAATCAAAATACTACATTGAAATAGGATGTAACAAAAATTATATATATGTATGTTTAAATTCTATGTAGATGTTATCCTAATTTAGTTAATTCAATAACAAATTTATATTCTAATATTATTTAAAATAATTTTTTATCAAATCAAGGGGTAAAATTCAAAAAAATTATATATAATCTACATATGCATCAATAAGTTTGTTAATATGCTAAAAAAGTTTGTTAAAGGCAAAAATCCTCTCCCATGAAAATTTTTGATGCTGCCATATTAAAAATACACACTTTGCTAAGTAAAAGCGTGTGTATAAGCTTGGCAGCATCAATTTAACTAATTTTTTACCGCCATTTTTAAATTGAGAGATTATCTAATGTGTACTCCGAAAAATTTACCGAACCAAAAAGTTTGCCAAAAAAAAGTTTGTTATCTTCTCGCACGCATGTTGTAATTGTTTGTTAAATTCTTGGCGATAACTTTATTTTGCTCAAGTGTGCTCACTCCAAGGCGAATTCATACAAGGTGGACGCAGGCGAAAATTCGTACCTAAAATGTCAAACACAAATATGGCATCATTGAAAAAAAAAACAAATTATTTGTGTATGGCATCGTTAAAAAAAAAAACACAATATATTTGCAGAAGAAAAATGTGAATAAAATTAGTTTTACAGTGTTTTTTTTTGCATAAAGCACAAGAACGCATCATTTGGTTTTACTATTTGTTAATTAAGAACACTTTTTTAAATTTTTAGTTAATAATCTAACCGACGCGTAATTTTTTTTTAAATCAAGAAGAAGCACATAGACAAACTTTTGACACATTGCGAGGAAAATTGCACGAGCAAAAATAGTCAGCTGATCTGTCGAGACCACCTTCTCTATGAATTCGCCTTGGCTCACTCGTTCAAACTGTCAAAGCAGTATGTTTTCCGTTCATTAACGACGTTGTTTTTACAACAACTTCTTAAATTTGGTATCGTGATTGGTGTAGTTGTTGCCGTAGCGACTATTCATTGTAAGGTAATTGTAGAATAGTTGCGTTCAATAACTTTCCAGTAATTACTAGAAACGAGAGTGTAAAAAGAAATATTTTCAAAATTGCTCTCAAAAATGTTTAAAAGCAAATGAACACTTTTACAGTCAAAATTTGCAATCAAATGTATGTTGTTTTTGTAAACTTATAAAAAATAAAAACTTAAATTTTTTTCAAAGCATAATGACAGAAAGACTGTTTGAATAATTTATGATAGTAAAATTTTTACTAGTAAAAACTATCAAAAGCATTTTTGTTTCTTAACATTTTACGCTCTTTTTTGGCTCTCTAGCTGCTAGTTTTTTGTGTACGTGAACACTGACTAGTAATAATTATCGAAAGTTATTGATAATTTCCTGTAAATGAACACACCTTATATACAATATACTGGGGAATGGTAAGAAAAGCCAAAAATTTTAATCTCGATTTTCAAAATCGATTAATCGAAGCTCGTAATCGATTATAATTCAAAGTCGGCTTTTATTTTGATGCTATATTAAAATAAATAGACACCCTCAAAAATGATTTTTAAGTAAGTAAATTGAACTTTTCCCAAAGAAAGGTATTATTGGAAAAAGTGTACATACATAACTTTTTGACGCTTACAAAGAACGCAGGTCATAAACAAATTCAGATAGTC
This sequence comes from Melanophora roralis, assembly GCA_963583895.1. Taxonomy (NCBI): domain Eukaryota; kingdom Metazoa; phylum Arthropoda; class Insecta; order Diptera; family Rhinophoridae; genus Melanophora; species Melanophora roralis. The sequence goes on from OY757188.1 coordinate 66,092,235, forward strand.
TAACTTCATACATAATTATATACTAAAGTGCATATATTCATTATAATTTCAATGTGTGCCAACAAAAAGTTTCACACACACGTCGACATTTGCTGACGACACTGCTTTTCTTAGGTTTCACAAAGACCCTAAAGACGCTTCGAACCTGCTGCAACAACACGTAACCCAAGTTGAGAAATGGGCAAAGTTATGGGGAATAAAGATAAATCAACAGCCATATGGTGCCTCAACGATCTGAGACAAAATATCTCGGTATTCACCTAGATCGTCGCCTTACATACATCGAAGCCTCATATAGATGTGAAGCTGACGCAAATGAAACTTAAAGCTGCTCAAGTCCGCTGGCTTATTGGTAGAAACTCTGTGCTACATCTTGATTGTAAGCTTCTACTCTACAACTCGATTTTAAAACCAATTTGGCGCTACGGTATACAATTATGGGGCACTACTTCCGCCTCTAACATCCAAAAAATCTAACGCCGTCAAAACAAAATTCTAAGAACGATAACTGGCGCTCCTTGGTATATTAAAAACAGCAACATCCACAAGGATTTAGAAGTTCCACTTGTAAAATGCGAAATTCTACCCTATGTGGACAAGTAAGTACTTTAATAAGCTGGAAACACATCCAAATCCGCTCGCTCGAAGCATCCTGCAACATAGTGGGCACACCCGCCTAAAAAAAAGGGATACTATTGCTCTTAGATGAAACCTTTTAAATTAGTTAATTTTATTGTAAGCACCTAAATTTTATAGCATTTAAAATTTTATGGTAAAATCGATTTTTTTGGCTCAACAAAAAGCCGATTGCAAAAAATCGATTTTTTTTGGGGGGTCAAATATGCATACATAATAAATCACGAGAAGATACAATTAAAAATTATGGTTATTTGGATATGTCTGTGATACTGATGCAAGTAGTGAGCGTGCCCATTTAAGCACTTTCGGTGCTAGATTTAACACTTTTTTTGTGGATTTAGCAGCAAAATTTTCGATTTAGCACTAAGCACTTTTCAATTTTTCATTTAGCATTTTCTAGCACTTTTAAATAATACATATAAATTACAAAATTATATAAGTTTGTTATTTCGTTTATAATTTCTTTAATGCACATCTGCGACCCATAAAGTATTTAATTTTTCTGGAAGTCGATTTCGCCATGTCCGTCTGGCCGTGTCATGATTGAAATAAAATTTTGAAGCCCCCGATGTCGCATAGACACGTAAATGGTATCAGAAATATCTGCGATTAATTCGTTATTGAAATTCAGTAAAATCGCCCGATAACTGAACAAAATATATGCCAAAATCCAAGACTACCTCTGTTTAGTTCTCTAAAATGTGTACATAAAAACCTCTACAAATGCCCCGGAGTTGCTCCGTACAACGTGCAATTTAAGACCGACTCTAACAAAATTTTATCCACAAACATTTTTGTGGATCATATTTAGACCGACCCTATCTCCGCCATCTTTGCATACAAAGTTTAATTTTTTGAAATCGCTCTCAAAGCTTTCAGGGTGCTCCTACAAAGGTACAATGTAATGCATTAAAGACATTCAATCTTGTAGCAGAAACACACGAACACAAAAATTGCTTGCTACATTTGTGTCTGAGTGGATGCTACTGAAATATTTACTAGACTACCACTCAGTGTTGCCATCTTATATGTAATTACACATTTCATGTGTAATTTTTCATTTCATGGTAGCCCATGTGTAACTGGTTGCATGTGTAACTCATGTGTGATTTAAAACTTTATCGTTTTTGAGCACTATTTTTTTTAATCTCAATAAAAACGAGATGTATTTCACTTTGTTTTTTTAAGTTCAAATTGATATAAAAATAGCATGAATTATTGTTTTGTTTTTAAACTTTTTTTTTATTTTATAAAAAAAAACGGTGAATCGTAATTTAAATCGTTATTTTTTTAAACAAAAAAATATAAGAAAGCATGTGTAATTTGTAATTTCAAGTGTAATTTTGGCATGATCCATGTGTAATTTAACATTTCGTTGGTGGCAACACTACTACAACTACAAAATAAACATATGAGCAATATGACTTTCAGTGGTGCTACCTAAAAACTTTTTGTATTTTTTAAGCTATATTTTTTGCATCTTACTGTATTGGCAGCACTAATCTGTTAACTGTCGCGTACAAAAATATGCATTAAATACATTCCTCGCTACAGGCTACCGAACACTACCAGCCAAAAATTAAATACAAGTGTGCTTATGAGGTTAATTTTTTTAATGGCTACAAGGCAGCACGGCTACGGGTTGCTGTCAATGCTAATTTTGCGGCGGGGTCGAAATTAAACTAATTTCTATTTTTGTATGCGACAGTTAACAGATTAGTGCTGCCAATACGGTAAGATGCAAAAAATATAGCTTAAACAACACAAAAAGACTTAAGGTGGCACCACTAAAAGTCATATTGTTCATATATTTATTTTGTAGTGGTAGTAACAGCCACACGGACACAAATGTAGCAAGCAACTTTTGTGTTTGTGTGTTCTTGTAGCTTGAATTATCGCAAAATGCAAATTTGCAATGTCACACCCGTCACAGTCCTTAACTGGTCATTGTGAGCAGAAATTATGTTTTTTTATTGTTTAGTTCCTATTAAACTCTTAAAAACATACCATACAGGGATATTATAGCCTTTTTTTAATAAAATTTTGAACTGATGTGACATTTTCATCAAAACGTGAAAAAAGAAGGGCCGATTATGAAGTATGTGAAGTAAGTAAAAATACAATATGTACTAATTTATTTATATTTTAATAATTTATATTCTAATTAAGACGTTGATTCATCATTTTTTTAAGAATACAGGGATTTTTCCTGTTTTGGGCCGTTTTACGTGGAATGAAATAAAACAGCAATTCAATATTAAAAAAAAACCAATGAATGCAGTACTTTGTTTCTCACGATCGGGCAGCAAAAAAGCATAGAAGAATGGATAGAAATTTATAAAAAAATATGATAAATAATTAAATATACAGACAGTTAAATGCAAACAAAGTAGAGATAAAAAAGTTTTTAAGTTTCTGTTTTTAATAAAATTCTAAATTAATGGGAATAGCGAAGCTGACCGAGCTAGCTAGTAAAATATGCAATAAAGTATGTGTTGGCAGCTTATTGTACGGTTTTTGCCTAAACTGGACGGTAGACTAACTTCAGTAGTGGTGTTAATTAAATATTCACGTATAGATGGCGCTTAAGGTAATAATTTGTTATATACCATTTGAAATAATTTACGTAAAGATGGCGCTAAACAATTAACATTTAAATTTAGTTACCGGAATTATACCGATTCCGAAATAATTTCTTTTCGCAAAATACCGGTATCAAAATACTGTTTCCTTTCATACCAGTATTACAATCATACAATTCAGTAATAAAAATCCAAAAAATTATGCAAGTAGCAAAAACAGTTTTGAGTGTTATCTTAAAATAGTATTGCTAACTAGAGGTGAGCGATCCCGTTATTTTTAGGGAATATCGTTAATAGTGAATGCGATTTTAAAATCACCGCTTATTTAAACAGTGACGGTGATCACTGTTTAGCATTTTTCACTTCTTGTAAAAGAGTTATTTTAATCTCTGTCAAATTATTATATATAATGTTATTTTAAGCAGTGATTATGCGATTTTAGCTATTTTTAACGAACTCCTGAACAACGCATTGGAAAAATAATATAAATGATAAATAAGAATTTAAAATATTTATGAATAAGAAATATCAATTTTCAATAATATCCCATATTTATATTAATATTTTTAATTTACTTTAAGCAAAATTTTGATACAAAATTTAAACTTATACCTTTTGAGATAAGTTTTTAAGCTCCCTTGGAGCTTTAATTAGAAAAGCAGCTTACAATTCTTGTTTAATAGATTCCAAACATAAAAATATATAAAAATAGTTGAAATCCATTGTAACAAAAACAAAAACCTAAACAAAACAAATTACACAAATTAAGCTGTATATGTACATAACACAACTAAGTATAATATAACATTTGTGCGTTTTCTCGTTTGAACGCGTTCGTCGGTCATTTAGGACTTGTCCAGATTTTGAAAATATTCTTTCGCATGGAACTGATGATCCTAATGCACAATAATTTTCTTGAGCTATTTGAGAAAGATTTGGATATTTATATTTATTTGTACTCCACCAATCAAAAATATTTTTATTTCTTGATAATTGAAAGTGAAGTTTAAAAAGCCTGATCGTAACAACTAAAATTTCATTTCAGCTAACGATTTATATACATATATCGCTTATTACGTCGTAATTCTAGAAATGCATTTTTGGCGTTAACGATTCAGAATTGTTTGCTGTGCTATGCTTTATGTCGTATATAAGTTTCATATTTAAAATGTTTCTACTTATAACGTGTTAAAAAAATTAATAATTCTTTTCTATATAACGCAAGCAAACTAAAAACTTCATACGCATTTTTTTCGAAATATTTTTTTTATTACGGCGTTGTTTGCGCAAATGAGCGAATTTTTTATTGTTGTACCCTTACAAAGATTTTCGCTTCTCGCGTAAAGTTATATATTTGTTGGCTGTGCTTTTTTTCATTTTAGCTAACGATATGTATTTAAAATAAATATGTGTATAAATCTGTTTTTGAGTATTAATGCTTTAGCCGGCTCATAGCCCAATTTAATCCGCCGTCGCGGACAAACAGTGCTCGGCGCAGATTTCTGACGACACCTTTCTGGTAAAGTTTTCAACACCACTTTCACAAACACACATATAAAAACATAACCGCTTTACTTCTTTTTAGTGTTGCTACTAACGAAATGTTAAATTACACATGGATCAACCCAGAATTACACATGAAATTACGAATTACACATGCTTTTTTTTAAAGCAGTTTTTGTCCTAAATTTAATAACCCAGCAAAAGCTTGCTTTAAAATTAGTTAAAATTCAAAAAATTCTTGCTCATTAGCATTTTAACACATTATTTTAACATAACATTGGAAGCAGGTACTTACTATGCTCGCTTACAAAGAGGGACTTAAATAAACTATTACTTTATTAGCATTATAATAACCTTCTCCTGTTGCCCCCAGTTACTCATTGTTGCATTTAAAATGTTTTTCTGTGATGTTTTGGTTAAAGCTGGCTTAATATATTAAGTTAGAATATGTTAAGAAATTGTCAAACTGAAACTATAAGCCTAAATTTTAGATAAGAAATAACTCATTATCTAACAACTGCTTAGTTATACAGACGGTATGTAATAGCAAAAGTAAAAAAAATAAGAAATTCGTAATGACTTATTACTTCAAAATTTTTGTTTGTGTAAGAAAATAATGATTTACATTTTTTTAAATTTTATACCCTTCACATAGTGATAAGGGTATATCGTCACAGAAAATGCAAAACGCCCTACCTAACATTTAAACAATTTTTAGGGGAGGAAAGTATTTTTGTTTTAATAAAATAATATTTCCAGTAAACACAAATTCTTGTCATATATGTGAATTAAAAAGGATCAACAAATATATTTCTGCTGGAAAAAAAGAATTTTAAGAGATGACGTAAATATTTTAAGGCTAAAATTGATAAAAAGCCAATTTTTAATTGTTTGTTAGATAGCGCGTTTTGCATATTTTGTGACGATATATGAGTTTGTCATTCCATTTTTAATATTTACAATATTTATTTTAGACCCCATTAAGTATAAATATTTTGGATTCTTATAGATAGGTAAGCCGATAAAGCCATGTCTGTCCATCTGTGTGTCTTTTAAAATCATGTTTTCAAACCTTAAAAAATTCGCTCAGAAAATAATCAGAAATATACCTGATTTAATCGCTATTTAAAATCAGCAAAATCGGTTTACTATTGACCAATATGCAAGCGAAACTCTAAAATAACCACAAAGCTTAGCACGGATACCTTAAAGATAGAGACCTAAATTAAGGGAAAACTTTTTCATGTAGAAGCACAAATTTTTTGAAGTATTTTATCCAATCACAGCTATAGAAGTCAAGTGTTCTACAACAAGTAATTTTAAAATAATACTTACATTTTGGAAAACAAATTTTTTGGATTAGAGCAAGGACAGGAGCAACCCCCATTCAAAATAACAGTTCTTGTAAAATTTTTGATACGCTATATTTCGGAAACTATAACATCTATCGACTTCAAATGTTGCAGAATAAGTAATTGGACAGTAATGCATACTCTTTGGAAAAAATACGAATGAACAACTTTAATTAAACTTTTAATACGAAATAAGTTGAAAACTTTTGGCCTTAAACCTTCTACATGGTATTTCTATTATAGATACAAACGTTATTATTTTCTAAGGCTTTCTATTTTTAAAACTAGAATAGCTATCAACTTTATTTTTATTATAATATTTTCATTACGAAATAACTCGGTCAGATCAGATGGCTATAAAAAGATCAATGTGAAGGGTATATTAGATTCGGCAAAGCCGAATATAGCGGTCTTACTTGTTTTTAAATACAAGTATAAAAAACTTTTAATATATTTAAAAAAATAATAATTATCAAAAATTATAAAATTTTAAATTACACATGAATTACACATGCAGCCAATCACACATGGGCTACACATGCAAAGAAAAATTACACATGAAATGTGTAATTACACCTAAGGTGGCAACACTGCTTCTTTTATAGAACAAAATGTAAACATGAAGCACAAAAAAGGTAAAGTAACAACATTTTGCAAAGTTTAACATAATAAGAGTAACATCGCAGGTAAGAGTTACTGCACAATATTTCAAAATGTTACTTTGAGTAACATAATAAATTAAAAGTAGCACTATAGTAGAAAAAGTTACTTCACGGTTTATGTCACTGTCGTTACATGTCAAAATGTTATTTGAGTAACACATTAAATTAAAAGTAGCAGTAGCAGTTACTTCACAGTTTATGTCACTGTCGTTACCAGGTATAAAATCACAGGTACGGAAATATAGCTCATCTCTATTACACATGGCTTAAAATAAGTTTTTTAGGCTAAAACTCGTTTATGAATACAACTTTATTGATATTTGCTTAATAAAGGTTTAAAATCCTGTTTAAATTTTTATGAATACAGCCGTAAAAATATAGTAAATTTTTTAAACTTTAAGAGAACCAGAATTAAAAAATTTTATTTCTAAATACTGCGATAAAAAATTGGCTGCCATGGAAGTATGTATGTATAGGGCTGCCATTCCAAAAAAAAAGGAAATATTTTTTATATTAAACTGTAAATAAACTTACGCCATTAAATGTTATTAAATTTTTTTCGCTTTTTTTTTTAATATTGAATCTTTGCTTGTGTGAACTAACATTATTCAAATCTTAACAATAACCCCCTTATTAAAACGCAACGCGCTAAAACAAAATTCATGGAAAAGTTTTTTAAATTTAAGTTTTTTCCATAAAATTGTTTTTGTTATTATGAGTTGCGTTTTACGTAATTAGGCCCTAAGTATAACTTATATGAATCCAGCCAGACTGAAATTTAAATTCTCATAATAATAAAAATTTCCAAATATTATTTAGGAGATTACCCCAAAAGAAAATCAAAACAGCTAGTTGCTGGGTTTTTGAGAGAACTCTTAAACGTTTTGGCTTGTGTTAATAAGTTTATTGAAGTTATTATATAAAGGCTGAAAATATTCATTAGGTTTTTCAAAAATATGATTGATTGAAGACTACTGACGATTTGATGTAAAAACAAATAAAATGCATATGAACAAACTTTACCTACAAAAAATCCAATTAAAATTCTCATAATAACATTAATTAATTTCGATTGTGTCATCTAAGGGCAATAGTATCCCTTCTTATCACACGAATGTTTGCATTATAAATAGATCTGTAGAACGTTATTGGTATTTTAATAGGCTGTTTTTCGAAGCCAATTGGATATCAGACGATTTATGTGTATTTTGTTTTTGTTTACAATAACTTGTAAAAAAAGGATGATTAACAGTAAAATTAATCTTGTTCAAGTAGTCGATTAGTCGACAAACATTGTTGGGGTTATTCTTTAATCGAAATCTGGATTTTTTCATACTCGAATGATTAATCGACTGAAATTTGTACGAGTGAATACTCTAATACATAGTGATAAGGGTATATACCTATACATACATGTGTATTATTTTGACATTCCGTTTTTAATTTCTTTATTATCCATTTGCGACCCCATAAAGAATATATATTCTGGATCCTTATAGATAGGGAAGTCAATATAGCCATGCCCGTCTGTCCTCCGTCTATTCATCTGTCTCTCTGTCTGTCTGTCCCTCTGTCACTCTGTACGTCTGTTGAAATCAAGTTTCCGGAGTCAAATAAAGTAACACAGAGCAGTTATTGTTGTCAAACTATTAGAAATGTCCTGGTGACAATCGCTATTTGAAATCAGCAAAATCGGTTTACTATTCACCGAGATATAAGCGAAAACCCAAAATAACCCATTTTTTAGCACAAAACCAGTGCATGTATCCCTATATATTTCAGTAAATGTAGTTACTCTTGCCACAAAACTTGGAACGGATACTCTAAAAACAGGGACCTAAATAAGGGATTTTTTTTTTCAGATAGGATCAGGATAAGTGGTATTTCTCCTACAATTGCACAAATTTTGGGAAATGTTTCATGCGCTAAATTTTAGAAACTGTAAGAGCTAACGACTTCATATGTTTTAAAAAAAGTAATTGGACAACAAATAAGACCTACATTTGGGGAAACAATTTTTTGGGTAGATGCAGGGCAAGAGGTAGCTCCCATACAAATTAACAATTTTAATGAAATTTTTGTTACTCCTAGCCCAGAAACTATTATAGCCATCGACTTCAAATGTTTTACAAGAGGTAATTGGACAATAACGCTTACAGTTTGGAAAAAAGTTATTTGGACAGAAGCAAAGGAAGGGAGCCGCCAATATAAATGAATAATTTTTATAAAATTTTTGATACGCTATATCTGGGAAACTATAACTGCTATCGACTTCAAATGTTCTACAAAAAGTAATGATCAAATAATTTATACATTTTACAAAAAAATAGTTGGAGAGGAGCAGAACCTCCCATACAAAATAACATTTTTTATTAAACTTTTAATACGATTAATGTCGAAAACTTTTAAAACCTTCGACCTCAAACCTTTTACATGGTATTTCTATTATACATACGAACGTTAAAATTTCCTATTTCGAGAACTAGGATTGCTATGGACTTTAAGCCCGGCAAACGTCATTTTTATTATAATATTTGCAGAGCAAAATAACTCGTTTAGAAAAGATGGCGGCGAATATTAAAATACCAATGTGAAGGGTATATAAGATTCGGCACAGCCGGATATAACGCTCTTACTGTTTTTTTTTTTACATGTAGAGCAGAAGAACTCAATTTTTAAACCAATTTAGCGCTACGGGATACAATTATGGGGCACTGTTTCCGCCTCCAACATAGAGAAACTTTTAACGGCATCCGCATCCGCAAGGGTCTTCAAGTTCCACTAGTAAAATGCGAAATCCTTAACTATGTGGACAAGTATTTAAATAAGCTGGAAACACACCCCAATCCGCTCGCTCGAAACATCTTGCAACATAGTGGACACACCCGTCTGAAAATAAAGGGCACTATTACCCTTATATGAAACCATTTAAATTAATTTACTTTAGTTTGAAAACTTAAACTTTAGTCTGGCATGGACTGGACTAACAGATATTATACTTAGTTTAAAGATTTTAATACTTATTGTTAGTTCGCAAAAGCAAAGATTCAATTATAAAATATATGCAAAAAAAAAATTTTTTTTAAGATGTTAATTTTAGCTGATTAAATTTATTTTTTTTATTTTATTAACAAAACTATAGGTACATACAAAGTCATACTATATTAGCTTTAACTCCTTTATTAGACTTGATCTGCTTGCCTAAAGCTTTGTATAATTATTTTAAATTAAATCTTTGGTGCAATAGCTGTCTCAAATTTTTTATACCATAAACTTAATAACTTAAAACTTAAATTACTTGGAAAGGCCGAATTTATAAAATCAATTTAATGATACTCGTAATAGTAACGATAGGGATCTACCACAGGAGTTTCCCCTGCTGCTACGGGTACACCACCAGCCTTAGGCACAGGACGAATTACATAAGTGTTGCGTCTATAGTTGCAAAAAGATATGATATTTTATATTACATGCGTTTCGCTTAAAGGATACTCAAATTAAGTTTACCTGTTATGTTCACCGGCATGAACCTGAAAACTCGTTTCCTCGTGATGATCGTGAGAGAAGAGTTTTTTCAATGCTATAATACCGGCAATGGTTAAAGCAACTTTGCTAATAACCAAAGCCTTACCGGCAATGGCAGCCAAAGCTTTTAGACCAATAGGACCGGCTATACCCATGGCTGTAAGAAGAGCGGCAATAACGTATTTGATATGACCACCATCTTCTTTCTTTTTCTTCTTTTCAAGATAGCCCTCATCGCCATCGCCACGAGCAGTACTCATATCTACTTTTAGCGAATGCGTGCGTACCAGTTTATCGATTTTCGACAGCAATGCACGATCTAGTGGAGCTAAACTATTAAAAGCTCTGGCATCCGTTATAGCACTAATAATGCTTTCCTCCTCCGTATGATTTTGTTTTTCTAAGACCACACCATCCACAATTTTAATAGAGTCTTGGTCTATGGCTCTACTTAGGCCGGTAAGAGCTTTGTGCTTCAGACAACTTACAAAATCATTTTTTGCTTGACAATCTTCATATACGCGTCGTATTATTTGAAATTCCGGACCTAACCATGAGGTTGATGTAGATGTTTTTGAAGATTCTGCATTTCTAGGCTGAGAAGATGAGACTGAAGCCGTTGTTGCTGCCGATGCACTTCTGTGTGATCGTCTGTGTGCCAGGGAAACCGGAAGAGTTGCAATCAAAATGCATACTAAAGAAATGCAATATTTTAATCGTTTTTCACTCGACATTTTGTTTAAAACTCTTTTTTTATTTTATTGTTAATAATATTAAAAGATCTTATAACAGATCTGGCTTTATTTATTTATTTGTTTTCTTAATAATCCTTTCACTTTATCACTTGCTTTATTTTTAGAAAAGTTGAAGATTAAAAGAAAAGTCTACAATGAGCAGTTTTTTTTTAACTGATATCGATATTAAAGTTTCTTAAATGCAACTGATATCTTATGATGTGATGCTACCAGCTTTTATAAATTAGTTTTGATTTTGTGAAAATCATTGGTATGGAAAATATTGGCGTGTTTCAACAAGCATCTTCTCAATATGGCAACAAAAAAAGAAATAATAAACATATTTTCTAAATAATCTGAAATTAATTTAAGGAGTGTATATGTATGTGCAAAAATTTCTTTTTCTTTAAATATTTTACAAGTGGTCTAAAGTTTCAAATGTACTTAAGATATATTTTGAACTTTTTATTAGTGTAATATTATTAGTTATTTGTTGAATTTATTGAAACCAGACATGTCCAATATTAATATTCCTACAGACACAGAAATTTTGATGTTCCTAATAAGTTATTATAAACACACCATATACATACGTGGTAGAGGTATTAGGTGTTTGTGAAAATATCTGTAACAGCCAAAAATAATAGTATAAGACCCACCTTTAATTATACCGATCGACTCAGAATCGCTTCCTTAGTCTATTGAAGAATGTCAGCATGTCCAGCTGGGTGTTATTCCCAAGAAAATGCAAAAGTGTGTGACTTAAAATAAAATTTTAAGTACAACAATCATACAAAAAAAAAAAAAAACAAGTAAGAGCGTTATATTCGGCACATTGGTCTTTTAAAATACCCAGCCGAGTAATTTTGTACTGCAAATAATATAATAAAAATCCTTTTGCGAGTTTTAAAGTCCATAGAAAACTTTACAAAATTTTAACGTTCGTATGAATAATAGAAATAGATGAGGAACGTTTGAGGTAGACAGTAATGCAAGTTTTTGACATTATTTATATTAAAAGGTTAATAAAAGTTGTTAATTTTTATGGGATGTTCTAGTCCCCCTGCTCCTCTCCAACTTTTTTTCCAAAATGAATGAATTATTTGATTATTACTTTTTGTAGAATATTTGAAGTCGATAGTTGTTATAGTTTTCCAGATGTGGCGTATCGCGAATTTCATAAAAATTCTTAGTTTGTATTAGAGCTACCCCTTCCCATGCCCCTGCCCAAAAAAACTTTTTTTTTTAATGTAGGTCTTATCCTGTTACTTTTTGCAAAACATTTGAAGTCAATTTCTGTTATAGTTTCCTAAATTTAGCATATCGAAAATTTCATAAAAATTGTTAATTTTTATGGGAGATACCATTTGTCCATCCTCCACTCAAAAAATTTTTTCTTCAAATCGTAGGCTTTGTTGTCGAATTACTTTTTGTAGAACATTTGATTTCGATATCTGTTATAGTTTCCGAGATATAGCTTATCGAAAATTTCATAAAAATTGTTAATTTGTTTGGGAGCTACCCCTTGTTCACCCTCCACCCTAAAAAATTTTTCTTAAAAAAATAACTCTTGATGTACAATTACTTTTTCTAGAACATTTCATTTCGATATCTGTTATAGTTTCCGAGATATAGCTTATCGAAAATTTCATAAAAATTTTTAATTTGTTTAGGAGCTACCCCTTTTTTTGCCCCCACCAAAAAAATTTTTTCTTTAAGGCGTAGCCCCTATTGCCCAATTACTTTATGTAGAACATTTCATTTCGATATCTGTTATAGTTTCCGAGATATAGCGTGTCGAAAATTTCATACAAATCATTAATTTGTATGGCAGCTACCCCTTTTTTTGCCCCCACCCAAAAAATTTTTTCTTTACAGCTTAGCTCTTATTGCGTAATTACTTTTCGTAAAACATTTGATTTCGATATCTGTTATAGTTTCCGAGATATAGCTTATCGAAAATTTCATAAAAATTGTTAATTTGTTTGGGAGCTACCCCTTGTTCACCCCCCACCCTAAAAAATTTTTCTTAAAAAAATAACTCTTGATGTACAATTACTTTTTCTAGAACATTTCATTTCGATATCTGTTATAGTTTCCGAGATATAGCTTATCGAAAATTTCATAAAAATTGTTAATTTGTTTGGGAGCTACCCCTTGTTCACCCCCCACCCTAAAAAATTTTTCTTAAAAAAATAACTCTTGATGTACAATTACTTTTTCTAGAACATTTCATTTTGATATCTGTTATAGTTTCCGAGATATAGCGTGTCGAAAATTTCATACAAATCATTAATTTGTATGGCAGCTACCCCTTTTTTTGCCCCCACCCAAAAAATTTTTTCTTTACAGCTTAGCTCTTATTGCGTAATTACTTTTTGTAGAACATTTGATTTCGATATCTGTTATAGTTTCCGAGATATAGCTTATCGAAAATTTCATAAAAATTTTTAATTTGCTTAGGAGCTACCCCTTTTTTTGCCCCCACCCAAAAAATTTTTTCTTTAAGGCGTAGCCCCTATTGCCCAATTACTTTATGTAGAACATTTCATTTCGATATCTGTTATAGTTTCCGAGATATAGCGTGTCGAAAATTTCATAAAATCATTAATTTGTATGGCAGCTACCCCTTTTTTTGCCCCCACCCAAAAAATTTTTTCTTTACAGCTTAGCTCTTATTGCCTAATTACTTTTCGTAAAACATTTGATTTCGATATCTGTTATAGTTTCCGAGATATAGCGTATCGAATATTTCATAAAAATCGTTAATTTGTATGGGAGCTACCCCTTTTTTTGCCCCCACTCAAAAAATTTTTTCTTGAAAGTGTAGCCCTTAGCGTACAATTACTTTTTGTAGAACATTTTAAATCGATAGCTGTTATAGTTTACGAGATATAGCGCATAAAATATTTCACCAAATTTGTGCAATTGTAGGAAAAATACCCCTTTCCCTGGTCCTATCTTTCCGTTATTTAGGTCCCTTCTTTAGGAGTATCCGTGGCAAGTTTTGTGGCAAGAGTGACTATACTTACTGAGATATATAGGGATATATGCACGGATTTTGTCCTAAAAAAAATGGGTAACTTTGGGTTTTCACTTATATCTCGGTCAATAGTAAACCGATTTTGCTGATTTTAAATAGCGATTGTAAGCGGGGTATTTCCAATAGTTTGACACCATTAATTGGTCTGTATCTTATATTTGACTCCGGAAACTTGATTTCAACAGACGGACAGACAGACAGACAGACGGACAGACGGACATGGCTATATCAACTTCCCTATCTATAAGGATCAAGAATATATATACTTTATGGGGTCGCAAATGAATAATAAAGAAATTACAAACGGAATGACAAACTGATATATACCCTTATCACTATGTGAAGGGTATAAAAACAAGCAAATCCGAATCTTATATACCCTTTCTTCCTGTACTTACTTACTTTGTGCAGGGTTTGAAGTCGAAAGATTTCTTAGTTTTTGAAAAAGAAAGCTTGTCAGTATTGTAACGTTTGTATAAGCGACGCTACTTCTAGGCTCCTATCAAACAAAATGTTCTTTTATATAAAAAAATCATAATAGAAATAGCAAAGAGAAGGATTGGCGTCAATAGTTGCACAACTATCACTTCATCACTTCCGCAGCCGCCTGTTCTACCTTTGACAGTTTCCGACATATTTCATATCAAAAGTTTTATAAAAGTTGATCATTTGTATGATGAATTCCGGTTCCCCAGCTTCTATCCAACTAATTTTTTTTTTCAAACATTTGGGCATTGCAGCACAATTACTTTTTGTCGAAAGTTCAATAGCTGTTATAGCCTCCGAGATAAAGCGTATCACAAAATTTCAAATAAATACTTTATTTCTGTAGTGATTATGTTCCCTTAAATTATATCCAACTAATATTTTCCCAAGGTGTAGGCGCTACTGCATAAATACTTTTGTAGGAAATTTGAATTCGAAAGCTGCTTCAGCTTAAGAGATATAGTGGATCATAAATTTAAACAAAATTATTCACCTAATTGAGGCTGCCCTTCCCTCTGCTCCTATTCAACTTGTTTTTTTTAATGTAGGCGCTGTTGCACAATTACTTTTTGTGGGACATTTGAAATCGATTTAAAGTTGATAGCTGTTATAGCTTTCTTGATATATCATATTATTCTTAAAAATGGTTTCCTTGTGTGGGAGCTACCGATCCCCCCGTTTCCTACCCAATAAATTTTCTTGCAACATCAAAATAAAGATATGTATGTGCAAAAACATCGTTCATTGTTGATTGTACTTTTCACAGTCGGAATTTACTGAAATATCACGATAACCACTTTTTTCATGTGGTGGTACTTAATGCAAACTTATTTGAAGTGTAAGGTATAATATGGTCAGACTGGACCACCTAAAGCATTCTTAGTTGCTATATATGTATTTCCTAAAAGGGACCATATTCAAGATAAGCATTATTGCACAAACATATGATTGAATAGTATTATTGAACATGTGTAGGCTCTTTGTGTAATTGAACTGACTGATGGAGTAATATAAAAATCAGTTTGATAATCTTATGTTACACCAATCATGCTTGTGTGGAATGTTGCAAAATTACCTAAGATTAGCATAAGTTTTAAAGCAGCAAACAACCTTTAAGGTTATGAAATTTTAAATGTGCACTACCCAGCCAGATATTTACGATTCTAAAATGATGCTATAAAAAAGTTGTAACACTAGCCCTGTAATCACAAAATTTCGACTATTTTTTTTAAATATTGTACCATCATAAAAACCCATTCTTAATTTATAATTATCAAGTTTTCTTTACAAATAAAAAAATTTTAATTTTTAATTAAAGTAAAATTTACAAAGTTAAAAAGAAACTTAAATAAAACCCTTTAGATGCAGTAGTAAGACTTGGGTCTCCCACCATTATTTTTAGATGTAACAAAAATCTGCACAAACGCATAATACCCCAAACACGTATGTGGTGTGGGTATAAAAATTCAGTATGACAGCTGTTAGCCGTATAGCCTTTAATATGTGCAAAATTTTGCGGAGATGGTTATATTTAAGGCAGTTATAGTCGGGTTTCATATCAAAAACCTAATATGTGCTATTCCATCAAATTATTTTTAATACTGGAACCAGTATTTTAATCAATAGAAATAAGTGCATGGAAATATATATGATGTGGGTTGGTGTTCAAATATGAACATGATAACGAACCATTTGCCAATTCTTTAAATATTTGCTTTGTAAATGGGTTTATTTATTTGGGGAGTTTAGTTTTACGAAACAAAAGTAAGCAAAAAAACTAATAGATAAGGAAATGGTTCGTTATATTTATTTTATAATTAGTTAGGTGATAAACATTTAAATAGTCCTTTGTTTATAGAAAATTATTTTAAATGTGTTATTTTAAGGACTAAAGATAAGGATGTAAGGGTGATAAATACTTATCAATAAGTAAAAAGTAAATAAACCTAAAATTGTATTCTTTTCTTATCGCCCTTACTTAGCCGTAGTGTTAAGTCATAAAACTTGGGTGTTCCTTTATCTGCAGGAATGCTCACTCAAATTTGGTATATAAGTAGAAAATATTTAGAAATTAAATTAATATTAAAAAGATATTCAACGGAAGAGATTAATGTTTAGTTTTAATTCTTCATTTGGTCCTTCGAACCGGATTTAACAAGTTTAAATAAGTAAGCGTATCTCGGCTCAAACAGAGATTAAACTAGCAATGGAAAAAAGTGGCCAAACGTCAAAAGGAAATAACAAAGTAGAAGAATTTGTTAGGAAAACTCCTTTGATGGAAAATTTCTATAAATTAAAAAACTTTTTTGAACAATGGTGTTCAAATTTAGAAGTTAATATCAACAATGTGTCCATCAGCGTACTTCCAATTAAAAAGCAATTTTTGGAAGACAAGTATGGGCAATTGAAGAAAAAATATGAAGAACTACAAAGTTCAGAAGATCGCAAAGAGGCAGATGAACAAATGCTCGAAGCCGAAACTTGCTATTACGATATGGCAGAGTTAATTGCTGAAAGTATGGAGAAGTCTTCCCAACGACAAAATCAATTAAGCCATAAAGAAGCAGAATATAGCAGCTCTGCCCATTTAGGAAAAATAAAGATTCCTGAATTTGACGGAGATATAAATGAATGGGCGTCATTCCATGACTTATTTAAAAATCTCATACATGATTGTCCAACTCTTTCAAATGTAGAAAAGATGTACAGGTTAATAACGTCCCTTAAAGGTGAAGCAAAAAAACTAGTGCAGCACCTGAACATAACGGACAACAACTACCTGGCAGCGTTGGAAATCCTTAAGCAAAGGTATGAAAATCGTAGGCTACTATTTACAAACCAAGTGGACATACTACTTGATCAACCCGTGGTAAATAGTGAATCGTCATCAAGTTTAAAACAGCTGTTAGATAAAACAAACAGTTGCATTTATGTGCTAAAAAGCATGAATTTAAACCTAACGGATGCTGAACCATTTATTGCTCGCATAATAATAAGAAAGTTAGACAAAGAAGGGCTGCGATATTATGAGCAAACCGTTAAGAAAGCTAAAGAAATCCAAAATCTTAAAGACGTTTTGACGTTCTTGGAGCAACAAGTTCAAGCTCTGGAAGCTGTATCAAAAGAGCAATCGAAAAAAGGTTATAAAAAGTCCAATGATACAAGCAAAACAAACAACATGTTCAATTCGGTGCAAAAATCATGCCTGTACTGTAAAGTTAATAGCCATACAACAGTAGCATGCAGAAAATTTTTGGCCCTATCAACTACTGAGCGACGCAAACTCGTCTATAACAACAAATGGTGTTGGGCATGCATTGAACACAACAGCAATAAATGGTGCACAAGTAAAGTTAAGTGCATTCATTGTGGGAAAAGGCACCATAACTTGCTACACATAGATGAAAAGGAAAATGAGATGACAAAGCCAAATAGTTCCAAGTCAATGATTACGAAGAAGCAGTCAACAACCGTACTTCTAGCAACAGCACGAGTAAGCGTCTGTGCGGCTAATGGTGAGTTTGTCACACTTAGGGCGCTTATTGATCAAGGTTCGCAAATATCAGGACTTTCAGAAGAAGCATCACAAATACTAGCGCTCCCAAAAGTTAAATGTAAGACGAACATATTTGGCCTTGGAAACACCATCACAGCGACATCAAAAGCAAAAGTAAAGTTGTTCATCCGGCCTCGCTTTACCAGCAACGAAGTGGTGGAAGCGGAAGCTTTAGTTTTGCCTTCAATATCAGGTCCGCAGCCTGATCAGTCGTTTAAAAATGATCTTGGGCAATGGAACGGTTATGTTCTAGCTGACCCGATGTTCAACAGATCTGACAGAATCGATATTTTAATTGGCGGCGATATTTACAGCAGCATTATACAAGAAGGTGTTTGCAGAAGGGGCGACTTGTTGGCTCAAGCGACCAAACTGGAATGGATTGTTACTGGACTTAATAAAGTGCCACCAAAAGTTACACAAAAAAGACCAGCTACCAGTCCCACACTAGTAGTGACATCACCATACCACGTACATTTTACGTGCGCTTCGCCTGCGACCTCAGTAAATGTGCAAGCTCAAGCCTCTGCGCCAAATTTAAATTGTATATTAAATAGTAATCCCTCTGGCGCTTATTCATCGTATTTGGTTCAGCAGCCGCATCAAGCACATAAACACGCTTTTGCAACTACTACACAAGTTCAGCAGCGATTGGCCGGTGTACCAGCAGCTTTAAGTAGTACAACAACACAAGCCAGTGGACCATTGGTATCAGCTTTGCTTAATGATGCAAAGCAAGCCGATATAAAAAAAATGGAGAAGATTTCGTTAAGCGAACGAAACGAACGAAACGAACGCAGTGTCGCAGCACCTAGTAGTGCAGGTGGCCCTAGTACAAGGGTTTTTATTACGTCCAATAAAAACGTAAATAGAAAAACTTCAGGGACAAATAAACGTATTGGAAGTTCATCATTAGCCCTGGAAGTAAACAGTGAAGAACGTTTGTCAGCTGAAAAGAAGCGTTCAGCACATTCACCTCAGCCAGCTGAGAAGATAGCCCGCCTTAGTTCTCAAACTAGTTTGAACTTACGCTTAGAGCTCTTGGCCAGAAGTGGTTTTCAACCATACCGGTCTGATAAGAGGCTAATACAATCATCAGATCGCATTAAATCAACATTATGGACGGTGGTAGTGTTATTAGTGAACCAGTATCGGCAGCTCATCGTGCGTTTGCTAAACAAAAATCAGCTTCAATGCATATTAAAGCTTTTAGCAATATAATATCTGTTGTTAAGATGTGAATGTAAATGCCTAGTTCAAATCAACGTTAAAAACTGTGTTGCAAAAAAAAAAAAAAAATTAATTATTTACCAGCCGGATGCTCTGCAGTATACGAAGGAGTTACTCTACCATCATCTCAACAGTTCACAACAAAGAAGACATCATCGATTCAAATGTCATCATGGGGCCTAGGATATGAGCAGGTAAAAGCCAAGCTAGTAAAACCGTTTGATGTAGCAGTTGTTAACAATGCCCAGGATATTGCGAGAATTCAAGAAGATATAGAGGTCATGAAGGACAGCAAAACTGAGCTAATGAAACTGAATTTTCATCATGTAACGGGACACGTGTCATTAATGTTAGTTGTTATTATTTTAATAATTGTAATTTCAATTTATATTAAGTATAAATGCTGCAGCCATAAAGAAACCGTAGTTAAAATAGATTTTACCCCTCCTGTGCCCCTTAATGCTCGGCAGAATGTTCAAATATGAACATGATAACGAACCATTTGCCAATTCTTTAAATATTTGCTTTGTAAATGGGTTTATTTATTTAGGGAGTTTAGTTTTACGAAACAAAAGTAAGCAAAAAAACTAATAGATAAGGAAATGGTTCGTTATATTTATTTTATAATTAGTTAGGTGATAAACATTTAAATAGTCCTTTGTTTATAGAAAATTATTTTAAATGTGTTATTTTAAGGACTAAAGATAAGGATGTAAGGGTGATAAATACTTATCAATAAGTAAAAAGTAAATAAACCTAAAATTGTATTCTTTTCTTATCGCCCTTACTTAGCCGTAGGGTTAAGTCATAAAACTTGGGTGTTCCTTTATCTGCAGGAATGCTCACTCAAATTTGGTATATAAGTAGAAAATATTTAGAAATTAAATTAATATTAAAAAGATATTCAACGGAAGAGATTAATGTTTAGTTTTAATTCTTCAGTTGGTGTATCAGTTTTATTGTGGACCACAATATTTGGTTTATTTCCATTTAAATAATTATAAATCATCTAATACTGATATGTTGGGGGCCGAAGGTTTTTAAAATAAATATGTATTGTGTAAAACAAAAATTTTCATTTAACTGACATGTATTTGTTATTCATTGATGCATTTGAAATTTTTCATTACTCCGTAATAATTTTTATTTATTTTTCTTATTTTTATCACGAACGTGCTTTTACACATGACTAAAAGAAAAGCTGCAAACATATTGCATTTGCACTTTCTTCAAGTTTTGTTTCTTTTTGTAATCGATTGCACCTGTAATTTCTCACAAAGCTGAACATTATTGTTGAAGTTCTTGATAAATAAAAATATTATTATTGTTTCTTTATTTTATTTATCAGAAAACATTAACACAAAACAATGTATGCATGTATGTTTATTAATAAGTATTAACATTGTAAACGTATGTATTATTTTGACAAAAAAAAAAGAAATACATATTTACAAAATTTTTAAATCTTTTTTAAGAAATTTTTAAAATAAATGCTAATACCTCTTTTGTAAAGATGTTTCTGTTAAGCTGACCTTACAGATTTATTACTGCAAAATCTACATCAAGGCTTTACGTACGAGTGAAAGTTTTAAACAGTTAATACAAAATATGGTATTAGAGTGAATTTTACAATGAATAAATTTTGCAAGGAAAATTTTTCATTGTTACCAAGGTTTTTAAGCCATTGTAAAATTTTATAACATTATAACAGTAGGACATAATCGAACACCATATGAATGAGGGCGGATAAAAAAAGATAATATTTTAAAAATTCTGTGGAGAAAAAAGCTGCTTACATAATCATGAAGCATGTTATAACTGGGTTTCCCCATTTGCGTGATCCATCACAAGGTTCGCAATCAAATGACATTTATAAAATTACTTTTTAAAAATTATCAATAAATTGGTCAAAACACAAAAATAAATGACATTTAGCTGAAACATTTTTACTCATTTTTACAACATGATCTATCCAACGAAATGTTGAATTTCAATAGGCCAAATTATGTTAATCACACTTAATAGCTTCAAAAACTCCCGATTTATATAAGTTCGGCATTCTCTGTCAACGCAAATTGGTTTTATACAGAGATATCTATGTCGGCGGGCGGTGGTTTTGCTTTTAAATTGAATAATAAGTTAAAAAAGCATCTATTAGCCTATATTGTTTTTATTTTTAACTCAAAACAGATTTTGTTTGTTTAATTTATGGCAGTACCAAGTTAGATAAAATCGTTTTCAACTTTCACTGTCTGCCCAAGTCTTCTGGACGAATTGTGTGTTGATACCATTAATTTGGGTTTATTTTCGTTTATCACCAAACCTACTTTTTTAAAAGGTGGCTGTTACTGCTCGCGATGAACGTCTTACACCTTGGAGAAATGCCTTCTCTCTATCAGAACAAGATCAATCTGGTTTCTCGTTTTTGATCTGGGGACATTCACTTGACATACCACGTGTTTATCGAGATGTCGAAACATGTTGCTCCTAACCACCAGATTGTTTAC
This sequence comes from Melanophora roralis, assembly GCA_963583895.1. Lineage (NCBI taxonomy): Eukaryota > Metazoa > Arthropoda > Insecta > Diptera > Rhinophoridae > Melanophora > Melanophora roralis. The sequence continues at coordinate 66,114,054 of OY757188.1, forward strand.
TTTGGCAAAGTCTACGAGCCTCGTTTTGTTATAGAATGTTTTCTCGCGAAGTCGTAACTTTTCGGCTGTTTGGCTCAAGATATTTTCCCTTATGGTTTTCGTGTTAAAACCTCCTAGGATGATTTTATTATCATGGTCCGGGCAGCTGTCATATCGATGGCCTAATATAGAAAGGTTGCAACCCAATTTTATTGTTATTTAACAGGGGAGGAAAAACACTTTATAAAAGTTATCAAATTTTGCATATAAAAAACCTTAAATGCAATTTTTAATAAAAATCAGCAACGAATTTTATTAAAAAAAGAAAAAGTTATGACGAACCTAACATATGTTTGCCAGAATAAGCAAAAACACGTTATCTTGAAAAAAATTGAGTAACACCCTTTCTATATAAAGCCCGGCGCTCGTAAAATATATCTTCGGTCTGTTTGCACTTATATTCGGTTGGGATATGGGTACATACATATAAGACTGATGTGGGAGGTTTTGCTTCCACGCCGATTGGGGCTAGCCTCTCATCAAACCGAGTAAATCTGCAGATGATATAACTTGTTCCTTGAAAGCTAGAATACCAAGCGTCGCATTTTGCTGGGACACATTCCTAATTACACTGCGCTCCCTGTAAGGCGGCAATATCTCGCTTGTAGCTTTGAAGTACACTCTATTTTTACAGGGTTCGAACATTTCAGGTGTAGAATCGAATAAGATGGGTTAATCAGCTGAGTAACAGTATTTCGCTATTTAAATATCAAATTTTGTTTGTGTTTATGTATTTTTTTCTTTTTTACAAACAACAACTGTAGCATTCTAAGAAAAGCTCAAAAAGAAGAAGAAATAATTTGTGAGTTTTTGTTATCTGTCTTTGACATTCTTATGAGGGCTTAGTTGTTTTTGTAGAATTGATCCCACCTGATGCATACGCCTTTGGTGGGTCCATAAATTAGTACGATTTCTTTCAAGACTACTGCTAAAAAATTCTGTTCTCTTATTTTTAACCAGTTATAACATAAATCTCCTTAAATACACTAGGAAAATGAAGTTGACTCCTTGAGTCATTGATAGGGATTCTGCATCGCCACGCACGTCCCCTCTTTTATCTTAACATGTACACGATCGCAAGTATACAAAGCATTGTAAATTTTTATCAGTTGTAGATGAGCTTTCAAACAAGGCGGATTATTATCGCTTGTTTGTTGAATTACACTAATGAGTAAATATATCTGAACATTATCTGAAACTGCGCATATACAAAAAACAAACGTAGTAGTATTAGTTGCCTATCACTGCCTTAAGGTTATACAAGGTGGGCCAAAAGAAGTCATCCGATGTTGTTTGCCTCTCCTTTTTTTTTTATTAAATGAAAAACGTTGATTCTGTTGTTTGACTATGTTTTTTTGAACCTGTAGACTTATATTCGTCAAGTCGAGATGATATTGGTTAAATGGGCGCCGTCACAATTGATTGATATACGGGCTCGGTTTATGGCCTTTTTCATCACTTAGGCGATAACTTCGGGTGACAGATTCTCCCACCCGTGCCGAATATTGCCCTTGAGGGCTTCCAAGGTATCCCGTTCAAAGAGTACTGATGATGAAATTGCGTAGCTGCTTTCGAAAATGCATTCTACTCGGCTAGTATCGGTAGAAAAATCAGCTTTTTTTAAAATTAAAGTTCCTTTCAACATTAACAGAAAAATACTAATTTTTTTCTAATAAAAAGAAATTGTATGAACTTAAGCCAAACTAAAAAGAAAAAATTTGTTCTAAAAACAATAAGTTCAACAATAAATATAAATTAGCATAAACAGTTTACATTAAATCAAAAATGCAAAAGAAGTAAAATTTGTAAAATTATATTGAATTATATATTGAAGTAGGCATGATGAAACTTGCGGTCATTGTGATTAGAAAATTCAAAAAATCATGGCTATATATGTTGAAGTTGGTTTAAAACAAGAGTTTATTAGCTCTAATGAAATACAATAAAAAGGCATCACTCTTACAATATTGCACGTGATGCGTGCTAAAAATCATTTAAATATTTAACAAAATTAATCTCCTTAGTTGTATGTTCGTAAAGGTACCTTTACACGGTAATACAAAGTAATTAGATTTTGTAGAATCAAAATATTATGAAATTCTCTCCGTGTTTAAAAAAAGAGAATAAAAATCTGTTTTAACTATTTTTCATGTTTACACGGATGAGGTTGGTAAAATCAAAATCGGTTGTTTCTTGCCACTTTCCTTTTGGGGTAACGCCATATGGTTAAGGTTCAACAATATTAACAAAAACAACATGAAAAAAATCTGCTTTTATTTTGATTGTTTGTGTATTGTTTCATTAAGTGTAGCCACCTTCATTAGATGCTGTAAGTGCTGCCAATCTTTCACACCTCTTATGTGATGAGAATACACAAGTTTCTAAATGGTTTAGAAAATAAACATTTACCGAACACTTGTCAAATTTTGCATCCGTATTCTCTTCTACCCAATACATTATGCTTTTACATGATGAGATTTTGTATTATCCCACAACATTTTTTGACATATCGTAATATATGTATTACCGTGTAAAGGTACCTTAAGATCTAACATCTTATTGTTGTTGTTTTATTGTTTTTAACTTTTATTATTAAATGCAAACAAAATTCAAAACCAAGAGGTTAAAACAAAGTTCATAAAAGTAAAAAAAAAATATAAATGGATTAGAGAAAAAAAAAATAATTAAGAACGACTTTTGTTTTTTTTTAATATCCAGCATCTTGCGCACTGCATTGTGCATTGTGTTGGTGTCAGAAAAATTGGTTATTAAAAGAGGGATAGGGAAAGTAGGTTTTGTGAACATTTTATATAAATTTTTTGATGGTAAAAGTAGAGGGAAAGACACACGCACACAAAATGTGTGAATAGAGAACGAGTTTTCCCTGTAATACGTGTGCGCTTCTGTGGCCAGTTGATAACAAAAGGTTTAAAGCCGCATTTCACGCACAAAATCGCGGGTTTCAAGAATAACATCACTGATTTCTCTTTATTCATTATATATCGATAGAACAGTAAAACACATCTTCCGTTACGACGCTGCTTAAATCACTCGACATGGTGAAATACCTCATTACTTAAAACTTTACCTCCGTAATTATAATTAGGTTTTAAAGTTAGTTATAATTGAAGCCGAAGCATATTATACCCTACATCACAAATTGGTTTATATTAAGTAGCAGCATAAGAAAAAAACTTTTGCAGGACTAGGTTATTTTCAGAAGTGGGACTCATATGAAACCAATGGTAATATATAAAACGATAATATTAAAATTCAGTACGGAAGTTGACGGTATAAGGCAGCTGTTGTTCAAAATGATATTTTCGAGAGGGCTTTTGTATTAGGGTTATGTGATAAAATGTACTGATTATTAAAGAAATCCACTCAACTCTTAATGGTATAAGACCCCACAACCTAAAATGCTGTAATACTATCAGCACTATACATATGTACCCTACGGGGAAGTGGACTGGTAGAAGACTATTTACGTGAACGGTTCCTTAGGGTAGGGACTGGTTCTAGTTCTTGCACTTTATTAGAAGAGAACCTGTCACTTTTACATTGCATTGTCATTGGAGGGGGCAATTGGTTCAAAACTAACACCTCAGAACGGGTTACAAGCAAATTTTGCATTAATTGCTTAAGATCCTGTTTAATCTACTTTTTTGTATATACGCGTTTATGTATATATATAAACAGATGTATGTTTTTTGTGTAGGGACCAGTATTTCTTTTTTTTACAACAACCTCTATAACACCTCTTAATCAGTTACTTGATGTGTGCGTTTTTAACCGATCACGATCAATAACTTTTGTCCAATTCATGTTTTGTACCTGTAACAGGACGGGTACGCCGACCAATTGACACACATTTCCCGCAGGGTACATACTGATCATCACAAAAAAATTAAATGTTGACTTTCTAATAATATATTCTTTTTATTCGGCTGTAAGTTCATTATTAAATTTGTGATAGCAAAGAATGGAAATATTTATTAAAAATTTAGTAATTCCGATACTATCCGAGTGTAATGCATTTTCGAAATCAGCTACGATTTCTCGTCAGCACTCTTTCTATTCGGTACTACTGAAAGTTGAATGTTGATTTGTTCTATTTATACAAATTTTAATTAGAATTTAAATACTGAAATTATATATATTTATATTGTTTAGACCGAACTTAATCCACATGCAACCCTATGTTCATTTATTCTCATTCTATTTGCATTTATCACTTAAAGCCGAATAAATATAAATTATTATAACATATAGAAAGGTTCAAATAAATAACTGAAATGTATTAACTTTCTAATATAAGACACCTTAAGTTGTTATCCTGATCTTGAGATTTAAAACATTTAAGAAGAGGGTTATAATTTTGTTTTTTAATTCAAATATAGGCGAGTGCACATTTGGCGCAGTGGGCCACTGGGTGAAATTGAATTTAATTACTTTATAAGTTTTTTAAAAAGAACTAATGATAACTTTTTGTATTATTTATAATTTTTAATATTGTATAAAACTTTATACTTATAAGAAAATCATTTTGTTTTTATCGGGTGTATATTATGGTGGGTTATATATTATACGAAACTTATCACACAATATATATGTATATTCATGTTTATACATTTTTTAATTTAGAAATAAAAAAAAATTTCGTTTTAGAAGCTTGCAAAGTTAAAAAAAAAATGTGAAAAACCTAATGTACATCCATATAAAACAAGTACATCTCTCTGTTAGTAATATGTGCAACGCTGCTAGTGCTCATCAAGTGTGAAGTTTATATTAGTTAGCGGGAAAAGTTGGTAAAACGATCGTTTGTTCACTGTTTTAATCTGAGAGTAAGTTTAAAAATCTAGTATATAATTTCCTAACATATAATGGCAAGTTAATATGTTTTTCCATGTTAAGCTTATTAAAATTGTGTTTTTAAAAAGCACAGTTTATTAATTAACAAAAAGTGAAAAGCAGATGAATTAGTTAGAACTAAAGTAATGTTGGTTTATGTTTATGTTGTTATAATTAAGTCTCTGTTAATGAAATAAAAATTAAAAAAGTTTTTTTATTGGATATCCTATATTGACGGGTGTGATCATATTACTTAGTTTTTATTTATTTTATTTTTATTTATTTTAGTTTAAGAAGTATATTTATAAAAACGTTTTTGATTTATAAAAAGTTTATAAAACAGATTTTTTGTGAAAAACTCGTTTTATGAAAAGAGCCCTGAAAACATATATGACGTAAAAAAGTTATATTCAGTCAGGTCCGACCATATTACGCCCTACAACGCAATTTTTTTATATTAGGTACCAACCTACGCAAAACTTTGGTGGTGTCCACGTTTGTGGTATAGATATAATAATGATCCAAAACAAGTAAACAAGTTACAGTCGGTCAGGCCTGACCGTAATTTATTTTTTAATTTTGCGCAAGTATTTCCTTTCATTGACGCCGACATATCTTAGGCACATATGGATGTTAAAAATATTTCCCGATAATGGATTTTTTTCTTATGTCTTATGAACAATAAGGGGTTTTTTTGGTAAACCGATTGACATCAAATGGGAAATAAAGCGAAAAATTCTACTTGCTAATAGATGTTATTTTTGGCACAGGGCCCTTTTTCGGCAGTTCACACTTTACAAGATACTTATTCTACCCGTTGGGTGTGATCCCAAGGAAAGGCACAAAAGACGACCAAAACTGCGTTGAATAGACAAAGTCCAGGAAAACCTTTCCAAACTTTCAAATGCCAGAAGTTGAAGCAGCAGCACAGAAAACCGATGTGCATGAAAATCCATTTCTTATTCAGCCAAAGATTCACATAGGTTGCTTTAAATGGCTAATTAAGTTAGTAAGTTTTATGAAAAATTCGACTTTAAAACCTTTTATAAAGTAACAGTCTGCTTATGGACAGGGTTAAAAAAACTAAATACGTACGTAATTGATAGCTTCTGTTCAACTAAGAACTTAAGACATAAATAGCTTTAAATAATTGCATTACAAACTTTGTGTTCATATTATTATTTTCTTATAATAAAAATTTGTAAACTTTAATTTATCAATTCAATATGACACAAAGTTATCAATTTAACAGATTAATTTTAGGTTAATCAACTACAACATCCCCGTAACAATGCAACAAACTTTTTTAAAATTTGTAATGTGGACATACACCAGCAAACAACTGAATAGGAACAAAGACAAAATAGTACACCCCACACAAAACTAATCCGTCATTAAGAGCATCACGCAAGAGCCTTAAGATACCCAGACAATTGCTCAAGGACGGATCATTGCAGTCATGCGAAAAAATGATTTGTTGTACTTCTCTGTTTGTCAGTCAGTTCTTTCGTCTCTCTGTCTGGATGGATGCAAAACAAATCAAAAAGTACATACTAACAGATATACCTATGAACTGGTGGATGTTGGGTGGTGGTTGGTTGCTTGCTGTTGCTTTTACTTTTTTTCATTGAATGCCTGCAATTTAGTGGGTGTCATTATCCTTTTTTTTTGGTAATGTGTTTAATAACAATAAAAATTTTGTGTTCAGTTGATACTTTTTCATTGTTAAAAGTCTAGTACATACATATTTGATATGAATGTGAATTTTACTCTTACCATCTTAACTTGTCCATATGCTAGAATATTGCCGACAATTCTCTAGTATTGACAACTGAAAATATGTTAAAGTTTAAACAAAGAAAAATCTGTCATTCAGTCATAATACAACCACAAAATGACCCCTGTCTGTGTTTGCAAATAGAAGGAAGTAAAACAGAGGAGTAATAAAAATGTGTGACAAATTTCCTTGTTATTATATTTTTTTTTGCAACGAGATACGAATTAGAAAGACTTAAGCTGAACTATCAAAATACTTAATTAATACAGAGATTGTTTAATAATCAATACCGGGTACAATATTTATTTATGCTGCAAAAGTTAGTACCCTAATACCCAGTGGAAGAAAAGTAAATATAATAATATGCGGGTTATATGTTTATTGCACTTTGAGTACTATATATGTATGTACTTTTAAGAATTACTCTGATACCATCCCTATAGCACTAATATGCCATATAGTGCAGTAATCTGCCTTGTCCGACCTGTACACCAAAAAAGTCAAGCTGGCCTAAAAGGAGATGAAACTGTGTTCATAATAGCTAGTACTATAATAGCTGTTTAATTACCATTGCTCTTAATCCATCTGCCTTAAAAAAAATCATTCTAATAGTTTTGTTTTCTGTTTTGAGATTTAATTTTCTCGTATTTTAGGTTGGTATACAAGTCGAAGTAAAATAAGTAAGAGCGCTATATTTCGCGGTGCTGAAACTTATTTATCTTTCACATTGGCCTTTTTGTGCACCTAGTCTCCTTGTTTTCAAAGCGCAAATATTATAATGAAATTACTTTTTGGTGGGTTTGAAGTCGGCAGCTATCATAGTTTTTGGAATAGAAAACTTACAAAATTTTAGCAACTGTACGGGCGTTACTTCTTCCCGGGCTTCTTCCTAACAAATTTTTCTTAGATTAAGAAAATAATAATAAAATACCACGTAGAAGGTTGGAGGTCGATAGCTCCTCCTTCTCCTGCTTCTATCCAACTAATTTTTTTTCCAAATAAATGTATTGTTGCGCAATTAGTTTTTGTAGGGAACTTAAAGTCCGATATAAACCGTATAAAAATTGCTTAAAAAGTGTTTATTTGTACTGTGATATTGATTGTTCTAGTCCTATCCATCCAATTACTTTTCCAGCCTTAAGACATTGTTGCACAATTACTTTCTGCAGGAAGTCGATAGCTGTGTTGGTTTCCGAGATACATATAACATATCAAAAATTTTTAACAAATGGGTAATTTTTATGGAAGATATTACTCTCCCTGCTCCTATCTGTTTTTTTTTCTAGAACTTACTCCTTTCGCTGGAACCACATCGTGAAAGGTTTGAAGTGAAAAGCTCTTATAGTTTCTCAGATTAAGTGCAAAAATTTCATAAAATTTACTCAATTGCAATAAAAATAAATAAAATTTCCGCAAATTATACTTTCGCCTTTAAGGTATCTGTGGAAAGTCTTGTAATAGCGGTGTCTACATGTCCTGAGATATATGGGGATATATGCATGGATATTGTCCTACAAAAACTGGACTATTTTAGGTTGTTGCTTATATCTCGGCCCAAAATGAACCGATTGTGCTGATTTTAGTAACCAATTGTCACTGGAATATATCTACTAGTTTAAACTAAAACGCTCTCCGTGTGACTTTTGAAAATTAAAACTGTTTTATAAATAACAAAATAAATGGATAAAAATAAAAAAGTTTGGGGTTTCGAGAGGCCAATGTGAAGGGTATATAAGATTCGGCACAGCTGAGTATAGCGCTTTTACTTGTTTTTGAATTGCTTTTGTTATCTTTAAGTCCGTTTTGTTGTTGGTTATAAAAATAAATATTTAATACTTTTAGAAGTTTGCCGAGCTTAAGTTTATTCGTTCTCTGTTTTATTTTCATTATTTTGCGATTTTAAAAAAAACCCTGCTAAAAAAGCTTCTCATGTTTGGCAATTGAGGTATCGAAAAATAATAAAAAAAATGACCTTTGACATCAAGCTCGACAAAATAATGAAAGGATTAAGAACAAAAGTCGAAAAATTAGTACTTAAATTTAAATATGAAATAAAAATAAAAATTGAGTACTATTTGGTTGAAAAAAGTACCAATTTAGAAGCTTGTTGGTTCAAAACTAATTTCCTTACACATATATCATCTCTGACTGAAATAAAAGAAAAAAATCTGGGTGAGTTATGACGTTGTTGTGACAAATGAGCGATATGTTAATATACTATATTCTATACTATATTCTTTCATATCTCGGTAACTAGTTATGATTCTTAATATATTAACCTTGGTGTGCTGAATATACCCACATTATATAAATGGTGATGTAAAAATGTATTGAATGCTTTTAGCTATAAAGACAGTTTCGTACATATATATGTTTTGCGGGATACAGAAATTAGGGCAGCCCTTGCATATAAAATAGTTTTTGGTATCTTATAATTTTTAAATTATATATGTATAAATGAAACAAATTTTATTATATTTGAAATTTTTAATGCATAGGAGCGTTTCTTTACTTATGAAAATAAAATTTGTTAGATATTAGGGCGCACCCTAATCTTTGTAAATAATCTTTTAATCCTGATCCTATTTTAGACATTTAAACTAAAAAAAAAGCAAATTCTTTACGTGAGCACGTTTCTTTTTGGTATACGGGTGTTTCTTACTTTTGTTGTGAATCTCTCAGGGGAGACAATTGGCAATGTTTGTTTAAAACATACAGGGAATTTTAAATCTTTTGTGGTTTAAGCTATTTTTGTTTTAAGACAATTTTATTTTCTTTATCAGGCAAAGTACTTGACGTACGTTGAAAGTTAAAAGTTGCTCAACTTTAGTACGTTGCGTTGAAGGAGGCATACTGAATGAAACATTGTTCATAATAAAACATGTTTTTCAACTTAGCTGTCAGTTAAAAAAGGCGACGTATGACGGATTCTATGTGCCACCGCCTTTACCATTTTAAAGTAGGTTGTTGTTTCACATCCGTACTCAGTTAGGAAAGTTACGACTGCAAATGATGGTATAAAGTTTTATGTTTAATTAAATATTTTAGGTGAAATAAAATTAAATAAGGGAAAATAAATAATGTTTATTCAAAGATATACATAAGTATAAAAATAAATGAAAAATATAAGGATTTCTGTTATAACAAGATAACAAGTATGAATTTTTTATTTGGCTGGGAAAACTTGGCAAAGAAAGCAGTTTTAAATTTATTAAAAGATATTTAAGGCTTTTCTACAATACAGCACTAGAAGTTATATTATTAATTTATTTTCTTAATATTTATTATCAATATTTTTATTTTATTGTTAGACGTATGTAACTTTTTAAAACATGCACGCATCCTCTAAACAGTACATTTTTGGATAGAAGTAGTAGGGAGTCACTAAATTTGCTTTACTGGTTTAAAAAAGCACACGTTAATATTTGCAGTATTTATATTTTCATAGGTTAAAGTTTATTATAAATTCTAATGTTGAAAATTTATCGTATTTTTTTAATTTAATATATTAAAAGTATAAAAAATAAGATATTTTTACGATAAAGAAAATAGAGAAATTTTGATTACAAAGACAAATTAAAATAGAGATAAATAAGTGTTGAGATTAAAAATAAATGAAAGAAAAGTATTGTCATGAGAGAAAAAAATGGCAGGCAGTAAATTTTGTTTTAACCTAAGAATTAACAATTGTTAATGAGAATATATGTAAAATACAAATAATATTCTGTATTCAAATTTCAATTAAACTTGGGTTAAATAAAAGATATTTACTACCAATGCTCAGTACCAAACAAATAGTGCTGATGAGGAGTCGTAGCGGGCTCTGAAAATGCATTTCACTCGGCTAGTGTCAGGAAACTAAACTTTTTCAAGATAATTCCTCAATAGAAATTTTATCACAATTATATTAAACCAATTTGCCTGATTAACTATTGAAGAGATTAAATAGCATCATAGTAAGTATAATAGAAGTGGAACATTCCTTCACCAACGGGGACACAACTAAAAAACGAAATTCCAAAATAAATCTTCAGAGGGTTAAAAAAGTGAGATTGTTTTAATCCTTTATGCCGCTTCTTTTTTTTTTCTTAAGAAATTCAATATAATAAATCGACCCAACTACCTTAAAGAAACCAGAATATATATCTTTTATTTATAGAGTCGCAAATGAATATTATAAACTCTACAAATGGATCAAAAAACTAATGTACACGTATTTATATGTATGTACATATGTATAACCTTATTATTCTGTAGAGGGTATTAGAAGGAAAACGCCATTTTAAAAACTATGTATATACTTATACACAACTACGTAAAAGGTGGGGCTTGTGGGTGGTTACAACAAAAATAAAATATGATTATGAATTATTATACTTAATGTCATAACTAGATGCAACCCTGCAACCACAACAAAAGGAATAATATAATAGAAAATTCTGCGCATGTTATAAGTTTATGAAATAAAAGTAAAAGCAAACAAATAGGGTTGTTGCCATTTCATGGAAGCTTTTCAATGATTTTTACTTTGTAGAAAAAATGCTTTTGATGCTGATTAATTTTTTTTTATTTTTTATCCTTGTTGTCAATTATTTAAGTCAAACATTATTGTTAAAATACCTCAAAGTTATTTCTACTTAAATAAACACTTATGAGAAACCAATCATCTTAAGATATACAATCAATCAATTTTGAAAACATACCGATAAATTTATCTATATGATTACTTGAACAATGCATGTTTACCCTACAAATAAAATAACTGGGTAAGTACGCAAGTAATATTGATTGAACCCTAGTTACTTTTTGGCCAAACAACGAGTTGTCCCGGAATTTACAACCCTTACTTAGAAATTTTCTAACAAAAATCAATGAAAAAAACAGTTACCAAATAATAGCTAAAAAGTTAAATCAAAAAATATAGTTTTTTAAAGAAAAATGTAGTACAGAGTCTATTTCATAATTCTTCTTGTGTCTATATACCTACAACTGTTATTAATAAGACTTTTACCTTGTGACACATGAAATATTGAGAGCTCATTACTTAAATATAAAACAAATTTTACTGGGTATGTATAGGTAGTAACAAACCTACTGCAGATAGAAATTTTGTGCTGCTGCGATTTTTTTTTTAAATTTGCTGGCTTGCAAATTTTAAAAGTCGCCAAGGTATACAGTTGCTTAAAATTTGTGGAGAAAAGCTCTCATATAATGAAGTGGCAGTAAATTTTTTATTTTAAATATATATTTGTTTTTCTGTTTTTATTCTTTAATATTATCAAAATAAATGCGATTATTAAAAAAGCTAACCATTGTTTTTTTCCATAAAACTTTTTCTTGCTTGAAAATATAAATTTTAGCCGAGAAACAGGCACAAACATTTGTGACTCGGTTTCCGCAACAACTCAGTTATCGCTACAGCACAAAATTTCTATTGGTTGCGTTAAGCGGAGTTACACTATATGCATAATTATTTCATTATTTGCTACTGTTGCCAAGTCAAATTAAGCAAGGCACCCACCCTAAATCCAAAAATAATAACCCTAAATTTGTATTAGACACAAAACAGAAAACCCTAAATAATTGTCATTTAAAAAAAAAAAAAAAAAGAAAACAAGAAGAATATCAAAGACAGATCGAAGAAACTAGGCAAAAAATTTACTTAGTTTTTTTTTTGTTTGTACTTAGAAGAATATATGTATAAACTTATAAGCTGCAGTATTTCATTTACGTATTATTTGTAATTTTGCATAAGTATTATTTTGAGCTTTTCTTCCTCAGAAACTGTAAACAACTTTAGCTGCAGGGTTTATGCATGTTTGCTACAACAAGTGTTTATAGATTTGTTGCTAAAACAATATAGCAGTTTTGCTCATATCATGTCTTCAAAATATTTGAAAGAAAGAACTAAATGTATGCTACTACGTAAAGATTAAAAATTAAATATTTGTATTATATATTTTATGCATTTGTACATTGTAGTCTTTCATACATTCCCAGCAAAAATATTTATTTTTAAGGAATTCAGGATTGTGTTTTTTTTAGGGGGAAAAAAAAAGATTTTACCTTGCACACTGTCTTATTTCGTTGGTAACAGGTTTAGTTTTTACTCTTTAATTGGTTACATTTGCAAAAATGTTAACTTACTCACACTCTTCAAAATTAACTTCCAACTGAACAGCTGATAATATTTACTGTTAAAAATAATAAATATTGGTTTTCCGTACAGAGATCAGCTTTAAATCGCTTTTTCGAAATTCATAGCGACTTATAAAATTTGAGTTTAAGTGGGTATAAAATATAGGAATTTAAGTGAGCTAACGTACGCATACTCTCGACGACGTTGATTTATTAATACAGCTCACAAAGAACAAGAGTATTACGTCGTACTCATACTTGTACCGTCCCATATACATATGTTTGATTTGCAAAAGTACTCACGTTGATTAATATTTTTAAGAAAATGCTAATATACTTACGAGTGATGCAAGTTGATTCAATAACAAAAACATTAACAGCTCTCATTTGTATAGAGAATAAACAATGATGCCAGGTATCTATAAGTTTTAAACTGACTAGCGACTAAAACTGTAAATACAAACGTGCATACACATTTGTTTCAATGAATATTAACGTTGAATACAACCACAGTTATATTGCTTGCTTAAAAATACCAACAGCAATAAAATGTTTGCTTTGCTTACATTTTTTGTATCAAATTAAAAGACTGCGTTTTTACGTGTTGATCACAACTTTGAAAGATAACAAAAGCTCTAACAAAATCTAAATCTGTGTGTGTTTTTTAAACAGACAGCACAGCCAGCACTTTGTCGTTGCTTGTTGTTTTGGTGTTATTTTGTAAAATTTCAGTTCTTAAAAATTTTTTTGGCACTCTTAACTTGTTTTAGTGAATGTGAAATTGAAATCTGGCAAGCTTAGCTTAAAAACACAAGTTCATAATGAGTCGCGTGAGCGACGATATCAATCATTTAAGTCATACGTGCTGCTGAAAATGTGTAGTATGAGTACCTTAAACCTAAAAGTGGGTATGAATAGTGATGCCTTTTAAATAAGTGGGAATGCGTATAGATCAACGAAATTATAAACCATTATTCGAGTCTAATCACTGTATGAGTATTTGTTGCAGATTTCTGTTTATGTGTAGGTAATCAGTCTTATTGGTTAATTTTTATTGTTACCAGTCTTGATTTAATAAAAATATTCAAAAAGATTTTTTCCCGAAACTAATTTTAAAACCCGCTACGTATTCTTGTCAGCACTTTTTGTTCCGTACTTAAGTGCTAAAATTTATATATTTTAGCTTTTATTTATACCTTCTAGATATTATTATTATATTTATTTACTCATTACATAATTTTTTAACCCATGACAACCAATTTTTTTTTTAAAAAGATTCAATTATAGTTTAAATTGTACATAACGATATTTATTGTCACATAAAATACTTCCTTAGCTCGACATCTTAATATTATTATATACATGTGTATAGAAATATCAAGGACTAAAAGCCTTACTAGGTCATTTCATTAGTGATTTAAGTGATAGGTACATTTTAATAATAAATGTTAAACGGTTTTTTAGGTATTCAACTAAAAAACCCACATCAGCAACAGATGCACTTAAAATCGAATTTATATATAGAATTTGCATCAGTTTTATGTTTCATACGCACAAGGTGCTCAATAAGACTTGTAAAACCTCGCCTTTGTTTTAATTGGTATTTCGTTTTTAGCAAAAATTACAAACAAATCCTGTATTGCCGAACACCAATCAATTTTTTGCAAAATATTTTCATCAAATTTGATAATATGGACTTATTTTTTTTTATATCAAATTGTTGTAACAGAATACATATATATGTACACATTTCCTGCGGATATGCATATCTTGAAAAAATATCTGCAAAATATATTCGCATTTTACAGTTGCATACTTTCAGGTGTTTGGTATAAAAATGCTGCGTTTAAGGAAATACTGCTTGTTCTTTAGAAATACACAAATGTGGGCCTGAAAATGTATGTCTAATACTACGTTTCCATCTACGTGATTTGCGCCAAATCATTTAATTTGCTCAAATTAAGTAATTTGCTACATGATTTCCCATATATTTTTCATATGAGCAAATCATCTCAAATGCTCAAGATTATTTCGAAATTTGTCTATGCAACACTGCGCGGAGGCTATTTTTACAAATGCAACTTTGGGGAATCCATTATTGGTGAGTAGCAAATGCGAAAAAATGACAGCTGATTGCAAGGAGCATGCATCAGGTGGGAGCAGTTCTACAAAAACAACTTAATTTGTCATAAGAATGTCAAGACAGATAACAAAAACTCACAAAATCTTTTTCCTTCTTTTAAGCTTTTTTTAGAAAACTACAGTTGTTGTTTGTAAAAAAGAATCAAATACATAAACATAAACAAAATTTGATATTTTAATATCGAAACACCGGTTTCAGCTGAATAACCGAGGCCACCTGATATATGTGTCAGATTGAATTCGAACATAAAATTACTTACAACGTAATGGAAACACTTCGAAATGATTTCCTCAAAATTACTTAATTTGCTTATAATGGAAACGTACTATAAAGCACACCCACGTAATATAGGCAAGACTTACAAACACATATCGTCACCTTAAATCCAGAAAGGCCAATCTTAAATTTAAAAAAAAATGTGAATTTAAGATAAAAAGCTTTGTTAAGGAACCGGGAACAAGGTGTGTATTAATTAAAAAAAAAATACTTTTATTATTCTTTTGACAATGTTAAAGCTATATGTTACGCGATTCGTTGCTCTTTAGTTAAGACTTTTGTCTTCCATCTTAATTCTCTAAAATGTTTAATACCCAAAAGGGCTGGTGACCACACGCTTTACTTTCTTCAACAAAACAATTTCGACTTCATTTGATGGAATTAGGCACTCAAAAAATTCTGTACTTAAACACTATTAAAAGGATTTGCTTGGTTTTGAGATACATATGTATATCATAACCCAAATAAATTGATTGCAAAAAAAAATATCTGAATCTTAAAAAATGTTTGTGGTTTTATGAAATTGCAATTATTTACATACAATCAGGCAGAAAAGAAGACAACTTTCTTAAGACAATTCTAAAAGATAAATATTTATGTTGGTTAAAGAATATGTATAAGTAAGTGTATGTGTACATTAAGATGGGTCAAATTGTATAAATGAAAAATATAGTAAAAATCGTATAACAAAAATAAAACCCACAGAAAATTCTAAGAGACATTTTTAAAAGAAACCAACCATAGATCTTAGATCAAATGATATCTTTCGGAACCTCACAAAAAGTTTGAATGGACAGTACTGAATTGAAAAAATCAAAAATTTAAATATTACTGGAAAAATAATTTATAAATATTTATATTTCTTTTCTTTCTTTAAGATTAAAAAAAATATTTGCCAAATAATTTGCTTTCAAATCAGGCTACACTAATATTAGCAGTATTAAGAGCCCAGCTGATTATGAATATTATGTGTTAGTGTACCCAGCTTTCAAATGCCGTTTAAAAACTCAAAATGGGCTAAAAAATGGTCGGGTTAAAAATGAATAAATGTGTCAGGCCCATAAAAATACACTGCACAGTGGGGAAGGATCAAAATTTTTTTGAAATAATTTAGCCGTTTTTATACGACATACATATGTATGTCTGATTAACATAAAACTGTGTCTTAATTTCCCGCTTAACTTTGATAAACTGAAATATCGAACTTTTTCAAGACGCTTTTCCAGTTTTCAAAAGTAAAGGATGTAGCAAATTATCGATTTTCCCATATTTTCTATTTGTTAGTTACGCAATGAATTTTTAAGCGTCATTAGAAAAAAATAATGATGATATCTTTACCTTTTTTAAAATATAAAACTTCTATTTTGACATAATCAGAAAGGTGAGTTTTCCACTATTTTTGCCTAAAAAGTACTTAATTTTTTAACTCTTCTTTAGAAACTGATAGCAATTTATATTTTCTGAATGTTATTTTAACATGGACTATTTAAAAAAATATTATATAAACTAATATAGTTGGACCTGGGTCATGCGGAATTGGACTTATTTTCGAAGAAAAATTTTAATCTAGCGATCTAGTTCTAAAATTCCGGAAAAGTCGAAAGCTCAATTAATACATATTTATTTGTTAAAGTATTTAAACAGCCATAGACAAAACGTTATGGCAAAAACCCGAAAAAAGCCGATTTTGCTTTTTTAGGATTGTTAGGCATTGTAACGTCTAATATGCAGGGGCAACCAATGAATGGTTATGAATGCCATAATTTCTTATATTTCACTATTAGTGATAAGTGAGAGAACAAAAACGATTTTCTTTTAACGTGTATATACATTTGATGTAATTCTTTAAATAAAGTTGGTGTACTTTTTTAACCATTTTTGTCTGCCCAAAGAAAACGTCACAGCGATCAGCATATTAAACTAAAGGTACGGTCAGATCTGTTCAGTATTTTCCCCGAAAAGCGTTACCATGTTTTAGAGTAAAAAACTGTTTATTGCACTTTGTCCTTGTTTAATTTTTTTTTAAATTCAAACGTGGTTAAGGGAAAAAAATTTTTTTTATATTTTTAAAAAAATTTAAAATATATCTAGAGCTTAATAGAGAAAGGACGTAGCTTGAATTTCTTTTGTAACTTAACAGAGGAAAAAGACTTCATAAATTTTTTAAAATTTTTAAAAAAAGATGCAACATATATTTTATTTAAAAAAAAAATCAAAAGCTTTATGATGAACTTAATATTTGTTTGCAAGAATAAACAAAAACGTTTTTTTTTAAAAAAAACGATTTACGCTCTTTTAATATTAAGGCATCGATGTGTATATACGAATAGATTAGGTAGTTTAAAAATATAGATTTTAGTAGCTACGCTTATGTATAAACTATGAAAGTTGGATTTGCAAAATATTTTAATATCAATTTCCAACGAATTATTTGTTTATTTGCTATCAAATGTTTGTCAGATAAGCCCTAATAAGAAATAAAATAATTTTTTTACTTAATGAAAGCCGGTTATGCCTACAATTAATTGTTTACAATCAAGCGGTTGTACTTACAAATATACTTTTGAATTTATCTTAATAAATTTTGGCGCACATCATCATAGGCAGACTTTTAACCACGAGAAAAAAAAGGAATACAAAGTTAAACATTCACCTGAATCTAAATTATAATTTGGTTTTATTTCTTTAATATTTAATTCTGCTCAATTAAATCAAATTTTATTTTAAAGTGTCAAGTTGAAGTTATAATTTGTTATCTATAATACATTCAATGTACATACATATGTAGCAACAAATATTTTGACTTATTAATATTCAACTTCTTTCACTTCTTATTCTAAACATCAAGGAAATATCAAATTATGCTGATCTTGTTCATTTTTGACAAGGGTTTACTTTGTCCTGAAGTTGATGTTGTGTGCAGTGCCTTAGTTCTTAAGTGTATCATATTGTTAATCAAAATTAAATAATTTTAAATGTCATCTGTCATAATAAATGTTTAAAAATAATTTTTTTTTAATATTTAATCATTTTTAACTTAAAATGTATGTAGTAATTACAGGTGTATAAAACTTTTTTTTTGCCTTATGGGGTTTTTAGTCTAGACTTTTTCTGGCTACGTTATGATAATGTTGATGATTTGATTAGTTAATAATGATCGTTTGCATTAAACGAAGTGGTTTGAAAACAATGATTTAAGCTTAACAATATAAGAATATACATATGTACATACATACATACAATAGACCGAATATACGGAAAGAAGTTTGTGGTGCATTTTGGAGTTTATATTGTTTTAAAAAGGTAATTTTTTGCGAAACCTATAGGTTGCCTTTCAATTTTTTTTTCTTATAAACTTGGTAGGATCATTACGTATGATGTACCAAATGTCCCGGGGAGGGCAAAGTTTTGCTGTAATGATGTCTGCCCTCTTTTTACCAACCAAACCTTAGTTTATGTAACATGTACAAAATCAGGAACTAAACTCTGAAAAATAAATTAAAGTATTGCCTTTGAAATAATGTCGTCACCTGACATTAATTTTAAAGAAGAAGAAAAAAAAACATCCTGAAATGAAGACTAACGAGATGTTTGATGCGAATTTCTCCAATATATCAAGAAAAACCGATGACGGACTTAATTTTCTATAAATTGTTTTTATGTATGTTGTATCAATTAAATTAAATATTTTTTTTTGCAATTTTATTACTGTCTATCTTTGCATATTTTTCTATAATTTTATTTTTAAATTACTTTTCGATGCATTAAACAAGAAAAGAAATTTAATTTTATGATTTTGCGAATGTTAACGGGGGGGGGGGGGGGGGGGGTTACAGAAATTTTATCTTACACGTTAACATACGTTATAAAACGAAAAGAATAATTTTATAATCATAGAAATAGATAAATAAATCCATACCACATACCAACACCAATAGCATTTAAACATAAACCTCCTCTCATATACATATACATACCAAAAAATATACCCTGCAGCACAAGGTACAAGTTTTACATTAACAAAATTTGCTTATTGCAAAAGCTGGAAAGGCATACAAAAAAATATTACATTTATACAAAATTCGCTTAGTTGTATTTGTATTTATGGCATACCAACACGTACTTAAAGAATATTGGTATTTGAAAATAAAAATGCAAATAAATAAAATACAATAAAATAAAATAACAAACATAAACGGCATTTTCCCTAATATGTGCTTCATTTTCGGTATATGTTGTTTTTCCTTTGGTTTATGTTAACTTTATAAATACATCCATACATACATATATGTACATATACATATTTATACTTACACTTGCTTTAAAACAGGGTATTAAACAAATGTTATCCTCTTTGAAATATTTATAGAATAAATTCATCATCAAAGGAGAAGAATTGCAAACTTGTTTGCTACAGCGTTGCCGATTAGTTACATTTTATGTAACTTATTGACCCTCTACGTAACGTATCTAATTTTAACGGGTTTGGTTCAATTTTCGTAACTTTTTGTACTAGTCGTACAATGAGGTATACTTTTTGATGTAGGAGATATTTTTAAGCACTTTTAATGTAC
Organism: Melanophora roralis; assembly: GCA_963583895.1. Lineage (NCBI taxonomy): Eukaryota > Metazoa > Arthropoda > Insecta > Diptera > Rhinophoridae > Melanophora > Melanophora roralis. The sequence continues at coordinate 66,133,852 of OY757188.1, forward strand.
ATTACTGATTATAAAGACATTACCTACTCATATGCAAATAGTTATTGTCATAAAGCAACCTAAAATAGGGAGCTTCATTCGTTGCTTAGATTTATTAATTAAAAAAAGGCAATTATTCTTTAGAATTGTAGAAGAACGTTACGATACTTCAAATACTGAATTTGTATAAACATTTTGTTTTAATAACCTTTGTTAAATTAATTTTTTTTTGGATACGAGCCAAACACTTTATTTTTGTATGTAAGTATATTATAAATACATAACTGTTACAGTTTTATGTATTTAAAAAAAAACTTCGTTTCAGTGGTTTTGATTCAGGTGCCTCCTTATGGTTAGGTACACTTTTGACTTATCTACAGAATGCTGTTCATTTGTATATTTTTCGGTAACAACTTGTCAAAGTAGTTTTCAAAAAAGTACTTTGTTTAAAAATATATTTCTGTAAAAGACTAATTATAACTGTACAGGTTAAAAACTATAGCAGCTCTTTTTCGACACATCGCGATGCGTAAGCCAGCACTTCCCCGACCTTTCTTGCACCCACTATAATAAACTTCTTTCTAAAATCTTGCAACAATGTGGCACACTTTGAGAAGAGCTCCCTTATGTATTAAAAAAAAAATTGTAAAACAAACATTTGAAAAATAAATATGTAGGTTAAATGCATTTAGGATAACTGCGCTTTTGATTAAACGCAAATTGTTCAAAGTTAATTATGCAGCTAAGTCAGAATTATGAAATCCAATGATTTTTATTAAAATTCGTTGTCCAAAAACAAAGCTCTTTATGATAAATCTTATTTTCCTATATGTAACTTTTTATGGAAATATGTATGTAACTTTTTGAATGAAAAAACATATTTTTTTGCTAGCTACCCTGGCAACGCTGGCTTGCTATGCCAGCCACCTTTAATTTTTTCAATCAGTTAATACCTTCTAAGTTAAATGTCCATAGTCATTTAATTAATTTGTCCCTTATTTTTAAGTCCACATAATAAATTTTTCATGTAATTGGTATATTTAACTGGTTAAACTTGAAAGTTAACTGTGGATGCATTTAAATGAATCCAACATAAGATTCGGGTCACTTGAAAAAGGGCGTCCTTCTATTTTAATAACGTAAGAAAACAGAAATATGGGCTCTATGAATAAGATCTAGCTGCTGCTGGAGCTAAGAACAGTTTGCCATTGACAACATGGACTCGCTAAATGGTGATCTGGCTGTGTTTATTTTAAAGCTAAGGAATGATGGTAAGTATTTTGCTATCAACCTCCTAATTACTAAAATGTACTTTAGTTTTCCTAGTTTTCTTGCAAAAATATAATGCTTCAGCTTAATTAAATAAAATATTCAAATCTTCTTTAATTAATTTAATTTAATATAATATTAGGAACATACATTGGTGGGTCGAAATTATTAATAACATCGAGCATCAAATGCCATTTGATGGGTGACCCCTCTGATTCTTTTACTCAAAAAACAAATATCTGTATCAAAAAAAAATTTCAGAACCTTGCGATTTCGTCAGTTTATTGTCCGCTTTAATTTTCAATAACAAAAGATCAGTACAACAATTTTAATATATCATTGGCTCCCTGCTTTTTAGTTGCTTGTGACTACAACCATAAGTATGCGAACCTTTTAATCAGCTCTTGAAAAGATTTTGAGTATAATATAGTCGTACAACTGACTCTTTGGCCAACGGAGCAAAATAAACTTCAGATATGATTGATTTCGGGGTGACAAAAGGAATATGCCCGGAACTTTTTGCGATTAGAGCCTTGTTGGATATATCCTCAGACCACTTAACTACAATAATCACTATTTGCATTCCAAAGCAAATCGTAACTAGAGATTTTCTCCTTTCTTAAAGGGCAAAACGGCTGCAATAAAAATAAAACTTTTGAAATATATCGGTGACTTACTCAGTAGCCATAATAAACATATGGGAGAAGCCACTAACATGAGTTTGACAAATTTTTTCTACAAATGTAAAACAACTTTTGTGTGGCAAAAGAAGAGTCCGGAGAATGATAAAAGCGCAAATCGCCCCCACTTAAAGCTAAAATAAAGAAATTTTTTAAAAAGTCATTTTATGGCAAATTATCCTCTATTGCAATCAGACAAAAGCCTTAGAAGAGCCGTCAGCGCAGGACTACGACTGCATAATCTAAGAGTGTCCCGAGCAAGAAACTACGAAGAAACATACAATATTCTCGTAAATCATTGGAAGAACGTTTTCACTCTCAATACATGTCTCTACATGAGTGAATCACCGCCTATCCTTGGCAGGTAACCTAAAATAATACGATTCTAATTTGTAGATATCGTGAGTGCTAAAAAAGATTTTACTTATATAAAATAAGCAAAAAATGCTTTTAAAGCCTATATAGGATAGGATTGTACAGGTTATAAGAAAAGTCATTTAGTAAAAGTAATATTGCTTTGCGATATTTATTGATATCTCTCAAGGTTTAGATAAAGTGTAGTATGTCAGTGAATCTCTTTTCCTTTTGGGAAAGAACATAACCAACCGATAATTCATGATCAAAAATTGGGGTTGTTGTCAAACACTTAGGGCTGACGTACTCAAAGGTAGCATTCTAGGACATATTCTGTACTTACTTTAGCACAGCAAACATGTCAATCGAAACAAACAAAATCCTACTAATGATAACTGGTGCTCATTGGTATATTGAAAACAGCAACAGTCACAAAGATCTACACGTTCCAGTCGTTAATTGCCAAGGTCTAAACTTGGTTGACAAGCATTAAATAAGATCTACTCGCTCGAAACCTCTTAGAGCATGGCAAACACACTCGTTTGAAATGAAAGGAAGAACAGTATTGCCCACGATGAAACCATCGGAATATATTAACTTTATTTGACAACATAAAACTTTTATTAGAACTGGCTCGATTAATATTTATTATTTAGTTTTTGGATTCTAATACTTTAAGGCACATTCAACCAGATAATATTAAGAGCACAGCTGATTAAAATCAAATTGACATTTTTCGTTATAAAAATTAAATTTTTTATGAAATTTTTAATTTTTCTGATATTCTACTGTTCAAACACAAAAAGAAAACGCAGAGGGCGAATTTTTTAATTCACCTTGGGTTTACCTTGTTGAATGTGCCTTGGCTAATACTTATTGTAAAATTTGAATAAAAATATATTTTCAAATTCAAGATCCAAGCAACCTGTATTGATGATCTTATTACTTCAGAAGCTCTTGATGTAACTAACGGCCATGTTGACTCTTAAAATGTTTTAAATATATGTAGTTTCATTTCAAACCCACAATGTTTTAAAATATGCTTTATTAATGATTGCATTCTTTTTAGTCCTGGCACACACATTAATAACAAGGATATCAACATTGAATATCAGTGGGTGCTTACAAAATTGTATTTTTATTCATTTTTTTTCCAAAAAAGTAATTTTGTAAAGCAACAAACTTTTGTAGATAATATTTTTCTTTACATTTTTATGAAAAAAATACAACCATATTTTTTTTACCACCCCCTGCATAACTCCATATTTCTTCGTAAAGGATCCTCTGCTCCACAACAAACGACTGATATAAAAGGGGAGGTTATTATAGAATATTGTTAATAAAATGTTATATTTTTTTCCATATTAAATTTTAGTACATGCCAACAGACTCGCAGCTAAATATGTTTAGTGGTGTGGGACTGTTGGAGCTTAAGTCCTTTTTGGTTTAAATGGTTTCATGTCGTTGTCATTATTTTGTTGTTATGCTTGTCAAGCAATTTTTAAGGGTGGCATAAATGTCTAAACGATATATTGTTTTTATTCGTTTGTTGGTTTGTTATTATTGTTACTTGTGATGAGTTTTTATTATTTGATATCTTTGGGTGCCATCATTTAATGTATTTTTATGACTTTCAATGTACGAAATTTTAATACAACCAGTGATGTAAAATAAGCACATGCATATGTACATATGTATTTAAATATTAGTATTAAAAATTAATACCAAATTACATATCCATATATAAATATGTAAATACATATTAACATATTATATGTATGTGAAAAGTATTAAAAATACGTATTTAGGTATGGACACACATATGTACATAAAATATTTATGAAAATAGTTTCCTTTTGTACATTAGGAAGTTAAAACTTAACATTTTTATGGATTTTTTTTATATTAAACCTATAAGATATTTGAAGAAGTTTGTCGCTAAAGACATAGGCCCGGGGTTTTTCGTGAAGACCTCCTCTGGAGGTAATAATAAATAAATATCGTTGACGATCGGCGTTAATTATTGCTGCGTTACCTTATGGCCACCATTTGTTTGGATATGATCCTCTCTAGGTAAGAAGCGGATCCATTTAAAAATTTCTTGCAAACTGTTAATTATAAAATCCATTTGCACTTTCATATGTATATTGTAGTCGAAAGTTAAACAGAGCTCATAAGAAAAAAAATCAGAATCGATTTCTTTTATTGGTTATGATTCGTTAGGTCAATTTGCATGCATTTACAAGTATGAAGATCTCTGCGATCAAAAATAAAGCGGAAAAACCAGACTTAGGTATTTTTAAGGGTCCGTATTAAATTTTGTAAGGGTTTGTGCACTTACAAGAGCTTCCTGTTAAAATATATTAAAAAAATATTCAAAACTGATAAACACTGTATATATTTTAATTCTGGTGGTGAAACGCGATATTTGTTTTTCATCAGATTTTAAAGCCCTAACGGACTTTTGAGTTATATATCGTAAAAGACCCAAAATTTTAAATAAAGGTTAATATTATTGGTTTTTTTAAAATTTAAAATTTATTATTTAAATGCGAGTATCTTAGAATTTTTTTCAACGAAATACTAAACAATTTCTGATCCCAGTTAAAGCAATTTTAAGAAACATTAAACAAAATAATGCGGTACAAAGCATACATGTTAATACAAAAGTATTCAACCTTCTACTCTTCGCAATCACAGTTCATTGCAACAGACTAAACAAAAGTAAATTGGGTGACAATTTATGATATAAAACAAACAGAACAACTTAAATAACGATGCGGCTAATGGCATCCTAAACTTTATTGTTTTAAAAACTATGGATGTAGCAAATAAGAACGGATGTTGATACAAGCCAGTATCGTCCTTACCGTCATAAGAACTTCATTGCATGCGTACGTTCAGAGGAAGGTTAAGTTGAGGCAAGAACAAAATGCAGCATTGTGTTCGTATGGACAACTACTTTACTGACACCTCATCTTATATGCTCATATGAAAATCATAAACATTATATTTCTACTTCTGCTTCTACAAATTTTGATGTTTTTTATATCTTCTCCTTGCGATATCTGAAACGACTGACATGGGAGCACCGAATATGTATTTTAATAAAATATCTTAAAAGCCCTATAAATCACATTCATATATACATACATACAAACAGTCTAATACAGGCCAAATTGAATGATGGAAATTTTTAAGATAAATAAATTCTGCCGACTTTACGGAAGAATTAACGTTAAAGCTTAAAAAAAATATTTAACAAAGAAAAATATTTTTAAATATATAAAAATAAATATTAAGATTTATTTTAGATAAAGCTTTTCGTTATTATTTTGTTGTTTAAAACAATAGTTTTTAATTTAAGAACTTAATTCAAACTCTACTGATACCCAACTTAAATTAGAAAACATTTACAATGCTGATATTTAAAGGTACCCTTGTATCTTCCGACTTAAAACCCTTTTCCAGTGCAAGCTATGGTGCTTTGCTTGGACTATCTGCAAACCCCCTAAAGCTTAAAAAATACAAGTAATTCAATTACTAACTTAAATTTCTGTTTAAGTAAATGCGTTTTTAAGTTCAGATGAACTTCCTTAGTCAGTTGGAGGTTTTTGCGGAAATCCCCTTCCAGGGATTTACTAACTTAGCTAAGCTTTATATAAAAAAGGAAAAAAGTTTATTTAAAAGTATATTTAATTCCATAGATAAAGTTCTCAATGTTTTTAATATAGGAATTTTAAAAAGATTTTTTTTGATTTTTTGATTCGAATCGAATGCAAAAAATTGTAAGTTAAAGTCTTTATATAGTGCTTTGGTAGAGCCGCTAGGAAACCGACAAAAATAAGACATCCAAAAGTAAAAAGGAGCAGTTTTTTGAACTTTTATTACGTTTTGAAAAATTTATTAAAGATCGGAGAGAAAAAAATGACAGAAAAATGAAATTTTGTGCAAACATTAGGTTTAGCATGTTTTATGATCTGTCAAAAATTTTTACCAAAAAAAAAAATTGGTAAAAAATAAAAATATGTCCTTTTTAAATTAAGCATGGGTAATTTGAATAAAAAGAAATAAATAAAACCAAAAATTGTATTGCTAAAAATCAAAGGATTCGTGTTCTTTCCATATCCATTAAGTGAAATTAGCCTAAACAAAAAGAAAGAAAAATTATAGCTTAGTGAAATTTTGAACACATCTAAATTTTTTTATTTCCAAACTAAGATATGCCTTACTCAAAAAATAAAAATGTTTCTTTTTTATTTGGCACACATACTTTAATTGAAAAAATTCAATCAAAACCTAAAAATGTATCACTTTAATTTCAAGAATTCGTGTCCTTCTCATATATCCTTAAAATGAAAAATGATAGCAAAATGACATTTTGTACAGGTATTAGTATTAACATGCTTCACAGCCCCTTCGAATTTTTATAAGTTCCAAACAAGGATACGCTCAAACTAAAAACGATCTTTTTAAAAAAAGTAAAAAAAAAAAAATAAATTTCCTTATGTTATTGGGCACAGGTACTTATAAGATAAAATATAGTCAAATGTCTGCTTTTTATCCCAGCATAGTTAAAAAATTTTCTTCTTTAAACTTTGTTATTTAAACGAAGGTTAAACAGCTACCATGTTTGCGCCATCTATTGAAAAGTTGCCCAACTTGTCCTAGGACTTGCACTGAAAAAGTGATATACATATCTTGCAAAGTCGCGTCTAGTCGCAAAAAAGCGTTATATTTTTCAACAACCTATAAGCTTGTCCTTACATTTATTAAAAAAATTAAAAAAAAGAAAATTTTAAACTTCCCTTAAAAATTTATTACAGTAACTGACTGTAAGTTACTTAGGATATATGCCGTAAAGTTGTTTTTGAATGAAAAACAGTTACATTTTAATATATTTTTTTAACTGGTATAAAGAGTTATTCAAAGCTTCAACTAAACAAATATACTAATTTTCAGTTGAAGTTATTTTTTTTTCAGTTATTTTGCAGTTATATATAGGGTGACCATTCGTACTGATTTCATCAGTACATGTACTGATTTATCTTTTCGTGTACTGATTAAAAACTCGTGTACTGAATTGTACTGATTTTTGGAAAAAAGTACTGATTGTACTGATTTTTCAAGATCATTTGATATTTTAAATAGTTTTCCTTGAAAAATTTGTTATATTAGAGCAAAACTAGAAAACAAAGCATTTTTCTAGCAACAGAAAGTGTACTGCAATCATTTTATCGATTGGCAGCTGTCCTAAAATTATTATTTTAAAATTTATTATCTGAATCAAGTATCGACCTGCCACCTGTTTTTAGGTTACAAGAATACATAGACACCCAAACGGACGGACAAACATGTTTCAATTAAATCAGAAGGTGATTTTAATTCGTTGGCTTTAATTTAAGGTGGATCTTAGACTTTAAAAAAATAAAAAGCGTACTGATTTTGACCCAGAAATAAATGGGTCCCTAGTTATATATAACTTTGTTAAGGTTTTTTCTGATACTATGTACTTTGCTGTAAATAAAAAAAAACGAGTTAATTTTTAAAGTTTATGTAAAATAATTTTTTAATGTCTAAATTTAAATGAAACATTGTGTTAATTTTAATCAGTATTTTTTGGAGGATTTTTATTATAATATATCCAGTTGTTTTAATTAGAATTTTCAGTTGATTTTACATAAATAGTTTTTTGGGTTTTGAAACTTTGTATTAAAAATTAACCATATCCGTAATCAGTTTAAAATAGACTTTTAATTTAAAGTAGAAATTTTGATACAAAATCAGTATTTGAAGTCTGCTTCAAATATAAAATGTATTTAAAATTGTTTACACTCAAAAAATTTTTTATGTATAATCAACTGGAAACCTATTCGAGGAACATTAAAAAAATTTCTTGCTTTCTTGGGAAACTAACAACCCAGCATATGATTCATTAAATTTTATGTGATTTATAATTAAAACCTTTATATTTTAAAGCTGTAAAATAAAGTTAATAAAATGTATCCGAAAAGTGACTTAGTTGTAGTACATGTCCGTTCAAAAAATAATATAAAAAATGAACCAAATTTAACGAATTTATTTTGCAATTAGTTTTATTTTATGCCAGAATTTTGTTCCATATATAAATACACATGTATTTTCCCCAACTTTGTGTTTAAACGAACAGAAGTTAGAAAATTTATACTAACGTACGTATCCTTGATTACTTATACTAAGAAACCACCTTTCAGTGATTATAACTTCTACAAGGCCAGCTAAATGAAACTTTTATTGTACAAGAAATTATGCAATAACAGACAAAAGTATGTATGTAATAAGCGAGCAGAACATGTGGTTGATACGCCCAAATAGAAGGCCTTTGATCAAGCACTCGTTTAAAATAAATAAGACTTAAATACAAACCACTGCCGTCATTTTCTATCCCATTGTATATTTAATGTACAAAAAAGCAAAACCAATCAATAAGGTCAGCAAGTAAAAGTACAAAATTTGGCTGTGCCGAGCCCTATGTACCCATCAAATTAAACTTTTTTCCTTTTTCCGTTTCGAAATATTGTTAGGGGATACCCTTTTCCGTGTTCTTATCCCACCAATTTTTTTCTTGAAGTGTACGCAAACTTATTTTCAGCAGACGGACAGACGGATATGGCTAAATCGAATTTCTACCTATGAGCACTCAAATTATATTCACTTTATGGGGTGGCAAAATAATATTTTAGAAATTTCAAACGAATTGGTAAACCTATATCGTCAGCTGAAATGTGAAACCACGTAATTAATTTTTTTTTTAAATATTACTGGAGGATCACAAACATCTTCAAAAAATTCAGTGGAGTCTTTGTAAATTGTTTTTTTCGGCATTTTGTTTAAAGTTTTGTTAAAACATTAAAAATTTTATTGTCATAATCAAATATTTTAAAAGATCAATTTGTGATTTTTTGTTAGTTACTTGCATTTCGGTTAACAAAATATGTATATCCTTATCACAATGTAAAAGGTATAATTGGGAACCATTTTTTTTAGCAAAGTTTTTAGTGAATTTTAAGTTCTTACAACATATTTGGGCAAAACATTTTTATTGTAAATCATAACCATTTTAAATAAGCTTCGATTTTATTTTAAAAAGTTCCCGTTGGAAAAATATTATCGAATTATCCCAGATAACCAATTAACCAGAAGAAAGAACATGGGCATAATTAGGGTGGCGCTTATTCGTTATTGATCGATAAAAAATTATTTTTATAGGAACAAAAATACGACAAAATAATAACCATATTAATTTCCGCGTTTATTAATACAAATATTTTTTTGGTTGGCTTGGTTGGTTCACAACCAAGTTCAATATCCCGGGCCAATCCTATCTAATAGTTGTAAATAAATATTGCGCCAAAAGAAGCGGCATTTATATTCCAAAAATTTTAATTTTTTTCAGATATTAAGTAGTACCCAAATGAAAAGTGTTGAGCTTTCTCAAGTAACAACCTTTAGTAACATTTTTTAGAACTTACCCATATACTTACTTTGACTTATAAATTACTTCACCATGAAGAACATCAAATCAAAACAAAATTCAAAAAAATTAGTGTAACTATTTAACAATTAATTTGAATAATTTATTATAAAATAATTTTTTTTCGAGATAAAAATGTAAGTTTTTGTAAATGCATACAATTATATATATATGTGTACTTTTGACCCATTTTATAACTTGTGCTTACATATATATGATATTAACGCACTACTTGTGAGCAGTTAAAATGATTTCCTAAATAATTAAAGCAACAAGCCACAATGAGTGCAAGCAACAGGTGCGTTCCCGTTTTTCTTGTTTTAGGCAACCATTTATAAAATTCTTATATATATATACTTTTATAGCAACAAAACAAGTTGCAAAAAAATAAGTAGATATTTAAAGTTCGAAGAGTATTTTTTTTAAAATTTTTTTGTTACGAAGTTACAAAAAATATTGGCAAAATGTAAACTTTAGATTCAAATTGTAACCAAGGGGACTTTAATCACTAGTTTGAATAAGGCTGTATATATCTGTGGCCTTTTTTTGTTTATAGTTTAAATGTTAAAATTGGTAAAAAGCAAAAAATGCATATTTTTAAAGAGGTCTGAACGGCGAAGGCCTTTGTCCTTCAGATACTTCCAATAACTACAGTATACCCACATATTCTTAAAAAATGTAGTAACATTTTCGTATTTGTATGTAAGAAATATACTTAAAAAAGGGATGCCAGATAGTTTGAATATCCAAAGCTTAAAAAAAAAAACAATAAATTATAACAAACACCGTTTACTTACTTTAAATATGATGGACACTTTCTGGGCACTGCTAGTTTAAAAAACCTATATGCGTTAGTATTTAAAACTGTTTTACTAAATTAACACAATTTTTAAACTTCAAATAAAAACTGCTTTAAATCCAATTTAGAATCTACCAAAAATTATCTTATCTGGCAGCTATGTGTATATATGTTTGTATTTATACATAGTTAATGATTATTTATAAATGTTGTTACTAAAAGAAGAAAAGATATATATAAAAAATTAAGTAAAAATATAAATAGGTCCCAAGTGACTAATAAATTTGCAATTACATATTTAATGTTAACGTGCACATATGCATGTTTTATAGCATCTTCTATATAGAAAAGTATTAATACACGAAAACGAACGTACATATATACATATAAATACAAAAACATGCATATGGATGTACTTTTATAATAAACGGGCAAATTTTTAATGAAACACCCACTATTTTATCCTACGTATGTATATTTTATGGTTTATTGTGTGTACATTTTAATATGCAGGACTTTAAATAATGGTTTCCCAATTGTTTACGTTACATTAATTGACAAATTTTATGTAACAAATATGTTTCAAAAATAATTTTATAAAAGGTTTTAAAACAAATGATTTCTTGATCCACTTTATATTTAAGAACATTTTGCAATCTAAATTGGGGGTTTCAAATCCAAATGCATTATAGTTGTGCAACTATTAACATATATTGTTGGATTGGCTTCTAAACAAACTTAATTTACAATTTTATACTAAAGTTTCTAGTAAAGAAAGCATATTCACGTAATTATTGAATTAGTTACCAAGCATTAACTGAAATGTTAAGAAATTAAGGTTTTTGAAACAAAAATTTTGTACAAGATCTATTTCAGAATCCTATTTTTGCAACTGTATCTAAAAATGTAATTACTTAGGCTTTAACTGAAAGTCAATTTTTCTATAGTAGCGACCTAATTACTTTGCAACCTATGAAATAATGGGAGCCCATCGCTTAAATCCTAAAAGATTTTACGCAGACAAAAAAGCTAATTTGCTTAAACGAGTGTACTATATCCTGTGCACAAAAAGAGACAAGTCTGTCTGCTTAAACTACAGAGGAAAAAGCCTCCTTCCAATCGCATGTAAAATTTTGGCTTCAATATTGTGTGAACGAATAAAACCAAATGTCAACAAAATAATCGGCCCATACCAATACGGTTTTACGCCTGACAAATCAACCGTTGATAAAATGTTCACACTTTGCCAGATCCTGGAGAAAACCCACGTATTACCTATTCGTCGATTATAAAGCCGTTTTTGACAGCCCGATTCGCGCCAAGGGATGTATATTAAGTCATGTCTGAATTTGTCGTTCCTGCAAAATTAATACGACTCTGCAGAATGAAAACAACGTTTTCGAATTATAAAGGCAGTTCTTTTAAATTGTTTTCTTTTTTCCGGCGCTCTGTCTCAAGTTTTATGCGTAACATTAAATAATTTTTGTTGTCATGGGCCTTTCAATAAAATATACTAAAATATGTTAAAATATCGATTTGGTCATCATATCAGCTAACGATATATAAACAGACAAACAACATAGCAGGCCAAGTAGTGAATATACTCTTTGTAATATCTGTCAGCTAACTTAAATATCTAAAAATACTTGTACTTGCTAACGAAAAAAAGAACTCATCGATTAAAATCTGTCTAGGTAATTTAGAAAAAGCGAAAAAGTTATAACATTATACACCTTCATTTGATTAAAAGATTTATAACGACTTGTTAGTTAATGCCTCATTGCAAGGACTGCTCTTTGTAGTTTAATATGCATGTCGACCTTTTAAGAGTGTTCCTACCCCCATGTTCACCTTTCTAGCTATCACTAATATGGGTGTCACATTTAGTTAAGGGGTCGTCTAATTTCAGCCTAAACCTTTTTTCGGTTGAAACACGAAATATTACAATTATTTTATTTGTTTTTTTAAGGGTTTCGAGTAATATTTAACAATTTTGGTTATTTTTATTTGAGAATTAGATTTTTACAATTGATCTGTATGTTTGCGTTTAGTCTTAACGACTTTTTCGCACTTTTTAATTTCCAATATACATATGACCAATCATGTGTATTACAAATGTATCCTTTTAAAGTTTATAAAATTACAATTTATGAACGACTAAGTAGAAAAATAAAAACATCTGCGACCCTGTTAATAAAATATGTTAAGCATTTTATTGGAATTTAATTTATTATTCAGTTATAAATTATTGACAGTATGAGTAAAAAGCGGGTGCTTAAAACGTTTGATATTGTAATTGACATTTTGTCGAGAGCTGCTTAAAAGCTACCAATGTAAATTTGTAAAATTTAATATGAAAAAATATTAAACTGAAAAATAAACTACAGTATAAGAATTTAGACTTTAATAAAGTTCTACCCGATTAAATCATTTGTGGTTAACTATGTGTATACTAAAAGAAAACTACATTATAAAGTTTAAAACTTAATTTTGGGATTTTTCCAAAATTGTCCTCGAAATTTTAAGTGCAATTATTAAAAACTAGTAGGCTTAAATAAAACAAGTGCAAATCGAAAATACTAAAAAAAACAACTGAGGGGGCAGTAATCAGCTGTGTCGAATACGCGATTTGTCTGAAAACAGGGTTTGACAAAAATAAAATACTTAAGAAAAAGTGAGTATAGGGTTTGAAAGCACTATGTATCCACCCTCAAAAAGCCCAAAACTAAATAAGCAGAGAAATCTTCACAAATTTTTATTCTAACAAACATTTCTTTAAAATTTTAATTTTTTTCAAGCAATATTTAATTAGATTCTAATAAAATTGTTGTATGATTTTTATGTCAAACAAAATAAACGAAAAATCAAAAAATTATTGCTATTGAGCAATTGCAAATAGCACCCATTTTAGATCCACTAATTTACAATCTATGCTCCACACATAATATTTTTAAGCATCAGCATTGCTTTAAACTCAAGCTACCTCTTTACATAGTTTCTCGTCTTGAACATACCTTTTTTAGTGTTGCCAGGTAATTCCAGTTTCGGATGTTTATAATTTTCTATTGTATTATGTTTTCAGATTTCTGATTTTGAGAAAATTAAACTAATAATTCTGAAAATTAAAAAGAAGAAAAGGGACAATTCCATTTAAAAAAGACGACTTAATTAGAAAATAGGACATTTTATTTTTATTTTAAGGTACCATACCATACCAAAAAAAAACTCTTACAAAAGGGATGTACGGCTACCGTATATACATACGTTTTACATTGGTCTTTTTATACTACATTAAGAAAATTATTTAGGGATATTTAACTGGAAATGTAACTTAAAACAACTGGATATTTAATTAAAAAGCCTTCTAAAAGATATTTATTGAAATCAATAAAGAAGTTTGTATAAGTTCAAACACTGAAAAATACCAAAACTCATTAATTTTTCCATTCGTTTTAAATGTCATTACATCAGTAAGTGCGGTAGTTGTTGTTCCCAATTTTCATTAAAGTTCTCTATTGTTATTTTTGAAAATAGTTTACAGAAACCTGTAAAAAAAATAGTTTTGAAAAAATTAGTTTTTATTATTTTAAATCTAGTTAATTTTTAATTTAATTTATTTTTGCTCAAATTAAACTAATATTTTTAATTAATGTTAATCGAAAAAACTTTTTTTTAAATAGATTGCATTTTCGAAACCAGCTGCGGATTTTCATTATCAGTACCCTTTTAAATGGTAGCATTGTTTTTAGCTGTAAACATCACATATTTAACTTACTGCTGTCCAGAAAGGCAAGCGGAAACGTAAAAACAAGCCTATATTGTGGCAGGTTTTAAATTGACAGCTTTATAAGTTTCTGAGATATAGCGCTTAAAAAATGCCAAATTGGTCTGCATTTAAAGAAGATATCATTCCCCTTGAAATTATTGTAGAAAATCTTTGTAGCAGGCTTGATATCGATGGTTGTAATAGTTTTCAAAATTTAGCGTATAAAAAAATTTTTTAAACTGTTCACTTGTATTGGGGCTTGCTTCTCTGCGTTTTATTTTCCAAAGCGTAGGCATCATGCTGGATTTATTTTTTTTTAGCAGGAATGAAGTCGATGCTTTCAACAGTTTTTTAGATATAGCGTATTATTTAATTTCATTAATTTTAGGCACAACTCTCCTTATTCCTGTCTAAGAAAAAAAAGGTTTTCACCGAATTTGCTTGCTGTCTTTAAGGTCTTCGTGCAAAGTTTTATGAAAATAGTTAGACTCGGGCCCAAAATAAATATCTCGGATTATTGCTTATATCTCAAACGCTAGTTAATTGATATTATATTTCTGATGTTCAAAACACGCTCTACAAAAATCAAAAGTCATCTGTAAAATGAACATTTTGGCAGACATATGCAAATAACTATATATGGATTACAAAAGTGACAAGCCATATGTTAAAAACATTATATGTAAAACACTTTTAGCTGTGACCAATTAGCTGCAGCTGACTCTATATATTAGAGGGAGTTACCATTGCGAATTACTGATGGATTTTTAAAAGTTAGATAATATGACAAAATAAGTTGATAGTTCGTAGCTCTAATTGCAACAATTCAGCCATTTTAAATTTAAAAGTAAAATGGCTTAAAACCAGGGGAAAATTACAGTATTCAATTTAAGTCGAAAATAAAAAACTCTTAAGAGTTCCTTTATTAAAAGCAATGGCAACTCAATCGAGCCAGTAACATTTTGATGCGATTGAAATGAGGTAACTTGTTCTTAGTTTAGATCCCTTATGTAAAGTGAACGAAGGCATAACCTTCATTATTTATAAAGATTTTAATAAGCAGTGTCAGTTAGTAAGCTACGGCATTAAATTTTATTGGAAATTTTAATCGAAATTTTACTCGCTCAATTGAGTGGTCAATATTGAAATTCTAATAAGAATTCTAAGAATGTAAGAACTTTTCTGTTTAGTAAATGAACTGAATGGCGTTATTTGCCACCTAAATTATTAATTTTTATTTAAGTCAAAAACTTTCTTTAAAATATTAAACATACAACGGGGATTAATTGCATTCTGTTGCTTCTTTGGTTTACCTAATTTCCTTAGTTAATTTTTGTATTTTTAAGGACCAATGGAATACAAAACATTTTTTTACCTCCTCCTTTTTTTCGATTTTATAATGCTTATTTAACGTTAAAAAATATGTGTTTCTTTTATTGAAAATACCCCCAGTTGCTTTGAAATTTTTATTTCTTCAAAATTTTAATTTTTATTTTTGTCCTTTCGTACTTTCTAATCTTATTGTGTTTTTTTTTATTAGACAAGGATATTTAAGGATTTACATTGTTTTTGCGTGTGTATATTATTTTAATTTTATGTAAAACTGAATGCTTACGTCCTTCTTTATTTATTTTTTTATAGATTAAACATTAGATGGGGAGCAAGACAGACAAAAATAATGTTGTAAATGTCGCGGTTGTCGTTGTTATTTGTACACTTGTAGTATGTTTGTCCTAACAAATTTATGCATTAAACATTAGAAATTGTCTATTTTAACTTATAATCGTATAAATTTAATTGAAAATAATAAATCAATCAATGCTTAAGCCAATTTAAAAATTATATTACAAATGATACATCGTTCGCTTTAACTCAGCGGGTGAGCGTTTTAATGAAAACTTCAGCTGGCAAAATAAAACGCTTTAAACGCTTATGGACATTACTTGCTCACACCAACGAAACCATAATATATTTGTTTGCAAAAAATACACATAATCCTTGCGACAAAATTATGCTCAAAAGAAACTTATCAGTTTAAAATGAACAACCCTTTTGTAAACGCTCTAAGTATACCCCCTGAGGTGTTACCCAATCTACCTAAATTTGGCAAAACAAATTAAAAATTTAAACATCATTTTAAAATTTAATTTATCTAGAAATGTGTTTTCAAAAAAAATTACTTAAAACCATAATTTGCCATTTATTGTGTTTCCCCTTGGCACCAACTTAACTAAAAGAAGGCGACAAAAATATTAAACCCCATATTTATGTCTGAGCTTCTGTTTATGCTTTTTATTAACTTGTTTGACAATGTTGCTGCCACATACGTTTCCGACACCTCACTCTTGCAACATTCATCTACATATGTACGTTACAGACAAAGAATCCTGAGGGTTCCTGTTATGCCTGTCACTTGTGTGCTTCTGACTTCTTTCACCATTGGTGGTGGTAATGATTATTAGCCTCCCTGTCAGCTTCAGCAATAAAACAAAAACAAAGGGGGACACGAATTTAAAAAATAAAAATTAAGATAAGAGAGAACATTAAAAAGTGTACAAAGTAAAAAGAAAAGTTAACAAAAATTAAATCCTCGTATACACGTACATATGTTATTTAAAAATATTTTTTTGCAAAGTTTATTAAAACTGAAAATTAATTGTATGTTCTTTACATCAGGCTTTCAAGGTCATTAAAAAGTATCTCCAATGTAAATAAAAGACTATATTTTCATTTTCAATATTTTCCGGTGCCGTGACCAGGACGTTTATTAAAAATGTTCCTGGTTGTTTGCATAGCTATTGGGGTAATCGACTTTTTTCAACAACCGATTTATCGCATTTTTTTTTAAATAATAAAAACAGGTTAAAGCACTGTAATATATACCCCTTCAGAATCGCTAGTGAACCGATATAGCTAAGCTGTTTTCAATATGTTAATACCAAAATAATATTATATTGTAGCAGGTTTCCGAGACATAGCACATGAAAAGATTTTATTAAATTTATGCGTACTGAAATGTTAAGAAGTCAAAATGAATTCTGAAAATTTTACCAAAGGGTAAAACACAAAACTGAAAGCTCTGATATAGGCACATTCTTCTGCAAGAATGAAGAAGTTAATCTGGTGACTGATAAAGATAGTGTGCTGAGGACATGAAAAAAAATTTTACACGTCTAAGGGTTTTCGATAGTAGCAACGATGAAGATACCACAGAGCCAACCCTAAAAGACAGTATTTGGTGCATACGTCTATACACAATGAGGTCGAAATAGCAGTTACCCGCCTTAAGAATCAAAAGGCAGCAGGAACCCATGGGCTGCCAGCTAAACAGTTTAAGACCGGAGGCGGCACGCTGATAAGGCGTACTCATCAGCTTGTTTTTTAAATCTGGCTAGAAGAACGCAAAAAGGATTGGAACATTAGTGTCTTGTATGTCATGTGCACCAAAAAAAATATATTTCGTATGGGCCAACTACAGAGGGATAAGCCCCTTTTCCATTAGCTGCAAAATACTATCCAGCATATTGTTTGAAAGGTTAAAATTAATAGTGGACAATATAATTGGGCCATACCAGTGCGGCCTTGGGCCCGGTTAATCCACCATTGACCACAAATACATAATTTGCAATATTTTGGGAAAGACCCTTGAGCGACATCTATTTGTCGACTACAAGGCCGCTTTTGACAGCCTTATACTTTTAAAGATGTTTCAAGTCTGAATTTGGTATCCATGCAAATCTTATATGACTGTGCAGGAGAACCTTAACTGATACGCAAAAGCAGACTGCTTTACATGTGATTTTTTAGTATTCTCTTAGAAAAGGTTGTACGAGACGCAAATGTAAATCGAACTGGCACACTTTACACAAATACAGGTAAAGTTTAGCCGAAATCATAAAATACGCTCTCTGCACTTCCTTTTAGTGTTTGAACTTTTGCGCTGGACTTTTGATATTATCTGTATTAGTGTACCCTTCTATAGGTATATGAATGAAAATGTCCATTTGTTTTTACCAGGGTACACTTATAAAGGTAATGCTGAGAACGCAGCTCATTATGAAGTAATCTTGAAATTTTGATAATGAACTCGCCTTGAAATTTTGTGAAAGTGGTTGTCAGATTTATTCATTTTTTTCAATTAAGGCACACTAACCCAGGTAATATCAAAAACCCAGCTGATTAAAATAAATTTGACATTTTTACGTTGCAAATACATTCACCGTTCAAACACAAAAAGGAAATGCAGAGGGCGAATTTTTTGAATCCGCTTTGCTGTTACCTTGTTTAGTGTACTCTGGCTTGCAACAGGGTACACTCAACCAGGTAATATTAAGAGCCCAGCTGATTAAAATCAATTTGACATTTTGACGTTATAAAAATTTAATATTATATGAAATTTTTAATTTTTCTGACATTCTACCGTTCAAACACAAAAAGGAAATGCAGAGGGTGAATTTTTTGAATTCGCCTTGGGCTTACCTTGTTGAATGTATCTTGGTTTTATCATTTCAAGTAATATAATAAATATTTCGAAAAGAAATAAACAAAAAATATTTTTAAATAATTCTAATTTTTTTAATCAAATTTTTTTTGATTATTTGTTAATTTATTCAATCAAGGTGGCCACATCCAAACAATGGGAATAGTAACGCGCTACGGGTAAGCTAGTTTGTTACAATTTACACCTTTGTTTCATTTATACAACAATAATTAATTATTAGCTTAATCTTTTTCACGCGAACTCAGCCACTTTTATGACATGGTTTTGTTCAATTGCCGTCAAGCTAATTCTACAAATTATCCCCCGATTAACATATGACTGAACATAATTTTTCAAAAAAACTACCCAATAAGCGTGCAATATAGCGATTGTCATAAAATATAGATCTTTAAGGTATTAACAGAATATAAATAAAATCAATTGATTATAATCTTAACATAGAAGTGCATGTATTCACTAGTATTACTATGACAAAACACGTGACTGTGCTGTCGTATAAAGTTAAGATAATTCGACTATAAGATTTTTAGATTTTTGCTTATAATCAAGAGCAACATAAATAATTCTCAATGTGCAGTGCAATATGAAAATGACAAATGTTTAAGGTAAAGAGTGTTAATCCAACAAAAAATACTTGTCTTCTGTCTGCTTTTAGTTTCATATGTTGTGTCAAGTCTAAAATAACAAAGGGGGAGGGAAAGTTACTGAAAAATGACAAATTTCTTTGTTTCCGATGCAGTGGTTTGTTTAAATATATTTTAAAAAATAATGTTTATGTATGTATGTATGAATTTGTGTGAGTATGAATGTATTTGTTTCCAACAAACGGCTGCATGTGTTGGAGATCATCATAAAAAGGATTAAATCGTGATTTTAATGTTGCTGCTTCTGTTTCTATTGTAAGCAGTTCCATTTGAGTGTTGAGACGGTTTTTTCTGTTAATGTGAGAAAAAGGCAATGTGTCTTGTATGTTCGTCATCTGAAAATTAATGAGTAATTTGATGTTGAACATGGAAAATTTGATCTTAAACGTGTGTCCTAAGTCAATACAAAAAGATTAATATTTGCTATACATACATACACACATATATAAATACATTTATACTTATATACATAAATTTCTACTTATATGTATGTAAGGTATATGTCCATATAAAAACAAACTTTGGAAATGTGAGAATTTTTGTTTATTTCTTAATCCTGTCGTATATACTAGGAATGATTTTATACTTTAATTTCGTACAATAAACAAATAACAAATAAATGTTTTGTCATTTTTTAACAATTCTATTTTTCTCTCTTATTTTTTTATGGGGTGCTTACGAAGGATTTGAATTAAAAATTCTCTTGGGCTTTGCAATCTTAAGCTTAATTTTTTTCTGCAAAAAAATTCAGCCATATTTCAAATGTGATTTTTTTTAGGAGTAATGGCAAGCAAATAAGAAAGATAGATTAATATACATATAACAATGTTATGAAATCTCTTTTGAAAGTTGTCCCTAGAGTCCTTGTTTTAAGTGAATTATATTTTCATTTCTTATGTATTCCTGTATAAAATAGCGAGATTTTCACCACCGTTTTACTTTTGTTTTGTTTGAAAAACACAATTTCACACTTGTTTTGTTTACAATTGAATGTAACGAAACTGACGCATGCCACTTGTTTTATAAAAAAAATTATTAAGTCTTTTTGACCATTTCCATGTCTTATGGCTCTTTCCATGTTTTATACTTTGTAGTGAACTTAGAAATACATGTTTTTACTTTGAAATTAGTTTTTTTATCGATGCGCCGTTCTTAGTTGTTCTTTTTTTTAAAGGTGCTTTGAGTTTAAAGGATCAGTTTGACCCTAATAACCAACTTTATTTTGTTGCTGAGTTTAACCAATTAGTTCTAAGTGCCTTTTATCATCGATCACCGGTACAAACTAAACTCATTGTCTAACATAGTGTTGGCTTTTTGACCGTTAATTAATTGAAGTGTTTGTTTTAATTAAAGTTGTGGCAATATTAGGAAAAATCAAACGGTGATTTCTCGGTAAACAGCTGTGAAAGGTTAGGTTAGGTAGCAAGTAGTGATGAAAAGAGGCAAACCCTCCTATACATCTGCACTCGGAGACTTTCTGGGTCCGTTGTGAATCCTTTTTAGGAAAAGTAAGACATCAAGTTAAGAGGAAAAGAAGAAGTAAGGAAAATCAAAAATTAGAAAAAAGAGGTAACAAATTTATGTACTGGATGAAAAATCCCACACCATTGCCTATCACCTAGTCACCTGATTCTCAGGATGAACCTTAAGATGTTTTAGAGATTACACTGCGAAACATTGCCTTATATTTCATGGGATCTTTTACCCAATCACCAGTAAGCTTTAATGTAAGAGAAATACATTAAAAAATTCCATAGAAACGAGCTGGGGGCTTGCAACTAAATGTGGTGAACTGGATTAACACAATGGGTTTTAAACCTATTCTGACAGGGGTGATATTGAGCTGCATTTTACCAAAGTCCAAGATGTGCTTTACTTGGCATCACTGGTTGCATGAAAAGTACAGCACAAGCGATACTAGACGCCATTCTCCATACGGCACTGGCCACAATAGGATATTATGGGAGAATGGTTTGAAAATCTTAGCTTAGTCTAAGGATCTAGGATGGACTCTATGGTCATGGACGTGAGTTTTAAGAGAACACCAACGATAAGAATCCCTGCAGGGGATATTTATTTGGGGTCCGATAGTCTGTATGAGCAGTGTGCAGTTTCCACTGACGAACCTAAGACGGGTATAGACCTCGGACACGGGGTCTATGTCATTGGAGAAAAAACCAGATTGTTCTACACACTTTCTGTTGAGTATAGTGGATTGCAAGTGGAGATACTTTCAACTTTAAAGACCACGGATTTTATAGTAGAACATGTTTTAAGGGACTACAAGGTCACTTTTTATGTTGACAGTCAGGCTCTCCATAGGTTTTTGGAAGCTCAATGTGTCAAGCTTAGGCTATTGAGAGACTGTAGGAAGGCTCTTAGTGAGATGACAGACACCTTAAGAGTCAGACTTTGTTGAGTTCAGGGATACTGCGACGTAATTCGCATGGAAATTGTCGACAGGCTCGCTCGTAGTGGCTCGGCCCTGGGTGTGACATTTTAGAAGGAAGCTGTGGAATCGCCAGTGAGTCATTATTATGGGAACTTATTTGGGTCATAATTAGCCACTCTCCAACTTGGGATGTGACAAAAAATGCATACGTGGCACTCCAGACCGTTGAAGAATTTGTGATGATAAAGATGAGTTAGAGACGATAGAGCATGTTAGCTGTCACTGTCCGAGATTCCAAAATCATAGGGTCAAGTAGTTTAGTAAACAGCTGTGTGTTCATATACAGTTCAAATGGTCAATAATATTGAAATATATTTTTAATTAAAGTATAGTATCCAAAAACTTTATTTTCCCAACACAAGCCGCTGGAATGAATTCTCGAAACTCGCTACAGTTTGTCGCCGGCACTCTTAAATTGCATTGTTATCGCATAACAAACAACTACAAATAATTTTAACCTTTAAGCTCGTTCTCGTATTCATAATAATTAAAGTAAGCTTAATATGGGGCTATTTGGCAAGTATGTTAAAGACATCTGGGCCTTTCCATGTCATCGTACGTAACTTTTGTACGCCTACAAAGTGGTGTAGATTTTGCAAAAAGAGTGGTAACTGAAAAATTGTTTCGTCAATATGTTACATTTAGAGGGTACTACAATCTAAAAAAAATCATGACTTTGAAAACCTTGCCGGCCAAAATATCGGGCGAAAAAGGCGCATATCGTACGTGACAAAAAACGAAAGTGATGTCGAGGTGAATGCACATATATACGAAAATCTGCGAATTGTAAAAGTTTTTTTCCTTTCTTTAAGTTCTTACACCAAGCCAAATATTTTTCCTTGATAATCCATAATTTTTAAATATAAAAAGATTTTTAGATGATTTTGTTACGAACAAATCTTAATATCGTTCGTAAAATACCTAATGTGACAGATTTTTCTCTTATAGTTTTTGTCTGAAAAAATACATAACAAATTTAAAAAGAATTAAAAAATGTTTATTCGGTGATAATAGCAATAAAAACAATAAAAGGTTAATTTCATTCTTACTATACACTATGTACTTGGGCGCTGCCACTTAATTATTAAATTTTAATTTTTTCTCTTACTGAATACGCAGTTCGAGACACATTTATATACTAACTATCATGATAAGTAAACGAATGAAGTTTTCTTATTTTTGGGATGGGCTGGACATTTTGACATTTTTCATGGAGATGAGCAGAAAACCCCTCAATCTCTTCGGTAGCAACATAAAACAAATAAACTTTTTCTACATTTATGAGCACATTCATAATATGAGAAAGCATCTGGCAAGATTAATTTATTTGCTTTTACAATTTGCCAGACCTTTTATTTAACAGTACCACCTACTCCATCAACTGCACCTTTACCATGTGATGTGGCAAAGAAGTTCTTTATTTGTTCTTCGTCAGTTGCTCTCTTAATCTCGTAGTGTACGGACGTGTCTACGCGAGTGTATATTTGTAATAGGTGATATTTGTAATAAGTTACAAAAAAAAATATTTGTTAATATACATACCTACAAGACATAAGTGAGAATCGAAAATAAAAACAAACTAAACAAAACAAAAAAACCAAACGGTTAATGAGTAACAGTAATCGTTGTGACAGTGGGCCTAATAGCCGAAATGCTTACATTGTGTTAAGCTCAGCAAGCGTTAGCAATGAAAACATTAGAGACCCTGAATATAATAGAAACTATTTAAGTGCAAAACCGAAAACAAATACAAATAATTTAAGTGCAAGTGTGCCTAATTTGAATAAATGTACTGAACAAGGGACAAATTTAGCCCAATCTCTGTTTAAAAATTATAAAAAAAATACCGAGGTGCCATCTTCATCGCGGTCTTCTTTATCAAGTTCTGGTGTCGCACCAACAGCTGCTAAAGGCGCTACGGGCCCAATTTCTGCGTGTGCTCCTAAGATCCAGGTAGGGATGGACAGGTACGTAACAGTTCTTAAAAGGGGAAGGAGCCCTAAATCGGCAGAAGCATCTCAACCTGCAAAAATTTTAAAAGACGATGAAAGGCCAACCTCATCGCAAAATCGTTTTGCAATTTTGCAAGAGGATAATGAGGCCCATGTTAGTGAAAAAAAGTCCTTTAAGCCACCTCCCATTTATTTGAGGGAAAAAAACTCAAATGATCTCGTCAAGTTTTTAGTCGGTTTGATTGGGGAAAATAACTTTTATGTTTCAAACGTTAAACGCGGTAACATATTTGAGACAAAAATTCAAGTGAACCATGAAAACGCCTACCGCGCCACGGTTTCGGAGCTCGAAAAACTCAGAAAAAACTTCTATACCTACCAACTCAAGACCGCAAAAGGCCTTCAGGTAGTTATTAAAGGCATTGATTCTAACGTTGACCCAGAAGAGATCAAGACCAGTTTGTTAAACAAAGGGTTTATGGTTAGGACGGTATCGAATATGATAAATAGGGAAAAACACCCCCAACCATTATTCCGAGTGGAGCTTGAGCCTGGTGATATCAAATTGAAAAAAAGTGAAACTCACCCCATCTACGATTTAAAATATATTATGCACCGACGAGTCACTGTGGAAGTGCCACATAAGCGATCTGGGCCCGTACAGTGCTTAAACTGCCAGGAATATGGCCACACTAAAACTTATTGTAAGTTGCCTACTGTTTGTGTTGTGTGTGGGGATCTGCACGATACGACCAAGTGCGACAAGCCAAAAGATGATCCTAGGATAAAGAAATGCAGCAACTGCGGGGGAAACCACACTGCCAACTATAGAGGTTGTCCTGTTTTTAATTTAGTTAAGCGATCAACTAAGCCGAACATAGTTCCTGCCCCTCCCCAGGTTTTAAATATACCAACTACAAATATGCCTCCATTGGCACAACCAGCTACAAATCAAGTTTCTTACGCCGCCGCATTAAAGTCTAACCAGCCTAATTCACGTAAGTCTACCCAGCCTACAACACAACAAGAAGTGCCAACTAGCGAACCAACCGGGCCTAATTTTAGCCGCCTGGAAGCCGTAATTGACAATATGGTCACACAATTTACGCAGATTATGGCGCAAATGGCCAACATGATGCAAGAAATGCAAAAAATGCAGTCTGCTTTTCTGCAGGCTATGCTTAAAAGACCATGAACTGCCTCAGGGTTTGTTTCTGGAACGCAAACGGCATCCGCCAACACAAAAACGAGCTCGAATATTTCTTGATGAACCAAAAAATCGATGTTATGTGTATTTCTGAGACTCATATGACATCTAGAAGCACTTTTAAAATTAGTGGTTATTCTTTTTACGATTCAAAGGATCCTAGGGATAGATCATGTGGTGGCTCGGCTATTCTAATCAAATCAAGAATTAAACACCAATGGTTGGGTGGCCTCTCGGAAAGTTATATCCAAGCTACGAACGTCTGCATTGATGAATTTTTCCATAACCTTGTTATTTCATCAGTTTACTGTCCACCCAGATTCTCCATAACGAAGGATCAGTACAACAGTTTCTACAAATCATTAGGTCCCCGCTTCATAGCTGCTGGAGACTATAACGCTAAGCACACATACTGGGGCTCCCGCCTAATTAGTCCCAGAGGTCGTGTTTTGTATGACTCAGTGTCGGAAATAGGACTTTTCGTTATTTCAACTGGACAACCAACCTATTGGCCAACGGACAATAATAAAATTCCAGACGTAATAGATTTTGGCGTGGCAAAAGGTATATCACCGGACCTTATTGAGGCTGAAGCCTCCTTCGATTTATCTTCTGACCACTCACCCACAATTATCACTATTTGCAGTCCTCACCAAATAGCAACTAGTGATTTTTTCTTATCAAAAAGAGTAAATTGGTTAAAATATAAAAAATATATCAGCTCTCACTGCTCGGAACACATACCACTAAAAACTCCCCAAGAAATCGATGATTGCCTAAATATCCTAAATGAAAACATTAAAAAAGCCGTTGAACATGCTTCTTCAACATACCGTCAGGTCAAATACAACAAAATTTTTTCTGTCGATGTTGAGGAGCTTTTATCTGAAAAAAGGAGAGCGCGAAGAGAATGGCAACAGCATAGATCGCCCCAACTTAAAACGAAGCTAAAAGAGTGTACAAATCGCTTAAAAAACTTGCTGGAGGTACACAGAATTGCATCAATTAAGAAGTATTTGGAAGGTCTAGACGCAACCCCTCAAACAAATTATTCTCTATGGCGATCAGCCAGTCGTCTCAAAAGACCCGTAATCGCAAAACCACCACTGCGCAATCTAAGAGGATCCTGGGCTAGAAATGATGAAGAAAAATGCGATCTGCTTGCAAGCCATTTAAGAAACGTGTTCACTCCTAATACATGCACTGACGTGAGGGAATTACCGCCTGTTGTTTCTAGACGTCCCATAGAAATACGTTTCCGATATTCAGATGTGGTAGAAGCTATAGCTAACCTTAATGATAAAAAAGCTCCTGGCGTTGATACAATAAGCAACAAAATGCTTATTGAGCTGCCTTTAACAGCAAAAAGAATAATTCTTTTTATTTTTAATGCCATAATACGGCTTGAACATTTTCCACCAATATGGAAAGTTGCCTTAGTTAAGATGATTCCTAAGCATGGTAAAGATCCTTCTAATGTGGAGTCTTATAGGCCTTTAAGTTTGTTACCAACTTTGTCAAAACTGTTTGAAAAGCTGCTTAAAAACAAGCTTACTCCGATCCTGAATGAAAACAACTGCATTCCAGATCACCAATTTGGCTTTAGAAGTCAACATAGCACAATAGAACAAACTCACAGACTGGTGCAGGTTATAAGAAAAACTTTCGAGGAAAAAAAGTACTGCTCCGCGCTTTTTATAGATGTCTCTCAAGCTTTCGATAAAGTATGGCACGAAGGCCTATTAAACAAACTAAAGCTAAACCTTCCAGCTAATATTTTCAACCTACTAGAAAAGTACATAACCGGTCGACAGTTTAAAATCAAAGAGGGAAACCAAATAAGTTCTTCTCAAACAATAGGGGCTGGTGTACCTCAAGGGAGTATACTAGGTCCAGTTCTGTACTTGCTTTACACAGCAGATATGCCAACCAATAGTTTTACACACACGTCGACATTTGCTGATGATACTGCTTTTCTTAGTATTCATAAAGACCCTAAAGAGGCTTCAAACCAATTGCAGCAACACGTAACCCAAGTTGAAAAATGGGCAAAGTTATGGGGAATAAAAATAAATGAACAAAAATGTACCCACATAACTTTTACTTTACGCAAAGAAACGTGCTCTCCAATTCTTATTAACAACCATATGGTGCCTCAACGAACCGAGACAAAATATCTTGGTATTCACCTAGACCGCCGCCTCACATGGAAGCCTCATATAGATGCGAAGTTGACGCAAATGAAACTTAAAGCTACACAAATTCATTGGCTAATCGGCAGAAACTCTGTGCTTCGTCTTGATTGTAAACTTCTACTCTACAAATCGATTTTGAAACCAATTTGGTGCTACGGTATACAATTATGGGGCACTGCTTCCGCATCCAACATAGAAAAAATTCAACGCAGGCAAAACAAAATCCTAAGAATGATAACTGGTGCTCCTTGGTATGTTAAAAACAGCAACATCCACAAGGATCTACTAGTTCCACTAGTTAAATGCGAAATCCTGAACTATGTGGACAAGTATTTAAATAAGCTGGAAGCTCACCCAAATCCGCTCGCCCGAAACATCCTGCAACATAGTGGGCACACCCGCCTGAAAAGGAGGGATACTATTGCGCTTATATGAAGCTTGATAATTAATATGAGAACTTAAATTTTAGTCTGGCACTGGCTAGACTTATATTAACTACCTAGTTTTAAGATTTGAACACTTATTGTTAGTTCGCCATAGGCGAAGATTCAATAATAAATATATGAAACAAAAAAAAAAAAAAAAAAAAAAATTTGTTCTTCGTTTTTCTTCAAGTCCTCCCTCCATTTCTTTGTAGTCTCATAGCTATTTTTACCCATCTTAATAAAATATTTATAATTATAAAGGAATTCGAAAGTATTAAATTTAATTATGTTACTTACAATATCGTATGCTACAAACTTTGAAAGACTATAAAATTTTTATTGCATCAAATTTAAAAAAAAAATCGATCAATATTTGTTTGCGAGATTTATTTTGCTTTGCACTTTTATTTTTAAATACTTGCGACCGGTCGAATTCAAATGATGACGACAAATAACGTTTTTGCATTACGTACGTGACATTAGAATATCATTCAAAGCAAACTATAAAAAATACCGCTATTCGAACTCTAAATTTTTAATTTCATAATGGATCTTGGCCATTGATGTTGTAACATTATTTTTTCAGTATAATTGGAATATTACAATTACCCAAATTTAGCCACTAGTTAAGAGAAAATAGTTAATTTCAAATTCTGGAAATTGATCAAAGAGATTACCAGATTAATCTGCTATTTTTGCTCTTTTAAAATTATAATTAGCTATAAATACTTTTACATAATAAAATTTAAGTGTTTTTTTTTGCTCTTTGGTATATTTAAAAAAAAGATGCGATGACTTTTGTTTTTACAGCCGTGGTTGACATATTCATGGAAATGCCCATCTGTCAAATAAGCTCCTAATAAGAATACTTTATTTTTTTGAATATGAGGGTTACTATTTAAAGCCAACGACACCTTAGCAAAAAACCTACGCAGCAAAGGGAAACACATAATCTTCTAAAATGTAATTGCCCGAAATAAAAAAGACGGCCTAAAAAATTTTATTTCCAGTCTGATTAGTTCAAGTTAAAGAAAATTCGATTCAGAGAAAATTAAGTTATGGGGGTTTGACTATATTTACTGGTTAAACCATTCAAGAATTTAAAAATTCTTTTTTTTTTAACAATTTTCTGAAGAGATAACATTTTTTTTTGTAAGTTTGTCGACTAGAAAACTAGTATTTGTAAGAAAATATTAAACTAATGCCACTAATTGTTAAAAAGGTATATCTTAGTCATAAAGCTTAACCTAATAGGGCGCATCAATTCATTTCAACATAAAATGCCCCTTAAACAATTTTTTGCTGCCTCAAGCGCAAATATTCGTTACAGTGTACAAAGTTTAATAATGTAGGACACTTAAATGCAACACCACCAACGACAACAAAAAGTTATTAAAAAATTTTTTTGTCACACAAAAATTGCTCTCAATGAGGCATGTTAATTTCAAATTGACAAAGTGTCAAAGTGATTTCTTCCTGTGGCGTTTTACCTCTACTCAAATAAATGCAACAATATTATTAATAAAAACCATACAATTTAAGCACATGCATTCATTCATATTTTTTTATTGTTTATACAAATACAACAATGCGTTAAAAACAAACATATAGACTCATTATAAAACAAATTATTGCAGCAGGACGTACCACTCACTTATATTTATATTACAAGGACCTCTTAAACACACAAATACAACAACTGCCAACACCCCAAAGTGAAAACGACAAAAAAAGAATGGTAAAGCAATAATACAAGCAAGCAGAAATTAAAAACAAAAAAAAAACAGGACTCAATAAAAAATTGTAGGGGGAAAAATGACAAGCACTTAATTTGAAATAAAGTGCGTAAAATAATTGAAAACATAACGCGAAAAAAGCAAATGAAAACTTCAATGGAAAGTTAAGCGGAATATCGACATGATAAGGGCTGTTGCTTAAATAAAAAAACGAAAAATAAATCATATTGTTTTTTTAAGAAAAGTCAACAAAATGCTAGTAGAACGAAACAAGATACAAACTTTTTTTAAAACGGCACAGTAACTGTTGAAGGGCAATTAAGCGATCCTTGCAACTCACATATCCTGCAACTGAACCTTATAATAAATAAGCAAAAATAGTTTTTGCTTAACACTGCAAACAAATAACTGATGAATTGTTATTTTTTGTTGATGTTGATTCTATGGTATAAGTATATGTAAGTTTTATGAATGCACTTGACAATTATGAACAGCGTTCACTTTTTTAGAGGCCTTTGATTTGCAAAATACATTTCATAATAAATATAAAAATAGGTGTTTCGAATAAAATAAACATTGTTATTGGAGATAATTGACCCAAATAGTAGTTTGGTCCGCTACCTTATTTTGTTTTTGATTCCTGCGAAAGAAAAAAGGGAAGAGCTCAGATAAGATATACATAGGTGGCAATAGCCGCCCCTTTTTTGGCCGCTATTCTTGAACCAAACGCTACCTACGTCAAGGGTCATAGACTTAATAGGCTTATAGCTACCACATTTGACAGACTCCGAAGACTGCTGGATTTAAAGTGAATGACCCATATGCTGTCCACCGCTGAACGGAAACGTAAAAGAGGAGGGACACTTTTCTCCTCTTCTGCGACTTGATCACTTTTGCAGAAGTCATTGGAAGACCATGAACCATATGCTTGATAGGCCTTTGCATTCCACATTCGACGGGATTCGAAGTCTGCTGATTTCAAAGTGACTGGGCCGGATATTCTCTATTGTTAAATTGGAGCATCAAAAGTGATAGACGACAGCCTTCCCCTCCTTCTCCTCAGCACATTGACAACTTTTGTAGAGGTCGTTGTAAGGCAACTTCATACTTCTGGCATGATAACCAAATAGACAGTGACCAATAATTGCAGCTATAAATCAATACAATGCTTCTTAAACTTCGTCGCTTTTAACTACAAAGACAAATGGAACGTCTCGTTGTAATTTTGAATCTTACTTCTTAGAGTCATCTGATCCCATTTGCTGTTGTAATGTATGCGTTTCGCCAAGTTTGCAAGAAGAGAAAGAAACGTCAGAGAGTTGATCAATCTCCCCATCTTTCAATTTTGTATCCTCTTTCAATAATGAATCAGTAATACATTTCCTAAATTAGTCACGTCTTGATGCAAACATACGCAAGAAGAATATTAAAGAATGACCGGCATTCAAATATCCGACTACCCTGCAGTACCGCAGTCATTTAATTGTTGTTCCTATCTCTGAGATTTCAACATGTAGTACATCAGGAATAATAAATCAAATCTGGACTTCTTTAGTACAAGTCCACTTCTTGGATCCAACTGCATAAATACTTTTGTATCGGCAAGTTTTAAGAAAATGTTTTCAACTGTTCTTTCCTCCCAAATGTTGATGAACATTCTTCTTGCTGAGAAATTGTTTTGGAGGCCCGTTAAGTCAGCTGATATATGCGAAGCTACAACCGTGCCACAATATGTAAAGGCTTACAGCAAAGACCTTAGTCCACCACCATATATAAGCTACACAGAAAATAATGTGCTTTATCACGTTTCGGGAACTAAGGTCATAGGTTTTACCAATTCAATGTTCTACTAATAAGATGAGCTTTAAAAAAATGCAGGGGTGCCTTTTTTTTCCTTTAACGCCAACAGGGAGAGAAAGTAAAAGTATTAAATAGCTCTTAAGCTTTTAGCAAAGCAAACAATTTAAAAACAGTGACCTATCTCGGCAGACAAAAATGAAATTTTATAGTACACTTATCTTACCCGTACTGGTATATGGGGAAGAGGCATGATGTATGTAATTGTTTTAGAGTTTTTGAGAGAAAAATACTTCGCTAGATATACGGACCAATCTGTGTTAGCAGAGAATCAGTATCGTTGGAACCAAGAGCTGCCGCGTAAAAATTTAAAGTCTTAACTGGCTCGGAAATGTTGTGGGGAAGAATTCAGTGAAAAAAGCGTTTGAATATGATCCCGTCGAAAGACGAAAAAGGGGACGACGAAAACTCCATTAAGAAGAACAATTTAAAGAAACCTGTTCCAAACTCAATGGGAGAATTAAAAAGGAAGCTCAGAAGACAAAAGTGATTGAAAATCAATTCTTATTTCTGATAATTACACACATGGGTGGTTATAAATGGCCAACTTGTTTACTTAGTAAGCTTAGTGGGTGTCATCTCGATTTGTCAAAAGTAACGAGCGATGTGTGATATTATAATGGGTATTTTCTTCTTAAATCATTAGTTTGAATAAATACACGCTGGACGTTTCTGGACATGCAAATTATCTAGATGCAGTCAAATGATACTAGAGATTACTTGGCAATATTTTGCAAAGCGATATAGAAATCAAGCTCTGGATATTCATACTAAAAGGTTGTTGCACAGAAAAAATTACTCCCACATTTTTTAAATTGACTCATTAATCAAAAAATTTTTAATTAAAAATTTAATTGTCTCAATTAAAATTTTAATTGTTTTTAAAAAGTAAATGCACCTAATAAAGCTTGTTTACCAATTCTTCAAAAAAGCTGCAGTTTTTCCTAAAGCTTAAAGTTCACTTGCTAGTGTTAAATTTTTGAATATGAAAATAACTAAATTAAACTACGTTTAACACTTAAAAAATAGTATGCCGTGTTGGCTGAGCACATAGAGCATACGCTGCGCATTCATATAGTCACGGTTCAAGTCGTTGTTGAGACTTGTATACTTAAATGTAAATTAAACATGATACATACATATTTAATTAAATTAAAAAATAAAAAAATATATATAAAACCAATAAAAAACCAAAAAAAAAAATGTATTTGTTTATAAATTAATTCAAGTACTACTTTAAATTATTTGTATTTAATATAAGATTTGTTTGTGTTTTGATTAAATTTTTTTTTAACTAAAAATTTTTACAAGTTTTTAATTAAATTATTGAACTAAATATGCGAATTTCTTGATAGGTTGTAATCTAAACATTGTTTTTAATCAAATCAAAAAATTTTTGTAGTTAAAAATGATTTTTATTTTTCTGTGTCCAAAAAATTTTTTAACTAAAACTATAAAAAATTTCTTCTCTATATGTTTTTTCAATTTTCAAAAATCAATTTACGATGGCTGGAAGGGATACTTTTGCCCTCAAATTAGTGAAAACTAAGTCTGGCACCGGCTGGATTACTATTTTACACTAAGTTATGAGGACTTGAAATTTTATTATGAAAATGGAACTTAAAATTTACAAAGTACTGTGGAGATACGGATTTAACTACCTAATTAATCCTCAAAACTTTTATCTGATATCCGTTGGTTAGAATGTATACATATACATATATAAGTTAATTTAAAACACTTTTAAATTTGGTGAGTTCATGATTACAACTGAAAACTTTATTTTAATAATTTCTTTTTTTATAATATTAATTTGCCTACATCAGTAATATTCATTTATTATTTTTTTACATTTTAATTTAATAAAGAATTCCACGAAAGTAAAGCAATTGCAACATAACAGCAGACATAGCGTCAGCGGTTTGCTTTACTTTTGTGTTTACAATGTTTGATAAGTAGAACAATATTTATTAAATTCCACAGAATTGTTAAAAACAGGAAGTAAATGAAGGTAAATAAAACTAAATAAAATTGTTGTTAACTCTTCCCTCTTTAAATGCAAACGTCCACGTTTGTAGAAGAAATTGATTGACAATTTTCTAAAGCAACACATTCCAATATTTCCGTTTCTTTGATTTCGGACGAGATTTGTGGAATGCTAGTTTGGGTTAATTTAAGTACGTACCTTGTTTTTGCGGCACATTTGAGAATTATGGTGATTAAAATTACTGCACATATTATTAGGGCTGCTGAACTTTCCCATAGATTTATACTATTTTTTTGCTTAATTTATTGGATTGTTTTAGTATTATTTAGATGTAATTCTTTTACAAGTTGAAGAGACAGATATTCCTCAAAATAATGAGTGGAATTTAATGAGCTTAGAATAGCCGGTAGTGGTTTATATGTCTCTTTTTCGTAGTGAGAAAATGTTACATTACCAATGGTTATGGTAGCGTTTTGATATTGTACTACGAAAGTTCCATACATCTCAACGGATTTACCGTTTGCTGATATTGAACCATTATACTGATTTAATAAAAGAAGACCATCTTGGATAGTCTCCACGGAAGGAATGTCTAAATTATTAGTTTTTTTTACAAGTGGATGGGTCGCTTTTAAGGAGGTTTGGTATGCAACTTGTGTTAGTTATTTCTTCAATGCTTCCTCTTTAGCACAAAGTCAGCTCGTCATAACTTTTACATGGTTTTTTTTACACTAAATATTTTATTTTTACAATTCATTATGGTTTCATATTCTAATTATACCCTTCACATAGTGATAAGGGTATATATCAGTTTGTCATTCCGTTTGTAATTTCTTTATTATCCATTTGCGACCCCATAAAGTATATATATTCTGGATCCTTATAGATAGGGAAGTTGATATAGCCATGTCCGTCTGTCCGTCTGTCCGTCTGTCCGTCTGTCTGTCTGTGTGTCTGTCTGTCCGTCTGTTGAAATCAAGTTTCCGGAGTCAAATAAAAAGATACAGACCAGTTAATGGTGTCAAACGATTACAAATATCCCGCTAACAATCGCTATTTAAAATCAGCGAAATCGGTTCACTATTGACCGAGATATAAGCGAAAACCCAAAGTAACCCATTTTTTTTAGGACAAAATCCGTGCATATATCCCTATATATCTCAGTAAGTATACTCACTATTGCCACAGAACTTGGAACGGATACTCCTAAATAATGGAAAAATTTTTTTCAGATAGAATCAGGGGAAGTGGTAGTTTTCCTACAATTGCACAAATTTGGTGAAATATTTTATGAGCTATATCTCGGAAATTATAACAGCTATCGACTTAACATGTTCTACAAAAAGTAATTGTACGCTAAGGGCTACTTTTTAAAGAAAAAATTTTTTGAGTGGGGGCAAATAAAGGGGTAGCTCCCATACAAATTAACGATTTTTATGAAATATTCGATACGCTATATCTCGGAAACTATAACAGATATCGAAATCAAATGTTTTACGGAATGTAATTGGGCAACCAGCGCTACGCTGCAAAGAAAATTTTTTTTGGGTGGGGGCAAAAAAAGGGGTAGCTCCCATACAAATTAACGATTTTTATGAAATTTTCGATACGCTATATTTCGGAAACTATAACAGATATCGAAATGAAATGTTTTACATAAAGTAATTGGGCAATAAGAGCTACGTCTTAAAGAAAAAATTTTTTGGGTGGGGGCGAAAAAAAGGGTAGCTCCCATACAAATTAACGAATTTTTGCAATATTCGATACGCTGTGTCTCGGAAACTATAACAGATATCGAAATAAAATGTTCCACAAAAAGTAATTGGACAGCACAACCTACGCTTTGAAGTTAAAATTTTTTTGGTGGGGGGTGAACATGGGGTAGCTCCCATACAAATTCACAATTTTTGTCAAATTTTCGATACGCTATACCTCGAAAACTGTTATAGATATCGAAATAATATGTTCTACAAAAAGTAATTGGACAGCACAACCTACGCTTTGAAGTTAAAATTTTTTTGGTGGGGGGTGAACATGAGGTAGCTCCCATACAAATTCACAATTTTTGTAAAATTTTCGATACGCTATACCTCGGAAACTGTAATAGATATCGAAATAAAATGTTCTACAAAAAGTAATTGGACAGCAGAACCTACGCTTTGAAGTTAAAATTTTTTTGGTGGGGGGTGAACATGGGGTAGCTCCCATACAAATTCACATTTTTTGTAAAATTTTCGATACGCTATATCTCGAAAACTGTAACAGATATCGAAATAAAATGTTCTACAAAAAGTAATTGGACAACAAAACCTACGCTCTTAAGAAAAAATTTTTTGAGTTGGGGCAAAAAAACGGGTAGCTCCCATACAAATTAACGATTTGTATGAAATTTTCGATAAGCTATATCTCGGAAACTATAACAGATATCAAAATCAAATGTTCTACAAAAAGTAATAATCTAATAATTCATACATTTTGGAAAAAAAAGTTGAAGAGGAGCAGGGGGACTAGAAAATCCTATAAAAATTAACAACTTTTATTAACCTTTTATTATAAATAATGTCAAAAACTTTTATTACTGTCGACCTCAAACGTTCCTCATCTATTTCTATTATCCATACGAACGTTAACATTTTGTAAAGTTCTCTATGGACTTTAAAACTCACACAAGGTATTTTTATTATATTATTTGCAGTACAAAATAACTCGGCTGGGTATATTAAAAGACCAATGTGAAGGGTATATAAGATTCGGCACAGCCGAATATAGCGCTCTTACTTGTTTTATAATAAAATTTCCTGTCTTTATTGGTTTTATTAACATAGTTTTACAATGAGGTTTATTAACTATAGGCAATTTAATAACGTATAACAAAACTGAATTATTTGAGGCAACTTTAACGTTAGCAAATTTTAAACACTGTTCTAAATTATTGTAAGGAAAATTTTGTTCTACAATCAATTCATTCAAGATATCCATTTCATTGTGAGAGAACAGAAAAGGATTTATGATTCCACCTTTTGACCATAACAATGCTTGTTCAATATTTTTTATTTCCTCCTTAAGTATTTGCAATTAAAATTTAAATTTAATAGCTGCCGTCTCATCTGTGTCGTATGTTTGAATGTTCTTAGTTATGTCGTTTGTCAAGTTTGTCAGTTCATTTAGTTTTCGTTCAAATAGTCTGTTTATTACAATTTGGTTGTTGGTCTGTCGTAAGTTGTCGTTTATCTTGTCTGTCAGTATTTCAAGATCTGTTCGGTCTGGTGAGCCTGCAATCCACTTCCATACAGTACCTATTTCGTTGATGGATCTTTTGGTTCTGCTAAAAGGTTTAATTCGATTTATCATGTTGCGCAGTTCTGTCATTTCATGCTGAAGAAGTGGCATGAGGGGATTGGATTTCTTCATTTTGTAATTGATGTGCTCACTTTTAAGTCTAAGTTCCCGTTCGTAAATCCCAATGTCTATTACGTGTATTAGATTAAATGTTCCATTCTGTATTAGTGCCTGTCCTGTCTGAAACGTCACAACCTCGGAATTGGTGTAGTCGAGAATTTGTATTTCGGTTCTCGCTATTTGTAGAAGAGGTAAAAGATAAATTAGTATTAGCTGCATATTTTTATTTCTGGTTTTCTTCTAGATGGTTTTGCTGTTTTTGATTGGGTTGTCTTCTTCGATGTGAGTTTTACCCTCAGTTGTTGTTGTTGTTATTGTTAATTGGGTTGTCTTCTTCGATGTGATTTTTGCCCTTAGTTAGTTGTTGTTGTTGTTGTTGTTGTTGATTGTTTTAGTTTTTAGCTATTCTGTTCATAAAGCACTTGAAACGTTATTTAGTTTATGTTTGTGCTCTTTTTTTTTATATAATTTTTTTATTCATTTATAAATTGATTGTGTTTTGAATTTTATTAAAAAATATAAAGTCTACTGTCTACTTTTTTATATTTTAATCCTTTACTAAAAGATTTTAATTTTTATAGTTATTCGCGATATTTTATTTAATCTTCTTATTTAGATTGTTCTTTAGAGTTATTTATTTATTTCATAGTTTTGCAAGGACATTTTTTTTAATTTTTTTTTTTTTTATACGTTTTCCTTTATTTTAATCCTTTACAAGGATATTTAATTTTTGAAGTAAAAGTATTAATTTAAACTATTAACTTATTTAAACTATTTCCAATGTTTCCTTTATAATCCTTTACAAGGATATTTTATTTTTTTTTTTTTTTTGAAGTTAAAGTATTTTAATGTTTCACTTTAATTCACTTTAAGGATATTTAACTAATTTAAATTATTAACTATTTAAACTATTTCCAATGTTTTCTTTGTAATCCTTTACAAGGATATTTTTTGAAAACTTTTCGGACTTTTGCTCGGGCGCCGGTCCCTGCTCGGGCGCCAGTTAATTTAAAACACTTTTAAATTTGGTGAGTTCATGATTACAACTGAAAACTTTATTTTAATAATTTCTTTTTTTATAATATTAATTTGCCTACATCAGTAATATTCATTTATTATTTTTTTACATTTTATTTTAATAAAGAATTCCACGAAAGTAAAGCAATTGCAACATAACAGCAGACATAGCGTCAGCGGTTTGCTTTACTTTTGTGTTTACAATGTTTGATAAGTAGAACAATATTTATTAAATTCCACAGAATTGTTAAAAACAGGAAGTAAATGAAGGTAAATAAAACTAAATAAAATTGTTGTTAGCTTATATCTTTCAAAATATCATTTAATTTTGGTAGTGACATTTTCTTTGTTTATATATGAAAAAAAAAATCTTATATGTATATAAAAGTAAGGAATTTTTTTGGTAGTTACAACACTTATAACTCAAGAACTGCTGAGCCTATTTTAATGAAATTTAAAAAAAAGACACCTATCTACACCATATCTCGGAAGAGTAAATTTCGTATATCTTTTTAGAAGTTTCACGTCCCATGCAAGTTGAACAGTTTCTTTTTTTACAAATCTCAATAACTAATATCACTGAAGACTCCGAATTTGGTACAGGTTAATTAATTATTGAATATTGATTACTGATAACCCGAAAACAGTTTTAAACATATGTCTAAAAAACTGTAACAGGTGAAGTATCCTAGGTTTGCGTGATCTTTTCGACCAAAAAATTTGTGGATTGGGACAGTACTGGTCGCGCCTAATGAACCTACGAAAGGTTTGACTGCCCTCTGAAGGGCATATCATTTATGATAAGCATGATTGTTAAACTTGACATGAACTGTTATAGGCCTAAAATTTTTGATGATTAACCGTGACTTCTTCACTGTAATTTAGGCTTTATATGTAAACAAAATAGGAGTGGAGGTCTAGTGGTAGATACGAGTAAGTGCGACTATATTTCTTTGCAAAAGGTAAAAGCTGGGGAGAACAGAGATAATTACGGAGCTATGGTATTGACTTTGAAAATCAAATAGACTTTTTACCATATTTCGGACAAAATATAGACTAAGATAAGAAAGCTACTCTCTCAAATAAGAAAATGTAGATAAGGAAAGATATTTAACGCATTAAAAAAATAAAAAATTGTTGGACTTGGATGAAGTTAATTAAGTAATAATTGACAGAAACTTTCACTTGCAGGGGAGCTCCTTCTTTTTTATTAATATTTAACTATGTCATGGTTTTAATTGAAGTAGAGTTTTCTTATATATTTTTTTTATAAGAAGCAGGAACAAGTCCAGCAAAGCGGACCGGGTGAAGCTAGTTTGTATCGATATTAAAATTCAGTACAATGTGTTTAATTTAATTTTTATAAAATAAATACTTAATTAGATTTCTTCTTTATTGTTTACTTTAAAACTCTCGACTGACAAATAACAACAAAATATTTCTGAATTAATAAATTAATCATTTTCAAGCGTTTTAAAAGTTATGAGGCACAACAGGCTCCACCAATAAACAATAAACCAGAAACATAAAAGAAAGCTTCCTTCCAACTACATCTTCTTGCAAAAGCCAACAAATGAGAATAATTTATTCATTAATTCATCTACATTTTGACATGATATTATTGTTGAATTATATGGCGTATCATAAGCCAACCAACCTAATGAAACAGACATGCCGGTATACAGATAGACAGACAGACGGAAAAGCAAACAAGTCACCCATTATTATATGATGATAAGTATGTGTATTAAATTTTAACAGCAACAACTCCCACCCACATTTAAAACGTCTGTTTCATCATCATCGATCAACTGACAAAGTTACTTTTTGACTAAGAAGCTAAAGAAAGAAAGGTTCTCCATGAAAAAAAAAATTAATAATGATGACAATGATGAAGAAAATTATGCCAAAAAGAAGTTTTTGCTTTTGGAGAAATGAATGCTTTTATCATGTTTGTTTATTGAATAACATTTGTATTGGAAAGAGCTGCGAATATTGGGGCTTAAATGCTCCTTCTACTTCGAAACCATATTTTTTTTTGTTTCGCAAAAAATATAATAAATATTTTTCAAACAGGGGTTGAAGATGATTTTAAGTACAACGCGACTCACACAGTAATAAATATAGCTTATCATAGTGAAAAATAAAATGTAATAATTTTAAAACTTTTGAAAGAAAAATTTTGAAAAAATAGCAGATAAAGTAAAAAATAAGATAAATATCTGTTTTATACGCGTTTAATGGCAACATTATTTAATCGATCAAACAGGAGGGGGAATAATGATGCGCTATTAGGATTATTTGACGAAAAAGGAAGTCACATGAATTTAATGTTTTGTAACACAACGACAATGATAGAAGAACGTACTTTGGAGTTGTTTGAAAAATAGTGGTGAGCTACAAGTTGTTGGGGTTTGGTTTAGTGTAAAAATATTACTGAAGTCTAGAGGACAACTGTTACGGAAGTAATGCAATTTAAGAAGTAAGAGCCATTAAATTTCTTAAAAGAATGCAGCTCAAACAAGTAAGAGCGCTATATTCGAGCCCCCTTAGGTGACCGTGATAAGGGGCAGTTATGGCTTAGGAATATGTTCAGGAGGGAAAACTAATTGGGGGTTGTAATATATTTTATTCCTATAGAGGCGACTCCAGGGAAGTTGTAGGAATTTTTAACCTTTTTTTTAGTCCTCTTAGGGCGAGGATATAAGTATAAGTATATTGTAGAAACATAATTATAATACATAATTAATTATTTGTGGTTGGTCTTAATAATTTTTTTCGCCAAAAACAGAAGATTTTTATTATGGCGGATTTTTTGGCTACTTTTTTTGTTTTTAAAAATTAAAAGAAATATTTTTTGGCGATTTTTGATAACCGTTCTGGCAATGAACCCCGAAAAAAACTGACAACCCTGGTTCTAAAGCGATTTCTTTACTCTTGAATTTATTTTGGTAATACAATTGGAACCATGTTTTTGTTCGATATGTAAATATTTTAATAAACTATATTCACATATACATATTTTGATTCAATTTTTTTTAATATTGAATCCCCACTCCGGTCACCTAAGAATAAATATTCAAATATTTAAAAACATACTAAAGTTTAATATCCGAAATTAAAGCTTATTAATTCCAATTGATTAATCTAGCGATAATACTATCTCTTCTCTTTAAACGAGTGGGTCTCTCATATTATAAGATGTTTCGAGCGAGTGGTTCTGGATGTGCTTCAAGCTAATTCATATATTTGTCAACATAGTTTAACGTTATACTAAGGTAAAGCCCGACCGACCTTAACCCGGAACAGCACTTTGGTGAAATTTTTTTTGTTGGGAAGAACCCGAAAGCAAACCGAACTCAGAATTCTTAACCCAATTAAGTATATGCATTTTATTCAAACAAATAATGGGTAAACCACTTTTTACCGAACTCCGAACCCGAACCCAAACGTTCGGTCAGGCTCTTGTTAATACCATTAAGTAAATACCTATACTGGTATGCTGGTATACCGATACCGATATAATCAAAAACCGATACCAAAATGACAAATTTTTCAATGACGGTACCAATACCGTTATTCGTTTCGGTTGCCAACCTTCTGAAAACGTTCCTCTTTTTGAATAAAAAAATACCATAAATCTCAATTTTAATTGTCATAAAAACTAAAGCCGCAGAAAAACGAAATTTAAAAATATGTCTTAATAGGTTTAAAAGTTACATAATTTGACCGATATATACTAGAATTATCTAGCAAAACTTAGCTTAATGCACCTGAATTTAGCCATATAAATAGTTAAAAACGCATGCAAGATGATGCGAGTAATGTCGTCCAAATAAAAAAAGTATTCTACTTACAGTTTCGAAAATATATATGGAGGTTAAAAATCACACTTTTAGCTTTTTGAGAATTTCTATTCCTCCGAAATTCTGATAAGCCAAAAAATAGACCCTGGAAAAACATTTAATGGCACATCAAGTATAAATGGTACAATGATGAAACGAACTATTTCTTATCCCACTAATATAACAGAAAAATTAAACCTTTTATTAATAATAGTTTGCAAAAAAATCATAATTTAAATCTGATCGAATTTGCAGAAACTAAATTTTTTCTAAAAAAACATACAATTTTTTTTTTCAGCAACATGCCATATCCACAGTAACCAATATTTTAATCCAGTTTTTGGGATACCTTAGTTCTAATATGTTTGCTATCGAATGGCAGTAACGTTTTTTTAATAGGCGATGGCAACATCTTGGACTTTAAGCGGATGAAGTTTTCAGCCACTGTGCGGCGTTCCCTTGCAAAAAAAAATATCCAATTTCGAAAATTTTCCTTACACTTTAACCGCATGGTTAATATAACAGCATAATGAAAGGTGTGTCTTAAATTATTATTTTTGGGTGTTACATCAATTGTCTGCAAAAAGGCGAAAGGTATTAGATTACAACCATAGCTGTTTATGCAGCTTGTCTAAAAAAATTATTTTAGATTCTGCCAAGTTAAGAGCAAGTAGCCTTTCAACTTGGATGGCAACAGCTACCCCTGTTCATTACACTTTCAATAGAACAGGTGCTTTAAGTTACACCATTATTAATTTTAAAAAAATAATCTGTAAATGGCCATTACATGTCAAGATAATAAACGATAATAATTATTACTTAGATGTAAAAACATAAAAAGACTGTTATTTTGCATAGAAAGGCAATGCCAGTAAAAGGTTACACGGTATAAAGTGAAGGATTATTTAGTGATATGACAGTTTTTCACAATCATAATGTAAAGCTGCAGAGAACTAAACCCCTTTCAATGTGTTTGTAAGTGGGAATGGAAGTGTGTGTGTATAGGTATAAAGTTATAAGTAAATAACAGCCCAGATCTTGTACAAAAAATTACGAAGTGCATACACACATAAGTATGTTTTTATTTTATTTATTTTTTCTAAAGTCAGAATTTTAAAGAAACCAAGTCAATGCTTGGTACTGAAAAATAATATGAAATATTTTATTTGCTTAAACATTAAGATCTATTTAGCGAGTAAACTATAATTTTAAACATTTGCTCAATTAACAAGGAAGGAAATGAAATTCTGTCAAGAGCGACTATATTATACCCAACACTACAATTTTTTTTATACAAAGTACCATAATATGCACAAAATGTACGCAAAAACGTACGGGAGGTACGGTTAAGAACGGTGCATTTCATACAAAATTTGTTTGGCTAATTTCTATTTAAAACTCACTTGCTTCTGTGTTGATATAATTGAATGACATTATTTATTCGCAGCATTTATGAGAATAAAAATGATTTTCAGGACTCGGAATTATATGGAGCTATTGAGCTCAAAATGCTTATTCTGGAAGGACTTTTGTGTAGAGGGTACATAAAAAAAATGGACCGATCGTATCTACTCTCATTCAGCATAAACAAAATTTTTGGAAGTAACGAAATGTTTTAACCCAAAATGCTCACTCTGGGAGGACATTTGTATGGGGGCTATGCCAATTCTACACCAAAAAAAGTATTTTTTTTTTTAAATAAACTGAATATTCTGCTTAAGCTAGCTGGATAGTCATTTAAAAACCCCTCAACAAGATGTTTATTAAAATTAACACAATATAACATTTAAATTTAGATTTAAAAAAATTAGTTTTCATAAACTTCAAAAAAAACTAGATTTTCTGTCATTTCTTATTGCTGCAAAATAACTGACAAAATTAGCTTCAACTGAAAATCAGTATATTCGTGTAGTTGAAGCTTTATATTATTTTTCAACCCTGTTCAAAAAATATTATATTAAAAATTGACTGTTTTTTTCATTTAAAAACCAACTTTACGGAATTATTTCTAAATAACTCACAGTAAGTTACTGTAATATTGTTTTAAGTGCAGGCATATTAAGTACAGAAATGTGAGACATACTTTGGGACGCTATATTAATATTCAAGACAGTTGTGGCTTAAAGCGATTATTCGGCAAGAAATTTGCATAGGGGCTTTTTTAAAAAAGGACCTACCACAAACAATTCCAATTTTTATCAAAATATGTAAAATTGATTCTGAGTCAATCAATTAAATTGAAGGTCCGTCTACAACTATTATTTTTAAGCGCTACAAAAGTAATAAATTTTCATAGAGTTGTCCTTTCTCCTACCCTACCCTTTAAAGTCTGTTTGAAGTCAATAGCTGTAAAAGCTTTCGAGATATAGAACACTAAACTTTATAAAATGTTAGTTTGTATAGGAGCTACATTTTCCCTCGCTTCTACCTAACTGAAATCACACTAGAGTTTTACTATTATGTTGATATTTGCATAAAATTAAAAGTTTACATGGGGGATACCAACTTTTTTTTTCAATTGCTCATCATACTAGAACTACTCTGTAGCAGGTTGGAAGTCAATAGCTTAAATAGTTTTCCAAATAATTAAAATAAATAAATAAATCCATAGCGGTGTCAAAAGTACGGTGAGTACGGTTTTTTTTAAACCAAGTACGA
Source organism: Melanophora roralis (assembly GCA_963583895.1). Lineage (NCBI taxonomy): Eukaryota > Metazoa > Arthropoda > Insecta > Diptera > Rhinophoridae > Melanophora > Melanophora roralis. Next base: position 66,178,087 of record OY757188.1, read on the forward strand.
AATTTTTTACTCCAAGTACGACTTTTCAAGTACGAATTTCTTACTTTTAGCCATAATTAAGCCAAAAAAGGATCAATTTAAGTTCGGAACCGTGCTTGGTGTAAGTCAAACAAAGATTGATTTAAGCGTAAACGGGATTAATCCAAACATGAAATGTCATTTTTATTGACTTATGGAGCTTTATTAAATAAGAAGAGTTTTATATTTTATTTTCATTTTATAGATACTTATAATTTATAATTTAAAAATTTTAATTTTTGTACTTACCGAAGCTGAGATTCAAATCAGGGGCTTTCCGTACTGCCGCACAAGCGTGCTACCTGCGGCTTAAAAATTTCACATATACATGAATACATTCCTTTACATTGAAAATAATACAACATCTTTGTGTATGCGTGTCAAAGGTGAAAATTATACGTATGACTATCTTTTTTTCATAATTGTTTGATTTATGCATGATTTTCATACTATTTACCCCGTCACATGTACAAGAAAGAGCTAAACGTGGCAAACTAAAGAAAATATGTTTGTATAATACAGTGGTTTGATGAAAACGACCGTAAAATGAGAAAATTATAAACATAAAAGAGTTGTTAAGGGATTAAAATTTTTAATATGATTAGAAACCGATCGTTAGATGCATCAATTCAAACGCACATGTGAAATTTATTTCACATTTAAAGTTTCCATACATTAATAAATACGTTTTTTTAACATAAATAAGCCTCCTTATTCATTTGAGGGTGTCAAGTTTTCAAAACATAAAACTTTTTTAATAAGATTGATATGGGCATGCACGTTGAAAGGGAGGATTTTGGTAATATGACACGTTTTGACACTGACACGTGCTTTCATTTAGCTTAAATTACTAATTATTAAATTATAATTCAATTTAAGAATTTTTAATTTGTCAACAGTAAGTGAAAAAGTCCGAACACTTGTCAATTGTCTTTTAAGCGGCGCTCTTGTTGCTAATGGGGAATTATAAAAAAAATATTTTAAAATATGAGAAATGTTAAACATAAGGAAGTTTGTTATGTGCCGCTTTAAAATTTTAAGGACAATAACATTTTATAACACATGCAAAAGTACTATTTTAAATTTTTAATCCCAAAATTTTTGTTTTGCTATTCATTTGTTGACATAAAAATGTTGTACAAGTTTTTACTTAATAAAAAAACACTTTTCAATAAATCTTTAGTACTCATATGAACACGATTTGCAAATAAATTGAACTAAATCGTCTAAACAATATCTTTTAATATTATACATTTTATATGACAACATGTAATCCGACAATGGTTACAAAGAATAAAAACTGAATAAGCAAAATATAAGACAAACTCAAAAACATGGAAAAATAAAAACAAAGTAGCGCAATCAAATCAAATAGAATATGATATGGTAACAGGTTACGGAAATTGGAAATATTTTGCCAAATTAAATATAGGCACTAAATACTCACACATTCAATATTATGGTAAAATATATTCATGCTTAAATTGAATTGCATACAAGGACAATGCAGAGGATAACAAATTTTAATAACAGTGAGCAATGTTGATTTTAAAATGTACGCTAAAAGGAAAATATTAATTATTCTCACCCTTTGCTAATAAATTTTGAAACAAGTAAAAGTTAGTTTTACCAAAGAACTAACAAACATATCTTACATACACCGAGAGAAAACAAATAAACAAATAAAAAAAGTTAAAAATAAACAAGTATTGTACCCTTCACACTGTTGATGATCCGTTTTTTTTCTTCAAAATAAAACGTCAAAATAAAATTTTTCTTTTTTAAAGGCGAAAGCTACTAAAATTAATTAAAATAAATAAAATAAATTAATAAAATTCATCTGCTTTAATCGAAGCTACCAATTCCCTTACTCTTCTTTCACTACTAATTTTTTATGTAAATATTATACTGGAACTCCCCTGTAGGATGTTTTAAGTGGAAAGCTGTAATAGTTTCCGAGATAAAGTTCGTTCGTTGTCTGTTTGCTTGGATCTCCTTGCTCCTATGCAGCAATTTTTGTTTTAAAAGAAGATATCACAGTAGAATTACTTTGAACTAAAGTCTAAGTCGATTCTTATTGCAGTTTTCGTAAAATACCATATTGCTAGATCAGAAACTGGCAGCCTGTAGATAAAAATGTCTGAAACAAATGCAATTAAATAACAGATAGAATAGGTTGAGAAGGAAGGAAAGAAGAAATTTAGAGAAGGATAAGAAAATAAAGAAAGAACAGAAAATGAAGCAAACTTACCAGGGTCTCTGGTGGGAATCGAACCCAGACTGGTAGACTCGTGCACTGACCACTGATCTACCGAAGCACCCTTTAAGCAAACATACAAGGTGGGAAAAAAGAAGTCACCCTATATGAAGATGCTGAGTTTACTAATGAAATTTTGAAATGTCTTCCTCCACTTGATCGTTCCACCGGAATTATGGTCGTCCCTTTCGGCGCGTCCGTCACCAGGTTCGCTTTTAAATGACTCCTTAGCTGAAACATTTTCATTCATGCGACTGTTACTATTTCAACTTTTCTTGGCAATAAGAATTGATAACCTAGCCTACCATAAGAGCGTTATTTGTAAAAAATTTAAAAAATTAAAAGATATAAAATTAGTAGTTCAAAACAAATTTTTGTAAAACAAATGACTTTTTTCTTATACTAGACTTATACGATGAAATTTGAAATAAAATTACTTTAATGAAATTTTTGTTTGGTGACAAAAGGAGTAAAGAAGAGCCTTCTCTTCTACACCTTCAAACAGCTACTAAATATTAATACAGAAACTAAATGCATATATTTTGCTGCATAAATTAAACTTTTTTAAATTCTAAAAAAATATTTTTGTCCTTAGTTAGCATTTACATTTACCGTTAAAATTTTGAGGGAATTTGTTAACTCTAGCAGTATTTCATTTGAAATTTCGACACAAAACATTTGCTTTAGTCAGCAGTATTAAAGAGAAGAAGAGAAATACAGGAATAAATAAATGATTATTTACGAAACAAAGGTACTTTTATTAAACAAAATATATATATATATATTTATGTGAGATGGTTTTTTTATTCATTGAAAAGTACAAAATAGACAATCCGGATTACAAAATTTGTTACGTGTCAATACCTTTTTAAATTGTCTGAATGAATGGTAGAATGAAACAACAAAATGATTGCAATTTTTTTGACTAAAGCTATACAAAATCTGTGACAAAAATTTGAAAATAGTTCCAACATTTATATTCGTCGCAGTAATATCCCATTAAACATATCTCTGCAAATTTTCCAAAAAGTTTTCTTTATTAGTTTAATGATTTTTTTAAATAAAGTTGAGCTAATGCACACTTTTATTATCTCAATAGAGAATGATTTATATAAAAAATATGTTCTCCCTGTGATGAATGTATTACTATGATTAAAACCAAACGCGAAAAAAATTATCTTTTACAACTTCTTGTTAGTTTAGTTGCTAAAAACATTAAAAAAATTACAACTCGTCAACAGTTGTCTGGTTTGGTTGAAATCGAGATACCAAATTTCGTATTACAACTGAAATAGTGTTGAGTTGTAAACCATAAAAAGAGCCTTAATTTCAAATGCTGCAATTTCGGGTTCTTCGGTCCAAGTTCCTATTATTCTTATTTCTAATGCTTATATATTTTACCTTTATTTTGTTGAATCAAATTTTTGACTTTTTACCGCATATTTTATGCTTATAAAACATTTTTATAAGGTTACCCTCTTTTATATTTTCAAACTTAAATAAAGAATGTTATATTTGACACATACTTTTATTAAGAGCTTTGAACGATAGAATGGAAATGAGGTTATGTCATCCAGTTGTTTTCTGTCGAGTTGAACACAATGTTCAAAACAGAGTCTTCTGTTCCGCGCCAGACACTACAGTAAACTTGGTTCAATGGAGCTGATTACTCGACAAATATTTTCCTTTAAAGCCACGAGAAATTGGAGATTGTCATTTTAAACCCTTTCCGAGGGCTGTGTGTGCGTTCGCGCCATCACGTTGAAACCACTCGTGTGAAGAGTACGATGGATCAGCTCGCAGGCTTGGCAAAAAGAATTCTGTAATCCTGGCCTCAAGGACTTTGAAAAATTTTCAATTGTCTCATGCGATAAAGCACACCAAACAGTTATCCTGGGAAAATGTGATGTTTAAATCGAGGGTGGCAGGTTCTTGGAGACCAGTAAAAGCAGTTTCGCTTGTTGACGTGACCGTTTAAGTGAAAGTGCAAAAACGCTCCAACATCGTTTCACAAAAATGTTTGCCAATTTTTTTCAGTTCTTGAACGGTTTGAATTTTTAAAAGGATGGAATTTCAGATGCTTTTTTAAAATTCCGTTAACAATCGTTCTTATAAATCCCAGTGAGGCTGCTTTTTTCCGTATTGAAAGTCGCGGACTTTCTCATAAACTGCTTTCAACCAGTTCAATATTTTCTGGAGTCCTTGAAGATCGACTAGGCCTTGACCGTAGGAAACTCATAGCCGAAACAGTTGCGGGGAATCTGTGCACCCGCGACCGAATTAAATTTGCACTCGGTCCATCTCGTATTCCCCGAATACTGAACTTTGAACAAAATTGTCGATGAGTAATTACGTAAGAATCATTAGTCTTAAAAATGTGTCCACAGCGAACGCGCGATGCTCACTCGATCACTGCGATATCGTGACAAAGAAATCTGCACAATCGTTAATTTTAACGGCACCACCTTCTCTCCGCACCGATTTTTACTTTTTGAAATAATCGTATTTAAAAATATAAATTTGCCACCAGACACCCTGTACATTTAGGAGCTCTGTAAAGTGTGTAACACTATGTATGTATGTTTGTATGTATAGAACATCAAAATAACTTTTTGATAAGTAAACACATTGCATACGTTGTAGACGTATTATGTGCTTGTGCAGATGTGTGTAACGCCCATATAAAACATCATGTCCCCCTTTTATTAAAGCCGATCGACTCAGAATTATTTGTGGAGTCAAATAAATCCTCGCCTATTCCTTCGTTTGTCTATATGGGTGCTAATATATTTTTGTGATCATATTACAGGACGCGTTTTTAATACATTTTGATGAAGCTTTGCAATAATATTTCTTTTGGCGTAGGGGCCAAGCCTATTGTAAAAGCTGGTTATTTCTCATAGCCTCCATACATATGTACCTCCGGAATAAGCATTTTGAGCTGAATCATCTCGTCGGTACATAAGTCCTATTTAACTATTTAAATTGTATATAAATAACGCCATTGAAATATATTGGCACATGATAAAATCTTTCCACCAATTTTCAAAAAGATTGGTAAGAGATTGGTTACTTTTGCTAGTAGGCGTTTACCCGAAATTCATATTACCCCACTAACGAAGTGACCTCTACCTACATACGTTTTTTTACATACATTGCTAATTGATGTAAACGAAATTGTGGTGTAGGGAGTTATATTTCCGGGCTGGACTGACCATATATAACTTTCTTACTTATTTTACATATTCTGGTGCTTGCTACAAGTGGAAGTATAATGTTCGGCTGCAATTCGCTATAAGCCCGTGCTTGTGTTGTCTTATGTGTTGGTTCAAAATATTTTAAAATGGAAGCAAAGCTTGTGGCGAGTATGTGTCACAAAGCTGCTTAAACAAAACTGTTTCCAACTCTGTTTTACTTGAGGCGGATCAGCCTAACAAGACAGCGTCATGTAGTACAAAATTGCTTAGTAGGTTGTTGTGTTATATATATGTATTTACTGTTATAGTAGCTGTAAGAGAATATGTTTTGCATCTATCAATTTGTTTATTCCTGCTATCAGTGTATAAGTATAAAACGACACTTGTAATAAATGATGCATTTTTCAATATTTTATAGTAATAAAATAAAAACATTTTGATTTATATATATATTTACATACGTGATCAAAAATATGTAGATATGTCTGTAAACACCAAAAATTATCTAAGAAAACTTTACTTAAATCAAGCCAAAGCGGTGTCAAAAGTACGGTGAGTACGGTTTTTCTTAAATCAAGTACAACATTTCTTACTTCAAGTAAAATTTTTCAGTTACGAATTTCTTACTTTTAGCCACAATTAAGCCAAAAACGGATTGAGTTAAGTGCGGAACCGCACTTGCTGTAAGCGTGAAAAAGATTGATTTAAGCCGTAAACTGGATTAATTCGAAAGTGAAATGTCATTTTTTTGATTTATGGAGCTTTATTAAAGAAGAAGAATTTTATATTTTTTTTTTATTTTATAATTAATTTATAATTTAAAAATTTAATTTTTTGTACTTACCGAAGCTGAGATTCGAACCAGGGATTTCTACACTGCAGTACAAGCGCGTTACCTCTAGGCCACCGAGACACTTTGTGTTCAAATGTAAAATAATATATTAAAACAACAAGCTTTTTTCTGCTTGATTTGTTGAAGCAATCCGAATAGGCTTGATTTAAGAAAATGTAAGTAAGGATCGTACTTAAAAATTTCAAGAACGATTTTGGATAAATTTAAGAATAAAATTCTTGATCTTAGAAAGCGAGTTTTCTTTCTGTGTACAACATAGAGAAAATTCAACGCCTTCAAAACAAAATGCTCAGAATGTAGGGATCTACAAGTTCCACTAGTTAAATTTTTAAACCTAAAATACGTGAACAAGTATCTAAATATGGTGGAAAAATATCTAAACTCGCTCTCTCGAAACATTTTACAACATGGGGGATGCACCTATTTGGAAAGAAGGAATACTGTTGCCATCAGATAAAACCATTAGAATTGTTGTAAACTTTAATGTTAAAACTTAAATTTTAGTCTGGTACTAGCTGCATTAACTAATATTAATTATTTAGTTTTAATATTTCAATACATTTCCGGTAAAATTTGTTTGAATTTGAGTAATAGACACTCATTATTTCATAGGTTACAAGATAATAAGGTCTTTACCTCAGAATAATGACCTTTATTAACACTCCTTTTTTTTACATATGTAATTGACTTTGTTCAACATCCTTTTTTTTTACATATGTAATTGACTTTGTTCAACATCTGGGTTTTCAAAACCTCTAATTTTTATTAAAACTAGTTAATTCTTGGTAACTAGCTGTTTGTTTTAACCACTTTTGTAAGTGGGGGTTGTGAGTTTCGGGACAAGACATACAAAAATATCTAGTTATTCGGTCAAAGAGTAACAAGTGTTTCTGCATCTCATATATAACTTGCCAACTTACTCGGTAAGCAAAGGTTTTGCTGGGTATTGTTAGTTTGCTGAGGCAACGATTCAATAGTAAAATATATAACAAAAATAGTTAAAGTGTATGTATTATTAATTTTTTTATTGAGTTTGATTTTTATTTATACCGACACATATGTTTTTTCCATTAACTTTTAAGTCATACCCTACACTACCACAGTAGAAATGAGAGCTGTCGATATATTTGCAAGTACATTTTGTACGACGGATAAGATCATTTAGAAATGTTATAGGTAAAAAAAACTCGAACAGATGGTTTTTTATGCATATAAAACCGGTTTGTAAAAATGTTGTCGTGATACCAATATTTTAAATGGTTTGAAAGTAAAAAAGTTCTAAATTAATTCCCCAGCGATTAAGAATTCGCCCAGTAAATTTGTGTTTATCTAAAACTCTTTTTAGTAAATACTACTAAATGTTTACTAAAATCAAGATAAAATTTTATGTTGACTATAGTTATATTACACATAGTTATATATTAGCATTAAAATTTTTTTAGGTCGAATTTCTTTATATGTACCTATGGTATTAAGTTTTATAGCCATGAGAAAAACGTGCTAAACATAAAGTTTAATAAAGGGAGATAATGTTTGTTAAATATTTTAATCACATAAACCGTTTTGTGTTAGGTTTCTGCATCCTAAAAGTAAATTTTCTAATTTTGTAATATATTAATATGATAGGGGTAAAATGCGGTTATGGTTATGTTTTGTAACATCTAAAACTAAGAGACTGATACGCGTCTTCATTTATACTAATTAAGCCAAAATCATCTTGTAATTTATTTAAAGAAAAACTGGTAGGAACGCTATATTCGGCTATGCTGAATCTTATATATCTTCACATTAGTATTTTTATATACCCCGCAATCTCATCTAGCCGAGTTATTTTATAATGAAAATATGTACTTTGTACCGGGTTTAAAGTTTTTAGCTACCCTAGATTTTAAAACAGAAAACTTTACAAATTTTAACGTTTGTATGAAAGTATAACACAGTTTTAACAGTTTTCGATTTTATTCGTATTAAAAGTTTAATAAAAGTTGTTTATTTGTGTGGGGGGCTCACATTCGCCTCATCCGATGCAATTTTTTTTTAAATGCAAGAATTATTGTACTATTACTTTTTGAGGAACATTCGAAGTCGGTAACTGTTATAGTTTCCCAGATATAGCGTATCGAAAATTTCATAAAAATTTGCATTTGTATTGGAGCTGCCCCTTTTCCTGCTCGTAACCAATTAATATTTTTTTCTCTAAATGTAGGTCTTACTGTCCAATTACTTTTTGTAGAACATTTGAAGGCGAAAGCTGTTATAGTTTCTGAGATATAGCGCACGAAATATTTCACAAAATTTGTAAAATTGGACAGGAATACCACTTCCCCTGATCCTATCTGAAAATTTTTTTCCCTCAATTTAGGTACCTATCTTTCATATATTCCTGCCAAGTTTTGTGGCAAGAGTGGCTGTATTTACTAAGACATATACATAGAAAGAAAAACTGCTTTCTAAATTCTAGAATTTTATTCTTGAATTTATCCATAATCTTTCTCGAAATTTTAAAGTACGATCCGTACTTACATTTTCTTAAATCAAGCCTATTCGGATTGCTTTAACAAATCAAGCAGAAAAAGACTTGTTGTTTTAATTTAATATTTTACATTTAAAAACAAAGTGTCTCTGTGGCCTAGAGATAGCGCGCTTGTGCTGCAGTGCGGAAAGCCCCTGGTTCGTATCCTAGCTTCGGTAAGTACAAAAAATGAAGTTTTTTAATTATAAATTTTAAGTATCTATAAAATAAAATTAAAATATAAAAATCTTCTTCTTAAAAAAGCTCCATAAGTCAAAAAAAAATACATTTCATTTTTAGATTAATCCCGTTTGCGCTTAAATCAATCTTTTTGTTTTGGCTTACATCAAGTACGGTTTCGAACTTAAATCAATTCCTTTTTGGCTTAAATGTGGCTAAAAGTAAGAAATTCGTACTAGAAAAATCGTACTTGGAGTAAGAAATTTCGTACTTGGTTTAAGAAAAACCGTATTCACCGTACTTTTGACACCGCTATGGCTTGATTTAAGTTAAGTTTACTTAGTTTATTTTTTATGTGTAGGGAAACATACACGGATTTTGTCAAAAAAAAAAATGCTTTATTTTAGGTTGTCGCTTATATATATATCTCGTCCTATAGATAACATATTTTTGTGATTTATAATGGCGATTGTCTCAGAGATATTTTGGGTTGTTTAATAGCAAAACGTTTTCTATGTGACTTTTTTTGAGTCCGAAAACTTCATTTCAACAGACACCCACAGACAAACATGTTTATATTGACTTCCCTATCTGTAGGGATCCAGAATATAAATACTTTATGGGGTCTAAAGTAAATATTTTAGAAATTACAAACGAAAGGACAAACTGATATACACCATTATCACTATGCGAAGGGTATAACAAGTCGACAATGACCGGTAATAGCGGCCACAATCTTTCTCAGTCTCTGTTTGTATAGATCGAGTAGACACGTGAAAAGTCTCGTATCTAGCTTTGGTCAAATTATTTTAGTGGTTACACATAAAGGTTCATTAGTCCTGCTAGTTCCAACTAGGATTGTGCAATCGCCCTGTCGTACCATTTTTGCTAATGAATCAAATGTGCAGTGGCTTGACATGGGTCCGTATCCCCGTCTTAATACGAAGATAATGCTAGAATATGGGTCTAGAGGAGGTGATTTTATTTACCTTTTCTTATCAGCTATTAAAGGAGAATTTGTTGCAAGTCGAAGCCGATCTCATTGTAACTGTTATACTAAACAATCAACACTATACAGAAAACAAGCTCTTAACAATGACACGTTTATCCAATTGTTGAAACAGTTATACGTTGAGCCGGTACTAAAAGGGTTGATCCATCGTATAATAGGGACCAGCAGAATAACATGCGGATTTAAGGGTGTTACTATTGGTAATTGGTGGAATGTGACACCCTGTGGGGTATTTATTTGCCGCTTTTGTAAGGTTCCACAACGCACACACTTAATCAGGTATGTTGACTGACGGGAAATTCGGGCAATTTTGCTACGCACACAACTTGGTTAGACTTTTGAGGGGAAAGGTGCCAATCAGCATAAGATGTAGCGTATAATTCGGCTCAGAATAAGAGGCTGAGGGTTATACGGGGACCACAAATTTGTGCAATGGTATACCTCCACTGAAGGCTAACTACACTAATAGTAGATGGCCTTAGGTCGGAAGTAATAACGGGACTGGGTATAATTTTTAAAAACCTGGATAGAGAAATCAATAATCATTAGATATCGGTCCGGGCTCAGAGCATCTGCAGGCCCGTGGAAATTAACACCTTTACTGACAGCAACGCTTGGGAACATCAAATCTAGGGCAGTGTTGAAATGCAAGAGGATGATTAATTACCAGAAATATGGCGGGGGCCGCATTATATGGCTACCTGAATATCATGCGAAGGTCGTTTATGAACGGGCAAAAAAATCTGGCAATTAGAGCTAGGAGACAGCGAGTAGTTTACCTGGATGACAAAGGCGGGCAAAGACAATAAGACGGTTGAAGGAATGACTTGAATCAGCTGTGGCGACGCAAACCAGAAGAGGACTAAGAGGACTCTGAGACTAGGGAAGCCTAAACTGAGCAAGGCCACTTAAACTTATAAGAGCACCTCCATTAGATGGGGTTATGGAGAAAAACGATTGCAGGACATGCAGAGAAGGCGTCGAATACATGAAGCATTTCTTGTGTCACTGCCCGTTTTTTTACAGGAAAGAGTCTAATGTCGTTCACATCACCGAATTTCCTTAATTTTCTACCCCAAAATCCCTTTCCTTTACTGGGTGCGCACAACAAGCCGATCACTGGCCTAGATGTATATATTGCGGGACTTAAGGCCTTATCTTGAGGTCTCTGTTTTAACCTAACCCAACCATATTTAAAAACCATTTTGAATTAACAACGCTTAAAGATATAGCGGTACAACTAAATATTTTTTTTAATATCTTGAGACATAATAAAGAATGAAGTGCAGGGTATAAAATAGTCAAGCTTGACCGAGTAAAACTATATATATTTGCTGTTGTTGTTTGTACGTTGTTTTCACGACATCGTCCTTGTTTTTACAAGTACGTGACATAATAACAATTTTGTCATTCGCTCTGACATTTTGTTATAATTTTTTTATTATGTCTTTCAAATATTATTTTATGTACAAACGTAACACTATTATATTTTTTTTGTTGTAAATTGCTTATGTATAAAGTTTTTATTATTCTTGATATAATAGAAATAGAAATTTGTACATTAACGTAAAGGTGGGTGGAGTCTATTAATGAAAGTGAATCATCATATTGAGTCCTAATAAAATGCTTAGTCGCATGTTATCAATGTGTGTTTATGTCCTTTTTTTCAAATAAAATTTCTATTATTATTGGTTGTGTAACGGTCGAAGGGGTGGTTGACAGGCTAATATATTCTTAAATGTTCTTTAGCTAGGGGTGGAATAGAATAGTTTTTCTTCATACCTTTAATTATTTGAAAATATTTATAGATGGCGCTAGTAGTGCTATTTAAATAATTTGTTTGATATAAGGATTAGTTTTAAGGTTAATTATTATACTTAAATATGGATCAATAAGAAAATATTTCAAAAGTGCATATTTATGCTTATACTTGAAAATGTCCTTTAAGCCCTGTTTATGAAATTCTCATATTTACAAAGCATTTGTACAGCCAACACTTCTTAACCAAATGAATTATAAATTGATTGCCATTTTTCAATAATGAAAATTAATTTTAACACATACAAAGAGAATGACTTTTATATTTGCAACAAAGAGTCGCAGTTGTAAAAAACTGATTAAAATGCCAAAAAAATAAATAACCGTCAGTTAGTCGAATCATGTAAATAAATGAATTTTAATTGATTTTCATCAATAAACGTACAGATTTTTCCAGCGCTTACACCTCCGCCGCTATATAAACTGGATGAAAACCAATTTTTGCAACAAAATGACGGAATACAAAGTAAAAAAGTTTTAAGCTCCGTTGAGGTAAAAGGACGTACACGATGGCTAAATATAAAGTAGTCAATGTCGTTTTTATTTGTAATTTTTCCGCTTAAAAAAAGAATATATTCTCACACAAGAAAATTAATTGGAATTTTAATTAATCGAAAACATTTTTGAAAATGTAAAAAGATATTAAAAAAATTATTGTAAATATTCTTTATGTATAAAGGCTGCATGCAACTGAGAAAAACGACACAAATGAATGTAAAAGTATTAATACCATCCTCATCACTATTATCAGTTTCATCGTTCAGCCGTTCATCAAAAATACAATAAAAATTGTTTTTAGTCAAAATAAAAAAATGAGGTTACAGCAGCAACAATTGCAAGTAGATAATGCCAACCAAAAGTAAAAAAATATGCAACAACAAATGCAGGATAAAAAAAGGGTTGATATGAAAAAATAAACAAAAATTCCTTTTATTTTCGATTTTTTTTTTAATTTTTTTAAAACATATTTCAATTGTTATTGATTTTATTTTTTGTAAACATGTGTGTTAAAATAAGAATTAATGTTGGTTTGTATGTGTAAATATTTTTGTATTGATAGGTTTTTAATTAAAATTGCAGTGATATGAATAAATATTTTTAAATTTGTGAAAGATTGGGGTAATAACTTTCGATATATTTTGTGTTTTAATATGGCGTATATATGTTTTATACAGATTTTTAAAAATCAAACTCGTAGACTTGTAAGTGACTTTTTGCAACGAAAGCAGGAAACAAGTAAGAAAGTTGTGATCGACAATTTTATGCCAATGGTAGTACATTTATTTATATTTGGTACCGACATACATATACAACAACCTTCGGGAGTGGGGCTTGTAACGGTAAATTGTGGGGTTTCTTCCAGAAAAGTCTGTGCAAATATTTCCTTTAATATGAAGATTTTGTTTTATACCGACAGGCATAAAAAAGTTTTTAGGTAGATGCCCTACTCTAATGGACCTTCACAAAATTCGGTCGGACAATTTTTGTTAAAGCAAGATTTCTGCGTGGAAGTTTTTCCGAGGCGATCCGTATAATTGAAGGTAAGTTTAAGACAGTTTTTTTGGCATTAAAAGCATTATTCAAGGAACGTTTTACTCCCAATAAGGGGATTTCCCGAAACTTCCTGGGAAATTCATAATTTTTTTTTTGCTTTCTCTCGAATTTTGTGCGGGAATCTGGGAGCTAACAAATTTGCGCACTTTAAGTAAAACTGTGACTTAATCGCAAAAAAAATATGTTACTTATGTTTTTTAAGGATAATGAGAATAAGAGTATTGTTATAACATATTCTATTCTTTTTTCCAAATACTACTCAATCTGCTTCTTTCGTAGTAGTTTGAACTTAAACAAAAACCTTTAACATGTCAACACTGTTTTGAAATTGAAACTTTGCACCCTTCTTTTGAAACAGTTATTCTTTTTTTAAAAAATTGAATTTTGCTTTTCTAATATTGCATTATGATTTCAAATCGAAAAAATCAAATATTTCAAGAGGGGAATAGCCAAAAGTAAACAAACACACTATTTTATAGTTTGTTTACCAATTGTTTATATTTTTTAGGTTAGAGAAACATCTTTATTGTCTCGCGGGTTGGTTACTCGGTCGATTGTGTGTATTTTGGCGGTTGCTTAAAAAAATTGTCTCTTGTTTGTACACATGTCATCTTTTTGTTTTGTTTTTTTATTGTTTCAAATAATAGTTTTTAAGTTTTTGCTTTTCTATGACAATTATCGTTTTGAGTAGCGGAAGATGTACCAATGTACATACTAGACATCTGCATGACTATATTCATTTAATTGCCTATACACAACAAAAACAATATTCATTCAAACATTTTTCATTCTATGGGAGATAAATAAAGTTAAGCCAGTAACAACACAAGAGAGAATGTATTGTGTGTTACACTCAATGATACAAGAAGAACACATTCATTTTACAGTTTTCGTTTTGAATGTGTATAAAACTCACTTGAAAATACAAAAACATAGCAAAGTCTCATTACAGTTAGAGTTTTTATAAAAACATTCAGGTGTTTTTTCGAGTTAATGAATGTTTAACAACAACAAAAACGACAAACTTGCAAACCCAAATGAATAATAATTTTTTACACCAATCATACAGCAATATTCACACATTCTATTCAGTATTTATTTATATGAATGTATGGGTAATATTTTGTTTTCGGTTGAAGTTGTTTTTTATTTGCTTTCGCTTGTGGGTTCATTCATTTTGTTTGTTTAACATTGAATGAAAAACACTATGTTGTTGAAAAACAAACGAATGTATTTCAACGGCATTTGGGTGTAGTCAAGCAGACCTCTAGTACATACTTATGTCTATGTCGGTAGCTTATACATATTACAAAAACATGTAAATATTTGTTGAAACATACGCTTTTTGTCATTGTCTATTGTTTTGTTATTCTTGTTGTTTATTTTGAGGACCAGTTTTTCTCACCCTAAATTTGTTCATTATATTTCCTTTATTAACCATATGTACGTATATATGAATGTAAGCACTGCATAAAATGCGTATAAATGATGGGTATTATTTGACAAAGATAAAGATCAATTGGTGCAGCAATATTAATATGATGCCATTTATGATAAAAGTGCATTAAGATTTGTATCGGTATTGTCTCAAAATATGTTATATTTTTGAACATTGTCTAAGTATGCGAATATCCTTAGATAATTATAAAACGTTTAATTTTTTAAGTGTTGCTAATCACTATATTTTTACTTTATAAATTTATAAATAGCGATGATATAGAACATTTACATGAATATGTGTATAACTGTCATATTGCTGAAGGTAAATTTATTATGTCGATCTTTTCATAAGTTCTTATGGAAAATTGCCATTGATGAAGATATGTACATATGTCAGACAAACGTATTTTTTGTTTGTTTTTCAAACAATTAATTTATTAGTTTATACTCTACAGGTCCCCTTAGTCTGAAAACTTTTAACATGGCTGGTTCCTTAGGGTAAGGACTGGTTCTAGTTCTTACACTTTATATGAAGTAAATCTCTGACTTTTGCGTAGCGTTGCCATTGGGGGACAATCGTTTCTATACTTATGCCTTATAACGGATTCTAGGCGAATCTTATATGAGCTTCTTTTGCACTAAATGCTCTAAGCCCTGTTGAGTCTACTCTGTATATATGTGTGTATATACATATGTATTTATGTACTGACTGGTATTTCGATTTTTTCCCTAACTTCTTAAACATCTTTTAATGAGTTATGTGATGTAGGCTTGTTTAACAGATCACGACCATTACTACAATTCATGTTTTTATCAGTCTACCAGCTGCCGCACATTTCCCGCAGGGTATTTTAAAATTAGTGCCTGACTTAAATTTAAGTTTTAAAATTAAAGTAAACGTAAATTCCGTAAATTGCGTTCTTTGGCGTAAAGTAAAAAGTGCGTGGATGCATTTGTATTCATTCAGTTTTATTACCCACAAGTTTGCCAATTTTTAATTTGGATAATATGATGCAGTAGTTGGTTTAAGAGCTCTTAACCCTTTTAAGATCAGACTTTTTCTCCCGAATCGACTTTTAATTTTTTTTATTTCCATAATATAGATACGCTGCAATGACAGCTTTGTTAAAAAAGTCCTCTTCTTTCCCGTCATTTTACTTATCAAATATAGTTGCCTCTGGGTTAAAAGGGAATTTTTTACCCAAAAATTGAATTGAAAAGTATAAAGTTTTTTATATTTTTTGTGTTTTTCTTAGTTTTTATTAAATATATGGTGTGTTCATTTACACAAAATTATCACTCACTAATTTTCGATAATTCTAGTAATAATTATTACTAGTAAAGGGCTAACTATAATGTTCTTAAAGCCCTTATGACACTTGCTTTTTTGGTTTAAGAGCTCTTAACCCTTTTAAGATCAGACTTTTTCTCCCGAATCGACTTTTAATTTTTTTTATTTCCATAATATAGATACGCTGCAATGACAGCTTTGTTAAAAAAGTCCTCTTCTTTCCCGTCATTTTACTTATCAAATATAGTTGCCTCTGGGTTAAAAGGGAATTTTTTACCCAAAAATTGAATTGAAAAGTATAAAGTTTTTTATATTTTTTGTGTTTTTCTTAGTTTTTATTAAATATATGGTGTGTTCATTTACACAAAATTATCACTCACTAATTTTCGATAATTCTAGTAATAATTATTACTAGTAAAGGGCTAACTATAATGTTCTTAAAGCCCTTATGACACTTGCTTTTTTGGTTTAAGAGCTCTTAACCCTTTTAAGATCAGACTTTTTCTCCCGAATCGACTTTTAATTTTTTTTATTTCCATAATATAGATACGCTGCAATGACAGCTTTGTTAAAAAAGTCCTCTTCTTTCCCGTCATTTTACTTATCAAATATAGTTGCCTCTGGGTTAAAAGGGAATTTTTTACCCAAAAATTGAATTGAAAAGTATAAAGTTTTTTATATTTTTTGTGTTTTTCTTAGTTTTTATTAAATATATGGTGTGTTCATTTACACAAAATTATCACTCACTAATTTTCGATAATTCTAGTAATAATTATTACTAGTAAAGGGCTAACTATAATGTTCTTAAAGCCCTTATGACACTTGCTTTTTTCTTAATTGATTGCTTTTGGATTGAAAGAAAGAAATAGCAAATGTTAGATAGAACAAAATATATATGTATTATGATAAAAAGTAAACAAACGAAACAATGATGCCCACTTGATATTTTGTTGCAGAGCGGAAAATCTGAAATAAAATTTAATAAACGCGCGAAAAATCGCTTTTTTAACTATAAACTGATCAAATTGACAACATGTTTAGAGTTTTAATCTTAAAACGTCAAGCTTAAGTTAAAAATTTTTACATTTTTTTTGACAGCTTCTGCTTTTTTATCAATTGCATTTGGGGAACTTTTGACGTTTTGGTATTTTTCTTTAAATAGCTTAACTCTTCACACTTAGTGTATTTTTCATATATTATAAGTAGGTACTGTTCTTCAAAGTTTATAAAATGCAAAAAAAAGCAAGTGTCATAAGGGCTTAAGCAACTTTTCGTTAAGTTTATTCAAGACACATTTGATTAAGCAAAAAGCGAACCTGGTCGTACTTTGATTAATGGATTAGCTGTGTATATGTACGTGAGTTGGGCGCACAGTTGCACTTTTAAGTACACTTTTATTTATGAAAAAAATTTTTTTTTATTTATTAACTTTTATAATATAATTTTTATATTTATTTGGTAATGGTTGAATATTTTTAAATTGTAGATGTTACTTAAATAACATTTTGCGAAAAAAATCTATATATTTGGAATATAGAAGTAAAACAGTTTTTGCAAAAGTACAAATATTTGCAACTGAGTTCTGTAGGTATTTTAGTTCAAAAAGTACAATATAGCCACTCAAAAGTCTCTAATAAATTGCTTAAGCATTTGACAGGCTTTTCGTTGATATTTGACATTAGCATAAGTTTGTTTAAGCACAATATTTTGGTTTGTGTGGATAAACCTTAGAATAAGATCGCTTAATGCGGAAATCAAGCAAAACACAAATAACCAAAAACGAAAATTTAGTAAAACAATAAACTAATCTTAAATGTTTTAATTTTTTTTCTAAATGTTATTTAATATTATAAATTATTTGAACATTTAATTTTTTTATAACACGATTAACAAAAAAACAAATTAGAAAACATTTTCTCCAAAAGTTAGGAAATTGTCCCACTGTTATGTTTAGATTATTTTTAAATGAGAGACTGTTTCGTGACGTCATTTGACCACATGCGCAGAAAATGCAAGTTTTCAATTTGTTATGTCGTAACCTTGTTATTTATTAATCTTGGTCTTGAACATACCTTTTTTAGTGTTGCCAGGTAATTCCAGTTTCGGATGTTTATAATTTTCTATTGTATTATGTTTTCAGATTTCTGATTTTGAGAAAATTAAACTAATAATTCTGAAAATTAAAAAGAAGAAAAGGGACAATTCCATTTAAAAAAGACGTATTAATTAGAAAATAGGACATTTTATTTTAAATTTAAGGTACCATACCATACCAAAAAAAAGACTCTTACAATACATATCCTTTACATTGGTCTTTTTATACTACATTAAAAAAAATTATTTACGGATAATAAGCTGGAAGTGTAACTTAAAACAACTGGATATTTAATTAAAAAGCCTCCAACAAGATATTCATTTAAATCAACAAAGAAGTTTATCTAAATTCAAACACTAAAAATGAATCTGCTGAAAATACCAAAACTCATTAATTTTCGATTCGTTTTAAATGTCATTACATTAGGTGTGTTCATTTACAGAAAATTATCAATAATTTTCGATAATTGTTACTAGTAAGTGTTTACGTACACAAAAAATTAGCAGCTAGAGAGCCAAAAAAGAGCGTAATATGTTTAGAAACAAAAATGTTTCTGATAATTTCTACTTGTAAAAATTTTACTATCAGAAATTATTCAAACAGTCTTTCTGTCATTAGTTGTGTCCAATAACTTTCCAGCAATTACTAGCAACGAGAGAGTAAAAAGATATATTTTCAAAATTGCTCTCAGAAATATTTAAAAGTAAATGAACACTTTTACAGTCAAAACTTGCAAGACAATGTATTTTGTTATTGTAAACTTATAAAAATTTAAAACTGAAATTTTTTTTCAAAGCATAATGACAGAAAGACTGTTTGAATAATTTCTGATAGTAAAATTTTTACTAGCAGAAATTATCAGAAACATTTTTGTTTCTAAACATATTACGCTCTTTTTTGGCTCTCTAGCTGCTAATTTTTTGTGTACGTGAACACTTACTACCCAGTAAAAAAAGTGAGGAAAAAGAAGTAGAAAAAACCCAGAACTAGCTTACTTGAATCACTTCCAATTTTGAGGAAAAACCAATGAATTTTACATAGGGTTGTCATTGGAGGGATGCTATTTATTTTTGACAAATTTAAACCGCATATAATCAACATTTTCGATGCTACAAAAGTTCCATACTAAGGTGTTTTCTGCATTTAATATGTGGGGAAAAAACACTCCTACTAACGAAGGAATTTTATGATCTAAAATGCGATTTTAATGTTCTTTTTAAATCTAGCTTTTTATGTGATATAAACCTAAAATTTATTACAACACTTCAACCAAGTGTAAATCGTTGCTCAATACAAACAAAACAATGACATCGGCGATTCATTTATAATGCCAGTTTTTATTTCTGCATTTAATTAAATGCAACAAAACCAGAAAATATGCAATAGCATCTTTAGATGTGATTTAAATGTGGTCTGTAAAAAATCGCATCAATTTTTTTTTGCTGGGTAGTAATAATTATCAAAAATTAGTGATAATTTTCTGTAAATGAACACACCTATTATGCTTTGTAAAAAAATTTAAGTTTTAAATTTATATAACTTTACAATAACAAAATACATTTGCTTGCAAGTTTTGACTGTAAAAGTGTTCATTTACTTTTAAATATTTTTGAGAGCAATTTTGAAAATATTTCTTTTTACTCTCTCGTTGCTAGTAATTACTGGAAAGTTGTTGAACACAGCTATTGTGTAAAAATAAAAATTTAAAACATATTGCATATAGTAAAAAATACATTTTTGCTGCTTAATATGCTTTAGCTGAGCAACAGCTAAAGCAAGGAAAAGATTTTGGCTGGCTTTAAGGGATACTTTCGGTAAGGTACAACAAGTTGAACGCAAAATAACGGTTTAATTATTTTTATCTTGGCAAAGCCCAGACCAATTTGTTAAAATGCTGGACAACACACCAGTTTGTCCTACAACAGATCGCTTTTGCCTAAATACAAATGAGATCAAAAAATTTCAAGGCCAAGTCAAAAGTGAAATTATTCATCTATTTTTTTACGAATCAGCTATTGTGGTCAAGTAGCTTGTTGCTTCACATTTTTATCGGTCGGAAACTGCTTTGGTATGCTTTACGCATCCCAAGATGCCGTTTTACTGTAGAATGTCAAGCAAGTTAACGCTTAAAAAAGTTATCGCGGAAAATTCCTAGCTAACAGTGCTCCAAAAAAATACGATTTGTTGAATTGAATTTTATTAAACAAAGTCAACAAAAAATGCAAAAATGCAGCAAAAAAAGGAAATCTATAATTACACACGTTTAAACACTTTCAAAAATAATACAATTTTTTGATTAATTTTAAGTGGGTCTTATTCTGTTTTAACCCACAGGCAAATTTACTTGTCAAACATATTTTTGGTTCTTCTGGACAGGTTAAAACCTATACTGTTTTTCTCCACATAATTTTTTTAAAGGTAAGACGTGCCCCCAAAATGTAATCGGCTTTTAGCCGAAATCATTATGCGCTTTTCCCTGAACCCCCTCCTGAGCTTATGCGACGTTTTGACAAGGGGCCACCCAGCGGCCAAATGAGGCTAGGTTTGAATCTTTTACCTACCACTTTTTTATTGCCCCAATTGTTAGCTACAAATTGATTTTGACCATATGTATTTACTCTATCCCTTACGTGAACAATTTTATGATATAAAACCCCTGAGCAAGCATGTTGCCTATGGTCGTCAAAGCAGGGGTAAGTTACTGGTACTAGAGAATACTTTCCTGAGGTACACCGCTCCAATTGGCTGTAAACAACTTAAGTGGCCCCCCCTCTTTAATCATGAACTTTCGCCCGGCTTTAGGACACAATCATGTGATTAAACTGTATTCTTGACAATATATGGGCCTTTTGTGTGATTGACCTGAATAAAACGATGCTTGTATAGTATGCACATGATTAAAGCTCAAATAAACAATCACATGATTGATTATGGAAGATTGTATGATGTTTTTGGGCTCTGACTTAAGAAACCTAAAGAATAACGTTTGGTATATCGCATTTGGACGTAACATGCAAATTCCTACACCTAAGCATTGATATGGTTACAGTTTTGTATCTAGTTATGGTAACAACTTCTTACTTATTTATTTTTACGAAACCTTATCAACTCTTCCATATAAAAATCCTTACGGTTTAAATAGTACCTGAGTTTGGAAAACGGAAGGTACCAAATTCTTTATGAACTCGGAAAATTAACTTTTGAAGGTATGTATGTACATTTATACAAGCGTAAATATGTTAGTTTGTATGTAATCCCTATATATATTATAAAATCAAGGTGTAAGTTTGTTTGTTTGTTTGTTTGTCACGCAATCACGCCTAAACGGCTAGACCGATTTTCATGAAATTTGGAATGTAAGTACCTTAAAGCCTTGGGTGTGCGATAGGCTATACGTTTTTGGAAAAAGGGGAGGTGCCACGCCCACAGCACTTCAAATCTAACTGTACTTCTACTGTAAAAAAATAACTTTTAATACTGGTGCATATGTTGGACCGATTTTTTCAAAATTTTGTATACATTTATAAGGCCACTAACGGAAAAAAATTTTAAGGCAAAAAAGGAGGCGGGGCCACGCCTCCTAAAACAAAAATTATATGAAAGGCACTTATTGCAGACCAATTTTTTCAAATTAGTTCGCATATAAACGGCTTCCAAGTTAAAATTTTGGAGGTAAAAAAGTGGGCGGTGCCACGCCCACAAAAATTAAACTTTTTTTTGCTGGTACTTTTATTGCGCCGATTTTTTTTTCAAACTTGGCGCACATATAAAAGGGGTCTAATTCTAAAATTCTAAAGGACAAGAACTAGGGGTTGCCGCGCCCACAAAAATTACAGTGTTCATACTGGTTCTTCTATTGCTGCGATATTTATGAAGCTCAAAAATTGACCTATAATTTTTATTTTTTTCGGTACAATAATTAGTGGCACAAAGATGGACAAACGTGCAAAAATATTGGAAGATAGAGCAATATTTGAGCCAGTTATAGCCTAAAACGCTAAATCCGGGAGGACTTTTGTATGGGAGCTAGGTCAAAAAATTAACTGATCATCACCATAAACAACATGCTTTTTTGCCATGCCAAAATACGTATCTGTTCCAAATTTTATTGAAATATCTGCAAAAATGCGGTCTCTACATTGTTCACAAGAATACATTAACTACCAGCCGGACTGACGGACTGACATGTTTAAATAGACTCAGGAAGTGATTATGTGGCAATCGGTATAATTAGAGGCAGGTCTGAGACCTTTGCTTTTGTAAGGTACCAAAATTTTTTACAAAAACATAATAAAATTTGGGTATAACAATATAAGAGAACTTTAAACTCCTTTTGAAAAACACTTGAAATATAATTATAATATAAATTAAGAACGACAGATATATACAGGGTGTCCGCCGGCAAGGTATACTAATTTATTTTACCGCCATTTTGGTAAATGTTAATCTCGACAGCCCGAATTTTTCAGTCATGAAGTAGAGACATGGCAAATTTATTATGAAAAAATATTCAGTAACCCAACGTGTTTTAATCAATAAAACATGACAACCCCGTTTTTCATGAAAAAATAATAATGAGTGCCGAGGCATATTTTCATTTGAGTGGATATGTCGATAGCCAGAATAGTCGGTTCTGGGTAATAGAACCCCCTCAAATTATCCATCAGTCACTTTTGCATCCATTAGAAGTGGAAGTCTGGTGTGCAATTTGGTCAGGAGGAATCATTGGAGCTTACTTTTTTAAAACGGAAAACGGCGTAATGGGAAGCGATATCGCATACAGCAAGGATAACAATGGAACTTCTCCGAGATCTCTTTCCCAAATAAGTTATTTCAAGAAATGGTGATGATGATTGGCCTGATTCGACTGCTCCAGACTTCTTTTTGTGGGGATATCTGAGCAGCAAGGTTTGTGCATAAAAACCACCTTTCCGGCGGACACCCTGTGTATGGCAATATTATTGGAGCAACAATACCAACAGGGTAGTTCTAAGGGGAAGATATTTTTAAGCTCCATATACTAAGTAATCCAAAAGGTTTGCCTTCCAATTCTTAACGCTGGCAGTTTTCAAACAAACTAGCTTTTGCTTTAACAATCAAATAATCCCAGGTTTCTGGTTTGCTGGATTTTCTGGCTTGCACTTGGAAATCCCCCCCCCCCCCTTAGGGGTACTAGGGTACTAAGTTGATAAAATTTACAGATTTTTGCACTAAATGGAAAAGCTCCAAACAGAGTGTAAAATACCGTTTTATGAAGTACCTAACGACCCGTCATTTTTTTTATAAGATACAAACTTAACTATTAATATTTGTATAGTAATTTAAAACTTAATAATCCAGATTTGTTTTGTTAGGTTTTGTTTGCATAATTTCACACAATATTGTTTATGGGTTTAATGTTTATGTAAAAGTTTTATTAACAACACTAAAGGGTATTTCGTGTAAAAATTTGCATACCAAAAGCATAAGCAGCTCATCAAAACGATCAAAATTTCGAGTTGAATCGAATGCCGTAATTTTCCCCGAGTTTTATATGCACTTTTTTAAGTAAGGCAATTGCTTTCAAACTTTACCTTTTAATATTATTCCCGCGCAACGCCGGGACGGGTAAGCTAGTTTTGAATATATTTTGCAGACATATCTGTAATTTATGAATTAATTACATTTTAGACAAAAATTACAAATGCCAGTCACATACACACCGCATGAAATTACAAAGATTTTTCTTTTGTGCACTTTTTCGTGGGTGGAGTTTTAACTTTTATCAAAAACAACATGGAGCTGAAAAAAACGTTTTTATAATTTCTTAATTTTTGTTAAGTCAGCACTATCACCAGAGCAATAATTTTCAAAGGAAGAAGCGCAGCATCGTAAGAGAGAAGCTCAACATACAAGCAGGAAAATCTGTGTACCGGACGACAAACAATTTCTAACATTTGTACATTTTGTAACTACACTCATACACATATCGTCACCTGAAATGCAAAGGGGTTTTTTGATATGGCCCACAGCAATAAAACACACGTTTCACAAAGGCGTAGCAACCAGTTACTTATTATCTATTTGCAGATAAAGTCGTTTTGACTAAACTTTGAAATGTATATGTTCTTTTGACTATCGCTGTTGTGCAGACAGAAATCGTATATAGGCAATTCCATTGTGACAGGTGTGACAATTTTACTTGGCTATTTGCTTATAATTCAAACATATAAAATTTTGTATTTTAAAAAATTCTCTCACGAAAGCTTAAGATATGGCACGTAGGGCAACTCTCGCGATTATGACAACTCGAGCCGTGTGTATACATATGTCATCGAAAGCTTGAGAGCGAAAGAACCGCCTGTTCCAAAAAAGAAAAGGTAATAGTAAAGACGTTGATGTAATAAGATTGAAGTATATGGAAACAGAAATGACTCTTCCAAACGGTTAACCTCTCAATAAAAGGCATAACTTTGTGTATAGATAAAAATGGGAATCTGATGAAAGCAGCCCGCAAATAATTATATATGATTAAGTTTAATGCTTACCCTTAACCCAGGTGAGGTTAAAACACAAACTATTCATCTAAGAGACAACATGGCAGCAGGTGCAGACGGAATAGCTGCAAAACTGTATAAGACTACTGAAGAAAAGCTGATAACATGCATGCATCAGCTAATGCCTAATGATTAGAACTTCAGCACACTCTACCCAATTCATAAAAAGGGAGTCAAAACCATTAGCGTCAAGCACCGCGGAACAAGTTTCCTATCCATCATACAAAATATTGCATCCAGCATGTTTTGCTTAAAGTTTAAGGCAAAACTCTACAACCTAATACAGTTCGATCAGTGGGGCTTCAGATCGAATAAATCAACAATCTACCAAATGTTTACGCTCTGACAAATCTTGAAAAATACCCATGAGAAGCATAGCGATAAATACTTTCACTTTGTCGCCTTATATTCAGTTTAAGAGAATAATTGTTTTAAACTAATACCTGACTTAAACGATGAACTTTTTCAAGAAACTACTTCCATGAAATTTTTGCTTGTAGACAAATGGATAAAGAAGAGTTTTCTTTTCTATACCCCTTTTCTAAAAACACAAAATTTGATGGAAACAATTTTATGAAAAATTGTATCGTGTAAAAGTAAAAGTCCTCATATAAGATCCAGGCAAAACTTGTATAAAGCTACATCCTCACCACCATAAGAGATATTCGGCAAGATGAAACCTCCCTTACATACTGATGAAGAACACATCAGAAAAAGAAGTTAACAAAACTGGAAAAGTTAATACGTAGAAAGGAGAGAGCAAGAGGTAGCTTTTCAGAGATGAGAAGAAATCGGCGCAAATTGTGAACGAGGACAACTACAACTGCAACTGCTAGGAAAACGTCACGGTAACCTAAGGATGACATTGTGAAAGCTAAAAATCGCTACGTCGAAGAAGTAAGGGATCCGCTAATAAGCAAAATAAAGCTATCAGGATCAAAAAACAGCGAAGAATTGTGTTTTGGGCTAAGCTGACAGTTCAATAATAGAGCCGTCACTCGAAGAACTAAAATAACATTGTTTAACACGCTTATTCTATCCATACTTCCTTTTGGCGCTAAAATATGGGTAAATACAAAAGCTAACAAAGCGTTGCTGGATGTTTTTGAGAGAAAAATCTCTGGTCCGACCGTGAGTGGTAGCTTAAAATAGCTACTGCGCTGACTGAACTATGTCAGTCGAATGGACATAAACGCTTCGGTGGAAGGACCAAGTTAATAAGGACTTTCTAGCAAACTCGAGACAAAACGCACAAGACTACAGTGCTTGGAGAGCAATTATTAAGCAAGCAACGACCAACAATAGGTGGCAGAGCCAAATTAAAAAATCTATGGTTTCCAAGGATGGTGTGTTTTTAGAAGTTTAATTACAATTATATCCAGAAAAAGTGTTGTTTCTGCTTATAATGACGACTTAAGGACTATTGAACTTGAATTTCAACTTAAAGTCGTATTTTATAAACTATTTTAGAGATCGTTTGCCGTTATTTTTTCATGGTTTAAAGTATTTTGATCTCATTTAATAGAAAACAAAATAATTTTTTTTTAACAAAATCCTTTTTTGAAAATGTGACGGATTTTATGATAATATTAAACTCATGCCCTATTTTAATTTTCTTCAGGCGTAAATTGATTAATTTTTTTTAAAAAATAAGGAAATCGATATTTTCCGTTAAGACAATTTGACGTGAAATTAACAATTTATGTATAACAGAAATAGTTTTGATTTAATTGGGTTTTTATCATTCTTGTAAAGTTGTAAAAATAAAGACTCAGTTGGCCCTTTTCCATTTCAGATGACAATATATACTTTCATACACACACATATTTACCAGACATAATTTCATCGAAATTTAATGAAGGAATAATGAAAATGCTGCCTTCTTTTTGTTTTATACTTTCAGAACTAGTTTGCTGCCAAAGGAAATTCAGTCATTTGGAAAATTTTTCTTTTTTGACTTCAAAAAAATTAAGAAGCTGGAGACCTTTAAAAAGGATATTTTGTTGGACAAAAAGAAAGAAGGTAAATGTTATGCTTTGGACAATGGAAAATGCCAGCAAATCTGCTAAAAGAAGATGTACTCGCCCTAAGTAAATGGCGGCCAATAACTTTAACGCTTACATAGATGTTTCCACTTCTATCATTATAACGGCATATCAGACTCATTAAATCTTTTTTGAATTAAATGAAAAAAAAAAACAACAACAACAATTGGAAGGAGGTAGACTGGATAAAATGAAATTAGGAAAATTATAAAATATGTACCAAAGCGGAGGTGTTTTTGTATTTATTTTTTTGCTTTTGTTTGCAGAGTGTGACACTTGAATATTTTCTTGGTCATTGTGGTTCGCTGTATGCTTGTTCATTGTTGAATATTTAATCTAGATGTGAAATATGGGAGTGGATGGTGTGGGTATGATTTGGAAAATAAAAATCACGCTTAAGTAAACTTATTAATCCCCAAACTACCCAGGGGTAATTATAAATATGTCCTTTTTCAGTTTTGCTTTGCTTAATTTTTCTGATTTTTTTTGCTGCTTCTTTATGTTGTTGTTGTTGTTGTTGTTTTGATTCAGCTTTCTTAATAACAATGAGTGGCAGTCGGACATTTGTACATAATTGTTCAATTATTTTTAGTCTCTTTTACAGAAACGCATAGAATTTCATACAAAATATTTTTGATTTAATTTTTTTTGGTCAAGGGGATTATTTATGTTTTTCTTTTGGCAAATATCGAATCAAAGTTGGAGTTTTATTGGGTCTAAGGATAATAGACAATTATCTAATTAATGGTATTTTTTTCTTGTTTTAAAAAATGTACAGCTTTGATTTAAGGTCTAGTGAAGTACCAAAAATTATTTTACAAAATACATAAGACTCCAAAGAACTAACATACATATGTATATCTAATTGTATGTATGTATACCTTAAAGCTAAAAAAGTTCTATCAAGAATTTTTTAGGGATTCCTGTGAAATTCTGAAAGCACTAAACGGCGTTTCCAGGTTTTTAGTGGAAATGCATTTAGGCTTCTGATAAAAGGTATTTATTCACTACACAGAAAGAAAGAACACATTTTAAAATCAAGAATTTTATTCTTGAATTTATCCAAAATTGTTCCTGAAATTTTTAAGTACAATTATAGATTTTCTTTAATCAAGCCTATTCGGATTGATTCAACAAATCAAGCAGAAAAAAACTTGTTGATTTAGTATATTATTTTCCATCAAAAAACAAAAAGTTTTGGTGGCCTAGAGGTAGCGCGCTGGTGCTGCAGTGCGTTAAATCCTTGGTTTAAATCCCAGCTACGGTAAGTACAGAAAATAAAATTTTTAAATCAATAGAGCCTCATAAGTCAAAAATATGGCATTTCATTTTTGGATTAATCCCGTTTACGCTTAAATCAATCTTTTAAAGCTTACATCAAGTTCAGTTTCAAACTTTAACCAATCCGTTTTTGGCTTAAATGTGGCTGAAAGTAAGAAATTCGTGCTAGAAAAATCGCACTTGGCTTAAGAAATTTCGTATTTTTGTTTAAGAAAATCCGTACTTACCGTACTTTTGACACCGCTTCGATCTGATATAAGAACAAGTTTACTTAGTTTAGTTTTTGTGTGTATGTAAATTTTTTGCTCGGATGTAGCTCTAAAAAACTGGGGGAATCGCATAATTTTGCCTATATCTAGATCTGTGAGCACCCGATCTTGCTACTTTTAAAAAGCGATCATCTCAGGGATATTTTCTTAATAGTTTGACACCAATTCTTGGTCCGTAGTAATTAAATTGACTCCGAAAACTTGATTTTAACAGACACACAGACGGACACAAGGACATGAAAAAATCGACTTTCCCATTTATAAGGATCCAGAATATATACATACATGTATATACCTTATGGAGTTGCAATTGGATAAAAAAGAAATTATTAACTAACGACTTATTGATATGTACCCTTATCACTATGTATATAATTAAAAAATGTAAGCTAAAAACTGAAACTGTCCCGTAAAATATTGCGATTTTTTATAATAATAATTATACAATTTAAATTTGCTTTCATATTTTTAAATAAAAACATGTTTGCTAACTTGTTATATTACTATTTATTTTATAATACCAAATCTTCCAAAAATTATGGCCTGATAAAGTTATACACCAGTTTTTGGTTCCATTTGCAATTTCTATAATATCCATTTGCAAGCCCATAAAGTATATATACTCTTCGCCCTTATTGGTAGAGAAGTTGATTAAGTAATATCCATCTGTCTATTGGAAACAAGTTTCCGGAACAAAATTAAGTTGGAAGGAAATTGGTTTGGTGTCAAGCTATAGAAAATATTCATCGGCGGATTCTTCTTTTAAATCAGAGAGATAAGCTTACTACGGACCAAGATGTAAGCACAAACCTGAAATAACCCATTGTTTAAAACAAAATCCATGCATATCACTACTGCCAAGTTAGGCGGTTTCACTTTAAATTTAGGGTTAATTTTAGCGTTTAGGAAACTTTTGGGCTTTAAAATGTTTGTCAAAGCGTTCTTGCTACTCCAAAAAAAAAGACAAACGTTTAAGTCCACTTCTTTTAATAAATTTTACCTAAATTTGCAGCCTGCAGTTTTTCTTTTATAACTTTTTTCTGTAACATGTGTGGACCACCTAAAACATTGCCAGCATATTCTTTATGAAAATAAAAAATATTAGCTTTTTAAGAAAAGGTGCTTCGCTAGCACACAATTAATCAAGAAACTGAATTCCTACTTTTTGGAGTTTTTGTTTTTAGTTTAGTCAAAATTTGGGGTTATGCTTTTGGTTTTAGGGATATTTTTTTCAATTTTGACGTGGCAACACTGATGCCACTGTTGTCACAAAACTTAGCAGAAATACTTTAAGAGCGACGCAGTAAGTTTTGGATTTTTTTTTTTGGGTAGGAGCAGGGGAGGGGCTTTTCACTCTAACTTTGTGATATTTTTATGCGCTTAATCTGCGAAACTATAACGGCTATCAACTTTAAACTAGCTTTAAAGTAGTTCCAGTTTGATATGTACGTTTTAGGTAAAAAATGTATTGAAATTGTTGGACCAGGGAAAGAAGTAGCTCAACAAAAACTGAACCATTTCAAAGAAAACTATAACAGCGATCTACTTTTAGTTTTCTAAAATAGTAATTGTGTTACAATGCCTACATATTGGAAAAAAATACTAGTTAGATAGGAGCAGGGGTCCGGGAGCCCCCATATAAATGAAACATTTTAAAAAAATCTTTGTTAAGCTATATCTAGGAAATTGTTGGAGCTATTGACCTTAAACATTCTAAAAAGTATTTCTTTTATAATCTTTTTATTTTAAAAGATCTGTTAGAAGCCTGGAAAGAAGAATATACGAACGTCCAAATTTTGTGAAGTTTGCTATTTTAAAAACTAGGATAGCTATTTACTTGAAACCCGGCACATTGTAATTTTATAATTTTTGTTGTTTTTTGCAGCCTAAAAAAGACAGATTAACTAGATGACTTAGTACACAAAAAGGCTAATGTGGAGGGTGCCTAAGATTCTGCACAGCTCTTACTTGTTTATTTTTTTAATTTTTCCATTTTTCTCAATTTTCCCAATTGCCGATAATATTGCAATTTCATGGCAAAACTTTTGCTAATTTTTCCCCAGCAACGCCTGTTTCTATCTTTAAATGACAACCTATCAACAAATTCAATTACGTCGTTATGACCTCCACCCCTTTTACAATATGAAATTCGTTTATAATAAAAAATACTTACAGAAATATAAAACATTTTTATTTGTGCTTCATGTTTGCAAAAAAGCCAATCAAAAGAATAACGTTTTGATTTTTTTATTTAATATTATTTTTGCAAATGCCTTACGGCTTCAGGTGTTATGCCATTCAATTATAATATAATTCCACTCTTACTTGAGTTGCTTCGAACAAGTATTAAAAGGCCTATTTGTAATTTAAAGTTCGCAGTACGGTTTGAGGTTTTTTTTTTATTTAAAAGTAAAATTATTGTTTTTGTCATATGTCGCTTTGCAGTGATTTTTTTATTTAATTTTCTTGTTGACTTTACTGGTACAATTGTTTTACATTTAAAAATTAAACTTGTTTTATATTTTTTAAAAGGGCGTTTTATTCCAACACAAAAGTAAGAGGTATCTGTGGAATGTTTATTTAGAGACATATGGCAGCTTTACAAGGAATAGCTCAAGATGTTATGTAAATGACAGTTATTTTCAAATTAATTTGGCATTTAATTGAAAAACAAACAGAAAGTCGACATCAGCATCAAACCTTACATTTTCCGTGTAGATACATTCATATGCATTTTAAACTAATTTAGTTTTTTGAAATAACTAATAGTGTTACGTAATAACGTCAGAGTCTCTAATAACCAAATTAAGTATGTGTCCTTTAACCTATAATTATTTAAGTTAATCATACCTGTTTTAATATGTTGTCTGTTCGTTTTGATTGCCAGACGGGCATGTGTGTCCTTGCATACAAAGACGAAATAAAAACCCTAAAAAATCTGCTTCAATAAATATCATCCAAAACAAAATTATCATTAAATTATAATGATCATGCAAGGAACACTAACAACAACAAAATCTATTAAACAAGGTATTAAACAATGTGAAAATTTGTCTGGCTAATGTTAAGCCTTCTTTCGACCAAGAATGTGGCGTATTTTAACCACTAAATAACAAAATAAACCATTAAAAATGTTTATTGGTAATTTGTTACGCCTAAACGTAGGCACGCGTTATATATTAAGTATAATTTTCATAGTTTAGTTTTTCCATAATAAACTGGAAAATGGAAACACCAGCAATTTTAAAAGTCATTAGAAAGGGGTTTGTGCGATATAGTTAAACACATTATGGTATGTAAGTATGTCTGTGTTATAAGTAGGAGTGAATACTGAATGTGCTGCAAGTGTATCCTTTAAAATATCGAACGCTTAACACACGCGATTATTATTTTTATTATAATATTCAGTCAAGCATTCATACATACATATGTTTTAACATGTTTTTAAATTAAAGTAGTTTATATGTATTTAATCATTTTTTATCGGTTGGTAGTTTTAAAAAGTTGCCACATTTTTTCTGATTAGGCGCCAACACAAGAACAAAATCGAATATATGTTAATGCATAAATAAATCGATGTAATGTTGATTTCCTAGACCTGTATGACCTATAAAAACACTTTTGGAATAAGTGACTATACGTTTTACGATTCGAAGTAGCCCAAAACACATCATTTGTGGGCTCGACTATATTAATTAAATCCAGAATTAAGATCAATTGATGGTTGGTCTTTCCGGGTGTTTTATTCAAGCAACAAACGTCTTTTTCGATGAATTTTTCCAGAACCTCGTTATTGGGTTAGCTTACTTCCGACCTAAATTTTTCGCAACGAAAGATCAGTACAACAGTTTTCACAAATATTTATGCCCCCCTTCATAGCGGCTG
The DNA here is from genome assembly GCA_963583895.1 of Melanophora roralis. Taxonomy (NCBI): domain Eukaryota; kingdom Metazoa; phylum Arthropoda; class Insecta; order Diptera; family Rhinophoridae; genus Melanophora; species Melanophora roralis. The sequence goes on from OY757188.1 coordinate 66,210,330, forward strand.
GAGACTAAAACGCTGAGCATACTAACTGGGACTTCCGCCTAATTAGTCCTAGATGTCGCGTGTTGTATAATTCCTTGTCTGAAAAAGGACATAATATTATTGCAACTGGACAACCAACCTACTAGCAATCTGATCACAATAAAATTCTAATCGTTATCGATTCCGAAACTAAATCCCTGTTGGATATATCTTCGGACTACTCACCCACCCTTAATAATCACTATTTGCAGTCCTCAGCAAATCGCAACTAATGATTTATTTTTATTAAAAAGAGTAAATTGGTTAAAAAATAAAACATATGAACGCACGCTGCTCGGAAAACCAACCGCTGAAAATTCGGGAAGGCACCGGTGATTGTATTAATAGCCTTAGTACACACGTTAAAAAGCCGAACGAGCATGCTTCTTTTATCTAGTTTTAGTTAAAAAAAGAAAAGTCTGAAGAGAATGGCAAAAGCATAGATCAGTCAAACATAAAACAAATCTGAAAGAATATATACAAACCACTTGAAAACCTTGTTAGAGGATGGAATCTATAAATATTATATATATAGATATATAAATATAAATTAGAAGGACTCCTTAGACGAATTATTATCCATTGCGATCAGCCAAATGTGTTAGGAGACCCGTTGGCGCAAAACCACCCCTGCGTAGTCTAAGAGGACCCTGGGCAAAACATAACGAATAAAATGTTATCTGCTCGCAAGTCATTTAAGGAACGTGTTCACGCTTAATACATATACTTACGTGAGTGAATTACCGCCGATTGTTGCCAGACGCCCTTCAAAAATACGTTTTTCAACTTCTACATGTCGTACAGGCTATCGATAAATGAAATGCTAAAAAAAATATCTGGCTTTGATGGAATATGCAAAAAAATGCTCTTAGATCTCCCTTGTACAGCAAAAAGAATAATTCTTTTTATGGAAAATTGCCTTAGTAAAGATGATTCCTAAGACTGGATAAGATCCTTCGAAGGTGGAGTCTTACAGACCTATAAGTCTGTTAACAACTATGTCAAAATCGTTTGAGAAATTGTTAAGAAACAAGCTGACCCGATCTAAAATAACAAGTACTGCATACCATCAAACAAGCCTACAGATTGGTACGGGTTATGAGAAAAGTCCTTGATAAAAGAAGGCAACTTCTCAAGGTTTTCTCAATCAACTGGGGCAGGCGTGCCTCAGGGGAGTATCCTTAATCCAGTTTTGTACTTGTTTTACACATAAGACATGCCCACAAACAGTCTTGCACACACGTTGATATTTGCTGCTAGTTCAGACCTTAAAAAGGCTCTGAACTAACTGCAACATCACGTAACCCAACCCAGTAGCTCAAAGATTTGAGGCAAAATATCTTGGTTACATAAAGATGCGGAGTTGATACGAATTTAACTAAAAACGGTCCAAATTCTTTGAACTTGCTTTGGAATCTGTTTCGTCTTTTTAATGGGACTCCACATAATAACATAACTTTTATTCTCATCAAACAAATTCCTATTTGGTGATAGAAATTGCAATCTAAATATGCTGGCTGGGTCGTTGCAGAGCTTTATCATGCCATCATATTACGGACTGTTTTGGCTTAGTTTGATTGGCTTGTCGGGAATTCCAAATGGTCCGTAGTATGATTCATTTGAAAACATTTTTTATATTCAATGACCAATATTTGATACACCAAATTTATTGCTTGTAACAGCTGAACTGCAAGGATAATGTAAGGTTAGGTAGGGTTTCGGAGAGTAGTTTTGAATCATATTTGCCACTTTCACCCAGAGATGAACTCCTTAATTTTTTTTTAATTTCTTGACATCCAATATTTTTTTTCCATATTTTATAACAACTAATTTTTGGTATAAAAACAATGTATTTCTAATCAATTTTTAGAAAAAACACGCATGTGTATGCGAATATTTGTTGAATTCTGTGCCTCATTTCTGTATTGTATGTGAAAAGTTCTTTAGTCGAAAAATTTATAGTGGCTCTGTCAAAGGCAGAATAATTCAAAGAAAGAAAATAATTATTTGTTTAATTTTAACTTAAAATTATTAAAATTATATGAACAACACTCTGAATGGGAAGAGCACTATTATAATCTTTAAATATTTTTCAATGTGAGAACTTTTCGAAAGTCGGAGAAACCAGGTACAGCTTTTTCATTCGCTTGCGACCTAATTTATAACTTAAAACAACTACAGGAAAAAAATATATGTGTAACGGACATACATAATAAAGTGAATATTTGTAAACAATTTTTAAATTTTAAATTGAAATACTGATTTTTTTATGAAAATTTCGTTTATAAAACCTTATTTAAATTTAAACTTAAGATATATGTATATGAATATGCCCCTATAAATATATTAATATACAAAGTAAACTTTCATATTTAAACTCAATCCATTACTGATCAATATCGCAAGATCATTTCTTATTTACAATTCAAATGACAAAGTGGCAACTCTATATCACCATATTGTAGATAGTACATAATTAGAGACAGACAAACATATAACTGTTATCCTTGTTTGCATATTACTATTTACACTTTGCCGAAGGGTGCTAGAAATTATCTACTCCTTTTGTTTTCTAAATGTACTCAATAGTTTGGCGTCATGTACCTGTCCGCATTAATAATTAACTTTACAACTTTAAACACGCTTCTCATACCCCGTAAATAAAATAAAACAAATTACATAAATATTTGAATATGTGGTTTAATAAACGAGCCACACTATCGAAAGAATTTAACGTTAATCAAAGAAAATACTTCAAACCCTTAAATCGTCTCCAAACACCCAAAAAACTTTTTATAAAATTACAAATCTGTGTAGAGGGTATAATGCTTCTTAAATTAAAAAAAAAACGGTTTTCAAGCGGTGGTTTTTTAACAACTTAAATACTTTGTAAAAGTTAAAAGGAAGAAAGTTTTTAAAAACTTTTTTAACTTAAAAACTTGGTATCAGCAAAAAGTTTGTTTTAAGGATTTAATTAAAATAAAGGAAAACGCAATTTTGAAAATTTTTTATTTTCCCATTTTCTATTAAGAAAGTTGTCATAAGTGGTCAACCACTTAAGAGAAAATAAGATTTTCCTTTAAAAGTGTTTGTGAATAGAGGGAGAGAGAGAGTCCTTTTGTCCCTTTGGTGGTGGGGTGCATGTTTTTAAATGATTTTTTGACAGAAGTCAGTGAGGCGTTATTAAGCTGCATGTCTTGCGTGTTTAATTTTTAACTTGACTTGTTTTGACTTTTTCTATGTAAAACATTCCTCCGGTTGTATTAATTGGGCTAAATTGTTCCTTAATAATGATTTGAAACTCGAAAGCAGGTTTCTTGTTCATTCGTCTCTTAGTTGGCCTCATTACATTTGAGTTTGATTTGATTTGTTTTACCAACAAAGCCATCAGGTGCCGCTATTAGTGGGGGGATGTTTGTACATAAAACTTTTCGTATGTTTTATTTGAATTTTTTTTTTATTTTGCCATATGCTAATTGAAGTGGAATTAATAGTTTCCGGTATTTAAGCTTTTTTCATAAGCAAATTTTCATTATATTTGTTGCAGTGGTTTAATACGTTAAAAGTTTCTACTTGAACGCTTTGTAATGATTTTTACATTTATTAAGGATATTTTAGTGTGCTTTTTGTAGGATTTTTTGATCTATTTATTTAAGAATTTTATTTAAAAATAAAAACTTTGAGTTCGTGGTTGAAGTTGAGTTGAAGAATGATTCGTTTTAAGTAAATAAATTAATGGAATTGAATAACAAAAAACAAAAGCACGGATGGCGAATGGAGAATAAATTTTTTTCATATTACAAAGTAACAATAAACTATTGAAATCGATAAGAAACAAATAACAAATATAAAATAAACATTTAAACTAAATGTGCAAAGTTTGGTGCAACGTGGCATAACCGTTGACCCCTATATCTTGCTTCGGCACCCGCAAGCTTGCTGAGCCTTTTCGATGTGTAGATGATACTTTCAATTAAACAAAAAGTCCCGATATTCCTCCAGTAAGGGCTATTTATATTTTAAGCTTCCTGATTACTTGCATTAATGCGCATGATCTTTGTTTTGTTAATATTAATCTTAACCCCTGCAGCAGTTTTTACCAAATTTTTAGCTTGTTTCACATGTTGCTGTAAATGTGCGTGAGGAGATTGATGCCATTAGCATAGTCCACGCCATTAAGTAGCCCTTTTAAACAAAAAGCAATTCCACCTGCGCCTATTACCATTGACCACACTACATCTAAAGCAATATTAAGGAGTAACATGGACACAACAACCAGCGTTGCCACTGAAAGATTTTCTATCCAACCAAAATTACCTAAAAAACCTACCAAAATTCTTTGAAGCCGATTAAACCTTTTTTTAAAATTTAAAACAAAAATTAATTTCTAATACAAAGTATAATTTTATCCATGCCGCAATCTACAAATCGCACACGTAGTTCAAAAGCGATTCAACCTTTAATTGTTCAGGCTTATAAATATAAAAAAAGCTTTCTTGATCATAAACGGAAAACATCAACAATGGCAACCCTGATCACAACCCTGTCGTACAACTGTTTTTACATTTATTGGTTCGCCGTAGCGTTTCTCGTGCGGAATTTGGCAGTGGAAATCTTTGTGTAATGCCTTTATAAGCCTTATAATTGTTTTTGGTACTTCTTTTTAATCTATGGCTTCCCAGAAGATTGCATGACAAAGAGGCTTTCCATGAATGTAAGGTAGAGGGGCAATCACCATTCTTCAGATAATTTAGCGAATATCTCTAAGCTGTTATTTTGTTTTTATACATAATTTGTGTGACCTGAAACTATCCTGATCTTTCCGGAGATCAAATGAAGCAAAATAATGCCACTCCAGTTTGTACGCACTGTGAGATCCCCCCTTTTTAGTAATTTAGTAAAAATTCATTGTTAGAGGTTGCCAAAAGTTTTTTTATTAAAAATAAAATAATTTGTGCGCTTGTAAGTGGATCGTTTTTTTGTAACTCGGGTGAAACACTATCGGGGCCTGGAGGTTTTTCCTCCTTAAAGTTCTTCATCGCATCGACTAGGTTAGAAATGTCAGGACATAATGTCGATATACCACGATTTTTGGTATTACTATCACAGCAGGAGCTGTGGATTTATTGAGATAACATGTTGCTGTGAAATTGGGACGACGAATCGAGTTGTCTGGTTTGATTTGCGATCACATCGCCATTTCCGTCTTTTAAAGATTTCCCCGCTCTATACTTGTTTTCAGCAAGTTTCTTTGTTGCCTTGTACATTTCGCCACTCTGATTGGTATCTATAGCTATGCTTTCGTACACTCAAAAAATTATTACAGTAACTGACTGTAAGTTATTTAGGAAGTATTCCGTAAACTTGTTTTTAAATGAAAAAACAGTTAAATTTTAATATAATATTTGTTTTTAACTCATTTGAAGGGTTATTCAAAGCCTCAAAAAAACAAAAATACTGATTTGCAGTTGAAGTTAATTTTGTCAGTTATTTTTTATCAATATTTAATTTTGTTATTTTTTTTCTGGTACTTTGTGTTTTGCTGCAAATGACAGAAAATCTAGTTAACTTTAGACGAAAATGTCAGTTAATTTTTTGATGTCTGAATTTAAATGAAATATTTTGTTAATTTAAATGAATATCTTGGACGGTTGGACGGTTTTTAAATGAATATCTATTTATTTTAAGTAGATTTCCAGTTATTATAATTATAATATAATTTTTTCAGTGTACTACTGTTCTTTAACATTCCACGCACTGAGCTTGGCTTGGCGGCTTGAAATGTAATGTCGCCTTTAAAGCTCAGGTTTATCTGATCGCGTACTTGCTTCCTTTGTTTTGTAAATTTTTTTTCTTTGCTCTATCAAAGCTCACCTATTGTAAGTTATCCAATGCTTCGGTTTTTCATAACCGATGTTTTTTTTTGCTGTTTCCAAAGGTATATTATTATTTGAACACTTTTGAGATGTTCGGTGCTTATTACATCTGCCGCAGTCCTTGAGAATTATTTTATTCATGCTACAAAATTCAATATATCCCTTAATAAAATGAAGTTAATTAACCAAAAGATTTACACGAATTGAAATCAATATAGCAATGGCGCTTAAAAAAATTTAATTTCAATTACGTTTCTTATTCATTCAACAAAATTTTTAAAAATACTGGTTTGACAAAACTCTTGAATGCTTTTTGCTTCTTTATAGTAATTCTCACTAAGTTTATTAAAGTTATTATATAAAGGCCGAAAATATTAATGAATTTTTTAAAAACTAGGTTGATGTCTATTGATAATTTGGTGTGAGAACCAATGAAATGCAAACGGACAAACTTAAATATACAACAAACCTTAAAAAAATTCAACAATTTTAATTAAAAAAAGATTTGAAATATTCCTATTATATTTATTGACATTTGTGTATTTTTATTTAATTTTTTTCGTTTTTAGAATAAGTTTATCGTTACTATTGTATTGTTTCAATAAATAGTTTATTGAAATGCATTAACATGCCAATAAATAATTGTTTCAACAAAAAATAAATAAAACATGTTGTTTTCATGTTTGTTTCAATAATATTCTTTATAAAGTGAACGTATTATACTATTTTACAACTTTGATGATCAATTTTGCAAAAATTTACAGGTAATTTAAAAGATATTTGGATACCGGGATTTTTGTTATTGAAAATGAAAACCGTTTTTATCTGTAAACAATATAGAATATGAATATAATTCCATGATTCTAATTAAAGTTTGTTTAAATTGAACAAATTAGCGATTAACTTTCAGTAGTAACGAATAGAAAGAGTGCTGACAAAAAATCGTAGCTGATTTCGAAAATGCATTATACTCGGCTAGTATCGGAATTACTTTTATTTTTGTAAATTTCCATTCTTAGCTATGACAATTTTAATAATGAACTTAAAGCCGAATAAATAGAAATTTTTATAGGATATAGAGAAAGTACAAATAAACAATTATTAAATGTATTTTTAATGACCTTTAGTTTTTATAATAAAAAAACTTTAATTAAAATAACAAAAAAATTGTTTAATAATTCAATACACTCAAAAACTTACTTATGTATAATTAACTGAAAATGTAACTTAAAGAAACTGAAAACTCATTTATGTCCCCTTCAAAAAGATATACAGTTAAATTAACAGCGAAATTCATTTAAATGCCAACACTAAAAAATAACTTGCAGAAAATCATAAGATAAATTAATTTTTCATTTATTTTTAATATCAAAACAAAAAAGCTTATAGAAATTAAAAAAAAAACTAATTTTAACAATCACTTTTTTTTGTTATTTTGGCTTAGTTAACTTTAAATTTAATATCTTTTTGCTAGGAATATATTACTATTTTTAAGGAATGTTAACTAAAAGAAACTTATTAACAATTTTTATAACGAAAATCTGACATAAAAAATGCATTTCCGACGCCAGATACGTCGTCAGCATTATGAAAATAGATCCACAGCTTTTGTGCATTTTTAAACCATAGATTTAATAATTTTAAGTCCAAAGAAAATGCAGCGACATAAAACAAATACTTAAACCTATGTTTTTCGAAATTTGTTAGTTGACACTTGTGCTTCTTACCATTTATGTAACTATTTTGTTCCTTCAATAAAAGTGAGTTATGTTTTATTACTTCTATCCAAAAATGGTTATTGAAAGTAAGGCCGCACTTGCGGATTCTTTTGGAGTGACTCGGTCAAAGTCAATAAAATTACCTAAAAAAGCAAACATTTTACTTTGTTTGCCACAAAAGTAAACTCAAATAAAATCATCATTATAAATCATGCGTCCCCGTCGATTTAATTAATCACAAATTCAGCAGCAAAAACACTGAAACAAAAAAGAAGTAAGAGCGCTATATTCGGCTGTGCCGAATCTTATATACCCTTCACATTGGTCTTTAAATATACCCAGCCGAGTAATTTTGTACTGCAAATAATATAATAAAAAACCTTGTGCAAGTCTTAAAGTCCATAGAAAAATATACAAAATTTTAACGTTCGTATGAATAATATATGTAAATAGATGAGGAAAGTTTGAGGTCAAGAGTTTTAAAAGTTTTCGACATTATTCATATTTTAAGGTTAATAAAACTTATTTAATGATCTAGTCCCCCTGCTCTTCTCCAACTTTTTCTCCAAAATGTATGAATTATTTAATTATTACTTTTTGTAGAATATTCGAAGTCGATAGCTGTAATAGTTTTCTAGAAGTAGCGTATCGAAAATTTAATAAAAATTGTTAATTTGTATGGGAGCTTCCCCTTCTTCACCGCCCATCCGAAAATGTTTTTCTTCAGAGCGTAGCCCTTGATGTCCAATCACTTTTTGTAGAACATTTGATTTCGATATCTGTTATAGTTTCCGAGATATAGCGTATCGAATATTTCATAAAAATCGTTAATTTGTATAGGAGCTACCCCTTTTTTTGTCCCCACCCAAAAAATTTTTTCTTTAAGGCGTATCCCTTATTGCCCAATTACTTTATGTAGAACATTTCATTTCGATATCTGTTATAGTTTCCGAGATATAGCGTATCGGAAATTTCATACAAATCATTAATTTGTATGGGAGCTACCTCTTTTTTTGCCCCAACTCAAAAAAATTTTTTTTAAAGTGTAGCCCTTAGCGTACAATTAATTTTTGTAAAACATTTTAAGTCGATAGCTGTTATAGTTTACGAGATATAGCGCATAAAATATTTCACCAAATTTGTGCAATTGTAGAAAAAATACCCCTTCCCCTGGTCCTATCGGAAAAAACTTTTTCCATTATTTAGGTCCCTTCTTTAGGAGTATCCGTGCCAAGTTTTGTGGCAAGAGTGATTATACTTACTGAGATATATAGGGATATATGCACGGATTTTGTCCTAAAGAAAATGGGTTACTCTGGGTTTTCGCTTATATCTCGGTCAATAGTGCACCGATTTTGCTGATTTTAAATAGCGATTGTTAGCGGGATATTTGTAATCGTTTGACACCATTTACTGATCTGTATCTTTTTATCTGACTCCGAAAACTTGATTTCAACAGACGGACAGACAGACAGACAGACAGACAGACAGACAGACAGACAGACAGACAAACAGACAGACAGACGGACAGACGGACATGGTTATTTCAACTTCCCTATCTATAAGAATCCAGAATATATATACTTTATGGAGTCGCAAATGAATAATAAAGAAATTACAAACGGAATGACAAAGTGATATATACCTTATCACTATGTGAAGGGTATAAAAATATCAAATAAATATTATTGAAACTTGCAAACATTAAGATCTGTATTAAGAAACCCAAGAATTATTTGGCGGCATTTTCCTTATCTACTATTATGAAACTCCACACGCTGAGACCACATGAGTTCTGTTTTGCTGTTTTCCAAAAACGACAATAATATCAACTACAAAAACTATAACGAAAAATTATACAACAATAGCACCAAAAAAAAGATGATATTTATGGTAACTTTGACCATGCAACACGAGCTTATTCCCTGACCATGTAACAACAACATTGGCACATAAAACGAGAAAACAGAAAAAAATTCAATTCATCATGCAACATTTAATTTTCCTATAATGATCAGTCAAAATCGATAGTGTACAAATGTATTGAAGTTGAAAGAGATTGTTGGGTAATATGCATGTATTATGAAGGGGACGAATATCAAATTAGACCACTTAATCATCGGGTGGTTTTTCGATGTCCCCCTTTATTACCCATTGATTTCATGGATTTTCGGCAACCAACTTAAATAGACCGCTGTCAGTTTTTCTCCAGGTCACGTCCTACCACAACCCCTTACTGTGGACTCGCTTGATGTGTGACTGTTGACTTATATTTAGTTTTCGAGCTCTCTTTTCGATGCAGTGTTCTTTGCGGTTGCCGGCATTTTCATAGATTAAGGTTCCTATTTCAAACACACAAAATAATTGCCTTTCAGTGATCATAAGTCTTACGTAGGTCAAAGGCGGTTATTTGCACACAATGAGCGCTGTCTCCTACAGGCACGTCTTATAGACCAGATCTTTCCCTGATTTCTTAAGTTCCCTCAAGTCCCAACTGTTTAAGAAGTTTATTAGTAAGACACGTGAGGGTGCATTTTCGATAACAGAGAAATAGAGAGGGGTATTTTAATTAAAACCTCTATAGCATAGGTTGATCAGACCAGACCAATAAATAAAATACATACACATATAAAAAATTCCTAGCCCCGACTTGCATTACCTTCGGCCACAACACAAGAACTACGTAGGGCTTATAATGGTGTCAAACAACTAATCCGCCTTTCTCTCCGATGACGTACACTGCCAAAACGCAATCTGCAGTTGGTGTATCAGCTTCTCTTTCAGTTTTCTCTAAAAAAGTTGTCCAATATCTTCTCCATTGTCTTTAAAGAGAGTGCACCTCATACTTTTGGCACATAACCAGAGAGAAGACTTTGACCTGAATCACCCAACCGGACGTTGGACAATATGTTTTGTTCCTTCTTGCAGCAGGCAAGAAAATATACAATCCATGCCTAGAGATTTAGAGGATCAAAAGGGCCCATCTAACAAAATGTTTGTGAAAGATTCTTATAGATAGGCATATATCCGTTTTCGTCAGGCATGTAGCCCTTAGTTTCACAATTCTCGACTTAGCATACATACTCCACGGACAGTGGGTGTCTAAGAGTATAGTGCCAGTTTCCCACAGAGTTTTTATAAAGAGACCAATGGATCTTTAGTGCTCTCTGTATTCATGCAGCCGCGGGAATACCAAGGATCCCTTTAAAATAACCCTGCTACGTAGACCTTTTAGATTTCCGTTCTTTTTAATGTACCTGTTTTATAGGAACCCTTAGTCACCCGTCGCCTTAGCCCCTAGCACCATCTTGTGTGCGGCAAGACCCGCGTTCCACCAGGGGACATCTTCCTTTAGTGTGCTGCCCTCCGAAAGTCAGCTTGTGGAAAAAAAGATAGTATTTTCTACTGCAGATCCAGTGCGCTCTGACCAATTCCCTCTGGGCTCTTCAGCACTTCCGCGACGAAGCCTGAATATATCAGAGTTTGTCTATCTGGGGTTACAAAAAAAGATTGACCGATAGTAAGCGAATTTTTAATGCCAAGCACCAGACATCTGAAATCAGAAATCGATAATTCGTCAGATAAGTTCTATTTAAAGTAGCGTAACCAGAATAAAAATAGACATAACGAGATTTAAGACCTTCGCCCTAATCGCATTTTAAAGAAAATCATCACCCTTATTAGCTACATCCACATGATTGCGACATATAAATTGCACCAATTACTCATCGTGCTTCTTTGTGTCGCTCATTTATCATGCCGTGTAGTGAACATTTGTATCAAGGCTTTAAATCCACCCCATAACTCCCTTTGGGCAATACTCATAATCGCCTTTGCTTCGCTTGTTGGCACTTCATCCACGTCTCTGGGTAGATAAGCAGGGACTAGCACAATCTCATTTTCGCCAGTAAGAAAGGAAATTTCAGTGCATAAGGCTGCAAGATTCAAGTCCCCTCCTACATAAATAACTGCTTATGGCTTGTTCATCCACGGTTCCTGGATAGAGACAACATCCAGGATTAATTAAATTTTATGAGCGCTCAAAAGAAGTAATCTTATTTTATAAAATATTAAATAGATTAAAAGTATTAAAGATAAAAAAATAAGTACTTCTTTCAAAACACAGATTCGGAGACCATTTCCCAATAGAAACTCAAAGTAACAGAAAAAAAAATTAACACAATCTATTCTAAAGTATGATGCTATCGAACAAGGTTTCTTACATTAAAAGTTTCTCCAAAAAATTAAATAAAATTATTGTTTTGGATAAACAATCATATGAATATGACCAATAACACTAAAGTGCATTTGGGAGTTAACGATATCATCGAAATTAGATATGATTTAGGGTGTAACAAATACCCTTCTTATGAATATTCGTTAAGGCAGAAATCCATATGTAGTAGTTCTACAATAGTCGTTAAAATGATGTTAGTGTTTTACTTTGGCTGTTTTTGGTGAAACTGTTATTGCCCCCGTTAATGTTGTTAGTACTTTGGCTATAACAGTTGTTGCTGTTCGTAAGTAATATTTTTATATTTGTTGCTATTGCCACTTACTTCTGACCATCACTTAAAAGTTGTTTGTTGGTAAATGCTGACAATTTATGATCACCACCTATGTTGTTGATTTTATCATATTCGTATTACGATCACTTTAGATCGTATATTAAACGTTCTTACGCTGCAACGTAACCACACGCCGCAACATCGTTCTGGCATGTGGTATGTAAGTATAAATTTGGAGTTGTTGCCACCAACCGTTGATCATAAAGGAATGTTGCAGTCGTTTACCTGTGTACGCGGCATGTGTTGACAATGTTAAAATAATACATTTTTTCTTGGTTTTTGTTTTAAATATAATTGTGATTTGTGTTTTACCTACTTTTTTGGCCGGAGCTGTATGTTTTTTTTTTTGTATTTTTACTCCTAATACTTGTATTTGCTTGTTTGTTAATTTTTAATTTAAAAAGATTTAATTTATGAAAAATTAAATAAAAATATGTAATGGCCTGCTGCTTTAACAAAATCATAAATTGTACGATTATAACTGTCAGCCAAAATATAATTGATATTTAAGGAGAAACGTTTTGTTTATACATATGTGGGTTTTTTTAAGAAACTGCTTTAAAAAATACTGTCATTAAGTGGGTTGAGTGTTTTGGATACAAAATTGCAGCACTTAAACTTTACTTAGTCAGTGAATTTCCAGTATTTTTGAAAAAATATACCTTTTTATACGTATGTATGTACGTCAGTTTATATATGTATGTATATTTATTGATATAGAACATATTTACTTTTAGGTTTATATTACCTAAATAAGTAATGAGGACCTTCTGTTGTTGTGTTGTCAAATTTACTAATATAGCAAATGATTTGCAGGAATGGAGCAACATAATACATAAAATATTGAACTTTAAATCATGTAAAAGCTTGGAACCGACATAGGAAATGCTCCATAGATTCATATGCTCAACAGAGACCTGCGCCGAGGACTTTTGTCGGCGGCGGCGGCTCGTTAAAAAATTGTCGGCGGCGGCTCAAAGCCGGCTCCGCGACGGCTGAAAGTACAGACACATATATGTATGTAGAATGCATTAGCACATACTTATTTACTAAACGTTGCGAGGATGATAGTTAATTAAACATTATTTTTTTAATTTTAAACGAAAACTTATAAAAACTGCTGCCAATTCCAAGACAGACGGCACTCCTTATGAAACTCTCGACGTATGGCACTAGTATAAAGCCGAAGCAAATTGTTTTTAAAATAATTTTTTTATAGGATTCCACCAATTGGAAGTACATATATGCAAAAAATACTGGAAATAACGATGAAAATGTTAATGGCAGATAGTCAGATTAAAAGTTTTATTAACATATTAGTTTAAAGTGCATTAAAAATCTCTGTTTGTTGCATTATTTAGTGTGGTAAACGCAACAAACAACATAAAAAATGTTCGAGCGGCGGCTATTTTTCAGCCGACAAAACGCCGAGAAAATATCGGCGGCGGCGGCTATCACAAACTTATCGGCGGCTTGGGTCAGCCGGCTTTCAGCCGATCGGCGCAGGTCTCTGATGCTCAATGCTTGTTATGAAATCGCTGTTGGCATGTTGTGCTTGTCGGTCTATTCATCATCTCTCTTCAACTCGGGCTTTGTGGCAACAAAAGGCTTCGGGTTTTTCAGATCAACTGCGAGCTCTTTTGAGCCCGATTGAAAGCAATTAAACTTATTTGACAATCAAAGTTAAGAGAAACCCTGCGTTTTATAAATTTTCAAAAGAAAATAATTAGAAAAATTTTAAAAATGTTCTGGGTAAAAACTACATACACCTTATAAATTATTTAAGTATATCAACTGGAAATGTTATTTGCAACAACCTTTACAATAAGATATTAATTAAAATAAACAAAAAAATTCCTTTAAATTCAAGTACTAAAAAATTCTTAAAACAATCTATTTTTTGAGTCGTTTTAAATATCAATTCAAAAAACTTAAAGAAATTTCTAAATAAAATAGTTTTGACAAATTCTGCACTTAATTTATTTATCTGCTTTAGGCTATTTTTATTTAATGTAGTTCATTTGCCAAGTAGGATGCATTTTCGAAACCTGATACAGATTCTTATTATCAGGGGGCAAATTACGACATTCGATTCGAATCGAAATTTTTAGATTCTTATTAGAATTCCTATATAAAAAGCATTGACAGCTCGATCGATCGAGTAGAATTTCAATTCGAATCGAACGCCTTAATTTGCCCAAGTACTTTTTAAACTGCCGCAGAGTTTTTGGCTGTAAGAATCACTTATTTACTGGACGTCTGCGTGACTACACCCAAAAGCCGTTTAAATACATTCGTTTGTTTTTCAACCACATAGTGTTTTTCATTCAATGTTAAACAAACTAAATGAATGAACCCACAAGAGAAAGCAAATAAAAAACAACTCCAACCGAAAACAAAATATGTATTACCAATACATTCATATAAATAAATACTGAATAAAATGTGTAAATATTGTTGTATGATTGGTGTAAAAAATTATTATTGAGCGCATTCAATTGTGTTTGCAAATTTGTCGTTATTGTTGTTGTTAAAACTTTCATTAATTCGAAAAAACAACTGAATGTTTTTATAAAAAGTCTAACTGTTATGAGACTTTGCTATGTTTTTGTATTTTCAAGTGAGTTTTATACACATTCAAAACGAAAACTGTATGTAAAATGAATGTGTTCTTCTTGTATCATTGAGTGTAACAAATAATACATTCTTTCTTGTGTTGTTACTGGTTTAACTTTGTTTATCTCCCATAGAATGAAAAATGTTTGAATGAATATTGTTTTTGTTGTGTATAGGCAATCAAATGAATATAGTCATGCAAATGTCTACTATTTACCTTACATGTTATCCATAAAGGAAAACGGAATTTATGTTTTGTAATTTGAACGAGGATTATTGATCTTATTGTCTACAAACAAAACAACGAACAATACAAAGTATTTAATTTGTAATCTACTGTAAAGCAAAAAGTTTAGTAACAAAGCTAAAAGTTTTTTGTTGTTGTCTGTCTACCCATGGTAGTCGTTAGACTTTTTTGAAAAATAACTAAAAAAATTAATTCTGGTTAAAATTCATTATTTTGTGTTATCGTCGTTGTGAATAACCAGTTAAAATATATTTTGTTCTACAATTTAACTATTTCTGCATTTAATAATAACTTTACGAAATACTTTTTAAATAAGTTAGAGTAAGTTACTGTAACAACTTTCTGGATGTATTTGCACTGTTTAAGCATTTTTGTTACTTCTGGACCAATTAGAATAGAAATATAACTTAAATTGCGTTTGACTGGTATAAATATATTAAACGTTTTTTTATTCCTTAAAATTTTGTACCAACCAGGGTTCAAAAAAGTACTTGAGATTAGGGGTATTAAATTTTAAAATTAAGGACTACTAACCCAGACGAAAGCCAATTTGGGTGATCGAAAAGTAAATTTTTACTACACATAAAGAAAATCCGCTTTCTAAAATCAAGAATTTTATTCTTGAATTTATCCAAATTCTTTCTTGAAATTTTTAAGTACGATCCGTACTTGCATTTTCTTAAATTAAGCCTATTCGGATTGCTTCAACAAATCAAGCAGAAAAAAACTTGTTGTTTTAATATATTATTTTACATTTGAAAACATAGTGTCTCAGTGGCCTAGAGGTAGCGCGCTTGTGCTGCAGTGCAGAAAGTTCCTGGTTCGAATCTCAGCTTCGGTAAGTACAAAAAATGAAATTTTTAAATTATAAATTTTAAGTATCTATAAAATAAAAATAATATATAAACTCTTTTTCTTAGGTAAATAAAGCTCCATAAGTTAAAAAAATGACATTTCATTTCGAATTAATCCCGTTTACGCCTTAAATCAATCTAGTTTTTGGCTTAATTGTGGCTAAAAGTAAGAAATTCGTACTTAAAAAATCATACTTGGAATAAGAAATTTCGTACTTGATTTAAGAAAAACCATACTCACCGTACTTTTGACACTGCTATGACTTGATTTAAGTAAAGTTTACTTAGTTTATTCTTTGTGTGTACTTGCTGGCATTTTTTGAGATCATGAAATGAAGATCTATTGAAACCGATTAAGATCGAAAACCAACAATGTGGTCAAAAAGTGATTTTTCGAATTATTTTTACCTATCGCATTTTTAGAGATTTGTTGGCAACTATACAACTAAGGTAAATAAAGAATAATATTAAAATATATATGGGAAAAATTTTTAATATGTGGGAAAAGAAAATTTGGGATTATAGATTAAGATTTTATGGAAAGTTGTGTAAATTTTTTTTCCTATGCTGAAAGTAATTTTCCACATAATAGATAGCTTTTTAAAATGCAACTGATTTGTGTTCCTCTTAATTTTATAATAATTAGTTCATTGTAAATATTTTTATACCTTCACAAAGTGATAGGGGTATATATCAGTTTGTCATTCTGTTTGTAATCTCTTTATTATCCATTTGCGACCTAATAAATATATATATTCCATATAGATAGGGAAATCGATATAGCCATATCCGTCTGTCCGTCTAAGTGTCTGCTAGAGTCAAGTTCTCGGATTCAAGTAAATTCGCACAGAAAATGTGTTGATTTCCAACTATTGAAAATATCACTCAGACAACTGCTATTTAAAATCAGCAAATTTGGTTCACGATTGACCGAAATATAACCGAAAACCTAAAGCAACCCATTTTTTTAGGACAAAATCCGTGCATATAACCTATATATATCAGTATATATGGTCAATTTTGTGACAAAACTTGGCAGGAATACTCTGAAGATAGGGACCTAAATTAGTAAATTTTTTTCAGATAGGATCAGGAAACGTGGTATTATTTGGACAATAAGACCTACATTTTGAAAAAAAATTTTTTGGTAGGAGCACGGGAAGGGGTAGCCCCCATATACATTAACTATTTTCTTGAAAATATTGATACCCTATATCCCGGAAACTATAACAGCTATCGACTTAAAATTTTCTGCAAGAAGTAATTAGACAATAAGGCATGGATTTAAAAAAAAGGTTTGGTCAGAAGAAGGCGGAACCCCCCAAATAAATAAAAATTTTTATAAAATTTTTGATACGTTAAGTCTGGGAAACTATAACTTCTATTGACTTCGAACGTTTTACAAAAATTAATGATCAAATAACTCTTACATTTTGGAAAAAATATCTGCATGGAAGCAGGAGAAGGAAAACCGTCCATACAAAGAAACAACTTTTATTTAACTTTTAATACAAAAAATGTCGAATGCTGTTAAACTCTATACCTCAAACCTTCTACATTTGGTGAATTCACAAGGTCTTGTGAAATCATATATTGTAAAATAATACAACCAAAAAATATGACCGTTGTGAACAACTCTTCGTATATTTGTAGGTGTCGTATTTAAAATCTAAATCAGCTGATACGACCAAACGATAGAAAAACAAACACATATTTATGTACATAAATCTGGTGCTGCTCTTGGCTTAACTTAATAATTTGTAGAAATTAGACCCATGAAAACACAAAATAGTCTATATCTAACCTGGTTAGAATCTCTAAAATACATTAAAATAAGCAAAGTTTTAGTAAAAAATCACAAGAATTTTGTTATTTTTTACGTAAACAAAAAACAGCTGATATGTCAGAGAGCAGTGCCGGCTATTTTTGCCGGCGGAGGCGGCTTAAGGAATCTTCTTTGGCGGTTTTGCCTAAGTTTTTAGTATAGACGTTTTTAACGGATGCGAGTGCTAGCGGCTCTAAAAATAAATTAAAAAACTCGCCGTTTCGTTTTAGGCGCTTGGCGCATGACTTTGTATATAATACGACATCACAATAAACATATCAAACAAAGTTGTATTGTTTCACAACAAGTTTCGTATGAAAAACAACAACAAAATTTTTATGCTATTGTGAAATTATATGACAATAATACAATATGCTATCGTATCGTACCTTGTGAATTCGCCAATTGTATTTCTATTATACATAAGAACGTTAAAATTTTGTAAAGTTTTCTATTTCGAAAACTATGATTGCTATGAACTTTAAACCCAACACAGTGTTTTTATTACAAGTTTTGCAGTACAAAATACCTCGGCTAGAAAAGATGGCTGGGTATATTAAGCGACCAATGTGAAGGGTATATAAGATTTGGCACTGCCGAATATAGCGCTTTTACTTGTTTTTTTGTTTTTAATTTAATTGTTTTTTCTAGCCCGATTTGCATATTGGGTTTCCAAAATCATATTCTTCAAAGCATAAAAAGAAATAAAAATGCTGTAATAATCTTTGCAGCAAAGCCTTTTCCTTGCTGGTAAAAAGTTTTATGTCAATATTTTTAAGCGTTTGTAATGCCTTTGTTGCCGTTTTTGTTGTTGTCGCTGGTGTTTTAAAGGATCGGAAATACATTTGTTTATGCTAAAATCATCCAATTAGCGAGATTGTTATTTTGCTACTTTTTTTCCTTAAAATTTTGATGCAAATGATTTATGGCCTTTAGGTCTCGGTGATGCTGATGTTGCTTGTTCACCAAATATGTCTGTCCCTCTGTCCGTCTGTCCGAATAACTACTTAAAACTTTTTTTCCAACTACATGTAAAATAAACAATATGCTTAAGAAACCTAGAATGTTGTGAATCTCTTTTTTACGTTTAAGCTTTGTTTACGAGGGGAATTGGAAAATTGCAGTAAATGAAAGAACAACTAACATGTGCGGGAGAAAAAAAAATATAAACATTTTTAAGTTATAGGTTTTTGTTTGTGGAAACTCTTACCTAATTTCATGAATTGCATGGATTCCTTAGAATTTTTTTTATATACCGCTGTTCAAAAATTATTATGGTCTATAAGACCATAATTTACTTAATTGGCAAACAATATAGAACCAGAAAAAGTTGGCCTGCCAGGAAAAGATATAGAGTTCGTGGCATTAAACATGATATATTCCAAAACTTAACAAGAAGCAAAAAATATCTAGGACCACCTTCCTTTTTGGTACATCCCTCGTCAAATGGGTAGGAGTAAAGATTTTTAGCATTTTCTTTGTCGTTTTTTTCTGATAGCTGATATGTACGTGTATTTAGTATAATATATAAACTCAATAAACCATTTTATTTTTGCATACGACCAACATACTCCTTTTTCTATATACAAATATATTTATGCAAAATAAACAATATCAATTGTAATGATATCGTTTGTGTTTTGGTTTTGTTTTTTATTGTTGGCATCATTTGGTTTGATCATGTCGTTAAGGATGTTTTAACAAATGAGAAATTTAAAAGCAGCCTAACATTCAGGCTGGCCGATCGATCGTCCGGCTGTTTCTTACTCTAATTCTTCTATATGAATGGAGGCAAGTACGAACAAATATTTTCACTGATTGTTTGTAAAGATATGAACATTATTCCCACCATACCCAGCATACTCTTCACAATACTATAGGTTTGTATTTGAGCATCATTTTATTTTAATTTTGTAATGATTTTTTTTTTGTTGAAAAAGAAAATTAATAAAAATATTAAGCTTTTTAGAACTTGACATAATTTTAAAGCTTTAAGTAGAAGGCAAAAAACAGACATACGTTAAAAGATAAATTGAAAACTTTTCTAAGGATGGTGAAGAAAACAGTTGTTTTAATATAAATAAGATTTTTAATATTTCTTGTTTCCTTGTTAAAAACTTGCATGTTGTTGATTTAATACTGCCGATATGAAATTAAAAAACAATATTTAAGAAAAAAACTTTTCTTAGAATTCTTAATACAAAGTTCGTTTTCTTTCCAAATATTTTGTCAAGCTTTTGTTTAGGTTTTATTTCACATTTAATTAAAAATAATTTTAAATATATAAACTTTTAATAAAATCAGATAAAATATTCCTACTTTTTGGCCAAAGTTTTGAAACAATTTTAAAAGTGGAAACAACACAAAACTTTGGCAAAAAAAAAACAGAGCAAAAGGAAAATTATATAAAGAAGAGAGAAACCAAAAAATTTAAAAACTTAAGAACACGAATATCTGCATACGATCAATGTCTGTCCTAACTGTCTAAGTATTTCATTAAGGGTTTAGCATTATGTGCAGTATACTTTCACAACCAATAAAAATAAAATTTTGTATATTCCTGTTAAAATAAAACGAGTCAACATTTTATATTTATTAGGCTAAAAGAAAATTTTAATGAACTGAAATAAAAATATAAATAAAGTCAACAACTATGTATAACATTTATTAAACTCTTGTGAACAAAAGTTTTTTTTAAGTTGCAGTAACATAAATGAAATAAAATTCATATAAAAAAATATAAACACAACATGGCTAAAAAATTATAGAATCGATTGAATCTAATAAAATATCTGGGGTAAAATGCAGAAAAAAACAATCAGCAACAAAAACAACCAGTCAAGAATGTAAAGTTATTATCAATTTTCGTATTGGTGGCATTTAACCAACACGCGATCACATCAGACAAGTCAACGAGCACAGACTGACAATTTAAGCAGATCTCTTAAACAGTAAAATCTTATTAGGAAATATTTTAAAAAAGAGTTTTGATACGCAAAACTTGTATTTGATAAGTGAGTTTATAATATCTAGTTTATCTAGGGATTTTTAAAATAATGCCGCTGGTCAGTGTTAGGTATGTTTTTAAAGATTTCACGCCACACTATAACGCAGAGTGTAGTGATTATATATATCGAGCGGCTAAAAGAAGGAGTTATCAAGAAGAAGCTCAATTTGACAATTTGACACACATATTTTAACTGTTAAATATTTTTAGACCTAAAACTTTATTACTTCATCTCAAAGGATATCCTTAAAATGAAAATTGACATAAAGCTGAGGAAAAAAATTATATATTATTGAAATTTTGTACAGATATTAGATGTAACTTGCTTTATGATCTCTCAAAATTTGTTTAAATACTGAGCATGAATATGCCTAACTTATAAAAGTCGTTTTTAAAAAATACTAAAAACTAACAAAAATATCCCTTTTTTTGATTGAGTACGAAGTCTTTAACAGATAAAAGTTTTAAATTCCAAGAAAGGATTCGGTGACCTAAAAAATTTTCTGTTTTAAAAAAGTTCAGTTTCAAAAAATATAAAAAGACTTAAGTCATGATTTTTTTACTATACGTACTTGTAGTAATTAAATTATAAAAAAAGCTCTGCGGCATTTATCGAGACAGTTTTTTAAAGCTTTTGTTAAAAAATGTTTTCCAGAAAAATTATTTACGAGTTATTATTGTTTTTATTATTAGGAAATTTCCATTGTCATTATTATTTCAAATTTATAATAGCGTTGCGATATAGAAATAATATCAGACTTAATATTTACGTTACTAAATATATGGAATTTACTTTCTTTACCTTAAAAGCACATGCAAATTTCCTTATTTAAAAAAAATATTGAACTTTTTCACAACGCTCTAAAACAAATAAAAAAACATTTTTATTTAATTTCTCTGTAATTTTCTAAGCCAGAATATAGTACACATTCTACTATATAATTTCAAATTTCAAATATTCCATTTTACAATTTTTGGACTCCTCACAACACTGTTAACGTGGCGCGTGCATTATGCGTTAATGCAGATGTTTGTTTCGCCTAAAAATAAGTCTACAGCCCACCTTCAGTTAACCCAATCGACTTGAAATAAATTTCGTCGGTATTAAAATAAAATTTTTATAAACAATTACATTTGCCAAAATTTTGAGGAACAAGGAATAATATTAATGGTCAGCAGCAAAAATCTCCTTTACATACAAATCCATTTTCAGTTTTTTTATATCGGCCCTCCTAATATTTTGCCCAAAATAAGGTGGTTATTGTCCAAAGTAAGGTTGTTATGCTTATTTATTTCATCATAGCTTCAGAACAATTTGTCTGATTTTGATCAAAACACCATCAAAGGATGGATGGATTAGGTATGAAATTTTTTTTAAGTTGAATAACATTTTTGAAGCAGGGTGGCTGATGAAAGCCACTACCAAAAAACATAGTTTTTGATAAGGTGTCACACATGTGTCACTGAGGGTAAAGGCCAAATGTGGCAAAATCTGCTGTTATATGCAAAAATATGCCCTAACAAATCGAAGCCAAAATTTTCGAAAAATTGTGAAACGGATTAATAAAAACATTATTGCTTAATGCGACGTATAGAAAAATATACGATTTTGCATATTTTTGGTTGCCTTCGTAATAACATCTTTTAGACAGTTCTAAATTTTTCACACACAAATAATTGAAACTATAATTAAACAAACTTATAAGCAAACTTATCAATGATTTATTCTCGAACTGCGCCTTACTTACTTAAACAATTTTTTTTTCTGAACATACACAGGAGATACATAAATGTAAATCCCACGTAAAAAAAATCGAAAGCTATCAATTTTCTACAAATATAAAATATGTAAGTAAAAACTTTAGTACCCAATAATTTTAAAAACCCAAAGCTAGAATCATCGAGTGACCGAATTAAGTTGTCTTTCCTACTTGCTACGGTTACAGCATAGCAAAAAAAACACCAGGTAGTCTCGAGAGCTCCGCTGATCGCTTTCGTTTACACTTTAGAACTGTGAGAAAGTGAAACAAGTCGATGAAAAATTATCGGTGGTGGCTGAGTAGTTTATAAACGGCGGCGGTTCGAATAAAATAAAAACTGTTATTCCAAAATAAAGAGTTTTTAAGGGGGAAAATGGTAAGAATCAAACGACACTTTTAAGTATATACCATTAAAGAGTATTTTGCATTAACAAGTTGAATCAAGCCGATAAAAATTTCAGTTCTCCTTAGCCGATTTAAGCTTTCTTAAAAACTAGTCGGCAGCGGCACGCTATCGATTTTGAGTTGATCAACTTGTATTACTGGTTTTAGCTGATTTTGACACTGATAGATATTTTTTGCAACAACAAAATGCATGTGTTTCTTTTTGTTGTTTTTTTATTATAAACAACTTGGAATTGTTGTTTTTGCAGAGAAGTGTTGCAAAAACTATAACCTAGTTAGACCCTTTTAATTAAACAGCTTTTAAAGTTCTGTTAATATAAATCTAAAACAAAAAACTTAATCCCGATGGATTTACTAAACTGATCATTTATGGTTAAAATTTTCAAGTTTAAATTATGTTCTATTAAATGAATGAACGACAACAACGAATAAAAAAAACCTTTAAAAAACCAGAAAGAAAGAAGAAAAGAACAATCCAACCTGCGTACAATTTTAAGTTCATCCATAGATACATTCGCATGCAAATGATGCAGATACATTGCGTTTGTAAGTGTTACTTGTTTGTCCAAAAAAAGAAAAGAGTTTAACTAAAAGTATTGCAAGGACACAACACACAATTTTTTTATTTACATTCACGAGTGTTGCTACCATCCATACAAGGCGTTCTAAGTTAAAGGAGGTACATATGTACAGCATCGACCAAATTAAATGCCTTAATTTTTTTTAAAACGAATCCCTCATAAAAACACAAAATTATGTTAATAAAAAACTTATATCTTAGGGGTAAATGATAAATATATTTCAAATTGTCTTATCCTTTACATAAGATTTACAAAGTAAAAAACGCCTAGACCAAAAGCGAAAAGCTTCAGAGAATCTTTACTTCAGTCCAATGTGCTTGGTTGCCGGTTAAGTTATTGACAACCTGATAGATATGTTGCCAAAAAAATTCTTAAGCAGAGTATCTGCTTTTCGACCTCATTCTGTAAAGGCGGTATGCACTTCATATCGCCGTCTAGGATTAGTTCTGTAGTATATTTATCGTTGCTACACAGAAAGGAAAACCACTTTATAAAATCAAGAATTTCATTTTTGAATTTATCCAAAATCGTTCTTGAAATTTTTAAGTACGATCCGTACTTACATTTTATTAAAACAAGCCTATTCGGATTGCTTTAACAAATCAAGCAGAAAAAAAATTCTTGTTTTAATATATTATTTTACATTTGAAAACAAAGTGTCTCGGTGGCCTATAGGTAGCGCGCTTGTACTGCAGTGCAGAAAGTCCCGATGTGGTTCGAATCTCAGATTCGGTAAGTCCAAAAAACGAAATTTTTAAATTATAAATTTTAAGTATCTGTTAAATAAAAATAAAATATTAAAAAATTCTTCTTCTTATAGCTCCATATAAGTCAAAAAATGACATTTCATTTTCGGATTAATCCCGTTTAGGGCTTAAATCAATCTTTTTTTTTGCTCACATCGAGTTCTGTTCCGAACTATAATCAATCCTTTTTTGGATTAATTGTGGCTAAAAGTAAGAAATTCGTACTAAAAAATCGTACTTGAAGTAAGAAATTTCGTACTTGGTTTAAGAAAAACCGTACTCACCGTACTTTTGACACCGCTATGGCTTGATTTAAATAAAGCTCACTTAGATTACTTTTTGTGTTTACAATCAGGTACGAACAGGCCTGAAAATTGGTTTTTCCATATCCTCAGCACGCTATCTGCATCAGTCACCATATAGATAATAATAGATAATAGAATGGACCTGAAACAAATACTTTAGTTTGATGCTTTAGTCTTTGGTAAAATATGCAGACTCTTAATACGCTCACTCGTACGCATTTCCATTTATCTCTTCTTTTTGCGGAGTAAACGCTCCCAATACCTTTCCTTTGCAAGACATATTGCAAGACATATTGCCTTGTATGCCGCATTCTTCGCCTCAGTAGCAAAAGACACTTCTGGTCGTACCATGAGTTCCTTTGGGAATGCTTTGCCATTGCGCTGCAATATTATCGGGTCAATCGAGTGGAGTTGCTGTTTGTTGTGTCTGCAGCTTTTCGACATCAAGCTTCCGTGCTATTTCAGATCGTAGGTTTCTCACCACATTCAGACTAGTGTGAACCTTTTCTGGAATATGCTAGTGATCCAAATCGTTGTTTGCTCCTCGGATCGAGCGTACGTCTAACACACTGGATGAATGTCTTCTGTCTACCACAATATGATCAATCATTTTCCTCGTATTTTGATATTATGATAGCCACATGGCTTTATGTTTATTGAGATGTCGAAGTCTAGTGCTGCTAACTACCAATTTTTTTGCCGCGGCGAAGTCTACTAGCCCAATTCCGTTGTCGGATCTTTCTTCGTGGAGGCTTAACTTCGACTTTTGGGCCAAGAATATTTTTTTTCCTGTTTTCGCGTTCAAACCTACTAAGACGATTTAAATTTCGTGGTCAGGGCAGCGGTCATATGCTTTCTCTAGACAATCGTAAAATATATCTATGGTCTGTTCGTCCTTATTTTCGGTCGGGGCATGTGCACAAATAAGACTGAGCTAAAGGATTTTGCTAATATACGAATTGTGGCCAGCCTGTCATCCACTGGCGTAAATCTGGAGGCTATAGTACAGCACGTCGTCTCCCCCATTCCATCGCACTTCCTGTAAGGCAGTAGTATCGGCCTTGTACTTTTTAAGTACATCCGCCAGTACGTACACCGCACCTTCTGTATATAGGGTTCGAACATTTTAGGTGAAGATTTCCAAACATTTTTCCTAAAAAATTTGCGAGGGTCATTAACATTAGGGGAGTCCATTAATCTTCTTTTTTGTTTTTTCATAGTGGGCAAGTTTTTTCAAGGTTTGTCGTTTTGTTCTTTGTTTTTTTTTTTACTTTGTAGAGAACTAAAGGATATGATTAATTAAAATATATGCTTATGTATACATTTGTAATCTTCTTCACTCAAGTTTTTTATTAAAGTGGTTTTGGCGCTTTCGAGCATTTAGGTTAAGTTTTTTGTTCGATTACTTTTGTCCGATACTGTATGTAGCTAATGTTGCAACTTGTATGTCCGGCGCGAATGTTGTTTCACATCTTTTTGCTTTATTTAAATATATTTTGGCCTGATTTCATTTTTTGTCATCAAAACATATTATTTTTACTTTTTTTGTTGTTGTTTATTTATTTATTTATTTTTGTTATTTATTGATTTAATACAATAAATTTTGCATGTCTGAATCCAATTTAAATAAAAACTGGCAATTCTAAATCACCACATTTTGACTTTGGCTACTGTTGTTTATAGTCCTTGTACAAATAAATGAGTGTATTTATTATCGTACACTTCTCCTGCAGAGCAAGCGCACCTAAATCAGAATTTAGACAGGTTATGTAATCATAAATAAACTAAAAATTTAGAGGGTGGGCTGTTTTAAGCTGGAAACTGTTTTAACTGAATATAAAGTATAAAGGAACTTAAAAGGATAACAATTTACATATTAATACAAACGGGATTAATATATTGACAAGTCGGAGTGGTGTGCTCGACGATACCGAGTCTTTAGCATTTCATCAATTTCCTGGAAATGCAACTTTTAACAGACTGTAACCTGCATCATAATTTTATTTCTATGCAATTATCCATAAGACACTTATGAAGGTTAATGTGATTTTCGGGTAAATACCTTCTGTCGGATGTAGGGGCAATAAAAAAATCGACCTTCTGCTTAAACAAAAACTTATGGATATATAATGTCGTCGAATAACAATCTTAATTCGTGATTTATGCAGTTAAATAGGATTTCTGAAAGCAAAATTAATAATATGGACTCGTGGAAAATCATGATAGCCGCAAAATTTTGTACAAGAATTTCTTTTTTACGAAAACTCTTTCAAATGAATTTTGTTGTGCTTAGTACGAGCCTGCATACGGTTTTAAATAGAGGAAACATGATTTTAAGGTCGCAACAAAAACTTCACTCAAAGCTAACTTTGTACTGATATCCTATATTCATCATTATTCCTCTTATTCCTGCCCTATTTTGATTTTTTATTTGACTATATAAAAAAATATGTACATAAATGTATGCATATTTTTAAATGGCTGTCAAAATTAGAATAGCTTAATTTTGAGACATCTTAAACAAAAATAAGTAGTTTTTACTGTAAAAATATAAGTTGTTACAGTAAAAAAACATATCCAATGTAAGTAATTGCATTGTTAAGCTTAAATTATACGTGCCATAACATAATGCCATGACCGTTGCCATAAAAACCAAAATTCAATTGGTTATTGTTATGGTATAATCAAATACAGTGTTTGCCATTAGTTTGGTTCGAAAAACTGTCTTCTGTGGTTATGGTCATGTCACGTATAATTGAACCTTTAAGCATTACTTACAATTCGACTGTAAAATCTTTGGTCGGTCTTTTAGTTAAGTAGTTCAACAAGCTTATTAGTTCAGTTGATTTGGTAGGTCAACATATCATTTTTATTGCAACTCTTTGAACGAAACCATAATGTTTTGAAAGTGTTTATATCGTAATACATATGTGCAAAACATGTGAGTTTTTGAAATAAAATAGAAAACACTTGCATTTTTATTTAAAAAAAATTAAACTTTTAATCTTTTGAAGGGCTCAGACTGGCTCAGAGAGACATAGCGTAACAAACATTTGACCGAAACTGTTTATTTATGTGGGGGCTACACCTTCCCATGCTTCTATCCAAATAAATTATTTTCAGAATGTAGGGGTTGCTGTAAAATTATTTTTTGTAGAACATTTGAATTCTTTAGTTGTAATGGTTTTTTAGATTTAGTGCATGAAAAATTTTACAAAATTTGTGCAATTGTAGGGGAAATACCACTTCCCCTGATACTATCTGTAAAAAATTGTCCCTAATTTAGGTTCCTATCTTGAGAGTATCCGTGCCAAGTTTTGTGGTAATAGTGACTGCATTTACTGAGATATATAGGGATATATAAACGGACTTTATCCTAAAAAAAATGGGCTATAATGGGTTCTCGCTTACATCTCGGTCAATGTAAACTTATTTGGTTATTTTTTAACAGATATTGTCTCAAGGATATTTCTGATTGTTTGATTCTTAAACGTTTTCTGTGCGACTTTATTTGAGTCCGGAAATTTGATTTCAGCAGACACACAGGCAGACGTGGCTTTATCTACTTCCCTATCTATAAGGATCCAGAATATATATAAAATATATACAAGTCTAAAGTGAATATTGTGGAAATTAGAAACAGAATGACACACTGATTTATACCCTTATCGCTACATAAAGGGTACAAAAATTAAACTTTTAATTTTTCGGAAGGCTCAATTATAAAAGAAAACGAAACAGAAAATGAGCTCAAATAAACATAAACAAGAAAACTGTAAACGCAAAGGCACAAAAAAGCAAAATAAGCGACAAACTACTGAACTAAACGAAGCTAAAAGCGCTAAGTAATTCCGCTCACATTGTTCAGTTTACTGAATAGTTCAATTGAACTAGTTCGTTTACAAACTACACAACTCTACTAAGTGGAGAAAAAGTGCCATTTCACATTTTTGGTACTTTAAAGCCGTAGATTCAGAAATATGAAATTAAGAACTGTTAACCCAGATTAAAGTCGGAAGTCAACTAATTGGAAGAAAGTCCTTTTTCACATTTTTGATACTATTTTTGTAATTTTGTTTAATGTTTTTTTAGATTTTCGTTCTAGAAACATGAAATTAAGGCAAATTGTCTCCAATAGTGGTCGAAAGTCAACAAGCTACATATATGGAAAGTAGTTTCTTTATATTTTTGGTGCATTTATATCTCAGAATATAAAATTTAGGAATTATTGTTTATAAATGTTGATTTTTTCTTTTCTAAGGAAAAGTGTTGAAATATTATTTTATATAACTTTTTTAAAACTACACGAACCCCTATAGAGTGCTACATTAATCAATAGAATAAACCAACCTGTTTCGCCAAATGGTTTCGTTTATTAACCCCAGCAGTTAATTTGTTCTTTTTCTAAAAAAAAAAAAAAAAAAGCGAGAAGAAAAAAACCCCTCTGTTTTAAAATGACACCTCGGTTTTTCCTTCTATTAAAATTTTTACAAAAATAAAATATTTAATTTTGAGACGTCAAAAGACAAATAACAAATAAAATGTATTTTTCTTTTAAACAAAGCAGCATGTCACCTTCACCGACTATAGCTTTTTGTTTACTTACGGTCTCCAAATAAAAAAACTCGATATTATTATGCTAGTTTTTACACAGACGTGGCAGGAGTATTATGCGTTTGTGAAGATGTTTGTAACGCTTTAAAAAAAGGTATGAGGACTACCTTTAAGCATACCGATCGGCTTAGAATCACTTCCTGAGTCGATATAATCATGTCCGTCCATCTGGATGTCCATGTATTCTTGTGGTCGCAATTTTTAGGATATTTTGATGAAATTTGGCACAAGTAAGTTTTTTGGAACTGGCACAAAGCCCGTTGTTTCTGGTAATAATTGGTCTATTTTTTGGCATAGCCTCCATACAAGTGTCCTTCCCGAATATTCATTTTAAGCTATAACTGACTACAATTTTCTTTACCTTCTCAAAATTTTGCACTCATGTTTATCTCTATGCCACCAACTATTATAATTAATACAAATATTATTGGTAAATTTTTTCATTTAGACCCTATACAAATGCAGTCCGGCTTGACCGACTATAACATTCTTACATTTTTTATATGCACAGTATACTATTCGTTATTACATGAATTTGTCTGGTGAAGATGAACATTTAAATATTCAATGAAAACGTTAAACAATAAGCAATTATTGGATTAGCTAAGTATTAGTTATAAGAAGGAAATCTTTTTTTTTAATTCAGTAGTTATTAACGGAAACGTTAAACACGGCTTTTGACAGATTTATAGAGATATTTGCGTTTTGCTTTTAAGTTCTATTGAAAATATATATTTTAGTTGCATCCTAAAACCAAATTCTACATTCGTTGGAAGCAAAAAACAAACAAAACAAAATTTAAATTATTTTCAAGTTCAAGTTCTTTGACTAAAGCCAGCAATAATCTAAAACAGCAACCAGCAAGCCAGACGGTCACATGCACATGCAACAAGATACATTTGCATGTCTCTTTAGTTATTTTTATCTTCGAAGAACGACTAAATTGGGCAAAAATAATATAAATAAATAAAATAATACAGTTAATGAATTGATTTTTTTGTCCAAAAAACTACGATCATTGATTGTTTATTTGTTTATCAGAACAAACGTCAATTCACGATAAAAGAGATAAGAATCATTTTTTTTTTCTTTTAATAAGTTATATTGAATCACACAAATCGCATTAGTTTGGAGCCACATAACGAATTAATATATGAATAACTAAGAAGGCATAATTGCTAAAAGCATAAGCCACTCAACGGTACTCTACACTATGCAAGGTTAAGTCTTGTTTTGGGTGCTGTGCATACAATTGAAAGATATTAACAAAGGCGAAGTAAATTACTAAATGCCTCAAATTAATTTGCAAAAAGTCTATAAGTCCTAGTACCTTAATGGTATATAATAAAGCTTTCACAACTAGATCTTGGTTTAAGTTTTTGTAAACTAGTCTAGACTAACCCAATTTCTACACCCCACCCCAGCTTTCTTGTCTTTTGCATGCTAGCACTTGCTGGATAAACCAAGTGATTTTTGGCAAAGATTTTGTCACCTTTTGCTGCGTTGTTCATCGATGGGTGCATGCTTGTACGCCTTTAGAGCTGGAGCATAGTTGTTCAATTGACAAGATATGTCTAAGCCAGTGAATTCTTTGGACTTTAATACGCTCGACTGCATCAACGTTGGCATATAGCTCGTACAGCTTTTTGTTATTTCTAATTCGGAAGCCATCACCAACGCGTATAGGGCCGTATATCTTCCGGAGAATTTTCCTCTCAAACGTAGCCAACATTGACTCATTCGACCTTTTCATTGTACATGTTTCAGCAACACATAGTAGGATGGGTAAAATGAGAAATTTGTATGTATTATATTCATCAGTGAAGAGGTTTCTTATTTCTTCTTTTTGTTCTGCTGTTAGTTTTCAAGCTTAGCTTGTTTCCGATAGGCACATTGGAACGTAAATCAAATAAGTCCTTAACAACCCCTAGGCTATAGTCGCTAAAGGTTGGCTCTGTTTATAATGCCACGACGGTTTGTATCTCGAGAAAAATACTTCGTTTTATCCTTGTGAGTTTTAAGAACCATATAATTTGACTTCTTTTATAGTTTTGCCAAAGCTCTGACTACTGCTTAAATCTTGTGGACAATGAAGTCGATATCGACAGTATATGCAAGCAACATGACACTTTTCTTGCAAATAATGTCAGTTGCTTTAATTTTGATTTTCTGTAGAATATTTTAAATTAGAAAATTGAAGAGCTCTGATGAAAAGGCAACGCTTTAAAAATTTTGCTTTCAGCTTTAAAGGGGTTTCAAGAAGTTTGCTTCTATTTTAATGTCGTTTAACGATCTTTGCGGGAATTCCAAGCCCAGTAACGGCGGCTAAAATGTTCTGTCTTGTCGATAGCATAGAGGAGAGGACACTAATAACTCTATAGTTGGTGCAAAGGGGTTGGTTCTCCTTTCTTGTGAATAGGGCAAAGAACACTAAGGTTCCACTCATTGAAAATGCATTCTGGAGACCAAATCTTGTACAATTAATTCGTTTAACAGCTCTTTGACGCTGATTCAAAACAGATCGGCGTGAAAACCATCCGCTGCACTGTGATTTGCAAAATTGTTAATTTTGCTGTTGTAGGAGTGCAGCCTTAGTACACTTTTTGCGTCCCATATTAGGTTTCCAGTAGCATATCTGCAGAAAGACGCTCCACACATAAATTCTTCAGATTGAAGCTTTTTTTTGAAAATCTTCCGGGTTTCATTCGTTTCTCACACTAATGCCTTTTCTGTTCTTGTTTCTTCCGTATATATAGACGCCATTCATCCTTTCTCTAGGTCGCAGCTTTCTTCGGCCTGCATAGCATCTGGCTACAGGGTAACACAGTATGCTGCACATTTCTTCACAGATGCATCGCGGCACTCCTCTTTGTACCACTGATTACTCCCAGGTCGATCATAACCAAGTATGTCTTCGGCAGCAGTGTAAATTGAGTGGGACATTTAAGTCCATTGTTCGTCTGTGGACTATAGTAGGAAGTTTAAAGTTTTCTTGAAACAGCTCGAAGAGTCAAGTGATACTCCACTTGACTTAAACTATCCGTTGTGAGTGCAGTTTTGTGATGTCCAGTTTTCTTTTCTATCAGTCAAGACAATTTTTGACTTATTGATTCGTATTCAGGCTTTTGCTGCAAAAATATAGTATTTCGATTCGATGATTGTACCCCTTATAGTCCGTATATTCAATAGACACTCCTCCAATCTATTATTACATGATCCACTTGGTTCCTCATGTCCTCCGTACGTCATCTGTCTGTGTTTTCAATTGGTTTTAAAGTACAAACGTAAGAGGCGGGAACATGGAACTTTCTTAACGGATATAAAATCAGTCACACAACAACAAAGTCAACCAAAAGTAACATGAAAACCAGCTGATGAGAGTCAAACTTCTCGACGTATGTTTAGTCGTTGCGTTGACATCATTCATAATAGGACCAGTTTTTCAACCAAATTGTTTGTTAAAAAAAGGCGACGGGTGGTATACGATGGCCTTTATGTGCCACTCCCTTTAGTCTTATTATGTTTTCTGAAGTCTCATTATGGAGACTACATTTGCCGACTGTAGAGCCAGAGTCGTTCTCCTTCCTAATTTTGGCGTTTGAATCACGAAGGACAAGCATCAATTGTAGATTTCATCAAGACGATCATAGAAACTGATTATAACCTACTCGTTTTTTTCTTTGGTCAGCGCATGTTTAAAAATCAGGATAATTTTATTAGAATTTTTACAAAAATATTGGACCACCCTTCTCTTCAAACTTTTAATTCAGCTTTCTAGAAAATAATTTTTATATAGACAGGATAAGATAAGCGGCGATATATTTGCATGTACCAATAACTTTAAATTGGTAAAGTTCAAACTGGATTCGATTTTCAGAACTTCTGGTATGCCTTCTCTGCCTTTTGAAACCAATTTTGAGCCTAATATACTAGGAAATTTAGGACTTTTAGGAGAAGCAAGAAACATATTATAAGTAATTAGATATGCCAAGAAAAATAGAGTGCTGATGTATAATATTAACAGGCCTCCTAGAAGACAAATCGTTTCCCTTTGTAAGGTTTAAATTCTTTCATACTCTTAACAGTTCTTAAAAATTTCACTTGAACTAAAATTTACCCAAAGTTACTCGAACCGGTTACTTCCAGCTATGAACTTATGCTGTGATAAGTTCTGTGTTAGTTCTTAACACTCAAAGGTTATTGAAGAATACCGTCTTGCAGTGAAGGAGATCTTTAAAGTGTAACTAACGACAGTAATTTAGTTGCGATAAAATATTTGTTCATACAAAAATTGGGGTTTACATACAAAATAATAATTTTTAATTATTAATTTAAACCCATTGACTTTTTCTCAATTTATTTAAAGTATTTTTGAATTTGAATACTATGCAGAAGGTAACAGGTAATAATATGCCTTGTTTCCAAATTAAGCTGAAACTAAGAATTATGAATATTTAATTAATAAATTTACCTGGAATTTGCGTTTAAAAAATTCTTAATGATTTTCTGAAATAAAAACATTCATCTTTGCTTGTGTTTCCTTGTGGTTTACTTGGTCAACGAACGGTAAAGAAATTAATGAGTTTTTAGAAAACTAGCAAATCTATTCGCAAAAAGCGTGAGAAGATATTTACTCCATTATATTTCAATGTCAATTTATTAAAACTGTTTGTGGTTATTTATTTTAGCTTATTTTGTTGACATTTTCTCATATAAATTTAATAATATTGAATGTATAAAATTAATTTTGTATTTTTAAACAAAGTTATGAAGTGATTTTCATTAATTCTGTTAAGACTTAAATATAAATGAATTCATTAAACAACAAATGCAAATGATTTTAATGGTTTGATATTTGATATTTAATAAATAAATTTTAAATAACTTGTTTTGCACAGTTTAACCACAAACATTTTAATGGCAAAACATATTCGTATCTTAATAACTGAAGGTGAGGAAATGTTATGTGGGCAGGTGTCGTATTTTTATTCGTTTGTGGTAATCATTTTGAAAATACTTTTTTTAACAGTGCCTCGTTTCTGTGTGGTATGTGAGAAGTTCTTTAGCCGAGAAATTTGTAGTCGCCTAAAGAACTAAAGAAAAACTATTATAAATTTTTAATGTTAACTTGCAATCAAGGCGAATTCATACAAGGTGAACGCAAGGCGAAAAATTCATACTGATAATCTCAAAAAAATATGGCATCATTAAAAAAAACGCAAATTATTTGCAGAAGCAAAAAGTAAATAAAACTAATTTTACACTGATTTTTTTTGCAGAAAGCACACGAACGCATCATTTGGTTTAACTAGAACACTTTTTTAAATTTTTAGTTTAAAAATCTAACCGACGCGTAATTTTTTTTAAATCAAAAAGAAGCACATTGACAAACTTTTGACACATTGTGAGGAAAATTGCACGAGCGAAAAATAGTCAGCTGATATGTCGAGACTTTGCTTGCAATACGTTAAAATTATATGACTCGCCCTGTTAATAACTGGAACACTTTTATAAGCTTATAAAATTTCTCGATGCGAAAACTTCTCGCAAGTTATAGAAACTGGGTACAGTTTATAAGTAATATTTACAAATATTTACAACTGTCCTGTTACAGCCCATCCCAAAGCATGGCAAAGCGTTAAGAATTGTTTTTTAAATATAAATAAAGCATTAAAAAACAATTTTATATTTTTATCGATAAGCATTTATGCTTAAAATATATTAAAGGGATTAATTTATTTTGATTTAATTGCTACGAATATACATATCTTTATTAACATTTTAATTGCGTATAGTTTTTATATATGTTGTGTGTATTTAACTCTATTAACCAACTTTAATGAATGTATAAAATGTCTGATAAATAATTATTTATTCGTAGTTTGTTGTCATAATTAATTAAATCATGTCAATGCTATCATAAAGTGTGTAATTGTTTATAATTATTTTAATTTTTTTTAGACCTTTTACATATATTGGTTTATATATGGGCACTTCCACGTAAAACTGCCAAAAATAGCAAAAAATCATTTATTTACCTTGAAAGAAAAACGTTGAATAAAAATGATCGCAATATAAATAAATTGGTATATATTTATATTTTATTTTCATTAAATTGGCAAGCTCTGATTTGTTTTACGCTTTAATGAAAATGTAACACCCGCCACATTTTTTAAAACGTTTATTCTTTAGGAAAAATTAGTTTTTTGTAGAAAGAAATTTCTTTACAGGATTAAAAACACTTTAAACCATCAGGTAAATTAATTTAATTAAGTTCGCTCTGAAGAATAATTTATACAATACAATCTTGATTTTAAAATTCAATGTTTTAAAGTAACATCCTGCATAGTATTCTAGTGCCCATTATAAGCAGTGGCTGCCTATGATTCAACATCAATAACATGCTATTCTTCTGAGTAATAGCCTCTCTTTAGTTAAATATTTAAAATGTTGGAGTTATAATAAGAAATTGGATTAAGATCGCCACAACCGTATAGCCCCTGCTCATGTCCCCTTTCTTTGTTTTGGTCTTTTAAATATAGTCGTTCGCAATCTATTTCAGCCTTTATAAAGACAAATAAGTTTTAAAGTTAGTTGCTTTTGAAAATTAAAAATGTAACGACTTTTAAAAGAAGAACAATTGTTTTTGTATTTTTTTTTTTGTCAAAAAATGTTTTTTTTACAATTCTAAATATAAATGGGTTTAAAAAAATTCTTTTTTTATTTAGTTACAAGCAATTAAGCCGCGCAATAAAAATTATAACTAAAACAATGTTCTAAATGCGTACAAGTACTATTTTCAAAAAATGAAAAAAAGTACCAAAAATCTAAATAAGTGCTTCTTATTTACCTTTTATTATTTCTAAAATCGAAATCTTAAAAAACGCAAAAAACTACTAGACGACGCTTTGGCGTCGATCGTGGTCACTAAAACGTAATTTCATATTTCCAGACTAATCATTTCAAATCCAAGAAATAATAAATATTTTTTGAGACCTGCCAAATGCAATGTGAATTGCGTTCGTACCTTAACAGGTTTGGAAGTGACCTAAAATACTACAAAAATACCAATTAACAACTTTAACCACTTTTTACCTCTTATCACTCCTTTGCGTCAAAATTTCAAAAATATACCAAAAACGCAGTTCGAATTATGTTTCTATTTTAATTGGTTTTAAAGCTACAAAGTGGACTTTGCTTTGCCCCTAAGTGAAGGATACAAATATTTGAGCGGTTTTATAACTTCGTTTTCGTTTGTAATCAAAACAGCTGTAACTTTTGAGAGTTTTTCCATTACTGTGGATGTTGTTCACATTTGTTGTGTTTTTACGGAATGAATTACGTTTTTAAGGAAAATTTAACAATTAAAATTGTGGAGATACGTGACGATAGCTTTGGGACGACGATATGCACATACATAAGAATGTATATTTTACATTTATTTAATGTACAAACTTTATATTAATGTCAATACTTTTAATTAAATTTGCTTTAATCAATACCATCATTATTTGACTTTTTTTCGTTTTGTCATAAACTTTTTTTTTGGTTATTTTATCTGCACAATTATTTTAATGCCACCGTTTTTGCAAAAATATATATTAATGTGTATTACGTATATAAAAAGTATTATTGCTGTCATTATTTTAACAGATTCTTTTTTAAATATACGTATTTAATAATATAAATTTACATATACAGTGGAAAGCAGATATAAATGCATGTGTGTAATTTCTGGATGTTGCAGTTTTAATATACATAGGACGAAACAGTGACCGTTAATTGTAGTCCGTAGCACCAAATTGATTTTAAAATCGAATTGAAGAGCAGAATTTGGGCAGTTTTAAAATTAATTTGTCTCAATTTCGCCTTTATATAAGATGAGGTTATGTTGCAGTTGGTTCAAGCATTTATGAGTACTGAGAAAAGCAGATTCATCAGCAAATGTCGACGTGTGTGTAAGACTGCTTGTTGGCATGTTTGTGGCGTAAATCACGTGCAGAATTGTCCCTGAAATACTCCCTTGGGATACGCCAGCCACTATTGGTTGAGTGCAACTTAAGTAGTTTCCTTCTTTAATCATAAATTGTCAGTTATGTACTTCTCTTGAAGGCTAAAAGGGTTAACTGGAAAGTTCAGCTTTTGTTTGCTCAATAGGGCTTCATGTCCTTCTTTGTTAAAGGCTTGAAAGACTTCGATGAAAAGCGCGGAGCAGTACCAGAGGTTTTTTTTATAACCTGTGTCAATCCGTGGGCTATGATAATTTCTATGGCCAAATTTATGATTAAGGATCGAGGCGATCTTGTTTTTAACAGTTTTTTTTTTTTGACAATTTCGACAGAGCTGGTAACACACGTATGTATACGCCTGTAAGACTCTACCTTCGAAGGTTTGTTTCTAGGTTTCGGAATCATTTCTACTAAGATAGCTTTCCATATTGGCGGGAAATGTTCAAGCTGTTTTATGTCGTTAAAAGTAAAAATGGTACTTTTTTTACTGAACAAGAAAACCTTAAAAGCATTTTGATGCTTATTATATCAAAGCCAGGAGGCTAAAAAGTTGGAAATAAACTATATCCTTAAGCTATTTTAGCTTTAGTTTTTTTTTCTTGAAAAATTCTTTTTAAATTTTACACTAATTTTTTTTTGAAAATGTTTCATTGAATAAACGATTTTTTATTTATTTTCTTTAGATGTGTTCCCTTTTTATGGTAATGAATAAGTTTATTTTTTTTCAAGCTTTAGGCCTTTTTAAAAAAGTTTATATGTTTTTTTATCGCAAACTTTATTGAATAGTAATTTGAAAATTGTTTACTAAAATTCAAGGCTGCTTTTATAATTAAAATAACGATCATTAATACAACCTGATGATGCCACACAACAGAGTGGCGACAGTAAAATTCGTGATAAATAAATATATATTTAAAAAGACCTAAAACTTGAGTAAATATACTTATATAAGGATTTTTTAAATACTAATGGTGCGATGTTACCTTTAAAGTTTTGCCATATTAAGTTGCAGCATGTGCTCATTTCTCTTACCCACTGTATGAGTATATCGCACACCAAATCACAAATAGTGACAATTCAAAATCATTATTTTTCACAAGGCCTCTTTTCTGATTTTAAAAACATGATTGTAGTTTTAATATTAAAAACCCAATATTTTTAACTCTGTTTATGAACCTAAGTGATTTTAATAAATTTTGAGTTGTGACCGTTTTTGATTTAAAGTTCAATATTTATGTGCGTTTTTTTTATCCATTTTTAAATTAGAGTTGCGTTTGATTGTAATATAATTAAAATTGATGAGTTTTTTAATTGATTTTATAATTTCCTGTAATAAGTTGACAGAGATTCTTTTATGAATTTCTTTTTTCCATATTAATACAATATTTTGTATTTTATTAAACATTTTATAAAACATCATTAATGCAAAATTTTAATATAAAAATAACTTTCAATGAAATTTTAAGTTTTTATTTTAACACGATTAATAAAAATTATTTCTTACATATTTATTTTTAGCGTATTTTTGAACAATTTTTATTTCTAAAATTTCCTTTATAGTTAAGCAGGCTAATTGGTTCAAGTTTATTGTGATAAGATTTTCATTGAAGAAATATTTGGAAAAAGTTTAGTTTCCCGACACTAGCCGAGTGGAATGCATTTTCAGAGCCCGCTACAACTCCTCATCAGCACTTACCAATGCGGGCTCTAAAAATGCATTTTAAAATTATTTCTGTTTGATAAACTAAAATACCTCTGGAATAGTTCTGATAGGTTGGACCACTGTAGACATTAAACTAATGTAAACAAGTAAGAAAGTTATAGACGGCCAAATCTCATCAAATTGGATCATAGACCACAATTTATTTTATATTAAGCACAAAGTGAATGCATGTTAAGGTGATTTTCTTCAGTGTGGTTAACTTTGTTTTAGGGTAAGCAGCCACTATACGGGAGCTACAGTCAATAATCTGTAATCAAAATCTTCAACCGTAACCTGTTTATTCTTTTCAAAATAGGCTTTTTTGTTTATTCTGGCAAATAAATGTCAAAATCACCATAAATTTGTGTTTTTTTTTTGATAAATATATATGTTGCCACTTTTAAATAAAACTGCATTTGAATTTTTTTGTATACAAACATTTACAAATTTAATGAATGTTTTTTCCGCCTGTTAAGTAACAAGAAATCGAGCTACACCCTTTCTCTACTAAGCCGTCGTAATGGAGGTTATATCAAAAAATGGATCGATCATAATCGCAAAGAGCTAGTTTAGCTTCTAAACAAAAAAACTTATTTGTGTCAAATTTCTTTAAAACATCTTCGAAAAGCAACGCGTACTTTGATTGAAATAAGAACGCCTTGCCGGACTGACGGATGGACATACAGAAAGTGATTTTGAGTCGGTCGGTAATTTCAAAGGTGGACCTCGGAATTAGTAATTAAAAACATCTGCACAAAAGCATTATACTCCTACCAAGTAGGGGGTGTGGGCATAACCTTTTCGACCGCTGTAGCGACCTGCTCACAACACGTGAAGCAATTATTTAACTGCATAGCAAGTTTATAAACCGTGTGAATTTTGGATTTAATGTTTAACACTGGCCACAGAGAACATATGATCTAACGCCGAAGGACTTTTTTTGGAACTATGTGAAACACCGTTAAATATCTTATAAAAAGTGTTAATAAAATAAAACCATATTTATGCGGAAACTTTTATCAAAATTTTAATATATAAAACTCTGTTCCAAGGGTTTGGTGGTGACCAATTGGTTTTTGTTTTTTACAGATGATTTTTTTTCCAATGAATGGTTAGACAAAAATATATTGTCAATACGTCAATTAATACTTCGGTAGAAATACAAAACATCGATGTGATGAATAAAAAGTGGACTTAAAACTTAAATGTGGCAAAAGCTCTTTAAAAATTTTAAATATGTATATGCAGAGTTAAAGTTATTTGAAGGTCAAATTAGAAACTTTATTAAATTTTAATAATAATCATTAATACATAAATTAATTGAAAAAATTTTTTATATTTTTAAATGCTTTTTGTTTTAAAAAAGAATTGCCGGTGTAACAGATTGGTTAGCCAATACAATACATTCATATGCATATATTTAATTTTTTTATAAATGGATATAGATTCCTATTTTACTTTTACGTTTTATTCTGATTAATTTGCACAATTTTGCACCTGTATATTAACAAAAAATGCAAATTCCTAAATTTAATCATTTTTTTAGTGAAGATTATGCTCATGGATTTCCATTACCAGGTTTGAAACATGTTTTAAAGGCGTAAAATAACAAGTAAAATTATGTTTTTTGATAGAGATAAGGATCGTTTAACAATATGTATAAACAAGCACCCACTAGACCCGGAGTCCCTTACAGCCATTAACAATGATATAAAAAATCGATTAATAACTCATTTGCTGGCATAAGCAAAACATTTTTAATGAAATTAAATGTTTTTACTTTTCTTTGGCAGCCAAGGAAGGAAGTAAGATGAACTAATGTTTCGAAGCCCAGTGGCATAATTGTTTATTTAATGTTGCAAAAAAACAAGTTGGTTGAGCATTTAAATAAAGTTTATATCATTTTAATAATAAAAACGTATTATGAATGAAGAAGGGTGTTTCTTAATAAAATTTTCGAATATATAGGGGCAGTTGTTAAATAAGCAAGACGAATGTTTATTCGTTGAGCATGCGCAACGACTACAAATTAATTTTCGCCATTTATCGATGCGCTACGCAAAAAAAGTAGACTTGTTTATTGAAAGGTTTAAGTTGGCACCTAAACCTAGTAAAGATACAAAGAGATATTAAATAAAGCTTGTGCCTCTCTGTTTGGAGTCAAAATTTTATTTTCACTTTTACATTCCTGCACCAATTAAACCTTCATATTCCTTACTCAATTAGGTTTATCTAAAGTTAAAAGGTTGCCATGTTATGCCTTCCAAAACAAAAAGCTAAAATCCAATATTAGCCTTTAAATTTTATCGATTCGATTAAATGATGTACGCCCGTCAGTCTGGCTGCGTGTTCGTGTAAGATATTCTGTAGAATGATACATAATTGCAGTAAACTTGATGCAGCTAATTTTAGAAATTACGGATGAATTCATTTTAAATTGCTCTGCAATTAAGAATAATTTTTAGAAAAGTTATTAAATGGATTAATTTTCCCCAAAAATCACAATGATTAGTTTCTATATATGCAAAGTCTTATAAGAGATAAACATATAACGAAAGATAATAGGGCATTCCAATTTCGTCCTAGTTCGATCGATTTCCCCTAACAGCTTCAAAAAAAACTTAAATAACTACATATGTAGAATACCACTGTTAAACAATGACATTTGTGTAAATATTGATGTCAAACATGGATGTCTTTTTTCCATAAAAATAAATTTACACCGGTGAAGAAATATGTTTTTAATACAATTTCTTATTTATTCCTTAAGCCATTGGTATTAATTGGATCTTTAGATATGAAATACGACCGACGCGAAGGTAAACAACCCTTGCCAAAGCTGTTATTAAAACAACTACATACTTATAAAGAATTAAAATAACATACAAACAAACATACAAAATAAAAATTTTATTGCAATTTTTCTGATAATAAACTCCAAACACTTTTTGTTTCTCCGCAAGTCACTTTGTAGCGTTAAAACGTTATAAATGATTGTTTTAAGCACTGACAACTTGATAAAGGCTCATCAGCACATATTGCTTGCTGTTGCTCACGATGTTGTTTAAATTGTTGTTGTTGCTTTTGGTAGCCTACATACGGTTTATATATATTTTTTACAGGATACTTACAATTTTTATATATAAATTCATTTGTTCTTTTTTCTACATAAGAAGTAACGCATTTCGATTCAATTGTTATATCCTGCATTCAAGTAATATGCTGCGCATGCGCACAACACCTGTTCGGTTGCTATAAGAGAGGTATATGTAAACGTGAGTTTTTCTTTCTTGCTTGTGGGGGCGATAAACTATTTTACATGTCTGTCGTATATGCAAGTGTCGTTATAGTATAATGGGCATGTGTTTTCTTAAAAAAAGTTAAATTTCTTTTCCAAGGGTTACTTTTGTTCGTGAGTTGTTTTATTTAATTCAACTAATTTTTATTCTAATTTTTTAGTTAAACAGCAGGTTTATTTTTATCTAGTTTTTACGGTTTGTTTTCATCCATTTAACACCTTTCTTTATGTGGTTCCCTAAACGAAACGAGGTGTGTCCAAACATTAATTTTAAACTCAACCATGCCAAGAAAATATAAGATTTTGGAAAAATATAGCATTTTTAATTAGGGTTTCTTACACTTAGTAAGCAAAAGAATACAAATATTTTCATTTTTAATCGAACTGTAACATATAAAGGGTATGGAAAGTAAAATGTGCTTAAAAAATGTACATCAAACATTAACATTAGAAGCACGGCTGCCAGGTTTAACGATTTTTTGTTCTGAAAAGAGTAAAGTGCCGATTTGACGATTTTTCTCTAAAAAGTGACGATTTGCTCGATCTTCAAAACACAACAATTTAAACCTCTTTTAAGCTTCTATATGTAAAAAAATACAGAATTTTTTTTAACCGGATAATTGCCTTAAACTAAGGTTATAATTTGTTTGTCGCATAAGTATAGAAAATTATATACCGCAGGGGTAAAAGGCAGAAGTGAAAAGGCCTTCTATAATTCCTTCTTTAGCACACACAAGCACTGCCGGCCAAGGTCTTACATGCTCCCTCTTTCTTAGGCCGGATTGATAGCCTTTTGGAATAAAACAAGCTGTCATAAAAAAAGGAAACCTGTGGTCCAAAATACATAAACCTCAGATGTATATTTTTAAATTATTATTTGTTATATGCATGCAGACGTATGTATGGAAGTACAGGCACAATGCATTGCTATCAAGAATAGGTATTTTGTGCCTACAAGCCTAGGCTCTGTATAAAACCTAATAAATTACGCTACGATAAGCTTTTCAGTTCCTGTTGGTGCGGCAAAACTGCCGCTGCTACTGCAGTCTCCTGCCCTAGAGTGCTGGCCATTCCCAGATTTGCATGCTCGTTGGTCTCAACCTCCATACAACAAAAACGACAGGTCGATATATCGGCCCTGCCGATGCTGTTCAGTTGGTATCTCAGATTACAGTGATCAGTCAAAAATCCGGTAAGGACTCTAAGGCCCTTCTTTTTGAGAGACGGAAGCCCCTAGACTTGCCTCCAGACAAAGACAAGAACCTTTTGGTCTGTCGCTGTCTCCGGGCCTAATGCCAATGGGCATTAACTTCCCACGAGAATAGGTACAAGAAACGCCACATAACGGCTCCAATTCAATAAGAGGATGATTTGCCCCGTAGTTGGCAAAACGGTCGGCACGATTGTTGCCCAGATGACCCTTATGTCCTGGAACCAAAAACAGCTTTACGTCTTTGGCACACTGAGCCTTTTTA
Source organism: Melanophora roralis (assembly GCA_963583895.1). NCBI lineage: Eukaryota > Metazoa > Arthropoda > Insecta > Diptera > Rhinophoridae > Melanophora > Melanophora roralis. The sequence goes on from OY757188.1 coordinate 66,253,954, forward strand.
GAGAGCTCATGCACTCCTTAGATAATATGAATCAAGAGCCCTTAAGGCCGCTTGGCTGTCCGAAAGAGTCTCCCTTACATTTTTTCCAACACATTCATAAGCACATACTTATATAGCATAGATCTAAGCCTGACATATCGATCGATATTTACCCATCGTAAGGGCCTTTTGAAATCCTGGCTCAAATACTACAGCGCTAGTGTCGTAATTCAAATGCTTCGATGCATCTGTATACCAACCCTTTACCCCTTCTTGGGCTTCCAGGACAATTTGGTCTAAGTGTTACGCTAAAAAATCTTTGGAGCGTGTAGCAAAGATCTGTATCCTCGGAATCTTGGAAACTCTAGAAATACGATCATTAACCAGATCTTTGGTTATTCTCATATGTCCACTTAAGTCCCCACTCTTCAGGAAGCTTATATACTTAAGACACAAGACGTCTAAGCGAGTATTGTCGATAACAGACAAATGGAATGGGGCTATACCAATCAGAACTCCCATAGCATCGGGTAGACTAGACCTATTGTACGCACATTAAACAGTCCTAACCGTTTTTGTTTTTATCTCAATATACAGGGTGTAAGCCGGCAAGGTATGCTACATAGTTTTGCCGCCATTTTGGTAAGCATTAGTCCTGGCAGTTCATATTGGGCAGTCGTGAAGAAGAGGCGTGGAAAATTTATTATAGAAAAATATTGTGTAAGCCAACATGTTTTAATCGTTAAAACATTTTACCAAAATCAATCATCGATTTTCATGAAAAAATCATAATGAGGGACGAGGCACATTTTCATTTGATTGGATATGTGAATAAGCAGAATAGTCGGTTCTGGGAAATGGAAACCCTCAAATTATTCATCAGTCACCTTTGCATCCATTGAAAGTGATTAGCCTCCACGGTCGCCTGATTCGACTGCTCCGGACTTCTTTTTGTGAAGATATATGAAAATCAAGGTTTATGCAAACAACACTTGAGCAACTCAAACAAAAATTCGTGATGAAATTAATAAAATACCGCGTAAAGTTTGTGAGAATGTAATGAAAAATGTGCTCAAAAGGGCTCGCATCAATAAAGAACCATTCTTTTTTATTTTATCAGAAATTATTAGCGAACAAGGTAGTGTACCTTGCCGGCGGGCACCCTGTACCTACATTAAACGAGAATGAAGGAACAACCTAGCAGCTATAGTTTTTGTAATTTATTTGGTTTATTTTTAACTAAAACAAAAAGAAAATCTACATTTCAAATTTTTACTTTTTGACGATTTTTTACATCGAATAATTTTATTCTGACGATTTTTGTACAAATTTGTCTGGCAGCCCTGATTAGAATTGTGTTTTTTTTTCAAATAAACTTTTTAATAACGATATCTTGAATTAATATTATATTATTTATGAAAAAATTTTGCTTATTATTGTTTTATATACATATATTATTTCCTCTAGTTCCTATGAGAAGAAAACGTTCACAAAGGGCTTATTAATTTGGCTTAAATTTTAATAAAAATACGGCTAATGTCGGTAAGAACTTGCTGTTTTTAAATTTCATAATTTAAAGAAATTTTAAAATTAGACGATTTTAAGCCAAAATGTCATAAAAACAAATAGTTCAGCTAACAACAACAACAGCAGCATTATCAATTTTACCAGAAACTTTTACTTTAAATAATGTTGGAAAAGTCGTTTTAGTTGTAAAAGTATATGACGATGTAACACTTGCTATTTTACCCATCTTATATAAGCTAAACTATGCTCGAATAAAATTTGTTATAAATAGGTAAGGTTAGGTAAAATAGGCGGCACGAGGTGCAGCATGCTTGAGTGTGTTTCTTCAGTATCTTTATGATACCTGTAATAGAGAGATAATTAGAAAGAAAAAAAATAGAAAATTTTGATAGTTAATGGTACATGCTAATTTATATTTTTAGCAATAGTCGCCTAGTTCTGGTTTCTATTTTTGAACGAGCTATAGTAAATAAAAGAAGATGTACCAAATAGGCAAATGTTAGCTACACCTGACAAAACATCTAGTGCTGGTCAAAAGTATAAGGGGTGCTGAATAGTTTCCATCTTCTCTGAATATTGAAGTCGTTGGTTGGCAGTTCCAATCTACTGATATAAGTTATAAATCGAGAGTGAACCAATGTAGCAGCCTTGGGGTCTTCTCAGTTTCTATATGTTTATATCGAGAAACATCTGAAACGTCTCTTGTCTAGGCTTGAGAAATGCCTTTGAAACTGTCAATTTCCGCACCATTAAATTTCGCACTATTATATTCCAGTATACCAGCAACGTTGTTGCTCCATACTAAAGAAATGAAAAAATGCGTCGATATCCGACATTTGCGCACTAGCTGTAAGGTATAGTATACATCAGAAACTTAATGGCGGCTTGGCTGTCGACAAAAATCCCGAGATTTCTGCTAAATATCCTGTAGTACAGTTGCTATTTAAGCGCATTTCCAAACGCTGACAATTCCGCTTGTAGAACCCTGTGTTCATTGGGTAGTCTAAAAACCCGGTTTATCAATTAATATTTTTGGCAACGACCCGACCCGCCTGTACATATTTTAACTTTTGAAATATTAATTTCTTAAAAATAAAACGCCAACAAAAATACAAAATTAGATCAAGTTGCCCATGAACGGTCTACATTTAAAAACCTTTTAAACCTTGTTGTCTTAATGAAAAATTAATCACAATAATGCCTCATAATTCAATATTCAGAATTTTATTAATTTTATTATGACACATGAAGGTCCCAAATAATGAAAGGCAAAACAAATCCACGCAATAAGTATGGTTTTTAATAAAACACTTTGACAAGGCGTTGCCATAATTCGTCAACACCCAAAACAGAGTTTAAAAAATAAAAAAAAAAAATAATTTTGGGTTAAAAATGTGTATTTTTTTTTTTATTTTTATGGCTTATATGTTAGTATGAGTATGTCTGATTGTATATTTACAATTTAATACATATTTTTATTGCCAGCCATTCACAATTCGAATAATTGTTTTTAGCAGCCATAATAATTAAATAAAATTTGTTTACTTTCTTACTTATGCTTAATTTAAATAAATTTTATGGTTTGAAATTTTTATAATGGCAGCCATTTGTTGTTAAATTTAAAAAACGTGCTCCAGATAGTATTTCACATTTATTTTCTCTTAAACTTTGGTACATATGTATGTGTTTATGTAAATATGTATACGTATACATGCATATATGTATGTACATATATATTAAATTGTTTTATGCTATAAATATACGAACAATAATATATAGTGAATATATTGAAAAAAAAATTTATAATTTAACGATTTTTAATTCAGCTTCATTCAATATTTTCGTACAAAGCGTGCAAATTTTTGTTTTGCATGGGAGCGTATTGGCGTAATGCTTTAAACTCGTGGTACATATGAATATAAAATTTTGACTTACACATTCCTTTTTTCTTTATTTTTTATTTTTAATAAAAACGAGCAAAATTTCAATTCCAAACACATTGAATTTATAATAAAATATTGCATAAATCACAACGAAAACGTTATAAAAATAAAATAAATTGGATCACATTCAAATAAAACCGTAACGATCGTCATGTTGGGTTTATTTGTTATTGTAAAAACCGAAAATTTAAAAAAAAATTTTCATTATAAAAAATGATTACAGAAATCCCAGAAATATTCAACATAAACAAAAAAAAAGCAAAAATAAGTAAAAAAAATTTTGGGTTTTGTGCATTTCGTTATGATTTGTACTCCAAGTTTAAAGTGCCTTAACAATTATCAAAAGTATAAGCTGTAAAACTTCAAGGTTCAATTATACGTGACATAATCATAACCACAGAAAACAGCTGTTCAAACCAAACTTATGGGCAACACTGTATTTGATTATAGGTGGCTTACCATTACGCCATAAAAATAACCTTAGAAACCAATTGTATTATAGTTTTTATGGCAACGGTTATGGTTATGGCTATATGTTATGGCACGTATAATTTAAGTGTTAAACGGTAATTTTCGTTGGCGTATTTTTAGTTATTAATAACATCCAAAGAAATATCATTTTAGTCTCACACACTTTAACATTTGCAAAAGTTAGTAGGGGAAGTTATAACATCATTATGTGTTTAGTCAAATTGCTTTAATTATTTTTAAGCGAATTATTGCAGATATAATTAGGGGATTCACAAGGTGTCCTATTATGTCCTATCGTTGTTATAAAATTTCACAATGGTTTTGTTGACTTTTATACAAAACTAGTTCTTTAAAAATACTACGCAGTTTAATATGCTTGTTAAATTGTCACAACAACTACAAATACACCTGCACCGAGTGTCCTATAGTTGGCAAATGTTTTTAAACCATTGTGGAAATTTTATGACAATATGACAATATGACAAATAGAACACCTTGTGAATCCCCTTAATAAATCTAAATTTCTAAATAATTGTCTGCATCGATTGTGGCTATCAAAATTATTTTCTGAGTCGATTCAAGCATGCCCGTCCCTCCGGCTGTGTTCCCTATAATTCTTGTGATCAAAGTACAGGTCACATTTTTTAAATGTTTTAGTATCTATAACTTAACGCAGATAAGATTTTTCGTACAGGAATCAAGTCCATTACAACCGGTGAGGTAGGGTCCTGTATTTCACATACTACTCATACAAATGTTTCCCCGGAATAATCATTTTGGGATATAACTGCTTAAAATATTAATTTCTTCAAAATTTTGTATATCTTTATGACCGGGTACCACTGTTTGTTTAATTAACGCTCTTTATGATCAATTAATTATTTTTCATGAGTCTCATATAAGTCCGCTTACTTCTTTGAAGTAATCATCCGGAGGCAAAATATAATTTTTATCAAGACTGCAAGACTTAATAAAACAGTTTTTAGGAACTTTCGTTGCTCCTTTTTGTTTTAAATTATTAAGTATAGGCCAAAAAGTAACCAAATAATTTGTTCTTAAATCAAGCCGTAACAGTTTCAAAAGTACGGTGAGTACAAATTTTCTTACTTTAAAGCAGCGAAACATTTTTTTAAATCTTATTACATATATGTAAGTACCTCACTCGCACATATGTATGTATATAAAAAATCCTAGTTTAAAAAAAATTGATTCTTTGTTTTCCTTTCTTTTTTGAACCCATTTGATAAGTTTTTTGTAAATTTATTTCTCCTACATTAATGATATAAAAAGTAAAAAATCTGAAAAAAAGTTTTATTTAAAAAAGTGTGTACGACAGGAGCTAAATGCAACCAAATACGTTTGGCCAAAATTGAAAATTATTTACAGCAGTAGTCAAAGTAATAAACACAATGTACGTGCAGTGTTTATACGTTTGCAGTGCAATCATCCATTTATTCATTCATTAATCCATTGGCCATTGAGAAAATTATTTAAAAAAACTCTATGACAATTAACAAAAATTCGGAAGTTTTGAATATATGGAGTCATCAACTTTTGTTCAAAAATTTTAAAAGATTTGATTATAAGGCCTAAATAAACCTTACAATACTGTATCTAAAGCTTCATTAAATAAATATTGTTAAAATTTATAAATTTTTTTCTGGATAAAAATAAAAATAAAGTCTAGGAAAAAAATTGTTTTTTATAAATGTTTATTGAATGGGTTTAATGGCACATACCCAGAAATAATCTCTAGGTGTAAACTTTTTTAAGTACCTATTTAAGTTATTCTTAGTTGATTACTCTCAGCAAGACATGTTTTAACTTAATTATGGGTAAAGCTGTAACTAAGTGTCAACTAACAGATACATTTAAAGAACTGCTAATTGATTTCAATTCATTATTTACATATTTGAAAAGTACAACAATTTTTCATCTGGCGACCAATTTGAGTCTCTCTAAAATACTCAAAGTAATAAATACATATTTTTTTCTAAAAATAATAATAAACTTAACTTATTTTCTATACTAATTGCGGGCATTTCGCCAAAAAAAAAAATCACACAAAAAAGAAAACAAACTAGAGATGTGTTTTTAGTCAACAAAAATCTATTGAATACAGTGTTGCATTGCTTTTAACAGCTGTTGCGATAGTTATGATTTGTGAATAGGATCTTTTACGATCTATGAACTATTTTTTGGTTTCTGTTTTATAAGTTTCGACTTTAGTTGTGATTTCTGAATATGCGCCAATATTATTAAATTAAACATTTTGATTTACAACTTCATTAATGGATGTACCTCATAGAAGCATTTACACAAAAGTCATCCAGACCTGCATTTATTTTGTGCATACTTAATGGTAGTACTTAATATAAAGTAGATTGTGGTGTAATGTATAATATGGTCGGTCTTGACTCACTATAATTTTGACTTGTTTTTAATTTAAATTGTTAACAGAAAACGACCCAAAAATCCTGATTATAATTAAAATAACATTCAAAAATTAAAATAGATTGTAAAAAGACGTTTGACTTTTTTTCACATTTTACGGCCTTGTATCCGAGTCTACTTCCAGTAAAACTTTAAAAAGTCCTGTGGTTGATCACACTTTGTAGACTAAGATACTGCTACTTTCGATCGCTCTGTGGGGTAGTGTATCCTTATAATCGGAGATTATTATCATCAACCAAAGAGAGCCTGCCAATTTCAGCTACTACAAATTCTGACTACAAATGCCAGGGTTTGGTTGCTCCACGTTGCAAAAAACATATCAGTCCTGAAACACCAAAACTGACATCCACAGCTAGGTCCAGCTTCAACCATTGTCAGGGGTCTTTGCTTCCTCCTTATTGGATCCTGATCCCGGCTACAACAATGCCTACCACTACCAATTTTAACTCCACCAGTTGGGATATTGGTAGCCCCACGTAGCCTAGCTATTGTCAGCAGCTACTAAGTGCTTGAGATACCATCAGCTTTGGGTTACTACCCCGGGATTTGAGGAAGAGGTGGTATAATTTACATCCATATTCGCCACGGCGGTGGTAACACCACGCGTCGTTTTGAGTCTAACGATCAGCCTCGTGCGGGCTTGCAAAAAACCACACAGATAGTAATTTTCTTATTTATTGCGGTCTTAGGTAATTTGAAGGCATTTTGCTTAAAAGCTCAGGGTATCCTGCTCTCTGACTGAAGAAAGACTACATACACTTGCATATGTACACAGCAGTCCCCTTTCGTACACCCACCCGAAATATATTCAACTAAGCAGAAATCAGGCAGTACCGTCTTAATTGGTAACATCAGCACCAAAGTTTGAACGTGACTATTAAACACCAGGGAATTTTTTTAGGCAATTTTATGGAGCTTAGTTGTCTTAAAAAACGTTCGTTTTATCATCAGCTTCGACAGACTTTACCACAATGCCAAAAAAACTTACCGTTCCAAAGTTCGATCGAAATTGTAATTTTAGTTGGAACTAAGACTATAATTTTTAGTGGTTACAGCATTGGCAAAAATGCATATTGCCACTTCATACATACATACATAAGTGGTGTTGGTATAAATATGTCCAAAGGATGTTTAATCAGGATTCGGGTTTCTTTTTTTTACGAAAAAGTTAAAAATAAAAACGTTCACTTGCGTCAATATACAAATGGAAATTATTCATTTTTCGAAAGCATTTCAGCGTGAGAATCCAATATTGGATTTTATTCACTTATACTGGTTCCATGAAAAAATGCACAAAGGAAAATATTTAATAAAAGGATATGTGTGTATTCATACATAAGTATGTTTGTTTGATTATATCAGTGTATGCCTTTGTATGTGGGTGTATTTATTTGTATGAACACAAGTAAAAAAGTCAAATATGCAGTGATAAAATGGAATTACAAAGTATTAAGTGAACAAGTAAGTAAAGTAATTCATATTGTATTAAACACACAAAATGATAAAAAGGAATCTCGTTAATTCATTATTTTGTGAATTACATTCATACGTATACATAAAGCAAATGTACACACATATACATATACATAGCCATATGCATGTGCATACATGGACATATCCCAGCATACCATATGCGCTCTAAATGAGCTAATAAAGACTCTTTTGTCGGAACGCTGACGCTCATAAAGAGTTCATAAAATAATCATAAACAGTCATAAAACGCTCATTTTTGAGTGGCTTTTTCCACTAAACTGGTCACTCATGAAAGAGCTCTAAATTTTATGCATAAAAGAGTATTTTATGACTCTTTTTTTAAAACGCATTTTGAGCTCTTATTCCAGTTTTCGTTTACACTCTCTCTTTCTAAAATACGTTCACTCTCACTATTTTCTTCAACAACACTATTATTTTTAATACTACATGCTGGATTTTCTTTTCTTAATTTGTTTAAACGAAGTTCACTTATTATTAATTATCTTTTTTTTTAGTTTGCTCTTTTTATTATTTCAATTATGTATTATTTTTGTATTTATTATAAGATAACTCACAATTTTGTCTTTACGCTTCCAAAAATATTCACTAATGAATCAATTTGAGCAACTTCTTTCTTCTGCTTAGCTGGAATTTACCGTTATCTGTCAGAGTGCAGAAATTACTCATAAAAAGCACATAAAATCGATCGTTTATGAGCTCAGAAATATGCACACAGGAAACACTCACAGAGGCTCATAAAATCGCTCATATATGAGCTCATATATAAGAGCGCTCCGATAATGGTATGCTGGGATGTTTATGTGAATATGCTTGCGTTACACAGTCATATGTATATATGTGTATGTATATGCTTGCGGATATATTGACATTAATATGTGATTCCAAATAATATATTTTCAGAATTTGCAAAATTAACATAAAATCATAACTTTATTCTTGTTTTCAAGTACTTTTGGATAAAGATAAAAGGAATAAAAAAATCAGAAGAAATATTTTGAAAAAGAAAATCTTACACATTGCATCTTTGCGCTTTATTAAAATTGAATTTAACAAAAGTTGGGAGAATTTGCAGGTAACAAAAGTGCACATAAGATACGATCTATAAAAACTTTATGAATAATTTTATTTAGAGTAGATAACACTTTATTTTATCATTATAAGCTTTAATAACTTAAAATCCAATAGAAATAATATTGAAAAATTCAGTAAAACTGCATTAAATTACCAGTAATGTACTGCGCGCATTTCAGTGCATATTTAACTAAATTAAAAAAACCCCTAATAAAAACTGTTGCAAATACTTTGATTTGTTTATACTACCAACTTGGTTATTGTAGGGCAATTGAAAAAAGAATAATCACAATTGTAAGAATATAAAAATATCTGTCACCTATCAAAAATCACCTTAAAAGGACATAACTTAACAGCAACAATAAAAACAACATAAACAGAAGCAATATCAGGTTTCAATAGCGGCACTAGAAAAAACTGCGATTTGTGGCAACAATGTCCTAAGGATATTTTACTATGACATTGTCACAAATGTATGAATGTATGACTTAAAATTGTGTTGATTTTGATTTCCCCCTAAATACAATAAACATAATTTTCGTGGCACGTATTGAATACATTAATGCTCATGACAATCGCCAAAGATGATAATGATGATGAAGTCGCTGAGAGTGATGCAACAAATGTGGTAAAATTCTAAAGACTGCTTCATCTTTGGCTAAGAAGATGACAGAGACGATGATGACGATGACAATCAATGTTTTTGCATTGCATTATTATTGGAATAAATGAATAAAAATTATGTTTATATGCATCCACCACATCGGACTCATATACGAATAATACAATATTCAGTGACAATGGTTCCACCAAACTTAACAACACTTTCAACTTAAAAATCTCAAATAAACAGATGTTTATTAGGGATAATCAGAATTAATTTTACCATTTTCCACTTGATGATGAAACAGAACACGGACATGACGGTTTTTCTAGACAATTTGACGTAAAATCACACTGCTAGAAGTATTTATAAAATTAAATCTATTTTATTTTGACAGCGATTTTTCTTATGCTCTCACTTTGAGAAAGAAACTCTCTCAACAAAATGTTCATATTTTTATTAAATTTCTTACATTTTTTAAACAAAAGCACATGTTTTGGAGAAGAAGACGTCGCCCAAAAAGTAGCCAGTGTTTGTTCATCACCAATATTACTTACCAACTTACTGGGTAAGCAAAAAATTTTCTGTGTAATTACGTAAGTAAATTAAAAAAAAAAAATTTGGAATAACATTGGTAAAATAAAGAAAACTTCTTATCGTGTAGGGAAGAATTATTGCAGCCATCGTAATAACTACGTTAAGTGGTGCTCACCTAAACATTGGGCGTCGGATACCTTTTCTGATGTTATAATTATCTGTTTCCAAATGACTTAAGTTTAAGAACTTTTTAACTAGAACATGTTAAAAATTATTGTCAGTATTGGCACCACAAAATAATTTTTTTAACACGTTGACCACACTAAACGCTAATGCAAGGAATCAAATTACCACTAATGCATGCGTCAGAAAACTCCCCAATGGATGTACAGTGCAGCAACCAAAAGCTGCTTTTAGCCTTCATTAAACTAAAACTAAAGAAAGAAAATAGGAGACAAAAATCAAATCTAAGAAGGACAAAATATCAGGAAAAGTCTCTAAGAGACGAACAAGCTCGTTTCTGGTTACTCAGCATTTGAATTATTTATCTTATCTGATCTTTCTTAAATACAAAAAGGCATTTGATTCTATTAAGCGAAGTGAAATATGGACAGGTTTAAAAAGTTGGGGCTCGCATAAACAATAATAAATCTTGTTAAGGCAGTGCACGGAAGTATGCTAAAAGTAGGGCACAAAGGACAGTACAGCACCCCTTTCCAAATAACATAAATATGTATGTATATTTGCTCCCCAACGTGTAAATTATAATATTTGAAAAATACGACGATCATAAATATAATTTTATTACAATTGAAAAATATTGCAAACTGCTCAAACTCTGAATACCCCTAATTATTTGAACAGCATTTTGTTCTAGATTTTTAATATTATATTACCTTGATTTGTTTTTCTGGTTATTTTTTTCCATTTTTTATCTCGTTTCAGAGAATTGTCACAATTCAAAGTCAAAAATCAAAACAATTGATATTAAAAATTGTTTGCGTATGACAATCGGTAACAAGATCACATAAAAAATTAAATAAATAAAAACGAAACAAATATTTTAGCAAACCTGTTGAGCTGTCTTCAACAACTTGATTCTTCGTTTGTCGTCAAAAGGTATGTGCCTTGTGTGGATGCAATATCTCTTCACTATTAAGATTTGAGATTTTTTATTTAAATGTGGATTGTTTCTTATTATGTGTTTCGGAAATATTTTACATATCAGAAATCATATTTATTATGGAAAATTCCTTTGTCAGGAAAATACAATTGTTAAGTTTTCGAAAAATTAAAGTTAAGTTTAGCGGAACCAAGTGAGGTGCATCTCATTTAACTTAACCATAGCTTATTGGTATGTATTGTGTAGATAGATGTTCACTATAAAATATTTTCCATGGATAAATAACACTGTGTGTAATTTTTTAAGTCATGGGAAAATAACCATATGCGGACATCACTACGTGAAAGAAGACCAAAAAAGAAAAGACCCGTGTCTCCCAGTTTTGCCCAAAGTCATGCACTTTTTTTGTTATGGGCCCCCAAAGATTTGGGGCCTTGGTACCATTTTTACAAAAAGTGATAATTTTCTCAGGCTCATATCTTGCAAACCGTTAGGAATTTTAATTTACTCTTTGAGGCAAAGTTGTAGCCCTTTTTATAAAGAACAAAAATTATAAACATAAAAAATTAAAAAAAAAATAATTTTAGATCAAAATCGCAAAAAACTTTAAAAAATTAAATTTTTTTTACCTTTTTCCCCCTGTTCAGGTCCATAGGTAGCAAACCGTTCAAAATTCAAGGAAACAGTCAAGTACAAACATTTACCTAACATCCCAATAAACAACTTTTTAGAACATATAAACTTCCTAGGAATGATTCTTAACACCGTTTAGGTAGCGCTTAGGTAGCCGCAAAAGTTAAAAATTTCCCCAAAATGTATGTACATACATGTAGCTATGAAGCTATCTCTTCCTTACGTTTAATCAAATTGCCTTAATTACTTATGTATATTGTATCTGTCTTTCGTGTAATAGAGAACTCTAGTGCATATAAATATGTGTATATGCGTGTGAGATAGCCGCGAAAAGTCTTGGAACTTAGACAGGTAGGCAAACATTAAAATTGCTGGAAACCCTAAACAACAAAATACATCATACACAAATCGCAATAATGATCGTTAACGGCCTTTAATTAAATTATGTACATACTTTTTTTATTGCTTTGTTATTACTTTTTAATAATTATTGTTTATACCAAAAATAAATTACCTACATATGTACCTACTACCAATTTTTTTAATAAGTGAGGACAATTCAAAATAAAAAAGCAATTGGATAAATTTAAAAAGAAGAAATTATTGCACCCAAACTTATCAAGAAATCAACTACAAAAATTTACCTAAGATTTCAGTAAACAGCTCACGCGATCACGCACCGAACGCACACGCATCAAGGAACGCAGATCACAATATAAAAGCGACGCGACTCTCACATCGAGGCATTACACAGCGCGACGTCAACGAGATCTCAGCGCTGAAAGTTATAGAGAAAGTTCTACAGCATAATTCGCACACAACATTGGCAACTGACAATTTCAATATGCAGTGTAAAAAATTTTTTTTATTTTGCTACGTTTGCGGTCATCAATTCAGAATAAATAATTCTACAAGATTTCAAAAGGAAAAGAATCTTTTAACTAGTGAATTCAAAAGAGCATATAAGTCATTTTTCGACGAAATAGATTTGATCAGTGAAAATACACCCCTAACGCAGTGTGTCGCCAATGTTATAATAATCTCATAGCATGGTTGAATGGAGGCAAACATAGTATGAAATATTTTAAGCCGTTAAACTGGATTAATCGCCCAGGTGATCATGATGCAAACAGTTCTTATACATGCGTTAATTACCCAAATAGACGTGATGAGAAGAACAAAATTTATAAAGCAACTGTAACAGCCACACTACCAGTGCTTGCATCTGAAAATTTTATATTCCCAAGGCCGCAAACTTCAGATCGTAGGACAAATTTTACAGAAATGACGACAGTAAGTGGTGTTACTAATCGGTATCGATTTGATACCGACTATGAGCCCCAACAGGGAAGAGATGGACCAAAACTAATAACTAATAAAAAATCAAATGGAAAAACGGTACAAAGGCAAAAAATTCGACGCATTGCTTGCAGAGGTAATATCAATTTTATTTTTGCATGGTTTGCATTATTTTTGATTTCTTTTCTAATTCATTTCAGGTATGTTGGTGGAGTCACAAGATAACCTTTTATGATGTTAATTAGGTATGTTAAAAAGAAAAAGCTAATTATGGAAGACCTTCTGGAAGCAACGTGCCTGTGGACACCGTAAGTTCTGAATCAGAGTCAGATTCGGACGTCGATTTAGATCCTCAACTTAAGAGAGCGCGATATGCAAGTCCAGGGCCATCAACTTTATTAAAATAATACGAATATTTTTTTATTATTTTTTTGTAATAGACAGCACAGTATCTCAATGTTGAAGAAAATAAAAAAAAACAAACAAAATTCAAAAATTTTCGTAAAATTTTTAATTTTTGCGGCTACCTAAGCGCTACCTAAACGGTGTTAAGAATCATTCCTAGGAAGTTTATATGTTCTAAAAAGTTGTTTATTGGGATGTTAGGTAAATTTTTGTAGTTGACTGTTTCCTTGAATTTTGAACGGTTTGCTACCTATGGACCTGAACAGGGGGAAAAAGGTAAAAAAAAATTGAATTTTTTAAAGTTTTTTGCGATTTTGATCTAAAATTATTTTTTTTTTAATTTTTTATGTTTATAATTTTTGTTCCTATTAAAAAGGGCTACAACTTTGCCTCAAAGAGTAAATTAAAATTCCGAACGGTTTGCAAGATATAAGCCTGAGAAAATTATCACTTTTGGCAAAAATGACACCAAGGCCCCAAATCTTTGGGGGCCCATAAAAAAAAAAGTGCATGACTTTGGGCAAAACTGGGAAACACGGGTCTTTTCTTTTTTGGTCTTCTTTCACGTAGTGATGTCCGTATATGGTTATTTTTTTTCGTGTTGCACTGTGTAATTTATTGCAATTTTTGTGAAATGAAAATTTAATGATCATATGTGCAAATTTGCTGGCAAATAAAGCAAATGAGCTGAAGCCACTTATTATGGTCGTCTTGAAAAGCTCTTTAAAATCTGCCCAAAAATCATAATTCAAAATTTCCCTGACCAATTCAACGCCAAAATCGGGAAGGAGAACGTCCTACGCCCGGCAAATTACGTCTCCACAATAACATTTTCGACAATGAAATGAGGTTTATTGACTTCGTTCACATCGCCTTGTAATATTTCTTCAGGCCACTTGGCCTGAGTGATTAGATTAGAACACGGAAAACCTAAATTGATCATGTGGTAAAAAGTAGACAGAGTGCAAATATCGAGTCAAAAAAAGTCTGAATATGCTGCTTAGAAGAGTTTAGGTGGATTTTGGGGTCGTAAAGCTATCCATATTAAAAGTCCCGGATTTTCACGTAAACTGCTTACAACCAGTTTAATAGTTCGTTAGTCCTTGAAGATCGACTGGGCCCTGGCCGTGGGCGTTCATAGCCGAAGGAGTTGCCAGGAGTCTCTGCACCCCCGAACGAATTAAATTTACATTCGGTTCATCACGTATTCCCCAAAACTCGTACTTTGAATAAAATGGTCGACGAGCAATTAAGTAAGAATCATTGTTCTTAAAAAGTGTCTCAACAGCCAACGCGCGATGCTCACTCAAATACTGCGACATGGTGACTGCCAAATCCGCACAATCAATTATTCTAACGGTGCCACCTTCCCTCCGTATCGTTTTTGAAAAATTCGTATCTAAAAATATGACTTTGCGACCAGACACCCTGTATATAAACTAAGCGGGGAATAACTCTTGAAGATAGATGTTTCTTTGAGCTAAGTAGGCAGTTGAGAAGTAAAGCCGCTCTCTGGACAGATCAAACTGAAGATCACTCTTTAAATGTTCATCCTAGTCTTCCTACTCAAAGGTGTTGAAACCTGCAATGATAAACTTGACTACTCATTGTTAGCCGTGTCTGAAAGGAAAATTATGCGGCCCATATGCATTGGTGATGGTTTAAAAGCAAGAATACGCAATAAGCTGTCCGAGCTACATATAAGTACGCCGTTATAGATGAAGTGTAGCGTATTAAGGTCTCTGACTCAGACATGTCTGGTGAATGGATAATGACGATTTAGTCCTAAAAGCATACAAGGAAAAACACAACGATAGGCAACGCAAAAAAAAAAGGCAACCAAATCTCTATTGGTTTGACGAGGTGCAACAAGATATAAAACATGTAAAAGGCTGAAATATTTGAAGTTTAAAATTGCTTCAGGCCTTAGAGACACCCGGCTGTAGGCAATAGCCACATTAACTTGAATAAGTAAGTATAATCGAAAGAGTTTATTGAGTGGCGCAAACCTTTAACTTAATGACAAAATGATTGTAATAATTAAAAAGAATTCGTGTCTATAAACTTCTCAAGTAAATATTTGTCACATTTTTCGTATCCAATTTCCGTTATATTTTTTTTATTTTCCCATAAAGTCCATTAGACGACGGCAGTTTTGTTAAATTTTCATTTCACTTAAAACTAAAGTGTAAACTTTAAAATTTTTATCGACATCATTATTTCTCATAAGCCCGTAATAAATAATTCTTTGGAATTTTAATAAAAAGAACGACAAGCTTTCATAAATTCATTTTTTACCTTGAAATTCATAACAGGATGCGTTGGAATAAAAACAATTTTCGTCGATATCAAACTTTTTTGTTAACGATCGGTATTTAGGTTTTAAGGAAAGAATACCCTACTTTCAGCATAATGAACATGATGGGAGTAAGATGAAAATCATTTTTACGTTTAACTTTAAGACGTCTCTGAAAATTATTTCAGTAACGGTCATCTAGTATTAGTTATATATTGTAGAGTACATTTCTGGTCTTTTTATTTCTAAAAATTTCTCTTTGTTTCGCAGATATTCCAGTGAATAACTTTATGATCAACTAAATAAAAAATATGCCATTAATGTATGACAAGTGTTGATATTTTGTATGGGTGACAATTCCCTAAAGATGCTATTGTATACTAAATTTGTTTTTTTCCTTTTCACTTTTTACATTTTGCAAAGAGATTTAAGTATAAACAGCGATGAAAACCAATAATAAGAACTTTAATACTAAACAACATTCCAACAAATATGCGATCGCTAAGATGATCACAAGCTGCACTTAAAGAAATTACTGACAAACAAAAAAAATATACGAAGGAAGTGTAAATTGTAATACATAGATTAAAATCTTTGAAATATTATAAAAAAATATATATAGTAATAATAAAAGCAAACAGGATATTCAGGATTTTTTATAAACTATTTTTCATAAATATTTTTATTTAAAAAATCTAATTTCTAGCCCTGCTTTTTAGATGCATGTAAGATGATGTATGTAAATCACAAGAAACGGATAGGCCCTAATAGCTTTATAATCATATCAAACTTTGAGGCATAGGAACAACTTCGCCAAAAAAATTTAAATTTATATACCAGTGCCACACCCACTTTAAGAAGAGAAATTAATTTTTGTTGGTTTTGAAGGAAATTTGGTTACAATTTTAAATCAATTCGTTCTAAAAGGATATTTGATTACAACTTTGGATAAACCCGTTCTAACGTATTCCTCAAAGAAAGTACAAACAATTTATAATATAAGTTTTGGTTAATTATAAGGTCAAAAATGTTAGTACCTTTGCATATTGTATGCACATGTTTAAACAAGTTTGTTAAGACAATAAATTGTTATTAATCCCTTTCCGCATTTTAATTATAAATCTGGTATTTTTAATAAACAACCAGCTCTGCATTTGCTTATCGTAAAATTTTTTGCCGTAAATATTTATATTCCGTTTTAAATGTTTGCCTTGGCTTACCGATTGCCTTGCTTTACTTATATATTCGTTAAATATCTCTTTAACAAGAAAGTTATCCGTTCGCTCCCCGACAATTCTTTATTTTTTTTTAAATTAAAATAAAGAATACATTCGGGGTTACCATGGAAACCTGAAGCTGTTGGGGTTTGATTTAAAGGCGGCCCATTAACACTTCTGTATATCGAGTTTCTAAATTTTGTGTTGGAAGCTGGACTTAAAATAAGTATTCCAAATAAGAAATCAAATTATAATAAGAAAAATTACGACACCGAAACATAAATGATTTTTAAATTTGATTCCTAAAGCTATTGGATTTTATCACAACTGACGCACGAAATCTAAAATTTCTCTTTATTTAAAAAGATTCACAATACTAAAGGGATCCTACCTTGCCATTTTCCCCCAAAATCAGCTCTCTTTTTAGGATAATTGAGTTTTTTATATAACTGAATTTATTTAAAAAGCAATATTTAAATTAATTTTAAATGTTGTGAGTAACCCATTACAGATTAAAATAAATCATTCCGGTCGTTTAAGTGGAGTATAGTACATCCACACCTGTGGAAATATTATAGTTATTAAGGCGAAACAAGGATTGATTAAAACTTAAAGAAGCATTTTTTTAACATATTTTGCATGGTTTAAAAATCTAGATTAATTATGGCGCTCCAAGCAGTTTTGAAGCCCAAATAACTTGGAATTTTTACAAGTGTACAAAAATATACATATGGTAACCTTTAACAAACAAGAAGTGTTAAGTGCACAACAGGAGGAAAAAATGTTTTAAAAGAAAGAAATCATTATGATCATAAATATTATGCAGAGAGAGAAAAAACAATTCATTCGCTTGTTTTGATGATATTCGTTTATCGCACCTTTAAATACCGACAATATGACAACACCAAATTCATAAATACAAAACATGATTCCCTGACCAAACGTACGAGCAAAAAAATCCTGCAAATACTTTTTTTGTATTCAGAAAGATTTTTTTCCCGGGACAATGTTTTTTTCCTTAAGAATTTGCGATTGTTTTGCTGGTCTTAACAATAAGTAATAAAAGCGACGAATAAAAACTAAGAATTTTCTTTAACAAACTGTTGCATAAATGAAATGACAAAATGTGTTAAAAATACATAGTTTTGTTGTTTTTATTTATTTATTTATTTATTTAGCAAGTCTGTCTAGAGGGAAAAAAATTTATGCAGCCGCTTTACCCTACAGTATGATACAAATCAAATCACCTTTTTTAATATTTTTGTTGTTAAATTTTCGACGGGTATAGAATCCCTAATTTAAAAAAAATTATCCTAGATTTTTTCTATGAGACACTATTACACCCAGTTTTGGCATTCCCCTTAATTTCTCTTTGATTTTATACATTTTCTGTATTATTATAATAAAGTGTATCTTATGATCACATTAACCATTATAACCCCTGAAGAATGTTTATCACTCTTCATATGGTTTTCTTATGTCCATTTTCCCAAAAATAACTTTATTTGTAAAAGAATATTAGCTACCTCATCTCTATATCACAGCATCATTCTTTGTCTAGAACTCTTGGGATCTAAATCTAAACTTTACCAACTTTTGTTAACCATTGTAAGCAAATTATTTAGATCTTTCGATTTATAACACTGCCCAACGTCTACAATTATTTTTTTTTTTGTGAATTTTATTTAATCAATAGGTACAAATATAGAATACAAAATAAAACAAAATTAAATAAGTAAGAAGCTTAAGGCGAAAAACACCGATCAAATTATACCCTACACCACAAAGCACCAACATTTTTTTATATCAACAATGGCAACTGGTCTGTGCTGGGCAGTGACACGGAAAATTCTCAATCGGTTTGATGTCTTCCCTGCATGCCCTGCAGAGCCCTACCAAGTTTGAGTGTTGAATTCAGGTTTCCCCAAATTTAAGAACCCTATTTTCCTTCTTTTTTTTATAAATAGATACTCCGTTTTCTTTTCTCTGTTACATGTAAGTTAAATAGGTGATGTTTACAGCCAAAAGACACTACTACCGTTTAAAGAGTACTAATGATGAAATGGAGTAGCTGTTTCCGAAAATGCATTCTATTTGGCTAGTATCGGTAAAAAACCAGCTTTTTTCAAATAAAAGTTTCTTTCCACATTAACGGAAAATATTAATTTCTTCTAATAAAAAGAAATTATATGAACTTAAGCCAAATTAAAAAAGCAAACATTTGTATTAAAATTGAAATTTATTAAATTGTTTCGTCAAATATTAAATCTATTTCTTAAAATATACGACATAATTTCGATCGTTTCCTATTACCAATTTTATTTTCTTTATCAGGCTTAAGTTCAATACTTTTATTAAATTCTCATTTAATTACAAAAAATATTAATTTCTTCATTTGCAATTAAATGAGAATTTAGTAAAAGTATTGAACTTGAGCCTGATAAAGAATATAAAATTGTCTTAAAACAAATAGTTCTACTAATAAAATAAACGAAAACACGTTTCCTATTACCTACACAAAAATTTCGAAAATAACGAGATTTCTTACGATGTACGAATGAATTCGAGCATCTGTTGTATGAATTTTTTTTAAGTATACTTGGCAGCTACATATACTATGTATGTTTAAAACTTACAACATCAGGACGGAATGTTCTAGATAATTCAGATTACATATTTGAAATAATACGATATATACAGATTCCACAAAAAATACATTCTTGTGCTCCCATTTAAATACTGATCGGTGTTATTAAAATTTATTAACCAAGACCTTCATACTCCAAGAAAGATATATTGTTGCAGACAATACTTAAACACGATATATAAACATAATGACTCCGTCATATTTATGTTTCTAATAAATAAGCAAATTTAATTAAAAAAAAATTCAGATAAGTACTTTTGTATCCAACTTTTTTTTCTTTTGCTGAAACGTTTATTATAATAATAAAAAACACTTGAATAGAAAAACCACTTTTTATTAAATTCACAACTTTCCGTATCATTAAACCAATAAATTCTATTTAAGTAAATAAAAGTATAATTTTATGCAATAAATTTTTTGACTTTTCATTAATGTATGTTTTAACACCAACAATATTTTCAGTTTAATATATTAAACAAGATAAAGCAAATAAGCAATTAAAACAATAAAAACGATTTAATGCCACGACGAGTAATAAGCGATAAAAACATCTTTAATAAAGTGATTATAACAGCTGGATACCAAAGGTAAGCAGGCAATAACAACGCACACACTTACTTACTACGGCTGCCAGGTAATGAATATAATATAAAAAGTATAAAGAAGCATAAAGTTTCCCAATGAAGCCTCACAATATGACAGAGATATCGCAGCACTTTCTATGTTACTTTCTTGTAATAACGAAGCTCTTCATAAATTTAATTTTAACAATGGCGCTTAATGTGTAAACTAAAGTAGAGGTGGTGCCGCTTTGACACCTTTTTTCAGTTTTTTTTTGTCTGCTCCCTTTGCTATGTGGCCTTATGATAACGCCTTTGTTTGAACACAGTATGAGTTCAATAATTTCATAATTTATAAATGACTCTAAGGAGCATTAAAATTTAGCCTTGTGTTTTTTTAACACTTTAAAAATTAGGCGCCTTAAATTAGCCCAAAAAAAAAATAAAAAAATATTCTCATGCACTTTGTGGTAAAATATGGATGCAGTAGCGTCAGCAACAGAAATGTGGCGCGTGTGTCAAAGTAACATACACCGCATAATTTTGAAGGCTGGGCCAAACAAAATTAATGATTTTTCTTTCCAAATTATTGCATAATATCGGCGTATTAAAATATATTTCAATTAATTTTGCTTAAAGAGAAAACTTTTTGCAGCACTAAATAAACGATATATAAACCATTAAAGTTAACTAATAAAAACAATTTATAAATCTTTCTTTCAGCTAAGAATGTAAATATATTTCCAAAATCACCTATTTAATCTAATGAAGAAGAAAAAAAATTAAAAAAATAATATATTTGTTATGCTACTTTATTACTGTGATCTTTTAGTATGGAAATTAAAACAAAATAAATTAAGAAATAAATTCAACACATAGTTAGTAAATTGGGAACATTTTTGTTATTTAATAGGTTATTGAAATATTTCAAATACCTTAACAAAGAAAAACACATAAAAGTTTTATTTCTTAAGATAAAGACGTGAACATTAAAATCAAGCGGATTAAATATTTTTGTTTTATTGATAAAAGAAAATAAATTCTAGATTAAAACAACCAAATTCTTTTTTAGAAACAAAATAAAACGTTTTATATAATTATGAGTGGAGGCTGCAATTTATAGCTTTACGACCTCGGGAAAATTTCGTTAAAATTTTGCTTTTAAATTAAAAAAAAGTACCTTAAAATGGCCTATGTTAGTTTGAAAGAAAGTAACTTTGAACATTTTTCTAGTAAGTTGACAATTTTGCCAACTTGTACCTTCCCAGCAACAACTTTCATTGCTTTTTAAATGAGTTTAAATGCTAAAAAAACTCTATCGGCACTACCCTCTAATTAGCACTTTAACTCATTATTTCAATATGGCGTTGACACTGCAGACAAGTTCTCACCATGCTCGCTTACAAAGAGGAACTCAAGTAAGGTATTACCTTAATAACATTAAAATAACTTTTTACTACTAAGGGCTCCAATAAAATTCATAACTCAATAAATTAAAATGAAAATTGTAGTCTAAATAATGTTTTGGGAAAACCCGATTTTAAATTTTAAACTTAAATAAGATAAAAAGGAATTCTAAAACAAAACTATCTACTGAAATTTCAGAAACGAAAAAAAGATTCACCGACAACTTCTAAGCAATGAAGACGGTATATAATTGTCATTGAAAAGTATCTTGTTTTGTAATGACAATCTATACCAAAATTTTTGCTGCGTTGTAAAAATATGACAGAATTTACAAAAATAATTTTTTGTTGCACAAGTTTTGATCAGGGTCTTAAATGGCTTTTGCTCCATCTCCAAAACACTTATTAAAAATAGTCAAAAACTATTTTTTGGAGATTTAGCAATAAACAAGTCGCCAAAACAAATTGAGCTTTTGACAAAAAAATATAAAAACTATTTATTCATATTAAATGTATAATATATTTGTTTTCTTTATTATATTAATCCAATAAAAATTATATTGCATACTAGGAGTTTAAAATTGCAGAAGGTATACATTCGAGAAAAATCATCATTAAACTATAAAAAATAATTTACAGGAAAAAGTGTGTTTCAGAATTTGATTGAAGTTTAATGATTATTTGCTGTAGGAACCAATGATATGAGTGGATATATGAATGTACATATGTACATATCTAACCTTAGTCAACATACCGCCCCTATTAATGAAGTAAAATAGGAATAATAATTTCTTAATAGAAAAATTTAGATTACTTTAATAAGGTTTTTGTATCTCTTAGATGTACAGTAAGTGGTACCCAATGATTTTACAGTTGCATAAGGGATCTTGAAAAAAATGTTGATTTTAATATTTTTTAGAACTTTTTAGGGCCAAAAAAAATGGTCACCAATCTTTCCAAACTGATTATAGGGGTTTTACTATACTTTAATAGTAGAATCGAACCTGTACCTACACTAAAAGAAATATTAGGTATAATCAACTGGAAATGTAATTTAAAACAGCTGGATATTAATTTAAAGCCCTCCAACAAGATACTCATTTAAATAAACAAAATAGCGAATTTAAACTCTAACCCTAAAAATTTAACTGGCAGAAAATCATTAAGTTAAAATATTTTTATTCGTTTCTAATGTCAATACAAAATACTAAATGTTTGAAATTTGGCTTTAGTTCATTTTAAATTTATATAATTTGTTTTTGCTAAGAGTAAATTAATGTTTTCAGGTAATTAAAGAAACTTACCAACACCATTCAAGTGAAATGTACATATTCTGTACATATTTAGTACAGTACTCCTTGAACTCTCTTGCTTTTTAGTCTGACCTCTTTAAATTATATGTTATCCAGAAATGCAAACGGAAGTTCTTTCTTTTTTGTAAGTAAAAACGAAGTTGTTGAGCTTAATGGTAGGTTCACACTTTGCAACGTGTATATGCAATACTTTTATCATTAATGTTTCATACCAACCATAAACACACAATATAACCAACATCGATGCCAACCATTAGAGATTAAAAAATTTTGATATTTTTTAAACCTCGAGTGCAACATAAAATGAAACATAAACAGAAAAGAAAAATGCCTGGTTAACATTGGGGAAAAGTATTCATGTTATAATTAACATGGCGTTAAGCTGATGCTGTTCACGGCAAAGGCCAAGATTTTGGGTTTTAGACTACCATAGTAAGGAAACTAAGTTATTTCTCTTTCGGACAATGCGAAATCTCTGGGTGTTGTTCTTAGCTCGAAATAAACATTGAAACTGAATACCGAGCACAGCGTGAATAGGCCTGTAGACTACTACACTTGTTGTAAGATGTTCGGCGCATGTGCATGTGCACGGTTTTAGTACGTTTATTTCTTACACAAAGACTTGTGGTATGGTGGACTGCAACTAGTCCTTCGGATGCTAGTGTTCAGTGTGACTGCTAAACCTGTTTTCTATCGATTTTCATATAAAGACCATTTTTGTAATAAATGCAGAAATAAAATGTCTTTATATGGCGCAAGGCTTTAGCATATTTGAAAAAGGACAAACTGGCCTGCAAGGATCTTAGGTACATTATTCTCTATCCAACCCCGCCCTTATGACAACCTCACACCACATACGGACTTTTCTAAGAAGCTTAGTATTTTTATACCCTCAATAAATTTAAGGTGTGGAAAATTATAACATTAGAAAATTATGGGGTACCTTAAACTCAAAGAATCTGAGGACTGGTTTCTTATATCGTCTGCTGATAAATGCAGTGTATTTAAGAGCGAAATATTTTCTGTCCGATAAAAATATAAGAGCAATTATTGGGATGTTTATCGGCAGTCAGGTGGAAGTTTTGTCGCTCAGTTCCCATGCTACTATTTGTTTATGGTCAGCCATTGTAGAGTAGAGAAAGGAAGGAGACAGGTTTTCATCGTCTCTGCACAGAAAGAAAACTCGCTTTCTAAAATCAAGAATTTTATTCTTGAATTTATCCAAAATTTTTTTTAAGTACGATTCGTACTTACATTTTCTTAAATCAAGCCTATTCGGATTGCTTCAACAAATCAAACAGAAAAAAGCTTGTTGTTTTAATATATTATTTTACATTTGAAAACAAAGTGTCTCCATGGCCTAGAGGTAACGCGCTTGTGCTGCAGTACAAAAATCCCTGGTTCGAATCTCAGCTTCGGTAAGTACAAAAAATGAAATTTTTAAATTATAAATTAATCATAAATTATAAAATAAAAATAAAATATAAAATTCTTCTTCTTTAATAAAGCTCCATAAGTAAAAAAAAAGACATTTCATTTTCGAATTAATCCCGGTTCCGGCTTAAATCAATCTTTTTTTGGCTTACATCAAGTACGGTTCCGAACTTAAATCAATCCTATTTAGGCTTAATTGTGGCTAAAAGTAAGAAATTCGTACTTAAAAAACTTTACTTGGAGTAAGAAATTTCGTACTTGATTTAAGAAAAACCGTACTCACCGTACTTTTGACACCGCTATGGCTTGATTTAAGTAAAGTTTTCTTAGATAATTTTTTGTGTGTGCGAATGTTCTGCCCTAGCTGCCAGGAGACACAGATTTCTAAGAAATTTAATTAAAAATCTTAAAGAGGTATTAAGGTGCATTTACCCTTTGGACATGGATTGGATTTAGTGCTGTTGGTCTTGATCAGACGATTAGAGAGGTTATTTAAAATCGGGCCCTTTTGAGCTTCCTAGCAGTGCAAAGTACCATGTAAACCAGCAAACTTAGATGGCGTTTAAAAAAATATATTATTCTCCTTAATAAGTAAGACAACTCTAAACACGTTTTTTAATATAAAATGAGTTTTTGTTAAAGTTAAGGTTCTACGCCCTATTTCTTTTTAATCTAAAATTTTATTTTAATAATAAGTACTGTTACAGCGAATTTTGCAATAATATTGCCTACAGTATTAAGTAAAAACAAATTATAGATATTAATTTATATTCTAGTTTTCACTTTAAGAGCAATTTAAGTAAATTATTGATACAAGTCTGTTTTTATTTTCCCACCGAAATAGCATTATGTTTGTTTCTTTAATACCAAATTTATGGCAAATAATTTTCTAAGAAAAAAAATTTATTGTTTTCCGAAGAAAAAAATTGTGAAAATTGTTATTGTTTATTTAACTTTATCTAAAAAAATAAAATAAAAATATAAAAAGCAATTAAAGAATTAAATATTTTTTTTATTTAAATTGCTTTAATATTCTAAATAATATTCACATATAATAAATAAATACTTCCTTAATTTCGCTTCAGTATTCTCACTGTTTTCTTATTTTGCTTAAAAAAAGATAAAAAAAAAATAAACTTATTTAACCTTTTCAAACCATTTGTGTCTTCTCGTTCAGTTTTTTGTTCATCTGTTCTGAGTATAATTTTCCGTTAATTTTTAAGTTAAATTTTCACTTTATACTTAAAAAATTATCTTGTTCCCATAATTTAAATGTCAAGTTTTGTCCATATTCAAAATTGCTAAACTTAACCCGCATTCGTCTTCGCCCAAACACATTTTTCTTCACAATAAAAGTAACAATTGTACCAACATTTATTTTTTATGTCTTTGATGTCCAATGGAAGGACAAGTTTTGCGAGCTATATTCGGCTGTGCTGAATCTTATATACCCTTCACATTGGTCTTTTAAATTACCCAGCGAGTTTTAAGGTCCATAGAAAACTTTACAAAATTTTAACGTTCGTATTTATAATAGAAATAGATGAGAAACGTTTCAGGTCGACAGTTATAAAAGTTTTCGACATTATTCATATTAAAAGGTTAATGAAAGTTGGAAATTTCATAAAAATTGCTGGTTTCTATGACAGCTACCCCTTCCCCTGCCCTGTCCAAAAAACTATTTTTCGAATGTAGGTCTTATTATCCTGTTACTTTTTGCAAAACATTTGAAGTCAATTTCTGTTATAGTTTCCGAGATTTAGCGTATCGAGACTTTCATTAAAATTGTTAATTTGTATAGGAGCTACCCCTTCTTATGCCCCCACCCAAAAATTTTTTCCTTTAAAGTGTAGGTCTTATTATACAATTACTTGTTGTTGAACATTTAAAGTCGATAGCTGTTATAGTTACCGAGATATAGCGCCTAAAATATTTCACCAAATTTGTGCAATTGTAGGAAAAATACCACTTCCCCTGATCCTATCTGAAAACAACTTTTCCATTATTTAGGTCCCTACTTTATCTATCCGTGCCAAGTTTTGTGGAAAGAGTGACTACATTTACTGAGATATATAGGGATATATGCACGGATTTTGGGTTTTCACTTATATCTCGGTCAATAGTAAACCGATTTTCCTGATTTTTATTAGCGACTGTCTCCAGGATATTTCTAATAGTTTGACACAAATAACTGGTCCGTATCTTTTTATTTGACTCCGGAACTTCGATTTCAACAGACGGACGGGCTATATCAACTTCCCTATCTATAAGGATCCAGAATATATATACTTTGTGTGGTCGCAAATGGACAATAAAGAAATTACAAACAGATGTATACCCTTGTCACTATGTAAGGGTATAATAACATCAATCGTACGTTTCGTTGGTACGCCCGATTAGAGTTCGGGCTCCAAGGGACCAACTTGGCAAACGTTGATACACATACATACATGCATATTTACCCTTTGAGGTCTTTTTTCTTTTCGTAAAGATTCTTATTATTTCTATTGGCTTCTTTTCCTGCAGTTGTAGCTTTAACTTTTTGTTGCTTTTTTGATGATCACTGTCAGTGCAATTTAAATTGTTGTTGGCCTGTTTTCGGTGAGTATGATATGAAAATTGCTCTTCTTTATGTTTATTGTAGAAATTTTATATAAAGTTTGGGTAAATTGTTAATCATCATTTAATGAAACTAACGATGGATGCATTGAATTTGACATGCTGAGAAAGTTTAATTTGTAAAAATATGTGGAGGATACAATAGGAGAATCTAACTTATTTTTTTTTCCTTTTGGTTTTAGTTTTGAATCTTCATTTTAATGAACTGATAATAAGTATTAAAATCTTAAACATAAAAATATAAAAATTTGTCCAGACAGTTCATATATTGAAGTAAACATACATTCCGATGGTTTTATCTGAGGGCAGCAGTGTTTCTCCTCCTTAAACTATTGTGTTTTCTATGTTGTACTTGTTAAAATTATTTAAGTTTTCGCACAGTGATGAAAAAGTTGATACTATTGGATGATGGAAAATACCATGTTACCCCTCTGACTTATTTTATACTCTCATACGTATTTTATAATTAAAATATTCAGTAGTTTTTTTTGCGATTTAATCAATTACCTTTTTATTTCAAGTCGTTTGTTTAATACTTAAATATGCTTCTTCACCATGGCTCTCAGGAAAGGTTAAAAATTAATTTTGAAACATTAATTATTTTTGCAGTTTTTGTTACTTTATCAGTAGCATTAGCATCAGGAATTTCACATCAGTTTTGTGATAAAAAAAGAACAGAATTGAACAGTAAATGCCACTTTGCTTCTCTCTACAAGACACTGATACTACACGTGCTTAAATGTAGCTTTGAAGCATAGATATTTGGGAAGGCAGGTAAAACAGTAGGTACTTGGAGTGTTAGAGAGGTCAACTCTATGGACCAACCTATAGACCAATCTGCGTTGACGGAGAATATCGGCGTCGTAAAAATTAGAAGAATTATGCGAACATTAGCATAGTAAGGCGCATCAAAGCTCAAAGTCTATGTTGGCTAAGCCATATTGTAAGGATAGATGAAGCTAGGAATGTGAACCTGGTAATAGATCACGCAAAAAGGTAAGAAGAAGAGACGCAGAAGATCGGTGTGCTTCAAAATCGATTTTACTTTTGGCTATTGGACCAAGTGTTTTGTAATAGTCACTTAAATAAATAAGTAAGAAGGAAATGCAATGCCCCATACATGTATCCTAAGGTGCAAATCAATTTCAAAATACAACTCAAGAGCAGCAGTTAGCAATAGGGACGAAGCAAAGAATGTCGAATAATTAGCCAATAAATTGGGAAGGCTTTCAATTTTATTTGTGTCAACTTTGTATCTATATGTGACTTCTATGTAAATAAGAAGCTTTTTCGCCTTAAAGTTTTATAATACCATCTGGGTTTTCATAAGGATTTGGAGACCATGAATAATTGTGTAAAGGTTTATTAGTGTTTTTCTGTTTATCAGTTTTTAATTCTCATATCTTTCGTCAGTACACTTCCTGTATTTTGTGATGCTGTAGCCGGCTTGAAGCCTCTTTTCAATCTTCATGGGCGCCGAGGAAACCAATATCAACAGCAAATGTTAGCGCGGGTGTTATACAAATACAAAATTAGTTCTAGAATCCTCTTTTTATAATGAGGGCAATTTAAGCTGTGTCCTTTCCTTGATCGTAAATACTCTTTCGGCTATGTACTATTATAAGAAGTTATTGAGATTAACTTGAAAGTTCAGCTTAAGTTTAAGATACGGTTTTTTATAACTTGTGTCAATATGTGGGCTGTACCTCGTTTCTGAAAGTCGCGAGAAGTTTTCGCATCGAGAAGTGGTTCATATAATTTAAAAACAATGAAAGTTGAAACTAAATCAAAAAGGACTGAGTTGTCGCCTAAAATCAAGCTTGTGGTTGGGAATACAGTTATTATCGTGAAGCTATTTCTCAAACAAAATCGACATAGGTGGTAAAAAATTTTCAGGCCTGCAAAATTCCACTTTCGAAGGATCTTTTTTAGGGTATTAGGGCATTATTCCATAGTGGCGGGAAATATTTTAAGCCGTCAAAAAGGTATTAGATTATTCTTTTAGGTGGGAAAGCAGCTCTTTAATTTTTTTTGGCATTCAAATTTCCATCTAAAAACTAAAGTCGTATTTCTATAGGCTGTTAAGCAACAACTGGCGGTAGTTTACTCTTGCCAGTACACGTTTTGTGAGTGAACACGTTTATAACGTGATTTGTAAATACATCACATTTTTTTCGTCATTTATTCCTAGGCTCAGATAACGAAGTGTTGGTTTTGCGATAACGGGTCGTCTAATACCTTTGGCGGATCGTCATAGGCTAATTTCCGGGATAGCTTGCGCCTTCTTTTTGCTTAGCTTAAGGTTTTATAAATCTATTGAAATTGAAAAATTATATTATTGAGCATTAAATCATTGTTACAGTCGGATTTGATTTGTTGAACATGACTGACCATTCTGAAAGTTGCCTTAATTAAAAGAATGCTTTTCTATAATACTTAAATATTGTTAATATTTGATTTTTGGTAAAGCACACAGCCACTAGGTTTTGGTTTTTTTAACAATGATCAAAATATTTTTCAATATTTTAAAATTCCTTTAAGCGAATTTGATAGTTTGTCATTGCTAAATATAAGAGTAACTAGTAAGTTTTGTGAAGATCCGTTCACTATTTACTTTACCTGCCTTTAAGGCTTCACTACTCACAAAACATGAAAATTCCGATGCAAAGTAAAGTTCTTAAAATTCTTTAGCTTTTATAAAAATGCAATTTTTATTTTTTATTCTGAATACATATGTAAATATAACTCTACTTAAATTATATTTATACATGTATCCACAAAGCCAAATTTTTGCTTTTCTTCTTCTGGCTTAAGTTTATTAATTAAAATCTTTTTTATTAAAAAATAATTTTTTCCGTTAATGTTGAAAGAAACTTTTATTTGAAAAAGCTGTTTTTTCTACCGATACTAGCCGAGTAGACTGCATTTTTTAAAGCAACTTCGCGATTTTGTCATCAGTACCCTTTGAACGGCACTAGTGTTTTTGCCTGTAAACATCAACTACCTATTTAACTTACATGTCAATCGAAATGGAAAACGGAATAATTTTTTTTTCACTACAATTTTTTTCTGTTTACTTAGTTCACAAATCCTGTCATGTTTTAAAAATGTCTTAAAATGTTACTAATTAAATTTTAATTTTTTATAATTTAATATATACCTAAGTAGGTCTCTTAGGCAGAGGAAAAGTCCTAATTGGAAATAAAAACTAAAATAAAATTCACTTTATGAACAAACATACTTACATACTGACCCTTTTAATTTGCATATTCTTTAAACATACACTTCTTTACAATACGACACGTTTCGTAGTCGACAACTTCTTTTTAGCCTTTGCCTTCATCACCTTCGTCATTATCGCTATGCATATCATCCTTAAAATATATTTTATTATTGTTATGAGAATCTTAGGGATTTAAATGAGATGATACTTATATGAAGATGCAAAATTTAAAGGTACTTCTGGTGATATCTCATGTTGCCTACAACCATTGAGCAGGCATAACAAATGAATTATTGACATTTTAAAACAAAAATTCACCAATTCAATTCATTCAACACACCAGCCACCAACAGCAACAACAGTAACAAAATACTAACAACACCAACAAAAACATTTATGAAAGTTGTCAACAGAAAGTATAAGAACATCATCGGCTAAAGCTAATAAAAACAACAACAGAAAAATAAACGTGTTTGTCACATGAGTAACAATATGCTTTGTTTTACCCTTCAAGAACCAGTGATTCTTAAATCTAGTTTATTGTTATGATCATTTTATGCATATATTTGGTAGAAAAAAAATGTTTTTAATAGGGATTGACAATTCACTTACAAATGCACATATTTAATTGTATATTTGATACATACTAAGTATTTCAGAAACTGCAACAGCTATTGACTTTAAACCTGCCTATAGTAATGACACTACAATTTTGGTAAGAAAGCGGGAATTGGTAGCCCTCATGCAAACAGGGAAGTTTTATGGAAATTTCGCTTGAACTCGACTTCCAGCCTAGTGCAGAAGAAATTTGCATTAGCGTTTATAAAATGTTAGGGAAGCAAAATATTAAGGTTCATTTATATGTGACTTAACCACACCACATCAAACAGCTGTTCTAACTAAGCTCAGGACAACACTGTATTTGATTACAGGTGACTTACCATTACGCCATAACCATAACCTTAGAAACCAATTGAGTTTTAGTTTGTATGGCAACGGTTATGGTAATGGCTTTATGGTAAGTCACGTATAATTGAAGCTTTAGGTGCAAAGAGGGTATTATTAGCTTAAGAATATAAAATTTTAAAAATTTTTTTGCAGCCTGAATCCATAATCTCTAATTTTCGATTTTTAAAATATGTAAAAATATACCAATTAAACTACGAAAAAAAAACTACAAGAAATAAAAAAGTAAGTACTTTTCGTTCGGCCTTAACGAAATTTATAGACCTTTCTATTTTATTATTATATTAAAAAAAATTTAATTTTTAAAAGCACCTATAACTCAAGTTGAGCTATGTGTGTTCCTTCATTGTACAGTACTTAGAAAGTACCACAATGCAAACAATTTAAAATATAACCCCTTAAAGCCTGAAACTTTAAAAAAATTACCACAAATATATTCAAATTTTTTCGGACCTTCTTTCGAAACAAATTTGTATTTTGTTTCTTTTTTTATTCGTTCAAATGTTAAAAAAGTACCTAAAGAGTACCAAATTAATTTTTTTTTCTTTTTTATCCTTTAGCAAAAATATCAAAATTGTATTTAAATTTTTTCGAGACCTGTCAAACAAAATTAAAACTACATATGTTTTCTATTTATATTGGTTTAGAAGTTACAAAATATGGATCTTAAAAGTACTAAATCACAACTTTAACCCTCTTTTATTTTCTAGAGCCAAAAACTTCCAAAAAGTGCCACCAACGGGTTCGTTTTTAAAATTTTATATCTATTGTGTACATTTTAAAAAATTTCAACTTTATTCAGAGATCGGCATGAATTTGGATTGCTGTCGCACAGTGTAATAGCCCTTTAGAGACACGAAAACTACATCGGTTTCCTATTGATCTTCACATAATGATCATATCTGCCAGTAACGCGGTAAAGCCCAGAGCTTAGAGATGTTGAAGATCGAGGGCATACCCTCAATACGAAACCAACCTCCTGACTATGTTGCACCCCACGAGGACTTGAAAAAGGAGTTCAGGAATTTTGTACCCTCCAGCAGCGATCGGTTCGGGTTTTATGTCGTGGATGCATGTTTTATACTGGCTGCTCCAAGATGTATTGTGGTTTGTCGTTTATGTGAAGTATCTTTGGATTAGTTCCTCATACCGTCCGTCTGCTGGATGCAGTGTATTTTAAGCCAAAATGTTTGCCGTCTATTAGGCTTGCAGGTTTTTATATTCTTACTTGTTATTTGAATCCCCTATTTTTAAATTTAATTAGAAAGATGAAAACGATACAACTTTAAAGAATAGTTGACGTATCTGTGAGTGAAAATGCGGCTTTAAAGTAAAGTTGGACTGAGAGCAGTATTTAGGAATCCCTGATATTTTACGCTTAATATACACGACAGCGTTTTTTAAACTCAATCTCTGCCGTTTGTCTGTCTGACACTGCTACGTTCATTTGGCCCTCTACCCAATCATACAAACATATGTCCACTTTACCTATTAAACGTCGAACAATATTTTTTTAATGTATGGCTCATTAATGAATTTAAATGGTTTTATTTTTTAATATTTAACGGCTTCTTTGCATCATTTTATGGTGATAATATTTTATAAATAATTTTTTTCATTCTTTTCAACACAAATATTGTTGGTGGATTTTGCTAAAAAACACAGACACACCAATACATACTGTTTGTCAATATAAAAATGAAATGTTTGTTGATTTTTATTCAAATACTTGAATATAAAAAAATTAAGTTTGAGGAAATTTATTAACTTAAGGAACGAAACAACAAAATTAATACAAGGGATTTATAATTCCTGTTCTTGCAGTTATAAATTTATGTCTGTCTACGGCTCGTTTGCATTGGGCTCATTTAAACTGCTGTTAAAGTTGTTGTTAAAAATTTTAGTCTTGCTGTTGTTCCGTGTTTTGTTGATGGCGTTGTTGTCAGTGTTAATATTTGTATGTTGCATGTAGTGTGTGGTTTGGTAATCATATGATGTTTTTTATGTCCACTAATGAAATTTTGACATGTGACATGGTACTTCTCTGTTTAATGTTTTTCTTTGCTCTTTTCCCCCCTTATGCAATGATGGTAGATATAGTTCAAGGCGACATATGTATGTACATATATGTGTTTGTTCAAAATAAATATCTTGACAAAATATTCTTTATATCTCAGCATTAATTTGACTGCAATGAAAAGTTTAAAGAAATTGGAACGCCATATATGTGTATGTTAAAACCATAGGAATGTTTGAGAAAAGTAAGAATAAAAGGAAAAAAGTGTAATTCCGGGAAGTCATATAATTATTTACTGAATGTAATCTAGAAAGTTGTTAGACTAATATAATTTTTAGACTTATTATTAACGAAACATATTATTTGACTTTTACGTTGTTTAACTGAAATGGTTTGCCTCAACTAATCAATAGATTTGTATATTTAAACTTTATTGTTTTTATTTCCCATGATACTTTGTTTTCTAGTTTTTATTTATCTTGATTTATTATAAATAAATAATGAATAAATGCTTACCTTTAGAAAATACAGAATGGGTTAAAAAGATTAACTCGGTGTCAGAAGTTAATAACAATGTAACAAATCAAAATATAAGCAAGTTAGTCGGTCAAACCCGACCATATTATGCCCCAATTTATGTGAAAAAATTCACTAATAATTGTTGTATTAAATATAATAATTGGTGGCATAGAGATAAACATGTGTGCAAAATTTCGATAACGTAAAGTCATATTCGAGACATTTATAGCCCAAAATGCTTATTCCGGGAGGACGTTTGTATCAAACAATAGACTGATCATCACCGCAAACAACATGCTTAGTGCCAGGCTCAAAATATTTATTTGCGCCGAATTTCAACAAAATATCTTCGAAATTGCGACCTGTATTTTGACCACAAGAATACATGGACTCCCAGCCGGATGGACGGACGGACAGACCTATTAGGTTTTTCTCGTTTATTCGATATTTACAAGGTTAATTTTGTACTTTTCTTGGGGAAATAAAGCAAATACGTATTATAACTCCTTCACCAAGGTCACGTGAATATAATACACCCAAACGTTTTGTGTTTGAACGTTTGAATTATTGTACGCTTTGCAGCATATAACTTTATAACAATATTGTTTGTGGGGGTTGGGGGCACTCCACAACTTCCGGATCAATACTAAACATTACGCCTTTTTACATGCAACCCTGATATGCTACTAACTCAAACCCTGAAGTAATTTTGCATACAACTTTTCAACATTGAGCACGCGATATGTTTGATTGGTTCCGTGTCATTTTTCTAATTATATAAAGTGCTCAATCACGGTATTGATCGGATGCATTGAACACTTTACTATCTCCCTATTGGTCTTCAAATACTTAATTGTCATATTTGCTAGTATACCGCCTCAGACTCAGGGCATTTGAAAATTTGTGACATTGCGAGGTCTGCACGCATACAGGGTCTTTAGATAGATCTGTGTCTCTTCAACATATCCTGAATATATCGATATTGATGTAGTTCTTAAGTAATGGGCCACTGGGCGTTAGTTAAATACGCAGGTATAGCCGTAATCCCTTCCAACGACCACTGTCGTAGACGTGGGAATTGTGAAAAGGAGGAGCAGCGTCTCATCTTATCTGTGAATGCCCTGTCCTAACAGCCAGAAGGCATGGACTTCTAAGCACTTAAGCTACACTAAACGACCCAACTGGGATATCAAGGTGGAAGTTGAAAGAATTGTTAAGATGCAGATCATCTAAAGATTGAATCTATTACTTTAAGTCTGAATCCAATTCCATCCAATCCAACATAATTTTCTTCTCTAATTTCTGTTTTGATAGAAGTTTGTTTGGTTATTTTGCAAAATTTGCATTTGAGATGGTTGGTGGCCAAAATATTTAAATTTTTCTACGGAAACTGCGGTTGATAAAGATTTGCGCTGCGTTCATGCCTTTAAAAGGCCACTTACATCCATATAAAAGTATTGCGTTTATTACGTTTTTTTTTGAGGCCAAGTGACATTTAAGAGGAATGCCAAACGGAACTGAGTCTCCAAAAAAAAAATAGTTGTAAGCTTTTAATATATTCCTGAAATCCATGCCCGATCCTAGTGATGTAAGTATGTTTCCGAGGTGACAAAGTGGCGATACATTTGTAAGCTTTTTATCACTTAGGCTCAGAACAGTGATGCTGGAGGTGCTCGTTTGCGTGATTTTTTTAGAAATTTGTATTTTAAGGCCTGCTTTTGACAATTGCATATCATCTTGTCTGTGTGCAATTAGGCAGATATCAGCGGTATTTTAGTTTTCCTTTTGCGCCCCAGGAAATCCATCTAGCTTTTGTAGAAGCTCACTTTATAACATTGTCTAAAACGATGTTGAAAGGTTTTGGAGAGAGAACACATGCTTGGTAGCCCCAGTTCTACTATCCATTAGTCATTAACTCAACTGTCATAAAAAATACGACAGCTTGCTTCCCTGTAAAGTGCTGTGATTTGATTAGGTTTGGTTGAACCGGCTGATCCCGAACACCCCACATAGACCTTTCGGATCGTTATTGCTACTAAATAAGAGCAAACGATAGCCATCTTAACTAGCTACATATAACAAAATCCAGGTTGATTCATACTCCCTTGAGAAATGCGAGCAGTCTTGTCTTGCCAACCCATGACATTTCCTCTAAGTTATGAAACAAATAAGACCCTACAGAGCTTGTTATAAATATCACAAGAGCTGGAAGTTGGCACGGAATATGCACAATTGTTTTTTTACTTACTGATACACTACAGAGTTTACAATTATCGCTAGTCAGTCGTCTTCCTCTTTTTTGAAGAAGCACTGTTTAACAAGGACCTGCTCCTATCCCTACAAGGAGTCTAAGACTGCTTCATAATAAAAACAATACAAAACCTCGTCATAAGATCCCTGGAGATTCTGCGCGAAGTGATACTTGCCAGACCTTCGTGGCTCTGACCTTTACCGCAAAATATATATTTCTATTTTAGGACCCATGTGGAACACAAACGTTCACTGCTTCTTTCAAGGCCAAATAGACCCCTTGCTTTAAAAAAGGTCAAACGACATTGAAAGAGCAAAGGACTGATTTTAGAAGTTGTTTTAAACAATTCGGGTTTCAAGTCCAGGGACTTTTCTATTCTTAAGGCCATGAATTCCCTCGGTTATTTAAGAAATGTCAGGTAGCCTTGAAGGTATATCGTTACTTACAATGTAATGTTTGCAGTGACAGAAGATTTTTTCTATTTTTGTGGTACAAACGGAATGACAAAAAATACAAACATATGAAAAGTATTAAAAAGTCAATTAACAAAAAAGTGCATTAATTCTTATACTTTTTTTGATATGATTTAATTTTTGAAAGAGAGGGAAAACCAATCTTAATGCATGTGCTGTGCAGATACCGTCATCATTTGGCATCTACTTAATTTCAACTTATATATTCTGTTTCAAGTCTATTTTTGACAGCTGGACTGACAAACAACAAACACACATACCTAATGCCGTTTCTTCTTTGTACACAACTCAGCCCACTTAAGTTCTTACCATTTGCAGCTTAATTGCTAAATATGAAGTAATTTTTGCAACAAATCGATTTTTGATTGTACTCATTAGAAGTATTTCTCATACATACTTTCTACTTTCCATCATTTGTAGCCAAAG
Source organism: Melanophora roralis (assembly GCA_963583895.1). Classification (NCBI taxonomy): domain Eukaryota; kingdom Metazoa; phylum Arthropoda; class Insecta; order Diptera; family Rhinophoridae; genus Melanophora; species Melanophora roralis. The sequence continues at coordinate 66,290,861 of OY757188.1, forward strand.
TTGATATTTATGAGGTCATGTCTAGTACTTAATAAAATACAAACATGTGGGAAAACTTCAAATTGAAAAGCAGGTTATAAGAAGATGTAGAAAGCAAAAGAATAAATTTTATCTTTCGCCATCATCACTTCTATTGAATGGCATTAATGAAAATAAGAAAAAATCCAAAGTTTTGATGAACCTACAACACCAAACACATATGAGTTTCATATAATAATGCTTTAGATTAAATGCATCACAAGTTTAGTTGGCAGCAAACAAGGAGTATGAGTAAATATACAATAACTAAATCCATCCCTGGGGTATAATATTGAATCTTACAAACACAAATACAAGTTTATAGAATTAGCTGGTATGATGTGCTGCCAATATTTCTAATATATTTTTGCTCATTTCTTAAAATATTTCTTAAGTATTAAGCAGCTATAATTCGCTTTACCAACTTTTATTTAACTTTACTGTTGGGGCTTTTTATTTAGCTAACTTTGTGTAATTGCTGAGTGATTCCAATAATTCTACAGTTCTTTAAGGTGGTGGTGGTGGTAGCAGTGCTATTGATGTTGGTACTATTGTTTCATATCAATTTATCCTTATATGAGTTTAGATTGATTTATATCCCGGTTGAATGACTGTATGTTGTGTATGTATGTGGTGTTGTGCGGGGTTCATCATTATCTTTTCATTTGCAGGACTATTTGAGATTGACTTACTTTTTTTTATTTGAGTTTAGTCCATTTTGCGTCAAAAACAAAAACTTTTTGTTTTATTAAAGTTATTTTCTAGATATAATTACTTGTTTTTATGTGTGTCGGTTAGTATAAGTATTAAGTTTCTGAAATATTTTTAATTGGATTTATGTGTTTCAATTAAGCTGCATAAGCTTTGATTCATTTTTGTTTTGTTTGATATCGATAAGTTTAATGAAATTTTTGGACTCATAAATAGTTTATGCAGTTAAGCTTAATTTCTTTACAGGCTTTTTATCTTCTGAGTGTCTTAGCAGAATAGAGCTGCTTTCTTTTCATAAATAATTACTATAAAAAACTTTTTCAAAATCAAGTGAATACCAAAAAACTACATCCTCCTTTAAATCAGCTGAAAATATTTTTATCCAACACCAAAACATATGTCAAAACGTGCTAACAAGAGGGTAGGTAGGTAACAGTCTTTACTGTTGTGCGCGTTAACAGTGAAAAAACTATTTTAGAAAATATGATTTCTGTCTGTGAAACTGCGTTGTGATCTGGAAAACTGGAGCAGATATTAGTCCTTTGGTCTTCAGCAAATAGCTCTAGACCATTCTTCCGCTTTAAAACAGTTCGTGTACCAACATGCCCCTTTTCAAACCTGCTCAAATATCCCAGAAAGGTTAATCTTTTTTCGTGCTTTGACGAGCCTCGTTTTTTGGGTAGCGTGATTATGAGAGACCTGGTAGTAATCCTGGATCGAATATTGAGTTGGAAGCGCTACTTAGATAGCAGTAAAAGGTTACTAAAGCCTCGGTCTAAAGATTGACAAACTGGCTATACAGAAGAGTAAAAATACGTTTAACATTCTACTTACCTACCTGGTGGACAGCCACAAACAGAACGAGCAACATGGAATTATACAAATGGTTCAACGCACATCTTGCCTCGGGATAAGCGGAGCAACCAGGGCTACTATACTTCTACGATGGCCTTGGAGACGATCTTGGGTATCCAACTTTTTAAAATCCAAGTACACTACGAGGCGGCACTTGTGGCAAAACGCCTTGACTCTTATTTGAAGTCAGGATAACTACTCTGTCTCCTTATAATCCTCAGGTGTCCCCAAAATGTATTGATGGTGAGATTTGTAACCCCCACTTATCTCTTCCCCGTTGTCAGTAGGCGTTCTGTTACAAGTGCCGCATCGTAATTTAGAGGAGAATGGCACAGACTAAATTAAACTCTTTCCTCCGAAAATTTTTACTGAATATTCTTATTTGAAATGCTTTGACTGTCTGCTGGGTCCAAGCTTATATGAGTTGCGTAAAACTAAATAAGTCTCTTTCGAGTGGATATAGAAAATAACTGAAATAATCTGTTATCTTGAACTTTACAGGCCTCTTATTATAACTCAGCAAATGAGATAACGCTGGACCCATTTCGATAGTCTAATAGTACTAGGAAGTTTAACGTCTAAAAAGGTTAGCACTTTGTTTAAGTCAAAGCCGTAAACTTAAATTATCTGCTTCCTTGAACCTTCACAACAGTCTATCGTAATATGGCAAAAGAAATTTAATTAAAAGTGCCTTGGTTTGATAATTCCTTATTAAGGGCAAAAAGTCGGGATCTGAAAAAAAATTTTGCATAAATTATAGTTACAAAACATTTATAAACTTCGTTGATATCCCATTACAAACTAGAATTAAAATCATGTTCAAAAACAAATCTCTTGAACTTTCGAAAGTATTATAAAGTTAAATAACTTTAAATATAAATAAATTTAATTTTTTTTACCGTTTCTCTACGAAATTTGCTGGTAAAATTACAAGCAATATTTTTTATCTCAAATCACTTAAAATTAAAAAAAAATATTAAAATACTGAAAAAAATATTAAAGAAAACTGCGTGGGTTCTTTGAAAACATTTACAACGTACATAAGGATGTCCTTTACACATGTGCTTGTAAAAAAATTAATAATGGGACTAAAACAATGTAAATTTATTTATTTGCATGAATTATGGCCGTATTTGCAGTATTTGTTTGAGTCAAGTATATTACATGTAGGTTGTGGTTGACCGCAGCGAGTGCTTAGTGACTGGCGTATAGCAAGAGGTGTTGAATCAGGAATTGCGAAAAAGTATCAAAGAAAAAGAAAAATCAAAAAAAAATCTAAATTGAGAACTTGTTTTTGAATTCTGCAGTTAAGATTTAAAAAAAATTTTTGTGTAAATATTTACTTAAACCTGTGATGTCTTGAAAATTACCGTGTCGTAATATTTATGCTTTTGGAAAGAGAACACTTCTTAGCCCTGCAGTAAAAAAGGGGACACATTAAATCACGCGTTTCTTTCTCTCTGTCAGCCTATCATATGGTAATATACAACATGCTCGAATAATAAACAAAACAAAATATTTATGTAAACAAATAAATAAATTTTATTGAATGAAATTCACAATGTGGCATTGATTCATAAGTACCATGTTTTATTTATACTTATGATGCTGCTTTATTGTTGTTGCATTGTACGAAGCCAGTATTGTGTGTTGCAAATGCAACAAATGCAAATTTGTTCACTTTTTGTTATATTCTCTTGATTTCCTTTACAACCTACACATTCTTAACTCATTCTCGCTTAAAATATAATTTATTTGAAAGTTTAATGTTTAAATGAAATGATCATGACTTATATTCGGATCGGATTTCTTATGACAATTACAATTCATAAACTTACGAAAGCTATTTTATACATGTATTTTACATTTGTTCTCTATGTACTAATAATTGTTATTATTTTAAGGCTTTGGGTTGATTTAAAAACAAGATAAAACGTTTTAGCCCACCACCTCATTTCCTACAGCTTCTTATACTTTTACACAGTAAAATCGGTAGATACTTCATTGTAATTCGATTTTTAAATGCTGCAATACTTTCTTGCGGCCCCATAAAGCATAAATGTATGTGTATTTTCTATTATTATAGAAAGAGAAGTCGATTTAGATGCATCCTTCTGTCCATCTGTCCGCGTATTGATATAAAATTTCTGCAGCCAAATAAAATCTTAAAGAACAGATCGCTCTTAATTACAGGTCGAGTTAAGAGCAAAATCCTGTCATATATTTGTTAAAAAAATTCGTGCATATATATATAAAAATATCTTAGTAACAGTCTCTCTGTTATTGCAAAGATTTTTTAAATGGGAATAAGGGAAAATGAAATACCTATTACAGCTATTGACTTCAATCCTGCTACGAGGTAGTTGTAGCATAGTTTTTACATTTAAAAATAACATGGTAGACTAGGAGCACTGATAGCGGTAAACCTGCCACAAAGTAATTTTATTTTGATACTTACATTTGAAAAGCAAGTTAGCCATATTGGTCCACATGGGTACAAAAAACAATCAAGGTAAGTTATAAACATATGGCTGTTGTTTAATTTAAACCTAAAGAAACCCCCCTTAGGAAGATTTATGACTTTGAGTTGTGACTGCTTTCGATCTAACGTGCGATTGTTTGTTGCAGATTATTTAAGGACCATAAAGTTGATTTGAAAACGAAAAGAAAGGGTATAATAAACCGTTAGTCATTTTAAAATGCTGTATTCAGGTTTAATGTGATTTTCGAAAGTATGACTTAGGTGCCAATAGAAAGATAAAAAGCAATAGTAGAACAATTTTAACAATTGCAGTAAAATTGACAGCAATTCCTAAATCAGAAAATTTATAAATTTTACAATCACTTAAGCAGGTTACACTAATACAGGTAGTGTTAAGAACCCAGCTGATTATGAATTCGCCTTGAAATTTTGTGAAAGTGATTGTCAGATTAATTAATTTTGTTTAAAATTAAAAATTTTTTTTTGACATTCACTTTTTTAATCACATAAAGGAAATGCAGAGGGCGAATTCAAAAAACTTTGAATTTCAAACAAAATTAATTAATCTGGCAATCACTTTCACAAAATTTCAAGGCGAATTCATAATCAGCTGGGTTCTTAACACTACCTGTATTAGTGTATCCTGATACTACTTCTATTAGTGTATCCTGCCCTTAAGGAAGACTTTTTAATGTTTAAGTTTCAATATGGAACTAAGAAAATGTTACCTAATAATTTTACATACTATTGCGAAGTAAAAAAAAAAATTAAATATTATTTTGAAAATTTGTGATCTGCAATATAGTTAAAATACCAAAAACTTTTAGCTTTTTGTTGTGTAAATCGCCGACAATATCGCACATGCCGCCAAGCCTAAATTTGAATCGCCAAGAGCACCAAAAAGTTTTCACCTTTGGCATAAAATCGCCATTACTGACATAATGCAATAGAAAGAAAGAACATTGTGTTAAATCAACTTTTAATACCCTATTTTTTATGAAAATGAAAAGGATGGGTAAAATATATTTTAAACTTGGGTGTGTCTTAGAAGGTACTTAAGCCACTATGTACATATTTGTTCATAAATTTCACTTTTAAATTATTCAAATAAAAATCTTTCGTGCAATTTCTTTCTATAACTTGATTATGAAGACATAAACGTTTTTGCATGTTTTTCGAATTTTTCTGTTTTGATTAAATTTGCGGACAAGAAACATGCGGAATACAACATATTAGATTTGCATGTCATGAGTTTTTAAAGTAAATTTTGATTTTATTGCACTTTCCGAGATTTACAGTAATTTGTTTTGCGTTGTTTAACAAATTCATAGAAATCACGAGTATGTAATCAAATTGTTTTTGTAAAATTAGAATGTTGAAAACCCCTTAAGAAGTTACACAGAGAAAATGGCAGTAAATATTAAGAAAACAAAAAAAAGTAGTTTTAATATTTTTAAAAATGTAAGATTTATTTCAAAAGCTTTTGAAACATAAATTGACTATTTCTAATAATCAAAATATTTACTTTATTTACAATATTTTCGATAAATAAATATATGACAATTAATGTTGCAGTTTTTCTCTGTGTATAACATATATAAAAACAAAAAAAAATTTTATAATTTTAATTTTAGGAAGAGTAATAAAATAAAATATTTAATACTATTGATTTTCTACTTTATTGATTTCCAAAATTTATTAATTTAAATTAATTAAAATTTTTATTTCTATTTTAAATGTTATCTCTTATCTTCAGTTTTACATAAAAAAAATCTTAAGAATGTCAAATAATGCTGGGAAAATAAGTCAATAAACCATAAAAACTCTCAAAAGGTAAAACAAAAAAACAAAACATATCAAAAATAATCTTTAAAAATATAATTTATTTCATTCTGGCCCTTAAAGCAAGTTACACAGTTTATTTAATAGAGTATTGTCTAAAATCAAATAAAATCTAATTAGTTTTGAGATCTACCTACATATATTCAAAATTATTATTTTGGAAAAGAAATTTTTACTCGAAAAAGAATATTGACTTAAAAGCATAAAGAGGTCCAACTAATTTTATCAGCCAATGAAGATCTCAATAACATGAACATTAATGCGTAGCACTAGTAGATGTTTGCCTTAGCACCTCAAGATTAGTTATTGGAATTAAAAATTTTATTAAAAAGGAAAAAAATGTATAAGAATCATAAAAAAAAAAACTTGTTTTAACTTCAGGGACAAACACACACACTCGCCCTCTACCCATCATAATACATTTCTTCGATTCTTCCAAAGATGACAAGAACAAAGCGATACAAAAATGTATGAATTTCTTGGGAAATAAATCGTCATTAAGGGAATCAGTGATAAATATTTTGATATTTTTTTTAACGAATTTATTTTCCAACAAAAAAATGCATGAATACCCACAAATTTATACATAAAAAATTAATATATTTTTATTGATATTTTTGTTTTCAATAATGAGACCATATCATCGGTGGCGTGGTGATAAATAATCGAACTGAAAACCAACAACAGCTAAAATAAAAAATGCAGCCTTCAAATCCCCAAGATTCTCTCTACCAGCAACATAATTTTTTTTATCATCTCACTTTGCCCATAAAGATGAAGTTCTTTTACTTCAGAACAAGAAACAAAAAACATATGAGAAAACAAAAGGAAACTATAAATTACGTTTCTATGAATCACAGAGCATTAGAATCATACAAAAATAAAAATTATATAAGAAAAATATTAAAAAAATATCTTTAAATTATTCTAAAATATCTGATTTCGTTGAGATGATAAAAAATTGTCATCCTTCTTTTGTTGTTGTTGTTGGCTTATTTTTTTTTATTACATTTTAAGTATAAATTTAAATGTTATTTAAGAGTGTTTAGGTGAGTACCGTGAGCTTGTGTGTGTACGTGGGTATTTTGGGACAGATTTGTGTTCAAAGGTAGACATTTGGTCTCTTTCTGATCATTAGCTGAGACCTTTGGGAGTCAATAGATTAATGGCAACAAGCAACAACAAAAACTATTAATAAAACCAAATATTAGATATTTTTTGGTTTTATTTAAAAAGGAAAGAAATCAAACCAAAAATATTAATATAAAATATTTAAGATTAGACTTTTTCTAAAAAGGGAGATTCTTTAAAAAGATTGTGACACGTTATTGATTTTACAAGTTGCTTTTAAGTAATATTTTTCCATAAATTACAAATTTTAACGAAATTGTTCTAAAAATAAATTATAGATAAAGAATTTTACACGAAAAGTGGATTTCCTTGATTAAAACTTTATTTTAAAGATCAATAGAGAACTGATTTTAACATTTAAAATAAGTATTTGCAATTAAAAGAAAAAATAATACATATTATGTTGAATTTGATTTAATCTGAATCTCTAAAACCTTTTTGAAAAGTGCATAATCGGTCAACAAATTATGGGGCATAAAAGTCAATGAACAAAAATGTACCAACATAACTTTTACTTTACACAAAGAGACATGCTCTTTCAATTTCATTGATAACTAGATCTTGCCTAACACCTTGGGGCAAAATAAATTGGCATTTATCCGAATCGTGACCTCTCATAGAAGTCACATATATATAGATGCAAAGTTAGCACAAATGAAACTGAAAGTTTCTGTTCTACAACTTGATTTTGAAACCAATATGGCAATACGGGTAAAATTTATGGGGAACTGCTTCGCCTCCAAAAAAAGAAACTTTACGTGGTTAAAACAAAATCCAATGAATTCCATATGGACAAACTTAAGCTACAAACAAACCCTTTAAATAAATTAATAATTAAGATTTGAATACTGATTGTTATTTCATGAAGGTGAAGATTCAATATTTGTATTCGTTCTTGTTACTCCTTTCTTAGTTCTTATCCCCCTTGAACTGGAAGAAACTGAGTCAAACCACAGTCGGAAAATAAAACTGCAGTAAACACATTAAATTGCAATTTAGATTCTTCAAATTTCCAATCGTCAAAATTATAGAATTTTATACTTCGATTTCTACACACTATTAGGTTAGGTAGAACAGGCAGCTGCAAAAGTGATGAAGGAAATATAGGTCCGTTTCCTCGTTCCTTTTGTAATACCTGGAAAAGAAAAATATAGAAAGAACAAAAGATAGGAGGAGAAAGAGATATTAAATTAGATTAGATAAGTCTGATTAAAAAAAATTCGAATAGAAATAGAGATAGAAAATTATCGTGAGTGGTTCGCACCGTATTGGCGCCTCTCCCCGAACAAACCGCTATCCCTGATAAAGGACGATAGGTTAGTTGGGCTAACGTTAACCACGTCCGACAGGTTATTCAGTCCGTCGGTACCAAATTAACATTTCGCTTCTGAGTTCTTTACAATTAAAAATTTCTTTACTGCATCGAGTGATAGCAGCTTGACTATTGTTTCGTTGAAATTAGCAGCGTGATTAAGTATGCTTCACCCACCTTGAACGTGCTGTGGGGGTAGAATCCAAAATCATTTTGTTTTGGAGTTTTATATTCACGTGGTCGCGCAGTTACAGATGACCCTTGTATTTTCGTGCTTTATTATCTTAACTTCTTATTTGCAAAGCAATTCAAAAATTCTTGTTGCCAGCGCCTGTTATGTGCTTTGGCGAACATTGGCAAGGATAACCAAGTACCTCACTAGATTTACTGAAGATATTCTGCGGGTGACTAAAGCCCTATTTAGTGTCACAGGAATTAGAAAGCCTTATTTTCACAAGGTCTGATTAGTGGTTAGATCTCTTTCGTGAGTACAGGTAGTATATGTGGCTATCCCCAAGCGAGCAACAGAAAATTTCTTAAGGATGAAAAGAAGAATTTGGTAATAAACCTGTTATTGAAAAAGTAGGCTTCTTAAAAATGTCCTTTGTGCTCAGGGATAAGTAAGTTCCAGAAATAAGCTGAAACCAAAGGCAATTATAGTAGTATCAAGTAGTGAAAATTTTCGAGCTGGTAATTTGTGAGATACGTTAATGTAAGTTAGTTTTTGGATAAAAATGGCTTATCATCAAATTTATGGTCTAGAACAATTATGGTATTCTCTTCTTAGCATGTAAAGAAGGTGCCTTGTCGATGCAGCCCTGTTTTAAATCCTGAAGACAGCATCATCAAAACTAAAAGACGAAAACCCTGTTAAGGAAGCCTATTGCTTAAGTTACATATTTGAAATCTTTATGACTTATTATACTTATTCGAGTGTTTTAACTTTTATTTCCTTGATACATATTCAACCTAAAGGATTATATAAAACTGGCTTCGTTTACATGTCAAATTAACTTATTTATATGTCTAAAGAACAAGTTTATATTGACACCTGGCCAGACGCGACACTGTTATAAAATTTTAAAGGTTGTTCTTAAACATAGCCTCTCGATTAATATTTTTGTATTGAGTGATTTAGCTCCTACTTCTAATTTGGTTGCAGATTTTAAAAAAATTAACATTATGGAAAATATATTTGTAACACACTGCCAATGATTTTTCTAGTTCAAAGAATAGTTTAACATTTGACCATTGAGATCAACGCAGTTTATAAGTTTTGTATAAATCAATTTTAACTTTAACGTCATGATTTAATATAAATTCTTGTAATTTAAAGATTTCTTATCGCCACCAAAGTACTGATGCTCCTCTAAATAGCCACGAAAGAAATAATCACACCTAAAATATCAGTGATTTGTATGACACAACAAATTGTTCGACGGCTTGTGAAAAAATCGTCAAGAAACCTATCAGACGTACATATAAACAAAACAAACAAAAAGTTCACATACGTACATTTATGCCATTACGCTGACATGCACCGCAAGTCAGAGTCTTTGTTGAGGTGGTCTACTAGAAAACCATACAACAAAATCTAGCATAAACTTGAAAAAACGATTGACTTCTTTGGGGTTTTTGTTTTTGTAAAAATACGTAAAAAAACAACAGTAGTGGTGGTAATATTGATAATGATACTGAAACCAACTATTTGCAACGACGACGGTGGAATATTGATATACCATCGACACATATTCGGTGCTGCCAGACAAAAATTAAAAAATTATATATGATAACCTTGTATAATTAAGTTAATTTTTTTTAACTTCTAAGTAGCTTAGAACTTTGTTAAAAATCAATTTTATACGACTGATCTTAGAAATACAAACCACTTTTAATCTGAGGTTGCATCTTAAAGTTGTTTGGAAATGTCGAGAAACTATAAAATCTGGCAGCTTTACATATAACACACATAATAAGCGCACGCCAGAATTATGTAGTTCACAAGCTAAGCTTCATTGAAAGCCTAGAGAGTCTTGTAACAAACAACTACGATACGGTACGCCAACAACAACAATGATTTTTCATAGTTGGTAGTAAACTATTTGGGATAACAAAATAAGAGACGATTTATAAAAAAAAACTTTCAATATCTTAATGTTAAGCACCTATTAAGCTTTAGTTTAAAGCCTGAATTAAAGTCAATAGACAAACAAATAGACGGACACACACTCACACAAGTAAATTTTCTGTTCATAACAAAGTCAACCACAATCACATGCTCGCACTTTAAATTTGTTAGCGTAGGTCGGGGTCTTTAGAAGCATGAAAACGTTTATTGAAACCTTAACTCCCTGTATTGATCTGAGATAATGAAGTGAATATGTTTAGCACTAATATATAATTATACGCGAGTAAAAATATAATGTAAGTGTTACAGTGGAACGAAGAAAAAGCACGCAAGCGTAGAATAAAAAGTCAGCAAACATAAGTACTTATATCCAAAATTCTCTGTAACTCAGTAGCCAATTTCATTATTTATTTGTCTGGTGGCAAATGTATATTTTTTAATATGATTATTTAAAAAGTAATAAGCAGTACGAAGGGAGGGTGCCGCCATTGGAATTATCGATTGTGCGAATTTGTCAATCACGAAGTCGCAGTGGTGAAATGAGTAATGATTCTTACGTTCTTAAGTTCGGTATTCGGCAAATACGTGATGGACCGAGTGCAAATTGAATTCGTTTCTAGGTGCAGAGATTCCGCGCAACTACTTCGGCTATGACTATTCCACAGCCAGTGCCCAGTCGATTTTCAAGGACTCCCGAAAACATTGAACTGATAAAAAGCAGCTTTCGTAAAAATCTGGGACTTCCAATACGGAAAAGAGCAGCCTCATTGGGACTTTCCAAAGCGATTATTTATAAAATTTTAAAAAACGATCTAAAGTTCCATCCTTTTAAAAATCCAAACCATTCAAGAAGCAAAAGTTTTTCTTAAACAATATTAGAGCGTTTTTGCACTATAAATTCCATTTTTTGGAGCGACAAGACTCATTTTCACTTAAGGGCCAAGTCAACAAACAAAGCTGCAGTTACTGGTCTCCAAGAACCCGCAACCCTTAAAATGAAATTTCTAAATCCATTGCATTGCCCCAGGGTAACTGTTTGGTGTGTCTTATCCACGAATGAGATAATTGGACAATTTTTGTTCGGAGATTCTCAAAGCCAGGCGAAGGATGTCAAAGTTGAAAATTATCGACGCATGATTACGGAATTACTTTTTCCAAACCTACTGACTCATTCATCGTATTATTTGCAAGCGTGGTTTCAACAGGTTGGGCGACTGCACAAACAGACAGAGTCTCGGAAAATTTTCTTGGGGAAAATTTCTCCCAAAAACTGATTAATCGCTTTGTGGATATCCCACGGCCACCGAGGTCCTCCGATTTAACTACAACAATTTTTTTTGATAGGGCTATCTCACAAAAACTTTATCATTAATAGTGGTCATATGATCGGTCCATAAATTAGCATTTTTCCCATTTAAGTCCCACTTTTGGCAATCGCGTTAAGACGCAAAGACTCTTAACAGTAAATATTTACGAACGGGTCCAAGATAATGTGAAAGGGTTGGGAGGGGTGTCAGAACTGCTGTTTTCCGCCGAGAGCTGGGAATTAGAGAGCCCTACGAAATTCCCGAGGACTGCAGTGTATTTCAGGCAGAGATTTTAGCAGCCAAGTGAACATATTTTTTTGGAACTTGCAAGCCTCACCTGTTCCTTAATTCTTTAGGAGTGCAAGGAATGCATTGGAAGGCTGAGTTCCGATAGACAAGTCTAGATTTACTAGCTTCTGTGACATTTCTGTGAAGAATAAGAAGGCTAACGAGCTGGTGAAGTGAGGGGTCCATTTGCCTATGGAAGAAGCAATGATTGTGCGTATTTCACTTTGGTTCTACAATACGGGTATAGACTCTAGTGAGGGTCAGATACACGCAGGTATGGGTAATTGCCACATTGTTCAAAGTCCCCAAAATTATGTGGTGGTCTTATGACCACGTGTCGAAAAGTTTTTTTCTATCTTTGCGAAGGAGCGATTGTTGACTCCTTGTAGGGATATTAACAGGTAATTTTTGGACAGCGGTTCATGCCAAAGAAGGTTTTGTGATGTACTGAAAGTTGGGGAGACTGTTCAACATACACTCTGCCCTTGCCCTGCGCTATGTAGCACACTGACTGGCTTCTTTTTTGTTTCAAAACTTGTAGGAAATATCTGGGGTTCGCAAGACGAGACTACTGGCATTTACTGAAAGAGTTTAAAATAACGTGGATTTTAATTTACCGAAATAAAATTGTGTCTTTCTGTCTGATTACAATAAGAACCCAAAAAGCCTGCACACAAAAACAGCAGGTAATCTTTTTAAGATAAATCTGATGCAGTGTCAAAAGTGCGATGAGTACAGATTTTTTTAAGTTAAGTATGATGAATTTAGTACGAATATCTTACTTTAAGCGATATTTAAGCATAAAACTTTAGGTTCGAAACCATTCTTGTTGTATGCTTTTAAAGATTGATTGAAGCGTAATGGGATCAAGCCAAAAATCAAAATTAATTTTCTTTGAATTACGAAGCTTTGTGGGAAAAGAAGTTTATTAATATACCCTTTATATAGTGATAAGAATACACATCAGTTTGTTTTCCGTTTGTAGTTTCTTTATTATCCATTTTTAACCGCATAAAGTACATGTATTTTGGATCCTTAAAGATAGGGAAATCGATACAATTGTTCAAATGCTGTGAGTTTTCTGTTGCGAAAACTATTAAAGCTTTGTACTTTTGGCCCACTACAAATAATAATAATATTTACGGTTCGAAAACAACTTGCCTAGATCAGGTTACTGGGTAAACAAAAAGACCAATGCGAAAGGTATATAAGATTCGGCGCAGCCGAATATAGCGCTTTTACTTGATTTTTCTTGATATGTTTCCTTCCCCTTTTCAATTTTGCTATCTTTTTCTTCAGCTAACAGAAAGAATGTGAAACAGCATCCCAAGCGAGCAGTATCCTTTCTTAAAAGGCTGGCTGTTCCTTCTATTCTGTGGTACACGAAATAAGTGAAATTGTTCAAGCTCATGAGCAAGAATTTGCTTTCAACATAATGGAACTACTGTGCAGTTAATTAACAAAAAAACATTTTTGTAGACCAGTAAGATCACATTACATGTTTCTGTCTGTTGTTTTTTTCATTTTACGTTTTTTAAAGGCTTAAAAGTGCACACACATACGTATTCATTAGAACAAATGTACTTATTTGTGTATCGGCACCTGAAATGCAAAACAATTTATCATTCAAATTTTGTATTGATTATGCTTCACATTATTATAATTGTTTGTCTACAACATTACAAAAGGTCAAAGTAATCGCCAAAATTTAAAATAACGCATTCACGTTTGAAAGATTCATATAATGTTTTTCAAAAATATATTTATTTTCCAATATCAATTTATATTTATAAATTTTCTTTCAATATCTCAAATAATTTAAATCTTTTATGGTAAGTAGTGTAACGTTACTTAGCATTTTGGAAGACGGTATGAAGTTCCATACGTTTGTATATTATTGAAACCTCAACTTTAGAAAGCCACAATGTTCAATTCTGTGTTAACAATTGAATTATTAGTTGGAGAACAAAATAAATATTATAAAATGTTTAGCTTAATAATTGTTTCAGTTTATAAAGTTTCTTGGTAGCATTTGACAATAACAAACCCCATATTTTACATAAAAAATCTTAAATATTTTTTCCTTCACTACAGTTTTTCGATTAATCCAATGTTTAATTTTAACTTTTGCAATTTCATTCATTAATCATTCAAAATATAATTTGTGCAATAAACAAAAACAACAACGGATCAAGTGGGTTCTATATAATTTATTTCTCCGATTGTCAAAGCAATATCCCTCTTTCCCCAACAGTGTTTGTTTTAGAATTATCTTTGGTTTTTATCGATCAATAAGTTGTATTTTTAAACAATCGATTTTTTTAAAGCACGAAATGTTAAATATTGAAAGTTGTCGACAGCTTTTCCAACAACAACAAAAACAACATTAATAACAAATTAATAAAATGATATCGTCATGCAACACGTTAAGTAATATAAATATTTTATAAACCTCACACAGCATGTACTCGTACTTAGATTCAGTACATTTGTACGTATGAGTCTTAAACAAAAGATCTTAAGCAGGTATGTGTACTTTAGTAGACGGATAAATACTGCTAATAATCTATCTTTGTATATATCTTTTTTGTATAAATATTAAAAAATTTTACTGTGGCTAACTGTGCGTGTGACATCGAATTACTAAAAGAGTATTTTTTTAAGAAAAAGAATTTGGAAAACAAGCTGAGAAAAGATACCACAAATATTATCAATTTCGGATTACAATTGATTTCATTGGAACATAGTCGCCCAAGCAACATAAATCTTTCAGCTCAAATGGAGCTCCAGCGATATGGGCTTACGCTAAATGAAGTGGCAATCGAAGCTAAAATAAGAGTTTGTTAGGGAAATCATATTAAGGCCACACGCTATATTGTAAGGTAAGGCTAAGTAAAGTGAGGTTAGGTTAGCTTAAAGTGGCTGGACGGGTAGACCGTGCATAAACCCTTGAAAAGTTTGCACACAAGCGCAAAACGGCGGCACAGAACATGGCAAACAGTCTGGTTATCCCCCGCCACAACACAGAGCCCGCAATCATCACAGACTGTTTTACTGCTTTCTTAGCTTGAACCGCTATCTAAGAACTACCTCATTTCATCCCTACTGAGAGTCTACAAACGCTCCTTTGCAAAGACAAAAGAAACCTAATCGCTTTGTGGTCATGAGATCTGAACATAATTTTGGAGATTCTACACCAAGTGGTATTAACCCAGACCGTTTGTGTTTCTAACCCTCTTTGCAGAGTCTTTACTATTATTTTTAAACTGAATTGGAACCCGAAGGTCCAGTGCTCTTTCCATTGGCAAATATACCTCTTGTTTTCCCAGCTCGATTGCCATTCCATTCCTACAAATACTTTTGTGGCGTTGAACCCAAAAGATGTGCACTTATCTCACGGCACACAACCTACTAATTGAGACCTTGCACGCCTGAACAATTGAGGAGCAGGTTAAGTTCCTGAAGATTGCCTTCATCGCCGCCCGATTAATAGTGATAAAATTCACCTGATGAACTTACAGGCTGATATGACAAAATATCGCCGGGCCGCAGGTACCACCGACCCCTATATTTTAAAAAATAAAGGACGAAGGAAATAATGTGAAAAAAAGTTCGAAGGCGTTGCTTATTTATTGTTTTGTCTTAAGTATAACCAGCACTCAGGGGATATTCCCTATGTAATTGAAAGGAAGATAGAGGGAAAAGTTTTGCAGTATTTAACGTGACGCAAAAGGCAGATCTAGAATATCAATTCCATATAATTATGAACTGTTAAGCTGACCACTCAATCACAGATGTGAATGCTTTTCTTAAAAGACGCGTACTATTTAAAAAATCTCGGTTTTATAAAACTCTTTTCCTGATTTCCTTAGAGCATAATTAATATCGCTTTATCTTGTACATTGATACGGTCGGATGCATCAAGGTCACCGAAAGTATCCAATCCATATACTAGATATTTTTCCCAGAACTTTAAGAGTTTCTGCCTCCCCAAGATTAACAACATACATAAATGCAGACGATGTAGAATAGTCTACCGTGCTCTTGTGTATCGACAAACCACATTAGGACTTGCGGATATTAGAATTGATCCTATTCGCAGAGCCCCAATTGGTGGTTACCATTAGATCGTGAGTAAGTTCATCATTCTTCTTCTTACAGAACTTAAAGGTTAACCAGAAAGGCCCCTGGAAAACGAATTAAGCCTTGGAGACACACAGATTTAAGTTTGAGCTCATTTAAAGAGATCCTATCGATATCAATACGATAAAAAAGTGCGATCTTGAAAACAAAACTCTATATAAACCAATTAAATTTTTCACCGCTTAAAGTTTAAATAGAAGCGTACAATACCAGACTCTTTCAAGTGCCTTAGAAAAAATTTAGAGCCAACAGTTAAGTTTTGCAATTTTTCTGTTTGAAAGCCAGTATGCCCCCGTTTAACGTCCTTTTTGAAAGCCACAATGGCAGTCGCTCAAAGCCCGTTTAGTTCCAAAAAGTTAACATCATACCATGCGAGAGTGCTAAACAAATATCTGTAGGCCAGTAATTTTCAGGGTTGCCAGCCTTTCTTATTTTAGATATCGTCGAAAAATCAATAAATAACAATAAATACCTCATTATGGTTTACACAACTGAAAAGATGAACCAAAGGTCGTGTCAGTCCTTAAGAGTATTATTTTAAGGCTAGTGCTGGTATTCAATCCGGCTTGTAGGATTTACTTAAGTTTTTTCAGAATCCATAAAGCTTTTTCAACTGCACAAGCTGGAAAGAAAATAAAAGAATAAATCCAGACACTCGTTTACGATAGGGCAAGCAGTGGTTGCCTTTCGGTGAATAATTTGTTATTCCATATTAAAGCAGGAGTCAAAGAATCAGTGTTATCTTTCACTCTTTTAGAATTTAACCAAAAGCTTGTATTACCTTAAGGGACAGCAAGAATCACTGCACACGGACACTGCCCGAACAGAGCTGTCTACGTTGAAGTGCTTTGGCACACAAAGATCTCGATTGCTTGTGCGTTGAGTTGGTAGCACGCAGAATACTGAATGTTTTTCTAATGGAACTGACTGCAGTTATGCAAATCTAATTGAACCAAAATTTTTTTCCAGGTTTAAATAAGATCTTTGTTTCCTAAAATAGAGATTTTTAAACCTACTATAATTATTTTCAATATGGGTAAAAATACTGTAAAAAAATCTATTGTTTTTCTCTTAAGGTGGATGTAACCATTTTGCTTAAAACCGTTTAAATTAAAACTAAATCTGCCCATTTAGAAAAACTTGAGACTTTTGTCTTATTTTTTAAAACTTTGTGTTCGACAGCAAAATACTTTCGCTTGAATTAAATTCAGATTTAATATTAAAGCAAGCAATCGTACAACAAGCGGGAAAGGAGGTTAAACTAAAAAAAATATGACTTTTTATTCCTAGAATCGACAATTGGCAATGGTTCAAAAAAATGTCACTTGATCACGTTTAAAAAAAAAAATAAGTTTCTGTTTAAACAACAAAAACAAAAATTGTAAAGAAACAAAAAAATATTATCATTGTTAATTTTAATATTTATGTAAGGTTACTAACAGCAATAACAACAATAATTTATGTCGATAAATATTTGTTGACAATTGCTTAACGATCAGATACAAAAAATTTTTCAGTTCTTGTTTGTTTTAGCACCTGATGTTGGTAGTCGTCAGTCGTTCGGACTTATAGTTTGATCTTAAAATATATTATGACTTGTTTATGACAATAATAAATTATTGTGGTCGGTGTTTTTGGTTGCTCTTGACAGAGTTGCGACAAACAGCACAATATGTTTTTAAGAAATTATAATTTAATGAAACTATTTTGCAGCAACATTAAATTAAAAACTTGCAATTCAATTGTAGCGAATATTATATTGGTGGCCATAATAGTGCAAGTGGCAGTTTTGAAAAGTTTTTATATGAATAAAAATGATTATTAAACGATAAGACATTGTTTATTTTATACGAATAAGTTAATGTGAATAATTATTATCATTATTAATAAATTTTTCAGATTTTTTTTGTTTTTAAACAAAACAGAGAATTTTTTTATATTTAATATAATAAAATGCAAAACGATTGCAAAAAATATAAAAATTTATTACTTGTTAAATGCTGATTTATTAGGATTTTAATTAATAAATTTTAATCAATATATTGTCATATTACATGCGATTGTTAATTTAAATTGAAGGTAATTGAAAATGCAAACAATATATGGAATGTCAACAAAAATTGATTTCATAATAAAATATTATTTGCTTTTTATTATTCTTTTTTTTTTTTGCAATTTATGAAATCCAAATATACTTAAAACCACCCGGCCAACATGACATTATTTTTTTTAAAGAAAAAAAATTAATTGGGCGTAAAATTTTTCTCCTTACTTGTTATCAGGTGGATTCATATGCGTAGGAAGATCCCTCTAGGGTGGTCTTTGCAGCCCTCAAAATTATTTTAACCGTCCCCCCCAAAACTTTAAAAATGTTAATATTAATTTTATGGATCAGATTTTTGAATCGATAATTTACTTTTCAAAAAGTTTCACTCGCAACAGCTACAGATTATTATTTAAGGCACAATTTTTCGAAAGCTTGAGAAACAACCTATACATATCTGTGGGCTTTTTGATAGTATTATGTTTCCTTCTAAAGCCAAATTGTTGATTTGAAATGCAGTTGTTGTCACCTAAAATCGGGATCAGCTTGTTTTAAGCAATTTCTCTTAGTGGGTAACAGACTTATAGACTTGAAGGCTCCATCTTCGAAGGATATTACCCAGGTTTAAAAATCATCTTTACTAAGAAAACTTTCCATATTTCCTGAAAATGTTCAAGCTAATAATATGGCGTTAAAAATGAAAAGAATTATTTTTTTTGCTGTGCAACACAACTCTTAAAACATATTGTTGCTTATTTTATATAAAGCCAGGAGCTTATTAAGAATTTAAATATTTAAATATTAAATAAAGATATTCTCTAGGACATTTCGAGCTTGGAAACCTAGTTCCTTAGGACGTCTAGCAACAACAGGCGGTAAATTTCTCATGTCAGACATGACTTACGAGCAGATTGAATTTTATTTCGTTATTTCTTGCCTAAAAACATGGAATATTTTGGAAATTTCAAAAAAATTTCTAAATTGAATTTTCAAAAGCCTAATTTAAAAATTAAAATTTGTGCAGATGCAATGTTAAGTATTGATGAAATTGAAAAATGAAAAAGCAAGACGTTTTAGGGAAGGGCAACTTTCTATTACTCTAAAATTTTCCAAAAATTTCTAGGGGCCAAATCATTGCATTCGATTTGTATTAAAATTGGACGGCATCGATCGAGTTGTCAATGCTTTTTATATAGGAATTTTTATATACGAATTTTTTTAATTTCGAATTGATTCAAAACGAATGCGACGAGAAACCATTTTTGGTCATCCACTTCAAGTTTTTGTCATCCTGGAAAAATGGGTAGGCTCCGCATTCCATTTTGAATTTGAAATCAGTTCAAATTAATTTTTTAATGTCTGCAATCTACTTTTTACGTTTTAAGTCACAATAAAGACTTTTGAATTTTTCTCCAGAAAAATCTTAATGATAACAAACAATATAACTAACTTTTAATTAACTATTGCATATCGTCTACATTATTTAGAAGTTGTAAACTACTTTTTTTATTTTTCATTAAATTCAATATTTAAGTTTAATATTTTTAAAATAGCTTTTTTACCAAAACTCTCTTATAATTAATGATATTAAGGTTCCTTAATTGCATGCAAGTAGAAACGATAAATCGGTTACAGTGTGTAATTTCGTTACACAGTTTGACGTGACTGTTTAATGTAGATAAAACATTTTTTATTTGTAAAATATAAAATAAATAATTCTGCATTCAGAACAACAACAGTTTTGACAAATTAATTTAAAAAACTGGAACATTTTGATAAAGCTTAACGTGTTGACTAATATAAGTACAAAGAAAGGGGTTCGTATTTATTTACATAAAACATTAAAACCAAGTTTTTGATTTAAATAAAAGTGTAACATAATAATGGAAATTTTTTTTATAATCACAACAACCATTAATCTTTAGAATACAATTTGACATTTAATCATCAGACATTTTTTTGAATTTTTATTTATTTATTTTTTTTGTTGTAGACATCTAATGTAGTCAAAAATGATTGCATTAAAGTGTTAATTATTATTAATGATTTGGTCACAATCGCAATGATTAATGAATGGATGCATTTCAGCTATGATGATTTTATTAAATCTAAGGGATGAAACCTTAACATTAAAAATCCCAAAAAATTTGCAGAATTTTTAAATACGTTTTAGACAATTTAAAATAATTTGAAATATAATTTTTACAAAATGTGTTCTCTTAAATAACTATTTTAATTGAGATAATTTGTTTTGGCTTTTTGATTATTTAAAAAATATTTTTTTTAATTTAACGTTAAATACTTGTTAAGCCTCTTTTTATGACTAAAACTAACTTTATAAATACAAATTTTAAACATTTCTAACATAAACAATATTTTTCCATGGAAAACTGTCGCTAATGTCTGCTTAATGGTTAAATCAAAACCTTGTCAAGATTCAGGCAATAGAAAAACATATTATAATCGCGTAAAAATCATGCAGTTCAATTTGCTAATAAGTATCTACCCAGTGACCGATTAAACAAACGCACCCATTGAAAAAGTAGAAAATATTAGAAAAAAATTAAATATTTCATGTATAAAGAATATTTTTATTTATAAATTTTATTAAATGCAAAATGGCCATGTTTTGAATATTTAATAAATTCTAGATTTGCTTTTAAAATAACATGTAAAGTGAAAATATTGCAAATAAGAAATGAAAAATTATTCTAGTGGCAAGGTCGAATCCCATACACCTTTTATTAGTAACTATTGGTGGACATTATTTGATTAGTTTTTAGAAGCGGAAATTATAATTCAAAATAGCCATGACTTTAAAAAGAGCTTTGGATAACTTTTGATAATTTTTTAATTCAAATATATACAAATTTTAAGATTTTACAAATAAGATTACAACCAAATTATTCTACCTTACTAACTGCTTACTATGTTCGCTTAAAAGAATTTACTTTTAAACTTACTAAATAGTTTTCATTAAGCAAACTCATCCATTCCCGCACATAAATAAACCCAACTAACCATATTTTAAGGATATATTTGACGATAGGGTACAAAATTACATTTTTAAGACAATTTAAGAAAAAAATTATACGAATTTATGCAATTTATTAATAACTTTGGGAACAATGTTTCCCAACCTGCCCCTTATCTATTAAAATAATATATTGATCGCACTACATACAATATAATAACATTGACGCAAGCAAAGATTACTTCTGCATTATCTTCAAAGGCATATGAATTATAAATATCAATGAAGTTTGGAAACCAAAGTCTGAAAGAGATTTTAGCCTTTGACAATATGGCCAACTGGGTACTGACCTTAATTCTGTCTGTCTTTCTTGCAGAACAGCTCGTAGTTTAATAAAAAAAGAAAACTTTTAATAAGCAAATTCATATCTCTTTAAGTTTTTAAAGGTTGGCATAATATACATGAAATGAAAATAAATTAAAGTCTTCTTCTTATTATTCTTATTTAAATGCAATTCAACGTATTTGTAAATTCTCATTTAAAATCATATTTTATAGTTGTTGAAAGAACGTTTACTTAAAGTTTTACTATTAAAAATATAACTTTTTTTGCTTTCAACAATCTTTTTTTATAACTGTAACTAATTTGAATATTGCAATTTAGAAATGTGTACTGTTTTCAAGTATCTTGTCGTTTGTTGTCTTATTACTTTTGTCGTAAAGTAACTTCTTTTTGTTAATGTCTGAATGTAATTTGTTCCAAATCAACAATTTTCTATAATCGAAACAAATCGTTTTAACACCACCAATATAATATGGAACTTCTTCATTTACAAAGGAGCTTAAATGAGTTAAGAGACAGTGGATTGGCAATAGCAATTTTGAGAAAACTTTTAACATGACTTTTATAGTTCAAATGCTGCTTTAAGGTAAGAACTTTAATACTAGTTTGTTGAGCGCCTTTGTAGGTTAGTTAAGCAAAAATCTCTATGCAAGCCAATTCAGAAAATCCCATTTGCATAAAGTTTTAAACTGAAAGCTTTCGAGTTAGTTAGATCTTATTCAGGAGCAGACCAGGGATGAACATTTTTTATTTTTTAATTTTTACCACGAACTAAGAAATTGACGAAGCTAATTTTTAATTTATTGCAGAGGTGCAACATCGCCCGTGGATTGTATCGCTGGCTTAGAAGATAAATTTAATTTAAATTATATTTTATGTTAAACACGAATTTGCGTTTAGTAGCTTGAAGCAAAATGCAAAACATTAAGTTTTTAAAACCAACTGAGTCGCGGTAATACCGCAAGCCTTCAAATATCAGGGGAATGATATTTGAAGACTTGGGTAGACAGTTGTTTTAAGAATAAAACGACTTTAGAAAAGATTAAAATATCGATTGATTACGAAGATCTTCTTAAGCTGTATTTAAAAATAAGCAAAGAAGTGAGATATATTTTAGTTTTTTCTATTTCAGTAAACAGAGACATCAAGTAGTTTAGTAATCTCAGAAGCACCCATTACCCAAAAACGTTTACGGCATTTTTTTAATTTTGTTTCACTTAGGGTTCGGATGGACACGCCGGCATTCTAGGAAGGGTCAGGGATGGTCGACTTATGCGGCGGTCAGGTGTAACTGACTATATAGTAGCAAAACTTGACTTTGGAATCCTGCTCCAAGTAGTGTTGTCGGATAGGAAAGCATGGAAGGGATCAGAGAAGCTGTATGAGGGGGTGCAGTCTTTGCTGATGGATCGAAGATGGAGGCAGTCACCGGGGCTGGTCTCTATGAAATAGACACGGTAGTAGGAATGTCCTACAGACTTCCGGACTAGTGCATCGTCTTTCAGGCTGAAATTCTGGCGGTGACTAAGGCCACGGAATTAATAGGGGTGGATGCGGATGGGAGAGGGGATGTGACAATCTTCGTTGACAGCCAGGGCGCGCTTAAGACTATAGTGGGACATCTTGACTCGTTGACGACTGCAGACGGGTCATTGTGACGTTTCCCGCAATCAGATCGCCGATGGACTGGAAAGAAAGGGATCGGCCCAGGTTATTGGACTTGATTGTGAGCCGGTGAGGACAGGAACTCTCCAGATTTCTGCGGGCTATGCAGGGATAAGGAGGAAATAGGAGCATCATAGGTTTTATCAAGGGTGTTGGGTGACTGGGAAGATAGGTGGTTCATCTCCTATGACTACTGACTTCCTTGGGCTTCTTGCGGACGGCACTCTCGCCTTATTTTCCTTTTACCTTTAGAATGCTTGTCTTTCCTTTTTTGTTTTTTCTCTTCTTGACTCTTCTGAAGAGATTCACAATGGGCCTCCGGTTGGAGGTGGCAAGTTTGACTCGCCACTACCCTTTGAAACCAATCCTAACCAAGGGTACAAAAGAGGGTTAACATTATATTATGAAGCTTTATGAGTATATTTTTATAAATAATTAAATTGCTTAAAACACTGTTTAAAGCATATGCATAGATCATCTAACTTAAAAGTGTCATCACTCAAAGCTCGCACAATTAAAACTAACTGGGTGCAAAAAATTGAAGCAGTTTTATTTGAAACTAACTACTGTGTTTAAGTTACGACATCTTTGAGGTAATAAGCGATTTGACAAAAACAAAAGACGTGAAACCCAGAACTTAATACAGTTGCTTTAAAAGCACTACGTTGTTCTTGTTTAACAACCGAAGATCCAGTGGTTAGTGCTTTAGTAAATTATGAATGTAAAGTATTAAAAAGTTTGCCTGAAAGCACCTAAAGGCTAAAGACTTCAATGATTCATTGCCTTCAACAGTAGAGTTTTTCCTGCCACCACCATATTAGTTTCTTTAGGTTCTCATCAATGTAATAATGTTCTCATACCCTACAGTATAATATAAAAGTGTTATTTAAGTGCCAGTGGCTTCTATTAGTTTTGAAGTTACTTTAAGTGGGTTAAAAAATTATAGGGTAATTCTTTTTTTATAAACGTATATGTATGTATGTATATACCTAAAACATATATGTATTACCTCAACGCGTATAAATCCGTCCAGGATTGATATGAGAACAGGACTTGTAATGGAAAAAGTATATTCGCTACTTAAAAAGGAGGCAGCATTCATGCAAGACTCCCTGATAAATATAGAAATGCAGAAATATTCGGGTCTTTTGACGTATAACAAAGCCTGAATCAGGTCCCTTGCTGATGATTTTTGTTCGCGAATGCTGGACACCCCAATAACAATTATTTCTAACATTACTCTCGTATGGGTATAAGGACACACGGTCAATATTTATTTTACAACCATGTGAGGATAATAGAATTGCCTGACTGTAAAAATTGTTAAGTCATTGTTAAAAACCAAGCGACTATTGAGCACTAGTTATGCATCTACTCTGTACTTCTTAGTATTGCCTAGAGTATTGTTGTTAGTTCGCGAATCGGGACCAGCATGGGGTGACTACTTATTGCAAACCGTTCAAACTTTCCTTTACTTCTAACCATCAGACTTCCCTAAATTATTTTTTTCTCGATCTCTTTCTCTCTCTCTCTGTCTCGCTTTATTTTTCTCCCTCTCTTTATCTTCCATACATGGACAGAAATACCATTTTCTTTCAAAACTTCTGGCAAATTTGTTCTCTTTAAGTAAAGAACTTTGTAGGCGACCATATGCTGAATACCTTATTTTTTGGAGTATATGAATACATTAAACTTTTGTCGATTCAACTGTGTTGTGATCTCAAGCATTTCTTTACTTTTGTATATTTCATACATTTTTGGTGTGATCGTAAAGTTGAGTTTAACGAGTGTCAAAAGTTATGCCTAGTTATGACTTATTAAATCTTCATTTAAACCAATTATGTACATGTAAGCACAAAAAATTTCAAATATTCCAGTTGAAGCTTATAACCTCTGCATTTGTCTGCCCGCATTTTAATGCATGTCCAATTGGGTGGTTTATGTTTATATGTTTAAACATAAGGTTTTGTAAAAAACAATATTCATGGCATATTATTTGATTTTTTATAACGCAAATACATGTGTAAGTATGTAAAGAAACGTTCATATGCACTTTTTAAAGTGAATTCCAGCCTTTTAAAAATTATTTTGATAGTTGACTTTAAAACTCTAAAAATAAATGAACTGCTTTTTTAATAAATGTTTTTTTTAATGTAATAAAAGGCACTCAGGGAATGGTCCCTAAATTATGCAAAGCAAATTTAACAAATTTCTGTGTTGGGATCAGAAAGATAGATATTTAAAAACAGGATTCCGGAGACTTGATCTAAATTCCTTGATATTAACTGTGACGGGAAAAACATCATTAAGGGTAATACTTAAGATCAAATTTTTCCTGTAACGCGTGGTTCAATTCACTGGCCAGTTGACGTGTATCACGCAAAAAATCCCGAGGTTTAGGGACAAGTAGCCTTAATATTTAATGGATTAGATGGGGAAGTTTGTAGTCACTTCACAGAAAAAACACATTTTAAAGTCAAGAATTTTATTTTTGAATTTATCAATATCGTACTTGAAATTTTAAAGTGCGTTCCGTACTTAAGTTTTCTTAAATCAAGTCGATTCGGATTGCTTCAAAAAATTGCTTAAATAAAGATTACTTGGTTTATTTTTTTTGTGTATACTAGTTTTCTATTATAAAAGCGAGTAGGTCCTCTATAGAACGTGTTCTACACACAAAAAATTATCTAAGAAAACTTTACTTAAATCAAGCCATAGCGGTGTCAAAAGTACGGTGAGTACGGTTTTTCTTAAATCAAGTACGAAATTTCTTACTCCAAGTAAAATTTTTCAAGTACAAACTTCTTACTTTTAGCCACAATTAAGCCAAAAAAGGATTGATTTAAGTTCGGAACCGTACTTGATGTAAGCGTGAAAAAGATTGATTTAAGCCGTAAACTGGATTAATTCGAAAATGAAATGTCATTTTTTTGGCTTATGAAGCTTTATTAAATAAGAAGAACTTTATATTTTATTTTTATTTTATAATTAATTTATAGTTTAAAAATTTCATTTTTTGTACTTACCGAAGCTGAGATTCGAACCAGGGATTTCTGCACTGCAGTACAAGCGCGTTACCTCTAGGCCACAGAGACACTTTGTTTTCAAATGTAAAATAATATATTAAAACAATAAGCTTTTTTCTGCTTAATTTGTTGAAGCAATCCGAGTAGGCTTGATTTAAGAAAATGTAAGTAAGAATCGTACGTAAAAAGATTTTGGATAAATTCAAGAATAAAATTCTTAATTTTAGAAAGCGAGTTTTCTTTCTGTGTACGAACGCCACACTGGCAGTCCCTTTACAATCTATTGTGCGGAAGTAACTTTTAGTGGGGAATACCCCGGCATGGAATACATTGCTTAAAGGGTAGCTAATGAACGCTCCAGAATATAAAGCATTGTTTTAAGACTAGTGCTGGCATTTCATCCGGCCCAGGAGACCTTACTATTGCTGAGATCCGATAAAACCTTTTAAATACGCAGGTTCAAAAGAGTATTTCTTCTGGCAGTGGTTGGTTGCTTTCCTGTTAATGTGATTGCCTGCAAATATTTCACACAAATGTTAAAATTTTCAATAGTGTCAGTAGGTAATATATTTCTTATTAGGGCAGCGATTAAAGAACCAGCACTATCCTTAACTCTTAGCAAATGACCACAAGCTTTTGCTGCCTTGAGAGCTAAGAAGAAACTTTTCACGCGGACGCTTATCGAACAGAAAACTTTTATGTCTGAGTTCTTTAATACAAAGAGATCTTTCTTGTATGCGCAGCAAGTCTTCTGTTCGCATGTCAGATAATAAATGCTTCCCTCTGATCTCGAATGCAGTGTTGCAAGCCTATTCAGGCCTTGAGTTTTGTCCAGGTATAGTGGGGATTTTTAAAATAAAATAAAGGATTTCATTTCCAGCAAAATGATTTCTTCAACCAATTTTGCATGTCATTAAAAATTGTTGAAGTCTGAGAAACCTCTTCATAGATTAAAAATAACCACTTTTGGGTCGTCTTTGAAGCATTGCAAAGTCTGAAGAACAAAAAGAGAACGAAAATAGGGCCGAAAGTGCAAAAAAATCTACTTCGTACTAACAACGGAGTGAGAAAGGAATCCGTGGGAATTATTTTGATGTCCTTTTACACAAGTGATGAGTGTTAATTCATTTAATATTTGCGAAATTGATTCTGCGCGGTGAATCATTCAACATAGCAGCCTCTTTGAGTCTTATGGCCGGAATAACGAATTCAAGAAAAAAATATCAGCAATAACCATTTCATTGTTCGCACATTCTTTGCGGTTACGGAATCAAAAAGACAGTCAAAGTAACTCGTAGTGATGAGGGCAAACCGCTTTTTCCACAACGAAATATGTATGTTATTTAGGCATAATAAAATTGGATAAGTGATTTGGCGCACTAAGGTATAGAGCATATAAATTAATAAAAATTAAAAATTAAACTAAAATATTAATCATTCTGTTAATAAAATTGTTAAACATTTTAATTCATTTATCATCTACATTCAGTTGTTGTTTTAACTGCAGCTTACAACAATAAAACAGCGTCAATAATAAATAATGAAATTTATAAGTCGACATCAAAGGAACCACGTAACGCCTTCAAGCTAAAAATATGCGATTATTTTACAAAAGATTTAAAACGTAAAATATAAATAAATTCATAAATAGTTGGGTTTGTAGAGAAAATAAAAATATAACAAATCACGTTTTTAATAATTGACAGCGGCAATTTTGTTAAAACAAATGTTTGTTACCAATCAATCCTTTTAATGACTTATTTAACATTTTTAACACAGAGAAATATTTTATTTTTTTTTATCAGATACTCAGAGAAACAATTTACACAAAGCTTACGTGTAAAAACATAAATACCTTTAAAATAAGTAAATTTATCATTAATATCATTTGCCCTTTGCCCGCTTTATTCCGGACACTGCCCTCTTTTTTGGGCATCCATTCTCGAAAATAATCGGCGTCCGGAAAAGTCCTACATATTTTAACAAACGTTAGTTTAGTTATTTCGCAAAATGCAACGGCTAAAAATAATATTAATGGTATTGAAATATTTGGAAACAATTCTTTTTTTTTATTTTTCCGAAAAGAACGTATCTTTTATTGTTAGAAAAAAGATGCCAACCTCGTAAAAATTGTGTTTTCACTTTTTATCATGTTTTTTTTACTGACTTGAAGTACCCTGTGATTTAATTCTTATCTTACATATTTACTTCAAGTACTTTGCTACTGATTTACTTTAAAATTACATTTTTGCCGTTAAAGCAAATTTTTTTAACATTTTGCTATGTGCCTTGAATTTTATGAAGTTAGATTGGTTAACAATAATAAAAGTAAGTAAATTTATAAGCAAAACTGTTTGTACATTTTTTGAAAAAGTAAAAGGCAAAATATTATTGTTTTATTGAATATAGATTGAAAGATGCCAAAACGAAAATGCATTTTCAGTGACGCGTTAAAAGACAAATACCCTTTTATTACAAAAGGTAAAGTTGACTTTGTGTTCTTCAACAATCTCTATTGCTGATAACGAAAAATGGTTTGTTGGGTTTTTGAAAAAGTTTATTGTGACTTAAACCTGCAACAAACCCTATAAATAAATAAATATAAAACTGTGTGAAAGTATTTTTTTTTGTTGATGTCCGGAAAAGTCCGGGTTTTTTGCGTTTTCTGTCCTCTTTTTTTTGAATTTGGAGATAACAACCCTACTCATAATGCAAAAATTACTGCATTAGTGCAGAATGTATCAGTCACTTTGATTGATAAATTTTTTAGCGTAAGTTTTTTTAAAAAACATTTGTTATTAACAATTTTTAAACGCTACTAATTTTATAGCCAAAAATAAATTTAATTCATATTTTGAAATAAAAAACTTAACTAAATTTTTCCATTTATATGGGTTATATTAATTCTCATGCTTCTATACATTACATTTTTTATTTTAAAATACAGAAATAAACACTTTCTAGAAGTTTTAAAATTAAAATTTTGAATACCCTCTTTTGAAGCAATCGTTCAGCACCTATCCAACCAACAACTTCCTTTTAATTGGTATTGCAATTTGTGGCCGATCGTTTTCGTGACAAGGTATTAAGAC
The DNA here is from genome assembly GCA_963583895.1 of Melanophora roralis. Lineage (NCBI taxonomy): Eukaryota > Metazoa > Arthropoda > Insecta > Diptera > Rhinophoridae > Melanophora > Melanophora roralis. Next base: position 66,320,221 of record OY757188.1, read on the forward strand.
TTTGTATTTGACTGCAAGTTCTGGACGTTTTTTAGCCAATTCTAGCACTTTCTAATGGGCTGGCTAGATTTCAGTAGCTCATATTATATCAGATCCTTTCAGTCCTACCAAATATAGATTATTATTCTAGCGCCATGGCTATGTGACTTTGGTGTTGATTCAGCTGGTTAGTTTCATTGCAAGTAATGATTCGTTGCAAGAATGATTTTCCTTTAAATTGTTTAAGCCAAATTTGGGCACAAAAAAGATGTTTAGGTCTCCCCGCTTCTCCTCGTATTGTATCTAAAGGTTTTAATAATGTTGACTGAGAGTTTCTAATAATTTTTCAAGGTCTTGTTTTGTTAGACATTTTCTTAAGAATAAACGTTTGTTTTATAAATGGATCTGTAGATCGTTATTTGTCTTTGAAAAGTTGATTTTAAGAGGCAGACGTACTAACATGGTTAATTCGAAAAGAAACTTTGTGAGATCTCCAATGGGCAATATACCCATGCATATGCAATTTTTTCACCCAAAACTACGTTTGAAAGCAACAGTTTTATAGACTTATAATCACATACCACTCGGTTTTGTTTTTATTCCTAACAAAAGGCATCAAGACGTGCAATAGGTAGTAAAAACAAACAAAAAATTTACAGTAAGATTAAATTTGTTCGAGTAGTCGATTAATCGACGTACGTTGTTCGAGATATGTTTTAATCGAGATCTGTATTGTTTCTTACTTAAATCATTAATCGACTGAAATTTACTAGATTAATTAGATGGATGCTTTAATTTTGTCCTGAAAAACAGTTTTCTTTAGGTTTTTGCTTATATCTCAGTCAGTAGTCAACCGATATTATTGATTTTTAATAGCTTTCTGCCTAAGAATATTAAAATATTAGTAAGGATTGAACTTGAGCGGGAAGTAATATTAACTATATTGTCGTAAAATTTAAAAGAATAAAAATAATAAATATAACCAAAGCATGCTACCTCGGATTTGACTTGGCTTTTATTTCATCAGACAGACATGGTTTAATTAATTTCCCTTTCTTTAGCGATTCAGAATATTTATATGTACTTTAGAGAGTTGCGATAAAAATGTGGTATTTTAATAGTACGATAGGCAGAGCTTGCGAATTGATCAATTATTATTCAGGTTGTACATATGCAGGTATGTCCTGACTTTTTCAGTCGTTCGTTGCAGCCTATTGCCTCAATGTTGCTCGAGCAGGTTGTTGAGATTTGTTTTAGGGCAACTGAAACATAAGTGTTTACCGAGAAATAACTTCTTCCAATGGTCAGTGATTTATATATTTGTTTTTTTAGCCTAATTTACATTTTTTTGCTGTGGTATTTAAAATACTTGTCACTTATAACAACAAGACGTTAACATACATACACTAAAAAAATTATTACAGTAACTGACTGTAGGTTATTTAGTAAGTATTCCCTAAAGTTGTTTTTGAATGAGAAAACAGTTAAATTTAAATAAAAAATTTGTTTTTATCTGGTTTGAAGAGTTCATTAAAAAATTAAACTAAATAAAAAAATATAGATTTTCAGTTGAAGTTAATTTTTCCAGTTATTTTTTTTTTGTAATATTTAACTTTGTGATATATAAATAATATATATTTTACTAATTTAAATGATATCTTGTTAGAGGGTTTTGAAATAAATCTCCGGTTATTTTAAATAGATTTCCAGTTGATTTCACATAAATAATTTTTTGAGTGTAAATGTCGTCTCCTTAAATCAAAAAAGCGTCTCTTACACTTAAAAAAAGTTAAACATTAAAATAAATGCTTCAAATTTTTATATATTGACCTTTTTTTTTCCTAATAATATTTCTCAAATTTTCTATTGGGCTTCTAAGGTCGTAAGTCTTAAATAAAAAGACTATTTATTTAATATTTTACCCATAAAATATTAAATAAATAGTCTTTTTATTTTAAACTTACGACCTTAGAAGCCCAATTAAAAATTTGAGAAATATTATTAAAATAAATAGTTTCATTAAAAAACTAGATAAAAATATTTAATGTATTGAAACTATAATAAATGTGACTAAAGGCTCTTTTTAATATATTTATATCCTTTAATTACTTTTTTTGTCTTATGCTCTTTACCTTTTTTAATCTAAGACAGTGCTTTTCGTTTTTAAAGTAACGATATACTTATGTGTATTAGTAATATACATATTTATATCCATTTGGGAATTTCGCTGACTACTTGCTTTCTTTAGCACCGTTTTTTGTCAATGCCCTCATTCCTCATACTTATGAGTAAAAACCAATTAGTATGTAAGATGTGATGCTATACGGCCGATATCATCTTCTCAACTTGGCCAATTAAATTTTAAATAATCAAAAAACAGAATCGAAATTTTTCATATATCATTTTGTTTATATTCGCAATTATAGGTTAAGTGTGATCATTGGCGTAGAAGGGCATTCTGGGGGGACTTTGCCATGATACAAAAACAATCTTATTTGTACAGCGTTTGCTTTAAAATGTTCTCGATGCACCTAAAGGCAGCACAAGTTTTTTGGCTTTTTCTAAAAAAAGGGATGACGCAGGTTTTTCAACTTCCGAAACCCGTTAAAAGTTCTGACCCGTTAAAAGTTCTGACATTTGGCTAAAGTACTTTCAGGCAACTCATATTTGCCGGAAAGCTATCAAACCCTACTTGAAATATTCTTTCGAGCTTCTTCACATGCTAGTAAGTCTTTAGGTCCAGATAGAATACCAACAATGGTTTTAAAAATGATGTAACTGCATTCATCATTTTGGCTAAAGTAAACTGGTGACCTTGGATATTTCAACCGTGTAAAATAAAAATTGGCATTGTGCGTCTTCATTCAACCTTAATGTTTTCGGCGTTGGTAAAAAATTTTGTTGTTTTATATCAAGCTTTCTCAGACATGACACTCTTTCTATTGTTTAAGATGCGATATTTTTTAATGAGTTCAAAACCAAACCAGGGCTGCAGCCAGTCTCTGTTCTCTATTTTATTTTACTCCTTATGCTTTTTTATAACTTTCAATCCTGTATATCCATTCATGATCTTTTGAGTAAAAGTCTCACCCTTTGAAGATTGGAACTAATCGCAACCTAATTAATGGTGATCCACGACTGGGGCCATGCGAATAGGGTTAATTTTAATCGCCACGGCGATCATGTTAAGGTATCTAGACATATTGATTCCTCTAACCCAGGAATGTGTTTTAATATTCCATTGATACTAGATTATGGCGCAGAGGCAAACAATTATAAAGGACCATTCTTTTTTATCTTTCACATGATTGATAAAAGCTCACGTTTGTTTATCATGGGTTAAACCTTATTAAATATAAAAATTTTTTATGCTTTTCTATTTTCTTAAGTCGACTCGGCAATGTCCGTCTGTCCGCCAACTTAAACGCCTTTTAAGTTTCTTAACTAATTTTATAAAAATTTTTATACGAAAAAGTCAATAATATAAGATTTTTAAATAAATGTTATTCATATAGATTTATATTTTTCAAATACTTATTAGTTTAACTTTGTGTCACGTTTCTTCTTTATATCCTTGTTTGAATTAGACGAACGTGATTTTATGCATTTGTACGTGTTTGCATTGATATACTTACTTAAGTATGTGTATGAATAAACTTTATTTTAAGGATATAAAAAGTTTTTGCGAAGCTTAAATCCTTGTATATTAAAAAGTTCTGTTTCTCTTTTAAGATAAATTAAATGCTGGGTTTTCGTAAAAAAAGGTAAAAAGGAAAATTATATCTAGAATTAAAGAAACGGCTTTCTGCATTAATTTATAAGGCAAAGGGAAATTCTTTTTGTTATAAAAATATTTAAAATTTTAGAAATAAACTTTACGCATTTAAAATCGATTTTTTTAAATAAAAATAGATATTTTTTGGTATTTTGTTGCATTATTTTTAAATAAATACCTTATCCTCAAATTTTAAATATATAGGTTGAATGAACAATAACGTAGTCACAAATGGGTGATACTTTCAATCCCTTTGGTTTTCCAGTATTTAGCATCAGTATTAGGTACTACTTTAGGAAAAATAACAAGCATTTGTGAGCATAAACTAAGCCACATATCATTTGGCACTTGTTTTAATATTTAATATTTAGTTCTACGAAAACCTCCCTCAACCCTTTTAGACTGTGTCACGTTAAATTATTTTACTTTATACAACCTCTTTCTTAATATTTGATTCGTTTTAAATGGAAAAACACCTTTATGTTTACCCCCATATTTTAATGATGAGAATAAGTAGTTTGAAAAATGTTGAAAAACAACTTAAAAAATTCTTAGAAATTGTTGAACTTTGGCTATTACGTCAACATAACCTTAACACTAATCAAAACGCCAAACAAACTTAATAAATAAGTTTATACCTGCATAAATTGCCACTTTTCTATTTTAATATATTGTTTCAAAAAATGTTTCAACAATAAAACGGCACACGAATGAATAGTAATTACACATTTGCTTAATACATTATAACAATTTTTGAAAAATAAATAAATATTTATTTAGTTCTTTACCTTCTGGAATTTGAATATAAATTTGTTTATGAAATTGACATGTGAACCCTAAATTATTTACGTTGCAACATTGTAGCAGTTTTTAATGAGTTGTGTAAAATGCAATTGTGTCCACTTACATATTCGTTCAATTTAATAATGTTTTTGCCCTCGATAGTAATGTGGAACCGTATGATTTTTAAAATTTTTATGAATAAAAAGTGTTTTAATAAAATTTAATTATCGATTTGCATGGTTTTAATAACAATTAAGCAATGCGCTTTAAAAACTCTTCATTTTTATACCCTTCACATAGTGATAAGGGTATATATCACTTTGTAATTCCGTTTTTAATTTCTTTATTATCAAATAAAGTAATACGGACCAGTTATTTGTGTTTAACTATTAAAATTATCCTGAATACATATGCTGTTTAAAATTAGCGAGATCGGTTAACTACCGACCGAGATATAGGCAAAACAGAGCGACTACCTCAGTTTTTTAGAACAAAATCCATACAAAAAGTGTAACTAATGAAAACTGGCAACGCTGTTAAACATATACGTATATGGATGAGCATTATAAATAATTTAAAAGTTTCTTGTATGCTTGGTACAAAATAACTCGGTTGGATTATATGGCTGGGCAAAAAAAAAAGACCAATGTAAAGGCTATTTAAGATTCGGCACAGCCGAATATAGGGCTTTTATTTGCTTTTACTACTACGATGTGGGTTATTTGAACATAAATGTAAATATATTTATAGATTCGGGAAAGTCGGACGCTAAAGGATAGAAAAAAGGTAAAAATTATATTTTGGTGCTTCTTGTAACTTCTTAACAAATAACTATGAAAATAAAATTCTAGTTCCATTTTTTGGAATCATAATTCTACAAGTATGAAACTACACTTTTTCTTTTTTTTTGTGATTTTGTATCAAGAAATATATAGTTAAAATCGAAAAGTCCTTTTTTAGTTTTTAATATTTATTTTGCATGTTCAAAATTGTGAAGCAGGTAAGATGTATTTTTTGCATATTTTTGGTAAATGTTCTGGACTAAGATTACAAGGATCGTATAAATTTTAAAGAGTTATTATAACGATTGTAATACGTATGATCATTATTAGGGGACCCCAAGATTAACGCAAAATTGGAATTTGTCGTCTTTTGTACAGAAATGTTGCCAACCAAAAGAACAACTTGGTAGCAGACAACATGAGGTTCGTAAACATTGAAAAATAACGATAACTTGGCAGCTGAAGCTCTTATGTTTTATGCAAAATATTGTCTCAATAGCTTTTTAACTTTATCAGCTCTAAAAAGAAAAAAAAATTAGAGAGAGTTTAAATCCGTTGAAGACGCCAAACTGGTCATCTAACATTAAGTCGTTTAAGTCGAAGCAGTGCGTGACAGTGTCGGTGACAGTCGAGAAACCTCATTTTGGCATCGAGGACAATAATTGCAAACATATGTATCCTTATGGTAAATACTTATGGTCAGACCTTCTGAGGCAGTCATTCGAAATCATGTAAATACACAGAAAGAAACCCAAAATCGTTCGTGCAATTTTTAAGTAGGAAATTCATAATAGAAAAATCGTACTTGGGGTAAGTAATTTCGCACTTTGTTTAAGAAAGCCTGTGCTCACCGTACTATTGACACCGCTATGGCTTGATTTAAGTAAAGTTCACTTAGTATATTTTTTTTTGTGCACCACACCAAGCTCAAATTTTTGGACATTAAACCACCAATATGCATACGCTACTGTGAATGGCTTTTTTTCTTGCCAAAATGAAAAACTAGATTAGGCTGATATGTGGTTTCAACACGACAGTGCCAAATTCCATACTGCACGTAAAACAATTGTCCAATTGAGAGGCTAGTTCGGTAAAGAATTTCTTTTACGTTTGGGACCTTCACTTGATCGCTAAAATTGTGCAATTTTATGTCTTGCGACTAATTATTTTTGGGTTATGCTAAGGCTCCTGTGTACAGCAACGCATAACGCACTGCCACAGTAAACATTAACATGAAATTATCTTTAAAAATTAAATTATATAGATTCAAAATAAGGTTTTGTATATTTTCCTAAATTTCATGTGTTTTTTCTCCCAATTTAATCCCCCATTAGTTATTATGGGAATATTTCTAAGCGAAAGCCAAATTATGCCAATAGTTAAAGTATTGATATTTTATATTTTGCCCTGCTCAATTGGACAAATGCCACACTGTAAAAAGTCTGCTTGTTTAAATTGTTATGGGGAAACTTATTATAACCAAAAAGTAAATATTTTTCCGAAAAAGAAAAATTTAGACATTAAAAGTTTCTTTTACACTTTTCTAACAAGTTTATTAACTTTAAATCTCTTTTACACGTTGTGCTAATATTTATGAATCTCTTCAACCGTTCCTGATGACAAAAAGTGTTTATTAAAAATTATTTACAGTCAGGTAGACTTAGAGATTCCCTAAGAGAAAATTAATAACAGAAAATATTTTATGATGATTATAAATTTCAAATAATTTAAGGTTTTATTATTACTAAGCATTTTATTTTGAAGAATTAGGAATTTGGATTTCTTCTTGTAAATAAAACTGCTGCCTAATTCATATTCGGTAGCTTGAATCAAAAAAAGGTTAAAAGTAGTTTCTTTGAAATAAGTTGTGCCACTTCTTTAAGTACCGCACAACAAAACCCTGAAAATGTAAATGAAAATATGTTTGTTATTTTAGCTCAAGGCAATGTTTCTCTTCTCTTTTAGCGTCTTATGGTTTTGGTAATGTAAACATGACATAAAGCAGGGAAGGGGGTAACTCGAAAAGGTGGTTGGGGTTTGTTTCAAATTGTTTATTATCCGTTTGCCTAAATATACATTTTCTTAGGTTTAACTTTTACGCGTTTTGACTTCACTGTTGTATGATTTTCTTTTTGGGTTTATTTTGTTATTGCTGTTATAGTCCTTTTTGCCTGGTAGTTGATAACTTAAGTTAAATTTTATTTCTTCAGTTTTGGTATGTCAACAAAACCAACATTCTGACAATCCTTTCGCTGGAGTCTTTTATTTTTGGTTTCTTCTCTTCCCCGTATTCATTCCATTGGCAACGTAAAATTTCCCAAAGGACGAAAATTCCTTTTGGTTCTTTTTAGCTTTATTTGCGAAGAATTTCATTTATTAGTTTAAAGTCGTATTACAGTGTAAACATGTATTATGAACGTGATCTTATTGCATTTATGCGCAAAAATTTTGTGGCCAGAATTTTGATGGAGTTTGATGAAAATGTTTTATAAACTTTCTTTGCTTTATTTGCAGTTAAAGCCGCAAAATCTTAAAGGTTTGTAGACAAAAAGTTGTTTTTTCATTTATTTCAAGAGGCTGCGGTTAAGAAAAAACAAGTTTTTGTGTAAAAATACTAAAACAACCCGAGGATTTTCTAATATTTAATAACTTTATTTTATTTCTATAATAATATAATTCATTTCCTTTTTGCACTTTGAAATCGCACACTTTAGTTCATTAGAAATTTTAATCCCAAGCCATTACAGATAAATTTTAAACAACTTGAAAAAATTTACCTTAAAGGGTGCGAAGTCCTTGTATCCACCAAACTACGAATCCTTAGTTCGAAATATTTCAAACACGAACAACCAGCATCTATTAAGAGAAATAGAAAATTTTTGTATCGTTATTTCAGAAACTTTTAAAATATTAGAAACCACCTTTTTAACAAGTATCTATACTTTTTACAATACGAATGATTCAAGAGATAGTGGCTCGGCTTTATTAATCAAATCGAGAATAAAACACAATTGGATGGGGTGTCTCTCTAAGTCTAATATTAATAACTAATACCCGCATTGAAAACATTATCCAGGAACTTGTGATTTTGTCAGTTTTCTGTCGGCCTAGATTTTCAATAATGAAAGTTTAGAAAAAATTTGTTTAAATCTTCTGGTCACCACTTTACTATTGCTGGGAACTACAACGCTAAGCATATGAATTGGAGTTCCTGCCAAATTAAACCTACAGGTCTTGTTTCGAATGATTCCTTGTCTAAAATGGACAGGACGTTTTTTCAATCGGACAATCAACCTTTTTGCCAACTGACCAAAATAAATATCCATACGTTATCGATTTCGGCACAAAGAAAGTTATATTCCCAAAACTTCTAAAGACATAAATCTCGTTGGATCTCAATTCATACCATTCACCGACAATATATAATAGGGGCAGTGTTCACTAAATATCAACAAATGAATTTATTTTTCCTTAAAGGTTTTATGGGTTAAAATATAAAAAAATGTATAAGCATCCACTGATCGAAAAACCTACCGCTAAAACTCTGGAAGACATTGATAATTCTTTTAGTAGCCTAAACAAATATTTTAAAAAAGCCGGGCTAAATGCTTTTTCTACCTACCCCCAAACTCAATACTTAATTTCCCTTTAACTTCCCCTTAATTTGGAAAGTTGCCCTGTTAAAGAGAATTCCTAAGCCTGGAAACGAAATACTAAGTCTCACAGATCTATAAGTCTTTTACCAACTTTGTTAAAATTGTTTGAGAAATTGCGTAAAACCAAACTGACTCCGGTATCAAACACCTGCATCAAAATATTTCGACACTGACGACAACATTTTATCCGCGAAGAGACCCTCACAATTGTACAGGTTATATAAAAGCTCTGCGTTCTTTATTGAAGTCTCTCAAGCTTCCACAAGTTATGACTTAAAGGTCTGTTAAGCAAACCAAAGATAAACTTGCTAGTAAATCACCATAATCTTTCAGAAAAAGACATAACTGGTCGGCAATTTAAGATCAAACTAAACTAATTGACATTCCCTTAAACAATTGAAGATGGCATACCTCAATGGAGTATTTAAGGACCAATTTTGTATTTGCTTTACACAGCAGACAAGTTAACGAACCGTCCTACATAAACGTTTAAATTTTTTAATAATAACACTTTCTTCACTGCTCATACATTTCCTTAAGAGACTTCGAACTAACAACAGTGTTCACATTACTGCCGCTCCTTGCCAATGGTAAAATGCGAAATTCTAAACTATATAGACGAGTTTCCAAATAAGCTGAAAAACACATCCAAATCCAATTGCTCGAAATATCTTACAATATGGCTCACGCCCTCGTTTAAAAAGGAGGGCACTGTTGCTCTTCGATGGAATTAAATTTTTTTTAGGTCGAAAACTTCAGTTTTAGTCTGGCGCTGCCTGGACTTATATAACTTTTTTATACAAGGTCTTATCACTTTTTGTTTGTTCACGAAAATTCAGTATTAAAATAAATATTAAAAAAAATATACCAGTGAGAAATGGGGAAAGTTATTGGAAATAAAACAATCGAATTTAAGTGCCTTTACGTAACTTTTGCTTTACTTAATAAATCGTACTGCCCAATAACCAGAATGTGTCTCACTTGAATCGTCACCTTACATGGATGTCACACAAAAATGCGAAATTGAACAAACAAAACTGAAAGGGCCCAAATCATAGACTAATTGGTAGAGCTTCGTGCTTCATCTTAGATGTAAGCATTGGCTTTACAATTCGCCTCTTGAAACAATTTGGTGCTATAAAACACAATTATGCAAAATTAAATAAACGCACAAGTGCAGGGTGTCTGGTAATAATTGACACAAAGTTTTATTAAGAGCATTAAACAAAAAATATGAAAACGCGTTATTATTTTTATAAGAATATATTATCCAGATGTCTTTTGTCGAGTTGAACACACTGCTCAACACCAAGTCTTATGTTCTGCGCCACACGCTACACTTAACTTGATTCAATTGAGCGGATTTCTCGGCGGTCATTTTTCTTTAAAGCCACAAGAAATTGGGGATTGTCATTATAAATCCTTTCTTTGAGTTACCCAATTAAAAAATTCATGGGAGCTAGATCGGTCGACCTGGGTGACCATGGGATATCTCCAAAGCGACTGATTAGTTCTGATAAGCAAATTCATGGAAGCTCTGGCTGTGGGTGCAATCGCCCTATACTGTTGAATTAACGTGTGTACCATGGATGAGCTCAAAGGTTTGCCAAAATGAATTCCGTTATTATGCGTCGGTAATTTTCACCGTTGACATTCATCGCCTGCCTTGAGAATTTTCTAAAAAAAATTTTCCAAGTATCTTTTGCGTGGATAAAGCACACCAAACAGTTTCCCTAGGGTAATGCAATGGTTTTTGATTTTTCAATCGAGGGTTGCTGGTTTGTGATACCAGTGACGACAGTCTTGCTTGTTGACGTGACCATTTTCGCCCAGAAAATTGGATTTACAGTGCAAAAACGCTTCAACATCATTTCACAAAAATTATTGCGTAAATCAAAATAAATTTCTACCAGTTGTTAAACGATTTGAATTTTAAAAGATGGTACTTCAGATCGTTTTTTAAAAATAATATGAATGATCGCTTTTGGAAGTCCCAGTGAGTCTTCTCTTTTCCTTGTTTAAAGTCGTGGATTTTCACGCAAACTGGTTTCAACCAGGTTATTGTTTTTGAAGGTCTTTGAAGATCGACTGGGCCCTGGCCATGCGCGGAATCTCTGCACCTGCGAACGAAAAAAATTTACACTCGGTCCATCACGTATTCCATCACGGAATTGTATTTTAAAGACCCTTATAGTACTATTTAAGAATGTTTTTTTATAGCATAATTTGTAGCTCATGGAGCAGGTGCTACAAACGAATGCCCTTTAAAGATCGTCTCGGCATAAGCTTTCCTGTTCTTTTGCTTCTTCCGCACTTGTATTTTTTTAATTAATGATCTTTAGAGTGTTAAATACAAATACATTTTATTTCGTCCCGGGTTAATCGGTTTTTTCTTATATGTTTTATATGCTTTAAGAAAATTAGAAAATTATAACTTATATATAAGTACGTGATATCTTTTTTAAGTATGTACTTTGAGTTTTATTAATCCTCTTGTTTAAAAATATGTACATCTGTATGGAAAACGCAAACAAAAGGACAACAAAGTAAAATAGTTTTATTTGATTAATTTGCAGAAAATATCTTTTGAAACAGTCTTTTCAAATTAAGACAATGTAAAAAAAATGCAGAACTAAAAAAAAGCAAAAATTAAATTGATGTTTAATTATTTCTCTGTACTCAAGAATTGACATTTGTCACTGGCACTTTAAAGTGATTTATGCCAAAATTGTTTTCGTTTCATTCATAGTCAAAACAAAATATATTTCGCTATTAAAAAATTGCTTGGGGCATTTAATTAAATGATTATCTGGCTGGTTATTTTTAAATATGTGCATATGTATGTGTATTTGCGAACATTTTTAAATATTTTTTTAAAAATCGAACCAAACAAGTCAAAATATATAAACTATTTTTTAACGCCAATGATATGCCTATTGTAGTATGTAGATGTTCTGGTTTTTCTTTTTGACAAGCATGTAATGCATAGACGCCCAACCAGAGAACGTAATTTATGAGAATGTATGCGTGATTTTTTATTGTGTTTTTTATGTATTTTAATAACCAATGTCCTATGTACCTGCTTTGTTGTAAGCCGACTCAGTAATGATCAGGGTGCACTTATATCAGGTAAGAGCGATTCTACAAAAACAACTAAACCGTCATAAGAATGTCAAAGACAAATAACAAAAACTTACAAAATCTTTCTTCTTCTTTTTGAGCTTTTTTTACAAAACTGCAGTTATTGCTTGTAAAAAGGGAAGAAAATACATAAACATAAACCAAATTTTACATTAATATAACGAAATACCGTTACTCAGCTGTTTATCTGAGGCTACCTGCTATACGTGTACCCTGGTAATGATATTAATTTTAGGTGTTTGGCCCTTATTGCTTAAGCTTTCGTTGATACTTGTGTTGTGTGTATAAAAAAAATCCGATTAGGGCTTGGGCCCCAGGAACCAAATTGGCCTTCGTTGATGTAATGTCAAGAAGAGTGAGAGAATTAAAGAGACAGGATATGAATTTATTTGGCTGTATGTAAATTTACGTACATATGTGTGCATGTATATAAATATGTATATGTTTGTATCCATCTACTATATGTTAAAACTATACACAATTCATTTATACTGACAATAATTATATTCTTAAAACACTTAATTGCAATATCACTGAATCATTTTGTTTTCTGTGTTGTTGTCGTCGCTACTGTTGGTTGTTGCATTTGTTGTCAATAAAGTCAGCATTATTGAATGATATATACGTGCGTGTGTTGTTGTTGCCTGAGTATGTTTATGCAGAAAATTCATTTACAGCAGCCTCCCCTTTGTAGTCGATAAGAAGAAAATTAACCAAGTACAACAACTAGTATTAGCTTGTAGCAGCATCAATACGTATCACTGTCAGCAGCAGTAGCAACAACAATCGTTATACAAATCAATGACATGTCATTACAATTTACAAGAACAACACCAGCAATAAATGCAGTACAAAGTAAATTGCCTTAAAATATAAATGTAAATTAGCAAAAAAAAATTAAAAATATGCATCCACAAATAGCGGCATCAATAGCACAAAATAAATTGAAATTCACGATTTTCTCGATAATTTCACAATTTTACTTTGCAGCATTATAAACATATTTTGGCCAATTTCCAAAAGAATTTTCTTTTTTAATCAGCGCAATAAAACAATTAAATCAAAAAGATAAAAGTGCATTTTTGTATCTTTCAAATAAAATACCTAAAAAATTCTTTTACACTTATTTTCTTATTTTTTTCTTAAATATTTTTAAAAATCATTTTGCATTTATTTTTTTAATTCGTTTTATTAGACATAAAATCGATTAAGATAATGATGGAGGGAAAAATATACACATAACACCCAAACTTAATAAGTTTTTCTTAAATATTTTTCCTTAATTAATGAAATCTTGAAAATGGATTTCAAATAAAAGGCAATGAGAGCAAAGTTCCGGTTTAAGCAAAAGACACCACAATTTGCTTTTTTCTTTTTAAGTCATATTTTAAAAATCTTTGCTAAAAAAATTTACCTGAAAGCTTAGGTAATTCAAACAACAGAACCCAAGTCTTTCTTACAACCCATTCGGAGTGTTTGGATTCGACTTTCTAAAGCCACTGCCATCACACCTTCATGACTTTTCGGAGTTACTCGTCGTGAGACATGCGTTGCAACTGTACACACCGTTCGGTTTCCTAAATGTGCATCATTAGATTAATTGTACTCCAACAGCTGCTAGTGTGGGATGCCTGCAGTAAATGAATGCCCAGATATTATGTTATCATTATCTAAGTCAACTAAATTCATATAATTTGTGCAATTGAAATTAATGGGATGCTTTTTATAAACCCTAAATCAAGTTGAGTCATACAATTGTTCCGGGTCATATAAAATCTTGTTAATTGCTTTTTCACAAGCAGGTTTCCTTTCGTCAAAAATCATATTTCCTAAGAAAATCGGGTTCAAAATCAGCAAAAGCCTACAGCGAACTGTTTGTTTTACTTTAAAGGGACTTTGGTACACAAAGCTGGTTTTAAATAAATAACTGCTTGCCGGTTGTTCACAGGTCTTAAGTAATTTGATCAAAGCCTCACGAGCAGTACGTGGTCCGCTTTTAATAGATTTTTCTAAGCCAATGAATAAATGGCGAACCCGAAATGCAAATCAATAGTTTATTCAACAAAACTAAGACTTTCGTATAATTCCATTATTTTATGGATTCCCCATCGCAGCAAACTCCTATCAAGCTGGTAAGCGATAATTGTTTTTCCTTAAAGATCTTCCGTAATTGCAGCTGTTCCGTACAGGAGTCATTAGGATTAACTTTTATGTGACCCAACTACTTGTTTTTCGACCCTCTAACAATCACTTCTTCTTCACTAATTTCTTCCCGTGTCAGTGCATTATGTTTTCTGCCATCAAAAGAAAAACCTAGAAAGGCTAAACCATTGTTTTGCATACGACGAACGGAATCTTTGCTTTTTATTTCTTCACGACCTACTTTGGATTTATCCATTTTAATTGGTTCCCCGTTTTCATTAGCAAAGCCAATGACTTTAAAAAATCTGTAGCTAAGCAACTGCACTAACCGATATAAAGTGCATTATTCAACAATGTTTCAAATACTAAAAATGTATAATCTCTTGATATATTTTTACCCTATTTATAATATGTGTTTTTTCTAATTATCAGTACAATATTACTTTTTTCCAAATTTCAATTATTTTGTTTGCAATCATTGGAGTTAATCTTGCATACGGCTGATATATTTTTTAATATATTTTTTTGCGTTTACTTAAGAAAAAATAATAAACATCACAATAACTTGAGAAATTTAATCCTCTAAATTCACTTGGCATGCCAATTATACTAGCGTTCTTATTAGTTAGAAAACTTGACCCGGAAGAGTCAATTGTCATCCCTAATGATTCCATAATTTAATACTTTTTTTTTTCTTTAAAAAAAATATATTAACGTTTTTTAGAAAATGCGTTAACGGTCAATTTTTACAATAACTAGAACTATTAACTATAACTTTTATAGCAGATTATTTAGTTATACTTTTAAAAGAAAAGAGCAGAGCATAAAAAAATCATTCTCTATTTTAAACTTTGTAATTTGCTTAAATATTAGAAAATATTATCGATAATTATCGATACCAAACAAATGTTCCATATTTCTTTAGCAATACCTAATGGGAACATAAAAATGTCTTTGTAATCAAATACGGTTTAAGAAAAATGGGATAATTAGGTCAAGCGACTATATTTTTGTTTTGTAGGGATATACCAGAAGTGACAAGATTTTTATATTTCATAATCAAAACTCTCGGCGGAGTTAGGTTTTCATTTTAGACCAATACTTTCTGTGGGTAATACTTTCACAATTTTTTGTAGATTTTGATTTTGGTATACGCCTGTCACTTTTTTTTCAAAAGAACAATTTGCTCACCCTAATGTACAAAATTAGTTTTATTAAAAAATTTTATTATTTTTTTTTGCATAATAATATATTGAAAAATAAGCCCAATTTAGAAACTTAATAACGACAAACTTGTTGTAATATACATATATTTTTTTTTTAATTATTAGTTGGTTTTTTAAGTACATAATCTTATGAAAAATATTTCGTACAGCCAAAATGCACATATAAGTATACAAACCTGAAACTTGGACTGCGGGTACCTTCTACGTTCAGTTGAATTTTAGAAAACACAGACCATAAGGCGATAAAAATAGGACTCAAAAAATTAAAGGACCCTTTTTTTAGCACTTTTTCTATTTTTCGGTTTTCTGAGGGGCAAAACTAGTATTGTAAAAGTATTTAGTATTTGAGTAATGACTACTCAATACCGCGTACTTTTCCCGGTACTTACTACCCAAAAGTAAGTACTCAATGCTTTTAGGGTTGCAATTCGCATTATATAAAAATGTCAATAACAGATTAAGTAAAAAGCAAGGCTTTTTAATATATATTTATTTTCATCTTAATTTTTAACTTATTTTTAGTATACATTTCTGAAATTTTGGCCCTAAGAGGCCAAAAATTTTATACCGACACTTTTTACAAACTTCTGCACTTCTATAATTTGTTCTACTCTAAGGAGTAAAACAAGGGGGTTTATTTATTTTTTGATACTTTTTCAAACTTCTAAACTGAAAAAGATTTAATTATAATTCAAATTCCAAACAACAAAAAAAAAATTTTAATTATTTTTAAAATTTTGGATGTTATGGGTTAAAACAAGGGAATTTTTTTTTGTGTTTGTAAAATGCTTTCTGTTACTTTTACATCAAACAATAAAAACACAATTTAAAATTCCTCGTTTTTTAATTCTAAAAAGGCATCACGTCTCATTTCCTTCCCCAAAACCATTTAGGTTTAAGTGGTTTATTACAAACAAAAAATTAAATATATTTATTTGAATTATTTGAGATTAAGTTGTGCAAAATAATCAATACCAAGGAAAAATTTACATTTAGTATTGCTATACATACATAATTAAAAAGTAAATACTAAAACTTAATAGAAAAATCTAAAAATATAACAATTTATTCGCAAACAATTATAGAAAATTTTTTATAGTTGTTTGCTAAAAAAAATTTTTGTCTAACAAAACAAATAAAAAAATTAATTTGAAAAATTAACACATTAAAAATGTCAACCGATTGATTAGTAACAAAAAAATAATTGAAGACATTAGGAATTTCAAGATATAAAAAATGCCTTAGTTTTTTATTATTTTTAAAATTTTCTTAAAAGATTTTTCAATGAATCATTTAAATAACGAAAATAAAAATTCAAAGTAATTTCAGTGAGCTATTTAAAATCCAAAAAAAAAAATATTTTATTTATGCGAAAATAAACAACCCAAATTCAATTGATTTCTTTACGTTTGTTATTTTTGATTTCCTTCAAAAAGGATAAAAAGTTTCATAAGGATAAAAATCACTTAACTTAAAAGGTTGTATTTTTTCGTTAAGAAATTTAAAATTCATATGAATTTTTCTCCCTTTCTAATACTAAATAACACATTCACAACTACGTGCATACTACAAACATATTTTTATATTTTTTATTTAAAAGGAACGTTCATATCATATCAAACAATCTATTTTTCCCCAAATCACGTACATACGTATTTTCTGTAGCTTTTCTTTTTTGCATTATGACCATAAATTCACTTTAGTGAACCAATGTTTCGATATTGTTTTCTAAAATCATAAAAATTTTAAATTTATTTTATATGATTTTAGTTAAATTGAGTTGAGGTTTTTCGCCATCAAAATGAATAATTTATTAAATGAAAAATACGAGTGCCAAATTCAATTGAAAAATGGTTTTCATATAAAATTTCTTTTTTATACAAGAATAAATACGATATTTTATGGTCATATAATATAAATAGCGCACTTACATAAGTAAATAAATGTGCTAATTTTTCTTGGATTGTTTGGGATATTAATACCAAAAATGTTGATTTAAGTTTTATAATAAAAAATATAAAAATATATGTAACTCAATATTTATAAAAAAAAATTTATTAAAAATGTTTAAAACAGGTTGATTTCCAATTTAATTTAAAACATATATTTTAAACTAATTATTTGTTACTCTTAAATGCTTTGACATTTTGATTACAATAGAAGAAGGTTGATAACAAAAAAAAAACGCTTTTTCATGGTTTCAAAGCTACTTTTATCCAATATTTCTCTACAAGTTCATCATTAATTAAATGATAATAATTTCATACAAACTGAAATTTATCACTTAAAAAATTAACAGCCTGATATGAACACTAATACTGACTCGTTCGCTACACATCTGAAAAGCAACTCTTCACCTGAAACCGACGTAATAAAATTATGTAAAAAATGGTTAAAATACAAATAAAGAAAACGGCATAAAAAAATAGATAAATATAGGAAAAGAAAAAATTCACATCAGATCTAAACAATAAAAACTAAAACTATAATTAATTAAAATGTTTATCTAACAGAAATGTAATTTAAAAGAAATGGCAAATTATATTATGGAATGAAGTTAAGTCACAAAAAACCACAATTTATTTAAGATTCGTACAATTGCGAAGCAAACAATTCCCCGCCAAGAAGATACCTACCACAAATACTTTATTCCTGTTTAGAAATGACGGCACCATGTCATTGCCACCATCGTACAGAGTTAAACAAAGTCGTATTTAAAGTAATTTGTCTTTCTTTTTTATTGTTGCAAGAAAACGAAAAAAAAATTTTATGGTGGAAATCTAAAATAGGAAAAACACAACAACCAACAACGTTATACCTTTAGGCATAATCTTTTATTTTGACAGTTAAAAACAAAAATAAATAACGACTATAGAGCCTAGAGGGTCGAAAAGAAACCCAACAATAACACAACACTTTTAACAAAATTTAGCATTAAAAATCCACTGCGGTTGGTTGGTTGGTTCGTTGAATGAATATTACTCCTATAACATGCTAAGAGATTGGTATTACAAACTATTTTAAATGGCTGACATGGTTGATTATAGCGGAAGAATAAAATTTTAGGAAAAAAAGTAAGAAAAATTAACTTAAACTCAACTATGAAATCAACAAAACAAAAACTTTAAATTAAAATGTTGTTTAAACAAAAAATGAAACTAAATTATAATTTTAATACAATGAATTTGCAGTACATCCGCATGCCAGGTAGGAACAACCTTTTTTGTAAGTCAAAGTTGTAGAAGCTTAATTGTATTGTAATATGGCTTTAAGTAAGTAGCACTTTTATAAAAAAAGGAAAGTACTTAATTAAAAATTTAATTAGTCTAATTAAAGATTTAATTTAGAAGGTATTAATATGACTTAAATACCAAAACGGATTTTTAATAATAAATTATCTACAAGTGTCTACATTTTTCACAAAATTCTGCATTTCGGTGCTTTTAAAAACTCGTGTTTGTGATAATATTTACTTCAGATTTCAAATCAAGAATTAAACACCAATGGTTGGGTGGCCTCTCGGAATGTTATATCCAAGCTACGAACGTCTGCATAGATGAATTTTTCCATAACCTTGTTATTTCATCAGTTTACTGTCCACCCAGATTCTCCATAACGAAGGATCAGTACAACAGTTTCTACAAATCATTAGGTCCCCGCTTCATAGCTGCTGGAGACTATAACGCTAAGCACACATACTGGGGCTCCCGCCTAATTAGTCCCAGAGGTCGTGTCTTGTATGACTCAGTGTCGGAAATAGGACTTTTCGTTATTTCAACTGGACAACCAACCTATTGGCCAACGGACAATAATAAAATTCCAGATGTAATAGATTTTGGCGTGGCAAAAGGTATATCCCCGGACCTTATTGAGGCTGTAGCCTCCTTGGATTTATCTTCTGACCACTCACCCACAATTATCACTATTTGCAGTCCTCACCAAATAGCAACTAGTGATTTTTTCTTATCAAAAAGAGTAAATTGGTTAAAATATAAAAAATATATCAGCTCTCACTGCTCGGAACACATACCACTAAAAACTCCCCAAGAAATCGATGATTGCCTAAATATCCTAAATGAAAACATTAAAGAAGCCGTTCAACATGCTTCTTCAACATACCGTCAGGTCAAATACAACAAAATTTTTTCTGTCGATGTTGAGGAGCTTTTATCTGAAAAAAGGAGAGCGCGAAGAGAATGGCAACAGCATAGATCGCCCCAACTTAAAACGAAGCTAAAAGAGTGTACAAATCGCTTAAAAAACTTGCTGGAGGTACACAGAATTGCATAAATTAAGAAGTATTTGGAAGGTCTAGATGCAACCCCTCAAACAAATTATTCTCTATGGCGATCAGCCAGTCGTCTCAAAAGACCCGTAATCGCAAAACCACCACTGCGCAATCTAAGAGGATCCTGGGCTAGAAATGATGAAGAAAAATGCGATCTGCTCGCAAGCCATTTAAGAAACGTGTTCACTCCTAATACATGCACTGACGTGAGGGAATTACCGCCTGTTGTTTCTAGGCGTCCTATAGAAATACGTTTCCGATATTCAGATGTGGTAGAAGCTATTTCTAACCTTAATGATAAAAAAGCTCCTGGCGTTGACAAAATAAGCAACAAAATGCTCATTGAGCTGCCTCTTACTGCTAAAATAATCATTCTTTTTATTTTCAACGCAATAATTCGGCTTGAACATTTTCCGCCTATATGGAAAGTTGCCTTAGTAAAGATGATTCCTAAGCCTGGCAAAGATCCTTCGAAAGTAGAGTCTTATAGGCCTATTAGTTTGTTACCCACAATGTCAAAATTGTTCGAAAAATTGCTCAAAAATAAGCTTACTCTGATCCTAAATGAAAACAACTGCATTCCAGATCACCAATTTGGCTTTAGAAGTCAACATAGCACAATAGAACAAACTCACAGACTGGTGCAGGTTATAAGAAAAACTTTCGAGGAAAAAAAGTACTGCTCCGCGCTTTTTATAGATGTCTCTCAAGCTTTCGATAAAGTATGGCACGAAGGCCTGTTAAACAAACTAAAGCTAAACCTTCCAGCTAATATTTTCAACCTACTAGAAAAGTACATAACAGGTCGACAGTTTAAAATCAAAGAGGGAAACCAAATAAGTTCTTCTCAAACAATAGGGGCTGGTGTACCTCAAGGGAGTATACTAGGTCCAGTTCTGTACTTGCTTTACACAGCAGATATGCCAACCAATAGTTTTACACACACGTCGACATTTGCTGATGATACTGCTTTTCTTAGTATTCATAAAGACCCTAAAGAGGCTTCAAACCAATTGCAGCAACACGTAACCCAAGTTGAAAAATGGGCAAAGTTATGGGGAATAAAAATAAATGAACAAAAATGTACCCACGTAACTTTTACTTTACGCAAAGAAACGTGCCCTCCAATCACTATCAACAACCATAATGTGCCTCAACGATCTGAGACAAAATATCTTGGTATTCACCTGGACCGCCGCCTCACATGGAAGCCTCATATAGATGCGAAGTTGACGCAAATGAAACTTAAAGCTACACAAATTCATTGGCTAATCGGCAGAAACTCTGTGCTTCGTCTTGATTGTAAACTTCTACTCTACAAATCGATTTTGAAACCAATTTGGTGCTACGGTATACAATTATGGGGCACTGCTTCCGCATCCAACAGAAAAAATTCAACGCAGGCAAAACAAAATCCTAAGAATGATAACTGGTGCTCCTTGGTATGTTAAAAACAGCAACATCCACAAGGATCTTCAAGTTCCACTAGTTAAATGCGAAATCCTGAACTATGTGGGCAAGTATTTAAATAAGCTGGAAGCTCACCCAAATCCGCTCGCCCGAAACATCCTGCAACATAGTGGGCACACCCGCCTGAAAAGGAGGGATACTATTGCGCTTATATGAAGCTTGATAATTAATATGAGAACTTAAATTTTAGTCTGGCACTGGCTGGACTTATATTAACTACCTAGTTTTAAGATTTGAACACTTATTGTTAGTTCGCCACAGGCGAAGATTCAATAATAAATATATGAAACAAAAAAAAAAAAAAAAAAAAAAGATTTCAAATTGTGTATAAACAAGTTAACAAAAAACTTAAACGCTCAAACAAATTATAACTTAAAGCATAAAAAACTGAATGTCGGGGTGGTAGGACCAAAGGCTAGTAGCCAGATGATTATGTTCACTTTCTGTTACATCAGTTCCTATTATATATTCATTATACCCACACCACATACGTGGTAGCGGTATTATGCGTTTGTGCCTATTTTCGTAACTCTCAAAAATAATGGTCTAAGACACTCCCATTACCATACCGATTGAATTAGAATCACTTCCTCAGTCGATTTAAGCATTTCCGTCTATCAACCTGTCCGTCCGTCATGAACACACTACATGTCACAGCTTTGAAGACATTTTAATGAAATATGGCACCGATAAGTGTTTTGACACAGACACTGAGCCTTTTGACTGTGGTGATGATCGAGTTTTTACATAGACCCAATATAAATTCCTTTTCGTAAAAAGCATTTTAGGCTATAACTGCCTCAAATATTACTAAATCTTTAAAATATTTTGCACATATTTTTAGCCACTGATTAAGGAAAATATTATCGGCCCATTTTTTCATATAGCCCCCATACAAATAAACTCCTGGAATAAGCTTTTTAAAAATTATTTGCCCATATGAATGAATATTTCGATAACATTATTTGTTCGGAGCTTATGTGGTTAAGTGTTATATCCGAGAGTTGGACATAAATGGGCGCGCTGTAATTAATGGACTGATCACTGTAGGAATCTTTTAAAAATTTAATGGCATAAAGTAAAACATTGCTGAATCAGTGCGTACAAAATAAAAGACCCGTTTCAGATCTTTTACCACTCTGGAAGTATGTAATATGTTGGAAAACACAAATGCATCTCTCCTTAAAGTGGCACTCTAAGTTCTTGGCATATCAACTGGAGATAATAGAGAATGGCTAAGTGCGAAATTTGGCTAAGTGAGGTGACCAATACGCTGCGGCCACAAGTTCAAGTTGATCAGACATATTGTTCCAAACGGCTCAGAACGTGATTCTGAGTCGATCTGTATAATTGAAGGTGGGTCTCTCCCAATAATTCAAAAATCTTTAGTATTGTATATGTTGTGGGTGTGAAAGAAGAAAACCAGAAAAATAAGCTAAGCAGGCCTAATAAAATTGAACAGGAACTGAAATTAAAAATACAGCACTACACCATTTCCAATTGTATTTCAGAACTTTCTAATTGTATTTCAGAAATTTCTAATTCAATTTCAGAAATTTCTAATTCAATTTCAGAACTTTCTAATTGTATTTCAGAAATTTCTAATTCAATTTCAGAAATTTCTATTTGTATTTCAGAATTTTCTATTTGCATTTCAGAATTTTCTAATTGTATTTCAGAATTTTCCATTTGTATTTCAGAAATTTCTATTTGTATTTCAGAATTTTTCATTTGAAATTCAAATAGAAATTTCTGAAATACAAATGGAAAATTCTGAAATACAATTAGAAAATTCTGAAATACAAATTGAAAATTCTGAAATACAAATAGAAAATTCTGAAATACAATTTGAAAATTCTGAAATACAAATAGAAAATTCTGAAATACAAATAGAAATTTCTGAAATTGAATTAGAAATTTCTGAAATTGAATTAGAAATTTCCGAAATTGAATTAGAAATTTCTGAAATTGAATTAGAAATTTCTGAAATTGAATTAGAAATTTCTGAAATACAATTAGAAAGTTCTGAAATACAATTGGAAATGGTGTAGTAAGACCTTTATCTGAATCAGGAAGTGTTAAATAGATTTAAAACTTTGCATTCTTGTCATTGTGGTTCCATAACAAAAAATTGGTTTAACTTTAAAACCTACCTTTTTTTTAAATAAAATAAAGTAAGAATAAGTCTGTTAACCAAAAATGTCATAATTGTTCGAGACATTTGAATGAAAACAACTGCATTCCAAATCACCAACTTTGCTGACGAAGTCAACATAGTACCATCGAACAAGACCAAAGGTTGGTACAGGTTACAAGAAAAGCCTTTGATGAAAATAAGTATTTTTCGATGTCTCCAAAGCTTTCGATAAAGTATAAAATTAGGCACTTGTCATACAGTCTTATATATACGTCGACATATGCTAATGATACGTCTTTTTTCACTTCTCATAAAGACCTTAATATAGCCTCGAACCAACTAAAACATCATGTAAAAATAAATTCACGAAAATGTTACGACTTAACTTTAAGTTAACGCAGAGAAACCTGCTCCCCAATCCTTATTAACAATCATATGGTGCCTCAACTCTTTGAGACAAAATATCTTGGCGTTTTCCTGGATCGTCGCCTTACATAAAAGCCATAAAAAATTGAGAGGTTGATTAAAATCAAGCCTAAAACCGTTAAAATTTTTTTTGTTAATTGGTAAAATTTCTACGTTCGTCCCGATTGTTTAAGTTCTGCTCTACAATTCTATTTTGAAACCAATTTGGTGCTGCGGAATAAAACTATGGAGGACTGCTGCTGCCGTCAAAACAAAATCCTAAGAATGATAGCTGATATATTAAAAACAGTCACATTAATAAGGATCTACAAGTTCCCCTTGTGAACAAGTATTTAAATAAGCCGGAAACATGGGGGACACCCTTTTAAAGAGGAGGGATATTGTTTCCCTCAGATGAAACTATTAGCATTGTTATCTAACTTAAAATGTGGGTGTTAAGTCGCTCCAAAATATATTTATTTTGACATATTAGTTATAAAGTTATTTAAATATAACAAAATTTTTTACAATTATTTACACCGTTTCCAGTTGAAATGAAAATACAACTCTGAAAAACCACTTCTATTAAAAAAAATTTCTACCAGTTCATGTATCAGATTTTAAAGTAAATAATTAATAGTAAATAAAATCTAAGACATGACGCAAGAAAAAACATTATAAAAAGGAATGGTGTTAGATACATTCGTATGTATAAATAAATAATTTTATGCCGGCAAGCATAGTCTCTATGAAAAAAAATTAAAGTCATTAAAAGAAAGCATATGAAACGCATTCATGTACGAGCTTAATAAACATTAAAATTTAGTAAATTATTTTTTTTTAGTTTTGCATATTTACCCCTTTTATTTTATTTGGTTACGGGGTTTTTGTAAATATTTCTTTATATCCAATTTTTCACTTTTAAAAAATTTATTTGAAATTTATGCGAATGCGCGCACATGTTTATTACACCCATCTTCTTTAAGTTATTACAGTTTCTTTAAGGTTTTATTATGTAGGAGTTCCACAAGTTATCAAATACACTAGCGGTAAAGCTTATCAGGCCTTTTCTCTTCTGGCCTTCTGAAAGGCCGATTTTTCCCTTCTTTAAAATCTTAAATCTTACTCTTAATGGCCTACCTTTAAAAACAATCCATTATGCCTCTGACCTCCTTTTTAAAACATTCCTATCCCATTATTATCCCACTTCTCTGGGCCGGGGATAGTTTTTCTTCTATTTTCATGTTTTTTTCAATTCATTATAGCAAACAAGACGTCCCAATTGTCATTCTTTAAAAAGGAAAGGGTGATGTTCACACGAATTTTATTTAGTTTTTTTTCTTTTCGCAACAACTAAAGCATATAAAATCAGAAAGCCTCTCACAGGTCTTGATTTAAAAGAAGCTTATGTGGCAGGCCTTGCTCATAAATCCCAATGCGTGTAAAAATCCATTAATATGTAATGGAACCCGGAGACCTTGTGCTTGCTAAAGGCCCTCAAAAACGTATTCTTACACCTTATTTTTACCGCTGAGACATTCACATCCACGCACAGATGTACATGTAGACAAACATACATCTTTTGTGATCGCCTAAGGTGTCTTAATTTTTAATTGTAAAGGAAAGACATTCAGTCTTACATATGTTTAAGTTTTTTCGTTATTTTTTTGTTTTTTTATAAAAAGCGGTGGTGTTTTATATTCAGGAAGTGTTTATTAGCCAAACAAATACTTAAAATCCTTTATAATATTTTTTATGTATAACCAACCAAGCACTTGACCTTTTCTTGAACAATCGAATTTAAAAAAAGCAGGTGACTACCGCAGGGTAAAAATAATAAACAAATTATTAATAAAAAAAACTTGTGCCTTGGCCAAGAGTTTAATAGTTAAAAGGAATACAATTAAAAATCAGCTTGCGCTCATTGAAGAAGTAATGGTAAGTTTTGAGAATTAAAACATTTTAAACTCACACTAGATACATACATTAATATTGAAAAATTAATTTTAAAAGCTTAAGTTCAAATATTATTATTTTTATAATAAGTTTGTGTTTTAAACCCGAAATTCATATTGTACTAAATTAGATATTGCTTTACCACCTAAAAAAAAGTATTTTTGTAGTTTTTATTCGCATATTAAGCAAAAACACATACCCTGCTATACGTGACAATAGTAAATGTAAAAATGACACATTTAACTTTGGCTTTTCGCCGCCATCACAAAACAAAAGAAAAATTTTTTTACTAAAATAAGGTTAATCCATTAACCTAACACCCCTACAATTATAATACAGACTACAACTTAATTTTATTGTACTTTTTCCCTTTTTTTTGTTTTGTTAGATGGGGGAGAACTTAGACCGAAACGATAAGCGAGCGTTAAAACAAAAGCTGTTATTTAAAATAAAACCATAAATTTTCAAAAGTGCCATAACACCCGCTGATTTGAAAAAAAAAATACAAAAGAAAAACTATTTGGGAAAAACTACTGGACACTGTCACGTGATAAAAATGGTAAAATATGTTACACATAATGTCATCCACGATTAATATTGAGAATAATACAAATGTTGAGAGGTTCTTTTTATTTCAAAATGAAATTTAACACCTTTAATTTTTTCGAATGTTTTTGGTTTATCTACACAATTTACATCCCTATTTTGCGATTAATAATTTTTCAAAAAGCAATTATGCATAATTATTTGAAAAGTAAATCAATATTTATTTTCATAATTTCATTCATAATTAAACCTACATTACATACGTGAAAGGGTTATTTTATGTTTGTGCAGTTATTTGTAATGCTCAGAAGTAATAGTCCCACCCACTTTCAATTATACCGATCGACTCAAAATCACTTCCTAAGTCGACTTAGGTATGCCCGTTTGTCCGTCCAGTTGTTCCTTTATTTTTAGTATTAAAGTACAGGTCACAGTGTTAAAGATATTTTAATAAAACTTGGAACAGATAAGTTTTTTGGCATAGTGACCAAACCTATTGTTTGTGGTTAAATTAGGTCCATTCTTACTTCTCCCGGAAATGGCACTGAAAATAACTCTATCTTCACACATTTTTGCGATGTTTTGTTTAATGCCATGAATCATTTTACTTTGGGAATATAAATGTTATTAAATAGAATCCTGTAATGAACAAACCAAAGTTGACTCGGCATATAATACCGTTAATTGATTAAGAGAGTAATTTTAACGAACATCTAACTTTAGATAAGCCCCCGCCTGACGTTTACCGTAGTTTTCATTATCTCAAGCGAATAATATTAACATTTTGAGTGTGTAACATAAATACAGAACTTGATCTCTCATAAATCGCATGGTTAAATATAATGCTATCCGCAACTCCTTTTTTATTATAAATGATCCAACCAACATTTGCATAGACGTTTTTCCGATAATCAAGTAACCCCAATTTATTGCGTACACAGAAAGAAAAACCACATCCTAAAATCAAGAATTTTATTCTCGAATTTTTCCAAAATCGTACTTGAAATTTTTAAGTATGAACCATACTTAAGTTTTTTTTTAAAATCAAGTATATTCGTGGTTACTTAAAAAAATTAAGCAGAAAAAAAAATAATTTAAATTTATCCAGCCAGTGCCAGACTAAAAATTAAGTTTTCAAATTAAAGTATAAAACCTTTTTAAAGGTTTTATCTAAGTGCGACAGAATGCCTTCTTTACAAACGTACATGCTGTAAGATGTTTCGAGCGAGAAGATTTGGGTGTGTTTCCAACTAATTTAAATAACTGTCCACATAGTTTAGGACTTCACATTTAACTAATGGAACTTGTAAGTCCATGTGGTATTGCTGTCTTTAACATATCAAGGAGCATCAGTTAACACTCTTTGTACTTTGTTTTGCCAGCGTTGAATTTTTTTTATATTGGAGGCGGAAGCAGTGCCCCATAATTGTATCCCGTAGCACTAAATTAGTTTTAAAATCGAGTTTTAGAATTGAGTAGAAGTTTACAATCAAGACGTAGCACAGAGTTTCTACCAATTATCCATTGGATTTAGGCTGTTTAAATTTCAAGATATTTTTGGTCGCAACTCGTTGAGGCATCGTTTTCTTGTTTGTAAGAATTGGGGGGCACGTTT
This sequence comes from Melanophora roralis, assembly GCA_963583895.1. Classification (NCBI taxonomy): domain Eukaryota; kingdom Metazoa; phylum Arthropoda; class Insecta; order Diptera; family Rhinophoridae; genus Melanophora; species Melanophora roralis. Next base: position 66,348,122 of record OY757188.1, read on the forward strand.
TCTAATGTTCATTTATTTTAATAACCCATAATGTCGACGTGTGTGTAAAATGATTGGTAGGCCTATCTGCTAAAAAAGTTTGAAAATTATATTTTGAGACTTTTTCGGTAGTAAAAGCATTTTAAACGTTTCGAAAATATATGAAAAGGGTAATTTTGGGAGTTTGATACTTTTAGCGTTCTTTTTTTAAGAGCTCCATATAATTTATGTTTATGAAGCATCTACAGCTTATGGAAAATGTGAAGATCCGATGAAAGTGGCAAAATTAAAAAAACGTATACATACATACCTATAAATTAATATAAATGTTTACCTCAAAAAAAAGTTGGTATTATATAATGATTGCCTTGGCCGCACTTACAGTTTTAACGCAAAAATTTTTTTAGCACGTGAGCAATTGCCAATTGATTCTGTGGTTAAGTTGTGTTCTATCGTATTGATTGTTTTCACAAACTACAGCAACAAAAACAAACAACTTTTTAACACCTACATTTAACCACATAGTTATTGTAGATGTTTTTTTTTTTCTACAATACAAAAACAAATTGGACGGAGTTACGCCTTTTTGTGCCCCTTTTTTAACGAACATATAATTATGCACCTAGTTTTTTTTTGTTAGTTTTTTGCGGCAAGCATTGTTGCACTTGTTGACATATGCATGTACATAAGTACATATATGTGTATGTAATATGTTTTTAACACCCTTAGTCAGCCGCAATCGTGTTAACCAATTTTTTTTGCATTTTGTTGCGTTTAATGTTTAGTCGGATCCTAGAAAAGAGTTTTTTATACCGCATTTATTTTAACACTTTTGTTTAACAATTGACAATATTTGCTTTGGCTAACCATAGTGTTGATTTTAATGAAAATAACAAGCGTGTTGGCAAAAAAGTATGGTTTTACCTCAACAAATAAAAAAATTTACTAAAATATAACATTTAATTGTAACTACCACCTGCTAATGATGTATTTTTTTTAAAGAGAAGGAGAATTCAAAAGCAAAAACATAATCAGGATTGCACTGTCCAACTGTTGTAAAAAAGAGAAGATGCAATGTTTTTTGGATTTTACTTACATTGATAGTTTTAATAAAGCATATTAAATTTCTTAAACAGCAAATGTTTTAAAAATTATTAAAAGAAATAACAAACATTAACTTATGACAAAGTCGTTAAGAAAATGTTGCAAGAAAAATCATATTTAATAGTGGCCCAAAACTAAAACAAGGTTTTTGTAACAATTGCAGTAACCTTGACCACATTTATGAATTTTATTTGCAGACAAATCTTTTAGAGCACAAACAACAGACAACCTACCACATGCAGTTCCACAGTTGTGGAAACAACTGTGAACCTAATATTTATATACGAATAAGTGCAAGAGACCACGTAATCAGCATTGCCATATCACTGAAAACACAATTTCTTATAATGCTTAATATAAAATAAAAAGTTGTTAAGGTTCCAAAATATGGATGGGGTAGTTAAATTCAAATGTGGCAAATTTGCGGAATTGTCAATTAATATTGTGATCTAAATTAAAAACAAAACTTTTGTTCAACATAATAGCATAAGATATCGGGAATAATTAATCAACGCCTTTTCTACAGCTTTAGTTACAAATCTCCACATTGCCTTAAAATTTGCTATCTCACAGATATAAATTACAAATTTACAAGCCCATATTTCAGTATTAGAATAGAAATTTTGGCAATAAAAATGCTCATTAAAATAGGTGGTTGTGAGCTCCTAAATTGCTTGTTCTATTTTATGTATGTAAGTACATAGAGTTTTATTTTATTTACAAAAAGTATAAAAGGCTTATTAAGGACTTATTTGACAATAACTCCAAAGTCATATCTCAAAAATCTATTAATAAGCCTACAGTAACTATTATGAATATGATAGAAAAAATGTGCCCTAAATGGATATTTTACTCATATGGCAACACTGCCCAACTGGACCAACAACCTTTTTAACCGCTTTTTAACCAAAATCCATTTAAGACTTGTATATGTTATAACTGGATTGATGTTGAAGTTGTTGTTATTAATATCGCTTATTTGTCAAAACAACGTGATAACTCAAAAAATGCATTTTAGGAGTTAACGATGCAGAATGATTGGTTATGCGCTGTATGCTTTATACTTTGTATAAATTTAATATTTGATTTGCCCAGCAAAAACTTGGAAGTCATTAGGCATTACAATTTTGTTTACTTTTTAAGGACTATTACACAGAGGGCTAGTATCGAATTTTGAACAAAGCGTTTTTAGTTTTTTAAGAATATCTGTTCACAAATATGAAACCAAACCTTGTCAAATCAAGAACGCAATAATAAAAAAACCAAAAATTGTCAAATAAAAACGAAAAACCTAAAAATACCAGTCGTTGTCAAATTGTGAACGGCCTGTTCTTAACCTCCTTTTTACGCTCTATAGTATACAAGTTAGTGTGTGAAGATATTTTTAGTAAATTTAAAATCTTAACGTATTCGTTTTTAGTTCCTAACCGATACACGAACCCTTTCGGCATGATCTAAAGAAGGGTTGGCTCAACGGAAATAATATCACAACAATGTCTCCAATGAGTTTTGTTATTGGTAAAAAGGGATGGGCAAATGAGTGTTAAAATGTATGTCTATAGTACACTTTCAATACGTATTATAGAATTTGAAGACCATTTTAAACAATTCAACAAGAATACACAAACTAGAATTAACTTTTGAGCAATTGGTCGAAATAATAAGCTGTAAATTACAAGCCATCATCTTAAATAACACCACGATCCTCTCAAAGTGTTCTCCACGATTTGCAGTATAAATTTTGTTGTTAAAAGTTAAATTTATTGAAAAACATTTAATAAATAAAAATATGCATATGTGACTTTGAGTTGATTGGTCTCTAATGGGTTAATTTTTTAAAAGAAGTTAAGAATAAAGCGTTGTCAAAATAATAACGGCTGTTTTCGTATTAATATCGAATCGTTACCGAATTAAGAACGGATGCATCAAAATAAGAGCCAGACGTTCTTAAAAAATTGACACCATTCATTGTCAAATAGAGAACAACCGTGCTTAGCTCCCTTTTGACAACGGATGGTGTCGATTTCGGTGCTTTTGGAATGATTTTTTCCCTCTGTGTACATACCATCTGTATTACCTAGCACTTGTTCGATAATGAGCTATATCTTATCTAAAATTTAGGCAGATAGTTTCAGTTGGCAATTTCTTAACTTATTCTAACCTAATATTTTAAGCCAGTTTTAACCAAAACATCAAAGAAAAAACTTTTAAATGCAACAATGATAACTGGGGTCCCCAGGGAAAGGTTATTTTGATCTTAGGTTTGGTTTTTTTAATCAAACAATTTTCTTTGAAGCAAACCCCTTTTTTTTGTATTGGCCAAAAAGCGACACCCGACTGGTTTTAATACCGCTTAACTTAACAAATTAAAAGTAATTTAGGTTTCAATTTTTTTTATTTTGTACCGGAATTTTTAGGCCAAGTAATTTTGTTAACGCAACTTAATGTTAAAAACTGCGTTTTCAGATTCCTTAGTCTAAGTTCCTATCGTTCTTATTTATAAAGCATATATTTTCAATTATTAAAGCATATTTTTGACTTTTTACTGCATATTTAATGCGCATAAGCCCCTTTTAGTAAAAATACTTGCCATATAATTTTAAACTACTTCAAACTTTGCTGTAGTCCTTTGCAATGCTTGAGTATAAAATAGATGTTTTTTAGCCAAAGGAATTACCCACATACCACTCTCACTTCAATATTTAAGAACTGTTTTTAGAATCCTTGAATACACTTTTCCATTTTTATACCCTTCACATAATTTTAATGTAAGAATTTTTGAAATTATCATATAAACTTCGGTAGCTAAGTGTTATTGTATAATACTTTATAATTATTTATATAAATACCGCATATTTGTTAATTGAATTCATATCACGTCCTACAAAATAATTGGTAGCGACAAAATTTGTATAAATATTTCATTATATAGTTCATTTACCGACACAAACTTACAAACATAAGTTTTTTTTATCATTTTAAGTTATAAATTAAACAAGAAAACAAAAGGCAAACGACACTAAAAAAAATAAATTAAAGCCAAAAAAATGGTTAATGTTTATTTACCGTAGTTTTCTAAGCCAAATAACATTTTTTTAATAAAAAAAGATAAAATAAGTACAAAACAGAAAACATACAACAAATTCTCATGGTAATAATTTAAACATTAAACTCTTTTTAATGATATCAAATGTAAAACCAACATTTTTTAATACTTATGCAATATCTATTAATAATTATTTTGAAGACTCTTTAATTTCAAATTATTTTAAATGCCTATAAGTATGCATGTACGTACATAGGTATGTGGGCTTTCTTAAAGAAACCAAAAGTACTAAACAAAAATATTAAAAACTTTTAATGTTAAAGTGTGACATTAACTTTAAATAAAGTCTATAATTAATTTGAAGTAATGCTTTTTGTTTATACTTTTTTTTTTTTTTAATAATGAAGCGATAAAGTACAAAACTAATTTAGTTTCTTTAATTTAAACAAAAACAAAAATATTTCAGTTTGAGTTTGGAATTTTAATGAAGTTAAGGGTAAATCCATAAGTCAAGCGGTGGCGTATAATATGATTTCTGATATATTAACATACCAACATATAAGTATTTAATTTTTTATTTAAAAGAAAAAAAAATTATTTGATTTTATTTAAACCGTGTGAAATTTTGACATTTAAAGTGTTTAATAAAATATTTAAATAAATGTATGATGGGAACTTTATATTTTCGGTAAACAAATATTTTTATTGAGGTTAAAATTGTAGTAAAAAATTTGATAAACAGAAGCCGATTAAAATGTGACAATAATATTTTAATTGTAGCAATTTTTGTTTAATTTTATGACTAGCTTTAAAAATTATAAAAAAACTACATATAAATTGTTTACTACGAGTATAAAGTGACACTGACTGTTATGTTTTAAGCCGAGAAACTTAACATAATACTTAAGTGTTGTAGATTGTTTCGAAAAATAATATTTAATGGCTTTATTAGAAAAACGTATCTACAAGCGTACATACATACAAACTTTCCATAAAGGTTGAAGACTGCAGCTCTTAGCAGAAAAATCCCTATCAGCTAAGGAGGTAAAAATTAAACTGAGAAAACTGATGCAACTAAAAAATTAAATGAGTAACTAAATAAGAAGGCTCGACCCAATGTGCATTTTTCTTAAACGAAGCTTAGCTTGAAACCGAACACGAACTTCGGTCAAATTATTATTGTTCGGCTAAACGATAACGCAAGCCGAACATAAACCGAACTTATAATTCTTTATTGAATAAAAACATATATCCATTTGAATTACAAAAATTAGAAACTGTTGACCATAGCCAACTATTCATGAAGCCTAAAATTTTTTTTTACCTTTTCTAAAACTTCAACACACTATTAATTTTTTACCCTTATAATCCTTCACAATTTGTCTACTCATATAATGCCTAATCGTCTCTATAAAAAGGAAGAAAAGCAAAAAAAAGAAGAAAAAGAAAAGAACCGACAAGAAAGGAGAAGAACCGAAAAGCAAAGAAAGAAAAGAGAAGAACCGAAAAGCAAAGAAAGAAAAGAAAACAAAAGAAAAGAAAATAAAAGGAAAGAAAAGAAAAGGTAAGGAAAGAAAAGGAAAGAAATGAAACGAAAAGAAAAGAAAAGAAAAGAAAAGAAAAGAAGAGAAAAGAAAAGAAAAGAAAAGAAAAGAAAAGAAAAAAAAAGAAAAGGAAAGAAAAGAAAAGAAAAGAAAAGATAAGAAAAGAAAAGAAAAGAAAAGAAAAGAAAAGAAAAGAAAAGAATAGAAAAGAAAAGAAAAGAAAAGAAAAGAAAAGAAAAGAAAAGAAAAGAAAAGAAAAGAAAAGAAAAGAAAAGAAAAGAAAAGAAAAGAAAAGAAAAGAAAAGAAAAGAAAAGAAAAGAAAAGAAAAGAAAGGAAAAGAAAAGAAAAGAAAAGAAAAGAAAAGAAAAGAAAAGAAAAGAAAAGAAAAGAAAAGAAAAGAAAAGAAAAGAAAAGAAAAGAAAAGAAAAGAAAAGAAAAGAAAAAAGAAGAAAAGGAAGGAACTGAAATGAAAATTAGAAAAGAAAAAAGAGGAAAAAAAATATAAATAAGAAAATATAAAAAAACGAAACAAATCAGATGCTAGGAGGGGATAAGAAAAAATGTAGAAAAATTAATTTCAAACAAAAGTAAAGAAAATGAAAAAAAAAAACAAAATAAAATTAAAGAAATGGAAAGAAAATAAAAGCAAAAGAGAAAAAGAGACCAAAAGTAAAAGAACACAAAACAGCACAAGCAAGAAGAAAAGGAAAGAAAAGAAAAGAAAAAAAAAAGAAGTAAAAGAAATAACAGAAAAAGGAAAGAAAAAGAATGGTAAGAAAATGGAACTAAATGAAATTAAACTTAGTATGTGTCGGCCTCGGCTCGAACCTGGTATCTTCTGATTGTGAGGCAACTACCGTTTCCTTTCCATTTTTAATTTTTTTAGAATTTCATTCGAAAAGGGTAAAATGTTATATTCCGAAGAAGGACTTTAAAGGAACTTGGTATAATGTGCATCAATAGCCGGGACAATTTGTGAATTTAATTTACTTATGTGAAAATTATTTAAGCCACACTTACATATATGGTGTATGGAGACTGATTCAAAATAAAGAAGAAACAAATAAAAACCATAAAACGGTTAAGCTGATGACGTTTCAACTCACACCAGCTTGGATAAGCTGCAAGAAGCCCTTTGCAAAGAATACCAAGATGCAAGTGCTTCATCGTCGATAATCTTAGAATTATGTTTGGCTGTATTTTTTTCGCTCGTACGCTGTAAATCTGTTGTCCCGTCTCTATAAGTTATCCGAACTTTCCTCCGTCTATATATAAAAAATTTAAAACGTTTCGAGCAGAATCTCGCTTGTTCATTTGGCCTCATAATAGTTCAAACAGATCATATGAGAAAATTGTAACAAAAATCTTGATTGTTATCAATTTGCAGATATTTTTTAATTTAAAATTATTTTCATTATAAATAACCATTATTCTTCAAGAGAATTTAATCAGTAAAATTACTATTTTAACCAATTTTATAAAATGCCCTTATCCTTTTATGGTTTTCATTTAAAAACAAATAATGAAATTTTTTCGTTGTAAACTATCAAACGCAAAGCGAATTCCCCCAATATTTTAACAAAAGAAAACAATAACAACCAAAAAGAAACCCATGAAAGATATTTAAACAATTGAACTAATTTTTGAGATTAAAAACGAAAAATTTAAACACATTAATAAAACAAAGACATATAAAACTCGTACGAGTAAATTGTTTGGTATAAAAAAATACAATACACCCTTTAGATATTAACGAATCAAATTTTCTAACAATCTTTACCCCAAACAAAAAGACAAGACGGAATTTTGACCAGTGGTCAATTGGCACACGTTTAAGTGCATAAATGGATGAAAAGCTGACATATGTCAGCACACCCTCATTTTACCAACATCTATGTACTTACATATGATGATGATTGCCACAAATGAAACAATTTTTATTGATGTTTCAAACATTTATTCATTCATTGAAAGATTCCGCTTACTTTCATTTAGCAACAACAACAATAAAAAGTGTTAAAAATTTTTCGTAAATATTACAATTAATGCGAACTAAAAATCATCTTCTAAAAACAATAAAATTCAATTTTCAAATATTTTTTTTTTTTGCAAAATCTTCACAAAATTGGCATAAAGTAATGAAAACAATACAATAAAGTTTGAATTTATAAATTATCAGTATGTTGCTGACAATCAAATTCAATTAAATAAAAAGATATAAGCGGATTTTAAACGCCCACAACAATTTGTAACGGTCATCGGCAATAATCAATATTGTATTGATTGCAGTTATTTTTGTTGCCGTTTTTAACTTGAATTCTGAAATAAACAATCTGCCAAAAAAAAAAAAATTGAGGGAACCTATTTCACATAGTAGCAATATTTGAAGAAAAAACGTGCATTGAAAGTGGACCATGGTCAGAGTGTAAAAGAAATGATTCATTTAATTTTTTAGATATTCATTTCACTATTTTATTTTAATTTTTATGGAGTAACAATGAGTATTTAAACCTTTAATAAATAACAGATAATATTTCAGCCAGTGTCAGTTTAAATTTAAGTTCTCAAATTAAAGTAAACATCGGCCATGTTGTAAGATATTTGAAGCGAGCGAATTTGGATGTGTTTCCTTAGCTACAACCTGCTGTTGGCCTTGGCATGCTTAATGAATACTTTCCAAGCACTTTAGCCTTGTGTGTGCTGTCTTAAGTTTACTAGACTTAAGAGTTACATATTTTCTTTAACTTGGTCCTCCCTGCCTGCACTCTCCGTGGTAGTTGTCAGCTAACAGCGCAACTGCTGCATTTTGACGCGACTGACTACATTGATATCGGAACGAAGCTCATAGAGCTCACGGCACAAAAAATAATTTTTTTCCCAACACGATTCCTCGACTTATTTTGGTGTTGACATCATTATATCTATTGACGTTGCAGTTGCCAGTTTCACAATGTTGGCCAGGAATATTTCTCACTCTTTTTTTCCGACGTTATTATATCACTCACATATGCAAGGATCTGTTGCCTTTTGTGTTTATATTAAGATTCACTTTCTCAAACATTTTCTCCACTAGTAAGTTGAAGAAATTGCACGAGAACCTATCCCCTGTCGAATACCTTTTTTTACTGGGGATAAAGTGCTACTCAGATTTTTTCGGGAAAAGCGTACAAGTTTTGCTGGGATCTTATACGCAGACATAGTTTTTTTCTTGTCGGCGTACCTAAGGCAGGCTTGTAGTCGGTAAAATGGATGGACGATTTAGCGGAGTTCAAAGATTTATTTGATAGTTCATTTGTTCAGCCTGAAATCACACTAATAGCACTGTATCAGTTTATTGAGCTTAAGTTATAATTTTTCGCACGATATGTTGAATTACAGGCATGGCTACTAATTTCGGGCATGCATCTTTTAGACGATTCTTCTGCAAGCAAGCTGGAAAAATGTTTTCTTCACATTCTTAACACATTCGACGTGTCGAACACCAGTTTCCCATTTTTTTCTTTACACAAAGCTATGTCAGCATGCAAGTTTTTTATTTGACGGTTCACCTGCTCTTAAGGTGTTCCGGTAAAAAAGTGGTAAGTGCACGAGTCTCCCAGTCTAGAGGTTGTGGGTTCGATTCTAACCAGAGGATCTAGTTAGTCTGCTTTCTTTTCCTTCTCAAAATTTCTTCTTTATTTCCATCTTCACCTATTCTATCTGCCTCTATTGGTAACACAAAGAGTCCAAACTAAGCAGACCCAAGTGAGCCGTATCCTTTCTACCTATCTTAACTTTCTACCCTTCCAAATCTTACATCCTTTATTTTAGAATTTTCCGACGCCGTTCCTGTTTTCAATTATCATAATTTCCTCACTTTGTCGTATTTCCACTTTTCTTTTTCTGCATTCGGAATGGACGTCTCCTTCCTGTGTAGCTCTTAGTATTGCTTTAACACAGTTCAAGCTTTAACATGCTCGAGCTAGCTTCTGTGCTTTACACTCGTCGCTATTCTATTGGTTCTTTTGGAGCCTCTTTCGGTAATCAATATATATTTCGCCGGCTTTTGTCTTAGAGTATATGTTGCCATTGCTCGCTGATATCAACGAAAGCAGAAGGTTTCAATAGAAGAAGGTTTCGTAACGTAGGCTTTAGCAGTTCTGAATGCAGCTTTTCGACGCTTAGCCTTTTTTATAATTAAGTGTTTTGTGGCACGTAGCGGCTTACAAACCTTTGCTGGCGCATTAATAGTATCATCACCTAAAATACAAAAGGCCAAAACTAACATTTGAAAAAATTTTAATATAACGATATAATACTTCCTTATAGAACTAGAAGAAATCTGCTTTTTAAGGTTTACAACAATGACTGAAGGCTTTAGCTACTATTTGGACGGTCTTGGAGCTGTATAAAACGCAATTTAATTGTTCTTTAGTAAGTTTTTTATATTCTGATCTTAGTTTTTTTATGGTAAGATACTGCCCTATGGATTTTAGGTGAAGATATAGTATGTTTGCAGTTCGAAGCATCCGTTCATTCTCCCTTCCTCATTTGCCAAGTCCCCAAGAATAATTTTGATATTATGGCCATGACCTCTGCCGTTAGCCGTAGCCAGCAGTTTTTCTATTTACTTGTCTACAACAAATCCCCATCCGAACTGGTGCTTACCTTCATGACAACTGTAATAGATATCGTAGCCTTTTCTTTTATTTGGGTCTTCCTTCAACTTAATTTTAAGTTGAGCGATCTTTGCTATTGACATTTTTTCGAGCTCTTTTGTTCTTAATTAAAATCTACTACAGTCATCGATGTCTTGCTTAGAAGATTTTTCGTCCTTATATGCCTTTTATATTTTTGCCAATTAACCCTTTTAGATGAGAGATCATGGTGATTGTTGTGGGTGAGTTGTTTAAAGATAGATTAAACGAAGCCCGAACCCGAAAAATTGTAGAATCATACCTTTCGTTACGTCAATGCTTATAATGTCTGGTCCACTTGAAATAACATTCAGTCCCATTTAGGATGAGAGATCATGCAAAATGCGACCTCTAGGTCTAATAAGAGTGATTAAAGATAAATTAAAATTTTTCTACCGATCTTCCGCATTGAAAATTCATTAATGTAGCGGTGCTACCACATAATTTATTCTAGAGTCTATCGTATCGCAAAAAGTACAGCCTTTTGTTTTTAAAGTGCTTCGAGATATTAAGCTTTGGGAATTAACATTACATTAGCTTTTTAGTTTGTTAGAAAATATTCGGGTCCACTGTTCCATTGATGAACTTTGCTTGAGTTTCAAGAACAGATTAATAGACAGTTGCGAATTTAGTATTAATAGCAATGTCAACACAGGTTAATATTCTCAGCTGTCAAGCCATAGTTATCGAGATGAATTGTTTTTTTCAACTTTAGAAAAAGCAAAACATTTTTGCTTTTAAAAAAGGAAACAAAATTTCAATCTTTTTTGCAGTTTAATTTTAATTTCTAAAGTGCTACACGTTCCCAAAACTTTTTCATTAAGCAATCTACTCAACTATGTTGACCCAAATACCATTTAAAAGTTAGGTTTGGATCAGTAGTTTAAAAATAAGAAAACACCCTTTAAAACTTATGTTATGTGTAACAAAATACTCTTTCTAGCTTGAGGTCAATGCAAAGGATTTTCTATATGAAGGGATTAACACATGCTGTTTTATTTTATTTTTCATATTTTACTATTTTAGAACAGAATGTGCCACAAAAAATATTCAAAACCATTGTTTTTCTATTTTACACTTACACGTACTATGGTGTGAAATGTCTCAATTGATTTTTATATTGTTTTTATTTATGTATTAATATTCGAATATATTTAGATCCACATGCCCATTGTTTGCAAGTTGTGTGTGAGTGTGTGTGTGCCTTAGCATAAGTTGCATTTGATAAAATAAAAAAATTAAAGGTGTTAAAATGCAGTTTCCCTTTTACAAAGTTGGTGTGCAATGTGATACAGGGCATCTACAACATGCATTCATTGAATATAAAATCTCATCTTTATCAATTTTTTTTATTATTTTTGTTTTCTATTTGTTTTGTGTATTTATTTAACCATGTTCATATCTATGATTTCAAACAATACAAACAATTGTTTTGAATAAACAAAATCAATAACTTTTTATTTCCATAATGAACACATGCCATAAGTGTGCCCTGGCTTCTTTCATCTAGTTGCTGTTTTTGGAGAAAAAAAATACTTTTAATGTATATATGAATGTGTGTGCATATAAAGGTCTTGTGATGCTACTGCAACCAATGCAGCTCCTGGCGTAAATTGTTTAAATTATTTTAATGTCCGCTTTTTATCTCTGGTATTTAGTATTTAATTCTCCTATGGCTATTGTTACCGCCTTTGCTTTTATTAATATAATTATTTTTTATATATGTATATGTATCGTATTTATAATTTTTTGTTTTACGTCAAATTATGAATGTATTCCTTAAATAAGGTTTTCAGGTCAACAAAAATAAACTATTACCGAAGAGAGTTATCTTAAAAACAAATAATCAAGTGCAGTGAGACAACCCTTGTGGAAATGGAAATTGGATTAATGAGGGTTATAAACCTAACCATCAACACATTTTTTCAGACATTTAGGGGCTTGAAAAGCCAGTGGATTTGTACATCCCAGGTAAAGGAAAGGATATCTCAACTGCGCTTATACCAGTACGATAGTTTTAGTTGAAAGGCAGACTCTTAGACAGATTCCTGATGGAACGCGTTGTTACATCGGTGACTCTATTTCGAAAGAAAGAACGCAAGCGGATGTCTTTTTCGAAAAACCTGAGACCTCTCAGATTACAACACAGTGTGGTCAGCCAAAACTGCGAACAATCACACAATATTTGCCCTTGTTAAGGGCACGTTTATATCTAAAAAAAAGTAAACGTTTGTACGGCTAGTGAAACGCCAATATCGGCAAAATTTTTTGGCGGAAAAGATTAAAAAACTGCAAGCAACTGAAACTATAAACCCGAAGCATTTAAACAAATCCTCTCAGGTGGCCAGTAAAGAAGAAGTTAAATAAATCTGAAAATTTGGGTTTATTACATTAGGTTGGTTGGAAAGTGCCATTACAGCCTCCAAGCACACTTTTTCAAATAGGGGTTGCGGTGCACTGCGGATGTAGGGCGTGCAGAACGGACATTGAGTCGATGGAGAATTTTCTTTTTGTAACCGGCCAGCCTTGCACAAACCAGACAAACGTTGCTAACTTAAAGCTTGTTAGAATTCGTTTAATCGTCTTTAATTATTTTTTTCATTTTAATAAGGGCACCGCATCCCCTTTACTGACCTTAATTTGTGTATGTCTCGCTCCACTTGATGACTTCTTTTGAGTACTTCTTACCTACCTGCCTACCTGTCTATAAAGTTCAACGATTACCTAATTTAAATTAAGTACAAAAGATTGTTCAGAATGTTTTTTTAAATCAGTAATTTGTAAAATGATTATATGATTTCCTTTTATCGTATATATTTTGTAATATGTCTAAAAGCTATCAAAAATAAATTAAACTTTGTTTATCATACTCTTCATATAAGGGTATATATAAGTTTGTTATTCCGTTTGTAATTTTTACAATATCCATCTGCGACCCCATAAAGGAAATATTTTTTGGGGCCTTTTAGATAGAAAAATCGATTTAGCTTTGAACGTCTGTCTGTCCGTGTTTTTAAGGCCCCCCGATGTCGCATAGCCCCGTAGATAGTACCAAACTATCAGAAATATCTGCGAGCAAATCGCTATTGAAATCCAAAAAACTGACAGATAATTGACCGAAATATTAGCAAAAAAACCAAGACTACTTCTGTTTGTTGCTCTAAAAGTTGCATTTAGAAACCTCTATAACTGACCCGGAGCTGGGCCGTACAACATGCAATGTTAAAACGGATCCCATTAATTTTTCCCAACGAAAATTTTTGTGGAACATAAAAAAGGGTAAAAATTCCTACAGTTTCTCTGGAGTCGCCGCTAGAAGAATAAAATGTATCACTAACCCCAACTAGTTTTCCCTTCCCAACATATTTCTAGAATATACTTACCCCCCCCCCCCCCCCCCCCCACCATCAGCTAAGGGGGTTGCCATACAAAATTACAAAAATGATGTAAAAACACCCATGGCTTCCCTAGAGTCGGACTTAGAGAAAAGTGTACGACTGACCTCCATTAGTTTTCCCTCCCAAACATATTCCCAGAATATACTTATCCACTATCTGCCTAAGGGGGCTCCCATACAAAGCTTGGTAAAATCGTAATAAATTCCCCCCCTCCCCTACAGCTTCAAGGCTGCCCGTGGATAGGTCAAATGCAGGACTGACCTTAACTCATTTTTCCCTCAAAACATTTCTGTGGGATATACTTACCCCTACCTCTACCCTCTAAGGGGGCCGCCATAAAAAAATTTTAAAAAATTATGGTAAAATCCCTATAACATCCCTAGTCACCCTTAGAGGGTTTAAGTATAACATCGACCCCTATTTTAAAATTAGAAATACTTTTTAATTAAAAATATGGATAAATATAAAAAAAATTTCGGGGTTTCGAAAAAGGAATGGTATCTAGGATTCGGCACAGCCGAATATAGCGCTCTTACTTGTTTTTAACTAAAAATATTATTTTACTCAAAACTGGTTGTGAAATAAAAGCTGGCAAATCCGGTTTATTTAAGGCCATATGGCAATATAACCTATAAATCTGTATGTCGTTTATGATCAGAGAAAATAAAAATGCTGGAACAAGTGGTTCTGTTACGTTTTTAAGCCAAATTAGCACAAAAAATATAAACGAATGGCTGATGGGTGAAATAGATCAATTACCCACCTTCTGTATTAGTTTATCACATTTTAGGAATCGTGAAATAATTATTACTTATCGCTAAATGGTTAATCAAGCCGTCTTTGTGATTATATTTTATTTAAATTTGGTTTTTTTAACAATAACATCATTTCACCTGCCATGTATTATAAATAGCAGCACGCGATATGAGCAAAAATCTATATCAAGAGTTCAATATAATTAGGGTTGTTAACCGTCCTCTTTTTTCCGGACACTGTCCTTTTTTTAAGGCATCCGTCCTCATGTCCTACATTTTTTAACAAACGCTAATTTAGTTATTTCGCGAAATGCAACGGCTAAAAATAATAATAATGGTATTGAAATATTTGGAAAAAATCCTTTTTTTATTTTTCCGATAGAAAAAGAAAATCAAAACAGTTGAAACGAAAAATGGTTTGTTGGGTTTTTGAAAAAGTTAATTTTGGCTTCAACTTACAACAAACCCTATAAATAAATTTAAAACTGTTTGAAACTATTTTTTTTTTTTTTTTTGTTGATGTCCGAAAAAGTCCGGGTTTTTTGCGCTGGCTATCCTGTTTTTTTTAATTTGGAGATAACAACCCTAAATATAATAAGAATCACATCTCTTAAGATAATAAAAGCAATACTTAATTTAGGATTTTACGCCTTTACGAAATATACACCACAGTTTCAACCACTCGATAAAAAAAATTTAACCACTTAAAACACAACGCATACCTACATACTTTTTTTAAAATTTAATTACAAAATTTTCTGTTATCACTTTTTAAAATTTACCATCAACTTCCTTTTTCAATATAGTAAAATTAATTTTTTCTCTTCATTAGCCACACCTTTCTCTCATAAATCTTATTGAATTTCTAAACATAAATGAATGATTAAAAATTTAATATTATAAAATTTTAATGTGGCATAACCGAATTGAAGCCATAATAATGTCATCCATAAATTATCGAACAATAAAAACGATAAATTGAGAATAGTTTTCCATTCAAATGAGTTAGTGATTAGCAAATATTTGAAAATACTTGAAGCAGAATACTAAACGCACATAATTATAACGATAAATATCGAAAGACAAAGTAATTAAACAGACAACGTCTGACACTGTTATACTAAAGTACCCATTTTACACAAATAAAATTTTAAGGAAAAAGTTAAGTAAAGCAATTATAAAATTGCCACTTAAGTTATGACTATAATTTATTTAATATAACTAAAACAGAAATACAAATATTTCAAATTTAAGTGCAAATAATCAATATCTAGAACGGTAACATTGCAAAAATTTAAACAAAATTTTATAATGAATGTTCTCAGGGCAAAGGTCATTTTTCAATTAATGCCAGCAATTAACCTTAGACATGCTGACCTTTTGTAAAATTTTACAATAAAACATGAAACAATTGCAAATAGAAAGAAGATCAGTGCCCTAAGCAGATGATAATTTTAAATATTGAGGGAGAGATTTAATTTTACTCAGACATGCATATTTAAGTATATTCGTCTAAGGACTAAAACCTAATGTAAAAAAATGAGTGTAAGGACATCTTATGTGTGTTTGTATGCAAGCAGGTATCGGTGTTTATATTTTGTTAATGAATAATAATAATGAATTTATTTTTAACTCCTTTTTATTCTGTTTATTGTGATGCCTAAGTAGACAATTTTTTATTAGAGTTTTATATCTCTTAATGTAATAAACTTATGTATCATTTAAAGAGAGCAAGCTGCCTGGACTCATGATACGAAGAACAAGGTAGTCTCGTCGACCAAAATGTCAAAATTATGTTCTCCCTGTGAAAATAAAACAACAAAATATATTACTCATCGTTTTTTTTTTCTATGAGCTGTTGTTTGACACTTTGGTACTAATTTGTAGTTGCAGAGACGAGATTACCTGATTTGTTATATCTTGATCTTTTCTATATGTAAGCATTTTTCTTAAGCAGCTTTTTAAAGCAAACGAAAGCCGGTAAAAGCGAATTGATTTAGAAGTTGGTTGTAAGTCGATCAGAGTAACTTTAAAGTTGGTCTACGATTATTTTTTGGCATTACAAACATCGGCGCATCGTATAACACACCTGTCACGAATTTGTTGTGGGTGTAGGTGGTGTAAGAAATGCAGCAGTTCAAGCATTTTAATAATACATAGCTGATCTCTTAGTAGAGCACGACCAGGTTTGTCGCTCGCTGTTGGTTTTATTTTGCAAACTACATACATATCATCTCCGTAAAAATGTCAAGAAAAATGATCGAATTAGATTGCCCTTTTTTAACAGGTTAAGTAGGAAATACATATTAAAAATTTGTGGTTTTATAAGCCTTTATACCTTTATATCACTTTTAAAAAAAAAAACTTTTCTTACAAGACTATATTAAAATTTATTACCATTTTCCATATTTATGAGCCAATGACACATGTTTGTATATTTTCGATTTGTTTTATTAGAATTTTTTCTTGAAATCACAACTTGTTCACTTAATGGCTTTTTTTGGCTGTTAAGTCAAAATGCTTGGCGCGTGCATAATGGCATTTCTTTTTGGATCATTAGAGGGGGATTAATGGTTAACCGAATAATATTGATACTAAAACTATTCCTTCTTATATTTGTTAAACACATTTTTTTGGTTTTATCTATTAGAAATAGAATTAAGAACAAGGTGGTGCTACAAACATTTTCAAAAAATTTTCCAAAAAATTTTTCAAAATGTAATGTGGAACAAAATATTGTATTGAAAATGATTATTTTGTGTATTAGTTTAGCTTTGAAATTTAAAGTTAAAAGCAGTTTGATCTATGCACCTTAATATTGATCTTTAACCTTAACACAGAACGATAAGTATAACTTTTTTATAATTTTTTACTAGTTTTGCCCAATGTGCCAGTATTATTTTTCAACAAACATTAGAAATAAAAGAAAACCATAACTTTGACAGCACGTGCCTATAAACTATTTTTATTAAAATATCCTTAAAATGCCGCTGGCTACTATTTTCATAACAAATCCTTTTTATTGGAAAATGTATAGAAAACTGTATTGAGTTTAATGCAAACACAACTGCTAACTGGCTGGTTTTGAATTATTGTGTGTGAATAAGTACGTATGTGTGTTTTTGTTTAAAATGGTTATTGGGTCATTTAATGCAAACAATAAAAACAATAAAAAAGATAAAATATCAAATTTCTTAAAATCCCCTTTTAAAATGTCCATCCATCTATCGAAGTACAGACATAATCAATAATCCATATGTATTTAATACTACAATAACAACTTTATAAAGTTTAGAACATCAAATTACACTCGAATTCTTATTTTCTTCCTAAAGAAAACATATACATACATACATACATACATACATACATACATACATACATACACATGTATGTGTTTCGTATGCCAAATATTTTAAAACGCACAAAAATTTTATGAAAACATTAATTTTTCATAGGAAAAATGAAAAACTATTTTAAACTATAAAACGACAATGGCCATGTGTCAAGTTTTCGAAGAAATTAAAACGAGACAATTTTATTAAGCAGCAATAAAATTATATGAGAGTGTATGTTGATGTGACAGTATTATATTTCAATTTTTGACAAGTTAACCTATACATATTCCCACTTATATACGCACCCATCCCCCTTTAGTTAAACTCCCTCCCTACGCTTTAAAAGGAAAATGACCTCAGGTCAGTCAGTTTTGTCATCGTCACACATTTTT
The DNA here is from genome assembly GCA_963583895.1 of Melanophora roralis. Classification (NCBI taxonomy): domain Eukaryota; kingdom Metazoa; phylum Arthropoda; class Insecta; order Diptera; family Rhinophoridae; genus Melanophora; species Melanophora roralis. Next base: position 66,366,355 of record OY757188.1, read on the forward strand.
ACTGGCATCTTTGTTGCATTGTGTCTATTTCTGGTTAACGATTAACACCCCCTTTCATTAAATCATATTATTATCCTGAGGGTCCTTTTTCTGCACTGTTGAATTGAATGGTTGTGAAGTGATGGTGACCTTTCTTCTGGTTTTCACTATTGTCATTTTTATTTATTGTTATTTTTATTATTATTATTGTATGGTACAAATATTTTTTCGATTTTATATTTATTTGTTTTTAGAGTTTTTACGAATTTTTATGGTTTAATGTTTTTCATCCTTTTGTTTGATTTTGGCACGCGTTCGTTGTTCAGTATTGCATCCTGTTAATGTTATTTGATTTTTCAAAACAATCATTAATTTTTAAATTTTTCATTGCATTTAACTATGTTTGTCTTTTTTATTGGCATGCCACTTGTAAATGAATTTTAAAAATTTAATACACATTATTTTACATTTTCTATTTAATTAATAACAAAATTTTAATGGAAGTTTTGCCATTTACATCATTTATTACATTTTACGGAACAATCAAGAGCGAGCACAGTTCTTGACTGATTCAAATTTAATTACTCCCAAAAAGTTGCAAAGTAGTTGTAACAGGATCATTTGCAAACTAAAAATAGTGCATATTTGGTAAATATATAAGGCAGATCCAGTGTTTGAAAAATACATTTTATATAATAAATGGTAAAGATCAATTTATTATAATGTTTTCCATTCTAAACCCATTTACGTCCGCCGTGTCAATTTGGGAACACTTGCTTTTTCAGGGCACAGAAGTAATCTGTCAACAATATCCAACTTATAATTGTACTATTTATTTGCTAAAGGTTCAAATATTATATTTTATTAAAAAAAAATTATTTTCATGATGCGGCTTTGCGGTTAAAATCCATAAAATTTCACTCTAAATCCACACGTGAAGGTGAGTTCGGTATTCTGTGTATTATTTTTTGGGCGAAGTTCAAGTCATCATAATTAATGCTTTTTTTTAGGTATTGAATATTTAGGCAAATATATATCTAACTTCGTTGATTTGTTTTAATTTGGTACGAATTGTGAAAATATCAGATTCAGTAAAAAAGCAAAAAGCTGAGATGAAAATTTCGTAGTTGTTGCTTAATAATAATAAGGCCGCGAATAGTTTTTAGTTAGTTAAGTTTAGCAAGGCCCTATTGTCCCAATAGCACCCTGATCGCTAAGGAGTATCAAGTATGAGTGTGTGCTGTGTCACTTGCAGTTACTCAAGCCATCAGGGTTACAAAAAATGCAAGAAGAGTCTTTCCATTGTCATTGATACTTTTGAAAGTTTTAGTACACAAGTGAACATTGTGTCAATTTGGAAACACCCGTTCGTTTAAATTCAATATAATTTTTTGTTTTTAATATTTTTTTTTTAATTTCATGTTTTTTTTAATAATTTTTTTAGTTAAACAAATTTTAAACTTTTTTCAGTGCATTTTGTTTGGGTCTAAATTGGTTAAAAAATTAATTTAAAAACATCAACCATAATTATCGATACTGCAATTACTTACCGACTTAGTTAGCAAATTAAAGCCACCCATGTAGGTCATTGACCGAACTAAGAACAGATTTCCAAGACCTTTGATATTCTGTGCTTCTTCCCCAACTTCTCACGTTAAATTTGAAAGGTTTTCCTTGACTTTGTCTTTCTAACGGAGTTTAAGTCGTCCTTTTTTGCGTCTTCCAATCAAACGCCTTTTTCGCTGGAACATCTTTATTAATTTATTCTTTTTTTTGAAGCGCTGGATTGGCACCATATGAAGATATACCTTGCAAACCATTTTTCTTCATTTAGGCAAGTGCTCATTCTTCTGTACCGAATAGCAGGACGGGTAAAACTGTTTATTTTGCTAACAAGTGCTCATTTTGTTTATGCTCGTACCTAGGTATAGGAATTCCTTTACTACCACGAAGATCAAGTTACAAACGTTTACAGATTAACCCAATTTTTTATGTTTTTATTTATTGCTTTTTGGGTTACACCAGAATACACAGCTTTCGATGGCCTTGAATAATGGAGAGTTTGACCCAGTTTGCTACGTAAACGATATAGCTACACTCCATCGGTTCAAATCAGCTTGACCAAGCTTAGCTAAGAGGGCCGAGTGTCTTTTCATTAGTAAAACTAAAATTGCGTACTATGACGACCCTAATTTCTTGGGTAGAACCATCATTATATTCAAGAGGTTCAAGAATTTTGGCCCACCGATGTTGGGCTTTATGTAAAAAGACTATATGCTCAAAATGGGGCTACTGTACAGAGATGAAAAACTGGCTTTACAGGAGCGTGAATAGTGCTATACTAACCTATGCTTCGGTGGTATGGTGGGCACCAAGAAACGAAAAGTTCAAAGTTGCGATTCTATAAAAAGTCAAACATACACGTTACCTCGGGAATAGCGAAACAATTAAGACTTCTCTAACTAGGACTTGGGAGATGAGGCACCACTTGTGACGAAACGGTTTCAGGCGATGGGAGAACAGATTAATGGAGGTATGAGTCTAATCAACATCGCATTTTGGAGGCACTGGAGAACTATTTGAGCACAGTGGAATTGTCATATCGTATACCTCTAGCAAAGGTTAACGCTTACGCTACTGCCGTTATACCGGATGAGCAGTCCTGGTTGGAGGGGACCCTGGGGGAAATGTCCGAATAAACGTGATTCTTAACGGATGACTCTAAGGTGAACATTAGTAATTTGACCTGTTTTCTTTGCAAAAAGTCATTTTTTAAGGCATTGCTATTCAAAAGACAATACATTAGATCAAATTTATTTTGTCTAAACAAGGTATTGTCCGATAAGCAGGTTTTCAAAGTTGTAATACATTAGCAACAAATTAAATGCAGAATATCTACTGTAATATTGTGTTTAATTTGGAAGTGTATGTACGAAAATTTTTTTAAAATATATTTAAAATTAACAAAAACATGGTGGAGAAGAAGAATGGCAAAAGGATATAACAAAGGATGGTTTATTATGTTTAAACAGTTTTTCATAAAACAAATATTTAATTTTTCACATAACCTCAAAAAATTTGTTTCCTAAAAATTACTTTTACAACAAACTTGTAAAATTTGGCCGTTTAAAAACTACCAAAAACATGAAGACTAAAATGTTTCGTATTTATTTGTATGCCGAATATCTTCCCTCTAGGTAAAATCAAAACTGACAAAAAAAAAGCTCCGTAAAGCAATATCCTTTGAAAAATGAAAAATAACAGTATTTACTAGTTAATAACGATTTTTCTGGCTGAAAAGGAATCAATTATAATAAGTATTGAGAGAATCATTATGGTAAAGTATCCTTGATTCCTGACGGCTGCGATAATAGACAAGGACCTAATTCACTCTAGAGAATAGTTAAGCCCGTACTGATTTTTGGTTCAAAAGGTGCTAGGGCGAGCAACAAATTGTATTAATGAGATCGACTATATCATGTCCACCATAGTTGGCCGTAAAATCAAAACTTTTTTATGTTTTAAATTGATGTGCTTAACCATATTAACAATGAATTATAAAACCACTTGGCAAAGAGCTTAAGACACTTCGGGTATCTTAAAACTTTCTGTTGAACTTAACGAAACTACGAGTACTTGCAAAACGTAATTTGTTAAAAATTAAATTTCATTAAAGGTCACGAAAATTTTTTTAGAAAGGTTTCCAAATCACTCACGGTGGAAAAAGGTAAGGAGTTTGAAAATAAATTATTTTAGTAAATTAAAAAAAAAAAACACTCTTTTTGTATATAGAGGTAAAAAAAATTTTACGGGTCACAAAAGTGACAAACTTGTCACTGTGACATATCGCAAGCATGACAGTAAAAAGGAGATCTGCCGAAGTATAATAAAAAAAATTTACTAAATCGCCACAGCCGCTTGGCTTGAATTAATTATTTCAAAAAAAACCAAAGGGAAAAACGGGACTGGGCATCTCTGTAGAAAACCCGGAAATCGAGATCTACTTTCGCCTTACTGACCACAACCATGACCACCAATCGGAGGTTTGGCCAATTATGGAAATTTTGTCTTCTAAGGAGAGTCCGGATATTCCAACTGCAGTTCCGTAAGTCATGGCTTACAAATCGTTTGCGGTCAACATTAGGTGGCATATTTTTCTTTTTTTTTTTTGGTAGTAGTTGCTTCAGAAGAGGGGTTACCTACCGGTCCATGGTCTTAGGGAAACTTTTTATAGTTAATGGATGTCAGTAGATATGCATATGTGTATAAAGTTCCTTTAAAAACTGTAGCTTTTTTTAATTTATTTTTTACATTTTTCCATTAATTAAATTTTTTCTACATATTGCTGTTACATATCTCTGTTTACTTTGATTTCTGCTACATTTTTTTTAGTTTCAAAACTATTTATTTGTTTTTGGCTTGTTTAGTTTATTACTCCTTTGTTCAAAAAAAATTTTAGTTATGTTTCAAGCTAAAAAGAAAATAAAAAAGGAACTTTAATATGAGGATCCTCTCTATGTGTTGACAAATTGAAGCATTAACTGCATGTGGAAAAGTAAAATTACATGTCATAAGTTATGGTATTATGAATAAGTAAATTTCTATTAATTTGAATTTTTTTGTTTAAATATCTTTTTTTTATAAAGGCATGTATGTATATGTATAGTAAGTCCTAACTCTAAAAAATACACACATGCCCGCCTTTGTTAAAAAAATTTACATTTAAAAAGTTTTCAAATGTTTTCATTAAAATTGTAAAATTTTTCATTGCCATAAACATAACAAACACTTAACATTTATTTGTTTCATATCCTTCCTTCTCTAAATATTTATCTGAAAATCTCGAAAAATATTAATTTAAAACATTAAGAAGACATTAACAAAAACTATTGTAACATATTGGGTTATTAACACCTCTTTGCTCCACCTTTAACATGCAACAACAAATGCAATACAATCGAAACAGTTAATTGACAGAAAAAACACCCTTTATATTCAAAAAATTGGAAAATAAGAAACAGTTGGAAGATCATATTTTGGATATGTTACAATATAAGAAGAAGAAGATGCATAAAAAATGTTTATGAATATAAAACATTAACGAAGCAATTAATCATGGAACGTCTTCAATTTATTAGTACTTTCAATTTGAAGTGAGTAAATGCTTCTCCCCTTTTTATTTCTCTTTTCTGCCAGATTGTAGTGATCATTCATATTTGTAAGATATATTTAATTTGTTTGGTAGCTGTCATCGCCGCCGTCAGCAGACATTCATTAGTTAAGACTTTAACACTAATGAACATTGTTTTTAAATGTTTCTTAACATTTTCTACGCCAAGTGTACGTATGAACGAACAGAGCGTTTAAGGTGTTTATCAAAAGGGGTATATTGATTTAAACAAAAAAAAAACGTATTAACTCTTGGAAGATATCGATAAGAACATAATAAACATGTTTCGAAAGCTGCTGAATATGATTTTTCCACCTTCTGACGGTTAACAGTTTTTTCCGCAGATGTGAAACAGTTTTTGTCTGACAAAAGAAGAGCCCAAAGAGAATGGGAAAGGCTCAGACAACCCCAACTAAAAAGTAAGTTAAAAAAGCCAACTCCGAAGTTTTCTGGAAGCACACAGTATACCACTATTAAAGAAGCAATTTAATAGGTCTATTTTCAATTTCTAATACAAATTTTTAATTAAAGTGATCAGCCATAATACTTCGCAAACCATTTAGTGAACCAGTTCAGCCCTAGTACATGCATGTGATGACGTAAGGGAATTACCGCCTGTTGTTGCTAGACATTATTCGCAAATAAGACTCCAAAAGTTCGATGTCATAGACGCTAAAAATAAATAAAGTATAAAAAGAGCTCAAGATTTTAATAAGATAAGCTACAAAATATTTTAGAGCTGCGTTGCACAGCAACTAGAATAATTTTATTTCATAAAAAGTGGGGGCCATTTCCAAATGGTTTTAAAAAGTTACCTAAATCACCAATGAGTTTGTTATCTTTAAGTTTCATTTGCGTCAACTTCGCATCTATATGAGGCTTCATGTGAGGCGGTGATCCAGTTGAATACCAAGATATTTTGTCTCGGATCGTTAAGGCACCATATGGTTGTTAATAGCGACTGGGGAGCACGTTTCCTTGCGTAAAGTAAAAGTTACGTGGGTACATTTTTTTTCATTTTTTTGTATTCGCCTTGGCTTTGCCCTCTTCTCTACTTTGGTAACGTGTTGTTGCAGTTGATTCGAGGCCTCTTTAGAAGAGTCCTAAGCAATACTGAAGAAAGCGGTATCATCTGCAAATGTCGACGTGTCTTTTAAACTGTTCATTGGCATATCTGCTGTTTAAAGCAAGTACAGATTTGGTTCTAGTATTCCCCCTTGAGGTACACCAGCCCCTATTGGTGAAAAAAACTTATTTCATTTCCTTCTTTGATCATAAATTGTCTACCAGTTATGTACTTTCTTACATTTTGTATCTATTACATGAAAGTTCATCAATTTTTTTATAAAGGAAGTAAACAATTTTTCCAAAATTTGGGCCGGTATGGAATATATTAGATTAACATCAATTTACTTACAAACTTTTACTTAAGAGTGTTTATACGAGTGTCCGATGCATGATTTGTTGCCATTTGAAGTGTTAAAAATCTAGTTATTTTCTACTTATTTTTGAAAAAAGCTTTTATAATATTAAAATTGAATGTTTATATGGTGCTTGTCTATACGATTTTCTCTATTCTTTTTAGTTTTCTTTACCTCTTATTTGTCAGACAAATTGGTAACATTATGTTTGACATGATTAGATGATGAAGTAAAGTGATCATGTTAATCAAATTCAAATTGAAGTTTTTTAATTTTGTATTTATAACGTTAATTTAACCCTAACAAAGTTAGAAAATAACACGTTGAAATGTAACAATAATAAGCTGTGACTAAACATATCGCTTACTGGCCGCCATTAATGCACATACAATAATTGAGTTTCATGAAAATCTCAAAAGAGTTTAACATGTGTAAATGCATATAATAATTAGCATCTACTAGATAATAGTTAGTATATTTATATGAATAACTAGCTGAACCAACAAACGTTGCTCTGTCTAAGTTTTAGTCAGTGTTTCGCGCTGTATTTAAGTTCTTTATGAAGTGGAAATACTCATATTGGCATGTAACAACCCACTTTTTATCCCATGATATTTTGACTTTAAAAGCCTCAAAGAAGAAGTGTACAGCAAATCTCATAAAAATTTGGGATTTACAAGTACCTGAACGAAGAGTTTAATACTTGTGGGTATAATACTACCTATTTCTTTGTTTTGTAATATTTTAACGTAAGGGGCATTTAAAATATGCACAATCGACCGAAAGTATTTGTATGGAGAATTTATTTTTTACTTTACTTAAAGAATATACGTTATAGGGGTATTATGTGTTTGTGCTGATGTGTGTAATGCCCAAAAATAATAGCCTGAGACCCATCTTCTATTTTACCATTTGACTCAGAACCACTTCCTGGCTTTAACTACTTTAGTGGATATACATATAACTGGTACATTTGTTGGCATAGCCTCTAAACAAAGGTCCTTCAGCAATAAACATTTTTGGCTTAAAGTGGCTTGAGTACTACTCTGCAATTCAAAGTTTACCATAAGTCCCATTTGAGTTCAACTCCCGAATATTCCACTTTGCTAGTGTCGGTAAAATTAACCTTTTCAAGATTACTTTTTATCACAATACTATTAAACTAATTAGCCTGATAAACTTAAACGAAAAACACTAAAATTATAGTTAATGTCACCAATTGCTAATAAATTATTTAACTGTGGAGGTGGTCCCGCCTACTTCTTTAAGGTAGCGATTTTATATACGATTAATATGCAACCGAAAGTTCTTAAAAATCGGCGTAGTTGAAGGCCTTGAGTTAAAATTTTAATCGGTAGAGTAGAAGTAAATTATTGTAGGCTAGCACCGCCCTTTTAAAATAAGGCCTATAGCACACTCCATGATGAATGTTGCATACGTTTCAATTTTTATACAACTTTGGTCTACGTTTAAGCGTGATTGTATAAAAAACGAAGATTTAAGCTAAATTTTTTTCAATATTTTTTGACTTAACAACACTCACGAAAGCATTTCAAGGTATTTTACAGAAAAAAACTAGTGATATCGGTCCAGCCATTCTCATTTAGCAACACTCACTATTTCATTTTTATTAATAAAGAACATAGATTAGTACTTAGTTTCTTATTATTATTGCACTAAAAGATAATCAAATAGGAAAATAATGATTTAAAGCCGGTCAAAGATTAGTTTTATAAAATAAAAAACAAAAAAATATATTTTTAAAACATTTAGAAAAAAAATTATTTTAAATAAAATAAGAGAGTGTTGAACGAGTATATGCATAGTTTAACGGTCACCTTCGGATCCTTAACGGATGTGCAGATGTTGGGTAAAATATCCAAAATGTACTAAAAAGAAAATAGTGCGAAACTTGGCTATATATCGATCTTTAAATTCACACTTTTAATTTTTTATAAATATTTGATTTCAATTTAAACCTGCCTGTAAATTAATAAAATATTATTTTATAAAAAAAAACAAGCAAATTATTTTTTTTTACTTTTATAACACACAATACAAATAACCAAACAAAAGAAATACACAAATTTGTATACACACTTGCATTATTAGCTACGCATACTACTATCGAATGTTTTATTTTATCCCATCTATTAAATGTATCCTTCTAAGCTTCACCCCTGCTGCACTGTTTTAAAAGCCAAACATTTATTTAACACCCTCCGAAACACGCTTTTGCTAATATAACGGCAACTGCTGTTTTGCATATTGTTTTAGTGGGTGAATGTGCGCCAGCATGGGGAGATTGTGTATGTGTTAAGGATAATGACGACTATAAGGGTGTTAGGAGAATTAAAATTAAGTATACAACCTACATACATACATACATATTTATTTTTTAATATTATTTACACATACACGTACATAGAAGTGTGTAAATTTTATTTTTAAATTAAGTTTGTGTGTATGGTTTTATCCCCATTTTATTTGAATTGCCATTTTTATACGAGTTTATTCCGCATAAAAAATACATACATACGTTGTCATAAAATTTAACAAAAGAAAAAAATTAAAATAAAAAAATTTTAAGCTTGCGTGCAGAATACTTACACACGCATAATTATTTAATTGAATTAAACAATTTTCATAATCTTTAGCGAAAGTAATAGTAACTTTTTTTTTATTTTTGCTAAATAAATAAAATTGAAATTAATGTTTTGTTAAATGATGCGTCATACAAATTGTTTAAAAGATGGTATTGGCAGGCAGCATTTCAACGAAAATACTCAGATAATATGTACGTAGGTATATACTATGTAAGTACATACATATGTAATTTTACATAAATTAAACACACTAATATACATATAGGCAATTCCAGTGTAATGAGTGTGACAATTTTGCTCACTTTTTTACTTATAGTTCAAGCAGTTTAAAAATTTGATTTAAGAAAATGATATGATACCAAGGATAATGGTATGTTTTTTAACGACTAGTAGTAAGTAGATACTGCAAGAATATAATTTCTGCTCACAATTATCACTTGAAGACTGTGACGGGTGTGACCTTACAAATTTGATTTAGAGATAATTTTGACTTTAAGATTGAGATAAGTGAAATATTTTTGAGAATCGGCTTAATTTGTTTGCTTTTACGGAACTTAAAGCTTTATTAATCGTACTGGAATTGAACATACATAAAAATGTTTTAGCAAGTAAATAAACAGAAACATAGGTTTCGTAACGAAGAAAAATATAGGTACATATGTACTTATTTGACTAAATATAATAATTTTTTTTTAGTTTAATACGTGCATATCGCACAGTAAACCAAGGAAAGCCACAACTTTAAATGTATAAATATGCTTTTTGCCCTGAATTAACCTGCCTAGTATTTTATAATATAAAATTTTCTGTTTTCTGATTATAAAAATTTTGCTCCCAAATATTCCTGGATGGGTCCCAAATATTTTTGATGCACCCTATGGGCTCATGGTGCTATCACACAAGAAAAAACGATAACCCAGTAAAATATTGCAAGTTCGATATTGTCAACTCGAGGGGGTTCCACACTCTTTTGGCATATGCCAGTAGCCTCGTTTCACTAACCCAAAATATTTTCTCCAGATCACGATATGATATCTTAGTTAGTGCACCTTGAGAATACATAGACACCCAGGGGACGGAAAGGCTTTGATTTAATTGGCTCAGAAAGTGTTTTTAACTGGATCGCTTTAATTGAAGGTGTTTCTTAGACTGAAATAAGTAGAAGCGCTATATTCGGCTATGCCGAATCTTATGTCTTCTAAACAAAGTGTGGTTATGCAATAAGGCATGTATTTTATGAAGTCTCAAAGTTGTTTCGAGGAAAAACTTAGGGTTTTAATCTTTTTTAAAATTTTGTATGGCAACCCTGTTTGGGGCTGGAGATAGAGGTAATTGCCGGTCTTATATTTGACCGTTTTTAGGAGCGCCCTGAAAACTTTGGAATTATTTAAAAAAAATAAAGTTTTTATTCAACTTTGTATGACAACTCTGTTAGGGGAAGAAATTAGGATGTAAATATGTTACACAAAAATGTTTGTAAGAAAAAATTAATGGGAGTCGGTCTTAAATTGCACCTGTGTAGGGGACACTCCGGAGCAGTTGTAGAGGTTTTTATGTACAAATTGTAGAGAAATAAACAGAGGTAGTCGTGGCTGCTGGCTTATTTTTGTCAGTTATTCGGCGATTTTCCTAAATTTGAATAGGAAAATTTTGGCAAGTATACCCAATGTTTTGATACCCAAAATAGGTCCGACAAATATCAAGGCACTTTCGAATCTTGATTTCTATAGATTAATAGACAGACGGACAGAAGAACGTCACTAAATCGACTTACCTATCTATAAGGACTAAGAAAATATATACCTTATAGGGTCGCAAATGAATATTAAAGAAATTACAAACGGAATGACAAACTTATATATGTATACCCTAATCACTAATGTGAAGGGTATAAAAACTGAAAATCGTACTTATTTCGAAATAGAAATAAATGGTCAACCTAAATATGTTACAACAATTCAAAACAATGAAAAGGGGGCGCACTACCCCCTAGCTCTTATTTAAAAAATTCTTTCAAAATTAGCGTGTAATATTCGAAAGCTGTGATTATAGTGTCCAGAATAATGCGTCTTTAATATTTTCGTCCGTTTGTATGGGGTTTACCACTCCCCTTGCCCCTTTTCGAAAAATTTTTTTCTCGAAATATTGAAAAAATACTAAATCTACCTTGTCGCAGATTTGAAGTCAACAGCTGTAACCTTGTTCAGGACCCTGGGATGTACAAACGCTTGACAGTGACATAAAATATACTTCATACACTCTCTGGCCCCTTGCACATCGTAAAACCTGCAATCATTACTGACCAAACGTCTTGTTGCTATTTAACAGTGATTTGTCTCAAAACCCACTAGTAGTCTACAATTTCTTCTCTGCAAAGATAAAAGGGGCTTTTCGGTCTTCGGGTCATAAGGTCATCATAAAGACTTTAAAGAGAAATGGTATTTACTCAGATAATACAAAAAACGTTACAAACGTGTCGTTTTTCTGAATATTTATTAGATTTTTTCCACCGTGAACTCTTGTAGTGAAAAACTCGACAAGGAATTTAGTTTTATGCTGAGCCTTCCACATTGAGGTGAATGGTATAGAAAGTGGCGATTAATTCAAAAAATGAACTTTAACTTTCACAACCGTGTTTGGTACCATATGAAAGAAGATAAAATTCTACATTGCCAACTGCAAAAATAAAAGTTCTAATTTGTTTACTTTGTTTGTAGTGTGTGTTTAAAGTTAAATAATTTTTTTTATTTTTGTGCGCATTGATTATTAATTATTCGCCACTTTCTATACCATTCACCCCAATGTGCCATGGTTCTGTTTTTTTCTTATATATGGTTCAGTTTGGGGAATAGTGAAAATGCGATTATTAATCACCTTTACGCCTTTAACCTTAGTATGACTAAACATAAGTTAATTTTTGAAAATACACATTTAAAGAATTTAAAAAAAATTCTTTTTATTTATTTATTAGGTGATTCCTTTATTATGTGACATTTAAAAAAAAATCCTGTTTATTATTCTCTGTTGAACTCATTGGTTGTTAAAACAAATTGCATCATGGTTATTTTCCAATTCTGTTTACTAAGAATTATTTCCTAGTTAATATTTATACTTATTGTAATGATAAGAAACTTATTCGAAAAACCAAGCTTTCTTGCCAATACCAGCGAAGTAGAATACATTTCCGAAGCCTGCTACAGATTTTTTCACAGTACTCTTTGAATGGAAGTAATGCTTGGCTGTAAACATCTGTTTAATTTACATGCTTTAAAAAAAAAGGCAAACGGGATTGTTTTTTCTTTGTGACTAAGTTTAACATCTTTCACGAACTAACTGACTTAGAGAGATGCAAACTCCCGATAAAGGCAATAAATCTCTATAGCGGGAGAAAATACTTTTGTCTTTGGGTCATTGTCAGACCTACAAGACATTTCAATTTGTGTAACTTAGTGCCGGGAACTTGAATAGCACATGTCTTGTGTCAGCGATGCCAATCTCTCCTACCCATTACTTTTCGCCGCAAATGAAGACAGCGTAAAACTGATAAGTATAAGGGTGTGCACTCATCAAAATAGCCTTTAGATAGTTTAGACTGAAACCCCCACTCCTTCCTTCTAATTGTCTTGATAAGGTTCATCGTTAACCATACCAGGTCAGCTTCTTCTTTACATTTTGCTTATTATGCCCTTTAAGAAATGCGAACTTCAAAGCTTTTCCGTGCTACGAGGGTCAGTGATATCTTATCCGCAAACATGATGCCCGGGTCACTCACAGGAATGCTTAAGAATCCTGCCCATTTTACCCACATTATGCTCGAGGCGTTCGGTAGCCAAAGTGAGCCTATTGGCACGAACCTTTACATAAATCGCAATTTCTAATATATGGAGTATTAGACCCTGCTCTTTTATGGAGCAAGTTCTCATTTCATCTGTGGTAGCCACGCACAGGTGCGGATACACCCTGCTAAGCGAAGCCCTAGTGGTGGCACGTATGTCAGAATTGGCTTAATAATGAGTGCAAAACTCATGCACACTATTCTCGGCCTCGCTTCTCTCACCAGAAAACTCAATTTTCAAACCGTTTAACATGGTATTTAAACTTGTTCCCTACGTTTTGAAAGGGTTACTACCAGGATCGTTAAAATATTTAGTTAAACACCATTATTTATAGTTTAAAATTTTATATTTTCTAAATTATGTGCCTGGCATATATGTTTATGTTTTTTTCTTAATCAACTAATACATGTTTCTTTTGTTTGATTTTTGTTAAAGATTATAATAGAAAATGCTATAACAAAAGTTAAACGACATGTTTTGCATTTTAAAAAAGCAAATGAGGTTTTCCTTTTACACATTTCTCCAGTTAAGGTTGTTTGGTTATAACTTTGTGTTTGTGTTGCTTTAAAATAAAAAAAATATAATTGTTCTTTAAATGTTCTAATTAAAATTAATATAAATTATGGACTTCTTATTAACACCGAGCGTGTAGTGTGGCCGCATTGATTACGGGTTTCCTTTGATTTCCCTTTTGCTTGTCGGAATAATGAAACTTACAAAGTTCCGAATTCTATTGATTTTGTTACAAAGAAGGTAAGTATGTCAAAGAATACTAAATATTTTATAGGATTTTCCAGGGTTGGAATATAAAAACTTTTTACCAATTCTTACAATAAGATAAGCGATAAAAATTAAAATTAAAACATAAATATTTTTAAAAATTGCCGCCAAAGAAAATTTCTTTTTAAAATTCTACGGAGAATGTAGTCGAGATACAGGTGTTGATATTTTATCATTCATATAAGTAAGCAAAACTAATAATGTGATGAAAAGTTTTCAAACAAAAAAAAAGGCCGCTCTCTGACATTACACTAGGACTATCAATATTGCTTGTATGCCTTTAGAAAATTAATTGAATTTATATGTAAGAAAAAGTTGTTTAATAAATATTTCCCGCTTTTGTGTGTCAAAGCAAATTGTTGGTTTAATAAAAGTGACCAAACCATTAAAACCATACAATTATATATCATCAAGGCAATCAGATGGCGTGACAGTTGACTCTAAACAAAAAATTACCCCCAAAAATTAATGATAACTTTTTGTTGCATAAGTAAACATATAAGTGATATATATAATAGAAGATATGGTTAATGTCCATCAAGAAAAAAAAACAAACTACAAATACAACTTTTCCTAAATTTTTTTTTAATTACGGCTCGTTATTTACTGAGTGATTATCAAAACATCGATAAGTCAAAAGCCCTTAAAAAAATAAACAATAAAATACTTAATAATATTCAATTTGTAACAAAATTTTAGGGTTCATTAAGCAGCCAACTGACCAACATTTACTCTTCTGTTCATGTCAAAAGTATGAGTCAAAATTATAAAAAATGAAATGAAATGAAACCATTCAAGCTCATCTTCTTTTCTGGTTTTTAATTTTTTTCGGTAGTAAAAATCGATAATATGAATTTTATTAGATTATTGTTTCTGTATTGTTGTTATTGTTGCTGTTGCTCTAGTAAGTAAAAAAATATTTATAAATTTCAAATAAACAGATGCGGTCATATTGGCGGTTTTCAATTCGTTTCTACGTGCATTTGTACATTCACTCGTTAACGATTTTATAATAAAAATGCGTGGTAAAAGTCATAAACATTAATTAATTGGAAAATTAAACTAAAAATTTTATAATAAAACCATATAAATATAAAAGTTTCAGAAAAAAGGGAAAGAATTTGTTTCTTTTTTTTATTAAAAACCATAAACAATTCAATAAAATTTAATGCTTTTTTGTTCGTCAAGATAAATTAAATTTATTTGGTAACAATAGAAAACTTAATTTTTTAAATATGATAATAAAATTATACTAAATAGCATTTTAAATAAATCTTATGGTTTAACAAATAAAATTATTATTTATACAAATATGAAGTGGCCAATTAAAATTTACAGTTCTTTATTTATTAATATATTTCAAATTTTATGGCCGATAATTGGGTCCCAATTGACAGCTTTGAATGTCTTTTTGTAAACAGTTCGGACAAAACTTCTTTTGTCTTCTAATTCAGCATCCCCGTTAATAACTTAAATAGACTTATTGACTTCGGATGCCTGCAGTGATATAGACATTAAAAATATATGGTGTAGACTCAGCGATGCCAATTAAGCGCTTTTCGTGCTAGATTTCGCGCCTTTTAACTACCCAAAAAAGGATATTTTTTCTCCTCAGCGCGGTTTTTCGAAAAGGCGCTAAATTTTTCCGTTTTACGTTATATTTTTATTAAATGTTTTTTACAGGTTTAAGATAGACTTTTATGGCTACGACAGCGAAGGTAGAAAGGAACATATAATACTTAAATTAAAGTTTTTATAATCATTTTATTCCTAAATATACGTAGATATTTCTTTTTGTTTTGTAACTATTGCAAGTGAATATTTTTTCTAAATTTCTTACAGTCGAGGTCCCAGCAATTTTTTTTATAATTTTTAAAAATTATTTTTAATATTTTTTGAACCTCAAAATTTTACTAAAAAAGTTAAAATTTTACACAGCAGAAACAGAACATTTTTTACCACAAATAATTTTTGTTTTACCATAAAATTCTTGCTGCCGCTTTACAAATATCCTTAGAAAAAAACATTTTAAAAATCGAGGACAAATATGTGAATATTAAGAACAATCAACATGTGACTTTAATTGAATACGTATGTGGTTATAAATCGATGTTAAGTTTTTTTTTTTTGTTAAAATATTAGTATTTGTTAAACATACTATTTCTTTATAAATTCCTAAAATATGTTTTAGATTTTGTATTGTTAAAAAAATATGATTTCGCTTGCATACTGATTTTGCAATTTAAGCGCTCGCTTTAAATTTTAACACGTTTTCATTTAAAAAAATTCGCAAGAAAATGGTTTAGCGTTTTCAAGCGCCACAGCTGCCAGATTTTGGTGGCAAAAATAGACTTATGAGGATTAGACGATTTTCACTCTGAATTTGTCGATTTTCAAAAATTAAAAATTTGCGGATTTTTTAAAAGAAAATCAAAGACAGAAATATGTAGATATTCCACTTTTTTAATTAAAAAAATATACATATTTTTAAATATATTAGCCATTATTTTTTTATAAAACTACATATTAAAAAAACATTTTCGATAGAATATTTTTAATAATTAGAAATAGTGTAGAGATCGTCCCTAATAAATAATAATAAAAAACTAATTTATTCTATATGAAATTTGACAGCATTTCGCACGAAATTCCGAACAGAATACCTATCTTCCCAACAAAATTTTGTTGAATTTGAGTAATGAGCTGTCATTATTTCCAAGGTTACAAGGTAATGAGGTCGTTACAATAAAAAAATTTAGTAAGGGCGTTAATAATTGCATTTGTAGGTTTATATTGCAAAATAGGACTTTTAAACAGGTTTTATAAACTTTTTTGGTTTTAAAACCTTAAAATTTCATTTATTTTGTTCATTTAATCATTGGTAACTAGTTATTTGATTGTTTTTCGTAAGGATATGTGTAAGGGGGGTCGTTCAGGCAACTAGTTAATTGGTCAAAAGGTAACTAGTGCTTGTTCATCTCCAATATTACTTACTAAATTACCAGGTACGCAAAGGTTTTGCTTGGTTTGGACAAAAAGTGATAAAAAAAAATTAAATTTAGAGTTTATGATTCCAAAAGGCTTTTTTGACGATTTTTTCTTTGGACTTTATTGAACCAAACTTATCGGGCAAGTTATATATGCAGCCGTAAGCTTATTGTTTTTGAGCACAACGTTGTATTTTTCCTTGTTGTTTTGATAAAATATCTATTCAAGCAACTATTGAATATTATTCACTACCAACGTAAGCACTTCATTATCGGGTAGGCTGAATCTGTTGTACCCCTCACATTATTTTACTTTTCAAGAAATAACGTTTCATTAAATTGGTACCTTTGCATAAGACTACCAGTCCCCGTGCTCCTATAAACCCAAATAAAATTTAAGTTAAACAACCACCATAAATTATAACGGTCGATAAAACCTACTCTTAATTATTATGTAATAATGATACAATCACAGCTTTCTCAAAATTATCTAAAAAATATCTGTACAGCTTCGATCAAATATATCACTAATTAATTATTTGTTGACAAATTTTAAGCAATTGCCCAAGGTGATTACAAAAAATAATTTATTTTTCTAAAGAAAAAACAACAACCGAATTTTCAAAAAATATTTTCAAAAATATTATCTTAAAATTATTTTGCCTGATATAAGGATCATTTAATATGACATCATCAATCAACTACAGTATCCCAGCCACCGATGACTGCAACAATATCAACTCTATTACGATCCGGATCTTTTAAAGTAAATTACTTGTGGTTGATTGCATACAACTTAAAGTGTTTCACTCTATTCTTAAAGTAAATGAAAGGGAGCACTAAGTCCTTTCATATATGTTCGTGTGTGTGTATGTGCAGACTTCTGAGCCTTTTCTTCTATTGTTACAAAGAATTAATTTTTCTTTACATATTGTGCTACTGTTTGCAGGAAAAAAAAAATCATTTAATCCTAAGGGGATAATAACTTTTTTATTTATGATCGTTCGGCAGATGATGAAGATCAAAAGTGTCTCCTATTACATCAAACTGCGTTATTCATTAAATACAAATTCAATAACGATTATAATTTTTGTTTTTGTATTTCATTTTAATGTAATGAAAAGATTTTGTCATAATACAAATCTGGATTTTTTTTTATTCCATAAAATTTGTTTTTATAAAGAATCAAGTGTTTGGAAGAGTTACAAAAGAAAGTATGACATTGATTCGAGATCAAAGAAAATATATTTTGACTGTAAGAGGAAAACTTTTCCATAATGAAGTGTATATTTCATACATTAAAGTTGGTATAGAACATAAGTACATATTTAATAAATTAAATTTTTAAACTTATTAAAACTAATTTTGCTGCGAAAATTTAAAAAAAAATTTATGTTATATATGAATAACTCCATATTAAATAAACAAATGGTACTGATGCATCATAATAGTCATGGCGCAATTATGAGTATCAGGTGGTGTCGATTCTACAACAACAATATTTGGTGAATATAATTTTCGTTTTTGTTGTAGTTTTCGTTGGCTCTGTTGTCAAAATAAGATATGTAAAAGTAAACAACTTTGACTACCCAGCCTCGTTTTATGCATGAAAAAAGTAGATCAGCTGTGCTTGTAACACCACCTGGTACGATTATTTCACCATGATAATAGTTATATCATTGAGCAGTGCTACAAAAAATACATCTTTTATCGGACTTAAACAATGCTTTGTAAATCAATAATTTTTTTCTCTTTAATTTTGCTATTTCATGCATTTTTAATTAAAATCATGTGCTGTGTAATTCGTTTCCATTAAAATACATGTTTTTTATTTAATAATCCAATTAATAGTGGATCTTATTAGTTTTTTTTTTTTGCAATAATTATAAAGAATATACATAGCTAAACTATTAACTTACATACTTGCAACACAAGAACAAATGCACTATAGTTTAATAGAAAATTTACATATTTATGGCTTCCAACAATGACATTTATTCATTCGTTCGTTCATTCATTCATCCATAATTGTATTTTAATGGTATTAAATATTTGAAAATAGTAAATAGTATTATTGTACATATAATTGAAAATAAAAAACAACGACACACAATAACAAAATGACTAAAAACTAAAACCTTGCTTAAAATGCAAAATACTAAAATGAATATAAAAATAAAAAATTAAATAAAATAGAGACTATGAAACAAAATTAATGTATTAAAAACAAAAAACGTAACAAATTGAAAGTGGATTAAATTACATTATTCTTCATATACTTTAATACAATAAACAAAACATATAAACATACATACAAGTATACAAACATTTATATATACACATGCATACAAGCTCATATAAGTATATAAGGGTAAAATTGCAAGGTCTAAGAGTTGAAGGCCTCCTCAAACAAATTTAAAAACTTATGTACCAATACTTAGGCTACCTTTTGATTTCTTATGCAAATAATTCTTATTTATCAAAAGGGTGTGGAAATACTTGTAGTAAAAAAATTTAATTTTAAGTACTCTTAGATTGTTTAGCTGCTGTTGCTTTAAGTTTTTTGATATGTTAAATATTTTAAAAAGTTTTTGACGCCTGATTTCCTTCATGTGCTGCTAAATATGCAACTCTGATTAAATGCAAATCTTATGAAATAGAAAAATCTTTAAAATTATAAGACTTATAAAGCTGCCAAATTTAGAATATAAATAAAGCGACCAAATGGTCCCCGGTTCGAACCATGGCTGAGGCTTGTGATGTAGTTTTACATAAAACTAAATCTTATTTGTAAGTTAACCCAAAAAAATATATGAATAAAAAATAACCTTAACAAATTACCAAAAAAAAAAAAATTTTACAAAATAAAAGTTTTTTATTAAAATTTTTAAAAATCAATTAAATAAAATTTGGCACTGATAAGGTTTTGGTACGGGGACCAGGTCTATCAAAACTGTTGAAAGTCTGATACTTTCAAAAACAGCTAGTAAAACTACCCGAAATATCCAGTTCATGCTGGTATCGAAACGAAACATACCAGGGAAATCTTTTTAAACTTGTGTAGTGGGCTCCCGTTATTTCATATGTTACAGAGTAAAGATGCCATTACGACAGAAAAATTAACATTTTGTAAAAACATTAATAATAACATACGTCTATAGAACTATAAATTGTATGTAAGTTGAAGAGCCTTTTTATATTAAGAACCCTTAAATTTTAATTAAATTTTTAGTTAATGCTTGGTAACTAGTTACTTATTGTCTTTTAGTAAGCACATTTGTAAGCGAGGGTCGAGCATTTAGAGATAACATAAACAAAGAGAACTTGTTATTTGGCCAAAAGGTAACTGGTGTTTCTTCATCTCCAATATTTCTTGCCATATTCGAATTTTATTTAAGTATAAGTACAAAACATATCGTCACAGAAAATGCAAAATGCCCTATCTAACAAACAATTTAAAATTGGCTTTTTATAAATTATAGCCTTCAAATATGTACGTCATCTCGCAAAACTCTTTTTTTCAGCAGAAATAAATTTGTTGATCCTTTTTAACTAACATATATGGCAATAACTTGTGTTAATTGTAAATATATTTTTCATTTGCACAAAAATGCTTCTAAAAAATTGTTAAATGTTAGATAGGGCGTTTTGAATTTTCTGTGACGATATATTTTGTCGCATATGTTTTTGGCCTTATTCATAGAACTATTTAATGTTTATTAAGGTCTTTTTTTGATAATTCATATATTGAAATTTGTTAAATAAGCCCCTATTAAGCATAAAATATTTTTTATGAATAAGAACGATTTTATACACAAGTTGATTTCAGTTAAGAAATTGGCAGTCCCAATGAAATGTGTATTCAATCTCATCTTTTAAACAACATAATAGTATTAATTAATAACTTTGTAAGTTTAAAAATTTGCTCCTATTTCAGATTTATTTAAGAAATTTAATTGAAATGCAGCAAAAATATTAATCAACTTTTTAATTGATGTAATTAAAAGTATTAGTTTAATTATTATATATTAAAAAAATGGTTTTTCAAATTATGTATATCTAAAATACATATATTTATACAATTTAAATGTGTAATTTATTTTTTTAATTAAATATTATTTATAAAACTAATTTAATTTTCAAATTAAACTAATTAAAGCTTACATTACCTTACCAGGCTCAATACCGAATCGAACCTGGGATCTTATGGTTGCAAAAAGTGTGCTTTACTTACTCAACCAACGAAACATTCTACTTTTGAAATTGTTAATATTACTTTTATTTATTTGCCACCAGAGTAAAAACTAAACTTAACACAGCTGATCTAAGCTTAACACACCTCAACAATCATAAGCAAATGCAAAACAAAAGCAGAAAAAAAAATAAAAGAAAAAGATTAGTAAAATAACAAAACACAAAAGAAGAAAAAAAAATATATACCCAATCAAGGATTGAACCTGGCAGCTTCTGATGCTAGGCTGAAACTGTAATCACTAGAATAGACATTGCATTTTCAAAGTTTAAAGTCTTGTTGATAATATGGTACAAATTTAAGATAGTTTTATACGGGATGTTTTATATATATAACTTGTCAAATGTCCCACTGCAAAATTGATTCATGTCGTGTGAACGCGTTGAAACATTGCTTTTGTGAAACATACATATATGTAAAAGTCAGATGACAAAATAATCGATTAAAAGTCGCTATATTTTCATCCGACAAAGTATTTGGCATCAGCTGTGTATAAAAAAACCACAAAGGTTTGGAGGCTATGTCAAACAAAATTACATATATACGTGTAAAATTAAAAATTATAAACCGTATATAAAATGGCACTTTAGCCAGACATATGCTATTACATATGTATTGCAAAAGTTTCAGGTCTTATGTAATCCACATCTAGTATAAAAGCACCTTTAGCGGTTATGTTTGTTTTTAGTTTTGTAATCTTAACGCAAAGTGTCTATGCAAAATTACTGATTTTTTAAAGAATTTTTAAATAAGTATAGCAGTAAGTGTATTTTATTGGAACAATTAGATTATATGTTAAACCCCGTTTTGAGTTTAATAAGTTCGTTAATTGAATATAAAAATTTAGGAATAATTTTTTCTGTGTGTAGGTATAGAAGATAATCTAGAAAATTAAAAGTCAATAAGCTTTTTGTTTTACGTACTTAATTTCTTTGGTATTGTTTTTCAATTCGTTTTTCTTTTTTGAAACACATTTTATATATTTAATAGGCTTGTGTTTGTTACTTATTTGTAGGATTTTTTGAAATTAAATTAATTTATATTGCAAAAAATATAAAAAGAAGGTATGTATGTAGTTCTTTGTAACTAAATAAAAATAAAAGTGGCAAAACAAATATCAACTAAAAACGTATTAAAAAAAAAATACTTAATCGCATTATACAGAGGATTTCCATTTAAGCTTTAAATAGCATATCGACTCCTCTTTTATTATACCCTTCACATAGTGATAGGGTATATATCACTTTGTCATTCCGTTTGTAATTTCTTTATTATTCATTTGCGACCCCATAAAGTATATATATTCTGGATCCTTATAGATAGGGAAGCCGATTTAGCGTTGTCCGTCTGTCCGTCTGTCTGTCTGTCTGTGTGTCTGTCTGTCCGTCTGTTGAAATCAGGTTTCCGGAGTCAAATAAAAAGATACAGACCAGTTAATGGTGTCAAACGATCAGAAATATCCCGCTAACAATCGCTATTTAAAATCAGCAAAATCGGTTCACTATTGACCGAGATATAAGCGAAAACCTAGAGTAACCCCTTTTTTTTAGGACAAAATCGGTGCATATATCCCTATATATCTCAGTAAGTATAGTCACTCTTGCCACAAAACTTGGCACGGATACTCCTAAAGAAGGGACCTAAACATTGGAAAAATTTTTTTCAGATAGGACCAGGGGAAGGGGTATTTTTCCTACAATTGCACAAATGTGGTGAAATACTTTATGCGCTATATCTCGTAAACTATAACAGCTATCGACTTAAAATGTGCTACAGAAAGTAATTGTACGCAAAGATCTACACTTTACAGAAAAATTTTTTTTAGTGGGGGCAATAAAAGGGGTAGCTCCCATACAAATCGACAATTGTTATAAAATATTTGATACGCTATATCTCGGAAACTATAAAAGATATCGAAATGAAATCTTCAACAAAAAGTAATTGGGCAAGAATGCCTACGCTTTAAAGAAAAAATTTTTTGAATGGGGGCAAAAAAAGGGGTAGCTCCCATACAAATCGACAATTGTTATAAAATATTCGATACGCTATATCTCGGAAACTATAACAGATATCGAAATGAAATCTTCTACAAAAAGTAATTGGGTATGAATGCCTACGCTTTAAAGAAAAAATTTTTTGAATGGGGGCAAAAAAAGGGGTAGTTCCCATACAAATCGACAATTGTTATAAAATATTCGATACGCTATATCTCGGAAACTATAACAGATATCGAAATGAAATCTTCTACAAAAAGTAATTGGGTATGAATGCCTACGCTTTAAAGAAAAAATTTTTTGAATGGGGGCAAAAAAAGGGGTAGCTCCCATACAAATCGACAATTGTTATAAAATATCCGATACGCTATATCTCGGAAACTATAAAAGATATCGAAATGAAATCTTCTACAAAAAGTAATTGGGTATGAATGCCTACGCTTTAAAGAAAAAATTTTTTGAATGGGGGCAAAAAAAGGGGTAGCTCCCATACAAATCGACAATTGTTATAAAATATTCGATACGCTATATCTCGGAAACTATAACAGATATCGAAATGAAATGTCCTACCAAAAGTAATTGTACGCAAAGATCTACACTTTAAAGAAAAAATTTTTTGAGTGGGGGCAAAAAAAGGGGTAGCTCCCATACAAATCGACAATTGTTATAAAATATTCGATACGCTACATCTCGGAAACTATAACAGATATCGACTTAAAATGTTCTACAAAAAGTGATTGTACGCAGAGATCTACACTTTAAAGAAAAATTTTTTGAGTGGGGGCAAAAAAAGGGGTAGCTCCCATACAAATCGACAATTGTTATAAAATATTCGATACGCTATATCTCGGAAACTATAAAAGATATCGAAATGAAATCTTCTACAAAAAGTAATTGGGTAAAAATGCCTACGCTTTAAAGAAAAAATTTTTTGAATGGGGGCAAAAAAAGGGGTAGCTCCCATACAAATCGACAATTGTTATAAAATATTCGATACGCTATATCACGGAAACTATAACAGATATCGACTTGAAATGTTCTACAAAAAGTGATTGTACGCAAAGATCTACTTTTTAAAGAAAAAATTTTTTGAGTGGGGGCAAAAAAAGGGGTAGCTCCCATACAAATTAAAAATTTTTATGAAATATTCGATACGCTATATCTCGGAAACTATAACAGATATCGAAAAGAAATGTTCAACAAAAAGTAATTGGGCAGGGAAGGCCTACGCTTTAAATGAAAAATTTTTTGAGTGGGGGCAAAAAAAGGGGTAGCTCCAATACAAATCGACAATTGTTATAAAATATTCGATACGCTATATCTCGGAAACTATAAAAGATATCGAAATGAAATCTTCTACAAAAAGTAATTGGGTAAAAATGCCTACGCTTTAAAGAAAAAATTTTTTGAATAGGGGCAAAAAAAGGGGTAGCTCCCATACAAATCGACAATTGTTATAAAATATTCGATACGCTATATCACGGAAACTATAACAGATATCGACTTGAAATGTTCTACAAAAAGTGATTGTACGCAAAGATCTACTTTTTAAAGAAAAAATTTTTTGAGTGGGGGCAAAAAAAGGGGTAGCTCCCATACAAATTAAAAATTTTTATGAAATATTCGATACGCTATATCTCGGAAACTATAACAGATATCGAAAAGAAATGTTCAACAAAAAGTAATTGGGCAAGAAGGCCTACGCTTTAAATGAAAAATTTTTTGAGTGGGGGCAAAAAAAGGGGTAGCTCCAATACAAATCGACAATTATTATAAAATATTCGATACGCTATATCTCGGAAACTATAACAGATATCGAAATCAAATGTTCTGCAAAGAGTAATTGGGCAATAAGGCCTACGCTTTAGAGAAAAATTTTTTTGAGTGGGGGCAAAAAAAGGGGTAGCTCCCATACAAATCGACAATTATTATAAAATATTCGATACGCTATATCTC
This sequence comes from Melanophora roralis, assembly GCA_963583895.1. NCBI lineage: Eukaryota > Metazoa > Arthropoda > Insecta > Diptera > Rhinophoridae > Melanophora > Melanophora roralis. Next base: position 66,391,336 of record OY757188.1, read on the forward strand.
GAAAACTATAAAAGATATCGAAATGAAATGTTATGCAAAAAGTAATTGGACAAGAAGGCCTACGCTCTAAAGAAAAAATTTTTTGAGTGGGGGCAAAAAAAGTGGGAGCTCCCATACAAATCGACAATTATCATAAAATATTCGATACGCTATATCTCGGAAACTATAAAAGATATCGAAATTAAATGTTCCACAAAAAGTAATTGGGAAAGAATGCCTACGCTTTGAAGAAAAATTTTATTGAGTGGGGGCAAAAAAAGGGGTAGCTCCCATACAAATTAACGATTTGTATGAAATTTTCGATACGCTATAACTCGGAAACTGTAACAGATATCGAAATCAAATGTTCTACAAAAAGTGATTGGACATCAAGGGCTACGCTCTGAAGAAAAAAATTTTCGGATGGGGGGTGAAGAAGGGGTAGCTCTCATACAAATTAACAATTTTTATAAAATTTTTGATACGCTACTTCTGGAAAACTATTACAGCTATCGACTTCGAATATTCTACAAAAAGTAATAATCAAATAATTCATACATTTTGGAGAAAAAGTTGGTGAAGAGCAGGGGGACTAGAACATTTAACAAGTTTTATTAACCTTTAAATATGAATAATGTCGAAAACTTTTAAAACTCTCGACCTCAAATCTTCTTCATCTATTTCTATTATTCATACGAACGTTAAAATTTTGTTATTTTTTCGATGGGCTTTAAAACTCGCACAAGGTTTTATATTATGTTATTTGCAGTACAAAAATACTCGGATGGGTATATTTAAAGACCAATGTGAATATAACGCACTTACTTGTTTTTTTATTTTATTTGTTGTAACTACTTATATAATACATATGCATTGTTTGTGTTATTCCAAAAATACATATATTCGTATACGAAAAAGATTTAATACATACCATAACATTATTTATATTGAAAATTAACCTGCTTGCTACTTTGTTTGCTGGATAAGGCGACTGTTTCAGCGGAAAATTGTGTAAAGGTTTTCGATTTTGATAAGATTTTGAAAATGTAACAATTCTATTTTCAAATGCAGTGGTATCTCCTTAGTTCAGAATTATCCAAAACGAGTCTTTTTGACTATAAAATTCAACTAAACTTACATGTCATCGAGAAAAGTAAACGGAACTAATAACCGTTCGTTGGTGTTGCCAAAGAGATTTTAACACAAACAAGTAGGCTCGTTATATATGAATGTGTCGAATCTTACTCTTCAAATTGGTTTCTTTTTATACTCATCTAGCCGAGTTATTTCGTACTGCAAATATTGTAATGAAAATACTTGGTGCCGGGTTTGAAGTCGATAGCCATCCTAGTTTTTAAAATTAAAAGCTTAACAAAAGCTTAACCTTTGTATGTATAATAGAAATACTATGTAGAAGATTTCAGGTCAAGAGTTTCAACAGTTTTCGGCATATTTCGTGTTAAATGTTTAATAAAAATTCTTCATTTGTATGGTGGCTGCCCCACCCTTTGCTCCTATCCAAAAATATATTTCCCAAAATGTAGGCCTTATTGTCCAAATACTCCTTGTAGAACATTTCAATTCTAAAGCTGTTATAGTTTAACAGATTTAGCGCATACAATATTTCAAAAAATTTGTGCAATTGTAGGGGTATGCCACTTCCCCTTCTTCAATCCGAAAAAAAATCCCTTATTTAGTTCCCTATTTTTAAGGTATTCGTGCCGAGTTTTGTGGCAAGAGTAAGCGTATTTATTGAGATATATGGAGATATATGCAAGAAATTTGGTCTAAAAAAATAGCTCGATTTGGGTTTTCGTTTATATCTCGGTCAATAGGAAACCGATTTTGCTGATTTTCAATAGCGATTGTTTTAGGCACATAACTGGTACTTTAATCAAAATCATAGCGTATTTGGAAAATTCAAAACACCTTCATCCTAACTTACAAAGAATAATCCGTTTTCCATTCTGGATAACAAGTAAGCTTGATGGGTAATTGCCAATTAAAGTTGTAGAGCATATATTAATTATATCGCCTTCTTAATGGGGAATCATAGATAATGTATATTAAAAAAGGTGCCATATTACAGCCTTATTGCCCAACTTAAGATCTTTATAATTATCTTTCATCAGATATTTTTTAAATATTTTTATTTAAACAAATATTTTTTAATACAATTGAATGTTTCGATCACATGAATTGTTCTCATATAAATATTTACTTTGTATAAAAAATAAAAAAACAGGCACCATGATGATAGTCATTAAGCTGGAATTTAATTACACAATGTGTCATCAGTATGAGTTCATTTTATATCTTTCTTAAGCAATTTTTTTGATATTTTTCAACCATTCTACCGATATTACAGCACAACAATTAGGCTGACGTTAATATCCCTACAAAAGAGAGTAATTTAGAAGCAATAATGTCGCTTCCTTTTGATGATTATTTCACAAAGAAAAATTTGACGCAACAATATCAGACCGAATAATGGGAAAATAAAATTATTAAGGATTTATTATGATTATTTTATTAAAAACACACACAGCGGGCCTAAATCACATTCCTTTACATACACACATACTTATGTACGTATGTAAGCATGTTTAAACCAATACATTCATAAATACAAATATTTTCAAAAACAGACGTAAGTGTGTACATAAATGTGGGTATGCATTATAAGCATAAGTGTGTGTTGTAAATACTCAAGTCCTTTATTTCCTTAATACAGCAGCAACAAAAGGTTGACAAATTCTGAAACAAACAACAACAAAAAAATTATAATTCTTTAAGAGACAATAGAATTTATAGACTTAACAATTTGTCAACGAAAAAAATATTGAAAAAAATTTAAAAAATTTCTTTTTAACTTCTCTATTTAAGTATAGATTGAGTACCAACTCTAATTGTTTTTGTTAAGTAAAATATTATTTTACATACACTTATGTATATGCGTATGAATATCAAAAATATTATTATTTTATAAATTAAAAATATGTGTGTTTAACAAAAAATCTTTTGTTATCATTTTAAAATTTTTCTTTTGTGGTAATTTTTGTTGTTTCTTTCATATCATTTTTATTATTATGATTTTTATTTTCAAAACCCAAATTGCATTAACAAAATTCTTATTTTAGTGACAAATATAAATTTATATGACATCAACAATAATGTATTATTAATGAAAACGTATGACAATGGCGTTAAGTAAAACACAATTGAGGTTTTAAAAGCACTCCTGACTGGGCAGGATATTAAGTTTGAGTAATTTGATATTTTTTATATATAAAATTTTATGAATTTTGAATGGTATATTTTTTATAATATGTATGTGTATAATTATAAAAACTGAATACCAGAACTATATAATAGCATTTAATAATCATATTCATATGCCACTTTATCCCAACTAAAGAGCCTTTTTTTTATACCCACACGTTATGATAGACATAGCTGCCAGATAAGTTTGGTTCAATATCGTCAAATTTTAGAAAACAAATCGTCGTAGCCGTCAACCTTAAAATTTATGTCTTTTTTTAATTTTTACTTAATAATAATAAAAAAAAACTCGGGATACAAAACGCTTACAAGTAATTTCTTCTAAAATTGAAGCAACTTTTAAAGTGAAATATATAAATTTAAGCTAAATAAACTGAAAATAAAAAAAACAGAAAATCTGCAATAATATATTAGTCTTTTTTTAAATATACACATTTAATCATTTTTATGTCACAACAATTTATCTTGGAAAAAAATAAATATTCATTATTTGAACAAGAACTGATTCGAAAAGCGCAAATATAACTTTGATCCTATATGATATTTACCAGAAATGTCAAAATCCAAGCCTCCATCAGGTACTTTCCTATTTCATACTCAAAATACAGCTTGTCCAAAAATTTTAGACATCCATGAGCTGAATGGCGATAAACTCTAAAATCACTTTCGTATAGGTGTGGGTACATAGAGCTAATTAGGGCAACTGTATTTTTACCAAAGTTGGTTCGAAACTGGACGTCATTTCGATTGTCAACTTCTGTTACGTTTCCCTCTCTTCCTGAAAACTCTGCCTAAATTTATATGTACACCTACAGGCTGCTAAGACCAGATGGTCTAATGAAGTTGATGCAAAACTGCATGAATAAATGGCCAACTTAGCCTCTGCCTTTCTTTTCCTCATAAGCTGAAACTTTCTCTTCTTACTTTTCCGCAGCTGCCTGGTATAATTACGTAATCTAATAAATGTTGGCTTAAAGACGTTTGTTGTAAATTCGTTGACTTATGCTAACTTAGTTTTAAAACTATAACTCTTAAATTATATCAAAACAAATTTTAATGTTTCGTAGGATACTTATCCCCTTTTCGAAAATATGGTCAACTAAAAACATTGAGATCAAAATCAATCTAAGGGTTTCCAATGGATCTTTTTGTGCTTGAAATGTTATAATGGCAGCAATTACCATTAATTATTTGTATACCAGGTTCAACGCTAGATTAGGTCAAGATTTTTTTTTTGTTTTCTTGTTCTTTTTTCTTTCTTTTTTTTATTTTTTTGTTGTACCTAGGCTTATGTTTGTTAAATTAAGTTTTTTAATAAATATATTATCTTAATTATTCATTCAAGTGATTGAATTGTTTAAAGCATTTTTTGGTCATTTCAGTAATTAAAACCTTAAAAGCTTTTGATTAGAAAAATTTATTTTTTTTTCAGTTTATAGAATATTTTTACTTGTAGGATAATGTTTATATATTATCCTAAAAGTAGTGGAGTAGTGGTTAGAACGCATAGCACACAACTGACCTAAGTTCGAAACCCGGCTAAGCCAAAACCTTTAATTTTTCTTTAAATTCGTTAATTCCTTCGAACAATGAAAGTGTTTAAAGTAAGCTTTAATTTTGATCAATCAAAATCTTAAAAAGGTTTAATTGAACTAAAAACCGTTATTTTTAAGTTATTTCAATTAAGGTAATTAATATTATCATTTTGGTAATAGGTGAACATTTTAACATTTAATTGATTGAATCAATTATTTTGGTGATTGAAACAAACCATTTTTTAGTTTTTTTCTGTGAATGTTTGATTCACAATTTATTAATTCAACCGACAAAAGCTTTCTTTATTTTTTACTTTAAAATATATGTACATTCATACATTCATCGGGGGCTAATAGGGAAGTAACGCCAAACCCATAGCCCATCCTTCCTAACAGACAGCCTCACCCACTGTCACAGCAGACTTGGTTCCCCCTGTTTCACGCACACGAGGCTCTGTCGACCGACCATTGGAGGTATAACCTTAATATCAGCTTAGCCCAAATTCTTTGCTAAAACGCATGTCTGGATGCATAGCCAGCAGCCCTGTCGCCGGAATCGGACGCAGTGGACTAATCATCCTTTCGTCTTAAGCCACAAATAATTAACGAAACCAAAACGAAATTAAATTAACAAACGGATAAATCGATTTCGACCTTCAGTATTGAAATATGGATCACGAATTGGAACATGAAACGTTCGTACACTCAGCGAACCTTCTAGGCTGGCACAGCTGTGTAAAAATTTTTGTGTATATAAGCTACTATTGCTCGGCATTACTGATATCAGGTGGCCCGAATCTAATGGACTCTCTGCCCGAAACGGACTGAAACTTATATATTCTGGGACACCAACCGACGAAAGAAGAGAAAGCGACGTTGGTGTATTGTTATCGAATGAGGCTTCTAAGGCTCTCATACACACCGGTCGCATAATATCTGCGAGACTACGCACAAGAGCAAGAAACATCACGTTTATACAATGCTATGCACCAACAGATCTCGCTGAGTTTGCTCAAAAGGAAGAGTTTTACAAAGCCTTACCACAGTACTCAATGGAGTAAACAGGAGGGATATTGTTATTCTTCTTGGCGACTTCAACGCGCAAGTTTGAAGTGATAATACTAGCATTGAACTGGAAATGGGTAGGAACAAAATCGTCTCAATGACAGAAAACGGAGAACTTTTTACAGGCCTATGTCTTAACCACGGTCTCATTATGGGTGGCACGTTATTCCTACACAAGCGTATACACAAGGTAACGTGGAAGCCCAAATCGAGCATATCGTCATTAGCAGAGAGTGGCGGGGGTCCTTACTTGACGTGCGAAATAAACGCGGAGCAGATATAGCTAGCGACCACCATCTTCTGATCGCCAACGGCAGACTGAAAGTTGCAGCCATCATGGGCAACTGGAAGAAAACGTCAAGAAGATTCAACGTAAACAGATTGGCAAACACGATAGTTAAAACCCAATTTACAAACGCCATTAGAAACAAAAATGTCTCTGGCGTCGAAGAAAATGATTGATGGTTAGAAATAAAAAAACCCTTATTAAAGCTGCCGAAACAAATATCAGTTACAAAGTGGCTTTGAGAAAACCATTGAACTCGGACGGCACATCAAACCTCATAAATTTACGATTTTCGGCAAAAAGGAACCTTTTGCGGCAAAAACGGGAGCATGAAAGGCTCTAGCACAACAAGACTGCAACAGGCTTGACAAGCTGGTCAAGAAAAGTGCGAGAAACGACAAACGTCAGTGGAGCAGACAAATTGCAATCAGAGCCCAAGCTGCAGCTGATACGCACCGAACTCGTGATCTCTTCCAAATAGTACGCCAAGTCACTAACAGCAAAATTTCAACCAACAAGCCTTTGATGGACAGCTTCGGTGTGACCACAACCTCTAAAGAGAAGCAGATTACGATATGGGAAAAATACTATACAAAGCTTCAACATCGGACTACAACACGCTCAAAATTTGCCCTTGCCAACGCCACGAAGAAAGCACACAGTTTGACATATCCATCCCAAGCATACCTAAAATAGCAACCGCCATATCAGCTCTAAAACCAAATAAGGCACCTGGTTCCAATAATATACCGCCAGAGTATTTAAAATCAGATCGAATGCTGAGCGCCGAACTAATACACCCGCTCATATTGGACTTTTGATCTGACGAAGCACTAAACGCCGAACTGACCGAAGGTACGATTACCCTGCTACTTGAGAAAGGTAACCTTTCAGAGTGCAGAAACTGGAGAGGCATCACGCTGTTAAACATGATAAATAAAATAATCGCACGTACAATCAGAAAACGCCTAGCAGAATATATAGCACCTAGTATGCGAAACGAACAATCTGGTTTCCGCCTGCACCGAGTCTGTGTAGATCACGTCAACAACTGCGCACAATCGTGGAACAGACCATCGAATAGCGCGTCCACTCTACCTGTGCTTCATAGACTTAAAGACTCTTCAATGTAAAGGAGTACCAAATATAAGAATTCGCCTTACCGAGGCATTGTACAACGGTGCTACCTGTCGCATACGACACGGTCGCCATCTCAGCGGCCAAATACGTGTAGAGAAAGGTGTGCGACAAGGTTGCGTACTGTCTTCATTGCTTTTCAACACTGTCCTTGATGCGTTAATGTGTCGAGTATCACAACACAACAGAGGCATCACCTGGGGTGTTAATCATAAATTTGGCGACCTCGATTTCGCGGATGGCATCTGTCTCCTTGCTCACAAGCATTCAGACGAAATATCTATCATCATTCCCAAGACAAAAGTAATGCGCATAAGCACCAACAACAAGCAACCAATTACTGTTGGCTACACGCCAATAAGCACCGTAGAGTCATTCTGTTATTGCAGTAGTATCATAACAACTGCAGGGGGCTCAGCTGAGGACATACCGTCTCACATAAACTAGGGTCGCGCGGCGTTCAGTTTACTCAAAAAAGTATGGAGATCAACACATATATCAAGGGACACAAAGATAAGAATATTCAGTGCGAGCATCAAGCCGGTTGCGAGGCGTGGAACGCTTCAAAAAAGGAGCTACAAGCGCTACAAGCTTTTATAAACCGTTGCTTGAGAAAAATTGTACGTGCATTCTGGCGCCAAAAAATCTCAAATAACACTATAACCCAAGAAATCCGACACCGTAAGTGGAAATGGATTGGTCATACGCTCAGAAAGCCACATAACGACATCGCGCGCACAGCCTTAGACTGGAGTCCATAGGGCAGCCGCAGAAAAGGAAGACCGGCAAATACGTGGAGACGTTTGGTAGACGCAGAACTCACAGAAAATGGACACACGTGGAGCAGAACAAGAAACCTAGCCACAGATCGAACGATCTGTGCCCCTCCTAGGAACTATGGGAATTATATATACATTCATACATATTCTTATAAAAAATAAAATCCGTAACGAACAAATGATATTTAATACCGCTTTAAATACTCACTTACACCTTAATGATTTCACACTTTGTCCAATTCAATCATCTGTAAAATAATATAAAAAACAAACATTCATAAGTGTATGTAATTATGCAAGTATAACGTATGTTTTAATGTGGTAAAAAGGAAATTTGTGTGCCATTTCATATTAATTTTTTACTCCTCTTTCAAATTTGTTAAATGCAGCAAATAAAATTAAATTCAAAAAAGAATATTTTACACATGAAAACAAATAAAATTTAAGACTTAGTGAGAGCATTGGATTTTTAAGGATCAATTATTTTTTTTGTCATGTATGTCCATATTTGATATTAAAAAATAATACTTAAAAAGCGGTGGCAGTAGTGCTGATCATAATATGATCAAGAGGGTTGAAATTTCACAAAAAAATAATCCATCCATATATTTTGATTTCATACAATAGAATGAAAATTAATTATTTCTTTTTCTAATTTCAATTCTATCATAACACGAATGTTGTTTTTATGCGAATGTTTTATTTAAAATTTCATCCATGATGTTTGTTTAGGTAACGACTTAAAATGTTTTTTTATATTTTTTTGCTTCTAATACTGAAAGACAAAATTTTAATATTTTGTTCATACTTACATACGTATTTGTGTGCATTGTTTGTTTGTAGTTATTTTAACATTTGTCAACTTCTGGCAATAAACTTATGTTATTTTTTTATTTTTTATCCAAATGTTTGTATGTATTTACACGAGGTACATGTGTACTTTGTAATCTTTATGTTTGTAATTCATTTAATAAAAATGTTCGTCCTTTCAAATCCCTTTAGGATGATTTTGTGTGCGATTATTAGGGATTTAATTTGTTTTTGATGTGGGAAATATTATTTTTCCCCCGACTCAATTTTTTTTTTTTGACAATATTTGCTTGTCTGCAAAAAAAAATTCCTGTCTTATGAATGCGAAATAAATGGTAGTTTTAATATTTAATTATGATGATATATTACTTAATAATTCAGGTATCTAATAAGCTCGAATTCCTACGAACTTTTAAATGAGATATAATATTTGGATAGGATTCCCTCTTATTGAAATTATTTCTTACACAGTTTAAAATTTCGCAGTTGTAAATATTGTGTTTTTGGTATACCAAGAAGCGCCAATAATTTTCTCTATGATGGAGGCAGAAACAGCGCCCCACAATTGTATTCCCCAGCACCAAATTGATTTAATTAAAAAAAAGCCAAACCAGTTAAAAATTGATTTTACTCGAACTTAACTGTTTCTTCATTTTAAAATAATAAGAATTTTTAAATTTCGATTCGAATCGAATGTCGTAATTTGCCTCCAGCATTCGACTCGAATGGAAATTTGGAAATTCGTATTAGAACTCCTCTATTAAAAGCATTGGCTTGCTTAATCGATCGAGTAGAATTTAGATTCGAATCGAATGGCGTAATTTGCCTCCAGCATTCGATTTGAATGGAAATTTGGAAATTCGTACTAGAACTCCTCTATTAAAAGCATTGGCTTGCTCAATCGATCGAGTAGAATTTAGATTCGAATCGAATATCGTAATTTGCGTACAGATTTAATTTCTAAAACGATAAAAAACTTTATTTGTAAATACCATTAATATCAATGTTGAAACAAAAAATATTTGTGACAAAAGTATAATTTTTTTTTAACTTTTAAAGTCCGTTTTGAAAGGTTTTTTGTAGAGTCTCTGAATTAAAGACTTATTTGATTTTATACGTACAAAGTGCTAATAGATATTTAAGTAACAATAGTTTAACTATTTATATATTAAAATATAAGTACATACCTATGTGGCCTGAACTCTGTAGTTATTTTTTGAAAAATTATAAAATGAATTTGTTTCTCTTAAAAAAAAACTGTACTTAAGTATTTAAGGGTAACTGCGATCTTTTTATATTGCATTAAAAAAAAAAATTTAATCGATTTTGAGCTTCAATTAATCGGGGGATTCCATTTCGAATTCCCAACACTATTCAATTAGCGGTTTAATTTTTTTTGTTCTCCTCTTTTTCCTATATTTAATTTTATGATGGCAAACATAATCATAACAGGCTGAAGACTCTCCCCTATTTCCGACGAGCGTAGCTGCCCATACACGTAGCATATGCCTGACTGATATGGGACACCCAGTCGTTCGTTACAAGGGATTGCGGTAAGCCTGAGAAGTCGAAAAAAATTTCAACCAACCCGAAGATAAAGCTGGTAGCTTTTCTTTTTGTGTTTACTTAAGGAAGGTCTTTGGCTGGACGCAAAAATGGTCCGAGGTCTTGAGCTTTATTTTATATTTCTTGTAGTCAGAATAAGTACTAAAGCGTATTGGTGTTAAAGCACTTATAAGCGTTTGTCTAATGTAAATGTTTTGACTCGCGTTTTGATTGCTATCAAGAAGGCTTTAGAGGGATATATATAACGCACATTGTTATATCCATATTACAACATTTCCATTCAAGCCATACATCTTGATAAAAAAGCAAGAAAAACACTGAGCTGGGCCCTCACTCTACCTTTAAACTTTCAGTTAGCTCTTTAATAGTAGACTCGTGTGGGCCAGATGGTTAATTTTAACACCGAGATAACAAAAACATGAAACAAATATCTAAAGTTTAACTTAGGAGGCTTTTTAAATCTCTTAAACTTTTCCACATTGAAGGTCAGAGATATCCTTGTATAAGCTACCAGTCACTGTCAGTTTGACTCATGTCAAGCATTGGTCAATATCTGATCAGACACTTTGTAGCTAGCGTACTGGAAAATTTATTAATTGTGGCTAAAATTCGCATAAAAAATTCTGTGCGATTCGGGGCTGTAGTTGAGCGGCTTCTTTAACCAGATAATTTAGTCTGTTTACATATATAACTGTCTGGTAACTCTTAGATAATGGTTTTCCTCCTCCCAAAGTAACGGAAATAAAACAGAGGCTCCTCATTCTATTTTTTTCTCAGTTGCTTGTTTGACTTCGTCTTACTTAAATCTTAGTTCTTAAAATCGAGTTTCTTAAATTTTTTCTGTTTTTAAGCAATTACACGATTTTTTTAATCTTATGCTTTTAAGTAGCATAATATCAATTAAACACTTTTTTTAACACATTTAAATAAAGTCTTAATAAAAACTATTTACAGATACATACTTAAAATCTCAACAGAAGCAAGGAAAAGAATTTAAATAAACATTTAAAGAAAGTGAAAAAGCATTCAATTCCATTTAAATTTTATTAAATGTTTTTTAGTCATTGACCTTGCCCTTTAAGAAATAGAAAATATTTGGCAAACTTGTACATACAAGTGTATATGCATGTGTATATGTACGTATGTACATATTTATATTGAAGCGAATGGAGAAGACTGAACGACATAGTGTCTATACGAATGTATGTTGTCTATGTAAAATTGCCTTTTAAAGATTTTCACGCCATTTCGATTAAATTTAATCGATTTCTTTGAAAATACGAAGCCAATGTCAACAACCAGCCTATTTGTTTATAAATACAAACAAAAACATAAGACAATCACATCTACATACCTATTTATGTATCTACATACAACAACAAAACTAAGAATATTGACGACGAAAAGCATACATATCCTTATACGATGAAACAAAAAACTTGACTTCAAACGTTTACACAAATTGACACACAGAAACAAACGGGAATGTATATAGTATATAAGGAATATATACAAATATATATTGTGTAAATAGAAATAAATATATGCACAAGCTGAACGCACGCAAAAGTACATATATTTGTATAATTGTCTACACACATAGTCGCATTTAGTTTGTATTATTCGCATACATTTGAAACCCTAGACTTTCGTTTTAGTGTAAGAGAATCTGTCCTAGTCTGTCTGCCTCTGCATGGATAACTTTGTATATCATTGTCTACCAGTTTTAACCAGACAAAATGTATCCAAACAAATATTGTTACAAAAACAACTTCCACCGACAACAAGTTCAAACCCCATAGTCCTTTGCATAAAATAGAAAGTTTTCGCTTCTCTTTTAGACTGCAGTTACAAAACATTGCTAATGATTTTTAAAATACGTATGTGTTTAGAATTCTTTTGTTATTTATCGCCACCATCTTAGATATGCATTAAACATATAGCTGATCACTGGGCTTGCCATGTTGAATATTAGACCGGTCATCACCAGTTTCAACAACATTGACTCTAATACCCAATTCGAATTTGTGCAAAATTTAATAAAAATACATATGTATTAACACAGAAAAAACTGAGTTGTAGAATCAGTAACAAATTTCAGAGAATCAGTAAATATTTTGTCTGGCTGAGGACCTACAACGAAAGTTGTAAATTTAGACAAACAATTTTGCACGAATTTTAGTTTCTGCTAAAAAATTTTGCTGAGCTGGTTAAATATTTTATTTGTCTAGGCGAAAATTTTGTTTGATTTAAAAATTAAATAAAAATATTATTAGAGACTATTAAATCAATTGAGTAAAAAAATAAATTATTTTGAACAAGAATTTGTTTGAAAAATTTTTTTTGTAGTTTTTTGTGTGAATAAAGTTTCAATCTGCGCTTTACACAGGAATATTCGCACACTTAATCAAAAACGTTCAAAAATCAAAATCATTTTTTTCATGAGCTTTCAAAAATAAAGTTCCAATTGTATAACCAAATTAATTTAAATGGAGGGCAAGTCGTCTTAGAATGAAGTTTACTTAAATGCAAACGAAAATTTTGTGTTTGTTAAAGAAATGATTCAGATGAATTTTGAGTTGTGACTGTTTTTGGTTTAGTGAGCGATGTATTCACCAAGAAGGCTGGACGGATGGATAGACACAGGTCGACTTAGATTAGTCTTCGACTTTAGGTTTTGAGTGTCACAGACATCTTAACAAACGCACAACTCCCCAGAAATTTGTTTAAAAAACTAATGCTGTGTTCTTGGGAAAATCTTATATTTCCAATGTTTTTCCCTGCTTTTTGATAACCCTCGCATGCTGTTAATGAATATATGACAACAACAGCAATATTGGTAAGTCACTTGTTAAATGTTTTAGTTTGTTCTTGTGCAACGACAACATTAAAGTCCAAATCGAGCAACAAAATAGCTCTCACTTACATGTATCAATTATTGTATTGTTGTTGTACAAGAACATAACAAGTATATAAAAATGCATATAAGCATACACCAAACTATATACACTAATACATAGTAAAAGTATATATTTTTTATTAAAAAAAATATTTAAAAAGATTTTCGGTTCTACAAGTAGTTAAGAGACATTTATTTCCGTTTGCGAGTGTGCGGAAATACACATGTTCGTATGTGTATTTGAATGAATAAATGTATGTTTGTGTTAGTGTGCTTTGTTGCAATTCATTCGTTTTATGTCGTTTACAATTTAAGCAATTTACTTTAGTTTTACGTTTTGTTACTTTTTCTCCATTATTCCTGTTACTAGAGAGTTGTTTTAAATATTTTGTTTTTGACAAAAATCTTTAAAGTTAAATGTTTTATAGTAGAATCATTTTGATGTTAGAATGTATGTGTGTTTGTGTATGTGTGATTGTTAAATTTAAGTTTTGTATTTGATTTCTTTGTGCTTTCGCATCCCTTTTGAGCAAATGGAGGACAATTGAAATCGATATTTTAAATTTCTAGAATATTAAAGGCACAAATGTTTGCCCTTAATAGAAGCTTTTTGTGGAGTAATTTTTTTTATAAAATTATAGTATTAGGAAGTAGTTTAAAATTCGTCTGAAAAAAGATAGCAGATGTTATTAAAATTTTTTTAGTTTTCCGTGGATTAATACCGTTATCTTAGAATAATTAGTTTTTTTTTGTTAATACCTACTAACGATACATATATTTTCGTACACCTTTTTTTGTTTAATAAAAGTCGATTAATGAAAAATCTGCGGTAATAAAAATTTTTAAATATACCTCTATATTTTGATTCATATCTTAAAAAAATACATAAAAACATTAAAAAAATATATATGTATAAATAAGTTAATATTTCTCATACAATTGTGATAGATACTTTGTTGTTCATGACAAATAGCAGATGATTTGATATTAAACAATAAAAAGTGCCATACTTTTTTTTAAGTAGTAAAATAACAGTATAAGCGAATAATTTTGTCGGGTTTGATAAAAAAAATTTGTACTCCTTGAGGTACATTAATAAACGGTTTTAATTAAAATAAACCTTATATTCAAAACAAGCCGTTTGTAAAACATTTTAAGGCCAGTTACTGGCTTAACGACAACTTATTATAAATAAAACGTGGAAATTTAGATATATACAAACTTGCTCTTAAAATATATATTCTGGACCATAAAGTCCTTTAATGGATTAGTAAGTTATCAAAAAATATTGCATATATACAAATATTTGCCATATTACCATTCTAATTTTCTATTAAGAACGGTAGCGTGGGTTCCTACACCCAACTCCCTTAAGATGAGTAATAATTATACTTGTTGTGTGTATAGGTTTTTGTAGGAACAGCCCTGCAGAAAACAGGACTAGTCCATACATGCGTGTATGGACTAGTCCATAAAGGAGTAGGATTACTCCAAAACTAACCCAAATGCATGTAAAAAACATGGTCTTTTTAACATTATGATGTCCTAGGGCCGGACCACTTAACCCAGATTTGCATTACGTCGGAGTAGTTTCAAAACTACTCTATCCTACCTACAAAACAACGACAAGTCGGTACGCAATCGTTAAAACACGAACGCATATCACTTAAGTAACTACAAGTTCTTGTTTGACAATGACATGGTCCATGACTGCATTACACAAGGACCATGTTGTAACTAGTCCATTTCAGCTAAAACGGACCATGTGGTCCAAGATTTTTTGCAGGGAGCTTTTGCAAAAATGGCAATATGTGTTACGTGGGCTGTAAGAGGCTCTGTTGGATAACATATTTTAACCACACGGTTCTCTCTGCAAAAGCAGCTGTCAACCCTAGAGCTAAGCCAGGTAGGTCGCCAGGTATTATATCCCATAGAAGATCAATACCTGGAAATAATGTTAATTACCATAAATATTCCAAACTCAAATCAGTTTTATACACAAGAAAATATTTGGAGAAAATTTTCCGACAATTAATCTATAATTGTCGGTAGCTCTAACATATCGATGGTTTAATATAAAATGGGTAACACTTCAATTTTTCGCTACTTTACAGGGGACGTAAAACATTTAACCCAATTTGTAAGTTTTTGCACTTAACAAAGTTTAAATGCAATTTGAAATAAAAAGAGGCAACAAACTTTGGTTTTTGGGTAAAAAAAAATTTTGATAGATTTGATATTGTTTTGCCAAATGAGGCAGGAAACGATATTTTGAAATCGAGTTACGCCCTTTTTATATTAAGTCATCGATATGCTTATTTTCAATTCAAAAAGCATCATAATTAAAGTTTTTATTTATTTAAACACGTTAAATCTTAACCTTTTTAAAATTGTACTTACATATCCACTTACTTACTTATATGCATATGGGGGATTTCATGTCAATTGACCCAACTTTTAAAACCGATGTCTTTCGATTGGAAAGAAATTTGGATTAAAGTAAGTTCTTGAGGAGAGTAGCATAGACACAATTTTTTAACACGATCGGTCAAGAACTCTCTGAGCTAGAGGGGTTCAAAATTTGACGTTTACGGCAAATAGGTGTTTTTTCTCATACATGTAGTTTGTTACTTTTTGCTTTTAACAAATTCGTCCCAAATACTTTCGATAGCTTTTTCTTCAATCTTCCAGAAAAAAATATTTTTAAAATTAAAAAAATTTTTTTTTTTATTTTTTTTTTATAAAATAATTAGAAAAAAATTTTTTTTTTCAAATATGCCCATTTTTTTTTCTTTGTTCAAAAGAAAGCTTAGGTCTTTTGCTTGAAGAACTTGGAGGTCGCTTAGTGGGATGCCAGTGGGATATCTATAAAAATAAATGTTTTGTAACTCAAGGCAGAGGTTTTCCAATTTTCGCGTATATTCTACTTTAATTTTTTTTTCCTATTTATGTAAAATTATCTCTTAAGCAAAAAAAAATTATTTTATGCTAAGAAACAAAATAATTTAACCTTTCCGACGGTATGCATTAAAAATATTAACATAATGTGTTCAGACATTGCCATATAAAAGTGATTTTATTCCAGAGGCCTACAATTTTGTTGGTAATGCAGTGTCGAGTGTATGAGACTTTATTTGGTACTTGCATACCGTCGGAAAGGTTAAATTATTTTGTTTCTTAGCATAAAATAATTTTTTTTTTTAGCTTAAGAGAAAATTTTACATAAATAGCAAAAAAATCAAACAGAATATACGCGAAAATTGGAAAACCTCTGCCTTGAGTTACAAAACATTTATTTTTATAGATATCCCACTCGCATCCCACTAAGCGACCTCCAAGTTCTTCAAGCAAAAGACCTAAGCTTTCTTTTGAGCAAAAAAAAAAAAAAAAAATATGGGCATATTTGGAAAAAAAATAATTTTTTCTAATTATTTTTTAAAAAAAAATAAAAAAAAAAATTTTTTTAATTTTAAAAATATTTTTTTCTGGAAGATTGAAAAAAAAGCTATCAAAAGTATTTGAGACGAATTTTGTTAAAAGCAAAAGGTAATAAACTACATGTATTAGAAAAAACACCTATTTGCCGAAAACGTCAAATTTTGAACCCCTCTAGCTCAGAGAGTTCTTGACCGATCGTGTTAAAAAATTGTGTCTATGCTACTCTCTGCAAGAACTTACTTTGGTCCAAATTCCTTCCCAATCAAAAAAAAAATTTGGGTCACTTGACATGAAATCCCCCATATGTGTTGTGTGTTGGATTTTTAAAATAAATGTGACATCTGCTTCATATCACATTGATGATACAAATAAATAAAACATGTATTTATGTAAATGTTTCTATCATATGCATACATAGATGTGTATGAATTTTTAATCATATTTTACTTTATTTATGCACACTTATACTCTATATAAATATGTACATACATATGTACAATGTACATACGGAAATATGAAAAATGAACGTTACAAATAAATACGTTAAACATAAATGGCTGCTACCATTTTTGTTTTCATTTATACTCTTAATAAAAAAAGGCAATTGCTCATGATGAATGTCTGTCTGTATGACACTATTTTCATATTTATAAAATTTAAAACTACAATTAAGAAATTCAACCCTTTTTTCAAACGATAGAATGTTAGATGGATGATGAAAGGTGATGATGGGCATGCAGGCATTAATTCTTTTATGAATTTTAATTCATAGATATGTATGTATGTATGTCTGTCTGTATATATGTTGTTAGTATCTACATATACATAAATACATACATAAGTGTTTTATTTATGTATTTAAATGTTATTTATTTAATTTCTTTTAATTATTAACTTTTTTTTTAAATAGTTTTTAGCGCGCTGTAGTCAATGGATTTGGAGTTCCAGGAGACATTAAGATTGTGCTTTTAACGTAGGTGGCTCTAATGCGGAAATTACAAGAAATTAGAAAAAACATTAGATTACTAAGGTAAAGAAAATAAGATATGCAGGCTGACTGGAGTTGGCGTAGTCGTTCTTAATTTTTTGATACCGTCTATGGTGAAATGAATTATCATGTGAACGATTTGCAGCGAACATTTTTTAATCCTTATTTATTTTTTCTTTCTTTTATATGTATATGGAGTTTAACAACACGGTTCAAACTATTTCACCATCGTGTTCTCAAACTCCATATATAAAAAAAAAAAGTAAGTCAAAAATTCTCTCTGCAATGCAGAAAGCATATTTCAATTTATGATTAAAAATTGAAAAACTATATATGTATATCCGATCGATACTACAACGAAAGTATCTAAAACTAAAAATTAATATTTGATGGTAATGCACTGAACATGAAAAACGCTCTGATCTCAAAGGTTGATAATTATAAAACCGACATAACTTGGGAAAATAATATGAAGAAAATTTATGTTTTTAAATCACATAAAAAATATTGATTAAATTTTTTAAAAAACTAAATGTCTATGATATTAAAAATTCATAGTCATAATGTCTAAGAAAAAATTTTTAAATATTTGTTTTTTCGTTTTTCTCCTGCCTACTTCTTCTACCACTAATAGTTCTAAGTAAAAAAATATTTGATATTTTTGATATTTTTCCGAAAAAAAGCCAAAACCAGTCATGTCCATAAAACACATTGAAATATTTTAAAAACCCTTTTCCATTACAGCATAATTAATAACGAGAAATCTAAAGAAAAAATTTATTCAAAACTAGAAAAAAAAAAGTAAAATTTTTGATGACGCCGAATTGTCTCTTTAATATGCCACAATATTCCCAAGCTACAAATACAAAATTCTACGTGGAATAAGTTTTTTTTTCAAAACAGAAATATTTATAAATATTAAACATAATGAATAAATTAGATAGATAAGACAAAATTTTTAAATGGTTGATCAACTATATTGAAGTTTAGGTCGGCTAAAACTAAGCGCTACGTTTTTATTATTACTTCATAATTGCCATAAACAAATATATGTGCATATGAATATGAACATTAGAATACAATCATCAGAGCAAGTTTAAAATGGCATATGGCACTTAATGCCATTTTCTTCCATTATTTTGCAAAAAAGCCATTTCTAATATATCTTGCCATGAAATGCCTTTTATAACAGTCTGGCAGTAAATTGTTTCGTAGAGTTTTTGAAATGAGAAATTTTATTTTTAAAAATATTAAGATATATTTGTACGATTTTTCGTAATATTGAAATTATTTAAAAACTCATGATGTTACTAAGTTTGCCATTAATATTTAATAATATAAAATTGTAATTAAATTCTGTTTTAGTTTGTTTTACTTTATGCCTTTTCTGTTCCCTTTTAAAAGTTTTTGGGTGTCCGTTTGCATATTTTTTTCTGTTTTATGCCTTTTTGTGCTATTTCCAACGTTTTTCGTGTCATTTTGCATAACTTTTTTGAAAACTTTTGTGCCAGTTTTAACGTGGCCTGGTAATAATATATTAACAGAAACATATACATATGTATGTAATAATCTAATAATGTTATAATTAACGGAAACATATAAATATTTCCTACAATAGTTACCACATTTTTGATATTAAAGGCAACCATAATACGGTTGCTCAAGAGAAAATCAAGTTTTAGATTTTTTTTAAATTTTCTTTCATTTAAAAAAAATTTTACCAAGTTTAGTTGAACTGTTAGTTAAAAATGATTTAACATCATTGAATCTGGTATTAAGTCAAAGTTTTTTTTTTAATAATGAAACCCAATCATATGTTGTTTTAACATATACCTTTTGTATGTACTTTAAACTGCTACTTAAAAGAGTTTTTACACTTAAAATTGGAAACCTAAAAATATTATTATTAACTAAAATCTCCTTAAATTTAGCAAGAGTTCTTTAAAGAAATATTGATTTTAAACAGTTGTTCTGTTGAAAATAAAATTGTAGGGGTAGGGGTACTCTACAACAGCTGAGTCAAGGGTTGCATGTTTTCACATATCCCCCTGATATAGGTAGATATTATTAACTTAACCTTTAAAAATGTTACCTCAACCCAATATTACGAGCAAGCGATATGATATTGTCAATCATAAAACGCCTTTCATACTCATTAAATATTTTAATGGGGCTTGATTGTGTTTTCGTAACTAATTGTTCTTAACTTGAAACATCGCGGTCTGTTTGAGGGCAATTTCCTTGTGACGGGTGTGACCATTTCACTCTATTTTCGGCTATAACTTAAACAATTCAAAATTATAACTTAAAAGAAAGGCTATGATATCAAAGGATGGTGTGTTTCTAGACGTTAATTAGTACGTAGGCACTAAAAAAACATGGATTCTGCTCATAATGACCGCTACAAATTTGAATTTAAAAGAATTTTAACTTTTAAATGGTGTTGACAAAAATTTTCTTGAAAACGTGCTTGATTTTTAAATGTTTATTATAGCGCTTTTAGCACTTTCTTTCTACACAAAAAAAGTTCCTAAGGAAAAACCTTTAAGCAATTGTGACAGGTGTGACAATTTCATCAAAAATTTAAAAAAGGGCCGATTTTTCAGTAAAAGAGCATTTAAAATTTTTACCTTTAAAAGCAAAATAAAATTATTTTTTTTTATTTTGATCGTTTTCCATCTCTTTAGATGTAAATTCATAGATTTTTTTTAAAAATAGAGAAAAATATTTTGGTCTGTTTAACCTGGAACAACCCCTCAAAACTCTAAAGTAGCAGTACATAGAAAGTAGCAAAACATAGAACAAATTAAAACACAACGAAGACAAAGAGTATGAAGTTTTTAAAATAAAGTGGTCTACTGTAGGGTATTTCAAAAACCGTCACTCACTTGCATACAAAACTTTAAATAAAACAAATTATGAAACCGGGAAAAATATTTTGTGTTTTATAAATGGCATTTAAGGAAAAAGAACATGATTTAAAAATTTAATAAAAAATGTTTATAATTTTTATCATAGAGATTAAAATTTACTTCAAATAAAAATTTGTTAGAAAAAAAATCTTACAAAATGTAAAGGGTTTAGAATGACACACACACACATACATACATCCTACATTATTATACTATACATTCCTATTTTATTTCTTATTTGTTAGTAAAAAATAAAGATAGATTCTTAAATAGAGATAACAAAATGTTTAACATCAAAAAATAAGAGTCAAACAACGCCAAGTAGAAAAAATCAAACGTATCGACAAAAAGCAAAAAAAAAAAATTAAAAAACATGTGTGTAACTAAATTTAAAACAAAATATTTTTCTTCAAATAATCATAAATAAAAAACAAAATAAAAACTCATTTAAATCAAAAGGTTAAGTCATTTTAGCCGGTGTCACCATTAGAAACTCTTCATATTGGAAAAGGTCAGGGTATTGTGCGTTAAATCAACTTCAAGTCAAATTTGAAAAATAAATTTAATTCAGAAATTTTTTTTTGTTAAAGAACGTCAAACATTTAGTTGCATGTCATAAAATGGTAAATGCACGTAGAAATATTCATTTTAAATGAGATTTATTTCTTATTTTCTGTTTGAAACACCTTTCCTTTGATTACGCTTTAAAGAAAGAGCCGACTTTAATTTGATTTGTTACTATTATTTTGTTGTATTTTAAAGTTAAATAAAATAATTTTGTATTCTTTACAAATCAACTGAAGAGCAATAAAATAATAGAACTATTTTATGTTGGTTCTAAAACTCATTATTTAATTACAACTTAAATAAAAAACCAATAAAATTTACGCCTTTACTTTTTGCCTCTATAGATATTCAAATATAAAAATACTTATGTTTATTTATGTAAGTGTTTAAATTATTTTAATGTTTAGTTGTTTTTCAATTTAATTTATTTTAATCACCTAATGATGAATAAATTTTAAAATGTTTTTAAGTAGGTATTTAGTTTTTTAAATTTTTAATTCAAGAACCCCCACAAAAATTCTTGGAAATATTAAATTTTAAATTTATTTGACTTTTGGAAAATAATGTTTATTTAAAATAATTATTTGTTTTTCCGACAATTACTTTTGAAAATTTTCTCAACTTATTGGCTTTTAAGAAAAAAAGGTCGTTTTAATCAAACGATCGCTAAGATGCACTTAAGTTTTGTGGTTTTCACAAAAGAAACCTTTAATGTTTTCGTCAAAGAACTTTTTTTATTTTCTGTTGGTTAACATATGTAAATTAAAAAATTTTAAAATATTTCTAAACATAAAGTATGGAAGAAGAATTCTGCATCTTTAAGGCTCGAAAAAAGGAGAGAAAAAATTTGCGAAATAATACCAGTTTAACAAAGTTGCACAAAAAGTCGCAAGCCGGGAAAAAGGCTGCAAATTGCCACTTTAGGCGACGAACGGTCACGCTGCTTGAGCTATCGAATGCAGTAATACATTCATTTGCAACGTAACGAAATTTCATTCGATACGAAAGATTACTTGATCACGAGTGCCGTAATTTGGACCTCTATTCAAAAGCAGGAGAAAACTGAAGAACCCTTTGCTAAGTTGCTTTGCAGACACTTTTATGGATCCAACCGAGGGATATAATAACTGAAGATCTTGCTAATCGAAGATCCCGATTACCAATTTAAAAAACTTAAATTAAAAAGCATTACAATGGTATATTAATGAGCTCCTTAAAATTTATTTTCGCAAGATGTATGTTGCTTAATGTATTTCCGAACAAGTAATGCCTACTACTGTGCACATTACATCTGGATAGATTTCAAACTAGCAAACCATTGGTGTAAGAGCCAGGGCCACATTGGTTTTGGGTAAATGCCACAAAGTGTAGAATTTTCGCGATCATCTTATATCCGAAGGCGACGATGTGTCTTCTATGTTTACGTAGGAGCAGAAACAGATTTTTTAAGGGTGTTTCCATTATTATTAAATAACAGTTTATACCAAAAAGTAGAACAACACGAAAACCTGTAATAGGTATACTAAAGAGATATTCTGGGCGATAACAAGTCAGTGTAGTATTCTTTTTTATTTTGATCGGCTAATAGTGTGCAAATCATTCCAGCTTTCTGGAAGGATAAAAAATATAAGACTATTTTGTTTGACAAAAACCGAATTCAAGTAGTCAATTTACTGATATTATGGTGAAGCCTGTATATTGGTATATTTTACCCAAAAAGACTCTTATGTAACGCCATAAATAATATTAAATTTAAAGGACTTTTCTTACATTTTTTGTTCCCCTTAACGTCTAAGATCGTCTACACACGGTCTTGGAACTATCTCCTCCAAATCCCTTGGAATACATTTTTTTTCAAAAGGACACCAGATTCGTATTTATCACCCTTAAAACATACTAGAACTAAGATTATTGTAACAGTTTCTATCAATTAATAAAAAAAATCGAAAAAGCAAAAGATTATAAAATTTTCTAATTGAATCATACAACAACGATTCATTTCAATTCCCATAAGCTTGGCTCGGTGAAAACATAAATGTAATCGTTTTAACGATTTTTTTATTGAAATAAACAAATGAATGTTTAAAAAAAGTGTTAAGCTTAAATCTACATACATTTTTTGGCAAAAGTAATCCATTGGCATTTAGATGCCATGTTCGCAGTGCCGACTACTAATTCGGATGTACTGATATCAACGCATTACATTTATGTATAACTGTATTTTGCATTAAATTAATTTTGAGTAGGTAGTTGCTTTTTTATCTATAGAGCAGAACCAATAATAGTTTTTTTTATTTTAATTAATTTTTTTTTTTTACATACCTACTTGTAAATATTGTGAATAAAATAATTAAATTAATTTTTAAACTACATACCTATGTAGTAAGTTCCTTTAATTGGAATATAGGTAATTGTAATTATAGCTATGATGAATTCATAAAAACGTAAGCAAAAAAAATTAGTTTCCATTATACCTATGTAGGTATGAATGTGCCGACGGCAAAATTAACCTTAAATTTTGCAGATACTAGAAAATTTATATGAATAATAAAATTCATTATGTAGGTACATATGTACCTATCCAGCGACATACATAAATGCAAATTCATAGACAAACTCTTAATATGTAATATTTACCGTCGGTAACAACAATAAACAGAAATAGCAAAGGCGTCGGAAAAATTGATAATATGTAGGTATATAAAAAACACCAGGAAAATATTTAATATGAATACAGTAGAAAATACTTCTGACATATTTTTGTTTGAAATAGGTATGTTATTACTGATTAACTACAACAACATCACGAAAAAAATACAAAATGAAAGTTTTCGCTCCGCCTAACCTTGTCATAATTTGTTATGTTTTCTTGTTAGCTGCTGCAGTTGTTGTTCTGCTAACTGTTTTTGTATGTTCCTCTTTAAACAACAACATTTGCTTTAACACTACCAAAAAAGTTTTTAAAAGAGAAGTTATGTTTTTATATTGTATTTATTATATCTGTTTTATTTTATTTCTTTTTCAAAATAAAAAAAATAAATTACCTTTGTTAATACACTTAAAATATAATTTGCAACTAAAAGAGTACAATTTATGAAATCTCTTCTTTTATTCCACTCAAAAAATCTCTCTATAACACACATTTGTACAAACTTAATTTTATAAGTGTTAGAAACCAGAATGCATTTGTGTGCTTAATATTATTTACTTCCTAACAGAATTAAATCTTAATTTTTTAACAGAGACCACCTAATACTACGGGTTGGAAGAGTATAGCTATAGATATTTTTTTATATTTATTCATTATTAAGGGGTTTATTTCTACACCCATGTTAAGCTGCCCTTTACAGTTGGGGAAGAAAATGTAACATATTAATGTTAATACAGTTGGACATTTAACTTTTCGAACATAAATGTTAATAAGTGTTATACGAAAATTTTAAAATGTTTTAAAACTGTTATGCTGTTCTGTTACAAGTGGATTACTTATCGATATTTAAGGACAATAGTCAAAAACGTTTGGCTTGTCCTTATATTTAGCTAACGTGATCATATATACCTTTATTTTGATTATTTCCTATATTTCTTACCAGATTTTTAAACGCCATATAAAATAGTAAAACTGCATTAGTGAATACACTTTTTAAAATTTTTGGTTAATAGGTAGGCATGTTATGAAAATCACATATTATACGTATTATACGTTGTAACAAATAAAAACAAATAATTCGAAACTGATTTTGAAACTGCATTCCACTTTGATAACAAAAGTTCATCATAGGTATTTTAAACAATTCTAATTTTAAAAAATTTACTTGCCTAAAAAGCTTTATGCTGTTGATATATTTTTATTAAAAATTAATTAAATAAAGCATTGATTTGTAATTTTTTTGAAAATAAGTTAGTCTAAAAAGTCTTTTTAATAAATATGTTGGCAAAACGTTTTAAAAATTTACAAATTTTCCTTTTATAACAGATTTTCCTACAAATTTCTGTGTAGAGAACTTTTGATATGTACAGTGGTCGTAAAAAAACTCCAAACAATTGGCAGCATGGATTTTTGTAAGCGATTTTCAACACAGTTATAATTAAACTAAAGTCGAAATAAAGGCAAACCATAAATAATCTTACTTTCAAACAAAAAAGAAAAGTTTCTTAAAATTTAAAAACTGCAATTTTAGTATAATTTTCAACAATTTGAAAATATAAAAAAAATTTTACAAAATTTTTTATATTCCGCAGAGACATGCTTGCACTGAAAGGCATAACTAATCAATGTTTCGTGAATTTTTTTCTTTTAATTTTAAGTTTCAAATGGTCTAAGATTGGAACTTTGTGGTGGCCTTTTCAAAACATCAATATCTAAACTCGAAAGCCAAATCATACTACTCGTGTAATGTGCTTTGGGTCATTGTCATGCTAGAAAAATTAATGGACGAGCATATTTAAAAAAAATATTTTGTATTGAAGTTAACCGCTTGTTTTCTGAATTAGTAAAATTTAACCAATATCACCCCAAGAAAAGGCACAGCAGACCTTTTGCCTCTAAAGTCATAGTTTTCGAGAAAAACGCATTTAAAGTTTTTTATGTGAAAATCCTCAAAAAATCGACCTTTTGGCCAAAATTGGTAGTGATCACAGATTTTTGTCCTTTTGCCTCTAAAGTCAATAGTTTTCGAGAAAAATTTATTCAGTGTACGTGGCGAACAATATATGTAGGTGATAATATGCAACCCTGTTTACTCGTACTGCCGCTGCGAACCACTTTTGCGCTTAACCTATTGATATACACCTAAATTAAGTTTATTATTTTCAATGGCACCTCTTAACTGTTCAATGCCGACCCAAGGGATTTACGATCTATTGCATCGAATGCCTTCTCAAAATCGCTGAATGTGAGATATAGCGGTGAATTGTATTCATTGTACTGCTCTAAAATTAATTTAAGGCTCTTGATATGCTCAATACAAGATCTTTAGGGCTAAAACCCAGATTGTTCTTTTCGTTGTTGCTGGTCTATAGGGGTGATAATTCGATGAGCCAGAATTCTATTGAATGTTTTGATAATAGCTGGAGTCAGCGGAATACCACTCCTTTTTTGCTATTTTCATTATTGAACTTTTTCTTGATTTCTTAAATAACGGGTGCAATATATCTGCAAAGAATTGTGAACATGTTTTGTAGAACTCAGCTGGTAAGTTATGAGTTTTTCCATCTTTATTGTTTTTCAATTGTTTTATGGTTTATAAGTATAATATAGTCCTTAATGGGCCGTGCTGAAGATATATTGAGTATGGAGAGAAGGTGGGTCAGTTAATAAACTTTTTCCATTTGTAATATTTTCAGTATCGAATTTGTTTAGCGTTTCTGGGAAAGGCTCTTGCCATCGGGATAGTTATTCTTCTAGGGTTATTATAATCCTGAGTTTTAACCTTTTATGGGTAAGCTTGCCTGGTTTTTCCCGTTCGAAAGCTCTTTAATTACATTAAATACCATTTTTGTATATCCATTTCGGCTAGCGCTCTTTCCCTCCGCAGAAAGGCTGTTTTTAAAGCTTTTTGTATGTCGTTTTACGTGTTTCACAAATGTTTTGAGCTTCGCTTTAAGCTCTTCTTTTCTAACACGATCGCAGGTACTCATCATTTGCATATTAACGTAATTTTTTTCTTCGACCTGTTTGCAGAAAGTAAAAGAAATGAATTCTTTTTCTTGTCCTTTAAAAACCAACAATTTCGTTAGGTTTAATATGCAGCATTGACTTAACTGGTTTCCACTGCTCATCTATGTTATTTACTTGGTTGTGCAAAGAAATGTTTTTCGTTATTCTCTCAATGATTTCTGAAGTAAAATCATTCCTGATCTGTTTCGATGTTGAGTTTTTAGTGTCATCTTTTGTTCAATCAGTTCTTAAGCTCTGGTTTTTTCTTAAGGAGAGCTTAATTTCAGCGATAAAAAAAAATGATCTGATGCTTTGCCAGATCCTGCACAGGATTGTTTCTAAAGCAAATTAAGTCACTCTGCCTTTTATTAAAATTTTTGTTGTTTTAACGATATTTAACAAGGTTTTTGGTAACTTCTAAAAACATTTCTTTTGTTATTGTAAACAACAAACGCCATTAGGGCCTAATGTCATCTTAAATAAGCAAACCCACTCTGTAAACCCCATACACTAGCCTTTAGATTGTTCCATACTGCAATAACTGCGAAAGCAAAAAAAGGTAACATAAATTGCTTTTGAATTCTTATTGTACTCTTAGAAAACATTAAAGAAAATCCATGAGATACATTTGCACTTTCTACTCTCTTGCAACGGTTTGCACTTGCTGCATCCAAAGAAGAGTATTTAACTTTAAAATTTGGGCGAAGAGCTTAATGAACAACAGGCTGCTTGAGTATTTGAAAATGTTTTTTTTGCATTTAATTTTTAGCCAGAGCTATAAAATGTTGGCCTGAACGATAGATTGTTGTAAATGTGTGCAAAATATCTAAATATTTTAACTCATTGTTTGTTGGCAACTAAAATTGAAAATGTATCTCAACAAAATTTTCATACAACATCCAGTCACAGCCAGGGAGTCCAATAGTCCGAGCAGTAATTCAATGATGAGGGTTTGTTTTCGTTTACGAAATTTTCAATATTTTTTTCTGTCTGTGCGATGTAGTTTAGTGTACGTGTGTTTCTGGAGGCAAAGTACTGAATGTATGTAGGTAGAGTGCGAATACGAGTGTGATGCGAGTATTGCAAAGATACTCTATTCCTTATGTACGACGTGTTAGCCAGCCATATAACGAACAAGTTTGTGTAAAAATTTTTTGCCTGCTGTTTTGGTTTTTGTTGTTGCTGTTTGGTTTGTATCTGTTTGTTTGTTTGTTGCTTTACAGATGATGGTGGTGCGCAGCACCAAAACTTTTATGCTCTAGTTCGAATCTTGGCGTATAACGTTGCGCCAGGACTATTTTCAATTCATTTTATACAAATAATATAATTGTTTTTTTTTCTTACAACAACAACAATAAAACAGAAATAAAGACAATAAGAACTTGTACTAACCTAAAGCAAAGAACGAAAAACATTTTATACTCTCTCGAAACCTTCTTATAAAATACACAATTACGGCCAACAAAAATAAAAACGCTTTTATTATTGTATTTGCTTATGTTGTTGTGTTGTTGTTATTACTGTTGTCGTTGTTGTAGTTTAATTTCGTATTTGGCTTTTTGTATTCTTGTACTTCTACTTAGTATTATACACTTTTTTGAGATACACTTAACTTTACTTAAAAACTTAAACACAACAGATGACCGTTTTTCGAACGACGTCAACAAATTTTGAAATCGACGACTACGACAAGAGTATTTTTACAATATTTTTTATATTTTTAAAATATTGAAATAAACGTAAATAAAAAAATTACCAAAAAATAACACTTTATATTATGACTTGATTTTTGTTTGTGTCTTTTATAATTTTAACATACGTGCACACATACGTACATTCATATGTACATATGTATGTATGTTTTCAAGAATATTTTTTGTACGTCGCCGCTGTTCAACTTTGTATTGTTTTTTTTTGAATTTTTTTCTTATGTTTGTGTGCGTTCTTTTTAATGCTCCTGTGTATCTTATACTTCATTGTACAATATTCATCGTTTTCGACATCAGCAGGAATAAAAGTTTACCAGCTAGCATAAAAGAGTTTTCCTTTTTTGCTTTCACAAATTATAATAAAAATAAAAAAAGAAATCCTTAAAATATATAAAATGAGTTGAAGGAGCTTATAACAAATACTAAAGGAAGTAATGCAAAAGTAAAATACAAAATGATATAAAATGTAAGCAAAAGAAAAACAAGCAAGCAGCAGTTTTATGGCCATAAAGGATAATTTTGCATCTCACGAAACTCAGTACAGCACGAAAAAACGGTTTAAACTCTACACACAGGACGAGCGAATAAAAATTTTATAAAACTAAAAAAAAATCGTTAAAAATTTACAAAATAAAATAATCAATAAATGTAAACAAATGAAAAAGTTTTAGGAAATCCACTAAAATATAAATAATTTATGGCTTTTGCGAAAATAAAAAATGCGTGTTCGTGTGTGAATAAACCTTAAACGTCCGCTTAAATGCAGGCACTCATAAAAATTTTTACATGCAGGCCTGGGAGTGCGTAAAGTACGCGTGTGTGTGCGTATGTATGCGTGTAAAACACACATACATACATATAAACGATACCGTTTTGTGCATGTGGAATGGGCCATTAAAGTGCAATAAATTATAGTCAAAAACCTCCCCTTTACTTTTTGATAAGAAATGTTTTTTTTTTTTTAAATTTGCTTATTCACATCCACAAAAAAATAAAATTTAAAAAAAATTAATAAAAATGGTGCTAATTCAATGGTGCATTTAATATAAAAAATAAGAGAAATTAAAATATATAAAATATGTATGTCTCCTGCTTAAAAAAAAATTTATACAAAAAATCGCCGAAAATTTAAAAGCCGTCGGTAAATTGTGTCTCTGCTTAATTCAATTTGTTGTTTGCATTGCAAATTATTCGATTTAATATTAATTTCGTTGTATATAGAATTTATTTATTTGTTTTCATTTTGCTCAATTTTGCATAAAAAGTTGGTGTTGTTTTTTTTACAAATGGATACCTGTTTAAGAATCAGGTGAGTTTTTTTTATTTAAAACAACTTGTTTTGCACTCAAACACTTTTTATAAGAAACCAATGTGTTTGTTTCTATGTACAAAGATATTTATGTTCTTATACATGTATATGTGCATATGTGTTTAATGAATACAAAAAAAAAAAAAACAAGAAAACAAATAAAAGTGCTTTAAAAAATTTCAATTGACAATTAAAACAATTGTTTAATGTGACAAATATTTCAAGTGTATCATAATATCACTTGCTATTCGATATTGTTTTTTGCTGTTAAAGTTGTTGTCATAGTTGTTAAACAATTAATTAAATTGTTTGTAGTTTAAAGTGAAATAAAAAATTGTTTATTAATGTAAATCGAAGTGTCAATTAGTTATTTTATTGCTAAAATTAAAATTAAACTGCACTTATTTCACTTTTGAATACTTTTGAATTAATTAATTAACTTTAATTATTGAAAGAAAATCAGAAAATTTCTTTTAACTCGGTTTAAGAAATATGCAAATTTGTGGTAGTAAAGTTGAAATGATGAACAAAGATTATTAAGTCCATCCATATTGTATTCCACAGGACAAATTTTTGTTCAATAAGGTTGGAAAAATATGTTTTTTAAAGTGCTTTCTAGAACTTGGCTTTATGGGTCTCTTGGTAAACTACGAAGCGATTGTCCAGCAGCTTGTTTTAGTATGTTGTTTTCTTGAAAAAACTTATGCCAAAAATGGGAAAAAACTTTGTTTTCATTAAAAAAAAGTATGCCCGTGCCCGAAAATTTTTTGAAATTTCGAGTCCTTAAGGCTTAAAATTATATTTTAAAATTTTTTTAATATTTTTAATATAATAAGGATAGACACATAATTAAAATTGTGTTGTGCATTTTGAAAAAACATTTTTATACGTTTTTGGCACAGTTTTGGAATTTAATCTTTTAAGCAATAAATTTCTTAGATATTTCGGTTCTTTTTAAACCAACTTTTTTAAATCGATTAAGTATATAAACATCTTTAAGCAACGCAGACACCAATTTGTTGTTAATATGATCAAAGTAGCAAAAGAGGTCAAAAGGAAATAAATAAAAATATTTTGTGTCTTTTTCAAAAACATATATTGGGCTTATAGAACTATTATTGCAAGCTACAGTCCTCTATTAAAATGTAAATACTAAGTAGACTTGTTTAATTTTCCAAGTGAAAAAAGTAGTTTTTGTTCATTTTTGACACTTTTTGATTCGTTTTTAAATTTTTAAAATGTTTTAATCTACAAATTACAAATAAGCAAAGTTAAATAAGTTTAATTTGGGGAATCATAACAAGCAGTATATACTTTTCTCATTTTTTTCCTTAAAGAAGAATCGAATTACCCCCTTTTAAGCCAGGTTGAAACAAAAAGAACTTTAAAATTAAAATCGGAAAATCTGAGTCAAGTTTGTAAAGGAAATCATACAGACTTAAATTTTTTCAGGCTTATGATATTTTTTAGATTTAGTACTTTATTTTATTTGGTATTCAAAATTGTTTTAATTTTATCTTCTAAATGGAAGAGACTTGCTCTGATTGCAAAGATTATATAAAAACCCATTCAAGCCAATGGGTATTGTTAAACAGATATAATTGAAGGCGCGTGTTGAACTATTACTTTTGGGCGCATAGAAACAAACGCATAATCCCCCACCACAGCGGTGGCGTATGCATAACGACAAAACTGCCGCAAAAAGTGTTACGCGTGTAGAGGAGTGTTTTTTCATCCTATACAGAAAATAATAAGTCTTTTTTATTTCAAAACTTTGTTGATTTGATTAAAAAAATTTTTTGGATTACAACTTATCAAGAAACTCGCATATTAAATAATTTAATTAAAAATTTTCAAAAACTTTAATATAAAAATTTATTAATTGATTTAATCAAAACACAAACAAATCTTAATTAAATAAAAATAAATTAAAGTATTACTTGAATTATTATATAAATAAAAAAATTAGTTTTTGTTCTTACATTTACTTATTTATGTTTACTTAATTTAATTATATATGTATATATTATCTTGAATACGGACAAGGCTATATCAACTTATTTATCTATAAGAATCTAACATAAAAACGTAATGAAAAGTTATATATGCCATGCTTAGATGTTTTTCTGCCGCACTGCGTTGAATAATCTGTGAATTTTGAATGATATAATCTTTGCAAACATTAAAAAAAAATTTAAAGGGCCTATAATAAATTGATTATACTAATAAATATGACTAAAAACAAGTAAGAGCGCTGTATTCGGCTGTGCCGAATCTTATATACCCTTCACATTGACCTTTCGCAATCCCAAACTTTTTTTTATTTTTAACCATTTTTTTAACTTATGAAATATTTCTAATTTTTAAATAGGCTCTAAGGCCAACTCTAAAGAATAATTACATAATTTTTGTAAATTTTGTATGGCAACCCCCTTAGGGCGTGGAGATAGGAGGTAAGTATGTTCTAGGAATATATTTGGAAGGGCAAACTAATGGGGGTTGGTCGCTCACTTTATTGCTCTAAGGCCAACTCTGAAGAAGTTGTGGGCATTTTTACATCATTTTTGTAAATTTTGTATGGCAACCCCCTTAGGGCGTGGAGATAGGTGGTAAGTATGTTCTAGGAATATGTTTGGGAGGGCAAACTAATAGGGGTCGGTCATACACTTTGCTGCTCTAAGGCCAACTCTGAAAAAGTTGTGGGCATTTTATCATTTTGTAAATTTTGTATGGCAACCCCATTAGGGCGTGGAGATAGGGGGTAAGTATGTTTTAGGAATATGTTTGGGAGGGCAAACTAATAGGGGTCGGTCGTACACTTTATTGCTCTAAGGCCAACTCTGAAGAATTTGTGGGCATTTTTACATAATTTTTGTAAAATTTGTATGGCAACCCCCTTAGGGCGTAGAGATAGGGGGTAAAAATGTTCTAGGAATATGTTTGGGAGGGCAAACTAATGGGGGTCGGTCGTAAACTTTATTGCTCTAAGGCCAACTCTGAAGAAGTTGTGGGCATTTTATAATTTTTGTAAATTTTGTATGGCAACTCCATTAGGGCGTGGAGATAGGGGGTAAGTATGCTCTAGGAATATGTTTGGGAGGGCAAACTAATAGGGGTCGGTCGTACACTTTATTGCTCTAAGGCCAACTCTGAAGAAGTTGTTGGCATTTTATCATTTTTGTAAATTTTGTATGGCAACCCCATTAGGGCGTGGAGATAGAGGGTAAGTATATTCTAGGAATATGTTTGGGAGGGCAAACTAATGAGGGTCGGTCGTAAACTTTATTGCTCTAAGGCCAACTCTGAAGAAGTTGTTGGCATTTTATCATTTTTGTAAATTTTGTATGGCAACCCCATTAGGGCGTGGAGATAGAGGGTAAGTATATTTTAGGAATATGTTTGGGAGGACAAACTAATAGGGGTCGGTCGTACACTTTATTGCTCTAAGGCTAACTCTAAAGAAGTTGTGGGCATTTTTACATAATTTTTGTAAATTTTGTATGGCAACCCCCTTAGGGCGTGGAGATAGGGGGTAAGTATGCTCTAGGAATACGTTTGGGAGGAAAAACTAATGGGGGTCTGTGATACATTTTTTTCCTCTACGGGCGACTCCGGGGAAGTTGTAGCGGTTTTTACCTTATTTTTTAAAATTTTGTATGGCAACCATATCAGGGGCTGGAGATAGAGAGTAAGTATGTTCCACAAAAATGTTTGGATGGAAAAAATAGTTTGGGTCGGTCTTACATTTTACCTTTGTAGGAGAACCCTGGAAGCCGTAGGAGCGATTTTACAAATGTTTAAATTAAGCTTTGTATGGCAACGCTGTTATATGTATGAACACTTATACTAATAAAATTTTTGGTTTGGGTGTGTTTCGATAATAAAGACATGACTGATTCTGTTTTTTTCTTTTTTTGTTGTTTTTTTATTATTACATGTAAAAGTATGTTCTTTGTTGTTGTTGTAGACTCAAAAAACCGAGGTAGTCGTGGTTTTTTGCTTATATCTCGGTCATTTATCGGGCGATTTTGCTGAATTTCAATACCGATTTTCTCGCGACTATCTGTGACATTTTGAGACCACATTCGGGTCTAAGCGATATCGGGGGGCTTCAGAAAGTTGATTTCAACCATAACACGGACAGACGGTCAGACAGACAGACGGACATCGCTAAATCGGCTTCCCTATCTATAAGGATCCAGAATATATATACTTTATGGGGTCCCAAATGGATAATAAAGGAATTACAAACGGAATGACAAACTTATATATACCCTTATCACTTATGTGAAGGGTATAAAAATACTGATTATATGGTGCTTTTTTTGGAAGCCGAGTAGAAATCGTCTTGTTTTTGTAGAATCGTTTTGTTTTTGTTTACAATAACAAAATACATATAATTCGTACCAAGACGATCACTACTCAGCTTTTCAAAAAAGCACATAAGTTTGACTTAGTAATATTTTTTTTTTTTCTTTATATGTATATAACTCAAAAGCCTTTGCGAAACAAATTAGAGTAAAGTTGTTTATCATCAATAAATTTTTTTTTAATATTTGAGAAAAATATTTGCGAGAAAAAAATCTTTTATTTTGTAAGACAAATATGGTATTTTTAGGGCAATCTTTTTTTGATTTTGGGGATTTAACAATGAAAAAATTCAATAAAACCCTTACAGCAAACTCGAGAGAATACATCACAGACACTCTTTCAAACTCAGGCAGTAATTTGATCCTACAACTTATATCTGAACAAAACTTCATTATGCTTTCATTTGTGTCTCTCTGCCATAGCCATAACCATTGAAAATGCAATGGGTTTTCAATCGGACTCCAATTGGATTCAATTTATTCAACTATATAACTATAGTTATGGTTATGGCGTCACGGTTATGTCACGCATAATTCAAGCTTTAATTATGTGACTTCTTGCAGTTTAAAGTGGACAAAATCAATAACATTCGTAGCGAGCAGACCTCAAAATTAAATTTGTTGCATGTTATTTTGAAGAATTTTTGCCCCTTTTTTTGACCCCATATGACTTTTCACAAACCAATAATAAATTACGCAAATTTAAAAAAGTAAAACTTATAAAGAGTTTTAAGCTTATAACATATTTTAAAGTATTTAAACTATTGGTCACAATAATAACCAAATTGTTTTCCTGATATCACCGCAGTTAAAGCTTTTAGCAAGTTATAAAAACTGTCCTAATATTTTTAGAACTCAGTGTGATGATATTATTATTTTTTTTTGTAAAACAATATTCGGCTAAATAAACAAATGTTTTCACAGACAATTTCCGTAACAAAATGTCAATAAACACAAAAATATTTAAAAAATGAAAATCATAAAAATAAATTAAGAGATTAATAAAACATCGCTATAGGGAAAATCTATGGCATCAGTAAAAAAAGCATTTAGTTAAAAAAACAAGGAGGCGAACCCACCCATCATTTCTGACGTGTAAATGTGGATGTTGAAAAACTAGACATTAAACCGCAAAGTGCTTGAAGATATCCCAAGCATATCAGTATTGCAGTGAATTTTATACATAAATTTTAAAAATTTGGAGGTGCTTTAAAGTGCATAAAATAAAAATGACACTATTTTTTCTTTGAGAAAAATACAAATTGATAATTATTTTTGATGCATTTTGATAAAAAGCTAAAGCAATTAAAAAGATATAATTTTTTTATACCATTCTTCTTTAAGTAAAAAAATCATAAATTAACTAAACTATTTAGTAGTCGTGGTATTGTCCCGCTTTTATATTTTTTGTTTTTGTTTTGTTTTTTTTATTTAAGACATTTAAAAGTTAAAAAAACCAAGAAGAATTTTTTTAAATGTTTTTTTTGTAATGTGGCGTGGCTGTTGATTTAATTAATTTATGACGACGCGAATCATTTAATGCAGTGAAAGGAGATGGTCCGTCAGAATATTCTTAAAAAAATAATCTTAGAAAAACGCGCTTATTAACATATTTCAATTAATAAAGAATAAAATTTACAAACAAACGTTTAGCAAATAAAAAGTTTTTTCAAACATTTTTAAAAGTTAAACGGAGTTCTTGGCTTCCTTATATAAACATGTGTTTAAAAATATGTGGAAATTTAAAGTTACTAATTATGAATTCAATGTTTTTTTACTGATGTAAAGTTTCCTATTGTCTAGTTTAGAGAGTTGCAACCCAAAATAACAGTCAAATACCTTTGCATTTACTAATCGATTTAGAATAATTTTCTAATTTAATTAAATGATTTGATGTTAGTCGGGCTTGGGGCTCGTATATATTTGTAATTAAACTACATACCATTTTTTAAAATTAGTATGATAAAATTTGGCTCAAATAAGCTGTTTTCAATGGGGTTAAATCCTATTTAAACTGGCGGTGTTCGGTCTATGATTTACAATATATTACATATACAGCTTCTTTATAATTTTTTTTTTTTAAATTAGCTTCTTCCACAATAATGGCCTCAAGTATTAATCTATTCAAATGTAAACTTATTGTAAGGAATCCCTTAACGTTTTATAGGAAAATTCGTTCTTTAGTGGCACAGTAGTTTAGAATAAGTTTTCTAAATACATAACTTCCGCTATCCTCATTCATTTTCCTGATACCAAAACAACGCCGTGCATATATGGGGGTTATCCTCCAAGCTCTGGCTATTAAAAAAAAATTTACGAAATTTCTCGACTGCCGATTTATATACTGAAACTTATTTAGCCATCAAAAAAATTTTATAGGTCCTTAAACAGACATAAGTAAAATGAAGTTTAGTGTAGTGTATGATATGGTCTCATTCGATCGACTATAGCTTTCTGAGTTTTTACTTATAATTAACAAAATTGGGCTAAGCTAGGTCCATCTCTCTTTTTCTACTCTCTAGCCAGCTGATTTTCGTAATACGCCTAATGATGTTTCCAGTCAACAGCCCGGAACATAGGTCAGTTTCTAGTGACAGATAACAAGATTTCTACAGAAAAAAAATTGTTTTGATTTCCAATAACAAAAATCCCAGCTCCCAATTTTTTTTTAATTTCCTATAAAGATTTTTTTGCTTAACCTAGTACCCTTCTACCATCTCCTTATTAGCTAGAACTTACACATTAGGCCTTCATGGCTCTAAGGACTGCATGAAATATAAATGGTGAGCTTATTATTCCCTGAAATACGTTCCATTATAAAGTATGTTGCTCTTCAACTTAAATACATTGCAACCATCAGATAGTCAAAGAAATAAAGTCCTTATAGATTATTAGTAAAACTGCACACACTTTATACAAACTTTCGGGTTACAACCATTTATTCTTTTCAAGAATTATTTTTGAGTTGGCTTTGCCCAAATTGATCCGTAGCCTTTACCTGGATCCTTAAAACTCGTAGTGTTGCCTATGCTAAAAAACTTTACTTATCCTGATTCTCCTAGCCTTACTTAGCTTTGTTCGCCATTTCAAACAGTACTCAATAGGTATTGTGTGATAGAGCGAAGTTCAGTGCCGTTTGATGTATGCTTCTAATAGAAGCAATGCTGCCAAATAAAGAACGGGCCTTTTGCCCCTCTCCTGTGCATTCTTCTTTCATTATAGCTTTGCTGTCCCAAGTGGTTAGCTTTATCTGCCACTGCAGCTTCATCCCATTTAATGTCGCGCTTCTGCTTATGTAAGCCCAGAATATAACTTATTTAAAACTTTTTAAAATAATAATATAGAATTATTCAATTTAATATAAATCGTGTTCAAAATAAGTTATATCATTACATTTGCCGAAGTGATACTAAGGGTGTGTTCATAGAGCATAAAGTAGGATAAATAACCTCAGTAAAATTGTTTTGAGTTTGAGTAAAAAGTTCTAATTATTTCACAGTTTACAAAGTAATTAGGTCCTTACAACAGGATTATGATCTATTGGTAAAGTTCTTATTTTTTACATTTATAGGTATACAAGCAAATATAAAACTACAGAGTAGAACTTTTCAGCTTCGTGACTGTCTTAAAGGACCCCAAATGTAAACTAAATAGTGTTCATGGGCAATTACATGCTAAACAGACAAAATATGGGAAAAATCATTTTCTTTTTTTTTTTAATCTATGAATTTTTGTTCAAAAGTGAATTCAAAAATAATCACATACTAAATAATGGGGTCTTTTTTACGTTTTGATTAAAATATCACGTTTTCATTAATGGAAAAATAGTTGCTTTTTTAAATAAAGTATTAAATACGATTGCAAATACTTTTAACTATTAGGTTTATTGAAAAATTAAGTCTTTTCTCAAGAATTTTTTACACATGAAAATTCAAATGTCTAAAACACGAATTTGTGTGATCACACCCGTCACAGTATGATATACTACATTATTGTGCATATTATAGTTGAAGTTCGGCTTACGTTGTATACAAAAAAATCTAAAAGCTAACTTATGAATATGGTGGAAAATGTCAACAAATAAAAAGACCCAATTTCTTTAATAAAAAAAATTAAACATTCAAATAAACAAATTAAAAAAAATTGCACGTGATATATAAAAGCACTTTCAACGCATCTCTACTTCTATCTGTAAAAAAAAATTAGCAAAATGTTGAACACATAAACGTTTATTCAAATTGTTTATATGAACACACATCTACATACATACAAACGTTTGTACATATGTACTTATGTCCATATGCATATGAATTTATAAAGTTAGTTTAGTTAATGCCAGACAATTGTTTGTTTGGTTGGCACATGCTGTTCCACGACTGCCAAAGTCCAAACAAAACCAACTAAACACATCTAGTCACTGCCACTGTCACAAACAATAAGTCAACTTTAGGAAATCAACTGGTAGGAAAAAGGGGAAGACAAAATTTGTCCAGCATTTTAGCCTTTTTTTGTTTGTCTAGTTTTATAATTTCTTTCCTTCTAGTTAGCGGTCATTGGAGAGTATATGTATATACGAGTATAAGTTGAATGCCTGAATAATTATGCTACGGATTTCACAGACACAACTGTGTTTCTGAGACATTTAAAAAATAGTTCATATTAAATTTGTACCAAAATAAAAAACGTCTTAAATATAACTAATATCGGTCTTTGACACTTGCCAATTAGAAGAATTTCATTCGGCCAATTTACACCCTCTGTTGTGTCATGCATTGTAAGATCATTTTTTTTTCAGACAAATTTTATCGAAAAAAAATAACGCATTTTACATTTTTGCAATGTGCGTATATAGCTACGATGGTACAACTTAGGATAGATATAAATTTATAGTAAAGTCAAGCCCTACCATATTACACTCTACAATACATATTATATTATTTTACAAGGCAACACCTGTTTTGAAAATATATGCAGATTATAGCGACATTTGGGATGGTGACTTATATATATATATATATATAGGACCCAGGGTAAGCTAGAGACCGAATATCGCAAGAGTGTAAAGGTTATATTTTCTTTAGTACTTAATTTTTTTGGACGGTTTTTTCTTAGCAAATGACAAAAAGACAACACGGCAACTTCCAGCATATTATAAAATTCGTTCTAAATTCAAAATTAAAATTTTGAAATGATATAGGCGAATACGAAAATTGTTATTGTATTCTTATTTCAATTAACCTTGAGCTATAAACAACGCACAGTACCGAACAAAAACTGCTGATAAGGAACTGTAGCGGGTTCAAAATATATCTTTTACTCGGCTGGTGTCGAAAAAATAAACTTTTTATTATTCATTATTTTAAAACAATAATAAATGAGTTAAAAAACTAGATAGAAAATTCTGGGGCCTAATCGTTGCATTTGATTCTAACCAAAATTTTATATAATTTTTTTTAGAATTTTTTTATTAAAAGCACTTACAAGTCATTCGATCAAGTGAAATTTTGATTCGAATGCGAACAGTTGCCATCTGGTTATTAAATTTTATCTTACAGCCAATCCTAAGATGGCGAAAGTTTTCCTGCGAGTTGATTTTCTACGAAAAACAGCTGACGTCCTTCCCTTTTAAAGTTTTAAGCACGACAAGTCGAACTAAAATCAAACGAAACGAAAACGTTAGCATTTTAGTACAAAATTGTGTCCCAAGAAGTTATTTTTTTTTTTTTGGTCGAACATAAATGTAAAAATCGTCTCCTTTGTACAAGGTAGGCCAAAAGAAATCCCCCTATTGGAAGATGCCCTTCTTTTGGCAAATGGCGGCCAATGTCAAATCTGTTTTGACATGTGTGAACTAGACAGACGTAAAGTACAAGTAAACAACCCACGGAGCGATAAGCTCCCCAAGAACTCCGATTAATCGTGTTTTTTTTGTGTATCGATGGTGGTGTTGGCGCAGTGCGAATTCCGTCGCTGATTTTTCGGTCGTCCAGCACGACTTCGCAAACACTGCGCCGTTTGGCCGCCAACCTTGAAGAGTATGGAGCCACGCGAGACGATGCCAAAAGTGGCCGGCCCCGAGGCGCACGTGCCGCAATGTTTCTTGTAGGTGCTTATTCGGACCCATATTTGGTTTTAGGTCCCCAAAAATCTAGAGTTATCGCTTATACAATTCAGAAGATCATATCTTTTTATAGCTTTATTAAATAAATAAAGCAATTAAAAGTAAAAAGATAGTGGCACTCTATTATGCATTCACATAAGCAAAACGATATATGTATGTATGTGTGCAAATAAAGATGGACAGATACAGTTTTTTTAAAATTATAAATATCAAAAAATAATCATAAATAAAAATTTAAAACATTTATTACAAATGACACACATTCTGGCACATACAAATCTATTAATATTTATGAAAGCTTACCCTACACCAAAGAGAGGCATCAATGTCTGGCATAGCAATTGACTTTGTATTAATTTGTGATGCCCACACGATGTTTAAAAGTTTTACTTTTTATACACGTTTTGTGCTAACATAATTAATATTGCACAACCTAATCAACGTTCGATATAAAAATCAATAACAACAGATGTGTAAATCTGAATACTAAATGAAGTAATGGTTGTTATCCACACAAAACTTTTGAATTATCAAAATGTTGATAAAATTATTTTAATGCTCAATTACACAGAAAAAACTAAAAAATGGTTTCAATTACCAAAATGATTGAATCAATTAATAAAATGTTCAAATTTGCACCTATCACCAAAATGATTATATCAATTACCTTAATTGTGAAAACCGAAAAATTGCAATTTTTTCGCCAATTAAACATTTTTAAAATTTTGATTGCTGAAATAACTAAAATGATTAAAATTAAAGCTAACTTTAAACAATTCAATTACTTAAATGAATTGACAAGTAAAATTTTTTTTTATTAAAAATATCTAATTTAACAAGCATAACTCTAGGTAACAAAATAGAAAGAAAAAGAAAGAACAGGGAAGAACAAAAAGTAAAATAAAAAAATTTATTGACCCAGTCTAACATCAAACCTGACACCTATTTAGTAATAGGATGAGGGCTCTACCGCTAGCCTATGTTATTTTCAAAGTTTAAATTCTTATATATGTTGGTATTTATGTTCGTTTTTTATATTTGTATACATAACATAAAGGGTGCTGCATACTGACATAAACGATTCAACCAAAGCGTTAACTTACATGACTTCAATGCAAAAAATTGTTTTTTTTTTAATAGTTTATAAATAAACATCATTGTTAGCATTAAAATTTCAAATACAATTAAGTCGTTAATTAGGACGATAAACTTTTTAATCAAAATCGTTAAATATTTTCAAACAATGCGTTAATTGAAAAAAATATGTGAATAATTTTTTCTGTGTACATAAAGAACGGTTACATACTTTTACTTATGGAAGCGTTTTGTATGTTCGGCCATAACCGCTTTATGCGTTATGTGTTTTACGTACGGCTCTGTCTGCCACAATGTTTGCCGAAAATTTTGTTTCTAAAATTTTTTCTTTTAAATTTTCCTGCAGACAATAGCTATGAAATATATAATTCTTTTGCAGAAGCACTGTAGTTGTTGTTCAAATATTCATTTTATATTTTATGAGAAACTTAAATTTATTATAAATAATTTTGTGTGTGATGTCTTCATGATGGTTTTCCTTATATTTATTCATAATATTTTTTGTTTTAAGGCTTATCTTGTCATTTACATATATATTTTTGATTTTTATTTGGTCTTTGTTTTTTAATTGTAATGTTATGAAAAATATTTAGACGTGCCAATTTTTTAATGCAGAAAAAATTTGACATTTTTGTGATTCTGATGAAAAATTCTTTTAATGTAAAATTTATTTTAAAAATTATTTTAAATAATTTATTAAAACTGAAAAAAAAATGTTTTCATATTTTTATATTTTAGTGTTGACTAACGCAAAGGCATATATGTATGTTACGATAAGTTTATGTTGGGCAAATGCTTTAAAAATATACTTTAAAACTAATTGTGGAAGAAATTTTATGCATATTACATGATACAGATAATTCTTTTTCAATAACACCTTGATTTTTTAAATTCTTATTTGCTTACTAACATAGTTTTTTTATATATGTGATTGCGTCTTTTTTGACAAATATATGCTCTGTGTGAGTTATTCTGTAGTCTCAATATATAAATGTTCAATCTCCTTTCTTACAGCATGACTTATGTTGGATGCAAAAAAGTTTAAAAAAAATAATTGAGTAGAGAATTAGTGTTATCGAAGAAGCGGTTGCTCACCGGTAAGGTCGGCAAGATTTGATCATTTTACAAGGCGTGAGACTAAACGAACCTAATTTTTTGTTGTTTAAAATATATAAAAACTACTTATATAACTGGTTATTTATTTTATTGTTATCTGAAATGCAATTGGTAATGCTGAAAAAAATTAGCAACCTGTTTTGCATTATGTCTCAATTTATTCTAGTTTCACTGTCTTTTACTTTACTGGGTGCTTGTTTGTAATCGTTTATTAAATCTCTTGATTTTTTTTCGATTTTAAACAATTTTTTATGAACCTAGAGCCACAATGATGTCGCAAGGATCACAACTAATTTAAAAAAAGTGTTTTTATGGTGTATCTTTAATGTTGCTTCACATATTTTTTTTTTAATTAATAGGTTTTCAAAATTAATTTGGTACATACAATATTGTAATCTGGTGTTTATATCAAACAAAAAAAACCTAAAATATTTTTCTTAAAAAATAAATTTTTTTAATAGAAATGAAATGCTTTACTTTCTATTTAATTTTATAATCGTGTTTCTAGGATTCAAATCATATAAAGAAATTTTGGATTCTGTTAAATATTTTGCTACTTTCGGTTCTATAAACACAATTGTAATTGTTATTAAAGTTTTGAAAAAATTTAATTAGAAGGAAATGCCTTTTATTTTCAATAAAAAAAACTTATACATGCTCTGGGAAAAATATTTATTTTGATATATTATTTTTTTTTGCATAAAAATTAGATAAGAATATTATTAGAATAAAATGTTGTCTGAAAGAAACATAATAAAAAAATATTTATTTGAAAAAATAATCCCTAGTTTTTTTGTTTAGATAAGAAAGTTGGTTTGTAATTACGTTCCCTGTTTACGTATGAGTAACATTTATTTATTATATCTATTTATTAAGTATTCCTAAAAGTCTGAGCAATCTCGTATGTATGTAATATTTACAAACATATTAACTTAAAAAGGTTTGCGTACCTACATATGCACAAAAATTTAAACTTCCAAATACTTAAATACAATTTTAAAAAATGAGTGAATAATGGTACCTGGGATGGTTTTTAGTCAACATACAGTAAAATAAATGTATGAATGTTTACGTTTAAAAATATTGAAACCAAACATATTTAATATCTGAAAAATTTTACTTGTATAGTAGCACTAGTATTTGTTGTTTTTTCAAAATCTTATTTGCACAGGAAAAATTTTTATTACACAATTTAATTATCAATTTGTGACTAATTTACACAAACACAATAGAATATATACATTAATTAATGAAAAAATGTGCTACAACATACAAATATTCATAGCAACCAAGACGAAAACTTTCATAAAAAAGCATACATATATTTACATACATAAGTTAGTCATTTTAGTACAGTTAGTTTTAGTTGCACAAATGCAAATTAAATTGAATAAGTTTCTTAGGACAAACGTACGCACTTACATAGAATATAAATCTGGAAAAAAGTTTTATAGATTTTTGCTCCATATTTGCGCAAAATTAAATTATGTCGAAGTAATAACTAAATAACTAAAAGGATATTTAAATAGAAATGCAAAAAGAGACATAAAATTTGTATAAATGGCTGTGCAAATTTAGTAAAGGGCAACTTTAAAAAAATTTAAAACGTTGCATCAAGTCAATTCTACTTGCAACAGACGCAGCATGCTGACTGTCATAATTTAATACACTAAATGTGACATTCAGTACATTTCTGCAGGGTAAACGTAAAATTTCACGTTTAGGTTTACACCTCGACACCTTGTTTACGATTTGGGAACAAGCATTTATTCTCAGTTAGTTCGCAAAAAATGATTAACTCCATTCTTACTCACAAAGAAAAGACAATCCCGTTTGCCTTCTTTAAAAGCATGTTAGTTAAATAGATGTTGTTAATAGCCAAGCACCACTGCCGTTCGAAGAGCACTGTAAGAAAATATGTAGCTGGTTTGGAAAATGCATTATACGAGACCATAGTTGCCAGGTAAATTTGGTCCAATATCATCAAATCTTTGGGAAAAAATCGTTAAAATTTCGTCAAAACAAGTTTTGGATTCGTCAGAGAACCGTCAACCTTAAAATGTGTTATTTTAATTACTTTTTTAGCTTATAATAATTAAAAAAGGGGAAAACAAAGTGCTTACAGATAGTTTCGTCAAAAGTAATAACAAAAAGGGCAAAATTTC
This sequence comes from Melanophora roralis, assembly GCA_963583895.1. Classification (NCBI taxonomy): domain Eukaryota; kingdom Metazoa; phylum Arthropoda; class Insecta; order Diptera; family Rhinophoridae; genus Melanophora; species Melanophora roralis. Next base: position 66,436,123 of record OY757188.1, read on the forward strand.
ATTATTCAAAGCAAAACAAACTGAAAATGAAAAAACGCAAATATTTAAGAAATTGATTTTATTTGATACAAATAATTTTTTTACAGAAATCATTTTTCAAGGATCCTTTTTCTAATCCTTGTTATATATAGTATTCTAACTAAAAACATTTTTAATATTTTTGAATAAACACATAATAGCTAATATGGGGTTTGAAAGCAAAAGACACTTGTTTTTTCTTTTTGCTCCTTTAAGCCGAATACCTAAGATATACATATATATATATTCTTATTCAAAAACGTACAATAGTGCTTATTAAAGGCTTATTTGACAATTATTCCATATATACTTGTCCAATAAGTCTTTGATAAACACTATTGTACGTTTATGAATAAGACCCATAGTGTTCAAAAGTACATATAGTATATTTTAGGTGTGTTGTGCCGTAGAGTATTAAGGCTGAAGGACCTTTATACACCTTTCTTTTTGTACCACTGTTTCGAGATTATATGATATCTTAGAATCATACTTATGCAACCGAATTTTTTAGGTTTTGGATAAAGACCTTTATCAAAATCGTCAAATTCAAGTCAAAAATCGTCCAATCGTCAAAAGTCATTTGTTGTGGCCAAAAAACGTCAAAATGACGATAAATCATCAAATCTGGCATCTATGTACTTGACTGGTATTGGCAAGAAAGCTTACTTTGAATAACAAATAAGTTACACAATTTTAATAAGCTTTTTTCAATTTCTATTATGAAAACTATTGATTTATAATTAATTCTTAGTGAAAAGAGTTTGGATAAAAAATAATAAAGCGAGTCTTGTCTTAAAAAACAATGAGTTCAACATCAAAATTAACAGTTGCCGTTTTGTATATGTGTAGGTACATATATGGCAATGTGTGGATTTAACACCAAAATAGCTTCTTTCTTATCTTTTGAAACCAAAAGCAAATCAAGCTAATTTCAAATACCCTAAAAGAGCATTTTGAATAAATTGAAATAACAAGACTAAATATTTTAAGAGCTTCTTTCCTTATAGCTTTAATCAGGTAATGCAATGTACCACCGAATTAAGTAAAGCTTTCTAGACCAGATTTCAGTAGTTTAGAATAGATAGGACGCTGTTAGTCCCACCAACTGTGAATCATTAGCGTAGCGTTACGAATATTTGATTGATTCAAACACAATCTTTTACATTTTCGGTTAAAGCAGCATAAGAAAAATCTATTAGATGAAGGTCTCTCGGCTTCACTTTGAATTGTACTCAATTTCCATAATTTCAGTTGCAATTAATTTTTTTTTTAAATAGAATTTATTCTTTAAATTTCAGTGATCGCTTTTGTGCATTATTTGACGCATATTTTATAAAAAATGTTTGCTTTACGAGTATTAGCAAAACCAGGAAAATCCATTAGGTGCTGCCAAAACATCAATATGTTTATAGCCTTCCTAAGCAAAATCAATTTTGTCAGCTGCAATATTATGAAACAGCCCTTAAGCTGCTGTCATAAGTTAAATCAATATTTACATCTTTACAATGTAAAACGCCATAAAGTATGCAAATTATTTTCAGTTTTTACAATTTCACTAGAAGTGCTCAATCGTTTTGTCTTCCTTAATTGTTTAAATGTTTTTGTTGTTTTCTGCTTTGTTCCTTTTTGTTTGTTTTTGCGTTATAAATAATTTATTTTTTAGCATATTTTATAATACTTCGTTCTGTCTTATCTGTTTTTATATTTATTCATATAAAATTTATTAAAATTGCTGCAGATTTTTTTTGCTCTACTACTGCTGCTGTTTTTGTTGCTATTGCTGTGTTGGCATTTTGCATAGATTGTCCACTTAAGATTAAGACAATTTACTTGACTTACTTACGAGAGCACATGGACATGCTTTATAAAAGTACATAAAGTCGAACTTATGAAGAGTATGGAGAGCATGAATAATTTATGTACATTTCATATGATTTTAATTGTTTGCAATTTTAACGTTTCATGCTCTACTCGTAACACACTTACATACTTCCATAAAATATGTTTTGATCGTACTCTACTCATACAATCACTTGGATAATCAATAATTTTTTTTGTTTTAATAATAATTACTACCCTACACCACCAGAATGAAAAAGAATAAAGTGCAGTTGTGCAAAAAACGTAAGGTCAGGACAAGAAATTGGCAAACTCCTATCTTGAAGAAAATGCCGGTAGTGCGATTCAGTCACTTTTAACAATGCGACGACCCATATCTAGGCATTTTTCAAAGCTCTTTAGTGATGACTCTGTGTTCGCACTAAATGTCACTTCGACGTGATCACCAATATCATTTAGAGCCACTTCAAATGCGTCGATAAAGCCGATAAATTCTTATTTTACTAATTTCTTGTTTACGTTAAAATACCTTAAAGCTAAATGAGTTAGTTTTTTCCTGATAAATCAGTGGTTTCTTCAAAAATTATCGAATAGTATTTAGCGTCATAACTATTTTTTAGTATAATTTATATAATAACATTATGGAAACTTTTATTAATTTCATTTTGAATGGTTTTGGATATATATGAAATTATCCAAAGGGAAAACTTGGAAACGGTGGCCTAAAATTATATCTCCGACGTCTATACGAAATCGCAGAAGTGAACGAAAAATACCTTCCAAACTTGTATTTTCAGAAGATAGCAAAGGACGATCATCTCGCCACGGAGAGGTATATTATGCTCTCTGAGGAAAATTACAGTGTTTACAGTAGACAACAAACGTTCTCGATTTTCAACTTTCATAACTTTTATAACTTTCAGCTTCGTTCTATTTGTAAACTTTCGCTCTACAACTCGATATCTTAGTTACTTGATGCTATGAGAAGATTTAATGTCACCTTTATTGTGCGATGGAAGTAAAATAAAGCGACTGACTCATTAAGACCAATGGTTTTTCCAAACTGGGGCAAAGTTATGCCGAAATTTAACACAATTATTATTTATTTTTTATACTCGATGATAAAGGGGATTATGCGATCGGTTTTGACCGAATTTAACATTTTTATTTGTGTTATTTAAATTTTCCTTTACACCGACTGTCATAAATTTTGTTCATGTCAAGTATGTTGCCTGGAAAAAAAACATAAAATTAAATAGTGACCACACTACCAAAGTTGTTTGAATACGAGTAAATAAATTTATGCAACAGAACATTGAAAAAAGCGAATTGAAGAATAAATAAGTTTTCAAAACAAAAATTACAAGACAAGAGCTAATAATTGCTGGGTAAATGCAAAAAAAAAAATGTTTTTTTAATACTAACTTTTATCCAATATTTATATACTACTTGTATGGATTCTGATAAATAATTTTGAAATTTTTTATAGGTTTGAAAAACTGGTTTTTAAAAAAAATTTGTTTAACATTTGATTTAGGTATAACCTGGAATACATTAGAAAATAAATCCCAAATTTGAGACCGTGTTACTTTTTATTCTGTGTAAATATTTACATACAGACAAGCGGAAGGACGAACATTGTCTAACCGATTCTAAAAGTGATTCTTAGCAATTTTTTTATAATTGAATATCTTATACGGCTTGAAACTTATAACAAATGCGGCTAAGCTAAGGAAAGTCGTACCAGATAATTAAAGAAAATGCTCGATTTTAATACGAGTTACTAAGGGCCTAATTAAGGAAAATGCAAATATAAAAAAATTTTTTAATTTTGTTTAAAAAATTAATTGTCCCAATTTTTGTATTAGAAAATTAAATGCACAAAATGATGCTTAAATTCTTAAAAAAACAATACTTTTGCATAGAAGTTTTGCAATTTAACGCATTTGTGCAATCGTTTGTACGCAGCACATTTTTAGTAAATATTCAAAAATTAAAAATAAACATGAACGCGAACGCGAACATAAGTCAGAATTTAAACTTCGAAACTCACATAGCTTGTTGGTCTAGCGGTAGAGCCTCTCTTTGTTTTTATTTTTTGTTATTTTTTTCTTTTTTCTTTCTATATATATTTGTTGTACATAGCCTTTAGCTTGTTATAATATTTTTTTTAAATAATAAACACAATTTTCTTAAATTGGTAATTAACTGATGTATTTGAGTTGTTAGCCTTTATTTTCATCATTTCAAAAATAAAAATCTTAAAAGTGTTGGATTGAAAAAATTTTTTTTGTTTATATTTTTACAATATTCTTTACTTTGAGGATAATATTTAGACATAAAATATGTGTAGTAACAAATGCTGCCTACTTTTAACACGATGGCGTGGCGCTGTGGCTACAGCGCTCTAACACCACACAAGTAGTCCACAATCAAACAATAGCTGCCCGATTTGACCATTTTTTGACGATTTTTGGTGGCAAAACAATCTTTTGACGATTGGACAACTTTCATCCTGAATTTGACGATTTTTGAGAATTAAATATTTGCGGCTTTTTTAAAAAAAAATCAGAGGTAGAAAAAGAAACTTGATCATTTAAGAAAAATATATTTTGAAATTCATTGTCCATTGTTAAATTATATACAAAAATTTTAATTAGAATATTTTTTATAACACAAGTATAAATAATAACAAGAGTGTCCCAAAAAAATTATATCTGTAAAATAAATTAGTCAATATTGTCCTAAATAAAATAGTTTTAACATGATTATTAGTGTCAAATAACTAAATTTTGAAGAAACTACTTGTAAGCATTTTGTATCCCGAGTTTTTCATTATTAAGTAAAAAATTAAAAAAAAATTAATTTTAGGGTTAACAATTCTGTGACGGTTTCAAAAAGTTGTTTCGACGATTTTGACGGGTTTTTTTTGTTTATTATATTTTCTTTTAACTTGTTAATTCCTTTTAGAAATTGCAGTGTTTGAAGTAAGCTTTAATTTTGATCATTTCAGTAAGAGAAATCTTAAAAAAGGGTTTTAAGTTTTTACAATTAAGGTAATTGATATAATTATTTTGGTGATGGTAGCAAATTTGAACATTTTATTAATTAAAACAATCATTTTGGTAATTGAAACCATTATTGTTATTTTTTCTGTGTGGTGTCCCTTGCTTTTAGCTGCCATGGCTTCTGTTACTATAAAGCAGGGGTTGTCAATTTTCTCATTTAATGAAATGCGTCTGTATTGGATAAGAGAAAATTGCCCAGCAAACAAAAAACTAAGCATTGCAAATGTGATGAATTTTACTTTTTAAAGCAAAATGGAAATGAACTTAAAAAAAGTTTTTAAAATTAAATAAAAAATATGCCTCAGTTATTACAGAATTAGACAATTTTTTTTCACACATATTCCATTGGGCGAGTTCAATTTACAGTTAAAACTTAAAAAATTAAGTGTATTTAGGTATTATAAATTAAGTTTTCCAAATTCAAGATTTTGTAACAATTTCTTATTAACAAAATATGTTTTAAATTTGAAGAAGTTAATTTATTTCTCTGCTTGGAACAAATAAATTTTAAGTCGGAAAAAATTTGTTCGCAGCAATATGTAGAGGGAAAAAGGGATAACAACTTCAAAGCATTTCTTTTTAACTCTGGAAAATCGAAATCATTTAGATTTTTCCAAAATTCTATTCCCATTTTTTTGGAGCTTGGACTTCGGTTCGAAGAAATATAAGAAATATAATGTTTTCTTTGTTTTAAATGTTTGGTAACATAAAATGCATTGCATGTTACCAAAAGCATTTTTAATGACAAAACAAAAATTTTTGTCTTCCATTATACTATTTTGTTTGCTGGTTTATTTTGAAATTAAATCAAAGCTGAAAAAACAACAAAGCTGAAAAAAAAACAGTAAGCATCCGCCCATGTGCACTCGTTAACACTCAATTAACGACTGAAATCAAACTGAAATAAAAGAGAACAAGCGTCGGTGTGAGTTTGTTTTTATTGTTTTTGTAGCACAATTGTGCACTAAAAATGAATTTTTGACAACCTATGCTATAAAGTGTGGCGCTTATGGAAATAAATTTTCAACTTCAAGTTGTTGACGTAGTCGCCATCATAAACTTTATCATAAAATGGCAAATATTTAGTCATTTTATAAATGTAACAAAAAGGACAGAAGAAAATCTACTTGTTCACTTGGTAGTATGTACGTATGAAACTATTGTATGTATTAATGTCCATATGTAGTTAACATGTAAATTATAAACAAACATTCAGGCATGAAATACCAACTAACAATATACTTATGAGAATTATACTCATACTAAACTAGTCATAAACATTTTGTTGTTTATTCCTTTTTCTTATTTTTTTTTTGTTTAATTATTGCATATTCTCAGCATAATAAATTTATTTTGTAGACATTTTGTTTTTGCTCAAGTGTAAAATATTGAATGTGGTAAAGAACGTGGTTGTTGTTTGATAGAAATATGCAAAACTGAAGGATGTAAATGTTGTAGAAAGGGGAACCCATTATATTTAAAAATTTTGATGACTTTCACAAAAAGTTTTGTAAACAAAAAAGGTTTTTAATGGAATTTATGTATTAATGTGTATATAGAATTGCAATTTATGAATATGTAGAAATATCTCTTTGCTTTGGTGGGAATTTGTTATTTTATTATTTAATAAGTAGCTGAAAACCAAAGCAGTATAAACAAGTCCAACTCAAAAACATTTAAAAATTTGTTCAGAAAATTAAAATTAAGTACTTAAAAATATCTTTCACTTTAATAAAATTATTACCAGAATAAAGAGTCTTAAAAACAGCTTTATAGGAAACTATTTATTATGGCCCAAGAACAATGCTCATGGAGTTTTTGAAAATGGGATGCAGACAAAATGCTTAACCAAACTGGCTTCATTTTTGTCAGGGAATATTAAGGAAAGCCATGGACACTGATATCTATTTGAACAGAAAATCCTTACAAAAACTTTTGAAATGATATCTTGTTAGTAACGGCCTGTGAGTCTGTTTTATGTTTGTGCTGTTTTCAGTGGTAATTTTCTTTTGAATGTAGACACAGATAGGGATGGACATACTACAGCATAGGGCTAAAAAATAGGAGGCTGGTTGTAAGCACAGAATTTGCAAGGCTGCAGATTTTTATTTTTTGAGTTCAAGACAATTTAAAAACGTGTTGGTTTAATGGTAAAATGCATGAACATAATAGACCTCAAAGGCTTAAAACGGCTTACTGTTATAGCCGGGTTCATAGCACAATTAAAAATCTAGTGGTATCTCAGGGTAAAACCTAAGGAATATTGTTGAAGTTAATATAAGGATCAGGTCAGTAGATAGCCAACTGGAACCTTTGTATATTACATTTTACTGCTGTTTTAGTTTTTCTCTCTCAAAATAAGCCTTTGGACTTTTCGTTACTTGTTCTTTTGTTAGAGTGGTGCACAATGCACACTAAAGATATCTAACCTAGGGATTCTACGGCAAACTCCGTTTATCAACCGACTACAGTCTTCGATAATGGTGGTAAAGTTGAACATGTGTTGTACATCGATGAGCATTAAAACATTTTATGACCCATTTTAGGGAACTTGATCATTGATAACTTTATTGAGCGGTTTACTGATCTAGGTTTCCGTACAAATGAATACGCCAACTATATAGTCAAATTTATGTTTATATGGCACAATAAACCCTACCAGAAACACTACAACAATCTTTAAATTTAACCTTAGAATTGTGCAAAAATCGGGGGCTATAATAAACTTAGGTCACCAACTTGGAGCAGTATCTCGCAGGTCATTAGAAGGCTTAATTCCTACCAAAAGCTCATAGGCAAGACGTTGAGGCTGAGCCCGAGAAGAGTATTCTGCTTCTTTTGTATTATCATTGAGACTATAATTTAGAATATTTTGATGTGTTCTGCACTGCTAGAATTTTGTCTGGTAAGGTCTATGAAATTGAATTTATACAGGTGAAATGGGCAACTGTTCCATTCGCACTCTAGTTAGAAGGACAGGCGATAGCATCAGCTACCTCAGAGTGGTTCTCAGCCCCGCCCTGTCTCAACAAATACAAAGAAAAAAATTCGAACATGACTCACAACCACAGTGAACACGAGAATTAGGAGATAGACGTTAGTTTCCTCTATTGCCTTCCTTCCTTGTTGTAGTTCCTTTGCATTAATAGTATTTTCTACAATCTTATACCGTCCAACACTACCTGTTCACTTACCCTGGCGCATAAAATGGGACTCATGATGATTCCGTATCACTTTGTAAGTAACGCAGGCTTCAAGGTGATGGTAAAAGCAAGGGGTTTTGAAGAAGCTTTGAGAAGCTTACTTTATATTAAAAATATACCTAAAGTTTATTCTTTTAGCCAAACGAAGAATAGTTTTGCAGGCACTTCGATCCTCTCCGTTTCTTCTACAGTTTTAAACACCAAGTTTTAAGATGCCTTTCTGCACTTAATCCTTCCATCGGAATTTCGGTCTTCTCCTTCTGCGTGATCCGCCGACTTCCTAGCTGGAGCATCTTCATTCATTTTCACATCATAAACTAGCCAACCTAAACGTTTAATTATGATACGCGTTACTATGTCAAAAACAGTATCATGTAAAATGTGATTTTTGTTTGTCGGGAGGTGGGTTTGATATTAAACTGCTTACTTAGTCCAAAGTAGCATCTGATGGACAATATTGTTCTTTTATCTCAGAGCCAATGTTGTCTGTTTTGTTTATTGTGGTGCCGAAGTAAATAAAATCTTTGATTATTTTAAAATTTTAGTTTTTAACTTCCACTGTCTGCCCAAGTCTACTTGACGTGCACAATTTGGTTTTATCTGCATTCACTGCTAAAAACACTTCGGCTGATTCCTTCTCGCCTTTTTAAACGTGGAAGGTACTGCTCGCAATACTCGTCCCATAATGTCGATATTGTCGGCGAAAGCCAGTTGTATTAACATTTGCGTCTCAAATAACCTTTTTGAAAAGGATGTTAGAAAATGTCAGAAAGAAAATTTGTTTGGTACTGAAAGGTTTAAGATGCCCATCTTAACTGAGGATTGCATATCCGTTAAGGTTATCCTACAGAGTCGTATTAGTTTCGCAAAGATGCCAAAATCAGACATAGCTTGAAACACCTTTAAAGGTATGGGGCTGTCGAAAGTAGCCTTATAGTCGAAAAATAGGTTATTTGTTTCAATCTGTATTTTTTTGGGCCTTTAGAAAATTTGGCTAAAGGTGTATATCTGGTCGATGGTGGATTTGCCAGGTCTTAAGCTTCATTTATATGGAACATCTATCCGTCAACTTTTATTTTCAATCATTTACACAATATGCTGGATAGTATCTGGTAACCAGTGGAAAGAAGACTTATTCCTCTTTAGTTGAGTAGATGCTGTGGCTAAATTCCAAAACGCAGCTTGCTTTGCATCACAAAATTTCAAGTTTTTCCTGAGAGCAAAGATGAGGTTTTTGATAATATCTTCTACTTCCAAATGAGTGTTTACAGCTATATTAATGTCCTGGAAGCAAAAAACGTTGTCAAAATTGTAAGGAGTGTATAAGGGAAGAAGTTGAAATCTTGTAATGCAAAGCAAACTGTGTTTTGGAATTCAGCCTGTCTTGTATCTTTCTGCATGAAGTGCATTTAGGTAGCAACATATACATTCGTGTGATTATTTTTTACGATTAGGTTTAAGTTAACTTCGTTTGTGTCAGAGTGCTTGTGGAAAGAAATGAAGAACCTGAAAAAACATGTGATATCGATCAGGCAAGCGTCATAAATGCCCTTTGATTATTTTAAGGGGGTATTGGCACTGTGGTACCGCTCTCAGTCAGCTTCGATTCTGCCTAGAGGCAAAATTTAGCCACCATTAGGAAACGATCTGAGATGCAACCTTCCCATGGCATAATCCATTTTAGTTTTTTGGCCTAACAAAAATGATCTTTGATTGCTAGCGGGTTGGCTTACCGAAATTCTTTGGTCTAAGGGCTCACCAATTTCTGATTGGGAAGGCTGACACCAGACAGTACAGAAGCTGTCGTATGGACAATTGATGATCTGAGCCCGTGTTGTGTGAGAGAGCAACACTGATTTTATGCATTTTGAGATTTTTCAGATGTTTAACAACGACACCGAAAGTGGCATACTGTCTTTCACCAGATAGAGTTGTAAGCTTTATCCTTAGCCTGCAGCTTTCTGGTATGACGCGATGCTGTTTGTTTTGTGTCATTCTTTTATACCTTTCTAAATCTGAGGATTTCAATTAAAGTGCAAGAAATAACATTCATTACAGATTCTGTTTAATAGTTTTACTTGGACTTGTTTAAATAAATTATTTTACTTGAGTTGCCAATAAATTCGCTAAATGGACGGAAAAAAAATCATAAAACAATTCGCCTGTTGCATATAAGTATATATCTAAGAAATACACCAGTTATATCTAAGAAATACACCAGCTATTTTTTTCTTGCATGTGTAATTGCTGGTAGACACTTTCATATGTAAATGTAAACGAATGTCTGTCGAATTGTTCAAAAATTCTTATATCTTTATGCTTATGCTTTCTGTTAGATAAATTCAAGTATAAGAAAATGAAGCAGTTTTTTATTCATCGTTTCAATAATTTATTCTCTTTTTTTTAATGATTTTAAAGTTTTTTATTTTAAAATTTATGTTTTTAAGAAAAGATATGTGAATATTATTGTAGAAATACAAGAAAGTATTTTAAATTTGTTGAATGAATGTATGCATGTATGTATGTATGTTTTTCTATTCAAACATAAACATTTATTGTTTTTTTAATATAAAAAACAATTCATCTTATAAGGGGAAGACTTGCCATTCTATTTTACAAACAAGTAAATGAATCCATTTAATATTTCGTTTAACTAAATGATTTGTTATTATTAGACCTGACTTTTAGCGGATGTTTAGTCATCCATTTTATAATGAAGTATTTTATTATTGAAATAAAAAATAAGTTTTATTAACTGTTAAAAAATGGGTTTGAATGATTTTTTTAATATCATATCATAGAAGCGTTGCCAAAAGTAAGATTAAGTGAGTTTCTTTTAAAAATGTATGGTGCCTAATAATAGAGGATTTTTTTAAAATCAAGTTTTTAAAGTAATTTTGTCGTAAAAAAATTGTTAAAAATTTTTTTAAGGATTTTGCATAAAAAAAAACGTTTATACTTAGGAGTTTATGATGAATTTCTCATAGTATTTGGTGTTTCCGGAAACGGCTTTCTAATATATTTTATTTTCATACTTTTGTGTCCACTTGTGTTCTTATGATCGAGTGTTGCCAAGTCAAATTAAGCAAGTCACCTCATATAAAACATTTTTAACCCGAAATTTGCACTAGATCAAAATATCCTAAGAAGCAGTCATTCGGGTTTTCAGGTTCTTTTTTACAGTCTTAGATTCATTTTTACTTTATATTCCTTTCAAAATTTCTGAAGAACAAAACTATCTTACTTTTACCATATTTCAAGCTGTAGTTAGTTGACTTTCATAAAAAATTGTATTTGGCTGTTACTCCAAAAAAATCCATAAGAGAATGCAAAATTACAGCAAATAATAAAAATTATTAATTAATTTAACTATAAACATTATTAAATCGGAAATTTTAGAATTTTTTGATCGATAGATCAATTAGCTTCAAAAAGCATCACATTAATCTCTTTGATACTGAGAAACACACAGGGGTTTGTATTGAAAAATAGTTTTTTTCACTCTTTCAACGACCTAAATTTTTAACTTATCTTGAAGCTACATGAAGTTCAGTTTTGAACTTAAGTCAAACGCTTTATTGGCGTACCAGCTGATTTCGTTGCTTAAATAAGTTTTTTTTGTACCAGTAGAAGGCTTGAAATTTTCAAAGGCAAATAAATTAAACGGGACTTAAAAAAAATATTTTAAGGCACCATCATACGTACAGTTATGAGGCTAAGTGGTAGCACTATTAAGAAAAAGTAGAGAGAATATTACATTAGAGAGCGTCTTACTACTACTTTAAAGAAATAAATTTTAATCGATGAAACTAAGGTTTAGTTTTTGATGAAATACAGTTTTTTTCAGGTTAAGTTAGTTTTTAATAAATTTTTTAAAGTAGCTTAGAAGAAAATTTTTTTGCATTTATTTGGTATTGTTTAAATAAATCTTCTTTAAATAGCTTTTTGTTACGAAACTAAGAGCAAAAATTTAAGGTCTTAATAAATTTATATAGATGGACAAAAATTAAAAGGATTGACAGAAAGGAAGGGAATGTGTGAAAGGACTTACTAAAAGGAACAAAATCATTGAAGTCACTTAAAAAATAACTGATTTCTATTTTCCATAAGAAAACTTTCGGGAAAAAAAACTTCGTCGGCAATATGCATTTATGAGAGTGATAAGTTCTATCAAATGTAATATATGACTCTTTTTGTAAATGTTACATTGGTTATAATTCTTTTAAAGAATTTTGAAAATCTGTTTGGTGTTTGAAATGATTAAGAAAAATGAATTGCATTTATCAAAAGATTCTGCTAGATTTTAAAAAATAAAGTAAAAATCTCTAAAGGCGGTGGCACATAAAATCCGTCGTACGTCATACTTCGCCTTTTTTAACTGACAGCTAAGTTGAAAAACATGTTTTATTATGAACAATGTCATATTCAGTACCTCTCCTTCAACGCAATGTACTAAAGTTGGGCAAATTTTAACTTTTAACGTACGTCAAGTACTTTGACAACTACCAGCTGGTTCATAACCATAGTTTTGATTAGTTGTTTTTGCACGCGGCCATAAACAATATAAAAAATCAGCTGATTTAACATACGTTTATAAAGGATTCTCTTGGGTTGTTACGTTAATGTCAGTTAAAAAAGGCAACGCTTGAAGTACGACGGATTATATGTGCCACCGCCTTAAAGGCTTGTAGGCGCTTTAAAAGAGGCTGCAAAAAAATTTTGGAGGCAACGTTGATTTGTCAATTAACTTAAAGGCGCTATCAACTATTGTGGTCAAAAAGTTTTTGTTTAAATTAAAAAAATTTCGTAGGAACTGGAACAAATAATGTCCTTTAATGCTGACTGATAATGAAGCGGTTGAGATAATAATTGAAATCACAAAAAATGCAAAAATAACCCCGCTATTCACATACAGTTTTTAAATTCCATTTTTAAAAGCAAGAGGTTAGTTACCAATAATAGAAGAAGTTTTTTTTCTCTTGTAAAATAATACCATCATACTAAAAGACTGACACGGTTATATTAAACATGATAGGTGATTCAATAGTTTTTTAAAATTTTAAAGTTAATCTAAAGCAAATAGCAAAAGCTTTGCAAAAGATGTCTCAGTTAAAAAATCGAGAACGTTCTTCGAAGCTCTTTCCCTAAGCATTACTTTGCAAAAACCAGATTAAAACTTAAAAAAAGGTTCAAATCTTATCAAAAGCTAATAATCTGCTTTAAGGGCAAAAGAGCAAATATTTTTTTTTTCGGTACAATGGAAATTCTAGTTGAAAAGCTAAGGTTTAAAAAAATATCCTTATTAGAACATCAAAGAGTGCTACCGCACTATTGGTTATTTTTCCTAAATGAAATTTTTTTGAAGATTATAAAAGGCCGTTTCCTAAAAGACGTTTCCAACTCAATTCATGTCTTTAACCTTCTTGTAATCTCAATTAATAAATATAAGTACTTTAAAACTCTTATTGATTGGGCACCCTGGAAGCTGAAGGGGGGATTTTTTACAATTTCACCAAAATTTATATGTGAGCCCCTTGAGGCGATCTAAATAAGGGGTAAATATGTTTGGGAGGGGAAACTTATGATGGTCGGTGGTACACTTTACTTACCTAAGGCCGACTCTCGGGAAGTTATCGGCGTTTAAACATAGTTTTGTAAATTTTGTATGGCAGCCCCCTAGAAGGGAAAACTAATGGGGTTCTGTAATACATTTTATTCCTTCAGGGGCGACTCCGGGGATGTTGTAGAGGGGTTTTTAACTTTCTTTCAAACTTTGTATGGTAGCCCCCCTTAGGAGGTGGGTAAGCATGTTCCAGAAAAATGTTTGCAGGGAAAAATGAGATGGGTTTGGTCTTTCATTCTACCTTTGTAGAAGCACCCTGGAAGCTGTGGAAGCGATTTAACAGAAATTAAAAAAAAAAATAAACTTTGCATAGCAACCCTGTAAGAGTGAAAGTATGTTCCACAAAAATATTCGTGGGGAAAATTAATGGCAGTTTGTTTAACATTGCACCCGTGTAGGAGCAACTTCGGGGCAGTTGTAAAGGTTTTTATGTACAAATTTTGAAGAAATACACAGAGGTAGTCCAAGATTTTCTGGATTTCAATCTATCTATAAGGACCAAGAAAATATGTACTTTATAGAGTCGCAGATGGATATCACAAATATTGCAAACGGAATGACAAACTAATATTAACCCTTATCACTTATGTGAACGGTATAAAAACGTAGATAAAACCGACAAAAAGCAAAGAAAGGCTAAATGGATTATAAATGATACATTTGCATACAGATATTAAAATTGACCCAAATGTTGTATTAGAAAAGTTTGCATCAATTAACTATCACACATCGCACATATGACAGACGCATGAAAAATTATTTTATTTTGTGCCACTAGAATAAATCTGACAAAGATCTATTAACCGAAGCTCTCAAACCATAAGTTCGTAAGGCGTATTTTTTTTAGTTTCTTAAGTATTAAAATATTTGGAAGTTTCATGTGTCCAAAGTATGATTTAAATTATATTTTCATTTTATACTTTATTCTTACTGATATAAGGACGGAAAAATATTTTCTATAAAAATCCCAAAAAAGAAGTCTATGTAAGTTGACCAAGTATTGCTCTATGTCTAAGTTAACAATATGAAGAAGAACAGTCCTCACTACAGAGTTGTTGAAAATAAATAAAAAAACTTCAGTTCTTATTTACATATTTTCAAAATATTTAATTATTTACAATAACTTGAAACATTAATTCTGTTAAAATTTTGTGTTTGACACAAAAAAATCTTCTGAATTGGCATAATCAAAAGATTAGAATAAGAAAGAACAAAACCAATTAAAAGAAGAACAAAATGACTGAGCAAGTTCACATTGTTCATACCGCTGAACTATTTAGTTCGTTTATGTACAACCCAACGCTACTGTAAATAAACATAGTAAAATTGAGATCAAATCCTAAATTAGATACGAAAATAATTGTAAGAAATTTGTTCTACCAATTTAGAAGAAAATATTTCTCTGTTTTATTTAGTTTTGTTCATTTAAGTCTTCTTGGAATAGATTTCTTTGCGTAACTAAATGACATTTTTATTTTATTTATATTACAAACTGCTTCCATTTTATATCTTAAAACTTGCCGCCTAAATAATTAGTCCGATGGTAAATGTTATGTTTTTAGAATTCATAATGCAAGCCTGGCTAGTAGTTACTACCACCTTTGCGTTAAACTGATAAGCTTTGAATTACAAATGCACAAATACTCCTGCACTAGACATTAGGGGCATTCTTGACAAAATTTTATGTAATTGATTTTCTAAATAAGTGCGACTAATATGGGCGATTAAATTCAACAATTTTTATAATCGTATACCAACCAGTGTTTCATCTTAAAATAACTAAAGCAGAATCTATTTCGGCCATTATATTATGCCGGGCGATAACTCTCTGTGCAAACAAAGAAAACAATCCTGAAAAAATACTTTGTAGAAGAAGAAAATTATAAATAAAATACACTTCATTTGCAAAAATGTTTGCCCATAAATTTTAAGCACTTTCGGGTTGCCAGACCATTGTTTAAGAAAGTCCCCTAAATATATTTGTTTGCTAAAAATGCCAAAATGCTTCTCATTTATTAATATTGAAATTTTTTGTCAAACTTTCAAGCCAAAACTTACATTGTTTTGTAATGAGTTAGAATCCAATAAACTCTTTCTCATTAGCTTTTTAACCCATTATTTTAACTTGGCGATGACATTGGAGGCAAGTACTTACCATGGTCGCTTACAAAGAGGGAGTTAAATAAGTACTTATCATGCTCGTTTACAAAGAGAGACTTAAATAAGCTACTACTTTATTGGCATTAAAATAACCTTTTCCTGGGGACCCCAGTTACTCATTGGGGCATTTGAAGTTTTTTTCTTTGATGTTTTGGCTAAAACTGGCTTAAAATAATAAGTTAGAAAAAGTAAGAAATTGTCAAGCTGGAACTATCTGCCTAAATTCTAAATAAGGAATTACTCATTATCTAACAAGTGCTTAGTAATACAGATGGTATATAATAGTAGTTGTAAAGTAAGATATTTGTAGTGACTAATCTATTCCAAGCTTTTGCTGCGTTATTACCTTTCGCTCTTTTAAAAAAAGTATTATAAAATTTTACAACACCCAACACAATATTTAAATCCTTAAGTGGGATTTTGCTGATCAAAATTAATTTTTTTTACCAAAAAGAGGTCGTCATTATAATATGCAACGTAATGCGCTGGCGTCAAGTCTTTTTAGATATTATCACAAAATTTTCCATGTTTTTGTAAGCATAAAAAACCTCGGCAACTCTTAATTCAAAAATTATTTTTGAACTTGTGTCAGCAAAATGTAAAACCGGTACCTGATTGTTAAACAAAATGTGTTGGCGTATTAAAACAAATAACCAACAGCAACAAAAATAAGAGAAAATTGTTAAGATTTTTCTTAAATTTTTTTTTTTTTAAGGCAACGGCCTAAAGAGAGTAAATCTTCCTTGTCGCATATAAATATACTTACAAATATCGCACCCTAAATCGTAAACAGTCAAAACTTAAAAACACTTAATTTCATAAAACGCAAAAATTGGATTTAAAAACATTTTTAAAAAATTTTTTTTAGTTATTTATTTAAAAAGTTTAATGACTCAATGTATAGAAATGAAAGGAAAATTACCGAAAACAAACTTGTAAATCTATTAACAGGATGAAAAATAAAATGTAAGTAGAAATTAAATAATATAAATGTTATCCGATTGGCGGCAAAAACAAAAATAAAAGTATATAAAAGAAAAAACCAGTGATAAATGTAAATAGAACCGGTCTAACCGGTCTTAAGAATAAAGAATTTTCATTCTTTTCAAAATTGAACTTGAAATTCGAAAAGGTTAAACTTTTTAATTAATTTAAGTTTATCTTAAGAAAAGCGATTAAGAATTAAGTTTACGTAAATATAAAAAATTTTTTGTAGTCTTAAGAGATTTGATTAGTAAAGCGGGTTATAAAACTGTTTATGATTTAGTGTGCGATATGTCCTTATGTGTGTATGTAATATCTATGTATGTCTTCCACCAAGCGGCACAAACAAACAATCATATGTGCAACATAATCAAAAAACCAAATGCAACAATGCTTGTTTGTGCTGATGTTGGTACGTCTGATGTATGTCTATGCAACCTACGAAAACCCTATCATAGCAGGTACGGGAGATGAAAATTTTATCCGGAATAGCTTAAGCTTACTTAGTTTAAAATTTGGTATTTTACAAGGGATTAGGTTTGGTTAAAGGTGATAAAGGGGAGCTGAACTCATAGATCTTCTAGGGACTTTGTGCGTAAAGAAAATAAGATCGCCGGTAAAATAAAGTGATTAACTTGAGAATTTTCAAAGGGTAAGTAGTTATTTTTCGGAACGGAAAATTAATTTATAACAATGGATACTAAAATGTAAGGTTTATTGTTTATTTGCTTGGCCAGATTAATTTTAGTGATATTTGAAACAAAGGCATTTTCATCCTGTTACACATTAATTAAAGTTTTAGCTGGTACAATAAGTAACAAACTTAAAAATTTGTGTGGGTTCTTTAACTTTTAATGAATAATTTAGGCTTAAAATGCAGTTTAAAAAATACACTGTGCGACAAATGGTAGGCGTCAGTGATCGAGAATGGTTCAAACTACCGGGGAAAGTTATATCGGTAAAAAAGAAGTTATACGTGTCCCGGCGTTTCGCTGAGTCACGTCTAGGAATTGAGATATATCGATTTGAAGTTAGTAACTATCATATAGGGAAAATTGTGACCTTTGGTGGTTTTTTTATTGACATAACTCGAAAAACACCAGTTCGATATAGCTGAAACAAATTTAAAAAAATTAGGAATTAGGAGTTCCTTTAACCGATTTTCACGATCTATGTCTCATTTTGTTTAAAGGTTATGTGACTTTACGTAATAGGACTTGATACTTTTTTAACCGTTTTAGATTTTTTATGAATAAAAAATTAAAAAATTCAATTGTAATTCCTAATTTTTTTGAACTTGTTTTAGCAAAATCGGACTGGTGGTTCTTGAGTTACGTCAAAAAAAAAAAACACAAAAGGTCACAATCTCTCCAAAATGATAGTTACCAACTTCAAATCGATATATCTCGATGCCTAGACGTGACCCTGCGAAACGCCAGGACACGTAAAACTTCTTTTTTACCAATATAAAATTTCCCGTCGCATAGTGTTATAGACTCGGCACTACTATGTGCCACATACTAAATGAATATGCCTTGTGATATATTTTTTCTACTGTTACATCTATAGACCTAAAACTGTGTACTATTAGTTAAATATCCTGCTTTTTCTTCAAAAAGAAAACAGTGTGGGCTTGATAAGAGAATAAGGCACTCGCCATACAGTCGAAACATTTATGGCGCGTTGGTGATCTTTGTGGCAATCGGGTTTGTTTTGCCAAGTCGACAACAGGCTGCAATTAGAATTTGTATTACATTCCACACAAAAAAATAATACAGACATCTTGATAACGACAATTTATGATTCTAAAAGCACTAAACTATTTTAATTACCAAAAATTTGTTTAATGGTTTTTACTGGACTATCAATTGACCTGCTACTTCGTAAGTGCAGTTTCAAATATACGAAAAATAATAATAATACTTTTTTAAAAAGTTTTAAAACTTACAAAAATTTTATTAATATATTTCGATGACCAGTTGAGCTTAACTTTAATTATGTTCTATCTTTATTTTTAAATGATTTCTAAGGTATAACTTTTTCTTTTATTTTGCTCCTTATAGAATCCAAATTTTCAGAAGACAATTTTAATTTTACTTGTATATTTAATTTTTAGAAGTTTTAAAAAGTACATTAAAAAACTAATATATATATATAATTTTTTCTACCACTATTGGCTCAAAATTGTTAAAAAGTACCAAAACATATTCATACCTTTTTGAGTTCCGATGAACGCAATTTGCAAAAAGTTTGTATTTTTATTGGTTAAAACCTGTCGAACCCATTTTGAATTTAACATCTACTTTTATTGGCTTGGAAGTCACAAAATGGACATAAGCAGTATCAAAATAAAGCTGTTACCTACCCCCTGAGTATTTTAAGTTTCATAAAGGTGCCAGACAAGGGTCTGCTTAGTTTTTTGAGTAAAATACAAAACCTTTTAAATAAGCACTTCAAGTCCGAATTTCCTATTACCCCATCTAAATGGATTAACACATAGAGAGAGGTACCCTCAGTGCCATTTTAAAGTCTGAAACTTACAAGTTTTGGCTTAACGACTATGAATGGGTCAGCTAGCCAAGCCTTAATGCTGTCCCTTTATGCATGTAAATAGTTTTGAAAAATATTTGTTATCGCTAGGGCAACTATAAACATGCTCTTGAATTGGGGTTTTTTGCGCATTAAGCATGCGTTAAAAGTTTAAAATATGCTTCCAAAAACTTTTTAATATATGTATGCTTTAAAAATTAGAACGGTAGGGGCTAGACTAAAGAGTCCGAAAACGCATTAGTTAAAATTAAGTTGAGTTCACGAAGTAACGAATTCCCATTGCCAACAAATTTCAGTATAAAATAAACAAAAAAATTGGGAAACCAAAATAATTTTTTGTCAAATCAAAACAAATCAGAATGGGGTTCGCTTCAAAATAAATAATTGAATATTAAAACAAAAGCTAACAAAGAAAACTTGAAAAAATTTTCTTTGGTTTTTTCAAACTAAATATAAAATATTAAAAAAAATGTTTTAAAAACGAGTTACACAAAAAATATGCCCTAATGCGAAAAAAAGCCAAAATATGCTTTTATATGCAAAATATGCCAGGAAAAATTTATGCCATCGATATTTTTATGATTTTTTTTTTATAAATATTTAAAACTGTTGTTATTGCTAGGGTTCAGTTTAAATCCCACAAAATTCCAATTTTTTTCAAGTTTGCAAAACCTAACAATAACAGAGTTGTATTAAAATCAATGAGTTTAACTATAATTAAAAAAATTATTGAAAACTTCTACACAATCAACCTTACATTTCGAATCCATATTATAGTATTTTACATTTTTTTTTTTCAAAATAGTGCTTTATCCATCTCTGCAAATGTAAAAAAGTAGAAACTGTTGCAACAAAAGCATGTGTGTTATCATGTCAAAAGCAAGTTGTGAGGTAAACCTGGCTAAACATAATTAATGCTTAAAATAATACACGCAAATTTAAAGCCATAATTTTATTACGGGTACTACATGCTAAAAAAGTTGTATGTTAGAATTTCGTAGCGTTGCTTTTAGCCAACCCAAGGCATCTTAAAACCTCAAGGCACTTAAAAAACAATCCTGAAAAATATTCAATTTAATTAATGTGCAAAAGATTAAACACACAAATAAAGTAAAAGAATCTTAAGATTTTTCCGCCAAAGCAAAGAACTAAGTTAAGATAAATATTAAAACATTTTAAGCTTAAATGTTGGCTTTATTTTTCACTTTAATCATATGGAAGAGTTTTAACAATGAAATTTTTTTATTTCATTATATATTTGTGCAACATTTTTCTTTATCAGCTTAGTAAAACTGAATGAACTCTGATGTCCTTTTGTGTCCAATTTTATTATTGTTCTGTTAATAATTTTGCATAAGATGTTGATGTTGATTTTTATTTTTATTTTTTATATTTAATTTAATTTAATTTATTATTTTATTTTTATTCTTATTTGATTATTTGTTGAAATTTTACTTTGTTTCAAACGGATGCCAATTTTTTCGTTGCAACAAAAATTTATATAAAAAATTTATTCATTATTCGTAAAATGAACTTTTCCAAACAGACCGATATCAAATGAAAAATTTGTTTATTAGCAGCAGACTCTTATCCTGAAAATGAATGTTAAATTCTATTTTTCTTTTGCTTCATCTTATGATTGATCAAATGCGTTTGAAAATTTGCAAAAAAACCAAAATATATAAATAAATAATATATTTACATATAATAAACAACAAATAAATTTCTATAATAATATTCTTTAATATTTTTACGTAAGTAAAAAGTAGAAGGTGGCCAATCAAAAATTAAATTATTTGTTTAGTTCGACGAGTTTTACGTTGTCTAACATGGTGAAATAAAAAGGTCGCTGCAACACCATATGACCCAAATACTTAAAAGTCAGATGATCTGTAGCAGCAACCTTGGTTTTTCATAAATTAAGACATAATATTTTCTCTGACTTTTCATTATAAATAATTAGATAAGTTAAAAATTAGACCCGAATTTTCTCATCTAGTTACTTAAATACATACAAGTACATTAACTTTGGTAAAAACCAGGATGCATTTATTTAAAAGTTATTTTTTAAGTTATTTTAGGTACCATTAGTTCGTCCTTTTTACTTTTTTTCCATCTTTTTACCTACTGACGTTTTCTTAAGCATCTCCAACTTTGAAGTGACCAGCTTCTGTTCATCATATCGACTTCCTAATACATATCAAGATAGTGTTTGCTGTAACAAGTTCTTATTTAAATTAAGGCTAAACGTTTTTAACTTTTTATTGGAGTCAGCAGAGTTACTTCGAAAATATGTCAACAATGTTACCACTATGCAGATTGACTTTGGTTCTACTTGAGGCGTAATTCTCATGGTGTCAGTGATGCCAATTGAAGTACATCTTTCGAGCGTGGTAACACGCTTTCTGTATCAGCTGTTTTCTACCACCTCTCACCATAAAGTGCAACCGTATGTCAAAAAAGGTTTTACAACTTTTGTATAAAGCCAGTTCACCACATTTGGTTGTAAGCTCTTTCCAATATAATTTTTGCATGCATAGTATGCCCTAGGGCCCTTTTTGGCAACCCCAAGATAATTAACCTCGGATGCCAATTTCAACCCACCCCGCTTAGGGCCACAGTTCTAAAAGTCCCTACCTTAAAGGGTAAAGAAAACATGTTACGTTTTGTCAGGACTCATTACCAAATCTTCTGGACGCCCACAAAGAAAGTGCGCAAATATCTTTCTACCTTCAATATACTGTTGACCGATGACTATTAGGCTGGTAGCCCCAAAGTTCTTCGCTTTTAAGTGGCTTTTAAGTGGGCATAAAAATTACCTTGACCTCGCTCCACCTCCTAGGTATATATCTTTGAACAAGACATCCTATAAAAACCATTAATAACTTAACTTATTCGTTACGCTCTGTTGCATGGCAGCTATAGTCCAGTCCAGGCCCTGGAATTTATAGGTTGTAGAGATATAAACTGCCCACTATACTCTCTCGTTTATTACCAGTTTTTGCACCATCTCCATTTCCAGTAACCCCAGATCCGCTTTTGGAACTAAGGTTTTCCAGTCCTTGAGTGTTGCTTGTGAGAACTGGGTACTTCTCGAATGATCCCTGGAGGTCACCCAATTCTAGTTCTGTCCGTGTTTATCATTTCTGTCTTATTATGTCATTGTCTATATTCGTCAAAATTTTGTTTCACTGTTGTCAATAGTTAGTAAGTCATTGTCAGTTAATTCAGCTTACTTCTCCTCATCCTTCGGTCTAAAACTCTTTTTTGTTCTCAAGAGTGCTTAGTAACACGAAGCATCGCTCGCAGTAACGGCGTACGTGGAGGGGAGCTTCTAGCGACTTATTCTCTTACACAGTATTAAGCCATTTAGGTCCTTACCATTGCTACTAACTACCAATTTATTTTGTCCCCAAAAGTTTAGAAAACTCTTAGACGGAGCCTCATAAAACCCTACTTAGGGTTAACAAAGTTTCTTACTCTGCACATGATGGGAGTTAAGCTGAACAATAACTCCATACGCAATGTCAAATTGAAGTACTTACTTAAATAAAAACGGGGAAAAAGTAAGGAATATAGGCCACCCAAGGTCAATGTCCAATCTACGCTTACAATTGGCTAACAGCCATCCCTAAACAAAAGCGGAAAGCGTTTTTTAGCTGTCAAAAGTTCTCATGCCCATACATTTTGTATGGAGCATACCGAAATAACGCGGCGGCAACGCAACGGTAACGCTTTGCAATTGGAAAATCCGATTTTGACAGAGCGTTTTGTAGTGAAGTTAGTTGAAGAAGAAAACAATTGTAAACAAAACAAAAAAAACAATATCGTCCGCACAGCTGTTTTAATAATCAGGGTCGCTATATTTATTTGTTTGACAACCCTGTTTTTATCGTTTTGACATAACGTTGCCGCTTTTGTTTAGGTATGGCTCAGCGGAAAAAAACGTTCCGCTTTCCGCTCTTATTTAGGGATGGCAGTAAGCGCTCAAAAAATCAAATCAAACTGTATTCTGTTAGACAGGTGCACACTTACCAAGCTTAAGATCATAAAGTTTTTGAGACTAGGTGGTCAGATCCTATCTGACATAGCCTAACCCAACTAATATCACCTAAATGGGCTTGTTATCCATTTTCATTATTTTGAAAATTATAACTTTATACTGGCCACTCTTGCACATACGTTGAATCACTTCATCATGAAAATGAATTTATAAGAAAAATATAGAAAAACTTTTTGTCACTTACAATTTTACAAGTTGACCAGTAGCCTGTAAAATAAGAAATATATATTTAAATAAAAATAACAAATAAATTAGTTTAAAATATAAAATACAAATCCAGTATATATGCAGTGTCCAAGTCATACCAAGAAATATATCAATAAATTACTTATAAAACAGATTGGCATCAATACAATATTCAATTTTATGAGCAGGAAACTATATAAAATAATAATATTCTCGCACCAAACACAAATCAAACTTAAAAAAAAAATAAATTAGAAAAATGAATTAAGCGATCGGCCAAGCAACGGCGGCTAACCAAGCAAGAACACCAAAGAACCCATTACGGCTATTAGGAATTTGTAAATAAATTTATTATACTTTACACTTACACAAACACTCAGTTATTCACATAAGCTTAATTTAATGCAAAATAATCATTTATTCATAATCTATCTATACATCTCTGCATCCATAATATACTATCGCTTAAGCTTCATATTAAAATCCCAAGTATTCATATATTAATTTTTATTCAAAAATTGACCATAAATTAAATATTGAAACCAAGGATGGTGTACCTATCGAATACACACAAAAATAGTTTATTTATTTAAAAAAATTTTAGTAATTTAAAGTTGTAAAAAAGAAAATGAAAAAAATTTAATGACAATTCCGTTTACACACCAAGTACTAAGAAAACATCGAAAACTTACTCTAAATTTTTTCTATTACTTTTACTTTCAGAAACTTTAAAATCACTTTAATAAAAACATCGTCATAAGTAAGCAGAACTCCCTGTTTGTAAAATGTGCTCAATTTTTCGTAATCGCATAAATTATCGTGGAACTCCAAGTACTAACTCGCCGGATAGTCCACCTATATTAACGAAAGACTTAGAATCCGATAGTAATAACAATGACAATGACAACAGCGTAATGCCAAGGAAATCTGAGAGCCCACAAGAATGTAGAGATATCAATAATAAATCTCCTGCAGCTGTATCTAGCTGCAATGAATCCGTGGCAGAACACACAGATAACGATGAAGAAAATGATGCAAACGTAGAACAAAAAGAAATCAAAGAAACTGAAAGAGATAAAAGAAAATATAAAACCCAAAAGGACGAAGCTTTGGATTTGTCTCTAATACCAAATGGTTTGCCAACCAATAGTCATGTCTCTTTGGAGACCTTGCAACACACCAAAGTAGCAGTAGCGCAATTTGCTGCAACAACTTTAGCTCAGACTTCTTACTTTGGTGAGGGACCCAGTGATTTGACAGCTATACTTAATGCCCAAAGGCAGCATTTAATGCAATTACAATTTATACAACATTTACAAAGTCAATTGAAGAGAAGAAATCAGGTGAAGGATCTTGGCACACATGACGAAGACCAGCAAGATGAAGAACAGGAAGAGGATCTCAATGGAGAAACTCCTGAGGAAGAAGAACTAGACTTAAGCAAAAGAACGTTAGTTGCAAAGAAACTAGAATTAGTAGAGGATGAGGAGAAGAAAAATAGAATAGAGTCCCATACGGTGACGAGAAAAGAGAAATTGAAGACTGATATTGATGTTTTAAGTAAAAGTCTGACGGCATCAGATGATAAAGTGCAATCACAAGACTATCAGCCCTTGTTGAGTGGCATTAGTTCTTCGTTAGCTTCTACCATTATAACGAATCATGATCCCATACCCCTGCCTCATGAACAAAACTGTTTGGAAATGCTACAACGACGCACCGAAGAAGTTTTGGATTCGGCTTCACAAAGTTTACATGCCTCTCAGATGCAAGAAGAATACGAATACATACAAAAAGATGGCCAGGGTCGTGGAGAAATATTTAAGCATCGCTGTAAATATTGTGGCAAAATATTCGGATCATTTTCGGCCCTGCAAATACATTTGAGGTCACATACTGGTGAAAGGCCTTTTGTGTGCAATGTTTGCGGTAGTAAATTTACGACAAAAGGCAACTTAAAGGTTCATTATCAACGACATACACAAATATACCCGCCTATTTTAATGCCACCTGGTGTAGGTCCACCCTTAGATATGCCTCCTGCTACTAGAGATTTTTTGGGACCACAAGATCAACAATTGCACCATCAACATCTTCCCTTACCGCCTCCAACTTCCCCAGCTATAAATAGTTTAAATGATATGCCTATAAGAATGCCTTTCAAAGAAAATCCTTTAACAAAAGATCCCGAAGACAACAGTGAAATTCCTATGAATACCAAAGAAATTGAAAACAGTGCTGAGGATCGAAAGAAAGAATTTACTGAGGAAATTTCTACATCTAGTGAAGAACATCCTGAAGATTTAAGTAAGCCAACACGATCAAAGGAAGCAGAGGAGGAGCAGAAACCAAGGCCATTAGTTAGGGTAAAAACTCCACAAGCTTTAATGGAACTAACGTCCCCAGAGCTTGTAAATGAAAAGCCTGAAAGACCCGATTTACCAGTTACACCAAAACGTCCTGGTTTACAGCGAAAGCGTAGCTCTACCGCTGGTACTCCACCTTATGAGCTGCGAAAGCTTAACATGGAAGCTGATATGCCAGATCATCACATATCTAAACACTACAGATCTTCTCTTAGTCGGAATAGTAGCTTGGAACATCTGTCGGGAGAGTTTTGTCAAGTTGAACAATTTGTAGATAAATCATGGGAGGACTTGATAGAAATAGACACAACATCAGAGACTTCGAAACTACAGCAGCTGGTGGATAATATAGAAAACAAACTAACAGATCCAAATCAGTGTATATTCTGTCAAAAGGTCATGTCATGTCGCAGTTCATTACAAATGCACATACGAACCCACACAGGTGAGCGACCATTTAGATGTAAAATCTGTGGACGGGCCTTTGCGACAAAGGGTAACTTAAAGGCCCACATGAGCATACATAAAATTAAACCTCCCATGCGTTCTCAATTTAAATGCCCCGTTTGTCATCAGAAGTTTTCCAATGGCATTATACTACAACAGCACATACGTATACATACAATTGATGATGGTTCCGGGGGCTGTGGATCGCAACTGACGGGTCAATCTAGTGAAATGGCTGCCGCCATTGCCGAACACAACAACAGAATGCGTGCCCACATGGAAGCAGCCATAATGGAAGATCAAAATTCCAACAAATCACTGGGAGCTTCAGAAAGCTATGATTTCTCAAATACATCTGAATATTCAGGGCAAAGATCAGAGTCATCACAGGGAGATTTCGATGAGTATATGACTATGGAGAGTACTGATGACTCGAGAGACAATTCGTTGTCTGTAACGCCAGTCGACAAAAGAGCTTCTAATGATGGTGAAGATGCGGTAGAACACAATACTGAACGGGCCGATTCCTCAATACAAGCAATAGATTTGACAGCACGTAATGGTTCTCAAGAAACACAAAAAACGTTGGAGCATTTACCCAATATAATGGGCATGCCACATAATCTCTGGTTGATGGCCGCTGCCAGAGAGGAAATACAGAACTTAGGAAACCATGGCAAATTCCCATTATTACCATTTGGACCTTTGGGATTTATGGGTAAGTCAAATTAACAAATATGATTAAATTCTTTAATAAAAATTTAAGGCAAGCTGGGACTAGAAATGAGATTTAGACACATTCTATTAGAATAAGCATATGAAAATTTATACATATGTTTTTAATAAAAAATTAAAAAAAATTTATATTTCAACTATGTATTTCATGATTAGATTTTAATTTTGTATATTTATAATTGTAAACAAGAACAAAAAACATTGCAAATACTGCTACATTAAGCAAATATGGGAACAAACAAAACTTTGCCGGCATAAATTTCAATCACTGTCAGTAGATGCTACATATTTAAAGCTTAATTTCTTTAGTTTAATCATGACATTGCCTTCCTTAATACACATAAAAATATACTTACATGTGTGTACACTTGAACAAATGGCAATAACATTAAGAGAATTCTTCTCTGGTCTCTTTGTTGTTGCTTGAAAATGACAAAGTTTTTCCGTCTGTCACCTTTGACCCAACGTAGCAGCAGAAGCCGAAAAAAAATCCGACAACTTAAATAACAATGTACGACATAATTCAATTGGACCCAAACAACAAAGAATTCTTTTAATACATGTTTATTTTTTAAATCTTCGATATAAATGAAATTTATTTTTACCAGCAACAAAATCTTTAAATACACGTCACTACTCAACAGTGACGAGTATATGGGTAAAGGCATCTTAATCTTTTTCAAAATATATATTTTAATTTCTTGAAGTTGAAATTTTTATTTAATAGTTTATTTCTCCATAATGCCAATGTATTAATAAATTTGGAAACTTTCTTGAGCCAACTGATTGGCCAAATAACGATAACAAAATTCCAGACGTTATTGATTGCGGCGCACCAAAATTTATATCTCTCACACTTCTTGAGGCTGAAGACTCGTTGGATCTATTTTCAGACCGCTCAGTCACAAAAGCCATTATTTGCAGCCCTCAAAAATCCCAATTAATAACTTTCTTATTTTTAAAAGGGGAATTTGTTTGAAATTAAAAAAATACACCAACAGCCACTGTTCACATAACGTTCCCTTAAAAACTACAAAAGATATTGATGACTCTCTAAGTAACCTTACGAAACACATTGAAAAGCTGCTGAACATGATTTTTCTACATACCGCCAGACTAAGTGCCACAAATTTTTTTTGCGATGCGGAACAACTTTTATCTAAAAAAAGAAGGACTTGGAGAGAATTAAAGAAGAAGAAGTTGTTGCACCAGCTTGAAACAAATTTGAAAGAATATACAAACCAACATAGAAATTTACTGGAAGCATCAGTTAAGGAACACCTGAACGGTCTAGACTCAAATTAACATTCAAGTTATTCCACTACTGCGTAATCGAAAAGAATCCTGGGCAAAAAATGGCAAAGAAAAATGCCATCTGTTGCCAATCATTTAGAAAACGCATGTACTTATATGAGTGAATTACCGTCTGTTGTTGCTAGGCAACCTTTAGAAATGCGATTTAAATTTTTTGTAGTCGTAGATGCTTTAAATTTTATATAATCAACCTGCTTTTAGATCTACCTTTTACAGAAAAACTCTATTCTTGTTATTTTTAATGCCATATTACGACTATAATATTTCCCGCCAATATTGAAGTTACGTTAATGTTACCAACAATGTCTCAACTAGTCAGGAAATTGCAAACAAACAAACTTACTGCGATATCAAATTATAATGCATTCCCAATCACCAATTTTGCTTCAAAGGGCAAGTATTAAAAGTCATACGAAAAGCGTATGAGAAGAAGAAATATTGTTCTGTAGTATTTATAGATGTATATTAGGATTTTGATTTAGTATGGCGTTAAGGCCTGATAACCAAACAAAACCTGAACTTGCATGTAAATCGCTGTTACCTTTTGAAAAAGTTCATAACTGTCCAACAGTAAATAATTAAAGAGAGGGAGCACTTATGTTGTCCTCAACTAATTAGGGCTGGCGTGCCTTAAGGTAGCATTGTGAAACCATGTTCTACAAAACTTACATCGAGATTTACTGATGATACCGATTTTCTCTGTACTCATGAAGATGATGAAGAGGTCTCGAACCAATGATAGCATTATGCTATCGAAGTAGATAAATGAGCAACGTAATGGGTATTAAAAAAAAATTAAAAAAATGCACCCATGCAACTTTTACTTTACGTATCA
The DNA here is from genome assembly GCA_963583895.1 of Melanophora roralis. Classification (NCBI taxonomy): domain Eukaryota; kingdom Metazoa; phylum Arthropoda; class Insecta; order Diptera; family Rhinophoridae; genus Melanophora; species Melanophora roralis. The sequence continues at coordinate 66,465,514 of OY757188.1, forward strand.
AATCAAATTTTGATTAAAAATCAGCTGAAATCTTAAGATCTATCTTTAGTAAAAATACCTTGGCAATTACCTGGATCTCCACCTCACATGAAAGCCACATATAGATGCGAAGTTGACGCAAATAAAACTGAAAGCTACATAAATTCATTGGGTAATAGAAAGAAAATCTGAGCTACTTCTTGATTGTAAACCTCTACTCTACAACTTGATTTTGAAAGCAATTTTGTTTGGCCGAGTTGAATGCATTTTCGAAAGCAGCTACGCAATTTCATCATCAATACTCTTTGAACGGTAGTAGTGTATTTTGGCTGTAAACATTACCTATTTAACTTACATGTTAATGAGAAAGGAAAACGAAAGTACTTTTTCCCTTCTTATTTGTTTTGTAAGTTAGGATGAAGTTTACTTTTCCATATAAGTACATTATGCTTTTTTGTATTAAAAGTCTCTTCGGACACATTTGACTAACAGTCAAGCATCATCCATTTCTCAAATGGTATAAAACGCTTTTTTATTATTGTATATTAAATAATAGAGGGTAGTATCGGTAGAAAAAAACCAGCTTTTTCAAGTAAAAGTTTCTTTTAACATTAACGGAAAAATATTTATTTCTTCTAAGAAAAAGATATTATATATTAATAAACTTAAGTTAAAACTAAAGGCAAAAATTTATAGCACAGATTTAATAATAAAAAATGTGTTAAAAAATATAATCAAAGCCAAGTATCATATACATATATAGGGTGACCATTAATTTCTGATTCAAAATCAGTACGCTTTTTGGTCATTTTTGTAATTGAAATAATGTTTCTATTGTGTTTTTTGAATATTTAAAATATCGTTTCTCAATGTTTTCTCCTATTTAAAGTTAATAATTATTTTTGAAATGTAGCTAATTTTATTGTTGGTCTTAAAGTGACAACGCGTTTGTCCCTCAAACATTATTTAGCAATGCAGGACAATTTTTTTCCACTTGTTTCAAAAAAACCCCAAACAAAAAACTTGTAACATACTTACACTGGTTGACTCTTTTAATTATTTCAAATATTACTCATAAAAAATATTGTGTTCGATTTCTGAACAAGAAAACTAATAATTTTCTTGTACGTCAGCAACGTAGTATATTAACTGGCTTGAAATATCAGTACAATCAGTACTTTTTTAAAAAAAATCAGTACAAAATTCAGTACACACATTTTTAATCAGTACATCATATAAAAAATCAGTACATGTACTGATGAAATCAGTACAAATGGTCACCCTACATATATAGTCAGTAAACCATAACAGTTTAACTGAACCTGCCGAACTAAGACTGACTCTATAAATTAATAAATAAATAGTGCAACAGAAAAACTTGTTTCAAATTTTTTTTGTTGGCCTTTAAGGCGTATAGAAGAAATTAAAGTTCATACTTGCTCAATTTAAATAGTCATCTGGTTAATTTTCCTGTGAATCGAAAATGTTATTTTATCGTGTTGTTTTTTTTTTCAACATGTAAAAAAATATAAATAATTTTAGAGAAAAAATTATCTGAAAATGAATAGCTTTGAAAACCCCGTTTAATTTTAATTTTAAACTAAATTATCTTTATAAAACATTAAATTCTTTTTTGCATTTAAATTACAATTTTTTTGGAAACTGCCAATAAAAATTTGAAGAGTCAAAATGATACGTTAGACAGACCTTGAGCAAGTATTTAAACATAATATTAATATGTTTTAAATTAATAAAAAAAAAATTCAAGTGTACTTAAGCGAATTTCTTGTACTATAAACTTATATATTTTCATTTTACAACGTGCATATACTACACTCTTTATGAGTTACGCGATTTTATTGTTTTAAATATACCATAAAAGATCGTATAATATTTTTAGCTTAAACATAGATCATTGCTTTGACTTGGTTTCTTTATAAAGTGTTAATGTGTATGTAAGAGACATTTGTTCTTACTCTAGGCGTCGTTATGTCACAATGTTTTTGGGAACAGATAATTTATGTTCAGCAACTTAATACGATTTTTTAAATGCGTTAAGTAATTACAAAAATTATTTTAATGAAAATAAAAACACTCATTTCATTGAAATCTTTTGGTTTTTCTTTAGGCCTATCACCGCAGACCCATATCTGTCAGTTGTGTTTTAAATTATTTCCGAGTCCGTCAGCATTAGAAAGACATTTTCAAAATGATCATACCAAAGATAGAACTACTTCTGATGTTGCGACAGCAGCATCAACAGCTTCAACGGCAATCTCACTGGCCGCAAATGCACCAACCATTACTGCAACAGCTACTGATGATAATGATGGAACCGCTACCGACTCAGCTTCTGCTAATAGTTTTGATAAAAATTGTGATACAAAAACAGAATCCAAAGAAACAATGTCATTAAGTGCTAAGGTAAGTGCATACAAATTGTCTTTATTATCTCTTTTTTTTTAAAAATTTGTTATATAAATCCATCAAATAAGCTAAGAGTCACACTTGTTTACCTGTTGTTACTGCAAACATAAAAAAACAGTTTTTAAACAAAATTCAAAATTAATAATGTGGCCTTATTAAGGGGTTATTTAGCAATAATTCCATTAAAATTTTGCCAACTTTCAATTCCAGTTAATTTTTTCAGTTTTTTAGTAATATTTAACTTTGTGAATTTTTTCTGATACTTTGTGTTTTGCTCTAAATGACAAAATATCTAGTTTATTTTGGATAATTATGTAAGATAATTTTGTTAATTTTAATGAATATCTTGTTGGAGGGTTTTCAAATGAATATCCAGTTATATTAAATAGATTTCCAGTTGATTTTACATAAGTATTTTTTTTAGGAGGTTTTGCTGATACATTTCACCATTACTTGAGAAGGATTTGTCCAATGTCGATCAAAATACCAATAATTAATTAGGAAAAAAGTTTCCTTAAGTAAGCTAAAAAAATTTTTTTTTTGTATTCAAGGGCTTAGGGCCTTTTCAAAGATTGATGGTATAATTAAAGGTAGGCCTGAAAGGTTTTTCCTCTTTGAAACATAAGTACGTATTATACACCTGCACCATTAGAACAAATAAGTATTACAAAAGCAGATATACCGTGTACATCCATGTACATACTAGTTCTTTTTGGTGTAAGTGTGTGAATAAGTGTAAATGATATGGTATGGTTTTGCTTTTGCGCACTTACTCTACCTTTATAAACAAATATTGTTGTTTATGGTTTTGCATTAAGTGCGTAATGTATTCGTTTTTTTTGTGCTGAATAACAATTGTATCATGCATATTTTCTTATTACTGTTGATACAACAAATAAACAAGATCGTTTATATAAAAGGTTCTGAATGAAACAAAAATTTGATTTTTAAAGTTTATTGTAGCTATAGTGTTTAAAAATGAATAAAATAAATTTAAAAAAACGCATTTTTTTTATCTCAAGCTCAAACATTAAGATAAAATAATATATATTTATATTGTATTTTTTAATAATTTAAATTTTAATTTTAAATTTGACTTTAATATATATAGTTACGATGCAGTTTTAATTTTTTTTAGCTAAACTTGTTTAATTTATTTAAATAAAGTTTAAAAAATAGAAAAACTGGCTCATGTAGCCAGAATAAGAAAAAACAACGAAAATACTTATACCCAGCATACCATTATCGGAGCGCTCTTATATATGAGCTCATATATGAGCGATTTTATGAGCTTCTGTGAGTGTTTCCTGCGTGCATATTTCTGAGCTCATAAACGATCGATTTTATGTGTTTTTTATGAGTAATTTCTGCACTCTGACAGATAACGGTAAATTCCAGCTAAGCAGAAGAAAGAAGTTGCTCAAATTGAATTATTAGTGAATATTTTTAGAAGCGTAAAGACAAAATTGTGAGTTATCTTATAATAAATACAAAAATAATACGTAATTGAAATAATGTAAAGATCAAACTAAAAAATAAAGCAAATTATTAATAAGTGAACTTCGTTCAAACAAATTAAGAAAAGAAAATCCAACATGTAGTATTAAAAATAATAGTGTTGTTGAAGAAAATAGTGACAGTGAACGTATTTTAGAAAGAGAGAGTGTAAACGAAAACTGGAATAAGAGCTCAAAATGCGTTTTAAAAAAAGAGTCATAAAATACTTTTTTATGCATAAAATTTAGAGCTCTTTCATGAGTGACCAGTTTAGTGGAAAAAGCCACTCAAAAATGAGCGTTTTATGACTGTTTATGATTATTTTATGAACTCTTTATGAGCGTCAGCGTTCCGACAAAAGAGTCTTTATGAGCTCATTTAGAGCGCATATGGTATGCTGGGTAGTTAAACATCATTTTTTGTATGTATTTGTTTCAACGAAACATCCCAGCATACCATTATCGGAGCGCTCTTATATATGAGCTCATATATGAGCGATTTTATGAGCCTCTGTGAGTGTTTCCTGCGTGCATATTTCTGAGCTCATAAACGATCGATTTTATGTGCTTTTTATGAGTAATTTCTGCACTCTGACAGATAACGGTAAATTCCAGCTAAGCAGAAGAAAGAAATTGCTCAAATTGATTCATTAGTGAATATTTTTGGAAGCGTAAAGACAAAATTGTAAGTTATCTTATAATTAATACAAAAATAATACATAATTGAAATAATGAAAAGAGCAAACTAAAAAAAAAACCAATTAATAATAAGTGAACTTCGTACAAACAAATTAAGAAAAAAAAAATTCAGCATGTAGTATTAAAAATAATAGTGTTGTTGAAGAAAGTAGTGAGAGTGAACGTATTTTAGAAAGAGAGAGTGTTAACAAAAACTGGAATAAGAGCTCAAAATGCGTTTTAAAAAAAGAGTCATAAAATACTCGTTTATGCATTAAATTTAGAGCTCTTTCATGAGTGACCACTTTAGTGGAAAAAGCCACTCAAATATGAGCGTTTTATGACTGTTTATGATTATTTTTTGAACTCTTTATGAGCGTCAGTGTTCCGACAAAAGAGTCTTTATGAGCTCATTTAGAGCGCATATGGTATGCTGGGATAGAAAAACAAATTTGTTACTCTTGCTCTCATTTTACCAAACCACACCGTATCTAATTAGAGAAAACACCAATACACACTTATAACAAAAACACGAAGCTTTAAAGCATACCATTATCGGAACGCTCTTATATATGAGCTCATATATGAGCGATTTTATGAGCCTCTGTGAGTGTTTTCTGCGTGCATATTTCTGAGTTCATACACGATCGCTTTTATGTGCTTTTTATGAGTAATTTCTGCACTCTGACAGATAACGGTAAATTCCAGCTAAGCAGAAGAAAGAAGTTGCTCAAATTGATTCATTAGTAAATATTTTTGGAAGCGTAAAGACAAAATTGTGAGTTATCTTATAATAAATACAAAAATATTACATAATTGAAATAATGAAAAGAGCAAACTAAAAAAAAAGATAATTAATAATAAGTGAACTTCGTTCAAAGAAATTAAGAAAAGAAAATCCAGCATGTAGTATTAAAAATAATAGTGTTGTTGAAGAAAATAGTGAGAATGAACGTATTTTAGAAAGAGAGAGTGTAAACGAAAACTGGAATAAGAGCTCAAAATGCGTTTTAAAAAAAGAGTCATAAAATACTCTTTTATGCATAAAATTTAGAGCTCTTTCATGAGTGACCAATTTAGTGGAAAAAGCCACTCAAAAATGAGTGTTTTATGACTGTTTATGATTATTTTATGAACTCTTTATGAGCGTCAGCGTTCCGACAAAAGAGTCTTTATGAGCTCATTTAGAGCGCATATGGTATGCTGGGTTCTTATCAATACGCACTAAAAGCTGAAAAATACACAAACTGGTGTTTAAAGATATAACTTTGCAAGTGTTTAGTACGTATGTGCAGTAGTTATAAAAATTGTTTTGTGTGTGTGCGCGGCTGGTAAAAGGGTTGAGATTTTCCTGAGATTTTCCTTAACGGCTCAAAACACTCAGTAGCCTAAATAACTTTGATAAAAATTGTTAGGTTCTGTTTTCTTTTTACCTATTACTATAAGATTTAGTTATGCACCGGAAAAAAATGGCAACAGATATAAAGTAAAGAAAGTTGTATGGCAATTATCTAAAATTTTCAACAAATTTTTTGTGGAATCAATTAAATGTCAAAATATTTTAAAAAAACCCACAGAAACTTGGAAGTGATAAGGCATTACAAATTTCTAACTTTTCAACTACTATTACATACCGTCTGTATTACTTAGCAGTTGTTGGATAATGAAATATTTCTTATCAAAAATTTAGGCAGATAGTTTTAGTTTGACAATTTCTTAACTTACTATAACTAAATATTTTAAGCCAGTTTTAACCAAAACATCAAAGAATAAAACTTTAAATGCAACAATGAGTAACTCAGCTCCCCAGGAAAAGGGTATTTTAATGCCAACAAAGTAATGGCTTATGTAAGTCCCTCTTTGAAAGCGAGCATGGTAAGAACTTGCCTCCAATGTCATCGCCATGTTGAAGTAATGAGTTAAAATGCCAATTAGTAAGAGGTTTTTGGATTTTAACTTATTACAAGGCAATGTTAGTTTTTGCTGGGAAATCTCTAAAGGTTTTTACAAATTTGAAAAAACCAATTCACAATTTATGCAATAAAAAAATTACGACAAACTAATTGCCATATTAACAACAAAAATGCAAACACAATTATTTTATTGTTGAGTTGGCACTAACAACTAAAATTAAAAATACAATAAATATTTTTGTTATCTATTAAAAAAAAAAAAATATAAAAATCTATGGAGAAATTGAAAAAAATACATCTAAATACAACTGGCTCAACAAAAAAATTTTTAATATGCCATGCTAAGACTCTATCAGTTCGACCAATAAAGTTCTCATTTGCTTTTATGCAAAATGATTACCTTTTAGGAATTTGTTATTTAGCATCATTGTTAAAATATCTTTTCTGTAAAAACCTAAGTATTTAATTGATGCAATTCAATTTTTGATGAAGGCCAGTAACTTTTTTAATTCGAGAACTGCATTTACAAAAAAAAGTACATCGGCGGTATAGATGTTAGACGCTATTGTTGGAGTTGGAAACTCTGGGTTTAACCCTCATCTAGAGCAATAGTTTCTTTGATAAAGCTTGTAAGCAACAAAAAAAAAAACAAGTTAGAGCGCTACATTCGACTGTGCCGAATCTTCTATACCCTTTACATTGGTCTTTTAATATACCCAGCCTTTTTTTCTAACCAAGTTATTTCATACTGCAAATAGAAAACTACAAAATTTAAGCGATTGCTTGCTTAATAGAAATACCATGTAGAACGTTTGAGGTTCGAGAGTTCTAAAAGTTTTCGACATTATTCGCATTAAAAGTTTAATAAAAGTGGTTAACTTGTATGGAAGGTTCTAGTCCTCCTGCTCTCTCAAACTAGTTTTTTTTCCAAAATATATAAATTATATGATCATTACTTTTTGTGGAACATTCTAAGTCGATAGCTGTTATAGATTCCCAGATATAGTGTATCAAAAATTTTATAAAATTATTCATTTATATGAGGGAGTTCCCCTCCCCCAGATTTTTTCCAAAATGTAGACCTTATTGTCCAATTACTTTTTGTATATTATTTGAAGTCAGTAGCTTTTATAGTTGCCGAGATACAGCGTATCGAAGATTTTGTTAAAATTGTTAATTTGCTGTGGGGGGTAGCCCCTGCTTAAGCTTTTTCAAATATTTATTCAGTTTTGTGCCACTTTTGAATAAATTATTTAATCTTATTTCTGCAAAAGCATCAAATGCCCCTTATATAAAATAATTTTATGTGTTTCAAACCAAAAAGCAAAAAATAAAGTTGTTGCCAAATTGCGTAACATTTTTCTTCTTCTTATAGTACCACAACCAGCTTAAAAGCTTGTAAGCAGATTCCTTTGGGAATTTCTAGGGAAATTCCTAATAAAAACCACTATACACAGCTTTGCTATCTTAACTATGGGTAGTTTGAATTCACAATAATTAACAGAAATAGCGAGAAAGTAAGCAAACATTGACACTTAAAAAGGCGAACATCTAAAACGACTTGTTTGCGCTTAATGATGCCATTTAAAACAAATAATAATCCTACCAAGTTTAGCAAACACTATACATTCTAAAGTCCTAAGTGTAAGCCTACATGTTTGTATGTACATAGATACATACATTCATATGTACATATGTATGTATGCCTTAAAGACAAATGATTTTCTTAATACATCATTAATATATATTTATGTATTAACGTTTTTAAAACAAGTATTACTGCTACTCTTGCAACATTTACAAATGTAATTAATAATCTCATCATAATTTGTTATTGTTAGAACTCAACCACATTACTTGTAGCTCAATGCCAACCACATTTTTGTGGTTATGTCTTCATATTGTAAGAAAAAAGCTTTTCTTAACGAGAGAATTCCCTCCCTAATATGGGTTTTTAAAGCCGTACGATTTTACTTCCCATTTATTTAAGTAATTTTTTAAAAGATAATGTCAGTGGTGATGGTTAATGGGGTATCACTGTTCTTTTGACTTAATGTCTGTACAATAGTTGTTTTTTTTTTTGAAAAAATATGCGATAAATGGATTAGCTTTAAAACAAACATATAAAAAAGGAAATTAGTCCAAGAACGATTATGAAATATGACATTTACTTTGAATTATCAATTGTTGATTAATTGTATCTACGGCAATTACTTTTTTATTGGTTTTTCAATTTATTCTATTTGACACAGGATGTCATTAAAAGATAGTGCTTATCACACTTAGGACCATTATTTTATGTTGTTAATAAAGTATGCTCAAGCTAAAGTTAACTCTAAGTTAAACAGATAATTTGTTTAAAGTATTGCAATACCAGCGCAAAAACCGATTACTGTTTAAATATTTAGTTACGCAGTGGCAACGACTCGCTTTCATTTGTCGCTTACACTAACAACAAACAAATAAACAATACATACGGCAACTTTAAATAAAAAAACTAAACGGTAAAATTTCAAAGGTAAGATGAGCTTCCCTTTAGCTTTTTGTGCACTTTAGCCTAAAGCATACTTGTAATGACGAAAATGTATAAACCTGTATTATAACATCCTTATTTTAGCCTATGAGACAGATACAAGTTGCGTCAAAAGAAGTCATGCGATGTTGTTTGGCTCTCATTTTTTTCTAAATGAAAAACTTCGATTCTTTTTTTGGATTATGTTTATTTGAACCTTTGGAATTTTACTGGTCAAGTCGAGAAAATGATATCCGCCAAATGGGTGCCATCACAATTGATTGCTATACGGGCTCGTTCTATGGCATTTTCCTCACTTCGGCGAAAACTTCGGGCGGTAGAATCTCGCATTCGTGTCGAATATGGTCCTTAAGGGACACATAGGACTTCCAAAAACCCTACAAAATAGTCTGGAATGTAAATTGCCGAAACGAAAGATAAGGCGACCCGGGAACGCCGCCTTCAGAATATCGGTTGTGGATCGCTTCTGCTGGAACCACATGTCCTTCAGTCCTAATTCGCTCAATTGCAGCCCTATAGCGCGCAACGTCCATTGTTGTCGTGTGACCAGCGGCGTCCACTTTAATCTGGTGTAATGGCTCCTCGTAAATCACTCGTGAAGCGATAGTTTTGTTGGTTCAAGAACCCACTGAGGTGGAAATGAGTCTCATCGCTTATTATGACTTTGGTCGAAAAACTGTCCATTTCGGCCTCGAGTTTGAGGATGATTTAGGCGTAGGTTACACGCGTTTGGGGGTCGATATGCAGCAGCTGGTGCATGGACTGGACTTTGTGTGGGAACGTGTGCAGGCAGGCCTTTGACCAAAATTTGCCTTAGGGATGACCGGCTAATGGCTAATTGCGAGTCACGGCTGGCCACACTTGGCATCGTCTCGTGTGGTCCCATACTCTTCAAGGTTGGTGGCCAAACGACGCAGTGTTTGCGCCTTGTTGGACTACATACAAAAACCAAATGGCAACAGATACTAAGTTATTACAAAAATTTACTTACTACAGGGTGTCTGGTGGAATTTTCGATTATACTAATTTGTCAGTCAAGTGAGCATTGCGCGTTCGCTTTGGAAGGATTTTTTTAAAGCAATGATTCATAAGTAACTGCTCGTTGACCACTTTGTTCATAGTTCGACATTCAGCGAACACGTAACTGACCGAGTGTAAATTCAATTCGTTCGTGGTTGCAAAAGTTTCGCACAGCTGCTTCGGTTATGAATGTCTCACGGCCGGGGCCCAGTTGATCATCAAAGACTCCCGAAAACATTGAACTGGTTGAAAGCAGTATACGTGAGAATTCGTGAATTTCAATACGAAAAAGAGCAGCATCACTGGGACTTTCAAGAGCGATTATTCAAGAAATTTTGAAGAAGGATCTGAAGTTCCATCCTTTTAAAATGAAAATCGTTCAAGAAACTGAAAGAAAGTGACTTTTGATTACGCAAAACTTTTTGTGAAACGATGTTGGAGCGTTTTCCTACTGTAAATTCCATTTTTTAGAGCAACGAGGATCATCTTCACTTAAACGGCCACGTCAATAAGAAAAACTGGCTTTCATGGTCTCCAAAAACACGCAACCCATGATTGAAACATCAAAAACCAATGTGTTGCCCCAGGGTAACTTTTTGGTGTGCTTATCCACTTATGAGATAATTGGGCCATTTTTTTGCGAAAATTCTCGAGGTCAGGCGACGAGTTTTAATGCTAAAAGTTATCGACGCATGATTACGGTTTTCTTTTTGCCAAACCTGCGAGCTCATCCGTCGTATCCTTCACACACGTGGTTTTAACAGGATAGGGTGACTGAATACACAGCCAGAGCTTCAAAGAATTCGTTTCGAAAAAATTTCCCCCAAAAACTTAACAGCAGCTTTGGGGACATCCCATGGCCACCGAGATCGCCCGAACTAGCCCCTAAAGCTAAAATTGATTAAAGTCGGGAGTTGATGAATTGTGTTCAATTTATTTTTTTTAATGTTCTCTGCTTTTATTTGTATTTTTGGGGCTTTTTTTAATTAAAAAAAATTTGAAACTTTTGACCTCCATTAGGATATAGCAGAACCATTACTTCTTTCCTCAATATATGGATCCTTTGATTTTTTCTAGAGTAAAAATGGAATTTCGAGACAATTATTATTAAAAATGAGGAGCACACTTCACCTTACAACATCTCAAAATTTTAACCAAAAATCACCTGTTTTACTCTGAATTGCTTTTCAAGTTTAATTCCCCCTTTTTCGTAACACTTATCTAAGTATTTTAATTAATTAAAGCAAATTTGTTTGTTGACTATTACGAATATTTATCATATCATCTACAATGTTTCCATTTTCAACATCATAAGACGGTCCATGCATCATCATCTTCGTGCTACTGTTTGCTTGCCAGAGAGAGACAGAGAATATTGTCTGCATATCTGCAAAAAGTGTCTACACAAATTGTCATCTTTGACTAATGACAATTTTTATTTTATGATCTTTACTACAACATACTTGGAGTTATTCCAAATAAATATTTTTTTCTATTTATTTGGCGTCTAGAAAGACCTGTTAATAATCTACATATTTGTATTATTAAAATATTCCTACATGTATTTGTTGTTTTTTAAAATGACGTAAAGAACAATTTTTTGATATTTAAATTATACAATTAGTAGCAAATACTAAATAGAGAACAATATTATAACAGGAGCAATATTCAGTTGTACCGAATTTTTTATACACTTCGTCTGCTCTAAAGCAATTTTCCTAAATTTTTAAGAAAGCTCGAAGTGGCCTTAATGCATGCTGCACTTTAGTTTTTCTATTACGTTTAAGTGCTATCAGAATTTAGAAAAGAAATAGGCCATCGAAGCCTTGGTCGCATATCAGCCGAGGCTACTGATACTACAGTCGTACATGGTTAAATGGAATTAACAAGAATTACAAATATTAATGTATATATGAAGGTGTTGTCGAGGGCCGCAAAATATATTTCCTAAGTCACAAACGGTTTGACAAACCTATATATACCCAAATAATTCATGCGTATAGTATACTTAAGAGCTAAAATACAAACTAAGCATGCTTGATTGTTGTTTTTCTAAAAATGTATTTTCACTAGTTACTGGTCATTAAATTGGAATTATGTTGGCTGTAAATTCACACAAAATTTAGCATATTATTAAAAATGTGAATGTGCTCATAAATTATGTTATGCTTTATGAAGAAATTAAAAAAAGTATATAATAAACATTTTAATAGGCAATTGTATAAAGTAGTGTATGCTTCTATGGAACAATAGATATTCTTGATACAGGGTGTTCTGAAAAATCTTAAAAAAAACAAGCAGGGGTAAAACAAACTTTTATGTTATAAAAGTCAGCTACTTTAAAACAGTTCATTGCAGTTATATGAAGATTTTAGTAAAGAGGATAAAGATAATTAGCTTGGAATCAGATACATTTTTTTGCGCGCTCTTTGTAAGTAACCGAATAGTGGGGACAATTTACCTTTACGGATTTTATTCGATCCCTCTTAAATAAGTCAAAATGGTTGTAGATCTGTGGGGAAAAGAGAGAGGATCATTATGTACTCAATTGCTCCCCCGGTATATGTAGGTATTTAGGCATCTTAAGTTGTGTTATAAAACGGATAACTAAAAGACTAATCGTTATACTTTTCTAATCTAATCTCACTACAATTTAGAAATTCTTTTCTATTACCCTGTGTTTTTATACAAAATTATATATTAAAACTTATTGTTGCCACAATTTACATATCTTTATCCTTTGTAATTGCATTGGTTGTAATAATTATAACAATAACAACAATGATGACGAAATGAAAAGCGAGAAAAGATTAAATATTAATATCAAATAAAAAAAAATTAGTTGACAGCTAAAAATTAAAAACATTTAAATGAAGCTACAAAATGCAAATATTTGTCACGCTAATGAGTCTTTGCATTACGCTGTATTAAATCGCATTACAATAGGCATCATTATGGCAACAAAAAATATAAAAGAAAAGAAAGACAAACGGACCGACAGATGAATTATTAAAGTGTCGTTTTGAGTTACTCTATTCTATTTAATACAATTCAAATTTCCACTAACATCAAAATTAAATAATTCTTTTATTCTGAAGTTAGATGAATTTACTAAAAAAGAAATATAAAAATATATTGTTTAGAGCAGCAGCATGTGTAAATACGTAGATATTAATGCCACTTTTAATTGGAATTGAAAAAAAAAACATTACAACATAATAGCATTTTAATAAAAAGAAAATTTAATTTTGAATAAGAAAATATCAAAAGAAAAAAAATAAATCATGCAGTCACATTTTGAATTTTATTAATTTTTAGCTTTCTTTGAATCCAAATTTGTTTCACAAATTTCAAACACCCTCCGAGGAGGATCGAAATTTCCGCAAAACACCATTTGAGGGCAGTAACAGCATTGAAGATTGCCGAAAGCAACAGGGCAACGACCTTGAAGCCCTTAAAATTCACATAAAATCTGAACCGTTTACAGAGGCCGGGCGAGATGCAATTCCTAAATCTCCTTCTATGATTAATGATGTCGACGATGAAGATGATGTATTTCGACAATCCTCTACACCGTCTAGCATTTATGCACCTCATCAGCCATCACTAAGTCATCCTCATGACAATTCTGAGCATTCCCTTATGAAAATGCAAATGCGTAAGTTTGTTTCTTTCCTTAGGCTTAAGATACTTTATTTTTTTCTACATTTGTTTCCAAAACAATTTTTAATGGCATTATAGTAACAACAATTCCTCATCAATTTTCGACCTCCCATCCCTCGATGCCTCCCCACATAGAAGCTCATCGCTTTCCAGCCACCCCTCTTGATTTTCAGCAGGCTCTGATGTCTGTGGGACCACCAACCTCTAGCCTAGATCCTCCTGTAAACAATAAACATTTCTGTCATATATGCCGTCGAAACTTTAGCTCCAGCTCTGCGCTTCAAATACACATGCGAACACACACCGGGGATAAACCCTTTCAATGTAATGTGTGTCAGAAAGCCTTTACAACTAAAGGAAATTTAAAGGTAATTTTACAGGATTGTTCAAGATAAACACAAGATGGTAGGATGTGATAATGGTTTTTTATTTTCGTTATGTTTTTTTGTAGGTTCACATGGGTACTCATATGTGGTCTAATCCTACATCACGCAGAGGTCGACGAATGTCTTTAGAATTGCCTTTGCATAGGCCTGGAGGAGGTTTAGCATCAGAATCCGATTTTTTGCCCAGACGGCCCGATATTTTTTTCCCATATCTGCCGCCATTTTTTAATAATTTGCCATCAAAGGTAGGTACTAGTTTTTATCTCTCACATACCATATTTTTAACTATTACTGAGATTCGTAAAAGTGTAATTATTTTTATATTCGCTTTAAAAAGACCTTTTTTTTGGTAAATTTTAATTTGTTTTCTCTTAGCCGGGCGATTTAAATTCTACGCCTCCATTTCCGCCTCACATATCATCACAGCCCTTAACCAATGGCTCTGCTGGACTACCCAAATATTCCCCCGGCTTACCCATGGGGTTTCCACCTTTCCTGCAACCTCCCTACAACTTTAGTCCAATGTTAAATCAACAAACTTCGTCAGCTACATTGGAAAGACATGCAAAAACATCTCTAAGTTCAGAGCGCGACGAAAAAGTACCAAAGAAGAACCCATCATCATCACACTCCTCGCCCAAAGACCACAACACAGACATGTCAATAGGCAATGCAGGCTCTCCACCGATTTCAACATCCTGGAATCCAATGATAAAAATTAAAACTGAAAACAATCAAAATGATATTATTCATCTGGTAGATCATAATACTGATTGCACCAATCAAGATTAGTTTAGGAAAAAAAATTAAAGAAAAAAAACCATTTAAATGTGTAAAAAATTAAAAAGGAAAATGCAAAAGAGCAAAATCATTATTTAAAGTAGAATTAAAATGATTGAAAATCATGGTTTTTAAGGAGTACATATCTTAAAGCATAAATTAAAAAAAAACGTATATGAATAGGCTTAATCAAATTAAACCACTTAATTATATATTTTATTGCAAATAGATACACAAATCAAATATTTTTTTGAAAAAAAAGTGTGTTTCGCCGTCTTAAGACATTAAAAATGCATTAATTTTATATATTCATTTGTAAAATAAAATATTTATTTTAAACTGTAAAAAGTTTAAGTAGTTCTTTTAAAAATTAAATTCCTTTCAGTTTCGTTAAGATATAAAATAGAAATAAAATATAATTGTATGATGTGAAATTAAAGATTACACAAATCTAGACAGATATGATTTCTAATAAAATTATTTATAAACATTATAACGATACGATAATATAAATATTAAAACTGTGGTAGTTGCATATTAAACAAAAACAATATGAGTACTTATGTAAAATAAAATTAAGAAAAAACTAAAATAAAGAAAAAGAATTATTAAAAAAAAAACTTTGTATGTTGGAATTTTTTAACTGGCTTTTAAAAGAGGGTAAGTTGTTCAAGCCATTTACAAATTCACCTTGAAGAAATTTTTACCAACGATTCTTCTTGTAAGTCACATCTGGTACTTTATTACATTTAATTTATAAAATGACATGAAAGTATTTACTTATTGCAGTTCCTTTCCCAAAAGCGAGATTTAGTAAGTATTTCCCTGCACTTAAATTGCTGTTAATCGCGTATATTGTAGATATAAAAGATTTTGGCGTTAATCCCGAACGCAAATCGGGTTTTACATGTACACAGTGCAAGTACAACCGAAGGCCTGTAAAATAAGAGTAAGCACATTAAAGGTTTTCTGAGAACTATAGCACAACAACAGCTGCAAAAATCCCCCATACAATATCACAAAACATGTTCTTTTATTGGGCGTCGGTAGTTTAGGTAGGTGCGGAAAGAATACAATACTTCTGCAGCATTCATACATTTGGAGATCTTTTACAATATCTGATGCGTTCCTTCCAAAAAAAAAAGAAAGTGAAATACAATAGGTAAGGCAAGGTGGAGCTGCGGAGATAATAGACGTGTGAGGCCTGTTGGTTCATCTCTTGGGCCTGTTGGTTCGTCTATTTGTGAAACTTGTTTAAAAGAGAGGGAAAGAAACAGGGATAGTGAGACAAATCGGGAGAAAGGTAAAAAAAGAACAAAATTAGGAATTTTTCATGGTCAAAGGTAGAGGCTAATTAATATAGTTGGTCCTACCCCATATTCCTGACCGGCTTTTCTAATAATTGATGATATAATGGATAGAGTTCTGCTAATTAAATCTGACAGACAATACAGTCTGCTAAGCCCAGTGCTGGCGTCAAAAGCGCATAAGGTTCTGGTTGCACTCAATATCTTCTGCAACTTGGCAGCTTCTACAGAAGTCGTTAAAAACAGCCGTGTATTACTTGCATGGGTGTTAAAACGATTACGGTTATGGTGTCCTTTACCCTTCGTTTGTCAAAATTTGGAAGGGATTAACTATGCCTACCCTTAGCCAGGTTATAGCTGTTGTTCTTGTTCTTTATCTCGATTCTTTAGACCACCTGGACATAACAGTTCTATTTCTTCCACGCGTAGTTCACAGAAAGAAAGGAAAATGCCTTGAAAGTTGCTGGTCACCCCGGTTATCCAATTAAGCACTATATCGTACCAGGATGTCTGCGATGCAGCTGCCTGCATTGTCCCCCTAGCCCCAAATCATACGAGATTGATGTAAGAGTGCACTGCCATCTAGTTGAAGGAGGTTTAGCATTTGTGGACAATTTTTGATAAAGATAATGCAACCGCATATACCGGAAAGTCTAAATAAAATCCGACCTCCTCTTTATGAAATGAAAATGTGACCACCAACACCAGATCTACCTTAGATCGATTTCCACATATCTCCGGATTGACAGATCCCACGGAATACTTTCATCCATCTCTACCTTTTGAAATTTCGAAGGAGAAATTCTTATGAAAAGGCAGATACGGTTTCCAGTAGTCAATTTGTAAAGAACAGAATCCACATCTCTAATAACACTTGCATGACCACATATACTCACATGTGCTCGCCTTCAGGATAGCTTGCTAGTCAGAATGACTCATAAATATTTCGCGTTATCCAAGAGAGTTAATACAAGTTAATTTAGTGTCATGTTGTTCAAAAGAGGGATTCTTATGTTTATTTGTTAACATAACTGGCTCCGTTTAAGAAGGCTCGGTAGATTAGCCATTTTGCAAGCTCCAATTAGTGTGTGTCCTCACGCGCAACTCCATCCCATCAGAGCTTGTGTTTCCAGGTGAACTTCAGGTATCTCAACTGTAATGCCATTCGCTCAGCGAAAGGTTCTTAGTCGCATTAAAATAGTACATATCCTCTTGACTCTATTTCTTTAATTACCATGAAATCTTCTTTCCAATTCCTTAACTCTGTGATCTTGTTATCTCGGTCAAAGGCAGACAGAGTAACTTTTCTTTTTTGATTTTCATTTGAAACAATAGTTGAATGGGTAGCAATTACATCTATCGCTCTAACCCTAACCGGACAATAACACTAAATTTTAGATGCCAGGCTCAAGAATGATAGATCTTGCTATGATTACAGTTTTACACAATATATGAAATTTACTCTGCAGTTCTCCTGTTCCTCCAAGTAAGTTGAAATATTTTCCTAAAATCCTTCCAGCTTAGTGGTATTACCTAGTGCGAGCGAGAACGTCATCCAATTAATTTTCAAAAATGACGAACTGCCCAGGAATCCATCTTTACCAGCCCGGCCATACGTTCGACTTGGACAAGTGCCAGTTTTAAATGTGTTGGCTACAAATTACCAATTCAACTCCTTACGAAGTTATAAAAATTGTAGTAGAATATCTCAAAACTTAATCCGCTTTAAAAAATCAAAACAATCCATCTTAAATGACTTTTTAATTTTTTTCAAAGCCTTGTCTTAATGCTTATCAACCCCCCATTAAAAATTATTTAAATTTTATTTTAGAGAAAAAATTGGCACGTTCCAAAGAAATAAAAATTAAAATCGCCGACCAAAGATATAGGGAGAAGGGTAAGTTGTAAATCAATGAAATAAACATGTGTTTTAATTAAACCACTTATCACATTCAATCACACCCACTTTAGACTTCCTCCCCAAACAAATACAGAACAAAATAAAATTAAATTTTGAAATAAAATAAAAATGTGTGTAATAAAAATACCAAAAAAAAAAAAAAGATGAAACAAACCAAATATGAAATTAACTTCCTATTTAAGTGTTTTATTTTGGGGGTTTAAATTGTTTTTGTGGGGAGTTTTAAAGAAGAATAAAATAATTTAAAATATTTTAACTGCACTTTAAAAAATATAAAATTTTATAATTTTATAAATGCGACATGTGAGCGAAACACAATTTATGAACATACCACAAGCCAAACATATATCATCTTAAATACATAAACATTATCACAACTTGCAACAGCAATATCAACTAAAGTAGCAGTGGCAGTGGCATCAACCAACAACAATAGTTGTGTTAAAAATACGACCTTAATGTGAAGTGTTGTGTTTAAACAAGATGAGTGTTTGTATGTATGATGTATATCTGTGCCTTCATATAGTATATTAATGATCATGTTAATATTTCAGTGGCAGACGCACATAAAGCACTTGCTACTTGTTTCTATCGGTTTGCCTTTATGTCCGTCTGCCAAGTTCCTTCTTTTGTCTGGTTGCTTTTGGTGGCAGTAAAATGTTGTAAAATACATCAAACTGTTAGACTTGTTGTCCGTCCGCCCGTCCTTCTGTTGGTTCATTCCATCTGTTATCTCTCACTATTTAAATAATTCATATTTAAGTTGTTTGTTAAACACAAAATATTCATATGCACATTAATACACTTTCTCACTGTCACACAAGTCCATTACGAAAATAGAGTATATTTTTATATTTTAACATATTTGTTTAAATATTTTACGCATTTGCCACCCAAAAATCACGCTGACAGTATTTTTCCCCCTCTGGAGCACATTTGTTAAAATGTGTATATTTTAAAATGTATTTGCAGATTTCAGTTTGTTATTCTGTTTGTAAGTCCTACAATATTCTTTTGCGACTCTAGAAATCATAGAAAGTTTAGAAACTTGTAAAAAGAAAAATCGATGTAACCATGCTCATCTGTAAGGATTAGCTTTCTAAAACCGCATGCTTTTAAAAAAGATTTTTATGCGCATAAAATATGCGGGGACCTAAGAATCAGAAAACGAATTAATATTGCCAAACAATTTCTCTATAAATAAAAAAAGGTAAGAAAAATGATGTTAAATTATGTTTTATTAAACGGTTTTAAAACTATTTGGGGTCGATTTTTTGTCAAATCAAAACAACCGAGAATGGGGTTGGCTTCAAAATAAATAATTTAATAAAAATAAACAAAAGGTGACAGTAAACACTCGTAAGATTTTTTTTGTTAATTTTGTAAAAAAAAATTTTAAATATGCTTTAAAATACGCTTAACAATACAAAATATGCTCTGATCTTAAAGAAAAACATATGCTAAAATATTAAATTAATTAAAAAAAATCAAAAAATGCTCTAAGAACTAGTCTTACAAAAAACTATGCTCTTAAAGGAAAAATATGCTGTTATATGCAAAATATGAAAAAAGTATGCCCCAGAAATCGATGCCAAAAGTTTGCAAAGGTTCTGAAACGGATGAATAACAGCAATATATGAGTCCTTTATATTAGAAATGGCATAACACTTTAAAACACTTAAAAAAATCGAGTTAATGGCAACACTAAATACTGTTGAACGGTATATTTTCATACCTTTAAATACCTCGACTTAAAAAAAAAGTGACTTATGCAACTTTTAAAACAAACGGCTCATATGTAGATTAATGCGACGCACAGAAAATATATGACTTTACATATTTTTGGTTGCCTTGGTTATCGGAATATCAGAAATGTATCTAAAAAATTTTATTTGCAACCAAAAGTATCACCTTTTTGATTCTGTGGCCCCAATAAATAACGGCCTAAGTCTAAACACATAATTTTAAGATTAATTAATATTCGAAAAGGTTTTTGAAAAATATATGATTTTGGCTTAGAAAAAATTACATGTAACTCCGCACACATTACAGTGCATATGTGGGTATTGAACTAAAAGTATATAATAAGATAGATATTAATTCAAATAATAAATAATTTAAATTTAATTCTTTAAGCAAAATAAAAATGTTAATTCTGAAAGTTAATAAAAACTTAGGCAATTATTGCAAATTAAAAGTGGATGAGGAACGGGTAACATGTTTATGTGTTTTTCAATATATGCGATAATTTATTTTGCTTGAGCAACTTAATTCCATACAATGTTTTAAAATAAAATAAAATAAAATAAAATAAAATAAATAAAAATAAAATTAAAATAAAATATTGTGAAAGTAAATGATTCAGTATGTTTAGGTGATATTTGCTAATGTTAAGAAAGTTTAAAGCGACTTAAGAAAATATTTTTTTTAATATCTGGAACAAAAATTATAAGGAATGGGAGTTTGCGGAGAAAATGAAGCCTTTTTTGCTGATCAGTTAGTTTCTTTCTCTTCTTTCTTTTAGCAGATATGCCAACCAATAGTTTTACACACACGTCGACATTTGCTGATGATACTGCTTTCCTTAGTATTCATAAAGACCCTAAAGAGGCTTCGAACCAACTGCAGCAACACGTAACTCAAGTTGAAAAATGGGCAAAGTTATGGGGAATAAAAATAAATGAACAAAAATGTACTCACATAACTTTTACTTTACGCGAAGAAAAGCGCTCCCCAATCACTATTAACAACCATATGGTGCCTCAACGAACCGAGACAAAATATCTTGGTGTTCACCTGGATCGCCGCCTCACATGGAAGCCTCATATAGATGCGAAGCTGACTCAAATGAAACTTAAAGCTGCTCAAATCCACTGGCTAATTGGTAGAAACTCTGTGCTACGTCTGGATTGTAAACTTCTACTCTACAACTCGATTTTAAAACCAATTTGGTGCTACGGTATACAATTATGGGGCACTGCTTCCGCCTCTAGCATAGAAAAAATGCAACGTCGTCAAAACAAAATTCTGAGAATGATAACTGGTGCTCCGTGGTATGTCAAAAACAGCAACATCCACAAGGATCTAAAAGTTCCACTAGTAAAAAACGAAATCCTAAACTATGTGGACAAGTATTTAAATAAGTTGGAAACACATCCAAATCCGCTTGCTCGAAGCATCCTTCAACACAGTGGGCACACCCGCCTTAAAAGAAGGGATGCAATTGCTCTTAGATGAAACTTTTAAAATTAATTAACTTTATTATGAGAACTTAAATTTTAGTCTGGTACTGACTGGACTAGTATTAATAACTTAGTTTTAAGATTTGAATACTTATTGTTAGTTCGCTTAAGCGAAGATTCAATAATAAAATATATGACAAAAAAAAAAAAAGTTTCTTTCTTTACTTGCGCATCGATTATTCTTGAGCCGATTACAAGAAAGATAGATTATTCCGGTTCTACTTATAACGAAAGGAAAATTTCTTTATTTAATTTTTTCCTTAAACTCCGAGATCTTTTGGCGACAAAACAAGGAAATAACACTTAGTTTGATTGTTTTCTTTGGGGTCCTTGGATAAACAAAAAGCGGAATTTAAAGACATTTTTAAATATAACTGCTGCAGCTATCGATTGTAGGATTTGCCTTGACAGCGTTGACTTTTCTCTATGTTGAAGGCACAGGCAGTGCCCTGTAATTATATATCATGTCACCAAATTTGTTGTAAAAAAGTTGTAAATTAGAAGTTTACAAGGGAGTCTAAGCACGGCGTTTCTACTACTTTCAGTTTCATTTACGACAATTTTGCTTCTATATGCGCGTTTAACATGAGGTGATGGGCCAAATGAATTATATTTTTTTTAGACATTTAACCGCAGAGTTAAAGTATCATCCTGTTGTTATTAAGCATTGGGAAGCACGATTCTCTGCCTAAAGTAATAGGCACTTGGGTGCATTTCCCCAAATTTAGATGCAGTTTTATTTTCAGGCTGCCGTATTACTCAATCTACCCAAGGTAACTCAACGGATAGTGTGAAGGGGTAGAAAAAAGAAAGGAGTGATAACGATGACAAAAACACGATTGAGAATGATTACGAGGAAAAAATTTAAGGCCTTGCATTTGGTTACGTCAATTCTACGATTTGGTATTGTTAAAGATTACAAGGAATACACAAGAAGACTTGTATTAGGCTAAGACCTAAATGCAATCTGGTATTGCTAACAACAAGGAAAATACGAAGGTCCTTTTATACGGCTACGCCTAAAAACATTACAAGAAAAATATACAAGATGTTAGTTAATGCACATTCATGGGTTTGGTCAATGGTGCTACTTATAACGTCTAAACCATAATCCCCACATTTCGACGGTGCTCGACGGAATCAAGACGGTTAGATACGCCAACGTAACTTTCGCCTGTTATTATACGCGGTCAAGTAACTTCAAAATAGACTTTGAAATACCAGTCCGTACATGAGGGTTACATTTAATTTTCGGTTTTAATAAAGGTGGCTTATACGTTTCCAAAAACCAAGATAATTGGAAGCTTCTTTTAACACAAGGAAAACCTCGTCCAACAGACATCGCATTGAATTAAAATGTCAAGAGCATAAAAAGTTTCTCTCTCCTCCAAACTTAGCCATCCACAAATACAGATGATTCAGCATGGTCTACTGTGCGTTTATATGTCAAAAGACAACATTGGGTCTTATGGACCCAATCAGAGATTACTATCAGATAACCGTTTAAAGTGTTATTCATACTCTGCCTCTTACCCGCAATTCCTAAAGAGCTCAGGCCTGTAGTCAAATAAGAATGAATGGCATATGCTGCTGTCGTCTGAAAAGAGAGAGATTGAGTTTGAAATTCGACATAGAAGGTGATTAAAAAAGGTAGGAAAATGCCCGTACTTGCGGTCACTTAATAAATCATTGGACTCCAGATAGTTATTAAGATAATGGCATTAAAAAAATTAGAAAGCTTTAAAACCATTTAAATATTTTTGTTATCATCCACAGGAGTTTTTTAAAGCATAAATTATGTAAAAAGCTTCCGGCCCTGAACCTTAAAGCCAGAGCCTTGGAATTAGCCATCAGCTCGTTATCCCTAAGACAAATTTTGGTGAAAGACCTGCGCACATTCCCGTACAAAGTCCAGTCAGCTGCTGCTTGTCGACCGCCAAACGCGTGTAACCTACGCCCAAGCCATTCTCAAACTAGAGACCGAAGAGGAAGTTTTTTTCTACCAAAATCATACTGAGTGGCGAGGCTCATTTCCACCTCAGCGCGCACGTGAACCAGCCAAGCTATCGCTTTTGGGGCACCGAAAATCTACAAGTGATGCACGAGGAGTCATTTCAGCCGCTCAAAGTGAGTGCATTGCGCTCTAATCACACCGGAGAAGTCTTTGGGCCATTTTTTTGAGGACGCCGCTAATCAAAGGACACCAGTGGACGGCGCGCACTATAGGGACTTGTTAGCCGAATTTTTTTGTGCCATTGAACGAAATGGGACTGGAGAACATGTGGTTTCAGCAGGACGGAGCAACGGCACACACTGCGCGAGCCACAACCGATATTCTCAAAGCGGCGTTCCCGGTTCGCCTCATCATCGCCTGATTTAACCGTTTGAGACTTTTTTTGTGGGGTTTTTTGAAGTCCCATTTTTACGTGATGAAGTCCAAGGCCCTGAAAGTCCTCAAGGACAACATTTGATTGTAGCCCGAAGTCCTCGCCGAAGTGATGAAAAATGTCATAAGACGAGAACGTATAGCAATCATTTGTGACGGCGCGCATTTGGCCGGTATCATCTTCTCGACTGGACCAAAAAAAATTTAAAAATTCAGATAAACACCATCAAAAAAGAGAATCAAAGTTTTTCCGTTAGAAAAAAAAATGAGAGCAAAACAACATCGGATGACTTCTTTTGGCATACCTTGCATAAAGTAGCTCTACCAGTTTTTGCATGAATTTTCACAGATGTCATAGCTGGAAAAGCAAAATGGATTCTGGTTTAGGGTATAATATGGTCGGGCTTGATCAACTGAAATTTAAGTACTCGTTTTTGCAAAAAAAAATAAAGGAATTGAGTTGGCGTAACTCTCTTGTGGTACCAGATGTTTTCATACATTTACGAGTATGTACTTATGTTTCAAACAACCGCCAACAAGACTCTTCGAATGACATTTTTATATTATTTTAATTTTTCCAATGTTTATGTCACAGTCTCGAGTTGTACAAAGTCAAACAAAAGAAAAATAATAAATAAATTAATACTTGCAACATCAGAACAAACACACTTGTCATTTTCATAAATAAAACTCTACTTGTAATTGTCTCTTGCGAGTTGTATTTATGATTTAAAACAGAATTTTCATTTTTCGAACATCATTGGAGGAGGAGATGTAGAAGGGTGGCAAATAAAATTAATTACAATTATTTCTAGACCGCAGCTAAATGCTAAATGCGTAAACTAAATTAATTAAAATTATAGTGTTTTTGATTAAATTTTAAAGGTTAAAAAATTTAATTTTTTTCTTTTAGGTATTTGCTATTGTTTCCTATTTTTCTCTTTTTCGACAAGAGCTTAAGGTGCAGGAGTTTTTTTTCTTTTAATTTTAACGAACAGTCATATAATCCTGTAGTACGATTCAGTAACTTATTTTTACGATATTCGTATCGTTAAAATAAGTTAACAATAAATATAACGATTTTGCGATTCAGTAAAGTTTTTAACGATATTCACTTCCGTTAAATCAGCTGTTATTGTTAACAGCAAAACTTTTTAGCAATTTTTACAATCGGTTTACTTGATAATTTAACGGCAATAATTTTTGTGTTGTTAGTTGTATCGACAAAAGGTTATTTTGTATATTATATATTATTTTTACTATATTTATGATTTTCGCTTTCTTAAATTTTATTTTACAACTAATAATATACAAACAAAAATCAACTTGTCCACTATCGTTAAAAACGTCTTAGTGAATCACCTAACCGCAGCAGCAAATAATAATTTCTGTCGATAAATATGACGATTGTCGAATTGTTAAAAGTTACTGAATCGCACTACTGATCTCCAAATAATTTTAACAAATATATCATAAAGGAATAAAATTTTTAACGTCTCATTAAGCGAAAACAAAATTAAAAAAAAAATTATTTACTGGATTTTGACATATGCTTGTTTTAAGAAAGCAAAACAAAATAAACTTGCAAAACTGCATTTTGTTTGATTTATGATACAACTTCTTAGCGCCTGCCTGTTAACCAATTAGCTAAACTTGAAAAGAGGCCGCCAGAGAAAAAAGGCGTCACATAAACACTATGCCAAGTGCACTCATGTATAATAAACAGCATCAATTTTAAAAATTCCAAAAAAAATATTTTAGCAAAAAATTTAATCATTTAAAAAGATACGAAAAAAATAATTACAAATAATTCTTCATAATTTTATGTTGCATCAAAAAATATTAAGCGTTAGAATGTTGAAGAACAGACGACAATGTTAATTATTCATATACATACATCAAACAAATTGCATGCAACATAAATATGAAATACAGAATTGCGAAAAGCCAGACAAACAACCAAATTGAAAGAAAAACGTTTTTAATTTTGCAAATTTTTAATATTAATTTTTTTCTTCCTTTTTTTTATTTTGTTTAAATTAAATTGCATGAGACACAAATGAAACCGAAATTTAAACACAATATTTATGAGTTGCAAAAAAGAAAAGATACTGGGGAAAATATCCCAGACACTTTGCCAGACATGTAAATTCATAGTTTATTAAATCTGTCATATCTTTCCAGGAGGTTATTTCTAAATACGCTCTAGATATTGTTATTGTTGGGATATGGGAAAGACATTTGCAATACGTTGTGAACGATTACGTTTCACTCTACTTACTAGTAGTGTGTAAGTCTTTTGTAAGATTAGGGTACTAAGGTGATAAAGTAAAGCAGGATCTTTCATGCACCAGCGTTCGGAGACCTCTAGGATCCATTATACGGCCATTTAAAAAACAATAAAAAACAAAGAATACACTCGCACAGCCTCTCAAACAAAAAAATATATTAAACAGGGAGGAAAAGGGGTGACCGCTGAGATATAAAAAAAAGCAGAAAAAGTCGTTTAAAGCAAAAAAGTCGAATAAGATTATGAAAAAAATTAAGTCACATTAATTTATAAAGCTTTGATTTGATGTTTCTTATTATTATGTGGGGATCTTGTGGAAAATATTTTTCATCTTTCAGATCAAAGCAGCCCGTACTTTTTGGTGTTTATTTGGAAGCACCCAGCAAAAAATTACATTGCTTTGTAACCAATTAAAATCCAAAAAACTCTTACTAATTAGCGTTTTTCCCTATTATTTTAACACGACGATGAAATTGGAGGCAATTACTCACCATGCTCGCTTTCAAAGAGGGAGTTAAATAAGTACTTACTGTGTTCGCTTACAAAGAGGGGCTTACGTAAGCTTATTACTCTATTGGCATTAAAACAACCTTTTCCTGGAGACCCCAGTTACTCATTGTTGCATTTAAAATTTTACGGCTGTATTCATAAAAATTTAAACAGCATTTTAAACCTTTATTAAGCAAATTTCAATAAAGTTGTATTCATAAACGAATTTTAGCCTAAAAAACTTATTTTAAACCTTGTGTAAATACACAAATTTTAAAATTGGTTCGACCTTATTTTAAGCCCATTTTAAGCATATTTCCGAACCCTTTTTTGGTATTTTTATTGCGTTTTACCCAATTTCAAACCCATTTCAAGCAAATTTCCTAACCTTTTTTTTTTGTTTTTTGTTATGTTTGAATTTTTATTTTGACAACTATTATAAACTATTGGCGTTACGGCCCTTTGTTTTAACTTGCAACCAGTGTGGCCATATTAGCTTTTTTGGAGCTAAATTTAGCTTTATTTTTCTTCATTTAGCCCGAAATATTTACATTTAGCCTTTAGCTTTTTTTTTAGCTTTTTTCGAAATTGGATTCAGCTTTTTTAGTAGTTTTTGAAGCTAGATAAAAGGTCAAAAATTTGTCGTATTATATTTTTTGGTTCAAATTTCCTTAGAATTTACAACTATTTACTTCTAGCGACATTTAAAAAACGTAAAACAGCACAAAACTTCAATAAAACAAAGAAATAAGGAAGGTATGGTATTACAATAAAAAACGTAAGAATTTGTTTTCCAAAACAAATACTTTTAAATGCGGCAATTTTTCAAGAAAAAATCCAAATGCGACAAAAACATTTGTTCCGCCTTTTGGTTAAATTAAAAAATGTTTTCATGTATTGCTCAAAAATGTAAAACATTTATGTCTTTCGTTGAAACAAATTATTATATTAATATTTTTATTTAATAAGAATTTTAAAGTTTATTTTATTAAAAAACTAAATCAAACAGGACCGAATTTTTCAAGAAAAAAGCAGGCACAATGAAACATCGTAGGGTCAAGTAAAGCTCATCATTTTGATGGTATTAAACTATATTTGTTGAAAATCATGTTCTTTGTAAATTTAGTTTTTTTAGCAGGACGGTCATTTTTTAATTTAAATAAAAACGGTAAATAACGATAATTATTATTTTTATGGATAGGGTTAAAAAAATAATAAATAATATTTTTTATTTTTTAATTTTTACAGTCATTGGTTTTAAATACATATTTAGACACACATGTACAAATAAAAATATTTTTTAAAATGCTTTCTTACAATGCAACTTTTTTACATTAAAGACTATCTTTTTTTCTTTTCTTGAACAAAATTTACATGAATAAAGGCATTTTTCATGATTTATATATGTACTTATGTAACTTGAATGAAAATTAAATGAAACAGGCAGCAAATTAACACCTGCTTCAAAAAACTTTTTAAAAAAGCTCTTGTACATGCATATGTATATGAACACATATTATTTTTCTTCTTACTGAAGGTATGGGTCTACCAAATTTTTGTAAATAGTAAACCCAAAATTTTAAAAACAAATTTTCTTTTTAAATATTTTTAGCACACAAGCGTTTCGTTCCTATTATGCGAAATGTCTAAATAACAAAGAAATTTAAAAAAAAACGAATAAAAAAATGTAGCTTTATTTTTTGGCTTTAAGTTTTTGTTTTTAGCACTTTTTAGCTGTTTTTCAAACGTGATTTAGCTTGAACTTTACTTGAAAATCTGGTCACACTGCTTGCAACTGTAGGAAACAAAACATTTGCATTATATGGAGAGAACATGGATGTTTTATAAATAAACTAGCTAAGCCCCGGTGTGCTTCGCTACCCCAATCATAGTAAAATTATTCAAATATGTTAACACAAAAGAATTTATATTATTTTAAATTTATTGGTTGCCCCACATAAGTTGCAATAAATAATAAGTCAGCCCTACTATTTACTTAGCTCATAAAAATTGGAAATTTACCAGGCTTACAGTTTTGGATATTCAGAAAGTTTTAATAAGCAAAAATTATTTATAAACTTCTATATATAATCTTAGCCCCTTGCTTCCAGACTTTAAGTAACTCGCTGTAAAAATTTCAAAAAAATCGATCCACTGGTGTTGACAGCTATAAATTACAAACATACATACATATGTATTTACATACATACATACATACATTCATACATACATACATACATACATACATACATACATACATACATACATACATACATACATACATACATACATTCATACATACATACATACATACATACATACATACATACATACATACATACATACATACATACATACATACATACATACATACATACATACAACCCTTCTTTATATAATATAGATACAGGGATCACATATCAAATATTTTTCAAAAGAAGTTCAAACTTCTCTTATATTGTTAAATTCAAATTTTATTATGCTTTTGTGCAAATTTTCGTGCCTCACCATAGAAAAAGGTCTGAGACCCACCTCCAATTATACCGATCGACACAGAATCACTTTCTGAGTCGATTAAAACCTGTCAGTCCATCCGTCCGGCTGGCAGTTAGGTTGAATTCCAAAACGCAGTTTGCCTTGCATCACGAAATTTCAAGTTTTTCCTGAAAGCAAAGATGATGTTTCTGGTAATATCTTCTACTTCCAAATGAGTGCTTACAGTTATATTAATGTCCTGGAAGCAAAAAACGTTGTCCAAATTGTAAAGAGTGAATAAGGGAAGAAGTTGAAAATTTTTAATGCAAGGCAAACTGCGCTTTGGAATTCAGCCTTATTAATGTATTCTTGTAAACAAAGTAGAGACCGCATTTTTGCAGATATTTCGATGAAATTTGGAACAGATAAGTTTTTTGGCATAAGAAAAAAGCATGTTGTTTGTGGTGATGATCAGTTAATTTTTCGACAGAGCTCCCATACAAATGTCCTCCCGGATTAAGCGTTTTGGGCTATAACTGGCTCAAATATGGCCTTATCTTCACATTATTTTGCACGTTTGTCTATCTTTATGCCACCCATTTTTGTACCGAAAATAAATATTATCGGTCTATTTTTGAGCTTCATAAAAATTGCAACAATAGAAGAACCAGTATGAAAACTTACATTTTTGTGGGCGCTGCAGTCCTCCATTTTTGTCCTTTAAAATTTCGGAATTAGAGGCCTTCTATATGTGTGCCAATTTTAAAAAATCAGTGCAATAAAAGTACCAGCATAATAAGTTTAACTTTTATGGGCGTGGCACCGCCCACTTTTTTACCTTCAAAATTTTAACTTTAAAAGCCGCTTATGTGCGAACTAATTTCCAAAAATCGGTCTGGAAGAGGAATTTAAATTATGTTTCTATCTTATTTGATTTTAAAGTTACAAAAAGTACTAAAACCTAATTTTAACCCTTTCTTGCCCTTAGGATTTATAAATTAAAAAAGTATCTAAAAACATACTCATATTTTTTAGGCCTGTTACACTTAATTTGAATAATGTTCCTATCGTTATTGGTTTAAAAGTTACAAAAAACGAATAAAAAAATCAAAATATATTTTTAACCCTTTTTTTACCCTTTGGGCCCAAAATTTGAAAAAAGTACGAACAGCGTAATCATATTTTTGTAAAACCTATCGAACGCAATTTGAAAAATTTTTCTATCTTTATTGGTTTAAAAGTAACAAAAAAGTACCAAAAAGTACCAAAATATAATTTTAACCCCTTTTTCGCCCTTTCGGACCAACATTAAAAAAAAAAACTCCAGATACCTGTCTGTTTATTTCTTAAGGAAAACGCTAAACTTTTTAAATTTTGTTTCTATCTTATATACATCAAAAGATAGTAGGTTACAGATTTTTCCCTTTTTGTCCCCTTTTTATCCCTTTACGGGCCCAATGTTTAAAAATTTATGTGCATTTAAACAAACATGTAGAGCTTAACACGTGTTATAAATTTCATGTATTTAGCTCTACGCGTTTGATCAATATGGCCTTGGGTAATTTTGTTAGGCCATTAATAACCTAACCTTCCCACACAAATGGGCGTATTGTGGGCGTGGCAGCAATAGTTTTTTAAAAAAAAGTAGCCTATTGTTCCTTTCAGACTTGAGATAACTCCCTGTAAAAATTTCAAAAAAATCGGTCCACTGGTGTGGCCAGCTATAAAATACAAACATACAAACATACATACATACATACATACATACACCCCTTCTTTATATAATAGATATTAGGCCTTGTAGTTATTTTTCATTCATATTTACCATTTTTCAAAATTCCACTTAATTTTTTTCAGTAATGTTAATATTTTTATTTTTAGTGATGTATAAAAAATCAAAGCAAATAAAAAAAAACTCGTTATTCAAATATTATTTTACCTTCAATAAAAAAAACTTTTAAATTTTACTCTTACCTAACATTTTGTTTTTACAGTTCTCTTTTTTATTAAATCTACATGTTGTCATACACTTTTTATTTTATAAAAACAATATTTTTCTCAAATTCGAAAAAAATAGTGTGCATGCATGCGATTAATGTATGAGCTTATAACCATTGTTTTACATCACCATTAATCAAGTGACAAATAAAATTAATAGCGTTGCCAACATAAGCCTTAAAAAATACTTAAAATTGCTTTAGTTAAAATACGGTTTATGAATATAAAATTAAAAAACAGCATTTTTAGGCTTAAAATGTTGTTTAGCTAAAATGTATTTAAAACTTAAATTTAGACTTTTTTATGAATACAGCCGTTATTCTTTAATATTTTGGTTAAAATAGGCTTAAAATATTATTCATAACGTGTCTCAGTGTGTTTGTTCTCGATGATAACAATGACAGGAAATACATCTTAGGGATTTACTGGCCAGTCGATTATAAATGGGTGTGCTCTTGTTGAAAGACTGTATCAAGTAAAACCCCGGATTTATTCAAAACCCAGCAAAAACTGCTGCTTTGCAGTAGGTAGGTTTTTAAGGGAATATCAAGATGGCAAAGCTTGCAAGCCTGCCTACGTATGGCATGATATTTGTTCGCGATGTCCCACTTAGTTGCGTTTCGTGTTAAGCGCTTATTTCGGCGCTCTGAATACGCAGTTAGTTCATGTAACTTTGGTGCTTCTTTAGTTGTTTAAATTTATTGCGTCATCGAAATAAATGTTTTATGGTGTTATTATGTCCTTTACTTGACGAAAAGCTAATGTCTACTTCCTCACTGCTTTACAGTAGTGCTTTTTAGTATGCACTTTAGTAAGCGAGTGTGTAAAAGAGTAAAAGTTTTACATTTACTCCCATACACTATTGCATTTATTAAGGGAATAGATAAGTGCTTGCTGCGAAGCGTATTAGTATACTAGAAAAAGTATTTACTGCTTATCAGGCTATGTAAGGTTAGGTTAAAAGAAGGATACCTCAAAAAGAAGACTGAATTCCTGCAGGACATACACCTAGGCGAGTGATCGGCTTGCTAGGTGCTCCTAGGAAAGGGAAAATAATCTTCCGGGAGAAGTTCACCATGATGCGGACAACTCTTTTAACACATTTCCCATGCTCGTCTTCTGAGTAAGCCAGCGTCGGGCACTGGCCTGTGCACAAACTTTACATCAAATGTTTCATCGTTTCGATGTCCTTTCAACATCCCCTGAAATTGCGTTTTCCTCTGAAAGTGTGCTTGTTAGTTTGAGTGATCAATCAGCACACTTATCATCTTGCTCACTTCAGGCTTCCCAAGTTTTAGAAATCTCAATGTTCCATCCTTATATGGGTCGCTCAGAGGATTCTCGTCCTTTTTTCAACTGTCTCGTGGTTCCGCAGCACCTTTTGAGGCAATAAATATTATGTCATATATTCTTTCAAATATTTCAAGCTACTTTAGCTCCACTTAGTAAATTGATTTACGTTTGATTGGAATTAAATCAATTCAAAAAGGAACTAAAACTTCTTAACTTTTTTTCTATTTTTGATTTTTTTTTTCATTTTATAACAGTAACACTGGCTTAGTGCTTTTAATTTTAAAATTGCTTTTTTCAACTTATCTTTATTTGAAATCAGATGGACCATTACATTTTCAGACAAGAACTTGTAGTTAAGCGGCAAGTGTTTGTGTCCTAACGATCGCATATTGAGTTGTCGTAGTTGTAAAATTAGTCATCTATGATGTACAAACTACTCCAAAGTAGGTGAAGTGGTCCGGTCCTAAGACGTTATAATATTAAATAAACCATTTTTTTACATACAATTGGGCCTCTGAATAAGTAGTTTTTCCGCGTTGTTTGTAGGGTATTATCATCAACATGCTAAACTACAACAGCAGCATCATCATAAGTACCATGAAAATTGTCATTTTTATTAAAGCAAGAATTTGCATTATTAGACGACAATATTTTTGCTGTTGTGCGGTAATTAAATTCATTTAAATTTTTTTTTATTATTTTCTTAGTAGCGAATTTCTTTTTTGCGTTTTCCACATCGTCTGACTTACAAAATATTAAGTTTATATGCCGTTTCAGTGTGATTGCATCGCATTTTTATTTAATGGTCTATGCTTTTTATATGCATTATGAAATATGATGATTATATTAATTGCATTTCTCGGGAAATATGCATAATAGTGGAAAATCGAAAATGTAATTCACGTCTTTAATTTTTAAATAAATTTTCGTTTTTACGCATGTGAATTATGAAAATGTAGACAGATGTTAAATGCTAAGTATTTTACTTAAGAAAAAAATTCGTGGGGAAATATTTTTATAAAACTAATAAATCATTTTGTTTATATATTATGTCAAATGTGGAACAAATATGGGTAAAATAATACAAACTATTAGTGAGCTGGAAACATATAAAGAACTTTCTAAGACTGGAAACCTAATAAAAACTCTTAAGACTTACAACCACCAAACAGATTAAAGTGTTATATTTTTGATTATTTTTTTAAGAGTTTAAGTTTAAGCTTAGCATTTTTTTCTCATGGTCTTAGCTCATATAGATATGTATGCCCTTTAAATGCTATATTTTGGATATGTTTCAAAATGCCTTACCTTAAACATTTTTCTCTTTTCTGAAATTCTTATCACGAAATCTTTTGTAAAGACACTTCAACATAAAAAGTAATAATTTTTCAATTATTTAGAGGCTTCAAAAATAAAATAAAATCATATCAATTTATCTATAATTTGCTAACACCCAAACAATTACTTAAAACTTATGGCCGGTCTTAGAAGTAGACCATGTTGGACTACTGCAAAGAGCCCAACAACAACGACAATAAATATGCAATGTCCATTGAGGCTAATAATTTTCAAAGTTTCACAAAGAACAAACATGAACAAAATAAGAAAAAAAAATCAAGTAAATCCCCAATATAATAATAAAACTATAAACCATAAATATTGATAAAATGATAAATTCATAAGGAATATTAAGAAACACACACACACTTACACACTTACACACGTACACACACATGGCACAGGGCACACGGATAATAAACTTCTGAAATTTAGTTGTTTGTAAATATTATTAAACCTACATCAATTTCCAAACCATTCAATTCATATCATATTCCAATCAGCAAAAGTCATAAAACCAACTGGTCAAGAAAAAAAAGGAAAAAAAAAACAAAAACAAATTTATATAAAAGTTTTCCACACACATGAACTATAAAACATTGCCACCCATACAATATTGAAAAGCCAAATATGAGTATTTATTGTTTTGCCTGGTGAAGTGCCAAAATAAATATGAATTTATCAATAAACTAATGACTCGTTAGACGGCTTACGACTGCAAAAATTTAAATTTAAATTAAAAAAGTATGTAAAGAAACAATGATACTGACTTATCTTCATACAGCCCAGCCGTGTGAGCCTAGAGTTTAAAAATTTTGACTGCGGGTACCTATCCCGATGAATCGATCGAACCCTAAGGGGGCAAAAATAGGCCAAATAGGGAAAACTCGGTAACTTGATATCTCCAAACTATACACAACAGAAACAACATTTCAAAAGTAGATATTGTATGTTACTCAAAAATTAAACGGATTTATGTGTGGCACTTTTGCAAATTTTTCGACTCGTATGAGTAAAAAAAGGGCAAAAATCCTATACCGATTCTTTTAAGGTCCATTTTGTTACTTCTTCATGGAAAAAGATAGAAACATAATTTAAGTTGCGTTTAACAGATCTCAAAAAAGTTTTTGGTTCTTTTGCTATTTTTTTTTAGATTATAGTTCCAGAAGTGTGAAACTAAAGACCCAAACTGAGGTCGAAAGTCAGCCAACTAAACAATACTTTTTTAATTTTTTTTTAAGTTTTGCCTTTTTCTAAGACTAGGAATCTTAAAATGTGAAATTGAGGACTATTAGCCAATAGAGAGGTCGAAAATAAACAAAATTGAAAAAGTATTTTTTATTTTTTTGTACTCTTTGAATTTTTTTAAAAAATAGCCCAAAAATATGAAATTAAAAACGATGCACTCAGGTTAGGTTAGGCTTGGTTACGAAGGATAAAGACGAAAGCTATTCGGCTGTAG
Organism: Melanophora roralis; assembly: GCA_963583895.1. Taxonomy (NCBI): domain Eukaryota; kingdom Metazoa; phylum Arthropoda; class Insecta; order Diptera; family Rhinophoridae; genus Melanophora; species Melanophora roralis. The sequence goes on from OY757188.1 coordinate 66,500,590, forward strand.
GCACATTGTGAATCCTTTTGGAAAAGTTTTAAATGAGCAGTAAGCCAAAACTAAACAAAAATTGTAAATAAAACAACGAGAAAAAAATTAATTATCAAGACGCTGTCAGCCCTCTAGAGACTTGAGTGCAGGCTAACTGCCGCCGTATCCCTCTTTGTCAATTCGTCGGGCCTCATCATCGCCAGAATCTCAACCTGAAAAGCACTGCTCTCCTCCAGAAGTTTGTATGACACCATTACTCCTGTATCCAAAATATAATCACCAATCTCGGTGCACATAGTAGACAAATTTAATTTTTTTTACATTTGTTCTACATTTTTGCAGGTTATTAGGCTAGAAATATGAAACTAAAATTGAAATAAAAATTACTTTTTTACGTTTTTGTCATTTTTTTTGAGACTTTAAGTCTTGAAAATACGAAAAAATCCGTCTCAATTGTGGTCAAAACTTAACTTAGTGGGCAAGACGAACACACATATGTACAATTTTGGTACTTTTTAGAACTTTTCAAGCTTATCAATCTAGAAAAATTAAAGTAAGGATTATTGACCCATTTAGTGGCCTGAAGTCAATGAACAGGAAAAAAAATCGCATTTTCAAAAAATAAGAATCCAGATAAGGGAAATTAGGTATATTGACCGCTATTGAGGCGGATACTTTGTTGAATTTTTTTACATTTGTTGGCTATTGTGTTAGATTAGGTTAGAGAATCATAAAACAGGACAATATGAACTATGAACCAGTTCCATAAACAGTCAATGAATCTAAAATATTTTATATTATTATTTTAAACCAGATTGTGGTAAAAAGCCATACAGTGAGAAAAAAAGGACTTTCATAATATATTTATTTAGAAATAGCATATAAGAGATTTTGGTTAAGATTATGTAGAAAATCATGGAAATTTTTCTTTTCGAAGTTCACACTACTACCTGGCATTTAGTATTCAGTTTTAAAAATACCTAAGACTGCACCTTGGTATAAAATATTGACGGTTATCCCTAATCAAATTCCAAAAGCAGAAAAAGGAAAATTCTAGTTAAAATTATTTGTTTGGCAATATATGTTTTTGTAACCTTAAGTCTGTCATCCGGGTATTAAAAATAGATAAAAATAAATGTAAAATAATTCACAAAAGTCTCAAAGAGTAAAGTGTAAGTAAAATGTGTTCTTATGTTCTTTTGACACATCATATAATAAAAACAGCTTTAATTTTTGCGCCTCATTAATAAAGTTATTAATCATAAAATTAGTTTATCTTTAGAATCACATAAAACGAGTTTTATGTTCCATTAAAAATATTTTTATGTTTTTTAAAACCCCAATTTTGAGGGGAAATTCAAAAGCTAATACTTTTCCTTGAATGTCTGGGTAATGCGTTATAATATATTTGAGGTCGATATAATATATCACTTTTAGTTTTGTAATAAATAATTTAAAATATTTTTTTCTTGGTGAAATTAAAAAAAACAAAAATGCTTTTGATATTTTTATAAAGAATTTTAGTTGTTATTTTTTTAGAAATTAGAATTAGGTAGTAATTAAAAAAAATTATCAATGTTTTTCCTTTAAATTTATGTAGAAAAAATTAATTTATTTAAATATTTTTTTATAAAATACTTATATTTGCAATACGCTTTATTGCTGGTTAAATGACTTTTTGGTAAAAAGAAAATATTTTAATGTTTAATTAATCAGAAACTGAAGGTTTAGCTGCTGGGCTCACGGGCCAACCCTTAAACTGTAGAATTATTTAGTGTCAATTTTTCAATAAAAATCTTTACAGTTGACGATGGTAGAATACTTTTGTATGAAATTTTCGAATTGCGGCCACCAAACTTTAACTAGTTTTAAAATATGGTTCAAATTTGAAAGCACCTCGTTCTACCTTGGTGTCACGATACATCACGTTATAACTAACCCTTATTTTTTAGCTGTCGAATTGCTTCTTTTAAGGGGTTGCCCGAACACTGTGTTGGCCAAATGGCTACAAATAAAATTCTTGCGTTAACAAAAGTGACACTTTTAAATGACAAAATTTATTAAATCTTTTTTTTAAATTATTTATTTTAATTTTATTTGATTTTCTGTCTTTGTGATCTACGCTGGGATCCGTTTAACGTGCCACCTTATACAAACAGACTTGCTCTAATTAAGCTGCCAACTCTTAAAAGGCGTAGGGCGATGCTAAATGTCATCTTTCTTTTAAGTTTAATAATGGAAATGTAAACTCTGTTTTTCTATTAAGCAACATAAACTTTAATATCCCCAATTTTCAAAGTGTTCACTTATTACTTATACTCTGATAGACTATCTTATCAAATTGCATCTACATCTAAATACATTTTATTTATTTTTAACATTATTAATGGCAATACTTGCCCTGCTATAAACTTATTGATTTCTCTGTTGACGCTCATAACTCATAATCTTTTATAAGTTTTGCAATTTTCTTGTATTACAACTGTTTTGTGTATTCTATAGGTAATATACATGTAAATTAATAGTGTCTGTAAGCAGGCGCAGATTTCCTGCCCCCCAACGGTTAACATTTCATATTTGATTTAATAAATAAAAATATTTGTAGCCATGAAACAAACGTTTCATATATTTTATTAAAAAATGTTTCTTTTATTAAACAAATGCGGTTGCTTTTGGAAAAATGTTTTTGAAGACACAAGAAAACTTTTGTCTTGATGTGGCAAATTGAAAATCGAGAACCTATGTTGTCTATCATGAAAACTATTATTTTCCTCGGAAGGCATAATAAACCTCTCCGTGGGCATCGAGATGATGGCCCTTTGCTATTTTTGGAAAATACAAACTCAAAAGGTATTTTTCGTTCACTTCTGCGATTTCGTATAAATGCTGCAGATAAAATTTTAGGCCACCGTTTTCGAATTCTCCTTTAAGATGATTCATATGTTTTAAAAATAGTTAAAAATGAAATAAATAAAAGTTTCCATAATCTTATTTTAGAAATTATACTACAAAATATTTATGACGCTAAATACTACTCGATTAAATATGAAGAAACCACTGATTTATCAGCAAAACTTCAAATTTCTTTAGCTTTAAGGTATTTTAACGTAAACGAGAATTTAGCAAAAGAAGAATTCATCGCCTTTATCGACGTCAAAGTAATAATTTTTGCAAACACACTATTAGCAGTAGCTTTGAAAGACGTTGGTCTTGATTTTAAAATTTGTGTAGAGATTAGAACTGACGGGTGTCCTTTGATGTTGGCTGAAAAAGGAGCAGTAAAAAAATACCTATTCCCATAGACTTAACCACTCAATATCGAAAGGCAAAAGGTACCAATCATACAAAAAGTTGTACCGTTTGTTAAAAAAACCGGCAAATTTTTTTTTAAACATTATCCTTAGCGTAATGCAATTTTCCTAAAATATCTAGGTACAAAGTTGTTTCCATTATGCGAAACACGATGGGTAAATTGATTTAATTCTACAATTTGCAATACAAAAATAGCACATAATAGAGGCATAAGAAAAGATACCCGAGTGAAAAGATAGGGATACGTTTTCAAAAGCTTTATTATTAAGAACCTCTCGAAGCACTTTCGAATTTATTTGCGGATTACATATTCTAAATGATATACTTACTGTTACACAGCCGCTTAGTGTATTTCTACAAAATCAGCGTATGGATTTACAAAAAGAATTATCTGATAAAAAAATTCTAAAAATGTATCTTGAGAATTAGCGAGTTAAAGAAATGAAGCCTAAACACAGTTTTTAACTATTTTTGAAGAGGCAAAAGATATTTGTGTCGGTATGGGAATTTTTGTTTTTAAGCCTAAATTTAAAATCATTTGAAGATGTCGAAATTTACTACCGCATCGAGGGCTACAAGCCCTTAATTGAATCTGTTCTACAAGATATGTTTCTCAGGGAACGTCCACCCTTCGCCGATTTAAAATATGGCTGAGATCAACCATGACAGATAACAGGCTTAACGGCTTAGCAATGTTTCATAGACATAATAAAATTAAAATTGACGCAGATGTCGTGCGTAAAGGTTTATTAATACGCGACATAACCATACCACAGAAAACAGCTGTTTTAACCAATTTTATGGGCAACACTGTTATGATTAAGTGTAACTTAACATTACGCCATAACCATTATAATAGAAACCCATTGAGTTTTGGGTTTTATGGCAACGGTTATGGTTATGGCATTATGGTAAATCACGTATAATTAAACCTGAACAAATTTGCTTTAACAAAAAACCATACACTGTTAATTTAAAAAATATGGGGATTTGCTTTTTATGTAATTATTCTTATTTGAAGTGAATAACAGTTTTTAGCTGCGTTTTTCTAAAAGCTAGTTTTTAAATTGTGTGCTCCATTTAAAAGTTCCTCCCAAAAGCTTGAGAAAAATTAAATAAATAAAAAAATAATTGTAATAAAAGTCCATAACATTGTACAAGCTGGTAGTGGTGTTTCCTATTTTAAGTTTAACAAACTAAAATACAGAGTATAAAAGAAAAAAACCCAAAAGAAAAAAGTCTTAATTTAAGACAGTTCAATAACTTTTATAACTATATTTCTTAAAAAATAATAAAGAACAAATCCTTTAAAGGTAACTTATTTCGAGATTTTGTTTATAGTAGTATTTTGCTCAACGAATTTAAACGAAAAACTTAACCAGAAAAAGCAAACATATTGCAAATATTACTCAAGGGCTTACCGTGCAAGTGATGGCTTAAGAAGGGCAACAATTTATATATTTTATGCTTCCTTGGAGATAAAGGATGGACATAAAATTTAACTGGCAAAGTTCATTTTGTATTGCCAAAACGACAGGGTTGATTATTATTGGTTTCATATTTTATTATTTTTTTCTTTTGATTATGACCCAAAAAGAAAAACTACACAGATTTGCTTATTTATTTATTTATATTTTTTGCTGACCTTTGTTGTACGTAAAATCATGGTTAGTTGTGAGTGACCTTTTATTTTCCCTTCTCTTTTCTTTATTTTAATCAACATTGTTTTATGTCCTTGCAGGTATGATTGGGATGTGGGGATTGTATGGATATCAGTAGTAGTTTTATTTAAATGCATAACTTTTATTTTATCACCAAAACCTACAACTTCATTTACACTCTATTGAAAATATTATTGAGTTGTATTTTCCAAGAATATCCCATGATAATAATAAAATACAAATAACGATAAAAGTCAAAGTCAAATCATATCATGTTGTAATATTGTAAAAAATCTAGCAAAGTGTTGGTTTAATGTTGGAGCTTAAAATATTGAAAATAATTTAATAAACAAAAATGCTTTTAAAGCTCTAGTCATTTTGATTATATCTGGTGTAAAATTTAACTTCTTTATATATTTTCAAAACAACCTTATTTGAGTTCTACTTTTCAACAAAAGTTATTTAATTACTAAAAATGAAAAAAAAAATATACAAATTGCCATACACACGTTTTTATTTTGCCAAGAACTGTCTAGTCCTATTAATCATTTTACATTTGTTTTTTAAATTGTTTTATTTCACACAATTCCCCTAAAGCAACAAGATTACTTTTCCAGACATTTCAGTTTTTGTTGGTTGTTAATATACATATGTATGTGAAACCATTTAACATTAATGGTTTAGATAATAAGAAAAATTACACCAAAGTCTGTCATAATTCTTTGGCAAAAAGCAAACATAATTATCCTCATTAATTTAGGGCCCCACACATAAATGTAAAAGAGTTGTTGCTGCAACACGAGGCAGATTGATAGCAACCGAGATGATAGGGTACACACACGTTGTTTGACTACCAGAAAGCGAATATTATATGGAAGGCATTTTAATAACCTGCACCACCTAAGTGTTAGGACTGTTTAGAGCTAATTAGAATTGATAGAATTAGAATATCCATCTAGTCGATAGGGGGATATCTCTATGTTGGTAAGGCCCGACTAGTTATGTTGGTATCCTTGTGTAGACAAATTTTAAACCAGTTTGTAACTGCTGTAAAGGCTTTCCCTTGATATATTTTTTACTTTAAAATATAATTTAAATATTGTTGTATCCCCAGATAATTGCCATATATATATACATATATATATATATATATATATAAAATTAGATATGAATCATAGAGTTGCATAGTTCTTCCAAATTTTTTTGCAACATATGTATAGGAGGCTTATTTCCGGAAATTAAAATCTACCCTAAATACCTAATGCATGTCAGTGTCGCAACAATATTTGCCTCAAATTGTTTTCGAAAAAAAGTTTACAATATATCTTTTTAATCAGTTTTTTTATTTCCCATGGATCTAATATAAGCCCCTCTCCCGAAAGTTTTCTTGGCAAAAATACAATTTATTTCATATATGAAATGTCATATTTGCAATGAGCTGTGATATAATGCTTTTTAGTACTGCCTAAAGTATTAACTATTAACTTGAATATTTCAGAAAAAAACAAATTTTTCGCAAAATAAGTTTTGGCAATGGGAAAAAAGTAGCCGGTCTAGGTGAACTTACTTTGCTTCGTTATTTTATTACATCTGTAAAAATGTGATGTTGTTAATAATACTTTCAAACTTAAGTTTTTGATGTGCTATGAAAATATTATTGTTTCATTCTGTCAGTAATCGTATTACTAATCCAGTTCTAATTCTATTTTGTATTAGGGTATTAAATACTCTGTTTATCTTCAACACTTGCATAAATTATTTGTAATTTAATAAATTTGGACATGTTTCAAATAAATTGTTTATTTTAAGCAAAAAATTATTACAGCAATTGACTGATTTTTCTTTGTTTGGGATGTAGAAAATAAAATCAATAAACTTGGCTCAACTAAGAAAAAAATCCGTTTTCCTTTCTGGATAGCAAAATACACTGCCTCCGTTCAAAGAATACTGATGATAAAAATCTGAAGTTGACTTCGAAAATGCATTCTACTTGTCTGGTGTTTGTAAGAAATACTGTCTTTTAAATTAGTTTCTTTTACGTAACATTAAAATAAAAATTTAAATTTATTCTAAACAAAAAAAAACTAATTAAAAATTAACTTAAACGAAATTAAAAAATTAAAAAAAAAATTTTACAAATTTTTAAAAGATATTTTCAATGACAATAAAAACGCATGAAAAATTGGTTAATATGTATTATGATTTGTTTAAGTTTCAATGAATTATTTTGTTGATTTAAGAAAATATCTTGTTGGATGGATTTTAAATAAATATTCAGTTATTTAAAATAAAATTTCCAGTTTATAATACTTAAATAGTTTTTTGAGTGTCCCTGTAGAAAACGCGACTAGTTTGTACGTGCGTGTATGGATTAGGCCTTACAGGACTAGGACTACTCCAAAAGTCCCTTAAATGTATAAGAACACATGTTCCATTTAATAATACGATGCCTTAGGGCCAGACCACTTAACTCATTTTTGCATTAAATCGCAGTAGTTTTAAAGCTGCACTATGGTATACCACAGAAGACCACAGTTTTACAACTACTCTGCAAAGAAAATTGAACCCAACGGTCAATTTTAGATGTTGCAACTAGTCCACAGCGTGGTCCTATGTAATGCAGGATGGGCAATACCATTATAAAAGAACAACTTGTTGTTAGACAGCAGGCATTCGTGTTTTAACGATCGTTGTTATGGTTGTAAAACTCGTTATCTATGGTGTACAATAGAGTCGTTTTGAAACTATTCCGGGCTAATTGGGCCAGTCTTGGGATATCATAATATCAACTTGTCGCGTTTTTTGTAGGGTATGACAACTCAATATGCCATCGTTAAAACACAAACACCTGTTGCTTAACTACAAGTTCTTGTTTGGCAATAGCATGGTCCATCAATGCATTATATAGCACTTTGCTATGCACCAGCTACAACATCTAAAATGGACCATGTGGTCCAATATTCTTTGCACGACATTTTAAAGTTAAAGTGAATTGGTGTTTCCGGATATAATTATGGCGCACTGCCTTCAAAAAGAGAAAATTCAACGGCATCTAATAGAAAAGTTATTTTTTTTGGTAGCGACTTTTATCAGAAACCCTGTATTTAAATCAGTAACTTCCACAAAGTTATTCAATTTGCATTAGTTATAGGCTTAGGACCCTACGATAGTGAGTATCACAATGAAGTTTATTGGGATCGGCCCCAAATTAACCATGGGTGTAATACAAATGATACTCCTGGAAATCAAATATAACCGAATAGACTGAAAATATAACGAGATCAATTTAAAATTTCCCAAACAAAAGTATTTAAGAACAAAGTCATGCTTGCTGCTCTTAATAGTTCATGCCAGCCAGTATCGAAATATAATTAATATCGAAAATGTTTTTATAAAAGAATTGCATGGAAAACTCCCAATTATTGGTTAATAATTTACAATAGTTCCCTATTAATCCTACTTACATAACGCATAAGATGCGATAAAAAAAAACGGTTATCGGTTATTGCATGTCTTCTGAAGGGCTTTAGGGGTTCGCAGTGGTCTAAAACTGTATTTTTACTTATTTTTTTCTAAACACTGCAAGCTACAGTATCGGTAAAGTGTTGTTGCCGTTTTTGGTTTGTCTTTTTTTTTTTTTTTGTAGTTTTTTTTATTCTGAGACAATTACTGTATTTTTATGGTTATTTCAATCATATTGCATGTTTAAATTCTGGTGCTGTTTTTAAAGTTGTTGCTTCGATATAAATTCAAATAATTTTACAATCTACAAGATTCTTCCATTTTCAATCCACTTGTTAAACAAGTACGTGTGTGTAGGAGTTTTATGCAATGATGCCAACTCTTGCATAATTAAAGCACTGTGAGCACTTGGAAGTGGGGTAAGAAGGGTAAAAATTAAATAAATTGCGGAAAAAAGTACTAACCTAAATAATCCTTTTAATTGATGTTAAATAACGAAAAAATGACAAACGATTGTGTTTTTTATTAAGATTGGTTGATTTTTATGAAAATAAAACAAACGGAAACAAACTATAACACTGTGTAATATTGAAAAATATACGGATGAGATATATTAGGTTCGACTCTACTAAAAAGGGTACTTTTATATGCTTTAAAGTTTTAGTAAAATCGGTGGATCCCTTAAAAAATGGTTTCATCAGTTTTGGTTCAAAAGCTGATTCGGATTTGATTATAAATTTATCCAGCAATATTGTATAAAGGAAAGGCTCCATTTAATAAATATTTTTACATTTTATAAAAACATTTTTTATCGATTTTTTTAAATTAAACGTGTCTAGAAAAAGTTTCGAAAAATTGATTTACCACTAAAAAAAAATAGTGTGATCAGAGTTTGTCCAACAGCTGATTTAGATTTGGTTTAAGCTCCAAATTATATTCAGTAGTATTGTTCCTAAGACTCCATTTATGAAAAAAAATTCTTGAACTTCTTTTGTATATAATTTTTTATTAAAAAATGAAAAAAAAAATAGTTTTTGTCTATACATAAAAATAAAAGGTTAAAAAAACACGTTTTTGATTACTAAACAGGTACATAAAAGCACTGTGCGTTAAAAGCTCTATAAAAGCTAGCTTTTTAAGAAACGGGTATTTAAAAAAATATCCGATTTTTCAGAAGCAAAAAAGCACCAAAAAATACCCGAAGTAACCAAAATGGCAACACGGTTTTTATTATCTAAAATTGCTACCAATCAGTGTTGAAAATTGGATGCAAAAACAATGCAACATGGAGTTAGAAAGTCGAATAGAAAAAAAATTATGACTTAAAAATTATTTAAAGCAAAAAAAATTGCTGCTTAGTATTTTAGAAAATATTTTTCAGTACTACAATATACAGGTAAGTGTTAGTTATTACACTGCACATTAGGCCTTCTTTATAGCATTAGGTTTGCTATTTCTATTACATTGCATTATAAGAAACACTTCCAAGAAAAGTGGTTTTACATATACGAATTTACAGTAAGTTGGCATGAAAAATTTAGAAGAGTTTTTAGGATCTACTCTAAAAACCAATGTGTTGACAAATTGAAAAAGCTGAAATGCCAAACCACGTAGCAAAAAATTCCGAAATGATCATTTAACATATATGATTATATTTTATTAAAAAATCAATTTTTTATGACACAGAGAAATCTTTAAACAGAATGCTGGAAAAAGAGAAAACAATTCTGTGGCAAAAACTCATAACAGCATAAGTCGTTTCATACTATTTTTCAGGAGAGCATTTTTAAGCTTTAAATACAAATACCAAATCAGGATTTAAAGATTTGACAATTTTAATTACGGAAATATCTCAAGCAGAATTATAGAAATAATTTCCGGTACTTTTAAAGTGAATTTGGTAGAAATCGGATCAAAATCATGAATGCTGCTATTCTGTTTTGCAAACATATGATTTTACAAAATAATATATCGACTTATGATACATAAATAAATGTATACAGTCATTTCTATTCTTTTAGGCTTTAGAAAAATTATATTATTCTAAATATGACACATTTTTTGCTGCATATTTCGAAAAAAAAGCAGAATCGTTAAAAAAAGCGAGTTATGTGATTTTGTCATCTCGTTATCTCAGGAAGTATTGGTCTGATTTTTATAAAATTTTGACACAATATGGAAACGGATATGGTGGTCGTGAAAATACAAAAACACGTTTTTGCAATAACTCGACATATGTTGTTATGGGTTTGTGCCACAAAATTTACAAGCACTGCCTTGTTATTCAAAACAATATTTTTGTTTCTCCTGTAAAATTAAAAAAAAAATGTAGTTACGTGGTTTTGAATTTCAGCTGGCAATATGTTATTTCGCATTTTTTTAATGTCAAAATTCTAAAAACCTTTTTCCTACATGCATTAGGGCATATTTATGACCCTTTGGCCAGTGTGCAAAATATGAACTTGAGTACCATTTTTGAATAACATTTTAACAGGTCTGTAATTAAGAAAAAAAATATTGATTTGATTAACAAAATGGTAGCCTCTATTAAAACTAACCAATTTAGTTCAATATCAAAATTAAGATCGGATCGCATCACTTCTAAACACTAAATTTTACCAAGTTCGAACCTGCCCAAAGTAAAATTTTTTTCATATTATGTATTAACATTTTGAAAAATAAAAATTAAACCATTAATCAAGGCATCCTTTTTTGTTTTTTTTTTTTATATTTTCAGTGAGCTCCTCCTTTATGTTTTAAAGTTTATGATTATTAATATTTTTGATTCTACATAAAAATTCATGTTTAAGAAAATTGCTAACAATCATCATGGATGACTAGAGATTGCATCGCGTTTATCCAATCAGCGTTTGACTGACTTATCATATGAAACAAGATATGCTTTTGCTTTTAGTGATGTTGTTAAGCAACTTTTGCTGCTTATGCGGATGATGATTATAATGGCGACCAAAAGAGATGATTGCAAAATTGACGATAAAATGTATTCAAAATAATGATTGGATCTGGACGTCATTTAAGTATAAAAGATATAAAACAAACACAATTATGTATTATGTTCTTTACTTATGTACTTATGTTCTTTAGATTAGTTTGTTATACAAATATTTAATTTTGCATATTGTTAAATTTGAAAGAAAAAACACAATGAAAGCCTCAGCTCAGCTGTACGCAAATAACCTCATTATCAATTGATGGTTTTAAATCAGTGTTTCCAATATAAACTTATGAAAGTAAAAAGTACTAAGTATTGAATATCAAACTTTCCTAAGTACATCGATCGATCGATCAAGTTTTCAATGCTTTGAGTATAGGAATTCTAATAAGAATTTTTTAATTTCGATTCGAATCGAATGCGACGATTTGGCCCCTGAGTTTGAACGAAAACGAGTGTGTGTTGTAACAGTAACCATTAGTATGATCGATCAGTAATCGCTGTGTGGCATTTCTATTAAAATTTTGAAGCAAACTTTTTATTTTACATATGTACGTATGTATATTTTTTGTCTAACTTATCATCATTATCGACATGGACTACTTACTAGTTTTACAAGTATCGCCATTATCATTGTCGTTTATGTCCATAAATTGATGACATTTTCTTATTCTTCTTCTTGTGTTTGAAGTTGTTATTGGTATTTTGTATGTAGATGTTATTCAGTTGATTGACTAACATGCAAAAATATTTTGTCTTGTAAACCTAGTTTCCATATGAAAGAAAGATGGTTTTTGTTTCATTAATAAAAAAACAAAGATTGATTAAAGAAACTTAGTTTTTGTATTTTGACTGTGTGCCACGTCACCCTCACCTGTTGTTGCGTATTTTGAGCCACGGTTTGAATCATTTAGCTGGAAGCCTACTAAATTATATTGACTTTGGAACAGTAAAAAAAAAACCGGATGAGTATGTCGCCAATGTCATCCATCGTCAAGCATAAGTAAATTGACTTTATATGTAAGTATATCACTCAGTAGCTTATATTCATGTGATCGTCTTGACAATCATTGACTTTTTTTAAGATTTTTTTTGTATAATAAATATCGATCCATTTTTTTCCTTACGTACCCATCATTTTATAGTTATTTTTTTGCTGCTGTTGTTTGTGTTGTTTTGTTATTTAACGACGCAATCAACTTGCAATCAATTTAAAAAAAATATTTGTGTATTTTTCATATCATAGTGATTGGTTCAGTGCATAAGCAACATGTTGCAAACGCAACAGCAATAATTTTTTTCATGTTAGTTAGCAGTTTATATTTCTAAATTTTACTGTGAAATATAATTGGCATTTTGGTTGATTAAAGAATTTGTTAACATAAAATGAATTTAATGAAAGAGAACGTATTTCTATACCAAATGCATTTATATTTTGTTTGTTTTAAAAATATGTAGATGTAATGAAAGTTACGACTAAAAGTGAATGTCCAAACCACTGCACTCTTTCAGATCTGAAATAAAATCTCTAAGTTCACTCGGACAGGTGCTGGCTAAGGAATAACTCAATTATCGTTTTCGGGAGATACAAGGGGGGTACAAAGAAATCACCGTGATGGAAGATGCTCTTATTTTTGCCAAAGTCCACCAACCGCCATTTGGCCACCAACCTTGAAGAGTATGGGACCACACGAGACGCTGTCGAGAGTGGCCAGCCCTGTTGGCGAGGATGTCGAGCTGTCACCAGAAACACCGACCAGACGCCGTGCCTCACAATTAGCCATCAGCTGGTCGTCCCTGAGGCGAATTTTGGTCAAAGACCTGCACATGTTCCCGTATAAAGTCCAGTCCGTGCATCTACTGCTGCCTTTCAACCACCGAACTCATCGCAAACAACATCGGATGACTTTTTTTGCCCATATCCTATTAAAGTCTATTTGGAATACTTCTGCGTTTGGTAATGCTTCTAAACGACAAACATTTTTTAGAGCTGCCAATAGCTTTTTTTACCATAACCACCTCTTAGTGGATGACCCCTATACATGCATTGCGTCGTGTTGATATCAGGAAAATAGGCTATAGTGTTTGTGGACATATGATTTAAATTTCTCGATGTTAACTGCGACAGGATAGACACATTTAGGTAGTTTGTTCTACATACGGACTGTGTAACTAAAAAACGAATGCGAATGCGATTAACTGGCCAGTAGACCAAAAATGGACGTGCTCTTCTTGAAAGGCGAGTGGCACGCGAAAAATCCCGGGTTTCAAGAACAAAGTTTCCTGATATCTTCAGAGCACATTCTCTTGTAGTATCGATAGAATCGTGAAACACAACCATCAGTGCGACGATGTTCAAGTGAATTCAGGTGGTTGGATAACGCGACGTCACCCATGAGCACCTTCGCCCGCTCCTGTACGCGGCCAAGTAGCTCCAAAATATACGTTGGAGCACCGGCCTATTCAAAAGAGTTAGATTCCATTTTCGTTATACATGGGCGGTATAAATGATGAGAAGAAAAAAAATGGCGTCAAATAAATCCCACACCGTTTCAAGAAAACAAGAAACAACACAAACAGCGCTATCTCTGAGAAAACTTGATATAAAGATTTACTACCGACACCAAAGGCGGCAAGTTTGGATAGAAACTCACCATGCCAAACTCTATCAAACTCCGTAGAAACATCAAGAGCCACCAATTTCCTTTCGCCAAAATGATGAAAGGTCTGCAGGCTCCCTGTAGAGCATCCTCTGCGAAAGCCGTACTGGCGGTCGCTTAATAAACCGTTTGGCTCTAGGTAGTTGACAAGGTTAAAATTAATTATATTCTCCATAGTCTTGGAGAGCTGAACAAAAAGCTATTGGGCAGTAGTTTTCTGGGTTTTCCGCCTTTCCCTTTTTAGGAGTCGAGGTAACATAAGCTACCTTCCAGCATATGGGGAATACCCCGACAAGGTATATTCTGCCAAAAAGTTGGGTAATGGACGCGCTAGCGCCAAAGGGTATTGTTTCAAGATTACTGTTGTTAAACCATCCGGCCGAGGGGACTTACTAATGTTGAGAATCACTAAACCCCTTTTAACTGCACGAGCTCAAAAGAATATACCAGGCGTAGTCCCAGGCGCCCGTTTAAGATCGGGCAGCGGTTGGTCACTTTCCGGCAAAAATGAATTGCTTGCAAATATTTCGGCCAAAACGTAAGCTTTATCAACTGGATCAGTGATCAATGTTTCATTTTCCAATAAATCAGGGGTTAAGAACCAGCGTTATCCCTTACTCTTTTAACAAATGACCAAAAGCTCTTACTACCTTTCGGGTAGCGAAAATTTTCGCATGCAGACACTGCTTGAATCGAGATTTTTCCCATCTGAGTACTTTTTTGACATAAGCCCCAACAGATGCACTCCCGGAAAAAAGTTTTACGCTTAACTTCCACACATTTTACTGTCTTCAAAAATTTTGGCTTTAAATAATCATCTTATATCAAGTTGTGGTGTAGGTTATAATATAGTCGGGCTTGATCGGCTAAAACTGGCTTAATTTTTTTTCTTTAATGTATAGTATACCTGGTATGCAAAATAAAATTTAATTTTGTTATGGTTATCTTGATTTTAAAATCTGCTCTGTTTTATTTAGTCTTTAAAAACCCTCTGATGATGAGAATCTTTGAGGATGTTGTTTATTATGCTGGCTTTGTATCGCTTTAAATATTGACAATATCGACAATGACAATGAGAGAAAAAATTTTTGTGCTGAAATAAATTTATGTTTTGATTATTAGTATCTTCGGTTGACTTAGTTTTAAAATATTAATTAAAATAACTTCAGATCTGTAGAAATATTTTTAAAAAATTTTTTTCGTAACTTTAATCAAAAATTCTAAAAATTGTAATTTATGTGCGTGTATAATTTAAAGAACTATGTTAAGAAGATCAAAGATTTTTATATACTGTATCAGCATTGATAATAAAGGGAAGAAAATTGAAGTCGCTTGGTGTTGGCTGAAACTTTATAGCAATTTTTTTTTTTGCTAATTTGAGGTCGCTGATTTCAAAAATAACCTAAATTTTGTTCCACCAGCTCGATTTTTCGCAGTATAACGTTATGTCCAAAATTAAAGCAAATCCGCTACATAAATGAGTAAACCCCAAGAACTGGTTATTCTGCTTGACTAAATAAAAAAACCGAAATTCCGAAATAAAGTAACCTTACATTGCTTTTAAATCTACTTAAGGGTTTAAAATATATTAAGATAGTTTTGCCAAAAAAAATATTTTTTTTTACAACGACTACTCTTGTTGTCTGTAAATATCGAATACTGTAATCCTATACCAGATCGTTAACATACTGAATGAATTACTACGGCAAGAGCAAGATAGCTTCTGTCTAAATCGTAGGGCAAAGAAATATTCTTTATTTAATAATCAAAGAATAGACTTGTAGAAAGAAGTTGATGACATTAATCGGACTAAACTATGTCATGGTCTTGTTAACAAAGTATTCCAGATAAGATAATTCCACTTAAAATGATACAAGAAGAGCTGCCTCTTATTTGTCAAATAATTTAAACAGAAGTAGAGGGTATATAGGGACCTTTGCCAGGGAATAGTTAAATCAGGTCAGACATATTGTAGCAGACATGAAGATTTTTTGTAAAAATAAATAAAAAATTGCTGAACTTATACATATCATATGTGACTACCACAAGTAGGTTAGGAGTTTACTTATCAATGCATTTTGGAGACACTGGAGAGTTATATGGGGACGGTGTATTTATTTGTTCGTATACCACTAATCAAGGCTAATGGAACTGCAGTGCGCTAATACCATATAGGCAGTCCTGATTGGACGGGGCTCTGTGACAGTTGAAGTGATTTTTGGTTATACATATGGCTCTAGAATGGTAAAAGGAACGAGATATACTTTCGCCAGACAATTACGGAATGTCTGTGTTGGCAGGCCAAACAGATGGTAACATCTGCACAAATAGCCAAGCGTTGGTTAGAGAAATGATGTCCAAATATACCAGATCTAGGAAGGTGCTACAATGCAAGAAGATGATTAATTATTATTTTGAATGTGGATGCCTAGATATTATTACTTTTCCGAATATATTATGGAATTGGGTGCATGTCCTGCAGGACTTGAGATCTTTTCCTAAGGTCTCCTTCTTTCTAGTTTACACAACAGCTTTATAGCTATGATTGAATTGTTCGTCTGTGGTTTACTAATAAAACTTTACAATGCATACATTTGTTTGTATACAACTTTTAAAAAAAAATTTCTCTAAGACACTCTGTCATTAGATTATAATATAAGCGCGCGCTAGCTTCATTCTGTATTTTCAATATCTTTGAGGAAGATTCTTATTCAAACGGTCTTCGGCTGGCACAGTCCTCTACAACTTGTGGATATTAATCTCAGGACTGGCGACTTCTTCCCTTTAGATATTTTCCAAGAACGTGGCTAAACCACTCCCACTTCCTTTGTTTAATCATAATACGAAATGAATAAATACAGCTTTTCCTGTATAATTCGTCATTACTATTAGCTACTGACAACAAGTTTTTTTAAATTTTAGCGAATGCACCTATTCTGAACTTTGCAGTTCAGGGTTAGTCAGGTCAAAAAGTGCCTCGTGCTTGTTTTGAGAAGTAATTTAGTTAAGAAATTTAAAGTTCCCTGTCAAAGATAAAATGATTTAGAAAAAGCAGATTATCAATGCATAAATTTATTTCTAATAACACTTTATTAATATTTTATGCAACACACTCTTAATAACTCAAACACTTCTGTATTCTTGAAGTATTTCTCGATACGAAAACTTCTTGCAAATTATGAAAACGTAGTACAGGCTTCGTAGCTATTAAGCATCATCGATCGTGAGTTCGACTTGAATATGTTTAAATAATTTTTAGTAACGTCGACTTTTCAATATTTCGAATTTCAACAAATGCACTACTTGATTTGTCAATGCTGAATTAGTGCTATCCTTTAATAAAAGCGTGCTTCCAAGATAGCAGCATTTTTAAGCAAAGTCTAACGAAAAACAGGCTTCCTAAATAAAATCTGTTGTACACCAGGTCTGTTATGTAAAATTTTGCATTGAAAACCATTGTGTTGAGATTTAATAGGGGAAATAAGTTGCCCCCATACAGAGTATATCATATTCAAAATCAAGTTTTCTGTGCTAAAGTCAAAGTCCAAAGTTTAGTGCTAAGAGATTTATTTTTTTTAATGATTTTAAAAGATGTGGGGTTTTTAAACAAATAGCAATTTTCAATCGTTTTTATAATATTTCCCTTTTTAATCCAACTAATAATAACGAATCCTTTTTAATTTAACTTTTTTTTTAATTTGAAGTGCCATTTTTGTACAGAACTTTGCTTAATCTTAATGCATGTTACAGCGGTGATTCCGAAAGCCAGTCAAAAACAAGTTTCATTAATATGTTTATTATCAGTAAAATTAAAAATAGTTGGCATTCGAAGTAACAACAAAAAATCAATAAAGTAAAACCTCCTTCACCATTTTAATTTTCAAAAAGAAATTTATGAATATTTACATTAAAACGTTATTATCTTCAACCATAATGCCAAACAACTTGCTGCCTGCCTGCTGACTACCGACAAACGAACGATGGAGATGCGGTGAACTAAGGTGAAGTAACCTTTAAATTTAAAACTTCAAAAGCAACAAGATAAAGAAAGAACGTTTCTCTACACAACCGCTCTGGCTCATTTGCAAATACAGGCATACATACGTACATGTTCACCCATTGCTAGCCTTGGAAGATTATGCATTCTTTGTCAAAGATGCTGCTGTTACTCCACCGTCAAGCATCAACGAATGAGGAAGCATTTTCTTTTTTTTTCGCTAATGCAATATGTTAAATATGAAAGGAATAAAGTAAACATTAAAAAAAAGTATTAAAAAATTCTACTTATTGATTTGAGGGCCAGAATACGCCATCATTGTTAAAGTCATCAAACTTTATCATCATTATCATCATCTTTTAAAGCAGCGTCATCTTTTTTCAACACAGAAAGGTGGCCAAAATAAAAATATGTTTAAAATATGTATAACGAATGGGCTAAAACAAATGCAAAATGCACCTAAATTTGTTGTCCGTGTAACCAACCATAGTACTCTGAATTTTTTTTAAAAGATCCCTTGTGGGAACGGTATGGTTTTATTACTTAAAGCAATGTAATGTGTGCTTTTTAGTGCAGAAACATTTGTTCCAGAGTTTGCATTCCCAAGTGCACCATAAATCATTCTTATGACGGGTTAGTTTTCCTGCTTATAGTAATAACCCGTCCTCCAGAAATAATTTGATATAATTTCACTGGGTCATGGGATGCTTATATGAACTTGGATACTCTTCGCAGACTTTTATTGTGAAGACCCCTGTGGCTCAAATGCTTTGATAAAAGTGTTATCTTTTATTACAAAAGTGAAGTGGCTTTGCGTAGCCGAATGGAAACCCTGCCTTGCTAACTTGCCAGCTTTTAAATTATTCTCAAAACCTCTCGCTTCCGGAACTCAGTAAATGTACACCTAGCTTATGGCACACTGTTGGCCAGTTAAAATTGGCTCAAATCTTCTCCTGTCTATTAGTAAATCTTTTACCTGAAGATTGTCAGTTTGAGAGGACACGACAAGATCAGCTGCTATTTTGGCACATGAATCACTGCGTAAAGGATACCACAACCATTAGGAAGTTAAGAGGACTAGCTACGGCCTAGTTTTTCACAAATACTGCATTTTCGATTCACCATGTAAGCCCCTGAAGTCACCAGCCTTATACAGTGGTCGAAAGTGGTAGCCGCTAAAAGATGTAATTTTTTTGTCTGCAGATAGAAGTAATGTATACTTGGCGGTGTGGGGTCTAGTGATAGAATTTTGTAGCCGCTAGGTGATGTCATTTTTTTGTCTGTAAAAAGGAGTGAAATGGTTCTATCGGTGTGGCTCACCAGTCTCTTGCTATGGTCGAAACTGGTAGCTGCTAAAAAATACCAGTGCTCTGCCTACCGACGGCAATGATGAGTCCTTGGCGGCCTGGGGTCACCAGCACCCAACAAACGGGCAAAACTTGTACCTGCTAGAGATATTAGTTATTTATTTATGGACAGAAAATTGCGTCCTTTGTGGCGGTAGGATACCACTCCCTGCTAGGTGACAGAGGCTTTGGATACAAGGGTGCCTCGACTTTTTAATATTTTTAGTTTTTAGGGGCCCCTGTAGTTTCTACTCTTACCCTGCTATTATGTGGGCATCGGGGAGCATCGAGGGCGGACAGCATCATGGGTTAGTGCTCTCTTAGGAAGGATTCACGTAAAACCTCTGGTGTACATTGCGTAGTCCCCTCCATTACAGGTACTGTAACTACTTTGGTAGAATAAAAACACTTTGGTGTATAAGCTTTGGTTAACATTGGAACACACTGATGTCTGCCCAGAGCTTGTGCCTGTTA
This sequence comes from Melanophora roralis, assembly GCA_963583895.1. NCBI lineage: Eukaryota > Metazoa > Arthropoda > Insecta > Diptera > Rhinophoridae > Melanophora > Melanophora roralis. The sequence goes on from OY757188.1 coordinate 66,520,437, forward strand.
CCACTAAAATCTGTTACCAGCTCTTGATACTGGTTTCGGCACTGATTAATTGGGACCTTACTTCAGTTTCTATGTGGGAGCGTGGTGACGTTAGGTTAGCTTAGGTAAAGTAGAAGAAGCAGCTGCTAAAGGAAACTATAATGATCTCTTGGGTCTGCTATTTCGGTCCTTTTTGATCACCTGTAATGAGGGATAGAAAGAGTAAAAATTAAAGGGAAGCCGAAGAGAAGAAAATATCCAGGGGTGTTTGGCGGCTTTCCGGGGCTCCCTCGGATTATGATCACCTGGACTGCCTTTGAAATTTCGTAGGAAAATTTGTTTTCCATTTGGTACCGAGCCCGGTAACGAAGCTTCTGGTGGGCGGTTAATACAACATGGTACCGGTTAATTTTTGTACTTTTCACTTGCATTCAAATGGCCGCTCGATAAAAGGCTGTCGAAAATATATTAAAGTATTTAATGGAGAACCATTGTATGACAGATATCTGGAAAGTCGTAGATTTCTAGCTGCTAAACACAATCTATTTATCGAAATATCGTAACAAATAGAAAATATTCTACCTGTGTTGGATTGTCCCAACCGCAAAAGAGGCGGCTACCGATGGCAATAATACTGGACACGTGACAAGATTACCGTGTGTAATAATGGTCCTCTGGGCGGAAACTTATGTACCAGTGACCTAAAATTGGGTTTTACAAGAAGCACTTCCTTTAATCATACAATTTAATTTCCACGATCACATCTGGTGATGATTATACTAATAACCTCATCATAAACACAGGTGGTTTTCAGTTATATGCATTTAAGGTCTTAACGTCTTCAGGAAACGTAACTTCTTTTCATGCCTTATTTAAAGATTTTTTTATGACGTGGTTCGCATCAATTGATAACTTTAATACACTTTCTCAAACTTTGTAGGGAAAAGCATACATAATAAAAAAAAACAAAAGAAGCAAAATATTTATACATAATTTTTAAATAAGCCGCCATTATAAAGAACAAAATAATATTAAAAAATTGCAGGAGGAATAAAATGCAATATTATAATAAAATGGAGGTAAGTTCCTATCAGTGCTGCGACAAGGTTATTTCAATTTTATGTTTAACCAACTTCGAACAGAATTAAAAAGGCGAAAAAAAAGGAATTTATAATATTAAAAATACAACAGCAACAACTAAAAAAATATTCATTTTAATATCTTTTCAATCCAATAATCATTGTAAGCTTCTGACTCTGAAGTTGTTCAATATATGGTCGAAAAGGAATATTTTATTTAACACAAGCACACACTCGTAATCAGCATCGTCACAAAAGAGGTGGATGTTGATGACGGTGAGGACTACGATGCGTCCATTTATATGTATTAAACCAAGAAATTGATTGTGTTGCTAATGCTGACGATAGTGGTGCGACAACGGGTAGACTTTAAGCTCGTTTATGAAAATTTCAGTCATTACCGATGAGAGTTTTGATATGTTCTGCTTAATTTTTAATCAACTTTTTTCTCTTTTTTTTTGTTTTAGTGTTTTATGAAAACATGTTCATTCTCCTTTTAAAAGCCCAACAATATTCACAACCATGGCCGATGATTATAACAATGATATGGCATGTTCGTCGGTGAAGGCGATGGTTGGTGGTGATGCTGGCAACGATGGTATGCAGTAAAATTGCTGCTGATTCTGCTTCGTACATAAATACATACATATGAACACTTATGAAGGTGTGCGAAACATATAGAAACAACAAAAACATACCACATACTTGACCATTTAAACATTTACCCTCGCATTCACATCTACATATTTTTACATTTTTGCAATACGCAACAACAGCAAAAAAAAACTCACTCAACAAAGTCCAACATTACTTGGTATTTGATTTTAAAATACATACAATGCTGTCGTCCTCCTGCCTGAATTTAAAGACTTCAGTTTGCCATTATTGTTGTTGTATGGAACGCAACAAGAACATACTACAACACAATATCCTACTCACATTTGCATGTACAGATATGAAATCCATAAATCTCGCTAATAACCAATCCAAAAGAGAAGTAATGTTCGAAATGCAAATTGCTCATGTCATATGTTATGGTCGTAAAATATATTGACGACAACAGCAAGTAGTAGTAGAAGTAGCAACAATAAATGCTAGGAAATGCACAAAATTGTTGTCGTTATTTTGATCGAATAAAAAGTAATTTTTGAATTATTTGAAAATATCGTTTTTATTTTGACAGTAAAATTTCTTTTTTAAAAAAGTTAATGTCTGATAAATAAAATATAATATTCAATTGTTTCGACATTAATTGTATAATAAAAGGAATAATGTAATGCGGGAACAGACAGACCCCAGTATATTGACTTTCGTTCTCAGTTGCCCCGCTTGGGGATAACCATAGCCACCACGTGTACTCCGGAAGGAGATCTCACCAATAATCAGACCATTCACGACATAAGTACACGGTGGCTTTTCTGATTCCCGTGGTACCAGTTAGGACTCTGATCAGCCACGGAAATCGACTTCCATCAATGCCTACCAATTTCTGTGCAGCACAGATAAAGTATTGGTATTCTTAAAACCTCGTTTTGCTGTGCCAGTTATTGGCAAGCTAACATGTCACAGCGTCAGCAAGGACAACCTTGCTCAAGCTAGGCCAGTAGATAACCACATAATACTATTAAGCCAAAGACAGGTTGTTTTAACTTAGCCATGGCTGTTGGTCTACCAGTATACCGAAAGTTGCTTAGTTGATACCACGAGGAGGTAGACATTGGCACTTGCGCTGATGGAAGATTGACGGGGGCCCATCCTCTTCCATCAGTAACTTATCAACCTACATATTCGACAGTTTTGTTTGTTAAAATTTCAGTTTAAGTCAAAATGTGCCTCGTCAGACATAAAAATGCAGTTAAAGTTGTTTTCAACCTCTGCCGCCATTTGAGTGATATTCTCGCAAAATTCTAAGCGAAGCCTGTTGTTTTCAGTTTGCTTGTTAATTAGTTATTATATGGAAATAAGTTTAAATATTGATGATTGTTTGCAGTGACGGTCTGCTGACACCCATTTGAGCAATTAATCTCCTTGTCAAAACTCCAGGGTCGGATTGTATGACAGCAGCTACCGTTTAATCTTACTGTGTTCTTTAAAACTTTAAGAGCTTTAATTATTTTAAAAAAGCAAAAATTTGATATATAAAAAGAAATCGATTAGACGTCAACACAATTATCTCATATAAAACACTTATAAAAAAGATGCCAATTGCATTAATTGAGTATGGTTGGTTGAACTGCCTTCATGTTGCCTAATGCTACATTCTAATAAGAAAGTGGGAGGATGAAGACGATTAACTATACATAAAGATGTTGCGGGGACTATGTATTGAAGTCACGTAATATGCATATGACAGCAATAATGGCTGCCGTTTTTTAATGTCATTTGACAATAATATAAGTGGAGCTGTTCTCTTTTTTTTCTTCTTTACAAAAATAAGGGGACATGCTTAATCCTGCTTTATTTTCCATATTAAAGCAAAGGTTAATGTTGAAATTTATATTTTGGTTTTGTACAGAATCATAATGCTTGGGTTATGCTTATGTATGTAAATTTGTTGCCAAAGTGTGCATTAAATAAATGTATCAAAGACGTAAGTTAAATGTCAATTGTAAACGAATATAAATGTGATTGGAAAGGTTTATGGGTTTAATTCCATGCCATTGACCGTAACAGAACAGCCGTTGTTTTTGAAAAACGAAATGCAGGTGAACAATTTGCGGGTTCTAGTGCTAGTGTCCCTATTTCACCCAATAGAGCATCTGTTCGTTAGTCATTCCATATTCATGTTTTTAACATAAACAATTGAATTGAAATCATTTTTTTACGTAGTCACAATTCGTAGATATGGGTCTTTTGGCAAAAATCTAAGCCTGTCGGCAAGTCCGCAGCATTTCGTTAGTTTTTTTATTTTAATAAGTTAATCACTTATTAAGGTGCTTATTACAAAACGTTTGTTCCATTACCCAAACGTTAAATTCAATAGGTAATTAATTGCAATAAAAAAAAAATTCAAAAACCTGTGTGGCAGCGGCTACAACGGCAAATATTCCCTGATTCTCAATTAAAAGTCTTATGATAAAACTGTTACATGAATGTCTGACGTTTTTAAACATTTTTAGAGAGCCTTGGTATGCTCTATCTGTTCAGAGTACTGCCCTCATATATGCAGCTGAACTCTCTTAGTCTCTCTCTCTCGATTCGTGTTTTATATTTTATAGAAATTAATAATTGATTTTTCATTTTCCTGAATAAACAAAAAATATTTAAATAAAATAATAAAAGCAGTGGAACATCCTTTTTTTATTTACCGTCCGACTAAATACAACAGAATTTTTTCTGCCGATGTAGAGAGAAAAATTAGAGCTCAAAGAGCTGGAATAATGTTTGAACAAACAAATTAAAAATGAAATGACATCACCTAAAGAACGCTTGAAGGTCTAGACTAAAATTCTCAGACGAAATATTCGCTATGGCGATCAGCCAAACGTCTTAGGAGACCAGTTATCGCAAATCATTACTGCGTTATCTCAGAGGATCTTGGACAAGAAAAGACGAAGAAAACTGCGATTTGCTCGCAACCCATTTGAAGAACGTGTTTACTCCCAATACATGTACTGAAGGGAGTAAATTACCACCTGTTGTTGCTAGACGCCCTATAGAAATACGATGTCAAAGAGGCTATCGCTGATTTAAATGCTCAAAAAGTTCTTGGTTTTGATGAATAAGGTAACAAGATACTTTTAGGGCTATATTTAACATCAAAAATATTCTTTTTATTTCCAACGCTATATTGCGGCTTGAACATTTTACGCCGATATGGAAAGTTCCCTTAGTAAAATGATTCCCAAGCCTGGAAAAGATCCTTCAAGGGTGGAGTCTCACAGGCCCAGAAGCCTGTTATCAACTATGTCCAAATTGCTTGTAAAACTACTTAAAAACATGATGGCCTCGATCCTGAATGACAATAGCCGCATTTCAAATCACTATTTTAGCTTTAGAAGTCAACGCAGTACCATCGAACAGACCCACAGGAAAGCGCATGTTATAAGAAAAGCCTTTGAGGAAAAGAAGTACTGCTCCTCTTTTTCAATTGTGTTTCTCAAGCTTTCGTTAAAGTATGACCCAAAGGCCTTTTAAGCAAACTAAAATTAAAAGCTTCAGTTAATATATTTAGCCTTTTAGATAGGTGCCTAACCGGTCGAAACCACTTAAGTTTTTCTCAACCAATATGGGCTGGTGTACCTCAAGGGGGTATTTTAGCTCAAATTCCGTACTTGCCCTAAATAGCAGACATGCCAACCAATGTCGACATTTAATGATGATACTGCTTTTCTTAGTACTCATAAAGACCTTAAAGAACCCTCGAACTAATTAAAAAATAAATAATTAAATTTATACCCACGTAACTTTTACTGAACGCAAAGAAACGTGCTTCCCAATCCTGATTATCAACCATATGGTGATGTTTCCGATCGTGTTACAAACATTTGCAGTGAAATATTTTCAACTGCAATACTTCACGTTTATTTTGTCCGAAAAAAGACAGAATCGGAGAATCTTAAAAATTATATGGGACACTGTGCCAACTGTTTAACTGTGATGTTAGGGGAATTATTTGAAAAAAAAATGTCAGTAAGTCCGGATATGGACGCAGGGCACATCCTATAGAACTTAAAAAAAATTAAATGTTATAAGTATATTTCGAATAAAAATATCTAAAGGTCTAAAATTCGGTATCAAAAGTCAGTCTGAAGTTTTAGTTAAGGTAAAAAGGAAAGGTTTGAAGCAAAAGCTGTCGCTGCTCTATGCAATCAAAAAAAAAAATAAAATCGTTAAAGTTTGCAGCTGCCACATTGATTAAAATGGCTTAAATTCAAAACAAGCTATTCAGTTGAAGCAAGAGAGAATGATAATTTACATATCATTAAAGTACATTTTATGTCATATATTTTGAACAGTCATTCGATTAAAATTTTACATGATTTATTTTATTATTCTTGGCCTTTGTTCAAGCGGACAATGTAGTGGTGTAGCATCCCCATGAAATCAAAATATAAAATATTTATAGGATAGCGCTATTTTTGGGAGTGGGACATGGCGCAATATTCAGTACTAATGTTGGGCAAAATTGTTCCTTTTAGTATTTGGTCATTTTGTTCGGAAAGATTAAAAGAACTAGTTTGTTATTTTTGTTCAATTGTTCACTTATATTTGTTAGTCCCTGAACATTTTTAAGACTCTTTATTTACGTTTGCCATGTATTGGTTTTATGACTAAGTGAAGCAGAAGGATAGTTTTAGACAGAGTTATTGAAAATGAAATATTTAATGTTGTGCAATTTTGATTTACATACGTACATACATACATACATATGTACATTTTTAAAAAATATTTTATTATTTAAAATAACTTGAAAAAAATATTGCTTCTTAACTTGAAACAAGTTATTTTGAAAATATATGTATATCGGAAATAGTGTTTTATCAAATAAAATTAAGTTAACTTGAACTTTGTTTTTGGAACACAAAAAAACCCTCTGAATTCGTATAACATTATAAATAAATCAATATATTAGAATGAGGGGAAGCAAAGTGAATAAAAAGGAACAAAACGAGTCAACAAGTTTGCATTGTTTATGCCGCTGAAGTGCTCAATTGAACTAGAATGTTCATGAACATCTCAACTCAGTACCACAATTGGGGATGTAGGGCCTGCAACATATTTAAATTATCGCAATACCCTTATTTGATAAAATTTATATCACCCAAAATGTTGATTTCAGAAGAACATTTGTATGGGGGATATGTTAGATAATGGAACAATCATCATTAGTATCCATCCTAAATTTTGTCATAATATATTTAAAAATGATTTCAAGAAAACATGAACACCCAGCTAAATGAATGGTCCGACGGACATGCTTTAATCAACTGAAAAGAAGATTCTGATTAAGGGTGCGGCTAAGCAGATGCGCATCCAGCTCGAGCTTTTGTGAAGGGGGGGAGGGGGGGGGGGGGGGATTTGAATCGAACACACAGTTGAAAAACTATAATATGTAAAAAAATATGTTCACTAAATTAATAATTTATGGTTTGCTGTTAAAGCAAATTTGTTAAGCACAATATTTGCGTCAATTTTAATTTTGTTATGTAAATGCAACATTACCAAGCCGTTGACCATATCCTCTTGACCAAATCGATTAATTAATTTTTTAATTGAAAAATTTAAAAATTCTGTGTTAAATTATTTAATTGAATATGCCAATTCCTTCACAGGTTGTTATCCCAACAATTTTTAATTAAATCAACAAATTTTTTTATTAAAAATAATTTTTATTTTTTTTCTGTGTAACGATCAAAAGGGTAAAAGTAGGAGGAACCCTCGACGTTCTTCTATTTTGAGCTGTTGTATGTCGTTGTATGCAAAAAACAATGGCAAGTTGAAAGGCATTTTTTCCATTTACATAACCCTTAATAAAATAAAGACATTTTTAGCTGAAAACAATGAATTATGAATTATAACCAAATATGGAAAACAAATGTCGACAAAAACACAATATCTATTAACTAACACACCGCGCAAATAAGCAAACTCTGTGCAATAGAAGAAAATTGTAAAAAGTTATAGCTGAGACAATGCTTTTCTAATAAGTTTGAAAATCTACATTCAAGAGTTTTCGGGTTTTTTTTTTTGTTTTTTAAGAACGCCTTTCATGAGTTTGTAGTTATCAGCTGCTTAAATATTTTCGTTAAAAGCATAAAAAATATTTCCTAAACAAACCAGAAGTAAGTAAATTGTAAAATAGAACTAATATTCTTTAATAGTTAAGAAGACACACAAGGCAACGGTAGCCAAGTTTAGGCTAAACGAAAAACAATAGACTTGTTGCTTTTCTCGTTTTTAATCTAAATGCTGTTGAAATGGATTTATAGAATAAAAAACTTAATATAAAAATAAGCAACTTGTTTTTGTATGTATATTAGCCATAAAGGTTTTAAACTATGGACTTTCCAATATTCCAAAATTGAACAGCGGCATTGTGTCGTCATTTACGATATCTTTATATAACCCTAGAAGCAGGCAACCAGTTGCAGGCAAATTTAAAAGAAATTGAAATCTTACAAAAGCGAAACAAATAAAAACAACAACTTAAGTGTGTTTAGTTTAGCATTTATTTGTTACTATTAACTCGCTTTTACAAACGCTTATCGCTGCAAGAAAAATCTCTTTGCTACCAGAACAGAACAATTGTTGGCTTTTTGCAGTGAAAACTTACCAAGTACGAGTATAAGGCGCTTTTCAATATTATTTTGTTTAAGAAGATGATATTTATTTTTTAAAAACCAACAAACAAAAGTATTTTCATACATATACTTTTCTTAAGTCCAACAGCTCCTTCCGTACATTTGTGCTATACTTGAAGCGATTTTATTTATTTGCTCAAGATCATTGAAGTTGGATTTTAAGCTTAAACGTACCGCTGCAAATTGTTTAACAAACGCCATGTAACAATATGACTAGAATTATTGTACAACAAACATGTGAAGACTTTTGGCACCACCGCCACCATTTACAATCCAAAAACAAAAAATTAAAAAAAAAATCGGCAAAACGGAAACAAAGAATTTATATGCCCAGTCGGCGAGTAGGAGTTACAGATGTTGGGATAATGTGTTGGTTGCGCTTTGTCAAAATTATAAACAAAAACATCGAAAAAGTACTTTGTAAATTGTAGCAAATCGTACAAGGGAAAACAATGAAATAAAAATTGAATGCTTTCTTAATCCCAAGTTAAAGAACAAATGAAAATAAACACGAACTACTAATATGTCCAATCTTTATTCAGAACTGAACTACCCATGGCACGTAGATTACCACCAAAAGTGAACGAAAGGGTTAAAAAATCTTTAATTTTTTAACAAATTTTTTTTGTTACAAAAATTCATTTTGCGCTATTTAGAAGTTAAGTAATGAGCCGACTATCCCCAGTTTCAATGGATTTAGTTCCAAGAGACTTGTCTGTGCCAAATGTCATTAAAATATCTCTTAAAATGCGATCCGGCCAGACATACGGATGGACGATTGTTATGACATGTTTCTATTGACTCAGGAAGTGATTCTGTTCCGATCGGTATAATTTAAAGAAGGTATTTTGTGTTTAAAAACCTTAAACTTTTATTTATTTTGTTAAGTTAAATTTTGATTACTAGTTATTCGGTTGATTTATGTAAGCACATTTGTATGCAGGGATTGTGAATTTCGGGACAACTCAAACAAAAATAACAAGTTATTTGGCCAAAAAGCAACTAGTGCTTGTTTATCTCCAATATTACTCGCTAACGAGTTTTGAAAAATAATCAAAAGGAAGAAGGAGAAACCATTACTCGTTCTCCATTCTGTTCTATAATATGTTTGGACTCGCTAGTCATCAAATGACAATATTTTTCATTTCATGCTCTAAACACAACTGGGACGAACGACGAATTCGTCTGTTAAAATTCGTTTCGTAAATTCGTTAATTGAAACACATTTAGAACGAATAAAACAGCTGTGATAGAGTGACCATATTTCTTAAAAAAGAAGCAATATTTGAAAAAAATAATAATTAAAAAAAAACTATTTAAAAAATAGATAAATACAACACTAAAAATACACTAATTGAATTTAATGCAACAAATAAAAAGTGAAAATGATTCTTAAAGTATAAAATAACATTATTTAATAACAAAATAAAAGAAAAATGGACACTCTGTACCAAATTATTCGTCATTCGTCTGCGTAAGAAATAGAAATAAACCTATCGCAGAGTTCGTTACGCATGACGAATTTTAGTCGACGCACTGTTTGTGTGCATTTTCATATACACAAATGTGTTTTATTTGATAAGTCGAATATTCGCAACGAAAAATTCGACGTTCGTTCTAGTTGTGTTTAGGGCATCATTCATCATGTAACGTTTTTTTGGTTCAGGAAGCAGTGAATCATTGTCTTCTAGATATTTATAAAAATTGTTTGGAATAAATTGTGGCTCGAGTGTGATTTAAATTTCTTTGTTGTCAATAATATTCGTATGATTTGTAACAATAAAGTTTAATTTTTGTTGCTGGGTCGATCAACATTGACATTAAAATATTTTCTTCATTACTCTTTTAATGAATATTTTCAGGATTTTTTTACAGAGATGTGGCTGAATTTTACGGACAAAGCGTTTGATCTCGGATTTGAGTTAGGAAATTGTTTTTGAAAAACTTAGAAATTTATCAAGACCCCAAAGAAAAACCCCGCTTGCCGTTCATCGCAAAATCTTATTTACTTCTTGATATTATATTTTTGTAAAACATTTTGGGCTAGAAAGTTGTGCTGTTTGCTAAAATCACATGCCGTTCATATCTGCAAAATAAAAGAAACGCACAGAATCATTATATAAATCATAATAAAAATTTGTTTTTTTTTACCTTAGTCTTCCTTTAATTTTTTATTGTGACGGGTATAAATTTCTTTCCTAACAGGAGAGAAAAACGTTTAAAGTACCATCATTTTAATTAGGAAAAAGCATGACTGTAAAAACAAGCACAACAAATTCAATTTTCGGAAACCAAGGCACAAATGCCTTTTAAATAGAGTTAAGGATACACAGAAAGAAAAAATAAGTTTCATTATCACTAATTTTATTCTTGAATTTATCGGAAATATTACCTAAAATTTTTAAATACGATCCGTACTTAGGTTTCCTTAAATAAAGTCCTTTCGGGATGACTTCGAAAAATCAAGCATAAAAAACTTATTTTTATATTTTTACATTGAAAAACAAATTGCCTCGATGATAGCGCGCTGGTGTTGAGAGAGTGACAGGTTCAAATCCCAGCTACACAAGTACAGAAAAAATATTTTAAATAATAAATATTAAATTTTGTTTAAAATAAAATTTAAATGTACAACCCCTGTTCTCTAATAAAGCTCCGTTAGTTTTCATTTTGAATTAATCCCCTTTACGCTTAAATCAATATTTTTAAGTTTACATCAAGTACGGTTTCAAAGTTAAATCAATCCAATTTGGCTTAGATGTTGTTAAAATGAAAAATTAGTACAAGATAAATCATACTTGCTTTAAGAAAATCCCTACTTGGCTTAAGAATATCCGTATTCACCGTACTTTTGAAACCGCTACGGCTTGATTTAAGAAAAAGTTTCCAAAAATTGGTCCGATCGAATGAAGTACTGTGATGTGTTTGACTTCCCAACAAAAAAATATATTTGGGAAAATTTCAAACCGTTTGGTTTCATTGCATTTTTAAATTTAAACTTTTAAATGGCCCACCCTTTATATGTATCAAATTAAATCGATTTAAAAATCGTTTGTAGATTAAAATTATTTAAATTTTGTTAAGTTTAAATGCACCTAAAAGAGGATTTGAAGGAACTCCAGAATATTGGTAACGTTTTTTTATTCTTTCCAGTAGGTTTGTGGACATGATATGTTAAAAATATGAGACCAAAAAAGTAAGTTAAGCAGTTGCCTAAAGAAAGAGAAATCAACAGATGTAATTCACTTTAGTTTTATGGCAGGAGTATCAATCACTTAGTAGCTCTGCTATGGGCAAAGCCAAAAAGAACTTAGTAAATACCACTTCCTGGAAAGTCTCCAGGACTATGTGGAGATCTTACGACTCGGTTAAGGAGGTTTTTGTGGAGTGATTATAGACATCAAAAGAAGAGAGTAACAGGTTTGTGCTGGACAGCATCTTAATTTCATACATCGTATTAGTTGTAGTGCTGTCAACCCTAACAATCCCTAGCGAACCTTAACGAACCATATTAAAAGTTATGATGTCCATTTATTTGGACATATTTATATATTTAAAAGTAAAAGAGTCAAATTGAAAAAGGTATTTCTAGCGTCATCAAAATATCATCAAAATTTGAATTCATAAAAATTAAAAAAATTGTTTATATTGTCCATTACTTATAGGCGTTGAGATATTGTTAAAATAAATTGTAGGGCATTGTACAAAAAGTTTTTGCTTTTTTAACGCCATTTTGTTTTAGTACAAATTGATATGCAAATTCTTTTGTCGTTTAATACCTTCTTCATTGGCTCCTTTAGTTGGACAGTTATATTCGATCAGTTACTTACTTACTAGCCTGGGATGGAGTTTTAAGTTTAAGATTTTGGTTAAATTGGTTCTTCTTCTTTAGCAGTTTTGGCTGTTGTTAGTTGTTGTTGCATCAGTTATCATCATCATACGCGAGTACATTTAATTCTAAAAAAAATTATAAAATAAAGTTAAGGAAAAAATTAGTGGGTACGTTAATTAGTAAACACTGTGTAATGTAAAATTTAAGACAAACCAAAAAAAAAAGAGAGATGGTAACAATCGATTGGCATATGAACGTTTAACATTGGTGCTGCCATATATTGAGTGGTTGCAACTTGGTGTAGAAGACCATAGGAGCAGTAACATATATATATATTTGAACGAGTATATTTTGTACCAGCCATAATCATCGTTTGTCCGTCTGGCCATCTTTTGTTTTTTTTCCTTTCGTCCGTCTGTCAGTTTGCAATGAGGACATATTTTATAAATACTGTTTAATTATAAGATTTGCAAATATTCATTTAAAAGATACCACTTTGCAATGCCAAAAAATATGTTGCTTATTAGCAGTAAATTTTGTATTTATTTAAATGAATAAATAAATATGTTTATCCCAAGGTTAATCTAAGCGGTTGTTAATTTAAAATAAGTACAAAAGTGAAGATTTTCAGCATATCTTATTTGAGTTTTTAAATAACGTGAAATATTTGCTTAAATTTTGAGTGTAATAATTGCACCATTAACAAAAAAATATTTCAAGTAATAATTGATTTGTAAAAGTTTTACCAAAAAATTATTTTTAATTCTAAAGTCACCCCCGCCACCAAAAACCAATTATTTTTTGATTTTTATTTTTTAGTAGAAATAATTATTAGTTTTAAATTTTTATAAAAAAACCGATTCTGATAAGAATTGATTTTAATAAAAATAGAAAATTTAACAACTATTTCTGCAAAAAAAAAAAAAAAAATAAATCAAAAATATAAAAAGCTCTTGGTTTTCACAAAATCTAGTTCAAAACCACCAAGAAGATGTAGTTTACTTGACTTTTTAAGGGTTACTTGTACATATTTTTTTTATTGAAAGTTTGAAAATAATTATTTTTTTCAATCTCTAATATTGAAAATCTTTTGCAAGAATAAGATTGCTGGCCGCTACTTGACTTCGTGTTTAGACACAATTCAAGTTGGTTTTTATTGAGGCATTAAATAATTAAGATGTTTGTTCTCTATAAAAATATGACAACTTTAAATATATGAAAACATAGCAAGAGACTTTCTTTTTGTTCTGAAAATACAAACAAATTGCCAAAATAATAAAATTAATTTTTATTTAAACGCACAAGATCGGGCGCTTACATATGTTGTTATTTACATAAAAAATTTCACTCTAAACCTTCCATTTGCATACTTCTACATTTAATATATACATTTTAACACTTTTTATTTTAATCTTTATGTATGAATATAATATCTTTTTAGGCCATATAATAAAGTAATGAAAATTAATATAAAATGATTTTAATGAATCATTCATATGATAATATTTGCTGTTTTGTATCTTCTTTCTTCTTTTTAAGTTCAAATTACAAACTATAAAAACTGTCAAAACAATAACTATTTATATGCTATTAAAACGCCATGATTGAGATAACATCATCTATCCACCATCATCCAAACAGCCAAAAAGAAGCGGACTAAAGAGCAACAACCATAATAAACATACATAACTACTAACTAGCAACCTAAAAAAGATAGCAAAATATGAAACGTTAATCGGTTGAAAACGAAACCATAAAAAAAAGATCAGCCGGCAAATCGCAAATGCACACAAGCCACAACAATGAGATGAAATCTGGCAGAAGAAAAACCCACACTTTTTTAACGTGATCTAAGTCTCTTTCTTATCTTAACAGCAGCTATTAAGTTTTAACACTACCGAGCAAATGACTACTTCCTACTTGCAAAAAGTCAATTGGAGTTTAAAAAAATTTAAAAATGTTTTAGTTTATGGTGGATTTTCTTACATGTTAACGTATAATGAATGTGGATATTTTTGTTAGTTTATATTTAAAATATTTTTTTATTAATAATATTGTTAAATATTTTTTAATGTTTTCCTGCATATCTTTTCAATTGCTACTTTATTTATGTTTTGCAAAAATTATGCCTTTACGTGAGACATGTGTTCTATTGTATTTTTTAGCAAACTGAAAACAGCATGAAACAGCAATAGGAACAGTATTTTAATTAATTAATTTTTTATTAAGTGTTGCAAACTGCTGAAAAAATTCAGTAGTTTTTGTAAATGGTTTCGCATGTGTTAAATTTAAAAAGATATACATAATGAACTCGGCCATTTTGGAGAAATGACCCTATTGTTCTCTGAGGTAAGCTGATGTGTTAGGAAACTCCACTCCATTTTAAACCATAAACATTATATTTCTTTAGATCTATGTGTTATAAAATTATATTATAAAGAATGATTTTTCTTTAAAAGATATTTGACCCTCTTATAGAACTTAATTATTTCGTAGTTATTTTAATAACTGGCCTAAAATACGCCTCCTTAACTGAAAGTATATTTTATTCTCAAATAAAATATAAATGAAAGTTATGCCAATTATGCCATAAACATCTGTCATATAAGCGCTAAATAACAAACCATTAAGCGGTACTCTCTACAAGAACTCGGAATAATCGTGTCTATTTTTTGTCAAACAATTCGTCTGTGGTGTTGGCGCAGTGCGAGCTCTGGCTAAAAATCCCCGGTCGTCCGGCACCGACTGCGCAGACACTGCGCCGTTTGATCATCAACCTTGAAAAGTTTGGGACCACACGAGACGCTGCCAAGAGTGGCCAGCCCCGGAACGCCCGTTTTTCCGAGAATATCGTCGCTGTTAGCGAGGATGTCGAACTGTCGCCAAAAACATCGACCAAACGCCGTGCCTCGCAATTAGCCATCAGCCGGTCGTCCCTAAGGCAAATTGTGGTCAAAGACCTGCGCATGTTCCCGTACAAATTCTAGTCCGTGCATCAGCTTCTGTCTATCGAATGCCAAACACGTGTAACCTACGCCCAAGCCATCCTTAATCTCGAGGCCGAAGTGGACGATTTTTCAATCAAAATCATAATGAGCGATGAGGCTCATTTCCACCTCAGCTGGTACGTGCACAAGCAAAACTATCACTTTTGTGGCACCTAACAGCCATGAATGATGCACAGGTAGCCATTACACTCGCTTAAAGTAATTGCATGCTGCGCTGTTACGTTTTTTTCTGCTAACCGAGTTTTTTCTGTCGCAATTTAACGAATTGGGAATAGAGGGCAGGTATTTACAACAGGATGGAGCAACAGCATACACTGCTGT
Organism: Melanophora roralis; assembly: GCA_963583895.1. NCBI lineage: Eukaryota > Metazoa > Arthropoda > Insecta > Diptera > Rhinophoridae > Melanophora > Melanophora roralis. The sequence goes on from OY757188.1 coordinate 66,535,960, forward strand.
TCTGAAGGTGGCGTTTCTGGGTCGCCTCATCCGTTTCAGGCTTTTTCCTGTGGGGTTTTTTAAAGTCCCGTGCGTACGCGAACAAGTTCGAGACCCTAAAAGCCCTCAAAAACAATATTCGACACGTGTAAAAGATTCTGTCGCCCGAAGTTCACGCCAAAGTGATGAAAAGTGCCATAAAATGAGCCGGTATAGCAATCAATTGTGATGGCGCCTATTTGGCCGATATTATCTTTTCGACTTAACTAATAAAATTCCAAAGGTTCAGATATACATAATCAAAAAACATTATTAAAGTTTTCATTTACAAAAAAAAAATGAGAGCTAAACAAAATTGGATAACTTCTTTTGGCCCACCTTGTATGTATTATTGATAACTATCTTATTTTCGGTAAAATTATTCCCCTTACGACAATTTATATTATTGCATGAAAAATTTGAAGTACATAATTACGTTACCTTCAATCAAAGCAGGTTTTTGTTAAAAATGTTTGAGAAAAATCCTATATACATATGTGTTAACTGTCCCAGAATAGTTTTTAAAATGCAGCTGTAGTCAAAAACACATAAAACAACAATTACCGTTGAAATCTGAAAACGCAAATTAAGTTGGATCAGCCATGCATTACCGAAAGTGCCACGGCCTGATCATCGTCATTTTTAACCTAAATAATTTCCAGCAAGTGAAAGCTAATAGTGAGTAAAAAATTACCTCTGTAGATATATCAAACAATTTGAAATATATATCATAACATATACTTCTTTAAGTCGCATCGATTTGGAGGACGAGGGAATAACAAAATTCAATAATTTGATATTTGCTAATTTTTTAAAATTGCCAGCTAATTTTGCGCTGAAACAAAAATGCTTATATAATTTCAAAAGATACCAAAATGAGTGACAAGCTACAAGCTAGAACTCTCAATTTATTAGATTTTATAATCGGCTGGATTTACAGAACATGGCCGAATCTTAATATTGTTTGTGTGAATCGTTATGACTAAAAAAAATATGTTTTATTTAACCTGCTGCTTTTCTTTCGAGTAACAGAATGAACCTGATTAATTTCTACTCGTTATTAATAGATGTCGTGAAGTAGAGGCAAATTTATAATGGAAAAATATTCGGTAAACCAACGTGCTTTAATCGTTAAAACATTTTAGCAAAGTCAATAATCGATTACTGTGACGATAAGAAAGTTACGTGAAATTGTTGGGAGAAACAACATGCCAACAAGACTCACGTTTTTTTCGTGTAGTGAACGATTTCAAAGAATTCTGCTGCTCCAGAAAGTGTTCAAAATAATCCATCAACTGCAATTCGACGCCTTAGTTGATTTGTCTTTAAAGAACAAATTTAGGCACAATTTTGCACAAGGATATGCATTTGTTTCCATCTAAGTTTCAGTTGACCCAAGAGCTTCTTCCAGTAGACCATTTACGCTGTCGTACACATTCCAATAGGATGTTACATCTCGCCTTTTAAGCCCCGATTTTCATGAAATAATTATGATTGAATGGATATGCGAATAGTCGTTTCTGGGAAACGGAAAATCCTCCAATTATTCTCGGTCTTGTTTGCATTAATAAAAAGTTATAGTCTGGTGTACAACTTGGTCAGAAAGAATCATTGGAGACTAAAACCGGCGTAACCGTAACTAATTGTACATGGGGAGCGATATCGTGATATAATTGAAAACTTTTTAATGCCACAGCTGCATGTTTTGGCTTGGTTAACATGTGGTATTAACAAGACGGTGCCAAATCGCACACAGCCAGGATTACAATGAAATTAGTGCGAAAAAAAAATAAGAAATGATGATGCTGATTGGCCTCCACGGTCTCCTGATTTGAATGCTCCGAACTTCTTTTTTATGGACATCTGAATAGCAAGGTTTATGCAAATAAACCAGAAACGCTGAAGCAACTCAAACAAAATATGAGTGAAAAAATAATGAAATACCGTGTGTAATGTGTGAGAATGTAATGAAAAATAAGCTCAATAGAGCTCACACTTGTGAGGCTAACAGAGGCGGACATTTATCTGATTTTGTATTTTATACATAATTGCCGACTTTCAATAAAACATTTATCAATACAAGATCCATTCTCTTTCATTTTATCAAAAATTATTAACAAACAAAGTAGTATACCTTTCCGGCGGACACCCTGTATTTGCACCAGCGGTAACTCCGTAAAAACTAGTTTCTGCTTGTGCCTGTTACTGCAATAATTTTTTATGAATAATTTTATTATTAAGGTGTTAAAAGTTGAAAGTCAAGTGTGTCCCGCATTCCCAATATGAGTTCTTTAACATGATAAAGTTTATTTTATCACGATAAGCCCATTTTAAATGCATTAAAATATAGAAACATGCGCTGAAGGTAAAATAATCTTCATAGAATTAATTCATATTTTTTACTTAAAGAAAAAAAAATCATAAGTCGACAAGCAACAGGCTACTAATGCAAGAAGCTGTATCTTTGTCTTTAAGTAATTGATTTTTGTTCCTGTGGGTACTATGAATATAGTGTTTTTTCTAAGGTGTTTATTTTCATATATCGTTTACCCAAATGCAAAAATTTAATTTTTTTTCCAATCTATTCTTACTTACTTTCTGACAGAAAGGTTGTCCTATAGACTTCTTTCTGTACTTTCTCTTTAAAAAAAAAAAAAACTATTGCAATTGTTGACGCAATCGAATGAAAAACGACAAATATTTTCAAACGGTAAATAAAGTTTTTCTTCAAACGAAAAAGAAAATTTATTGTTGGTAGAAAGCTTACGACATCCATTTGGTCTCTATTCGGTTTGATGATCTTAAAATGGCTAGTGCTTATAAACCATCAAAATCACAATTGCCAAGCATGCAGATCGCATACGGGGGTTTTAATAACCATCTCTTCCTCTGAAACTACTAGGCGGATAATGATAATGGCAGAGCACGTTTCAATTGGAATAAGCTTTATAAGCTGCCACTTTTTTTCAATGTTAAAGACGAACCCCCTTCTAATTATCGTATATAGCTCAAGGGATTTAAGTCAAATTTCAATAAAGGTTCTCGCCTTTTCCACGACTCAAATTTCTCAAAAAACTTAACGCCACCGTCCACTGGATTCATCTAATATTGAGAATTTAAAACGGTTTTTGGTCTGCTTAATTGTAACAGTCAGAAAGCATATCCCTCGAGGGCTTTGAATTTAATATATTCCTTGGTGAAGCACCGAAAGCGAAAACCCCTTCCAAGAAAGGCAACAATGGCATAACAGGCCAGCTTCTGCAATCTTCAGACAGCGCGCGTAATCAAAACTACTAATTAATCAAAATCAAAACTTAATTCCGTACGATTTAATAGAAAGCTTGGAGCCTTCCCAGGAGTCTTGGTTGCGCGAACCCACTTTCTTCGGTGCGACTTGAAAGCGACACAGTCCTTATCGCTAATAAAAAAGTAAATCCTTCGAAAGTTAAGCCAGATAAAGCACACAAATGGTTAATTTAAAACTTCAAATAAAACTAAAGGGAAGTAGCCCATTGCCCATTTTTTTACAACACACTTGATTCTGGTAAGCTGCGCTCTGAGTTTAAACGATTTTAAATCATCGACATCTTAAGGCCAGTCAAGCCAGCAAATTTTACAGAGCCAATTGCTATTTTAGTATCGGCAGCAAAATCCCTAAGAGCCTAGTCTTAAACAGAACTGATGGCCCCATAAGCGAGTGCAGATATTTTTATTGAACAAGCAACTGCACTGACCAAATACTTGCCATGACAACTCTTGTTGAAAGTGGTTACGAAAAGGAACTAAACAATCTGCGACATCTATCGACCTAATAGAGATTGCGACATAGTCTGGTAAGCTGGATTAATCTCTAAATTTCTGCAAGGGTACCTTAATCAGACCAAGACAACTAAGCGACGGACTTTCTCAGGGATCTATCCTGGCTCCGCTTCTCTTCAGCTTTGACACTTGCGATTTTCCAGACACAACATCCACCAAATTTATGCATCCAACATATAAACGCTCTCGAAATAAGACTCTTAAGAGATCTTAAGCTACTAAGCAAATATTTCTAAAAACATAGACTTACGCCTTAAAAGCACTGCTACAACATATTCGACCTTATTTTACTTGAACAACATTTCTTCTCTTCGATTGGAATCGACTTTAAACGGTGTTATTTCTTCATACAAAGAAACCCCTAACTACTTTAGCATAATACTCAGACGCACTTGGGCATTCAGAGTAATATTATAAAAAAAAATGGGAACCAAATCTTGAGGCTCTTCAGCAAATAAGCTAAGTCTTGTTGCGCTAGCTTAATGACAGACAGGCAAAAATGTTGACACAAAATTATACACAATTATGCGCCTTATATGCAGCACAATAAAGGTCGACCCAAAGGCAGTGGCTTACTTTTCTAAGGAACATCGTTTCACCTCAATTCATATGAAAAAAAGCACCGGTAGGAGAATTTCGCATGATGCAAATTTTGAAACTAGTGCAGAGTGGATACCATCTTGGTTTTTCTCACAACTTAATAATGGGCTCCACATTACCAATTCAACCGACCGAATTCCTGGCTTTAACATGCCCAGATCTACTTTAGACTGCCTTAATAATATTGAATGCAGCGAAAGCTACAATCTATACGCCACATCATTACTAGTTTCCCCAATACTATGTTCCATGGCAACGTGCAGGATATAGACACCTTGAAGATAGATGCTGTTTACTGGCTGAACAGTTTTGGCATTCATCTTTAAGACAGGCCTTTTGTAAATATGTCTTATTCCAATATTCATTGTTTAAGTAAATGTATTTATTTGTAGGTGTATAAAATTGTTGTTACTAATCGATAAATAAACATCATCATAAGTTTCTTAAACGAAATCGATATTTTTTAACAAAACTTCTAATTTCGTGTGACTTTAAATTTGCTCTATAATTGTGAATTAACAACAAAATTGTAATTTTTTGTTTGCTAAACCATTTTGCTTTTTTGGTGACGAAATGTATGTTTATCATATTGCGTGTTTCATCCAATAATGTTTGTAAATGATTTCATACCCCAATGCAAACAAACTTACAAACGAATGTACATTTGTTCACTGAATTTCCTATTTTACAAAACTTTAAAGATGTTTTTTCCGCTTTCAGAAAGGTATCCACTCGAATAATAATCGGTCGATTAATCGAAGAATTTTAACTCAATTATTTGCTCGAGGAAAAAAAATTGCAAACTTTGACTTAAGCATAACCTGAATAATGTAAGTTGATAAGTGGAATTCCTGAAAAGGGGCCCACATTTTTTCAAATTTTTAATACGCTTAATAGCTTTCCCCTTTAAACCTAATACCAGGTAGTTCCAATATGACACATACGTTTTGGAAAAAAGTTTGTTTAAATAAGAGCATATCTCGAAAAATATATGTGTTATCGACTTCAAATTTACCACAAAAAGTAACTGTAAAGCAATGCATTTACGCTGGGAAAAATTAATAAGATGAGACCAGGGGGAGCAGCAGCCCCCATAAAAATTAAAATTTTTTTTGAAATTTTCGATATAATAGATATCGAAAACTATAACAGTTATCGACTTGATATTTACTACAGAAAATAATTCCGCATCAAAGCCTACCTTTTGAAAACAAATAAGTTGAATAGGAGCAGGAGGAGCGGTAGCCCTTATAAAAATTATCTATTTAAAAGAAAATTTTTGATACGCTAAAGCTCGCTGTTATGATTTTTTTTTAAGATTTTTTAATTTTAAAGACAAATTTGCTAGATTGGAGCCTAAAAGTAGCATCGGCCATACTATCGATTTCAAACCCATCACAAAGTAAATTTATTGTAATATTTGCAGCTCAAAAACAACTTGGCTAAATCATATGACTGGGTTTACAAAAATATGTTAAGGGTATATAAGGTTCGGCACAGCCTAATTCCCTGCCCTCAGTTATTTGTTACTCGTTTTAATTCTTATCGAGGGAAACCTATCAGTAAAGATTAAAATAGTAAACATTATGTTTTTTCAATTAACAATTAACTAAATTAATATAATACTTCTGCATGTGGGCTTAGCCAACCTCGTTTAATGATTGCTTTTACCGTTAATTGAGGGTGAGTTTTCCTTTTTCATGAAAATAATCATTTCCGGGGCCTTACGCCAAAAAAGCACCATATTCATAAAATTTGGTAAGAAGATTTTTGTTTAAAAAAATCAATACACATAAAAGTTATCTCGACAAAAAAATATATTTTCAATTTATGTAGTTAAATATTGTACGTATGATAACATTTAGGTTTGGATGCATGCAAAAATTATTGAAATAAGTTGAAGTTTTCTATTCGTTAAAGCACCTTCGGGTATGTGCTTTGACCTTTGTATGGGGCTGGCACAGCTAGATGGTCTGATAAATATTGATTGTAAAAATAAACTTTATAAAACTTTTTTGTTTGTTTTTTTTTTTAATAAAAAGTTTTTATTCAATTATCTTTGCGTTTAAACATGCATTATACAGTTTTTTCTTGCCTTCTGCTCTAATAAAAAAACATAATTTTCAGTTAACTGCAGCTCCCCTGTTGCCAGGTTGCATTTTTAAATGCTTAACAGCGTTAAGCTATTCTTAATTCAAGTGTTCTGTGGTAACTATGGCTGCATGCTTACATGGGTAATACAGTGAGTGCCCATGATCGTTATTTTTAAAATTATTTTTTAATTTATATTTTGTAATTCTATTTAATTTGCAGTCAGAGAGTGGCCACAAGTGCAAGTGCTGTTATCAACTCGTAGTGTTAACAAAGGTGTCATGAATTGTGTTTGCACTTTATTAAATATGACATTTTTAATAAAATGTTGTTTATATGCTACTTTTTTTAGTACATTACTACATTCTAGTCTATAAACTTATGCTTAAACTAAAACACTGCATGACACCGTATACTTACTTATTTATGTATGCATTTGTAAGACATGGCTTGGAAAAAAAATTATAAGAAATATGAAAATATTTTGCATAAAATTAGTTGTGACATGTCTTAAGATAAAGTAGAAGAAAACATGCAACTCATTAACAAAGCCATACTTTACTCCACATAACATAGAAGTTAGTATTAAAACTGTATTTGTTTTTACAGGTTTTAGAATTTTGAAGGTGATTAAGTAACATGACTTTTTAATTATAACTTAATAACTACTTCTAGCTCCGGTTTCTAGACTACGACTTTATAATAAAACACAACAAAAAATCAAATTATAACCATGACATGAGCCAATTTCATTTGAGAGGTGTTATAAACCTATTTATCTTATTTAACATAAAAAAATAAATCAAGTTTAAGTTTGTCATATCAACAGTATTTAATACTTATATTAATTTTTACTTACCACCTTAATTATTAACTAATCACTAAGATTTTTTTCAATAATAAATTTTTTTAACTCGGTTATGTTGGAAAAGTTTAGGTTGAACTGGCTAGTCTTGAAGGCCCCACATAAATTCTTAGGGTCCTTTGTGTTAACAAACAAAAAGAAACGATAACCCGTCTAACCCGGACTTTGGTTTTGGTCTGAGTCTCGGTTTCTTGTTGACGGGTCATGGCTCGCTCAATGAGTTTCTTCATCGGAGGGGTCTGTCGGGGACGTCGATGTGCGCGTGCGGTATGGCGGCGGAGGATGTGGTGCATGTACTGACGGAATGTACGGATTACAGTGACCTTAGAGATTGGGATGGAATGGGAATAGCTCGTACCGGTACGGGCTTTAGTAGGGTGGTTGAGAACGGACGGACGTCTGACAAGCTTGGCGAGTTTGCTCGTGATGCTTTTGCCAGGAGAAGGACCAGACGGGTTTTAGCTGACGGGACTTAGTGTAGGTGGTTTTTGGACGGTCCTCCGTAAGGCCGTTGTGCGCGTTTGTCGCTGTAAGTTTCCGCTCAGTGCATAACTGTTGGGTCGTCTGTTGATGGCTGCTTTTGGTTGTCGCAGCCGTTTTTGATGTCTGGCGTTCATCGGCTGTCACGTTGCATGTACGGGCACTGGGGAGGCGTTTCGCTCTTAGGGGTATCACGTCAACTGTGTCTTTTGGATCACTTTTCCTGCAGGTGCCTTGGTTCCTACTGGCTCTTTTCCCGAGTCTTGCACCATGGATGACGTCGCAAGGTTTGGACTACGATTTTGCCGCTCGATTGAATTTAGTCGCTTGAAATGACGCTGGGTCACCCGTAAGGGGGCTCATTGCTCATTAGTGTTTTTTTTAAATATTTTGTGTGTTGTTTCTGCTGGTATCACATTATGTGACCAAAGTGTCGCTCGTGAAGGCGGCTGTTCAATATTTTGTATTTTTGTATGTTTGTGTGTTGTTGTATGTTGACGCTGGGGTGACCAGTCCCGGACTTTTAAATCGAAACAGGAAGTGGTTCCGGCCACTAGGGGTTACCAGTCCCTGAACTATTTGGAGTTCAACTGGAAGTAACCTTGGCTTGACCTTGGCTACGAGGCCTGACCAGAAGCTTGTCATTCTAAATCTGGTATCTCGGTTCTAGCCTGACAATGGTTGAGGCCCCTTCAGGAGCAGCGTGGTGGTTGTGGTTTACACCCAAATCGCGGGGAGAGCTTCTGCTCGATGTGGAGTTGCATTGCAACTGGGTGCCCTGACCCATAGATCGGTAGAAGTTTTAAATAGGCTCCGCTCCTCACCAAGGGGAAAGGCATACCCAAATGTATGTCTTCGAATTGGTAAATATGGGTGATAATTTGCAATGTTGGCGAAATATCATCCATGGGGGCGCTGGTGGACGCATTGTTTTCACCCTGTGTTAGGAGCACTGTGGGATTGGGCCAACGCGGCGGGTATCCACACGAATCTTCGACACTCTGTCAATAAATAAGATACCCTTAGAATTGTCAGTCTGGAAGGACAAAGCAAGATCGGCAAAAAATTTGGCGGCTAGAATCTCTGCCTGAAAAACAATGTAGCTATCAGTAAGTTTGCGGGACTCTCTTATACCCACTTTACGGAAAAAGACTGCAGCTCGGAACCACCTCCCTCCGTATCTGATTTTGGTCCACCCCTAAAGAATATGAAGTTCCTGCGGTCAAGGCGAAGTCCAGCTAGCAAGACGTATCCCTAGCCTCACCTTCCCAATGAAGGCCAGTTTCGGGACCATTTTATCGCTGGTGGGCATGCGCCCCTAATAACCTTGCCATTGCGGAAAAGCAATGCCCGTTGAGCCCAGTTGGTCTGTTATCTTCTCGCAACAAACTCTGCGTCCAAATCAATTGATTTTAAATCAAAGATTACTTCTAGCGATGCTGTCAGGACTTGCACTGAGCGCCTGAAATACACAGTCTCTTAAGTCTCTGCATACTGTTAAGGCGCTTGTATCTAATTTGCTCCTCCAGTGCAGCATACCAAACAAGTATCCCATAAAGTAGCGACTGCAGTATAGATTTTTATTGTGTAAGATTTGGCATAAAGCCCCATATTCTACAGTCGCAAGACCCTCATATTAGTCGTCGTGTTGATCTTCTTCCGACATTGAGTCCCCACTACAGCCAACTGCCCAGATGCACTCCCAGGGTGCTTTGTGTGTATCAGTATTGGTACCATCTAATCTCGGTGAGATCCATGGACTAATTTTAGCCCCCCTGGTAAAGAAAGCCTGGTCTGTCTTTTCGTGTTCACTCTCAGCCACTGGCTCATTCTAAACAGAAAGCCTTCACCAAAGAGTTTATCGTACTTCCACAGGGCACGTAGCTCTGTCTCAGTTTTTCTCTAAAGATCCATACCAACCAAGGAGCAATTCGGTCTTTGTCGTGTTAAAGCAGTGTGGGTAAGATATGGGCCAGCCCTGCTAATGCATAATGTTGTGTAGAGTCGTTTTCTCGTTTAACTCTCTCCTTGGAGATAATATCGCAATCCCCATTACACTCTGTATAGTAAGGTACATCTGGCAGCAGTGCCCTTAAAAATTTGCCACTACTATCCGCATTCACCCCGTTCTCTTTACATACAGTGCTGGGCATAACTCAATTGCTAGCTAACATCTTGCGCTAACCTATCGTTTTTTCAAGGCATAACAGAACCCCCTCCCTTTGTAGCTGATTTGGGCCCATCCGTAAAGAAGTTGCAGGTCCTGTGGTCAAGGCGAAATCCAGCTAAATAGACGTATCCCTTCCAGGCCAGACTTACCTTCCTAATAAAGGCCAGTTTCGGTACCATGTAATCGCTGCTAGATTTGCGCCCCTAATAACCTTGCCATTGCGGAAAGGCAGCAGAGTGGATTAGCCCGTTGATCCCAGCTGGTCCTTGATCTCCTCGCAACAAACTCAACTGATTTTAAATCAAAGATGACTTCTAGCGATGCCGTCTGGACTTGCGTTGAATGGCAGTTGTACAGAGTCTCGTAAGGTGCTTGTAGTGCAGTATACCAAACAAGTATCCCATAAAGTAGCAACTGCCGTGTAGATTTTTATTGTGTAAGATTTGGCATAAGGCCCCGTATTCAACAGTCGTAAGACCCTCATATTGGTCATCCTGTTGACCTTCTTTCCATATCGAGTCTCCACGACAGCTTACTGTCCAGTTTCACTCCCATGATATCAGTATTGGTACCATCCAATCTCGCTAAAGCCCATGGATCAATTTTTGTCCCCCTGGTAAAAAAACCCAGGTGTTTCTTTTCGTGTTCACACTCAGCCCTACTGACTTATTCTAAACTGTTAGCCTCCACCATAGAGCCCATCGTACTCTAATACTTCCACAGAATATGTAGATTTGCCTCAGTCATTCTCGGAAGATCCGAATCAACCAAGGAGCAATCCGGTCTTTTGTGTGTTGAAGCAGTGCTTGGCTTGTTTATAATGTTGAATGGAGTCGTTTTCCGTTCAACATTCTTTTGGAGACAATATCGCAATCTCCATTATACACCGTATGGTGAGGCACATCTGGCAGCAGTGCGCTTAAAAATTTGTCACTGATATCCGCTTTCACACTGTTCTCCTTACATACAGTGCTGGGCATAACTGAATTGCTAGCAAACATCTTGCACTAACCGATCATTTTTTCAAGGCTCTTTTTAACTTAAATTTAAAAGAAAATATTATCCCAACCTTAAAACTATTTGGTGTATGGATTAATATGATCGGGCTCGACTGGCAATAGTTTTCTTCGGTGATTTAAAATAAAATGCTAAAAATTACAATTTCAATACAATTTCATTGTATAGGTACTTCAATTTGAACTGATTCCATTTAATAAATTCTTCAGTATTGCATTTATTTCTTTTAACTCATACTTATGTATGATATTGAAGATTTGACATTAAGATGGATACATGTGTCGAAAAATTGTGACACATGATATCCATAAATATGTCACAGTGTGAAAGTTTACAGTGTGACATGCAAAAAACTTAACGTAAAAAAATGCTGCAGCACAAACACAAGAAACTAACAATGATTTTTCACAAAACAAAAAAACAAAAATCAAATATTAATTCGGTCGATTTTACTGAAATCTTACTATTTATGTTGTATTAAAGATAGAAGATGACAGCCGGTAAGCACTACTGTACTGCAAAATGTAGCAAACACTCTGACTTTGATTCCTGCAGCAGCAACAACCATAACAACACAATCACTATAAACATCAAATAGTTAAAAGCGGCAATAACTTTTAAAGAAATGGTGTTGCATACATTTATTTACAACTTGAAGCAACAGAAAATCGAAAACACACAAATTTACAATCATGCTATTCCAAATAATAATAACACTGTACACTAACAACAACAGCATCGACATAACAATACAAAACGCACACAACCAACTAATATTATAGTATTAACAACAAGGAGAACAACAGTTGCATCGTCAACGTGCCTCTTGATACAGTAGCAATAGCAATATTTGTATATTGTACACAACCATTTACATTTACATACTTATAAAATATTGCTTAAAGTTTAAAAATCACAATTCCAGCTTAAGAAGCAGCAACTCACTGCGGTAGCAGTTAAAAAAAGAAACAGGAACCAATACAACAACTGTCATACAAAGTCACACCGCTCTTTATATCTATGATGTTGATATTTTGATGTTGATGTACTCGGTATGAATGTTAAAAGACATGTGTATGCAAATACTCATTGACATCAGTTACATACTGTCATTATTGCTGTTGTCATACGGTTTTTAATCGAATACCCGATACGATGGATAAATAATTTCGAAAAATTTAGAGGGAAGTAATTTCTAAGGATTTTAAAAATATAAAACTTATTTGATTTTTTTATAGGTCACGTCATAAGGTGCTTTCAGACGGGATGTATTTACATATAATATGTCGCTCTTGCAGCAAATACACTAAGAGAAAGACGTGCTAATATCAAGCCATTTCAGTTTTAAAAGTCTGTTAAGCGAGAAAATTTTGAACTCAAGAAATAAATCTTAATTTTTTCAGATCGCATTTAAGTTTCTATTCTTGAATAAATTTTCGTTTTAAGAACGTATTAAAAATTGAATACAACACCAATATAAAACTCGGACCCTTATACGCGATATGAATATTTTAGAAATAGTAAACCTATTTGTGGCCGACTATACAGTAAAAGCGATTTATTGGTAAAACTTTTTAAGTACTCACAGTTTCTAAACAACTAAAACATATTTTCGAAACTAGCTAAATAAGATTTCTAATCGAATAAATGTAACCAATGAACTCATTTATACAAGACTGCAACAACAATGGACTTTTTACTTCCCATCAAAAAAGCAAACTAAAAAGAAAACTGGTTTAGAGTGAATGAATGGTTTTTTGTCTTTTTATTTATGGATTTTTCACGTACAAATGAAATCTGATTAAATTGTGATTTTTGATTTTGCTGTAATTACCATAAGTGTGTGATTGCTTTCACTCAAAAGTGGCGACTTTAAAGCAAATAAGGAATGCTCAAACTTTTTAGATTTTTTCCACATCTTTTTACCGACATCCAATTTTCCATTTGATCAATTAGATACAAAAGTGACAACGTGAAAATAGATTATTTTACAGCAATTATATTGACATTTGATTAGGCATGTTTGATAGGTGTTAAAAGAACTTGCCGCCTTTAGTTTCAACTCAGTACTAAACATCAAATTTAAAGTTAAAAATTAACATGCGGTTTTCCTTTAGGGTCCAAACACATCGTTATAACTCTAAGGAGCATCACTACAACTCTACATACGGAATGAAGTGCCACAAGACAAAAGGACTGTCATTTAAAATTGGCAATATCATTGATCTTTTCTTAAATTTTATTTGTTGGTTTGTGTGTTTTTTCCGTAATATTTATAAGTATTAAGCAATTGTAAAGATAAATCCTTCGTATCTCACATTTTCTTTGCAGTCAGTGAGGATATGGCATCACTATCAAATTTTATATCATTTGGTAATGATCTAAATATTAAATAAAAAAAAGAATGGAATATTAAAAACTTAAATGAAAAAATTGTTAAGAAATATTTTTATTAATACGCCCAGCTTCTTTAGAGTTTCACATAACTCAATGTCAATATCCATTTAGCTATTAACTTCAAACTTTTGGTAGAATCTTTTAAAGATCAAAATAAAAAAAGTTCAACAAAAAAAACAAATTTCAAAAACAAATATCGTGACACAAGTGTGAATTGTAAGACATTGTTTTCCAATGAGAAAAGCTCTTATTAGTTCTCTATAGCATTTTATTAAAATGCTTTTAGCCACATATCCTAGTTTCCTACAAAATCGAGAGGAGATAAGAAGATACAAAAGATGCCGACAATTTTTCAAACACTTACCGAAAAAATAAGCACGCTTTTGCAATAATAAGATGATGATGGCTATTTTGCACGTGAAAATAACAAGCCAGGCCCCCACCACCGTCATCATCGCTTTCCATATTTTTAACATACAATGCACCTCCTCGTATTTTCCGCTGCTCTTCTATTCCTTTACTTTACATCGTTCGCTCTTTAGCACAATGAACACGCTGCGACCACAAGGTTACAACATCAAACACAAGTGTGTATCAATAGTTAGATTTTAAGGCTATGATCGTTGTTGATAACTTTGAGTTTATTCAAAGGAATTTTTTTATACCCTACGAAATTTTAAAAATGATTTGGGGAGGTCAAAATACATACATCATTAATTAAAAAATCTTTTTTACCTTAATAAGCAAAATAAGGTAAATAGAAGCATTATTCCCGCAAACAACATAAATACCCTTCACCACATGCTATAAAGGCTTTATGAAGAAAGTTACCGTTGATTTTTGTGTTCAGAATAAAATTTGGTGACATGTGTGCAAAATTTTAAGAAGGTAAAGTATACTTTTAGCCATTTGTAGGCCACAGTGCATTTGTGTGGGGGCATTATCATAAAATGGGCCGATACCATTTGTATTCAGTATATTAGTTGGTGGTATATAGTTAGACACATGTAAAATTGTCTCTAAAAAGGGTAAATTCGAGTCAGTACAGTCAAAAATGCTAATTCCCATAGGACATTTGGTTCGATCGGTATACCTAAAGGTGGGTCTCACACCATTATTTTTGGGCGTTATAAACATCTGCACAAACGCATTGTACCTCTACCACGTATGTGGTGTGGAGTTCTAGTATCTGAACAGTTCTCATGTTCTAAGTTTTTATACGATTCAGCCGTTAAGAAGTAATTGCGGAAAAAAAACAAACTTGCACTAAAGCTATTTGATTAAAAACTATGGTCTGGCAAACTAATTTGGAAAAATATGTTTTGTATTTGGAGCTAGGGAAATCCTTAAACTATTAACGAATGTAATGGTACATTTGGTTCCGACAACACTCGATTAAGTGCAAAATCAATTTAGTGACAACTAATTTTCCAGAAGTGATCCTGTTTTCTGACCCCTTGTTCGTGCGACTTAAAGCCTTTAAATTACTCCTATTTCGAAAATGTGAGATGTAGCCCTTTTAATAGGCGACCTTGTCAAATTATATCTGTTGCATTATTTGAACCGCAATCTTTTTGCAATAAGTGCATAAACTTATTTTTGTAAACCTATTTCAATACATACATATTTCTTCATATATTCTTAAGAGTGCGAAACTGTAGTCTACTTGTTCTATAAAGTTTGTATGTTTTTGAAGTTCAAATTATCTTGATGTTGTTAAGCTGGAGGTCCATACCATACGTTCTATGCGCTGTGCGTTCTCTCCGACTCTCACAAAAGTAAAATCAGTGTAGTTGTATGTGGCAAGAAACATAACAAATTGCATAGAACGCATCGGCGCAAGTAACGGATAAAGTAGGTTTACTTTCTACTTTTTCATACGTCGCATGCGAAATGAGAAAATGAGAGATGGTTTTGTTATCCAGTGATGACAAATTTTAAATGCTATCAAAAAACATGTGTGTGTGGTAGATTATATTCTTGGTATATTTTGTGTTAAAAACAGTATGTTATGAAAAAAAATGCTTTTATTATAAATTTTGCAAATAATTTTAAGAATAAATTTCCTTAAAAATAAGTTTTCAACACAAATATTTTGTAGCCAAAGTTAATATTGTTTTTATCGACTACTTTTATATTTTAAGTGTCATCTCTGTTGTGTTTTTATTTATGTAAGTGTAATGAAGAAAATCTGATTTCTCTTCTCTTCACTTTTCGCACAAAACGTATTGCATGTAACTTGGCAAAAACAAACGTATAAAACGTACAGAAATATGATACGCATAAAACGGAGCCACGCATATAACGTATGGTATGGACCTCCAGCTTTAAAAACAAAGACAAAGGCGACTATAAGGATAATAATGACAATCAAAATGAGGTGATTTTCTCTCTCTTTTACAAAAAAAAAAAAACAATTTTCTCCAATAATAAAAATTTATTTGGAGTGTTTTTTTTTCTTTTTGATTTTCTGCAAGTTGTATTATTGGGATTCAAAATTTTATTTTATTTAACGCAAATTTTTTTTTCAAAATTTATTCCTGTTTTTTTTTTTTTTTTTAATTTCACCAAGTTGTAAGCTGTTATGTTACTGTTTGTTGTATGCCAGTGCAATGGTGTTATTGGCGTTGCTGTTGTTTGATTCAAATGCAACTCAATCGGCCGAAAATTTGTTGCAAGTGACAGATACTCTATGTAAAGTTCTTCTTTTATTTTATTTTTATGTGAAGTGTGAAAATGGAGTAAAGAAAATAAGTAGAAAAAGGAAAATCTTAAATTCGGTATTCCTTTTAAGTTTCTCTTTTACATGACATGGTTTGTGCTGATTGGATATTGGCGGTGCTGTACTGTGGAATTCAACTAAATGTTTCAAGTCTAGCATGTGTGATATTTTATCATAAGATAACGATCGTGAGAAAATTGCTATTAACATATTTTTATTTATTATTAGACAGAAATGAATTTATTTAGTTTTAACGAAGCAGTGTATTAGTCCAGAAGAAAAAAGAAAATGGAAGGATAACGTATTTAAATTAAGCTTAAATGAAATTTGTATTAGGGATAGTCTAAGTAGAATGATAAGGAATATGATATATTTCTATATAGTTCCTATCCATAACATTAAAATGGAAAACTGTTAATGTTTTGTTACTTCTACGTTACGACGTGCCCCAAGTGTGTATTTAAGAAAATCTGATAGTTTATATATAATCCTACATGGAAAAAAAATGTTTAATTGAATTCAACGTTTAGAAAACGTAAAACTAAATGGCCGTTGTTAAATTAACTATGTTCCTAAAAGGTTCAATTCAAAAATTTTAAACCTAAGCGCACGTTCAGTATTTAACTATGTGGTTTTCAGCTGTTAAAAACACAAAAATATACATTTCGCTAATCAAAGGGTATACGCTGTTTCAAAGGCGAACTAAATGTTTTGTTTTACTTTTAATTTTCTTATTATTTGGGCTTAACTTTCATTTATATAAACTGAATGTAACATTCAGTAGATTTCAGCAAGGAAAATATCAGATATAACTTTTAGCTTAACACATTACTTAATACGTCGGTTCAGATTTCTGGACGAATGTTTACTCCCAGTTAGCTCTGGAAAGATGGCTAACTGCATTCTCACCCACAAATAAAAGGCAATCCTGTTACAATATATAAATTAGTCATGTAATAAATAATATTTTTCAGTTCTCTAAACGAATATAATAAAAAAGTAAACTTACGTTTATTTTCCTATTTGCATTTATTTAATGTAGTATTGAACGCGTATAGGTAATTGCTAAACGTACGTTTAAAATTGCCCAAACTGAGCACTGCATGTTATTTTTTGATGAACTGATTGTTTTTATGAAAAATATTTGCTTTTAATTTTTTAGTTCTGCAAGGAGTACAAAGAAAAGGATGATGACGAAACTTCGTAGTTGGTTTCAAAAAGGCATTATACTCGGCTAGTATCGGTAGAAAATCTTACTTTTTAAAATTAAACTTCTCTTAACATTAATAGAAAATATTAATTTTTTCTAAGTAAAACTAAATTAAAAATATGAACTTAAGCTAAAATATTTTTTTTAATTAAGTTAGGCCATTTATGTCGTAAGATTTTAAAAATCAGGTATCAATGTACAATAGTTAAATACCTTATTTATATAATATTTTGCTAAAGTACATTGTCTGCCAAAACTTTTATTCTTTTCAAGTCCTTTAATATTTTTTCTATACACTCATACACAAAATGCTATTCTGACCTTATTTTTTTGAGAATAAAAAACATATGACTGGTCTTTTAAAACAATATTTAATCTACCATCAACTTATATTAAAGTTATAAAAAATAATAACTAACATTACTTTATTCGCACGTTTCCCCCTCCCGTATATAAAAAAATGGTCAGTCTTTAGTTGTAGAGGTGGTAAGTGTATAAAATACAAGGACCATAACATTTCATAATAGCAACATCATCAATTTCCATTAAATTTAATATGAAACTCGTTTTACTTTCTACTAACGTACATACAGGAATACACACACATACATATATAGTGTTACAAAATACATATCACTTTAAGAATATAAATACCAAAAAATATTTTTCTTAACTCACACTTACACACGTACGAATACAAGTGTTTTTACAGTAAAGTTTAAAAAAATAGCATTTCGGTGAAATACATTGATTTGACAGACTAAATGAACAGATATACAAAAAAAAAAAATACGGAATTTTTTAAACACCATCAAAATCAAATCCTAAGTATGATAATTGGTATATTAAAATTGCAACATCCACAAGGATCGGCAAGTTTCACTAGTTAAATGAGATATCATAAACTATGTTGGCAAGTACTTAAATAAGCTGGAAACACACTGAGCTCATGGCTGCTGGATACTATAACGCTAGGTATTCAAGGACCCCAAGCAATTAGTCCTAGAGGCAGTGTTTTGTATGATTCAGTGTCTGAAAGGGACCTAAGGTTACTTCCGCTGGGCAACTTACCTATTGCCCTACTGATCACAATAGAAATCTAGACGTTTTCGATTACGGCATAACAAAAGGAGTATCGCCGAAATGTATTAAAGCTCAAGTCTCGTTGGATTTATCTTTAGACCACTCACCATACAATACTTAATCATTACTTACAGCCCTCACTAAATTACAACTAGTAATATTTTTTGTCTAAAAGAAAAAATTGGTTAAAATACAAAAACAAATTTCAGCAAAATTTATGAGCGGCCCTAATGAGAACAAAAAAAAATCCATTGAACATGCATATTTTACCTACCTTCAGGCCAAATACAACAAAATTTATTCTGGCGATTTCAAAAAGCTTTTACCTGAAAAAAGAAAAGTCCAAAGAGAATGGCAAAAGTATAGGTCACCCTAATTTAAAACTAAGCCAAAAGAATAGACAAACTGATTAAAAAACTTGCTTGAGGAATACAGTATGACATCACTTAGGGAAACCTTAGAAGGTTTAGACTCGACTTCTCAGACGAATTATTCTCTCTGGTAATCAGCCAAATATGTTAAAAGACCCGTTGTCGCGAAACCAACGCTGTGTAATATGAAGGGATTCTGGGCAAAAAATTACGAAGAAAAATGTGATCTGCTGGCAAGTCAAACCTTTCCGATTGCTAGCTTTTGTAGAAGCTATTGACAATCTCAATCCTAAAAAAGCTCCTGGCTTTGATAAAATAAGCAACTAAATGCTTGTGCAGCAAAAAGAATATATTTTTAACGACATATTACGACTTAAACATTTCCCGCCAATATAAAAAGCTGCCTCAGTAAGGATGATTCCTAAGTCTGAAAAAGATCCTTCGAAGGTGAAGTCTTTCAGGCCTATAAGTCTGTTACAACTTTGTTGAAATTGTTTGAGAAACTACTTGAAGACCAGCTGACCCCGATCTTGAATGACAAAAACTGCATTCGAAATCACCAGTTTGGCTTTATAAGTCAACATAGTACCATCAAACAGACCAACAAGTTGGTACAGGTTATAAGAAAGGTCTTTGAGGAAAAGACATTTTCATCGATGCCTCTCTAGCTCTCGAAATTGTATGACATAAAGGCCTATTAGACAAACTAAAGCTGTATCTTCCAGCCAATATTTTTAATCTATAAGAGAAACACATAACCGCTCAACAATTTATGATCAAAGGGGGAAACCACTTAAGTTGTTCTTAACCAATAGGGGCTGGTGTACCTCACGGGAGTATATTAAGTCCAATTCTGTATTCGCTTTACACAGCAGATATGCCAACCAACAGTTTTACACACACGTCGACATTTGTTGATGATACCGCTTTTCTCAGTATTCATAAAGACCCTAAAGGGGCTTCGAACCAAGTGATTACATAATCTTTTGAAACAGAAAATCTAGGCTAACAATAGTTTGAAAAATTTCCTTGGTGCAAATAGTATGTGCTTGAGTATGAGGCTCAGAGAGGCCAAGTCACCATAAGATCTATCTCTGGGATCTTTCGTTTCGTAAAACGTTCCTATGAGTTTCGCAAATTTACAGTAACTAGTTTTTTTGGTTTGTTAGAAATGATCAGATCACTAGCTTTAGGCCCAGTTGTGTCGAATTTCCGCGTCTTTTTTTGTGTTGTTAGCTGGTTTGACTTTAGCGCATTGGCATATGAAACTTGACTAGTAGTTAGCTGTGTTAATTGGGCATAATTGTATACATTTGCCGGCTGGGTGGAACAGAAAAAAACTGCTATAAGGTTTTTTCACAACGGTAATTTCAAAAAAAAGTTACATTAAAGACATTTTAAAATCGACAGCTAATATTCTATAGTGTTTGAGATTAAGCGTACCAAAAAATTGATATCTGTATGAATTTTGAATTGCTTTTATCTTCGATGTATGAAAGTACACATATATTTTTGCACACTTCTGTTAAAGTGATAACTTAAATGGTCATCTATTCATATCATAAGAATAAAGTGTATAAAAGAGCATAATGATGATGAAAATGTCGTTGGTCAACAAAAAATTATAGAATAAAAAACAAACTACAGAAAAGTGGCATCATCATAAAAAAGTACACATCCATAAAAAAGCTTTTCTCATAATTTTTTAACGATAAACACAAAGAAAAGAGGAAATTGACCAAAATAACCAAGAAATAAAAAAAAAAGAAAATTGCAAATTTATGATAGTAGAAAAGGCAAACTCCAACCCAAACCGAACAAAATATAGAATTATGTTTATGACAGACAAAGTAAAAACAAACTAAAATACATTTTTATCACTTACATTTCAAAGAAGCAATTTTATCACCAACATTTAATCATCGGCCAAGTGTAAAAGAGGGGTGGTTTTTGAGAAATACGTAATAAAAAATTTCAATCAGAATTATTGAAATAAATTGATTTTGCTAATAGAAACTTTTTTTCAGAATTAATGTAAAGACGTAAATAAAATGTGGTTACTTGGTTTTTTTAAGATCTTCTATTTAGGACTTTGTTTTAAAATCGTTTGCAAACACGCTTTTTGCAATATTATGAATAACAACATTAACGAACAATATTATTTTATTCCTTAAAGGAAAAAAAATTATATCTGGGTATAGTTTGTCATGTCTTTCTGTCATTTTCAATGACAGCGAACTATAATTCAATTCATTTTATGGTGAAAATTTAAACGTGAGCTTCATTCACGTATTGTTAAATTTTTTTACACTTAATTTCTTTGTCCATTTTTATTAGAAGAATACCGAGTGTTGAGAAGGAAAAACAGAATAAAGTCTAGAAATAAAAACTTATGGTTATGTTTGTATAAACATGAGTTTAATAGATTTTTTTACATGGAAATTCTTAAAAAAACTTTTTTAAGAATAACGAAAATTAAGATCTGCAAATCGGTTTTGAAAAATTTTGTTACATACTAGGTGCACTTAGAGAAGATTTGTAAGTTTATGGACACTTATCACGCATGTGTTTGTATTAATTTTTTCAAATTAGTATTAAATCAATAACCTGCAACCAAGAAATAAGCGTTACTTTCTTTGTTTTCTTAAAGTTCGTTACCTCTATATCTTACTTATATGATTGAATATCAACAGTTGTGTCATATTACAATGAGTGCGGCAGCAATTTTTAAATTTTACCCAGCAATTTTCACTCCCTTAACAACAATTTAAAAAAAAAAACCGGACTGAATTTACAACATTATGAGAATTTTTGCATTATGTGGCTTTATAACAATTTACTAAACATTTTTACCACATTTAAGTGACTGTTTAAATTATCACAATAATATTTAAAAATTATTAAAATTTGCTAAGGGATTGACAATGACTGCTATGAAACAAAAGCATGCACATTCATGTGATGTCATGAGTGCAAGTATATTTGCATAAATATTTGAATAAATTGTAAAAATTCTCACCATGACGATCAATTTTCATGTTCTTCCGGCCAAATGTGATACCATATGAACATTATATCACAAGTACTTACTTAATACAATTTTTGTTTAATATAAAATAACATGTACTTACGTACGTGAACATATATTCTGTGGTTTTTAATTTACCCTCTTTTATAAATAAACTCATTCATTTATTTTTTTATGTTTGTAATTATGCTTTTTTAAGCAATTTTTTTATTGCAATACTATTTTTTTCGTATTAAATCACTGCTGGACAGTGGTAACTGTATGCACTTTTAACAATCAGGCAAATAATATATAAAACCGCACAAAAATAAATAAAAATAATTTTCAAATAAAAAATTTGTTGATTTGATTAAAAAAATATTTGGATTACAACATATTAAGAAATTCACATATTCAATTAACAACTTTAATTAAAAATTTAAGAAAATTTTTACTTAAAAAACTATATTAATTAACGATTTAATCAAAATACAAACAATACTACAATTTAATACAAATAATTTAAGGTATTGGTTTATTTTTATTATAAAAAATATATATAACTTAATTTAATATATATAATTTTTGAACTTGAGGTGAGCTTTGCAAAAGCAAACGTGAAAAAATGTTTTAATTTAAATAAAAATTTTTTTTTTAAGAATTTGTAAACAAACATCATTGTTGGCATATACTTTTCAAAAACGATTAAAATTTTAGTTGAAACAATGAAATTTTTAATGAAAAATACTAAATTTTTTGAATAATGAGTTAATTGAAAAAATTTGGAAATAATTTTTTCTATGCGGACAATCAAAATGTGCTTTAGAAGGTCTGAAGGTGGTTATATGCTCTTCGAGAAAATTCCCAGGGAGAAGTGCTCTCTTCACTTTCTTCGCCACTCGCTGTCAGTTACCTCTTTACTGGACTTAACGGCGAAACGTCGAAAATAAACCAATCAGCAAGGATAATAGAGGTGGAAGAAAATTCCGAGAAACCCGAACTGGCCTTTTTCGCCAGAAGGAAGTAGATTAGTCCCTGAACGTCACAATTTAAATACCTAGAAGCCACCACCATGAAGCAGCTATTAAAGACGCTCAATCTTTAGCAAAAACGACAACCAATGTCGTCTATGCATACACTATATTTACACTACGGGACTTATATTACCATTGTGTCTCAGCACTCTGAGTCGGATACCTTGAAAAAAAGCCTGGATCTTTGCCTCCCTTGGAGTGAGATAGTCAGCAATTTAATCTTTTCTGAAACCGCAATAGACATCAGTTTTTTATAAAAAAGAACAACATTGTCAAACAGAATTAACTATGGTCTAAGTAGACTGTTTTAAAACAAAACCACTTCCCGACCTACTTTAATATGATTCTAAGGCATTAGGCAAAACTTGGAGTTCAAGAGGAACATTTTTTGTAAAATCTACAGACCTTCGTTGGCGCAGAATATCAGTGTAGAATAAACAACAAGCACTATGAGCTTTATGTCGATATTGGCAAAGTAAGCCTGAAGGTCATAGCATGCGTCAATGCGATCCCAATGTGTTCCACGTTGTTGCGTTTCAAGCTACATGTAAATATTTGACGCAAAACCGTTAAATATTTACAGGTATTACCAAATGTAAAAAAAAGTTCAAACATATTTACATCTCTGGTACAATTAATTTTTATTTTAAAAACGTAAAAATGCTACATGATTTGTCGCCAAATCCAGCTGGTGTTTACTTTTCCGTGCGTTGTGTTATGCTTTGTAAATTGCAGGCGGCCAATGCCAAATATGGTTTGACATTTGTGAACTAGACAGATGTAGAATATAAGTAAACAAACGATACACTCCCAAAGAAGAGCGTGGAATAATCGCGGCCAGTTTTTTGCGTTACATTTAGTCTGTGGTGTTGGCGTAGCATGGATTCCTTCGTCAATTCCCCGGTCGTCCGGAACCAACTGCGAAAACACTGCGCCGTTTGGCCACCAACCCTGAAGAGTAGGGGACCACACGAGACGCTGCCAAGAGTGACCGGCCCCGGAGCGCTCGTTCTGCCGAGAATATTGCCACTGTTGGCGAGGATGTCGAGCTATCGCCAGAAACATCGACCATACGCCATGCCTCGCAATTAGCCATCAGCCGGTCGTCCTTAAATAAAATTTTGGTCAAAGACCTGCGCGTGTTTCCGTAAAAAAATACAGTCCGTGCATTGGCTGCTGCCTGTCAACCGCCAAACGCATCGCAAATAACATCGGATGACTGCTTTTGGCCCACCTTGTATTTTACTTTACTGACAATCGCGTATAACGCGAGAACACACGAAACGCTTGTTATGAACTTTCTGCTTAAGACATATTAAAATTTTACATTTACGATATCTTTAGCTAAAAACTAAATTGAAAACAAAATTGAGTGCAAACTTGGTGACGAATCACTTAGAAGGAGAAGACTAAAAGTCCGGTAAAATGATCAAATAAAAGAAGACATTTCGAAACTTGCTTTCAGAATTTCAAGAAAACATACTAATCTCGGCTAATGAACAAACGTCCTGAAATACTTTGCTACTTAGGTAAGATTGTATATTTACGAGTTTGTTATTAAAATTGCAATTGCAATAATATTGAAATTTATATATAATTTCAATAGAGAATTTTGTCAACTTTGTTTTGCATCTTAAGCCGTTCAGTCCCACAGTTCAAATCACGTTCATTATATTTAACACTTTTTTGTTGTCTTTATACCTTTAAAAATGTGACCATTATAAAGTTCACTATTTATTACATTTAACTCTTTGTTCTGTTCGACAAAAAGGAAGTCAGTTGTGGAATAAACTAAAAGAAAACAAAATTTTGCACTGAAAACTAAACAGAGTTTGATAAAAATGTGTAACTAAATATTTATACATTTCATGGTTATAAAAGCGATAAGTGTTAAAAAGGTCAATTTGTGTGAGTGTGTAAATTGGTAAAACCAAAAAATGAAGGAAGAAGTCGTACAATTATTCAATCACAAAACATTAAACAACTCTTACACAGATGTTTAAATTTAAATGAGTTTTGCATGGATGTATGGATTGAATTGAAATGATTTGTTGGGATGGATTGCATTCATTAAATAAATACTTGTAACGGAAATATGTTTGTGAAATCATATATTCATGAATTCATAAACTCTAAACATATTAAAGAATAAAAATGAGACAAAAAAACAAATGAACTTGAAGGTTGTGAGGTTAAAATGTGACTGAAAAAGTGATAAGGCATTTCCTTTAAAATATATTAAATCCACATGAAATTATTTAAAATAATATTGAAATTGTGTCGGATATTAAGACCAAAGTTTAATTGCTCTAAATATATATTGACAGCCTTTTGTTTTTTTTTCTTTTAATAGTATTAGATTGCCATAAACCGTTATAAGTTTATAATTAAAGCTTTAATATTTTAAAAAAATTAATGTTTATTTTCAAATACAAATTAATTTTTATATACTTTATAGGTTTTCAACAGCAATTTAATATAAAACCCAGCTAGTTTAAAGATAATTCATACTAATTATGTCACATCTTAAAATACATATTAAAATACAATTTGAATATACAAAAAAAAAAAAAACAAACAAAAGATTCAAATTTTAAAAGTAACCTCAACTCATTAGTAAAATTATAATAGTCAGTCATAAATCAGCAGGTGATCTACAGATTGTAACCCACATGGAGACAGAGAGACGAGTACTAAAATGCACTCACTCACTCACCTTTCATATACGAAGAATTAAGGAATGTTTTCGAAATTTCACTTCATAATAAATTCATAAACAATTAATAAATTTTAAATTTATGATTAAAAAAAAGAAAGAAAATCAAACATTTTTATTGACTATAATAAAAAAATATTTGAAAAGGAACAACAACAACAATAAAACGACCCATAAAACACACACATGTTCCCAAAAACGAAAAAATTATTATTTCTTTAAAATAAAAATTCAAAAAAATCTAAATTATGACGGTCATTAAATAACTGCACGCATTTGATTATAAAATATTTTGACAAACTTTCAAAAGTTTTATTATGAACCTACACACACACACATAATGGGGAAAATACGTTTGTATGCAGCAAGTATTTAGTATTAATTTATTTTATGACATTTATGATTGCATATGAATGCCACAGATGGCTTAAAAGAGAAAAACAGTGGGACATTTAAAAAATTAATACAGTTGCAATGATGTTAACTTTTTTATTTATAATCTGTCTACTTTCTTTACTTTATATGATAATCATAACCGGGTATTGGTTTTAGCCTGAATCAGGATAGAACGCCAGTTATTTCTGTTTGCATGCGTGTAAAAATTTGAGGCACCAAGTGTCCTTAGGTGCTGTTGCACCTAATCATCCCCATGGAGATTTGGTCGTTATTTTCTGCGTTGCTTTCTTGTACGCCCATAGAACGAGAGCATCATTTTCCATTTGACAGTCATGTTAGATTTAGCGCTGGACTTTTATATGATTGACAACATCAATATCGGCTTATAGATCGTACAGATTATTGTTAATTCTATTTCGATAACCATCACGAATGCTTATAGGGATGTATACCGTAGAAAAAATTTTTCTCTTAAAGACGGCCATATTGACTCGTTCGAACTTTTCATAGTTCATGCTTCAACAACATACAGTAGGACGTGCATAACGAAATATTTGTAGAGAGAGAGAGAGAGAGAGAAAGCGATTTTTACTTTTTTAATGCCAGCTAAGCTTAAGGTATTTTCAACTTAATTTTCAAGCTTAGCTTGTATCCGGTAGTGACACTGGCACGTAAATAAGTGAAGTCTTTAACAACACGCTGTGAAGGTTTACTGCTCGACTTTGTTTTTTCCTCGTTAATTTTAAGACCCATATTATTTGACTGCCTAGGGCTTGTAGACTGCGGCCAGCGACCTCCATATCGTTTGCATATGCCGATGCAACGTGGTACTTTTGCAGTTTTTTTTAGCAAAATGAAGAAGCCACACAATTAGGCATCATGTTGCCAAAAACCGTTTTCTATTTTAAAGGGTCCGAGAGGGTTGGATATTTATTAGCGTCAGTAGGCAAACACGACGACCATCATAGAAATATCCAGCTGAGACATGGCGATAAAAAAACTTCTTCATTATCGGGCTGCTTAATGCATCTTTGAAGTCGAAGAACTGATGGTGAGTATCTATATATTTCTCTTTGGCCTTTTCCAGAACTTGGAATAGCGTGAAAATTTTGGTCAGCAGTTGACTTACCAATTCTAGCCCCACACTGATATTTTTATATCAGTTTCTTGATGTATTTTCACCATTACATATAATGCAAGAAAGTTTTTTAGTATGTAATGAAAAGGAGACTTATACGTCCATAGTTGGAAGGGATAGGATCTCTTTTCTGGGGAATAGGGCAAAGTACACTGATGCTCCACTCATTGCGCATGCATTTTTGAGCCTAATCTTACAAAGAAGTTGGTGCATGCGCCTTTCCAACTCTTCACCACAGTGTTTAAACAGCTCAGCAGGCAAGACATCGGTACCAGCAGCTTTATATTTCCTTAACCCAGCTTATGCTGTATGTACTTAAAAAAAGTCGGGCGTCGGTATGTCGATACCGTTATCGTATAAACATTTCATTGCCTGCCAAAAGTTGAAAAAAATTCTCTTCCACAGTCTCAGAATAAATTTTGCACCCGTTATTGGAGTTACATTGGCGTCTCTACAGTATGACACTCCACATTTAAATCCTAAAGGTTAAGGCTTTATTTTCTGAAGCCCGGGAAGGATTTCCTTCCTGTCGGAGTGCACTGCAATTTCCCCACACCTAAATTTTACTTTTTTTGTTTCTTACTTTCGAACAGGCACCGGTCATCCTTTCTTCTTCTCTTGAACCAGTTCGGAGAGTCAAGTGGTGTAGCATCCAGCAAGCCGTTGCGATTGCTCGTTTTGTAATGCTCACTTTTTCGCATCAGCGCGGACAGTTTTAACACTTATTCTGGCGTGCTTGGACTTGGACCACTATCCTGTTGCACCCCGTATGGTCCATACATCTAATACACTAGATGATTATCTTCCGCCTATCTCAACATGATCGATGTGGTTTCTCGTGTTTTGATCTGGGAATACCCAAGTAGCCATCCATGTTGCAATCCGATACGAAGTCAATTAGTCTTATTTCGTTGTTGGAAGTGTCGCCATTAAGACTCGATTTGATGACTGGGCCAAAGACATTTTCCCATCCAAAAAAATATTATCACACGAGAGTGTTGATTTAACCTTTCAAAACTTAAATTATCTATTGTTAGGAGGTTTGCGTGCATGTACTTTTCTTTATAAAAAAAAATGCCCGTTTATGGATTTCTTGCCTTCTGTCGGGTGCAAGAAGTAGGCCGGGTCCACATAATGTATAATTTGAATGAAAAAGTGAAGAGATTAACCTCTAACTTTTTCTTTATATTTTTTTAAAAGTGCAACTTAATAGATAACAGCTTATCAGGTAGTACAAAAGTGTTGTTCAAAACTATTTCTCCTTTCTTTGAAATATGTGGTGACCCTACTTCAAAAAGCAATTCCTTGCGTTTTTTCCTTAGTTAGCACGAATGTTGCTATTTCTTCTCTTTATAGTGATCTTACACCAAATACCTTCCCTTACTTTTCTCTGTCAGCCTTTCTGTTTGGTACCACGGAAGTCAGTCAGACGCCCCATATACTTGTTCTGAAATAAAATATTGGTGAAGTTACTTTGGTGAACATATGGTGTTTATGGTTGATACCTGATGCTTAAGATGATGTTCGTTTTTGTTTGAACTTGTGCGCTATTTTTAGATGGAATTTAACTAACAAAAATACTTTCTGCTAAAAAGGCGATATCGGAGAACTTAAAACCACAACCTCACCAGCAAGATGCCTATTTGTTAAACAAGCTGCTTCCTAAATGTCTTCCCTAAGCAACATGATGTAGGAGCAGTAGTTAAAAATAACAATTTTACTTTAGTGGATTGCCCACCCTCAGATTTTTCTTTCAAAGCAAATGCTGAGGTTCAACAATTTGCGTATACCAAATATCACAATTTTTCTTTAGAATTGATTTGTGATATAATTCGTGCTATGCGGTATGCTCATATTTTCCAGGCTAAGATCTACTATGGAAAATCGGATCAGTTTTAGCAAAAGTTTCTTATAATTTAAAATTGCGGTTTCTGTAAAACAAAGCTTATGTATGCGTTGTGCAATTTTTGTGGTGAAAAGTTATTTTCTGTACAATGACTTGCATTACAAAGCCTTGAACATATGAAAACTTTTGTAGTGATAAAGTAATACTTAAGGCAGTTATAGTCGATTGAGCTTATACCATGAAGGTGCTGACTAAGGAGCTACAGTTATGGCAAAACTTACCAGTGCGCAATCCAATAGTCTTCAAATGTGCAAAATAGTGTCTGTTCACTTTTATTGAATGAAACACTGGACGAACTTCAAGGACTCAAGAAGTGATCGGTTTAAAAGTAACAGGGTTTTAGGCCATCGTTTTTGAGTGTCTAAGTCTGCAAAAATGCGTGACTATTTCTCCATTTGCCTGTGATATTTTCCCTTTCGATCTATCAATAGTTGAACAAATACATATGCATCGAAATTTAAAAGCAGAGTGTTAAAGATTTTGAAGTTTTGTTTTTATTTATTTTAATATTAGTGCTTAAATTATTTCTTTTAAGGCAAAGTCATTTTGTTTCAGACACGAAATTGTTTGACACTTTCCCAAAAACAGCTATGTTTACTTGACTTTTCTGAATTAATGTTAAAACGTTAAGCTATTTAGAACTTTAGGTTAATTTTGTTCGTATTTCTAAATTATTTTGGGGCCATTTTAAATTTTCACATTTGGGACCATTTTTCCTTACTTTGAAAATGCATCACTTTTTTGTGGCCATTTTACCTATCTTTGAGGCTATTTTTAATTTTTTAAATAGGGGTCATTTTTCATTTAGTATTTTGGGACCATTTTCCATTAAAGCATTTTTCATATTATTGAAAAATCTAAAAAGTTTGAAGGGATTACAAAAATTTAAAAAACTTTCGTGTTTTTGCTTTTAATATAAAATTTTGGGGCCATTTTTCATTTTTACTTTGGGCCATTTTTTAAGAAGCCGTCAGGCTTAACCGACTATAACTTTATTACTTGTGTATATGAGCATAAAGTTTTAATTTCTGCATGAGTCCCAATTTCAAGTTTTGCAAGTTGTACATTTAACTTTTGTTTCAGCACCTCTTAAAAAACTATTGCATTCCAGCTTTTAGGGAGTTTATCTTAAGTCCACCGTGCAAAACTATGATATTTTATTAATATGGTTTAATTGTTGCATTCAATACACAACATCTACTAAAACTAAATGATGAATTAATTTGCCAACTAAAAAGATTTTTTAAGCAACTTAAAAAAAAATTAATTCAAATTCACAAAATAACACAATAACAATGACGATTTTTAAAAAGGCTTTTATTGCTGACATTTCTGCAGGAAGTTTTAACATAAAAACAAACAAAAAGAAAAACTAAACTAAATGAAATGAAGTATGAAAGGATGACTGATGCTGTGATTTTTATGGTTTATGAGTGATTTGAGATGAAATCATATAAAACCAGAAAAGCACCCATACACAAGTGAAATCGACCAAAGAATATACATAAAAAGGCTGCAACATTAATATGCTGAATGTGATAATGATGATAATAGTTTGCGGAGGAGCTGGTTGGTCGTAGTGGTAGTGTTGGTGGCGCTTTTGTAAATGCTGTGTGTTTTTTTTTAGATGATAATGATGACGTGTGTTGTATATTTTAATTGGGCGCCACTAAAATCGTTTAAAATTAATATCATATAAATATTGATGTTTAAGACATCTCAGGTTAAAGTTTTTTGTCGTTTCAGGCATAAATATAAATCAACATTAGCTTTTTGTTAAATTCTCATACATATTTTTAAAATACCAAAATTTTTTTTTTCTCTGGTATGGCAAAAAAAAATGTTAGAAAAGTTTGCCAACATTTTTTCAATCTTATTTGACAGACATTGATGAAAAATCCACTTAACATATTCACGGTGGTTTTATGCTGTTGTGCAGAAGTTTGTCACACCTAAAAAAAATACTCGAATATCGACCTTCAATTACACTACTCGACTCAGAATGTTTTTCTGGACCCACTTAGGTATGATCGTCTCTGCTTCCCTTTGGCTGGGAGTCCACGTTTCCTTGTAAATAAAGTAAAGGTCGCATATTTTGATAAAACTTGGTGCGGATAAGTCCCTTAATATACGTAGAAAAGATTTCTATTAAAACTATTGATAATTAGCTATTTGTTTTACATACATAGCTTGAGAGACATCTATATTGCGTTCATTTAAACTAGATTTTGAAATCCTAATTTTTGGTCTGGCACTGGATGTACTAATATTTATTGTTTATATACAATTTTTGTACTTACGGTTGGTATGTAAAAATAAAGGTTCAATAATAAAAAAAACAAACGAAAACACATTTGTGTTTTTTTTAATGCAAATTATTTATTTGTATAACCCTCTGCTTTTAGAATTTAGTGTCTTCAATACCTGTTACACTATATACAAAGTATCGTTCAAAATATTACTTTTTTATTAATTAATAAAATGTATTTTTACTCTTTTTTGTTTTTTTTTTATTTTTACTTGTTTAAAACATACCCCTGTCTGTAAAGCATATCTTTCTGCCCTTTGTGTTGTCTTTTGGCATGCCTTTGTAAGTATCGTCTGTCTGTTGACGTATTGGATTACGCACTAATTATCGTGTTAATTAACCCTTTTTTTCTTTAACTAGCCAAAGTATTAAGTGTAACGTAAAGTAACTTTACCGTATTTGTTATTTAAAACAAAGTTGTTTGTTATTTTGACGTCTTTAACTCTTTTTTTTTAATTTTTTTAACTCAACCATGACCTTTCTTCATCTTAGGCATTGTCTGCCTTTTCACTTGTCTAAGGCAAAATGTTTTAAGCTTATTAAGAATACTGTATTTCTTTTCTTTTCATTTCTTTCAATATTTAGTTGTTAATTATTGTAAGTGCAGAATTTACCAGTTAACTTAACAATATCGATTACTGAGTTTGTTAAAACAACATTTTCCAAGACATTAAACACAGTTTAAGGATATTTTTAAATAAAAAAATATTATTTTGAATAATTTCAACATTATGTTTGGGAATTGCATATTTTTCTAAAATATTTAAGATTTTTTACATCAGTTAACAGGTAAGTTACTTTTCGTCTATGTTCAATTTTGGTAATAAGTGGATACAAAATGTAATAAATCCTCTTGTACTCATATTGTACTTATGCCATTGAACGCTTTTGAATGTATCGCATTTAATGTTAATTTTATTAAAATTGAAAAGGTATTGTTTTATAATAACAATATTAAACATACACAATTTTTAAATTATTTAGGATTTAATCCCAATTTTCTTGTTAATTTATAGGGTTTGTTGTTGGTTAAGTTTGTCTATATGCATTTCATTGGTTCTTACACCAAATCATCAGTAGACTTCAACCACCCAAATTCTTAAAAAACTCATGAATATTTTCTGTCCTTATATAATAACCTCATTAAACAAAATGAGAATTACTATAAAAAACCAAAAGGTTCAAGTTTTTTTAAGAATCCAACAAACCATTATTCGCTATTCGCTTGTTTTGATTTTCTTTTAAGGGGAAAACGGCAGAACGCTAATGGCCCTTCAGCAACAGAGTTAAATGGTTGTACCTCAAAAATGGGTCAGAGTTAAGAAACAAACAAATGTATAAAATAGTTTTTCTTACATTTTAAATTTGCACAAACAACCTTGTAATACTAAGAAAGTAATTCGCTAATATCTACTATATTTATAAAAGTTTGGCGGAGGGTACAATTTGGTCGGGCTTGACGTCCATATTAGAGGCCAGCTCAAGACGACACTAAGTAAGGCATCATCTCGAAATTTCAATTCATTTCATATACCTTACATGGGCACACACAACAAAAAGTACTGCGTTGTATTGTTAGCCATCTTTTTTATTTACTTAACTTAACTTAAATGAAAAATATATTCACACTTAAGCACACTTAAGTAAACAACAACGGCACATCAATTCATCATGATCACACACTTCAATTTCAATCTATCTCGAAACTTTACTGTTGACGGAATGTTCCTGGTGTGTTAGTTTTAAAAACGGGGGTAGATTTTTAATGTATGTATGTAATGTAATGTAATTACGTATGAATTTTATATTGATTTGCCTGCTTGTATATATGTTTGTTTATGTATCTATTCAACATTGTGTGTAATACACACAGGTTTGTTGTTGTTGTCCACACATCATCACAGTCATTTTTTTTATCGACACACATCATGACAGTATATAAGTTGTGCCACCAACACTGCATGACACTACTCTTTATTCTTAACTACACTACATTGCAACACACAAACTGTGTTATCTACACTACATTACAGCAGTTAAACAGTTTAATCACACAACAACACAAGAATTAGAAAATTATGCGGTTCTTGAATTAGCTTGAATAGGACTTGTTGCAGGTCTCTAATCCATATCTTTCTTACGTTTTTTTATTGCTTCCATTTCGTCAAAAAATTTAATTTCAAACTGACTGCACTGAAGTAATAGTCAAGAAAAATTAGTGGAAAATTACAAGTAGTCAATAAATCCAACAAGTCGAAAATCGCCTTCCTAAAATCTTAATTCTAAAAAAGCTTTTAATATCATCACTGCAACAGATTGGCAAACAATTTTACCATTTACTGTGTTAAAATTTGAATATGGTTTTCTGTATTTATGCAAATATGTACTTATATAATTGTAGTTTTGTATATTAATGTTTGAATAGATACTGCATAATAAGATGTTAATTTAACATTCAAATCATTTTACATTTTACTGCCTGCCACTGTCAATTACTGACCTCAACAGTTTAAATATTGATTGATACAAAAACATATTTATATACGTAATTGTAAACATAAGCAAACATTCAAACATACGTACGTTCTTATATAACATGCATGTCTATTAGGCTGCACCGACACTGTGAAAAGAAACAAATTAAGTCACAAGAAATTAGCGTTTTACGGTTCTGCGGTACTATCTGATACCGAAAGGGCTTAATTTTTTAAGAAACAACTAATAAACATCCCAAATAGGGATGCAACATCGTTCCTAAAAACATCGATCAAAGACTGTAGTAGTCTAATATAAACTAAACATACATAAATTCACACATATTTTAACGTCTATAGACTTTTGGAATAATTTAACAAATAATACATCCATATCCTTCTATGTATGCACTTCTTATGTGTGTACTTAAAAATACAAAGTTACAAAGTTATGTAAATGTTATTGCGTATGTTATTATGTGTGGTTGTTTGTATTGCAATTTTCTTTAAAGTATTAATGACTTCTAATTATATATGGACACAATTGTAGTGTTTCTTTTGTTTGAGCTTTTTTGAAAGCACTAATTAGTTATGAAATAATATTAGTTTTGAATGATTTAAACTATTTGTATTTGTTTAAAAAATATCATACATATGCATTACTAAGAATGTTAATTGCAAAGGTGGATTCCAATAACTTGTAGCATATTCACTAATTGTTTTTATACACATCTCAGTGTATCAGTTTTCCATTCCGTTTATAATTTATATAATATCCATTTGGGACACCTTTAGGTTGTTGTATTCTGGAAGCTAATAGATAGGGTAGTCGATTAAGCCCTTCCCGTCTATCTGTCTGCTTAAATCAAGTTTCAGCAGCAAAATAAAGTCGGACAGAATGCGTTTTAGCGCCAAACTCTCGAAAATATTTCTAGGCAAAACTTTAAATTAATTTATAAGGACAAAATCCATACATTTCTATATATCTTTTGTTGCAAAACTTTGCACAGATAGTTAGTAGGCGGCGGAACCATAACAACTATGGACCTTAAACCAGCTGCAAAGAAGTTCAAGTATAATGCGTATATAAAAAAAAATTTTGATGGACTACATCTCGGAATTTATAACAGATATCGATTTAAAATATCCTATAGAACGTAATTTTATAGCTATGCCTACATTTTGAAGGACAACCCAAACCTTTAACGAGGTATTTCTATCAAATTTTTTTTTATTTAAAGGAAGAATTTGTTGGAAAGGAGCCTGGGAAATATTTCAAATTCAAAACTTGTTGAATTTTTCATTTCAAGAATCCGGATAGCTGTTGACTTCAAACTCGGCACAAAGTATTTAGATTATAATATTTGCGGTACGAAAACAACTTGGCTAGATCAGATGACTGGGTATACAAGATCAATGGCTGGGTATACAAAGGGTGCTCTTATTTAATTGATATTAAATTATAAATTTTTTGCAAATTAAACCTTCCTTTATACATAAGATCACTTTTACATAACTTTTGTTCAATATTATGTAAAAATTAGGAAAAACGTTACCGTATTGGCATTTTTCACTGTTACCGTTTTATCTAGGCCCTTGCTAAGAAATATCCCAAGCTTAACGCATAATAACTTTTTCGAAAGAAGTGCACAATAATTTTAAAAACTTTAGTCAAGTTAATTAATAACTGATGAACTGTTTTTTAAGTAAACTAATTTCAAACAATAAAATGCATATTATACTTAAATTCAAATGGTTTAGATTTTATTAATAATTTTATAGACTATTTTAATAACAATAATATTAAAATAAAAGGGTTAATTATATGGGCAGATAGACGCAACGATTGACAAAAGCATGCAACTTGTAATTTATATGTAAGAAATTATAAATTTTTATTGCTTTTTCGAGCGCATAATCGTAATAAAAATTATTAAACCTGAGATGAATTTCAATTTTAATGATTTTATGATTTGTTTTTAA
This sequence comes from Melanophora roralis, assembly GCA_963583895.1. Classification (NCBI taxonomy): domain Eukaryota; kingdom Metazoa; phylum Arthropoda; class Insecta; order Diptera; family Rhinophoridae; genus Melanophora; species Melanophora roralis. The sequence continues at coordinate 66,571,765 of OY757188.1, forward strand.
GCTTTATAACACAAATATGTAACTATGTATGCACATATATAAAGAAATATACGTCCGTATGTTTAAAGACATATTCATAAGTGTGTGAGTATGTATTTTGTAGAAATATAAAACGAGAAAGAAATGTCACATTATTTAGCATTGAGCTTAGCTTCCTTAACACCCAAATACATGGGGCTCGCTCATGACCAATTAATCTATTTTATAAAAAATAAATTAACAAATTTCCAATATTTTTAAAAACATTTTTATTAAAAAGTGGCATATATTAACAAAAGAAAAGTTTACAAAATTTTGTTGTTGTATGAATGTTAAGAAAAATAAGTATGATTATGATGATTCTTTATAAATTTCCTTTTATTTAAAGGTTGTAGAAGTAGACAAAGTATGTATTAAAAATTTTAAAATGCTATAAAGTAACAAAAAATATTAAATAATAAAAATATATGAGAAGTGTATAGAAATTCACAAAAAAACATTTAAATACTTAATACAATGCGATCCAAACTTCTTCGAAAATCAAGTATAACGGACAAGCCAATTTTTTCAAGTCTTATATAACGGACGACTAACAATTTTGCTTCCTGCTTAACGACTGACTAAGCAAAAATGAAAACAAAAAGTCGTCTCAATATCGAGATTCCCCGGTATTCTCCGTCAACGCTAATTGGCCCATAGATTTTCCGAAGAAAACTCCAAACACTGCCTCATCTGCTTTCACAAGTACCCATGCTTCAGAGCCATAAATAAGCACGAGTAGTATCAGTGTCTTGTAGGGAGTGATTTTTGTTTGTCGGGAGGTGGCTTTACTTTTAAAATGCTTACTTAGTCCAAAAAAGCATCTATTTGCCGATATTGTTCTTCCTTTTATCTCAAAACTTATGCTGTTTGTTTTGTTAATGGCAGTGCCGAGATAGATAAAATCGTTGACTATTTCAAAGTCGTAGTTTTCAACTTTCACTGTCTGCCCAAGTCTACTGTACCCCTTGTGTGTTGATATCATCAACATGGATTACTGCCAGACCCACTTTGGCTCATTGTTTCTCGACTTTTTTTAAGGCGGAAGTTACTGCTCGCAATATTTGCCCCATGATGTCAATACCACCAGAGTAAGCGAGTAGCATGTGCTGTTTTGTAAATAGTGTGCCTGTTCTAATTACATTTGTGAAAAGGTAATTTCTAAGAGGATTGTCAAAAGATCACACAAAAGGCTGTCTCCTTGTCTGAAACCTCGTTTGATACTGAATGGCTCAAAAATATTCCTGTCTATTTTAACTGAAGATTGTGTTTTAGATAAAGTCATCTGCAGAGTCGTACTAGTTTCGCCGGGATGCCAAAATCAGACATAGCTTGAAATACATAACTTAGGGGGCTGTCTTAAGCGCCTTTATAGTCAACAAATAGATGGTTTTTGTCGACCTGTCTTTCTTGGGTATTCTTCAAGATTTGGCGTAGTGTTTATATCTGGTAAATATTGCCAGGTCAAAAGCCGCATTGATATCTCGTCAACTTTTAGTTTCAATCTTTCACACAATATCCAATAACCAATGGGAAGGTGACTTTTCCTCTATGGTTGGCACATACTGTCTTGTCTCCTTTTTTGTCCACAGGACATAAACAACTGATGTTTCAAACCTCGGGTATGCGTAACTCTAGCCAGATTGTACAAACAATCAGGCAAACGCCTTATCGGCCTGTCGCATTCGGTCTTAAATAGTTCAGCTGGCAAACCATCGGCTCCTGCTACCTTGTTATGCTTTAGCCGGGTAATTGCTATTTCGACCTCATTCTGGCTAGGCGGTGTGCACTCAATACCCTCTTCTGGGATTGGTTCATCTGCACATTCATCGTCACTACTATTAGATATCAGCAGGCGCGAAGAATGGATTTTTCATATCCTTAGCACTCTATTTGAATCATTCACTAGATCACCTTCTTCACCTTTGCAGAAGAATGTTCAAACCCTTCAGTTTGATGTTTTACATACTGGTAAAATTTTCGGACTTAATTCCTACTCCTGAATATCTCAATACGCTAAGACTCACGTCTTTCCATTTAAAGTCAAAATTCTCTAAAACTTAAATTGTGAGGTCACAACCATCACAGTTTTTATGTCATTGATCATTGTCGACAGAAATTATGTTCTTTTAGTGTTTTCTTTCCATCCCAGCAAAAACTTCACTTAAAAACTTATTTGTAACGACTTTTTAGTTAATTATTTTGTAGCCTTAAATTGCTACTTTTCTTCTATTTGTTATTTATTTTATAATGACTTATTAAAGCACAAGTCTATTCGGATTACTTCAACAAATCAAGCAGAACAAAACTTGTTGTTTTAATATGTTATTTTACATTTAAAAACAAAGTGTCTCGTTCCGCTGATGCTTGAGTGCAGTAAGTCGCTGGTTCGAATCTCATCTGCGGTAAGTACAAAAAATTAAATTTTTAAATTAAAAATATTAAGTGTCTATAAAATAAAAATAAAATTTAAAAAAAGTCTTCTTCTTATTTTGAAACTATTTGCGACTTCTTATTTTTCAAATTAAATCATTAAAAATAAAAGTACTTATTTTTGGGGTATGACTACCTAAATAATATCGGATTTGTTTTTGGACATCGCGAACAAAAATAAGTACTTTTTACAGTCGAATTTTAAGTAGTGCTTAACGAGAATTTTACCTACTTTTCTACTTATTTTGTAAGTAAAGTTTTTGCTGGGAACAAAAACTTTCTATTAACGTATAAAACATTTTTTTGCATTTATTGCGGGATCCCGGGAATTTTCAAAAAGCTTCCCACTTTTCAGGAAACCAAAAAGTGCGGGGGATTAAACTTCTGAATATTTTGGTATAAAGATATTAAATTGACTACGCTTAAGATGTACGAATTAACGAACGGTTTAGTTTAACGAAAGAGTCTGAGATTACGTCTTATGTAAGGCAAATTATAATAAAAACAAATTAAATAAAATAAAATAAAATAAAATAAAATAAAATAAAATAAAATAAAATAAAATAAAATAAAATAAAATAAAATTAAAATAAAATAAAATAAAATAAAATAAAATAAAATAAAATAAAATAAAATAAAATAAAATAAAATAAAATAAAATAAAATAAAATAAAATAAAATAAAATAAAATAAAATAAAATAAAATAAAATAAAATAAAATAAAATAAAATAAAATAAAATAAAATAAAATAAAATAAAATAAAATAAAATAAAATAAAATAAAATAAAATAAAATAAAATAAAATAAAATAAAATAAAATAAAATAAAATAAAATAAATTATAATAAAAACAAATTAAATAAAATAAAATAAAATAAAATAAAATAAAATAAAATAAAATAAAATAAAATAAAATAAAATTAAATATAATAAAATAAAATAAAATAGAATAAAAAATAATAAAATAAAAAAATTAAATAAAATAAAATAAAATAAAATAAAATAAAATAAAATAAAATAAAATAAAATAAAATAAAATAAAATAAAATAAAATAAAATAAAATAAAATAATATAATCATACGCCACACATATGCTTATTTAAAGGGCCTAACAAAGTAACAACTAACACTGGGGCTTGAACAAAAATTGAAAAAATTCCAACAAGTTACAAAAATAACTTAAAAACAATAATACAATTTCAAGACATACATGCACCTACTTACACACCTGAACAAATTTCCTCTACAGACTTACACAAACAGTTGCAGTTCTCTGCTCTCCAATATTTACAATAGTAGAAGAACAATCTTAAAGGTAGGAAACATTCTCTATACAAATGCGACAAATGAAGCTAAACATTATACTAGGCGTCTTAGAGTCGTAACATGAGTCATAGGGATAACTACGATTCTAAAGCTAAAACAAAAACTTTATCAACATAGAAGTGTACATACGTACATACTATATGAATGTGTGTCATATACTTATTTTGTTTTAATGTCCGTCCATCTTTATTTCTGCCGGCTTTTACAACTATGACGCGAATGATCCTAATGATGATTGGTTCATCCAAGATAGCATCATTTTATATTTAGAAGATGGAAGAAATATAAAAGAATGGATGGCTTTACAAACTAGACAATTATAAAATCATGACAATTATACAACATCACATTCACTGTCCACATCATAAACGAACATTGGGACGTAAAATTAAAAATAAAAATATTACAAAATTTAACATGTGCTGGTTTTAAATGTACGGCGAGAACGACTTTGAATTTCAGTTTACTGTTTACCATAATTAGATTAGTGTTGACCAGAAAGAGATAAAGACCAGCTTGTGAAGTACATTACATTTCCCCTCAAAATTAAAAGTCGCCTTAGTAAAGATGATTCCTAAGCCTGGAGAGGATCCTTCGAAGATGGAGTCTTCAGGCCTATAAGTATGTTATCAACTAAGAATGTGACTCTAGTCTTGAATGGCAACAACTGCATCTCAAATCCCCGATTTCGTACTAGAAGTCAACATAGTACCATCGAGCAACACACAAGTTGATGCAAGCTTTAAAGAAAAGAAATATTGCCCTGCGCTTTTTATCTTAAAATTTCGCGAAAGTAGTGCATAAAAGCCTTTTAAAGCTGAACATGCCAATCAATCTCCTTACCCTTTCAGAAAAGTACATAACCGGCCTACACCTTATGTTGAAAGAAGGAAACCACGTAAGTTACCCTTAGCAAATAGGGGCGGCGTAACTCAAGGTAGAATTTATAGAACCAATTCAGTACTTGCTTTACACAGTGAACGTTCCAATAAACTGGCAAACACACACTGTTAAACTTGCTAATGATACTGCTTTTTTCAGTACTCATGAAGATCCCAAAGGGCCTTTGAAGCTGCCACAGCATCACGTTGTCCAAAAAGTACAGATAAAGATTCTAGATAGGCCTTTGAGCAGCTATAGTACTTGTTGTTTAAGAAAATTTATGAACAAAAATTTATCCACTTAACTTAACGCAGAGAATCCTATTCTTCAAACTTATTTATACCCAGATGGTGCTTGAACGTTTCGAGGCAAAATACATACCTTTGCGATCACCTGGATCTTGGACATGAGAATAGCCCAAAATTATTACCTAATTTTGAGAAACTCTTTGTCTCGATTGTAAATTTCTGCTTTATTTCTCGGTTTTGAATCCAATTTGGTGCTATGATATACAATCGAAAATCAATAAAATTATATTACAAGCTTTACAATAAGCTTTATTACCTCTATTCTAAGTATAAGAAGATTAAAAAAAAAACAATTTACAAAAGTTATGCCAGTATTGAAAGACAACAACAATTTCTGTGGAGACTATAAGACAAACGACAGTTACAATTGCCGAAAACTCTCACGATCTTAACTGCCATATGACTCGACCACTCTAATCCTAAGCCAGTCAGTGACACCAACATACATTCAACATAAAGTGGCAACAATATCGCGCAATGTTAGGAATTTTTGCAAGATTTCTAAAAAAAAGCATATAAAGCTACACAACAATAGAAAATAAGTAAAAAATTTTCTGAATCAAAAACCAACGTTTAGGCTTTTAATGTAGGGTGGTGCTTTTAAAAAATACCTTATAGGAATATGGAATGTTTGTGTAACACACGTCACCATTGAACATATTACGGCATGTTTCGAGTCTTTGGTATTAATCCCTTCTCTAAAACGACAAATACGTTTACAATTTTTCATTATTAAATTAAATTTTATTTTTTTATGGTTAAACATCTACCGTTCGCTACCATCTTCATATGTTTACAGAGCCATTTCCCTTCATCCTTAATCCTTGCACAGGCCGACAACATTACTTAAGTTTTGAAGACGCCTTATTGGCGGCATCGTTACCTAAACATGTTGCACATTTTAGTTATAAAAATAGAAAACAAAAAGTTCTTCAACGACAACAAAAAAAAATGCAATATTGTGGCTTAATCGTTTTTATATTTACTTGGTTAATAGAGATTATATGTATGTATGTGTGTGCGTTTGTATTTTTTCTTAATAATTTGTTTCCCACCATAGTTGTGGGTGGCAGTCAAAAAGGTCCTTGTTGTTTGTCGCTCCAGTTTCTTGTGCTTAATTTTCTTAATTGCCATCGGTTTAGTTTATTGGCTCAATTTTTTTCTTCATCTTTTCTGTTTTTCTAGCCATGGCTATAGTGTTGTAGTAAAAATTACGTATTTTTATACCCTTCACATAGTGATAGGGTATATATCACTTTGTCATTCCGTTTGTAATTTCTTTATTATTCATTTGCGACCCCATAAAGTATATATATTCTGGATCCTTATAGATAGGGAAGCCGATTTAGCGTTGTCCGTCTGTCCGTCTGTCCGTCTGTCCGTCTGTCCGTCTGTCCGTCTGTCCGTCTGTTGAAATCAAGTTTCCGGAGTCAAATAAAAAGATACAGACCAGTTAATGGTGTCAAACGATCACAAATATCCCGCTAACAATCGCTATTTAAAATCAGCAAAATCGGTTCACAATTGACCGAGATATAAGCGAAAACCCAGAGTAACCCATTTTTTTTAGGACAAAATCGGTGCATATATCCCTATATATCTCAGTAAGTATAGTCACTCTTGCCACAAAACTTGGCACGGATACTCCTAAAGAAGGGACCTAAATAATGGAAAAAATTTTTTCAGATAGGACCAGGGGAAGGGGTATTTTTTCTACAATTGCACAAATTTGGTGAAATATTTTATGCGCTATATCTCGTAAACTATAACAGCTATCGACTTAAAATGTTCTACAAAAAGTAATTGCACGCAAAGGGCTACGCTTTAAAGAAAAAATTTTTTGGGTGGGGGCAAAAAAAGGGGTAGCTCCCATACAAATCGACAATTACTATAAAATATTCGATACGCTATATCTCGGAAACTATGACAGACATCGAAATAAAATGTTCCACAAAAAGTAATTGGGCCATAAGGGCTACGCTCTAAAGAAAATTTTTTTTGAGTGGGGGCAAAAAAGGGGTAGCTCCCATACAAATCGACAATTACTATCAAATATTCGATACGCTATATCTCGGAAACTATAAGAGATATCGAAATGAAATGTTCTACAAAAAGTAATTGCACGCAAAGGGCTACGCTTTAAAGAAAAAATTTTTTGGGTGGGGGCAAAAAAAGGGGTAGCTCCCATACAAATCGACAATTACTATAAAATATTCGATACGCTATATCTCGGAAACTATGACAGACATCGAAACAAAATGTTCCACAAAAAGTAATTGGGCCATAAGGGCTACGCCCTAAAGAAAAAATTTTTTGGGTGGGGGCAAAAAAAGGGGTAGCTCCCATACAAATCCACAATTATTATCAAATATTCGATACGCTATATCTCGGAAACTATAAGAGATATCGAAATGAAATGTTCTACAAAAAGTAATTGCACGCAAAGGGCTACGCTTTAAAGAAAAAATTTTTTGGGTGGGGGCAAAAAAAGGGGTAGCTCCCATACAAATCGACAATTACTATAAAATATTCGATACGCTATATCTCGGAAACTATGACAGACATCGAAATAAAATGTTCCACAAAAAGTAATTGGGCCATAAGGGCTACGCTCTAAAGAAAATTTTTTTTGAGTGGGGGCAAAAAAGGGGTAGCTCCCATACAAATCGACAATTACTATAAAATATTCGATACGCTATATATCGGAAACTATGACAGATATCGAAATGAAATGTTCTACAAAAAGTAATTGCACGCAAGGGGCTACGCTTTAAAGAAAAAATTTTTTGGGTGGGGGCAAAAAAAAGGGGTAGCTCCCATACAAATCGACAATTATTATCAAATATTCGATACGCTATATCTCGGAAACTATAATAGATATCGAAATGAAATGTTCTACAAAAAGTAATTGCACGCAAAGGGCTACGCCTTAAAGAAAAAATTTTTTGGGTGGGGGCAAAAAAAGGGGTAGCTCCCATACAAATCGACAATTATTATCAAATATTCGATACGCTATATCTCGGAAACTATAACAGATATCGAAATGAAATGTTCGACAAAAAGTAATTGCACGCTAAGGGCTACGCCTTAAAGAAAAAATTTTTTGGGTGGGGGCAAAAAAAGGGGTAGCTCCCATACAAATCGACAATTATTATCAAATATTCGATACGCTATATCTCGGAAACTATGACAGACATCGAAATAAAATGTTCCACAAAAAGTAATTGGGCTATAAGGGCTACGCTTTAAAGAAAATTTTTTTTGAGTGGGGGCAAAAAAAGGGGTAGCTCCCATACAAATCGACAACTATTATAAAATATTCGATACGCTATATCTCGGAAACTATAAGAGATATCGAAATGAAATGTTCTACAAAAAGTAATTGCACGCAAAGGGCTACGCTTTAAAGAAAAAATTTTTTGGGTGGGGGCAAAAAAAGGGGTAGCTCCCATACAAATCGACAATTACTATAAAATATTCGATACGCTATATCTCGGAAACTATGACAGACATCGAAATAAAATGTTCCACAAAAAGTAATTGGGCCATAAGGGCTACGCCCTAGAGAAAAAATTTTTTGGGTGGGGGCAAAAAAAGGGGTAGCTCCCATACAAATCCACAATTATTATCAAATATTCGATACGCTATATCTCGGAAACTATAAGAGATATCGAAATGAAATGTTCTACAAAAAGTAATTGCACGCAAAGGGCTACGCTTTAAAGAAAAAATTTTTTGGGTGGGGGCAAAAAAAGGGGTAGCTCCCATACAAATCGACAATTACTATAAAATATTCGATACGCTATATCTCGGAAACTATGACAGACATCGAAATAAAATGTTCCACAAAAAGTAATTGGGCCATAAGGGCTACGCTCTAAAGAAAATTTTTTTTGAGTGGGGGCAAAAAAGGGGTAGCTCCCATACAAATCGACAATTACTATAAAATATTCGATACGCTATATATCGGAAACTATGACAGATATCGAAATGAAATGTTCTACAAAAAGTAATTGCACGCAAGGGGCTACGCTTTAAAGAAAAAATTTTTTGGGTGGGGGCAAAAAAAAGGGGTAGCTCCCATACAAATCGACAATTATTATCAAATATTCGATACGCTATATCTCGGAAACTATAATAGATATCGAAATGAAATGTTCTACAAAAAGTAATTGCACGCAAAGGGCTACGCCTTAAAGAAAAAATTTTTTGGGTGGGGGCAAAAAAAGGGGTAGCTCCCATACAAATCGACAATTATTATCAAATATTCGATACGCTATATCTCGGAAACTATAACAGATATCGAAATGAAATGTTCGACAAAAAGTAATTGCACGCTTAGGGCTACGCCTTAAAGAAAAAATTTTTTGGGTGGGGGCAAAAAAAGGGGTAGCTCCCATACAAATCGACAATTATTATCAAATATTCGATACGCTATATCTCGGAAACTATAACAGATATCGAAATGAAATGTTCTACAAAAAGTAATTGGGCCATAAGGGCTACGCTTTAAAGAAAATTTTTTTTGAGTGGGGGCAAAAAAAGGGGTAGCTCCCATACAAATCGACAACTATTATAAAATATTCGATACGCTATATCTCGGAAACTATAACAGCTATCGACTTCGAATATTCTACAAAAAGTAATAATCAAATAATCCATACATTTTGGAGAAAAAGTTGGAGAAGAGCAGGGGGACTAGACATTTAACAAGTTTTATTAACCTTCAAATATGAATAATGTCGAAAACTTTTAAAACTCTCGACCTCAAATCTTCTTCATATATTTCTATTATTCATACGAACGTTAAAATTTTGTTATTTTTTCTTTAAAACTCGCACAATGTTTCTTATTATATTATTTGCAGTACAAAATTACTCGGCTGGGTATATTTAAAGACCAATGTGAAGGGTATATAAGATTCGGCACAGCCGAATATAGCGCTCTTACTTGTTTTTTATATTTTTTTTTGAAAGCAAAAAACAATGATTTTTATATTTGAAATTAAAAAAATAAATACAGAAGCAGTTAAAGCCATCATTTGTTTCTTTAGGTGGCGCTAGCGGTCCAGAGATAGAAAAGAGAAAAATAATTTACATATGCATTAATGGAAATAAAGCTTTTATATTTATACGTTGTTGCTTAAGTAGTTCTTTTACATAAATAGGCTTAAAGTGGCGTCAAATAGTCGTGATATTAATTGTTCTTCACTAACTAAGACAAAGAGGTTCAAATCTAAAAAAACAGGATTTCTCAAACAAAAAATATTTGTTTCCTCGTAATTAGTTGGAGAATTCTGTTCGGTAAACGAAAATTGTGAAAAAGACTAAGGAAATAACTAGTTCGCACACCACTTAGGGGTAACATATATAGCTTTGGTCCCTTTTTTGTTGTTGCTGGCAACTTTAACGCAAAGAATACTTACTTGCGCCCCCGGCTTAATGTCTTCAAAAATTGCATTTTCTAACTATAAAAAAGGGCTCAATATAATTTCAACTAGAAGGATCCAAAGGATGGATCGTGTGTTATACTAAAGCAACAAACGTCTGTATTGATTAATTCTTTTAGAAGCTCTTTTACACTATATCAGCCGGACAACTAACCTACTAGTCAACTGACTCGCCTGGATGCCGATATTCTCCTTAAGGTAATAAAATACCATTAGTTGCGATATAATGAGGTCTGCAGATAGTAAACATTGTATGCGATTAGCCTAAGAATACAGCCAACGAGGCTTAAGAATCAGAAAGCTCCACGATATACATATTTGTAAGCCGAAACCGAAAATGTCTGCAGACTTCTCATGGAATTTTATTGTGGTCAGTTGACTAATAGGTTAGTTGTCGTGCTGAAATAGTCCTATAGCCCGAATTCAGATAGCAGCATAAATGAAGGCATTTAAAAAGCGACTGAGCATGTCTCTTCCAACCACCGACATAGTTAATACAACAGATTTTTTTGGCGATGTGGAGCAGCTTTTATGTGAAAAAATAAGAGCCCAAAGAGTACGGCAGAGATCGCATAAAACATGGCTGAAAGAAACCAATTAAAAACTGTCTTGACGTACTCAGAATATAATTATTTAATGAACACCTAGACGGTCTATACTCGATTCCTCAGATGAATTGTTCCCTATGTCGATCAGCTAAATGTTTTACATGACCCATTTGAGCAAAACCATTATTGCGTAGTTTGAGAAGAACCGGGCCAAATAATAACGAAGAAAAATGTGATCTGCTTGCTTTCCATTTAAACAACGTATTCACTCCCATTTAATGTACTGACATTAGTAAATTACCGCCTGTTGTTGCTAAACGTTCTATAAAAGTAAGTTTACCATTACTCTACGTCGAGAGATCCTGGCTTTGATAAAACAAACAACAAAATGCTTTTTGAGCTGCCTTGCGCGGCAAAAAGAATAATTCCTTTTATTTTTAATGGCTTAAACTTTGGCCGCCAATATAGAAAGTTGCTTCAGTAAAAAAGGGTTTCTAAGCCTACAAAAGATCCTTCTAAAATTACACTTATAGGCTTAAAAGTCTATTGCCAGCTATGTTGAAATTGCTTAGCTAAGCGGATTCCCCTTTTTAAATGACGACAACTGCATTCCCAACCAGTGTTTTGGATTTAGGCGACAACACATTACGATTAAAGCTACAGATTGGTACATGTTATAGAAGAAGGCTTTGAGTAAAAGAAGAAGTAGAAACTCTGTGCTTCGTGTCGATCATAAACTTCTGCTTTAGAAATCGATTTTGAAATCAATTTGGTGCTACGGGATACAATTATGCGATACGGCTTCCGCCTCCAACATGAAGAAAATTCAGCGTCTTCAAAACAAAGTCTTAAGAATGATAACATGTGCTCCTTGTTATTAAAAACAGAAATATCCATTAGAATCTACAAGTTCCACTGGCCAAATGCGTACTTAATACTAAACTATGTGGACAAGTATTGCAGTAATCTTGGAAAATATTTAAATCCACCTGCTCAAAGCATCTTACAACATGGGGGACATACTTGCTTAAGCACTTAGACATAAATTTTAGTCTAGTACTGGATGGACCAATATTAATTATTTAGTTTTAAGGTTTGAATGCTTCGTTCTTGTTTATCAGAGTAGAGAGTTAATAACTAAAAATATATAAAAAAAATAAAGATGTTTAAGAACCGCTGCACTATTAACAACATTGTCGATTAAAGTTTCTATCCAACAATCAAGTTTATAAGCCACGTTATCTCCATTTTCCAACCGATTAAAAAACAAATAATATTGCTTTAAGACTTTAGATGAGTAAACGTGTTTATGTGTAGGAATTTAATGCAAATGGCAAATATTTTGTGACACTCAACAGGTTTCTTCTTCATATATTTTCCACTAACCACAGTGGTCTTTTTCAATTACAACTGAAGCAGTTTAACAATAACTAAAAACGTAACACCCTCATTTAATTGAGTTTAAGGTACAAAAACCTAGGCATTACCACCCACACACACGCACACATATTAAACAAAATTTTAAGTTAAAAAAACCAAAATCAATTTTAATCTCAAAGCAAATACAAATCATTGTTGTTGATTCTAAATAGTTTTTACTTTTGCTAGATGAACGAACATCTTAAGAAATAAACTACAAAATGCAGCCAATTAGATTTTTATCTTTAAATAGAACTGTTGCTTCGATTGCATATTTAAATTGTTAATTTACGAATACAACAATCTTTACAATCTAACATTGAGTCACATGTACTTAAGTAGATTTGTATGTATAAGTACATATATGTATGAACGAATTTGCACACATAAATGTTTGCTGCAATTGAATACAGCAATGGATGTATTAAAACAAAAACAAAACAATTTCTAAGAAGTTGTTAAATTAATTTTTATATCAAAAGGCAATAAAAATCTTAAAAATCTCCAAAACAAACCACAAAAAATAAAAAAGGACAAATCCTTTAATTGTTTTAAACAAACAATTGCCAATAATCACCAAGAGCAGGTTATTTGAAAGAATCAATTAAATCTTTAAGTTTGAATTATTAAAAGAGACTTATTAGAAATAAATACCAGAAGTTTTTGTAATTTGTTAAATACAATTTTTTACCTGCGATTAGCCACTCAACTGTATAGAGTAGTTAATAAATGCATATGAAGTAAATAGTTACAGAATACACGTCGATTAGTAGAGTTGGGGTCGACTCGTTACTTTCGAACTTTTTTTTCAACAACCTCGTCCATTTAATTTCTAAGCCCCATATAAATTACTTTGTGGTTTGTGGAAAAAACGAACGAGGTAGTTGGCAAACACGATCTGAAGCAACAGATTGACCCAACTCTATCGATTTCGATAAAAGCCGATACTCCTCAAGAATACAAAACGCTCGCTACAACAACAAAACTAATAAAATCTACATCTCTGAAACATTCTACGCCTCATTTACAAAAAACAGCTTCGGTATAGAAACTATTCACGGTAACTTCGAACCCCGACTAGTATTAAGACTGTAATTAAACTGCGACTTAGATCCAATTTTAATAAGTTTTTATTACAGCAAATTTCTAAGTCATTTGAAAGCGCAGGTTTTACCGCTTCTGGAATTTTTATAGGGATTTATTACGGACCCAAGTCACAGGACTCAAAACGTTTCAAAATAGAAAACTTGCCAAGTGCTAAATAGAAAGATGAAATATAATGTTTGAGGACCTCTAATGAAAACACTGTGCGACAGCCAGAATCAGTGGGTGTTCTGCCTACTGGAAAAAGTAATATCGGTTTTATTCGCTGGGCTTGTTCAAGGAACCGAGAGACAAAAATTTTAATTTGGTACTTAAGTAGTGTAAAGGGGGAATTGTAATTTTTTTCTGCTTTTCGCTCATTTAAACTATCTTAATGTTCGAACATCGCAAAGTGATGTTTGGCAAGGTTATAAATTTAAATGCTGGGAGCAAATTACAGCATTAAATTCGAATCGAAATTCTAATCGATCGATCGAATCGCTAATGCTTTTAATATAGGAATTCTTATTAGAATTTTTTTAATTTCGATTCGAATATAATGCCAAAAAATTGCTCCCTGATTTTTGATACCCAACGAAGGAAAATGTTTTGTTAGAATGCACGGATGCTCTTTCACTATGTGGCATAAACCTACTTTGAGAGCTTGCATCATGTAAGCTGAAGGCAATTTTAATTTTATCTTCAGTTAAGATTTTCTTCTTGTGCACATGTAAAACTTGATAAATATTTTCTCCAGGGAACTCTCTGAGCATCATTGATGCTGTCTACAATATACTTAATAAACAAAAGCGATATTTTTGGTTTTTCTTGAGTACGAGCCTGAGAAAGCTGTTTCTTACGTTTTTTTGTAAGTTATTTGACTAAACTTAATTAATATTATCATCACATTTTTTAAAATTAATTTTAAAAATAGAAGGACAACATTTAAGGCCTAATGCCAGTGTATGACATTCACCTACTAAAAAATCCTATCATCATGCTGAACTTTTTAGTTTCTTGCGTGATGGTTTGCCTTCTTATTCACAGTCTGTGTCGGATAAGAATCTCTTTTTTTTTGAAAGGAAGTCCGTTGTTGTAAATTAGTCAATTAAGTTTAAGTTTCTTCATATCCTCGGAAGAATCTCCCACTGTATATTTTTCTTTTTTACTGTCGAAGTGATGCGCTATTTGCGCCCACCAACAAATCCAGAGATGATCCTTTTGCTTTTTTATCGCGTTTCCAATAGCACTGCTACTTAATAAAGGTGTCTGCCATGTTCAACGGACCTGTACGCTAGATAATCGTAACCGACTAAAGCTTTTTTAAATCTCTTTGATTTCATGAGCTTTCATATTTTGAAGTTATTCAGAACACCTCCAATCAGGTTTGCTTTGCTGTTTTTTGAGAAAATGCTTCGCAAACAACCGAGAATTTTCGGTTGCTTCAAATTGGATTTGATGAAATTTTAAAGATTTCCAGTTTGCTAGGGAGATGCTGTATAAGCGATTTTTCCATTGGCATGAGCATGGCACTAAGTTGACTTAGCTGTCTACTTTCTTATCTACTTAGTTGAATTCAAACATTATTTCATAACCTAAGAAAGGCAAAATTATACAAGAAACTTTGAACTTCAATTTGCTTCAAAAGCTGTCTAATGCAATTTGTATTATATTTTAAAATTTTTTTGTTAAAAGGTGACTTAAAATATTTGATCGGGTCCGTTAAAACTCAATTTGAAAACCGTTTCTATCCTTTTTGGTTAGGTTAGGTTACAAAGGGTAGTAGCAAGTCCAAACTCGCCACCTCCACTGGAAGGCCATTAGGCCATTGTGAATCCCTTTAAAAAAATGAAACCTATGATGCTCCCCAGGCCACTGCCAGGGACCTCACCAATTCCATTTAAGAAGCGTCTTCCAAACCACCTCTGTCGGCGAATCTGCAGCCCAGGGCAATGGCAGATAAGGTGTTCTACGGTCTCTATCTCCTCCTCGTCTCCGCATACCCTGCAGAAATCTGGAGAGTTTCTGTCCCATTTGTTCATCCTATATCTCTCATCGCAATGCCCTGTTAGAGTCCCAATAATGCACCTAAAAACCCCCCTGCTCTCCATGAGCAGCAGGTCAGTGCCCCTCCTGTCCAGCCTTGGTCATAAAAGTCTAGAGATCCTGCAATCAGCCCTGTCCCTCCAGGCTTGGCCCACCTTGTCCCATATCCAAGTCCCTATCAGTCCATAACAGAGACGCAGTGGTGGCCTCACAGGCTCACAACTGAGTTCAATATCCCGGGCTGATCCCTTCCTTGCCAGTTTATCGGCAATCTCATTGCCGGAAACCTCATAATGACCCGGAACCCAGCAGAGCCTGACCCTGCGTGTCCCCATGATCGCCCGAAGAGCACGTCTGCAGTCGCTTACGAGTCTAGACCTGACATAATGTCGCTCTAGAGCCTTAAGCGCGCCCTGACTATCAACATAGATTGTCACGTCCCCTCTCCCGTCCGCATCCTCCCCTATCGATTCCGCGGCCTTCATCACCTCCAGAATTTTAGCCTGGAAAATGCTGCAGTCGTCCGAAAATCTATAGGACCTTCCTTCCCCCGTGTCCATTATATAGACACCAGCCCCGGTGCCTTCCTCCATCTTCGACCCATCAGTAAAGACTGCGCACCCCTCATACAGCTTCTCTGATCCTTTCCACGCCTCCGTCCCCGGAAACACTACCTGGGGCAGGATCCCAAAGTCAAGTTCCGCTAACATGTAGTCCGTCACACCTGACTGCCGCAGGAGTCGACCATCCCCGAACCTTCCCGAAATACCGGCATGTAATTTTCCGAACGCAGTTAAGGTAAAAAGTACCTCTTAGGGTCAAAAATTTAAAAATGAGGTCTAAAAAGTATATTTCCCTAAGACCAGACAAACGCTATTTGTTTCTATATACATATCGAGCCTTTGGTGCAATACCGTAGTAACTAAAAATTTGAATTTTTTGAGCTGGGTATGCAGAAATTATCTTTGGGGAAATATCTATCTAACGAAAAAAAGATTATGATTCCACCTCTAACTGTTCAGATTCTACAGCTAAATATGTCTTTACTGCCTCTAGGTATTTCCAACAATATTTATTTGCAATAATGAAATATTTCCTTTTATGACAAGAAATTTACTAACAGAAAGCAATTTACGAAAAAAGTATAAAGCAATATTATTTTTTGCTACGTTTTAGGCACAGAAACACAACTGCATAATTTGATTTCTTTTTTACTTGTTCGTATTATTTCATATTACAACTTTGTTAGAAAAAAATAGTTAAAAGTTTATTTGCTATAACGATATATTTCGAACTAATTTTTAAGTTTGTCATAGGTTTTGTGACAATAACGATACATCATTGATAGGTTGATACAAAGTACTTAAATATAAATAAATATTTCATATTTTTAATAATTTTTGAGCTTTTTTTTTTAATTAAAAACATTCCTTTTTATTTAAAAACTTGTAAAAAAATAACTTTAGTAAACGAAAATACTATCAAAAAGGTGGTTCAAAACTTCAAATGCATTTTTCTCAGTTCACGATTTTTTGAATTACTACGGTATTGCACCAAAGGCTTGATATCTTTTCTGAGTTTTGTTTCTATCTTAATTGGCTCAAAAGAAAAAAGAAGAATTTAAAAAGTACCAAACTCTTTTTGTTTTGAACCATAAGGGCCAAAATTTTCAAAGAGAATATACTTCTTGAACACAAATTAGTTTTTGTTTCTAATATAATTGGTTTGAAAGTTTAAAAAAGTACCATAATATAAACATTTAACTTTAGGGTCAAAAATTTCAAAAAGTAACTAAAATGTATTCAAATTATTTCAAACCTGCCGGATGCAATTCAAACTTTGTTTCGATCTTTATTGGTATTGAAATTACAAAAAAAAATTTGAAGAAGGTAGAAGTATGCAATTTTTATCCTTTTAACCCAAAAAAGGATCAAGAACATGTTTTTATTATTTTTAAGACCTGTCGCCCTAGCTTTACGCGTCAGTTATTAACGTTATTTTTTTATATATAAAAATATACATACATATATATGACTAAGAGAACTTGGCTTTACATAGTGCCTTAAAAGGCGAGTTGGATTAATATCCACATTAAACGATATAGTTGTTTGAGGGATCTGCATTCCATATTTACATATACATACACACATATAATATACTCATGAATGTATGTACTTGCCAACATCATATACCTGTAATAATTTTAAATTTTTTTTATTTTCAACAAACTGGACCAATATTATCAGTTTGCAATCTTTTTTACTTTAAGTGTTGTTGAGTTTTTAATTTATCCTTTTATTTTTGGAAGTTTTAATTTTCCTGTATATTTTATTAAGAGCAACGAAAGAGTAGAAAAAAGAGTTTATGGAGACTAAATGTTATGCTGTCACGATATCAAAGCATTTTAATTGGCCGATTTATAGATTTAATTACGTATTCATGCGAAACATCGAAACCGTGATTCGTAAAAACACACACGCTGCTGCTATTCTGTTAAAGATGTTATTTTATAAAACGATTCTGTTTTTTTAAATTTTGTTTATATCCAACTTTACTTTTTCAGCCCCCTCAACCCTTTTCTGGGCATCTTCTGTTTATTTGTTGGAATAATGTTTCTTAACTTTTGTTGTTCTCATTTCTTGTTTTTGCTGGTGAGAAAAGAACTTTGCAAAAGATGCAAAATTGCTGATGTTGTTTAACTGATGTTGATCATATCGATTTGTTTGTTGTACCTTTTTTTGCAGTTTCTTACAATTTTTTAATTTGTTTGTTGCATCTGGGATTGGACGCAGGTATTAGGTTTTTCTTTTAATAAATACAAACATACAAACATATGTACATAAATATGTGTAAATATTAAAAATTCAAATAAATTTAATTAAAGGTGTTAGGAGAGAGCTATTTTTGATTATGTTAGTGGAGTTAGATTTTTATTAGTTGGGAAATATTGAAAATAATTCACCTAATTGAAATTCAATTTTTTTAAAGAGAAGTAATTTTTAATTTGCTCGCGGTTCAACTATACGTGCTTTAACAAAACGCCATAACCATAACCGTTGCCATAAAAATCAAAACTCAAACGGTTTTTATGGTGATGGCGTAGTGGTAAGTTACCTAAAAACAAATACAGTAATGTCCATAAGTTTGGTTCAAACAGCAGTTTTGTATGGATATGGTTATGTCACGTATAATTTAACCTTTAAGTTCTTAAAAGTGTTATATGCACGTACTTATATTTGAGTTGGAAAATAAATAGAATATATATAGTTAGGAGCTTAGAAAGACACTCATTTGCTTGTTGTCAAGTCAAGAGATTTGCTGAAATAAAAAAGTGTTTGATTTAGACATCTTTTTACTTTTTTCTATTTAATACTTTTTTAATGAGCTGCATACGTAAAGACAGTCAAGCCGCTTTACAAGAATTAAATTTTAACTGTGTGAAGTCGAGGAGAGTAAAGGAATATAGGTTGGATATTCAGATATATATAACTCTGCTTAATTTCGTGGCATTCTAGCGTATCTGGGAATGGGGATGCAGATGAATGGGCACAAAGGCGGTCCACCACTGTGTTAGCCTGCATTAACCATAGGGCTAATTGGGTTGCAGCCCGGGGGCGCCAAAAAACTAAACTAATGCAATTTTAATTACTTTTTTTGACGGAGTCGGGCACAAACGACTTTTTAATTTTATAATAGCATATTGGCTTTATGTTTTTTATTTTATATTTTAAGTTTGAGAAAAGCACTTAATCTTAAATCTGCACTTTTTCTAGATACTTATTTAAAATTTTTATTTTATAAACATTGTTTGTTAAATGGTATCACCAACCACTAAAATAGTTGAAGTTAAAATGTTAAAAATTTAATTTACTCATGTTTATACAACGTTTTGAATAATTTTCTTTAGTGCAAATAAATATTTGAATTTTGAATAAGAGAGTATTTAGGAAAATAAAATAAATCTATGTATAAAAGGGCAAAGCATAATATTTAGCCCAGGGCGCTTTAACTTGTTATTGAGGCCCTGGGTCATTATCAGCAAACTATTAATTATTGCTGGTTATGTGAGGACACCGAGACGGTGAACATCTACTTTGCGGATGATTGGCGCTTATCGGTAGGTATCGTCGGAACTTTGATGATAACTTTGTTCAACATCTATCGACACTCTCGAACTGCGACCTTTGTGCAATGTTATGATATGCCAAAGACCTAAAATGGCTAACAGGTATTACCTACCAGTTTCCCATTTTTGTCATTGCGTTCCTAATGTACTCTCTACTACTCTCAAACTCTTAAGTATCAGTTCAATTATAAATAACGATTCTCCTTAAGTTGTTTTCATGTTTCTCCTTTCCTAGTTCTAAATAAATTCTCACTGGGAAAGTTTTTCCTTTTCCGGCACAGGACACAGCGTCAAATATTTATTTCATAAAAAATGGAAGTGTAAGTAGAAGAAAATTAAATATTTCGTTATCATACGTGCACTTGTGACAATTTTAAAATTTAGCGTGTTCAAACATGCAAATTTTGCGGAGCTGTTGTGCAGTATAAAAAAACGGGTGATCATACAACATTAAAATTGAGCATCACTGCAGCATTGATTCACAGATTTTATGCATTTACAAACGTACCAAAAATGTCTAAGAAGAGTACTCACGAAAATAATATACTATAAACCTTCTAAGTTTTCCTCGAATATTCCGAGTCGAACAAAAGTCCCACCTGTTATCGGGGGATAGAGAAAGTCCCTGGGTGATACAATTGCAAAAGTAAGGGGGTAATGAACAACAGCAATGCCGAGGTTGCATCCCATGTCCGAGGGACATACTCGTTATAGTCATTTCGTTTTAGTTGCAATCTTTGGTATAAACATATATTAAAGATGCGAAACATTTCTGGCATATTTTATGCACAAACTGACTGACTGAGTAGTACCTAATCACGGTATGGTATACTATGTATATATAATAAATGACTTACACTGCCGTCGTCGTTGTAGTCACCGTTGTTGTCATCGACATCGTCTTCCCCATCGGCATTGTAGTTGTCATTCACAGCATCCATTTCATGAAAATTGTCCAAATCATTCGTACATATTCGTGTCTACATGTTGCAAATAGTCAATGTTTTGTGACAATAATTGTCGCCAATACGGTGGTAATCTATGGACTTGTGTATAGAATTTTAACAATTTTTTACATTTTTTTGTTTTTTTCTTATGATCAATGGTAGCCAAGAGTGTTTCCTGGGGGTAATTACTAATCAGATTTTACATGTACGCAACATCTACCTACAAAAAACCAATAACAAAAAGAAGAAAAATTAAAGAAAAACAAATAAGAGCGGTGAATACGCCTGTGCCAATGTGAAGTGTATACATTGGCCCTTTAAAGCCCCAAATTTTTTTATTTTTATTCTTTTTTTTCATTCATGAAAAATATATACTTTTAAACAGGGCTCGGTGTCATATTTTAACCCTTTTAGGGTGATTACGGGGAAGTTGGAGGGGTTTTTACCTTAATTTTTTCAAATTCTGCAAGGCAAAATGAAAGTCAGTCCTACAATGTTTATAAAAATTTCACAAACTTTTTTGGGAGGCCCATTAGGCGATGAAGATAGGGTGCGAGGACGTTCTAGGAATATATTTGGGAGAAAAAGCTAATGGGGGAGTGTCGTACACTTTATTTCTCTAACGCCGGCTCTGGGGAAGTAATGGGCGTTTTTATATCATTTTTGTAAATATTGTACGGCAACCCCCTTAGGTGATGATGGAGTTACCCTCTATCTCCATCTATGTTCTAGGAAAATGTTTAAGAGGGAAAACTAATGGGTGACTCTGATACATTTAATTCCTCTTAGGGCGACTCCGGGAAGTTGCAGGGTTTTTACGCAAATTTTTTTAAATTTTATATGGCAACCTTGTTAGGGGTTGGAGACAGAGGGTAAGTATGCTCCACAAAAATGTTCGTGAGGAAAAATTAGTGAGAGTCAGTCTTACATTGCATCCGTGTAGGGGCAATTCCGGGGCAGCTGTAGAGGTATTTTTGTGCAAATTTTACAAAAATAAACAGAGGTAGTCGTGATTGGCTTGTGTCTCTGTCAGTTCTCGGGCGATTTTGCAGAACATAAATAGCAAAATATTCGCAAGTGTACCTTAAGTGTTGATACCACAAACGGTTTCTAGAAATATCAAGCGGGTTTTTGAAACTTGATTTCAACAGATTAACGGACAGACGGACATCGCTAAATCAACTTTTCTTTCTATAAGGATCAAAAAAAGGGGTCGCAAATGGATATTAAAGAAATTGAAAAAGGGTTGACAAACTTGTGTATAACCCTATCGCTAATGTGAATGGTATAATAAAAACAGCAATACAAGGGGGTACTGCATTGTTTTTTTAATTATGAACTTAGAAAAAATCACCCATACATTCTCATTATTCATGCTCTCTGGTTGGGCAACGCTGCTTATGATTGAGACTGAAAAGAAAGAATTACTTGTTGTTGTTTTTGTTTTGTTCTAACTATTTATTGTATTTTGTTACATCTTCTTAGGCTTAGGAAAAATTTCTATTTGTGGCTCAAGGTGGCTTTAAGAGTTTTCTTGTGACACCGAGTAGTACTCGTGTTAAGTTGTTTGTTGTGCTTGTCGCTGGTTGTGGTTTTTTTTTTGTAGCTTTTGGTATCTTTTGTGGTTGTACTTTTAGGCCAGACTTTAAAAAAGTCAAGCCTGTGGTAGAAGAAGTCAAAGTTAAACTTGCAATTGTTTTTGAAGGTTTTTTAATGTTTAAAAATTTTCCGTCAAGTCACAGTTGTCGATTGTCTTGTTGTCGTTTATGTTTAAATGTATTTTATACTGTGTTTTCGTTGTTGTTGCTGTTTCAACATAAATAGGTTTTCCATTTTACGTTATTTTTTTTTTTTAGCATAAGGTAGTAATTTGATGGTAGTATTTATTTATTTGTTTGTCTTTAATAGTTTCTTTGGCCAAAGACCAATCGGTTTCAATTGGTTTGGTGGAATTATTCCTTTTTTTGTTTCTACAGTTTGTCTAAACTGTATGTTTCTGTCCAGGGCAACAAGATTCAGTACGCTAATTTTTTTCAGATTCTTTTTTTTTGGCAAAGATGTTGCTAATGTTTTTCTTTAAAAACAAAAAATATGTAGAATTTTAAAAATAATGTTAAGTTCTGTTAATTTTAACAAGTATTTTCTTCGTTCGTAGCAAATATTTGTTGTTACAGCCACATTAGAAGTTTTTTATGTTTTCTACTATATGTTAATTTAGTTCTTAAAAATTTTGTAAAGCTTCGGAAAAGCTGTGCTGCCACCTAAGCGTTTTTAAAGTTTGATTTTTTTTAAGCATGCTGGCCTTTGTTTTGCTTTTTATACCCCTCACATAAGTGATAAGGGTATTCTTATATACGTTTGGCTTCCTTACGTAGTGTCTCCACGTAGCAATTTTTAATTGCTGAGAACAAACAAGAATATCGGAACAATTTCACGTTTTCTAGTTTTTTTTTTTTATGAAAAAATGTGTTTTTAATTGAGGTTTTTCATAAAATATATAAATATTATATCCATATTTTCTATATTTGTACCATTTTCTTCCTAGGGGTTAAAGAAATAATAAACTAAAATGGCAGAAATACTGAAATGACAGCTAATTACTTGGCAGTAATTGCTTAGGTGATTGCTAGAGCAATTAATGCGCAATGGATTGCTACACATGACAATTCGCGGTCCACACGTCGCAATTTGTACGAAGCAATCAAATTTGGCAATTGGTGTAATAAATATTGCTACGTGTAGACCCTGAATTAGGAAATATAAGAGGGTTTCTTTGTCAAATAGATCTGCTTTTTACTAATAAATATAAAAAGTTTTTTCAAGGCCTAGTAATTAAGTCTCTCAGAAACACCCTAGAGAAAAATCATATCGTATCAAACAATTTCTATTAATTTTTTTTTTATCATTGTATAATAAAAAAAGTGATCGCTCTCCAAATATATTGGCGTTTGTTTGTTTTGATTTTCAGTTTTGTGTTAAATGCTTTGTTTACCTTTAATTATTAAACTTAATTTAAACGTAAATTTTTTATTATAGAATTTCCGTTTAGTTTTTTTTAATTTCCTATAGAAATCAAATATAAAAACATAAATAAATTATATAATATTATATGCACCTGTATAATAAATCTTGCTGCACCTCAAAAATTTCAGTTTACAATTTTCCATACAAATAAAAATGAAAATCAATCAAATCAAAACCAAAGCAAAATAAAACAAAACAATATTTAATTTTCAATAATCATGCTTAACGCTTGATTTGCCACTAGACGATCCCAATTTTTTAATAAAAATAAAAAAAAATTATAACAAAAAGCTTTTTCAAAACTGTATTGTGATTACAAAACACCGACAAATACATAATTCTCTCTGAAATAAAACAGCAACAGCCAATTGGTATGAAAAAAGTTATAAATTTAAAAAATTTTGTTAACAACAGTAAAGTTGCTAATATATTCAGATTTTTATTTTCTATTTTTTTTTTAAAGTTTCCAATTCATTTTTTAACAATTTATATCAAAATATGTACTACAACCGGAAACTGCTTATTCTGCTTTAAATGTGAGTGTGTAAATGTGTTCAACGTATGTAAATACTAGAATACGAGTGCGAATAATTTTATCGAACGGATATATGAATAAACATTGTTAAGTACTAGTAAAATATTTGTATATTTGTGAAAATATACAGAAGCTATTTACAAACATAAGTGTGTATATAAAAATGTATAAAAATAAATGAACATTGATAAAAATTAATTCAATAATATAAAATGAATATTTATTCAAGCCTATAGATGTGCACAAACACATTAAACATAACATAAAACTAGTGAAATGTAAAATTTGTTTTAGTTTTAAATATTAGTTTTTTTTTAACAATATTTGTTCATATGTATGTATGTACTTGTAACCTCGCACATACTTTAACGTAACAAAAAAAGAAAAAAAATCATAGAAGAAAAACTAATGAAATATAAAAGTTTTATTTTCCTTTTTGACATATTGGCCGATTTAAAATCATCACATTTAAATAAACGAATTGGCAGTTAGTAATTTAGAAATTTAGAATGGCAACACAAGGAAATCAAAATTACTTTATAACCCTTTCACTATTTACTACACCAATTCAAGTGCACTAACATTTTAGCAGAGGCTATTATATCACAGTTAACCACATATTTAAAACATCACTAACGACGGATGCAAGCTCGTGGAGAATATATATTGGGACAGTTTAAACAAATAGTAGACAAATGGATCATTTATATGGCTGCAAAGTTATACCGTGTCGCTCATCTTGTCGTTTATCAAAGCATGTAATTTAAATTCTGAACTGCAGACAATGTAATCATATTGCGATTAACATATCAAAAGACATCATCCTAAATAATACAGAGTGTGTGCCGGAAAGGTATACTATTTTGTTTGTTTACAATAAATACAATGTATCTTATATTGACAAAAGTTTTATTTAATGCTGGCAATTATATACGAAATATATGTCCGCCTCTGTTAGCTTCACAAATGCGAGCCCTTTTAAGCACATTTTTCATTATATTCTCATACATTTCGCGCGGTAGTTCATTAATTTCATTACAAATATTTTGCTTAAGCTATTCCAGCGCTTCAGGTTTGATTTTCAGATATTCCCCCAAAAAGAAGTCCGGAGCAGTCAAATCTGGCGACCGAGGAGTCCAATCAACACTACCATTTCTTGAAATAACTTGTTGTGGAAAGAGGTCTTGCAGTAATTTCATTGTAATCTTAGCTGTATTCGGTGTGGCACCGTCTTGTTGATACCACATATTAAACAAACCCAAAGCATGCAGTTTTGACATTAAAAAGTTTTCAATCAGATTACGACTTCGCTTCCCATTGACAGTTACCGTTACGCCGTAAGGTCTAATGATTCCTTCTGACCGAATTGCACATCAGACTGACACTTTTTATGAATGCAAAGGTATCTGGTGAATAATTGGAGGGGTTTGCATTGCCCAGAAATGACTATGCTCACTATTTTCGTCACTTGTTATGATTTTTTCATGAATATCAAATATTTGATTTTGATAAAATGTTTTAACGATTAAAACACGTTAGTTTACCCAAATTTTTTCCATTGTATGAACTGCCAATACTTATGCCTACCAAAATGGCGACAAAACAAAGTACCTTGCCGGTGGACACCCTGTGTCATGTACAACAAAGGGCCAAAAGGGGGGAAAAAGGGTTATAATTATATTTTGATTTTTTTAGGGGTTTTTTGTAACTTTAAAATCAATAATGATAGGAACATTACTCAAATTTAGTGCGATAGGCCTAAAAAATATGAGTACGTTTTTGGGTCCCTTTTTAATTAGTGGACCCTAAGGGAAAAAGGGTTAAAATTATGTTTTGGTACTTTTTGTAACTTTAAAGTCAATGAAGGTAGAAACATAATTTAAATTGCATTTGTCAGGTTAGCAAAATATGTTAATATGTTGTTGGTACATTTTTTCAATGCTAAGGGATACTAAAGGGCTAGAATTATATTTTGGTACTTTTAAGAAGTTTTCAAAAGAATTTTTGCTAACTTAAGCTTTTTGAATATCTCAAAAGCTATAAACTTGTTAAATTCCCAATTTTTATATGTCAATTAAGTATTAGGGCTGACTTATAATTTGTTGTAACTTATGTGGGGCAACCAGTAAATCGGAATATATACATGTAAATTCTTTTGTTTACATATTTTGGTAATTTTACTATGATTGGGATAGCGAAGCACACCAGAGCTTAGCTAGTGTATATTAAATACTTAAAAAAGAAAAAAAAAAACAAAACATATCTTACTAATAGAATTATTTTTAAGAAAACAGTGCCCTAAAAGTTAATATTTATGCATTTATGTACGTATGTACGGGCCCGTCCTAAGGCCAAATTTTATCATAAACACACAAACTGACTTATGCTTCACTACCCAGCCAGCAAAATTCGCTGATTACTTAACGAATTCTGTCAGATTTCTGACCGCGAAATATATAAAGTGGTTGACACAAAATCTGTAAGACGCATCGTGGGAAATTCATAGCCGACGTGTCTAACAGCCATCTAACTTAATTCTAATGAAGAGTCGAATAAAAAACCTCTTTTAAAAAGAAAATGTTTTTTACTTTAAGATTTTTTAATTCAAAACTGTTTTTTATGCATTCTGTTAAATTAAATATGTTGAAAAATTGTTGTTGGAATAAAACTAACATAGACACGTCCGCGATTAAAAATTTTAAGGACACGTCGTATACCGAAATTCTTTGACATTTCTAAAAAAATCTGTAACAAATTAGTACGATTTAATTCAGATTTTTGCCAGACGTGTCTGTATGGCTGAATTGCAGAACGCAGTTTGCTTTGCATTACAAATTTTCAACTTCTTTCCTTATACACACCTTACAATTTTGACAACGTTTTTTGCTTCCAGGACATTAATATAGCTGTAAACACTCATTTGGAAGTAGAAAATATTATCAAAAACCTCACCTTTGCTTTCAGAAAAAATTTGAAATTATTTGATGCAAGCCAAACTGCGTTTTGGAATCCAAACTAAATTGTCGGTCAAGTTTGCATGCTGGGTACTTCCTTTACACACGAACCCATGTGTATCAGTGTAAAGATGTAAGAGTGTTGTTGCCACAAAATTATTACACTCAAGTGTCATTAGTAAATTTTATTAGCTGACGTGTGCTTGCTGCTGTTGCTGCTACTAATGATGATGATATTCCTTTTATACTATTTGCAACAAAGTAAAATTTAATAATACTTGAACATTTATTATACATTAAGAAGCAAACATCAATACAATAAAAACAGCAACATTAGCAACTACACACAGATAGAAATACAAATAATAACATGACTTGTAGCAATAAAAATTTTGGAAATAAATATGAAACTTGAATCTACGTTGTTAACTTTTCTATGTGTTTCTCGAGTTCTCATCCTCCAATTGAAGTTTATGTTACACACATATTCATCCATATACATATAAAATATTCCTTCTTAATTCTAAGGAAGGATGGAAATTTATGATACTTACCAAAATGATTCATATTATTGACTTGTATGAAGTATTGATTTATACGAGGTCCCCACATGGGAAAAGAAGTCAAAACATTTTGAAATAGATTTTTGCGAGAAAGAAGTTTCGTAAAAGAATTAAAATGTAAAAACATTTTGTAAAAAACTTAACTCAACAAAGTTAAGGTAATGTTAAGGTGCACCCGATAAATCCTAACCTGTCTAATTGCTACACCCAGAGACAGATTTGAATGGCCATTGTGTTATCCCCTGAATTGTACAAAAAATATTTGAAATAAATATGATAAATAGAAAAAGGTATGAATAGTAGGAAATATGTATACATTAGGAAGTGTAATTTTTAAAATAGTAAAATGCTATGTTTCCTGTTATTTCAGACCTTTGGCGTATCCAGATCACAATCCGAAAGACTCAAAGGGTGGCCATCGACAAAGAATTTGCCAAAGTGCCAATCTTGTGTTCTAACAAGCACCTGTTATTGGCAAAGAAAGTTTCCCAATATATCGAGCTTATCTACGCCCTCATATATCCTGCTGCGTTTAGTTTCCACCTTACAGACAATAACTTAATAGTAGTAAACAGTTAGAATACCGATAAGCAGTTTTAGTTTCCTTTAATCATAGATAGGAAATGCTAAGCAAAGCTTGCCAAAGCCTCCTGCCATAGAAATTTCAAAAAAGGCGCCCAGTTTCTGTTGTCATTGCCTTCTTCTTTATTTCGGAAGAGAAATTTGTTTTTGTTGGATATACGGAGGGAAAAAGGGAGTTCTAAAATCATGCACGGCTGTTGTTAAATTGGACACCAATTGTTTTCAGTTTTTATAGAATATCTATTCCGGAACATCCGGAATTCTATGAAATTTTTTATTTCAAAAACTAGAACAGATATCGATTTCAAACCCGCCGCCAAGTATTTTATTATAACATTCACGGTTCAAAGACAATCTTGCCTCGATTAGATGATTGCTTACACAAGAAATATGCACTTGTTTTTGCAAATGGCTGCCAATGTCAAATATGTTTTGACATTTTTGTACTAGATATATGGAGAACACAAGTGAACAAGCCATGGAGCGATACACTCCCCAAGAACGTGGAATTATCGTGTCATCCTCAATTTTGAGGACGAAGTGGACGATTTTTTGGTCAAAATCATGATGAGCGATGAGGCTCATTTCCACCTCATCGGGTACTATCGCTTCTGGGGTACCAAAAATTCACAAGTGAAGCACGATGAGCCATTACACCAGCTCAAACTAACTGCATGGTGCTCTGTTCATGTTGGAGGAGTCATCGGGCCATTTTTTTTCGAGGCAGCCGCTGGTCAATCGACAACAATGGACGGTGTGCGCTATAGTATCATGTTAGCTGAGTTTTTTCCGAGTTTTTTATATTTTACATTAGCCCGCAAGATCGCCAAATTTAACTGTTCCGGACTTCCTTTTGGAGTTTTTTAAAATCCCTTGTTTACGTGACAAAGCCCGATACCCTGGAAGCCCTCAAGGATAACATTCGACCTGAGTGCGAGGATCTGTCGCCTGAAGTTCTCGCCGAAGTGATGAAAAATGCCAGAAAACAAGCCCGTATAGCAATCAATATCATCTTTTAGACTTGACCAATAAAATTCCAAAGGTTCAAATAAACATAATGAATAGAAACAGAATCGAAGCTTTTTATTTAGAAAAAAAAGTGAGAGCCAAACAACATCGGATAACTACTTTTGGCCCCCCTTGTTCAAAGAGACTAATGTAAAGATTATATAAATTTTGGCAAAGCCTAATACAGCAGATTTACTGCAAAGCAGATTGACTGCGAAGCAGATTTAAAGCTAATAGCTGTCACATAAAGTTCTAATGAACTGATAAAAAAATTACAAAATTGGTTTGTTTATTCAAATAACTTTAATTAATTCAAATAAGTTTTATAATGCAATTAAGTTGTACTTAGATTGAAGGTTTAATGTCGACACCTGCTCTTGTTTCTGAGATAATGTCTATCAAAAATTAGATACATATGAGTATATGCATGGATTTTGCCAAAAAAAAAGTTTACACAGATTTTTACATATATCTGGGTCCGTAAACTTTGCAAAAAAGAATTAAAAAATTAACTATCAAGTTGGTGTATTTTCTTTGGTTTCTCGATGTTTTTTGTGTCTTCTGCTTCCCTTTACAAATTTAAGAATAGTTTTTATATTTTTTTTTTGTTTTAGTATTTTAAGGTTAAGTATGCTTTAACAAAACTCTCTCTTAAATCATATATAAATCTCCTATAAAAATCTTCGAAAAATACGTATGTATTTACATTTTGAAGCAAAAGACTTCGTTCTGCCCTCGTAGAAATATTTTACCATTAATTTTTGGCTTCTATTTACGTTGTACACACAAAAAACTACAAAAAAAATTTTTCAAACAAATTCTTGTTAAAATAATTTATTTTTTTAGTCAATTTATTTAATAGTCTCTAATAAAATTTTTATTTGATTTTTAAATCAAACAAACTTTTTGCCTAGACAAATAAAATATTTAACCAGCTCAGCAAAATTTTTTAACAGAAACTAAAATAGTTACAAAATTGTTTGTCTAAATTTACAATTTTCGTTGTAGGTCCTCAGCCAGACAAAATATTTACTGATTCTCTGAAATTTGTTACTGATTCTACAACTCAGTTTTTTCTGTGTACGAAATTAAAGTTGATTCATATGTGGCGTTAAGTAACAAGAAAAATTTTTTTTATATTTTTGTCTTTCAGGCCTAATAAATTAAATATTTTCGTCCATGTAGAATCCTTTGAAGTTTGGTCTTTTATTTTATGAATCAAACTTTTGCGAAAAAATATACATATGAAAGTATGTATGAAAGTATTTTAAGTATAAGTTTTTCTATAAAATAAATTTTTAATTGAAGTAAATTATAACTCTAATATAAGAAGTTTGTAATTATTTAAAAACAAAGTAATTACTTGCTAAGAACTTCACACCTTTCACTTACTTGGCCAACAATAGCTTGTCCAGTCTGCAACTTTAAAAAACCTGCCCGCCCATTACATGTTGGCGCTAAAGGCTTCACGAACAATCCTGACTTATTACACACTAACAATCATACATAAAAAAAACAGGAAATAATCTTCAGTCAGCCCAAAGGGATTGTAAGCCATATGTTCCAACTTTAAACCAAAAAATCGATTAAATGAACAGGAAATTATGTTTAGAGAAAAAACCTTAAATATGGGTTGTGCAATGGAGGACTATTTGCTGCACTTCATCTAATCTGAAAATACCATGTAAGTCACAAGAAAATTATGAAATGTATGTTATGTTTGAAGTGGAAACATTTAAAAGAATTTTTTAACTTACAAAAAACCCTATAAAAAAGTTTTACTATCTGTACTATTTATTAAGACTATTTGCTCAAAGAACTTACTGCCGATTTCATAAACGAACCGATTCAAGTGTCCTCCATATGTTATGTTTGCCAGCTCTTCTGCTATGGTTATTGTAGGGTACTTCCTAGAAGAAGATAACAAATAAAAATTCAACACCGGTGGCTAATACAAAAGCATGTTAAGAATTTTCACATGCTGTAGATGGTTGACAACAATGTTATTGGCTGTGCGTTGTTGCTTCTTATATCCCCATCATACAAGCTAACAAATAAAAGAAAAATGGACAGATACAAGGATATACCAAAGAAGCAAAAGTAATGGTTAAATAAAATATCAAGTACGTAGCGTTTAATACACAGAAATTAAACACATTTATTTACAAATATTCGACTTTAACAGCGATTATAATTGCAATGCTTACAATCATCTAAAACCAACAGCAACAGCCGCTGCAACAGGGACAACAAAAAAAGATCAAAAACAAAAATTTATTTGTATTTGTAAAGGATGAATTCGAAAAAACCCCATACTAGAGTTTTATAAGGCTCAACTTGTCTCCATTACGAATACGAGCAGTAAAAACATACATATCTCTGCCCCTAAAGGCTCGAGTATGTGGTAGAGCGTACATATTTGCGAATTTGTGTAAATTTGAACAAATGCCATTGAGTCAAGAAGACATAAAGCATTTTTATAGTTGTAGTTTTGGCGGCATTGAAGCTACAATAACTTTGACTTTAACAACAACAGTAACAACATTTACAGTCATTTGCCACAAACATTTGTTGTAATCGTCGTAGCAACAGTTTACAACCTGTTGACCTATGCGTAACAAACTGCTTAACTACCTTAAAAAGCAAACAACCAAGAACAAAACAAGAACAGCAGCACCAAGAGCTTAAACCTCTCCTCTCCCTCCTCATCTGAACAAGAAGTGTGAGATTTTCTAAAGCAACTTGGCAGCAGCACCTTTAACATCAGCTGGTTGGTGCAAATTATTGTTTGTAGCTCCGTATGGCATGTGTGTGTAAACTGTGGCACCAACTTAAAAGAGTCCCCTTGGCTGCTTTATATATTTGTAGGTTTGTGATTTTGTTAACATACTTTCTTATTTTCATACACATATATGTAGATATCCTGTCGGAAAGGATTAGCTTTTGAAAAGGAAAGATATGTTTAATCAAAACTTATACTAAACTTAATCCAAAAATAATTAACAAACGTTTTTTGTCACCTTTTTATACATGCCTAAAATTTGCTGAATAAAGTATTAAAGCTGGGAAGATTTTTAAACTTAAGTATGAATTTATTTTGTTGTTAAAGGGCTTGAATCAAGAAATTTTAAATCACATAAAGTTAGGGAGTCGTTAGTAAATTTTTGTATTTTCTGATATGCTGATACACTAAAATATTTCGATATCAGCATGTTGGCAAATAGGCCCAGAACTAAAATTTAAGAAACAAACGAAAAAATATTCAGGTCCTGACTTCTAACTGGTTGTGTCCTTTAGTTTGATTAAGAACAATTACTAATTATGATAAAATTAATTTACTTAAATCTTTCCATTTTCCCAGTTTTTGGCACATTAATATAATAAAAATGTTAAGGGCTAGGACCGCTGACAAGCTTAAGATACAGTGATCTACAATCTCTCTAAGGTGGCAAGTAATATGGCAAAATATAGTCAGTCGTTTCTTACAAACACTGTTATAAAAGGAATAATTAAGAAAAAAATTCTTTTTTAGAAATTAATTCACTTTTTCGGGAAACCCTCGCATCCAAGATTTTATAGTTGCTTCCGAACCCTTGCAGAACGAGGTTATCTACTTTCGCTAAGATTTGGACATTTCCTAGGATACTTTTTTGTGTTCTTCAATTAATTTTTACAAGAGCCCAATACCTTTCCACAGGCCTAAGTTCTGGACAATTAAAAAGATTTATCTCCCCTGGTACAAACATTTTTTCATAATTTTTTAATTAAGTAATCGTCGTCTTTGCGAACTTACAATAATTATTTAAATCTTAAAACTAAATAACTTGGAACTTGTAAATCCTTATTGAAGTCGCTTATTTAAATATTTTAAGGAGCACCAGTTATTATTTTTAGAATTCTGTTCTGACATAGCGAAATTTTTTCTATGTTTGAGGCGGAAGCAGCACCCCATAACTTTATTTCATAACACCAAATTGCGCTTAAAATTGAGTTCTAGAGCCGATGTATACAATCGAGATAAATCACAGAGCTTCTACCAATCAGCCAGTATATTTGGGCTGCTTTTAAAATCATATCTGTTGATTTAGCATTTATGTGTGAGTTCCATGTAAGGTGAAGATCTAGGTGAATGCCAAGGTGTTAAGGCACCATTAGTTTGTTAATAAAGATTGGCGAGCAGGTTTCTCTGTAACGTGGGTGCACTTCTGCTTATACATTTTTGGTTCACCATAGCTTAGCCCACTTCTCTACTTGGGTAATATGATGCTGTAGTTGTTTCGAGGCTTCTTTAGGATCTTCATGACTACTAAGAAAATCAGTATTATAAGCAAATGTCGACGTGTGTGCTTTACTATCGGTTGGCATATCTGCTGTGTAAATCAAGAACATAATTGGTCTTAAAATGCCCCCTTAAGGTACAACAGCCCCAATTGGTTAAAGGAACTTTTACGTGATCAAAAAATGTCGGTCGGTTATATACTTTTCCAAAAGCTAATTGAAATTTGTAGGCGAAATCAGTTTTAGTTTCGATATAAGGCCTTTATACTATACTTTATCGAATGCTTGAGAGCCGTCGATGAAAAGCACAGAACAATATTTCTTGGTCTCATACAATTTTCTTATTTACTGTACCAACCAGTGTAAGTCTTTTCCATGGTACTGTGTTGTCGTCTAAAACCAATTTGGTGTTTGGGAATGCAATCGTTATCATTTAAGACAGGAGTCAACATGCTCTTAGGTAACTTCTCAAACAATCTCGACTTGGTTGGTAATCTTATTGTAGGCTTGAAAGACTTCACCTTTGAAAGCCCCTTCCAGGTTTAGTATATGTCTTTACAAAAGCAGCCTTCAACATTGACGGGAAGTGTTCAAGCCGTAATATGGCGTTAAAATAAAAAAGAATCATTCTTTTTGCTATGCAAGGTGGATCTAAAAGCATTTAGTTATTTATTTTATCAAATTCAGAAGCTTTTTTAGTATTTAAATTATTAAAAACTTCTACGACATCTAGGAATTGGAATCGTTTTTGTTTTACCTAGCAAGAACAGGCGGCAATCCACCCATACTAATACATCTGTTAGGAGTAAGCGCGTTCGTTAAATGATTTGCAAAAGGTCACATTTTTTTCCTTATCTCTTCTTGCTCAGGTTTCTCTGATCGCCATAAAAAATAATTTCTTTGAAAAGTGTGATCGAGACTTTCTAAGTGTGCCCTAATAGATGCTGTTATTTATGAATCCAACAAATTCCTGATTCCTTCAGTTAAGCTTTAAGTCGGGCCGATCTACATATCCTTTTTTTATTATCTACAGGCACTCCTTTTTTTTGGAAAAAAGTTGTTTCACATCTGTTGAAAAAATTCTGTTGTATCTAGCTTGAAGGTAGGTAGAAGAAGTTGTTCAGTGGATTTTTTAATATGTTAATTAGGCTACTTAGATAATCATCCACCTCTTTCGGAGAAATGGTAGGCTTCGCCAGCAGTGGGTGCTGATATTTTCGTATATCTAAACCAAGTAACCCTTTATAATAAAAGGAAATCCCCTGCAGGAAGTGTGAGTCAATTAGTTGGCGCAGTCGTCCTGTTACAGGTACAAAACAAAAATTGGAAAAAAATTTATTGGTCCAATTACCGAGCAGAAGACCAAATAATAAACAGAAAGAAATTTTAAAACAAAATAGAAGAGAAAAGAAAAAATAATAAAAAAATAACAGAAAAAAAATTTATTAACAACCAAAAAAAATACAATTTTTTTTTACCCAACCAAGATTAAGCCCAGCACC
Source organism: Melanophora roralis (assembly GCA_963583895.1). NCBI lineage: Eukaryota > Metazoa > Arthropoda > Insecta > Diptera > Rhinophoridae > Melanophora > Melanophora roralis. The sequence goes on from OY757188.1 coordinate 66,606,796, forward strand.
TTCTCATTACCAGGCAGGGACTCTACCACTAGATCAACGAGACATTACATTTTCCAAACTTATTTTTTTTTTATTTGTGTTAGCGTTCACATGCGTGTTTATTTTTCTATACTTAACCCTAATGTGTTGTATATCAACAAAAACGAGTGCACAAAAGTGCTAAACTATAAAATGTCTATGCAGGATAATAAGTATCAATGCTGTGGTTAATTTCAATAAAAAAAAGAGTTTTACTTGCGACAATTAACTTTTTTGTTAAAATCATTTTATTTTTAATTGATGCGTCAATTGAAAAATGTATGGATATTATTTTTCTTTGTAGCTACGATTGACAGGGGACTGTTAAAATAAAAAAAACATTTTCTTATTTAATTTGGCACATATGCTTACTTTAACCAATCATATTTATACATTATTTCTTTTAAAACTTTGTTATTTAGGCGTGGGCAGCTGTGTTTTTATTTCCGCCTTATGTTAAAAATTTGCCTAATTTCTACTTGGAGTGTAACTGAAAAAGTAAAATAGTTGCATGACGAACCTATTTCTTTACCTTCTCTTTGGAGTAAAACTATCGGAAAATACCAAAAAATATTTAACCCTTTCTTAGGAATATTTCATACAACTCGATCGTAAAGTTAAAATTCTCTTAAAATCAAATTTGTAAGGACACACCCGTCACAGTTTTTTTGTTATCATTATGAGCAGGAAGTATTTTCTTGCAGTATCTACTTACTTCTAATCGCTTAAAACGTATTATCCTTGGAATCAGGAAATCACAGCCTTTTTTCAGACCAAAATTTAAAGTTTTTCATGTTATAAGAAAAAATGTCACACCCGTCGCAATGGAATAACCCTTTGCTAAATCAACCATTTTTGTTAAATTTCCCATTAAAAATTCGCATATTCACCAAAAATTTTAAAATAACTTTCTTCAAAATTAATATATTTGAAAATTTATTTATGTTTATTGTAGAATAAAATCTATTTAACTTTTATGAAACATTATTGCATTTAAAATTACACATATGTATGTCATATCATAGTCATGCCTTATTTCGTTAAAAAGTTGCTTTTTTGAAAAAGGATATTTAACAACATTCGAAAATATCCTTAAGTTATGACAGGTAATGTTTTTATATATTAAATCTGTAGCTAGCCGACCCTCACATAGCTTAAATAATTAAACTTTGCATCGACATACATACTTACTTATTAAACCTCAACTGCCCATACTAGTAAATTGTGTCCCACAAGGATGATGGAGGTAACATTAATTTCATTGGTTTCAATAAATGCTCAGTTTAAATATTTATTTGTTTTTTTTACAATTTTTCATTTAGGTATGTTTTATGGTCGTTGGCGATTATTTTTTAAATCATTTTTTTGTGGTTAAAAGAATTAAAAATTGAATTTTTTTTTCTCTATTCACAACCACCAACCATCTGAACGAATTGATTGTAAACCAAAGAGCTAGAGACTGCCATCCTTTTGCATGCATCATCATCCATTTGGCGATTTGTTGTTGATGTTTTTTTTGTTGTTGTATTTTATATACATTTTTAATTTTTTTCAAGAATTTATTCCAAATGCTCGTACTACCATTTTTATCAATTTCCACATCATGTCTATGAAATTTGTGTGTGCTCTTGTTCGCACAAAGGTGCGCATAAAGCATTTGCGGTATGACGGCAACAGTTGCTGGCTAGCTAGCTGTTACTTGTTGTTGTTAACAAACCATATTGCTGCCGTTGTTGTTGTGGCAATTTCATTTGGCTTCCCCCAGCTGCCTTAACTATATGACTGACTTAAATCATGTAATTGTTAGTGTGTGTGTGTTTTTCCAAACGACTATGTGTAATATTTTCTTGTAGTTGCTGCTGTTGCAAGTGGTACCTTAGGCAGCGGTAGTGCTGCTGCTGATTGTTTAGTTCAGATTTCTCGTAGACAAGTGCTAGACTTGTCGGTGTTGTTACAAGTTCAGATGAGATATTAGTTAATCGTAAATATATAGATCTAAGTGTCTTCATACGTTCGTTTTTAAATCGCATGAATATTTGAGAAATATTTTTATTATTGCACATTTATATGCTTTTGAACGAATGCGAACGAATGTCTGTATGTAGTAAAAATGTTTGCGATTACGGCCTAATTTGTTAATTACAATTTCCAATTGGTTTCTCAAGTCTATTTTTAAACAAACTTAAGCATCATGTTTCTAGAATTACTTATTATATAGATTTACTACATGCCTGGTGCTATCTTTGAATAACTTATAATGTAGTAAAATACATAATATATGTTGTACATATATGTATGTAGTATTATATCGGCATTGCAGGAACTATTATACTCTCCAAAGTAAGGACTAATTATAGTAACGCTGATCGTTTTGTATCTGAGTTGATCAAAATGCCAACAGAGGTTTGAGATTTGGTAATTACGTATCTACATAATCTTCATAAACTTTTATATAAGTTGCGGAACAATGACGATAATATTTTTGTTATTTAAAATTAAACTTTAAATATTTGTTTGATTCTTTTGAGGTTTTCCCAGGCTTTCAACTTGGTGTAGTTTTTTATATGTGTGTGCTTAGAAGGCACCAAAGTCCCAGAAAATTGCCATTTGTAAATTATTCTATTTATGGCAGCAGTGTGAGTGCGTGATTATTAAAAAGGCAATCGAAAAATTGACAAATTTAAATAAGAAGGTGTAGGGAATTATTTATTGGCACAATACACATATGTTCTTACGTAAATATTAGACTAACACGATGAAATTTTTCATAAAATGAATTCCATAAAATTTTTGTTTGGTGACAAAAAGGGTGAAAAGAGCCTTCTTTTCTACACCTCTCGTCTAGAAACAAATAATTTTATTGAACAAATTTTATGAAAAATTTTTTTCGGTAAGTTCAGTAACTAATCGTGTTAGGGTGTAATTTTTTTGTTGTAAGAACCAGAATCGTAGCGAATTTGTTCATTTAGTAACACAATTTCGATTATAAGTAATCAGTGTGACAAACAATTTGGTTGCAAACAAAAACTTTTTTTATTGGCAAATATACTATGGTGTTAAGGAATAAAACTTACTTTAAGCTTATAGAATTTAAAAATAAAAATAAAATTTATTTAAAATTATGTATATATAAACAAATGACAAAAAATATAAATATATATTCCTAAATAGAGTTTAACAATACCTTACTATACCCTTAACCTACATGTTAAACAAAGCAAGTTTACTCAAGCATAGAAAAACTTTAAACATTTAAAACTCAACACACTTCTGCTAGAGCCCATTGAACCCATGTGGCTAATGTTTGACTTATACAAACGCAGCCTTTCTTTAGTCTTAATAATCCAGACTCTTCTTTGAGTGTTTCAGTAGACAAGCAATTAAGGTGCATGGTTAATTTACATATGCATTATAATTTAAGTTTTCATTGCAAGTCTCAGCAATGACTCGAACTCGGTTCTGTGTGCTTGCAAGGCTTACACTCTACTCACCTAACCAACACGAAGTTCCGTTTTTCTAGGTTTGACGTTACTATTTTCCTTCTTAAAAACTCAGCAAAAAATAAAAAAGATATAGTAAATCGTAACAAAAAAGAAAAAAAAATTGTCCCAGACTCGGCTCAAACATGGGAGTTTCTGATTGCCCCGTAATAATATACCCACTAGTCCAAAAAACGTTTAGAATTTCGAAGCTTAAATTTTTTTTCTGATGTGGATGAATTTTCAAATGTTTGATTAGAGACGGTAATTTTTTTTTATTAATGCATTGCACAAAAACAATTAGCAAAAATTTTGTTGTATGTATACTTATTAAAGCCTAAATCTTCATTGTTGCCGATAATTTTATGTTAGTAAAATATCAACACCATCCTTAAATGCAAAATCTATAGAAAACTCCTTTAGCATTTTGGAAAGTTCCTTTTTTAAATCTCACAATATGTAATCAAAGTGTAGTTTTCCGTTCACCAAAAATATTTAAGATTCTGATATATGTATGGATATACATACATTCACTCCAAATTAAAGTTGATATTTTTATACTCAAATTCAAATTTTAAAACGGCTTTAAGATTTTTATTTTAGTTTTTTATTTTATTCTCAACCATTAATTCTGCATTAATTTTAACCAGAGGTTGTTGCTGTTTTGTTTATGTTGTTGGCATTCGGTGAGAATATTGTTCAAGTATTTTGTGCTTAACCATCAAGTGATTTACGTAAATCCTTATCTGGTCAGTTATACATTCATACAAACATACGACTTTGTAGATGAAATAAAAAGAACAAGAAAATAAAATATTTTTTATTTTATTAAAATTTAACAACACTGCCATAAATCTTCACCTAAAAAGAGCAGACGACAATTCAAATTTTCGAAAAACCGCAAAAACATTAAAAAAGCGATTCATATACAATAAGAACAAAAAAATAATAACAAAACTTTAAACATTTTAACTGGACACATGAAGCAAAACAGACCAGGTTAATAATGACAACAACAACAAAGTCATATACAGCAAATTTGTGTTGCAATAGGAATAACAACAAACCAAAAGAAAAAAATCAAAATTGTTAAGCTGCACACAAACGGAACTGAAATTGATCCAGTTGCAACAATAACTAAAGTAGAGGCAGCAGCAACAATAACACCTTAAACAGAAACGTTAAAACATAAGTATAAATTTGCACATCCATCGTAGCTTCCATATGAAGTGTTTCATCATCGAAAGCAATATTTCTTACAAACATTTATTGTTTGAAGCTTTAAACACTCTTTTCTTTAGCCACACACACGCATACATTTGAACTTGCACTTGCAAGAAGCGAACATTACGTTAAAATCCGAAAAAAATAATGAAATGGCGATGATGATGAGGATCAGAAGGATAATAATTGTGTTAAGGCACAGATTTTCATATATGGTATTTGTGAAGAAGAAAAGTTATTTCGTAAATGAACAATGTTATTGATAGGGGTAAGGTGTATTTGGAAAAAATATTGGTGGTAAAGTTGGTCATAAACTTAATCCCTCTTTGGGTTGCTTTAGACAACTTACAAGTACTTTTCTAAATTATTCAATTTTCTATAGAAGCTCCCTTAGAGAGTGGTGATATTGGTAGTAATTTTTGAAGAAAATGTTAGGGGTACAATTTTTTTTTTCATATTTTTATTATTGAATCTTCGCCTTTGGCGAACTAACAATAAATATTCAAATCTTAAAACTATTTAATTTTTATTAGACCAGCCAGTGTCAGACTAAAATTCAAGTTCTCATAATAAAATTAATTAATTCAGTAGTTTCATCTTAGTGCAATAGTATCCCTTCTTTTCAGACGAGTGTGCCCACTATGTTGCAGGATGCTTCGAGCGAGCGGATTTTGATGTGTTTCTAGCTTGTTTAAATACTTGTCCACATAGTTTAGGATTTCGCTTTTTACTAGTGGAACTTCTAGATCCTTGTGGATGTTGCTGTTTTCAATATACCAAGGAGCGCCAGTTATCATTCTTAGAATTTTGTTTTGACGACATTGTGTTTTTTCTATGTTGGAGGCGGAAGCAGTGCCCCATAACTGTATACCGTAGCACCAAATTGGTTTTAAAATCGAGTTGTAGAGTAGAAGTTTACAATCCAGACGTAGCACAGAGTTTCTACCAATTAGCCAGTGGATTTAAGCAGCTTTAAGTTTCATTTGAGTCAGCTTCGAATCTATATGAGGCTTCCATGTAAGGCACCGTATGGTTGTTAATAAGAATTGGGGGGCACGTTTCCATGCGTAACGTAAAAGTAACGTGGGTGCATTTTTGTTCATTTATTTTAATACCCCATAGCTTTGCCCATTTTTCAACTTGGGATACGTGATGTTGAAGTTGTTTTGTGGCCTCTTTAGGGTCTTTATGAATACTGAGAAAGGCGGTATCATCAGCAAATGTCAACGTATGAGTATGATTGTTTGTGGGCATATCTGCTGTGTAAAGCAAGTACAGAATTGGACCTAGTATACTCCCTTGAGGTACACCAGCCTCTATTGGTTGAGAAGAACTTATTTGGTTTCCCTCTTTAATCATAAATTGTCTGCCGGTTATGTATTTTTTTAATAGGTTAAAAATATTAGATGGAAGGTTGAGCTTTAATTAGTTTAACAGGCCTTCATGCCAAACTTTGTCGAGGGGTAAGATTAATGGGGATTTGTTTCACATTTAACCCCCCAAAGGGGAAGTTCGGAGCAGTTGTAAGGGTTTTTGTGGATATCTCTCCTAAATAGTATTTTCAGTCGGTGACGTCATTTTTATAAAGGTTTCAGCCTAGGAAGTAAAGAGAGAGGTTAGCTGAGTGTGGAAAAAATGTAGTGAAAAAATAATGGAGTTTGACCCCTTAAGGGCACCTTGGGGTCCCTGGGGGCTACTAATAAACAATTTTCTGTAGTCTTCTAGGAGACAGAGATAGGATGTAGCTACTGTAGGAAAAAAGGGTTAAGGAGAAAATATTATTAGGGGCCCTGTCTTACATATTTGACTTCTAGGGGTACCACCGGGGCAGTTGTAGGGTTTATTGTCGACTTTTACCCCTTTGATCTAGTTTTTAACCCCAATGCGAAACCGTTTCACTTTACTTCATCCCTTCCATGTTGAGCTTACGCATTTTTTTAATATATCATAAAATAACGGGCTCCAGCATATCAAAGTCGAATAGTCGGGACAATCCCACCTCAAATGTTTTTTTATTCTTAAATTCTTTTATCCCCTTTCATTCTTCCAGTTGAACAAAACCAAAAAACTGGCTCGTATTTATTTTACACGCCCACTGCGAACTTGTTCTCCAGATTCACTGAGCACTACACTTCACCTATTTCTTATTAATCTTAAAATACTGGCCATATTTGCAAGTAGAGTAGTAAGGTTAAGGGCTTAAAAATATTGGAGATCGAAGATATTTGGCAATACGGATATCTTGGGCACTTTACCCCGATTCAGGAAGAAATTTTAAAGATCATACGAATTTTCATAAAAAGTTCAGTTCCTTATAACCTCCAGGGGTGAGTGGTATGTGGGTCAAATTAGGTTTAACTCTCTGTTATCGAAGAATTTACTTAGACTATTTGGATTTCTAGTGATATCGGGCAAAAAAATTAGCCCAGCAGTTCGAGATGATGTTATAAGCTTGAGAGGGCTCCTCAATCTCTTTACAAATGCCAGTACTCTTGTTTTACCGATTCCAGGGTTATTCCCTAGTTTTTCAAATAGACAAGACCCAAAACAGTTCGCCCTTGAGCCCACGAGCGCTGGACAGAAGCACGAAACGTGCCGCCATGCTATTTGATTACCACTCCGGCAGCAAAAACGTATTTGACTGAAGTCATAAGATCCCTCTAGAGATTCTACACGAAGGGATATTAACTTAGACCTCTGGGCCCTGACTGTAACAATTAAATCTTTACCATGCGGGATGTATGACTTTTTATATACATTTTATTTTTGAATCTTCGCTTAAGCAAACTAACAATGAGTATTCAATTCCTAAAACTAAGTAATAATAATCAGTACCAGCCTAAAATTTTTGTTCTTACAATAAAATTAACTAATTTCAAAGGTCTCATCTAAGAGCAATAGTATTCCTTCTTTTTAGGCGGGTGTGCCCACTATGTTGCAGGACGCTTTGAGCGAGAGGATTTAGACGTGTTTCCAGCTTATTTAAATACTTGTATGAAATAAAACCCTTTATATCCCTCTACATACTGTCACAAAGCTAAGATGTAGTCATTCTACAAACGTCACAAAGAGTCAAGGAACAATCCGGCATTTGGCATCTTGCAGTTTCGCAGGGAAGATCGCGTCTGACCCGGGTGATTTGTACAATTACAATAAGTTAACTGGCCGTTCAAATCTGCCATTGAAGATTACACTGCAATCCCCATACCACACTGTATCACAAGACCGTTTGGGCAGAAAGGAAATACTTGTTCAGCCCGGAAAGTGATCGTCATATAATGCGCTCGAAATCTTTCCCCTGCTTACTATCCACTTTTCCCTACAAATCATCCAGGGCTTTCAATGCTACAAAAAAAACTCTTCCATGAGCTTTAATTTGCGCTACTTTTTTATGCCTAGAGCATTTTGTACTCGCCCTAGCATTTAAGTTGGCCAGAGATCTTAACCAATTTGGGGAGCTTACGAACTTCGTTTCTCTTCAGCTAGAGCTTATTGTTGCACTTTGTTGATCTAAAAGGTATAATGTCTCACAAGGCTATCCCTGGAATCAGTAATAAATCAAATTCTTATTTATTTATTTCTTACTCTATCTGAGACGTACTTGTAATTAGAGATTGCAAAGATAGAAAGGTCGTAGAAAAATATAACTCCAAGAAAGTTATGACGCGAAGATTTATACAGGTTCAAAGAAGGCTTGCAGGGTAGGATTCGGCATCTAGTCGGGGGATTTTCGGATTAGTTTCTTATATATTATGCCTGATGGATGCAGTATATTTTAGGCTTAAATATTTGCTTTCTATACGGCTTGCAGGCCATTCGCGGATATGTTTGATCAACAGCCAAGCGGCACTTCTGTCGTTTAGCTCGGATACAACTTCGTCAGTACTGGCTATTCAGTCTAAGAAACAGTTTTCAAGGCTAGATCGTCTATTTAATATTACTTAAGTCTAGAGCCCTGCTGATTAAAACCACTTCTATAAAGATTAAACAGACGAGCTGCATAGGTAAAGTGGGATTTTCTTTACATATCTCTAATGCGAATCTAGTACTCCAGGTCTAAGCCCAAGTACCAGTTCTGGAAAACAATATATCTTACAAATAGAATAAGGATGTCAAAACAGATTCAATTTAAATCTTACTTAACAGCTGGGGAGCAACTTAAACCTTGTAACCCATCATTCAGGTGGCGTAGCCGGACAAGTAGAGGGTCTTAAGGTTTATGTGGCTCTCTTTTGATTGCAAGCTTGGATTCGGTGGCTAAGCCGTGTCCAGAAAAAATATATTGTGGTTGATATCGACCCTAATGAATAATTGGGTAGTGGGTAAGCACGCAAGTAAATTTGGACTTCTTTTAAACGACCACTGCACACTGGTCAAAAATCATTTTTTTTACATAAATTCGAAGAACAATGTAAAAGCTTTTATTTTTTGCCCAACTACACGTTTAAACATAGGAATAATTAAAAATATGTATTTCTAAAGTCACACTAAAGCATCATAATTGTTTTACAAAATTAGTGGAACTTTTTCTTGTGGATATTTTTTTATTTTAAATTTGCAATTAAAGATATATTGATAATTAGCCCCTTAACTCTAATAACTTACATGTTGGGACTCTCATGGGCCTTTAAATTAAACATTTGCAAAGAGTATCTAATTAAAAACTCACAGAATATACAACACTGATAGATAGATACATAGATAAAATTTTACAACATTATGCGACGAAAAAAACAATTGGAAAGTGAGCCTTGTTTTTTTTTATGTGTACTTAGAATTTGTTGTTCAAATTTGCCAGGTAACTCTGTTCTAAATGTGTTTCAGCTGACGAATTTACGCAACGAATTTCAACAGACAAATTTGTCATGTACTCCAAAATTCGTCGTTCGTTCCAGTTGTGTTTAAAGCATTTAGTGTTGTCATTCAAAAATTTTCTTTTTTTTTTAAATCTTAATAGACTGGACTAGAATAATAGGACAATTTTTTTACTTATTTAATTCAAAAACATTTAATTTTATTCCTTTCTGCCAAAAAAAAAAATTGATTTGGGACCAGTTTGCACTGTCATAGCTCATATCGTAGTTATGGAAATAGGAAAAAGGAGGAGACGGGTTATAATCTTCTCAGCGATTGTTTTGTCCTAGCCGCTAGAAGGCATAGATTTCTGATCAGTTATATATCTATGTACTACATGTGAGGTATTAAGGTTCAGGTTGAATAACCTGTGGAGATAAAAGGTACGGGTTCCAGAGAATATAGATCTGACGAGTGGAATAGTTATGTGAAAACCGGATCAGTAATAAGAAAACCAAAAACAATTTCAAATATGATTAATGACTAAAAAGTTAAGCTTTCAGTACTAGAGAAAGCGTACACAGCTACATACATATACATATGTATATGTCCTTTCAAAGATTAGCTTTAGTCAGTATCGATCATACTAACCTAGTATTCTCGCAGTAAATTTCCTAATTTCAATATCCAACTAAGCGTTCATCTTTTTATTTTCTAGCTCTTTCATTATTTTTTGACGTTAAACTGGAATGCCAGTTTTTAAAAGCAGTTCTCTGAGGGCGAATTGTAAGGTAGAGCTCTAGAGTTTTTTACAAAGCCGAAATCACATGAAGTTTTTTTTACACATTTTTAGTAATTTAAAAGCAATCCAAGTCGGTTTTCATGTATCAATGTATTCATGTATCCTATGCTGCTAGCAACACTAAAAACCCCTCCTATTTGGTTAACAAGTGGCGTTATACTTGTGATATTACTATTCCAAAGAAAGTACCTTAGAACCAAAGCGAAGTTGCAATAGAATTCGTCCTGGAGCTCTTCAAAGCAGATGCCACCCTTGTGCGGATACTTAGAACTATCCAAGGCGCATGCATACAGGTGGGAGCGGCTCTCCAAAAATAATTAAAATGGCAGTACGAATGTCAAAGACAGATAACAAAAAGTCACAAATTCTTTCTTCTACTTTTTAAGCTCCACTTAGATTCTACCGTTTTTGTTAGTAAAACAGAAAAAGATCATAAACATAAGCTAATTTTGACAATTAAACATCCGAAAAACCGTTACTCAGCTGAATAACTAAGGCCACCTTAGAACTATCCCACAAAATTGGTTGAAAGAGTGTCGCCTACCTGCCGATAAGGCTAAAAAGCTGTTGCCTTAAATGGCTAAAGAAACTGTATTTGCCTTGCACTAATTTGGCCAATAATACCTTCGATATGAACATGGACTCGTTAGTTCATAATATGAATATTTAGATGGATGTATTGGTGTCTTATTTGAAAACACATATGTATATGACGTACACAATGATGACAACGGCGATGATGATGACGTAGACAATAACGACAATAGGTAAATATCTGAGCAAAACAATAAACAACAAAAAACATCTGACAGAACGAAAAGAGGTGTTGACACTTTGATTTATCTGGCATGCTACTGTATGCATACAACAATGAAACCATCAACTACGATAACTAATAAAACGAAGCAACAACTAATGAAAAAATTCATCCTTATTCGTTATTAAAAAGAACGCACAATATTTTGCCGACTAAAAAACAAATTCATTTGAACGAACAAAAAAATTAATACAGAGCTTTGAAATTTCAAATCTGGTAACATCATAAGCAACACAGCAACATCAACAAGTACATAATAACAATAGTTTTTATATCGCTAACTATAATACATGAGCCACCACAAGAAGTGAAATCATCAACGTCGTCCACATCATTGCCTGCAATCGAAAGTAGATACTTTTAGAACCCGCAATAGCAGGACAAGAAGCAGTTTGGTAGAATATAACCTGCTGTGCTAAGTTGGTGGCAGCAGTTATAAAAGCAGCAAAGTTTAAATAATTTGGAGGCCAGAACATACAAAGGCGAAACTACGAATCAATTTCAGTTAGTTTTGCGATTTTTTCGCTCTGTAATGCAACATGCACACACGTTCGTACACATATGATGGTATGACAGATACAAAATAGAACTGCCATTAACACAAACAGTAAACATTTAAAGAAATGGCTTAAAAATTTATCTCGGACATAATGTGGGTTACCCCAAAGGCACCCGTTTACCCAAGAACGTACATACCTTAAAAATATACACATATACATATGGGTATTTCCATGAATATGTCAACCACGACTGAACAAATTAAAACGCATGAAACTGTTTTAAAGTATGCCAAAAGGAAGGAGAATAGGGGTTTTTCCCAAATTTTTTTCAAATTTTGTATGGCAGCCCCGTTTAAGGACGGCGATAGGGGGTAAGTATGTTCTAAGAAAATTTTTGCAAGGAAAAATGAGTTGCGAACAGTCCTGCATTTGGCTTAACCACAGGCACCTTGGAAGCTATAGGGGGACTTATTACGATTTCTCAAACTTGCATCAGAGCCCTCTTAGGCAATGGAGGTAGAGGGTAAGTATGTTTTATGAATATGTTTGGGAGGGGAAACTAATGGGGGTCAGTCGAACACTTTATTCTTCTTAGGTCGACTTTGGGGAAGTTATGGGCGTTATTACATCATTTTTGCAAAAAGTTTTTATGACAAACCCCATTAGGTGATAGTGATAGGGGGTAAGTATGTTTAAGGAATATGTTTGGGACAAAATAGAAATAGGGGTATTTGATATATTTGATTCCTCTGAAGGTGGCTCCGGGGTTTAAGGGGCCTTTACACTATTTTTTTAAGTTTTTTATGATAACCCTATTAGAGGCTGGAGAGACGGGGTAAGTATGCTCCACAAAAATGTTTCGGAGGAGAAGTTTTTTGGGGTCGGTCTTACATTTTACCTTTGTGGGAGCACCCTGGCAGCTGTGAAAGCGATTTAGAAAAAAAATTAAAAGAAACATTAAACTTCGTATGGCAACCCTGCTAAGTGCTGGAAGTAGGCGGTAAGTATATTACACTAATATGTTTGAGGGGAAAGGTTATTTGGGATCGCTTTTATATTTGGCCTTTGTAGAAGCACCGTGGACGCTGTGAGAGTGATTTAAAAAAAATTAAACTTTGTATGGCAACCTCGCTAGGGGGCGGAGATAGGGTGTAAGTATGATCGTGAGAAAAAATTAATGGGAGTCGATCTTACATTGCACCTGTGTAGGGGTAATTGTGGGGCAGTTGTAGAGGTTTTTATTTTGTTTCTTGACTTATATCTCGGTCAGTTATAAGGTGATTTCAACGGCGAATATTTCGCAGGTATTTCTGATAATTTGATCTTACTTAACAGTCTATGCGACATGATTTTAGCTATAACAGACGGGCAGACGAACAGACGGCCAGACAAAAATCGCTTAATCGACTTCCCTATCTATAAGAACCAAGACCTTCTGAGGTCGTTTTTGTTTGTAAAATTGGGACTGTAAGAAAACCGGAAATGTGTAATAATAAAGTTTTAGTGTTAAAATTATTCAATTATGGACATGGAATTTTTTTGTCGTAGACGAAGATGCTTAAATATCGGTCAAGATTACAATGAATTCATAAATTTAATATTTAATTAAATATTACTCACATATTTGCGTATAACTCAAACAATTGAAAAATTTTTATTTAAAAATGCTGTGTTTTCCAGGAATGTGATTGTTAACAGTAAGTTGACATTAAAAACTGTGACGGGTGTGACCCGTTTTGAGAGTTTTTAATTTAAGATTATGTTGTGTAAATAATTTAGGAGAACGGGACTTATTTTTAACATTTTCATGGTAATTTGAAGTGTTGTTAATCATATTTGTTACTTTTTCTACAAAAAATTTTTTCTGATCGAAATTATCTTTTAAAAAATGTGGCGGGTGTGATATTTTAATCAGAATGCAAGATAATAATATTAGATTTTTTAGTTCATGATCATTTTAAACTCTTGCGAAATAATTGAAAATGAAACATTTTATTTTTATTTCTATTATTTTTATTCTCTTTTGGGCGTAACTTCATCGAATTAAAAAAAAAAGAAGGAAAAGATTTCATCTTACTCTGCGCCGTTTGCGGTAGAATTGGCCTACTGCAATTGCAATTGGATTCATTAGAGTTTGTCGATAGTTATAAAAAATTTACTGAGATTGGTAAAAGCAGCTATGAGACCATAAAAAAATGTTAAAAGAGTTGGAAAAAAGAAAAATGAAGAAGTTAATACCGGAAAAAGCGGCTAAAAGGCATCAAGTTTATGAAAGGGAAATAATTCAAGAAAATAGAACAAAATATCGCATTCGACAGCAAGAGCGGAGAGGAATAATATATACAAGTAAAGGGGACTTTATTTCCGGTGTCTCGGTGGCCTAGAGATAACGCGCTTGTGCTTCAGTGCAGAAGGTCCCTGGTTCGAATCTCAGCTTCGGTAAGTACAAAAAATTAAATTTTTAAAATGTAAATTTTAAGTATCTATAAAATAAAAATAAAATATAAAATTCTTCTTCTTTAATAAAGCTCCATAAGTCAAAAAAATGACATTTCATTTTTAAATTACGGCTTAAATCAATCTTTTTTTGGCTTATATCAAGTACGGTTCCAAACTTAAATCAATTCTTTTTTTGGCTTAATTGTGGCTAAAAGTAAGAAATTCGTACTTGAAAAATTTTACTTGCAGTAAGAAATTTCGTACTTGATTTAAGAAAATCCGTACTCAACCTACTTTTGACACCGCTATGGCTTGATTTAAGTAAAGTTTTATTAATCAATTAAAAAAGTTTTTCCTTTTAAGTTTTAGTTATATGTATATGCAAAACATATATTTTTTATTAAAGAATACAATAAAAAAAAAACAGTCTGTCACGTTCGGTCTATAGAAAAATTCTAATTTTTTCATTACAAAATTATCCAAATGTTTTTTTTTTATTAAATAGCGATTATAAAGAAATATTTTTTCTTAGTCTTAAAAATTACATAAAAGTAAAAAACTTTCGTAACTCGTAGATTTTCGCATATTTTATCACGCCCGCTTTGTGTCACGTTCAGTATGCACATAGTTTGGTCGATAAGTCTCCCAATGTAATGTTTTTCTTTTTAATTATAATTCCCCCTAAACGTTACATATTAACGGAATTTGTTTATCAGTTGACATTTTTTTTTTAAATCTGCATTAGCTTTAAGACGTACAAATGTCACGTACAATAAAATGGAAACGACCATATGTACATTTGCAATTAGAAATGTATTCGTGTATTCTTGGCCTCATTGGTAGCAGCAGCTGTTTTTCTTAGCTTAAATCTTGCAGTTTTGTCATCCTCGCTAATACAAAAATCTCCTTTTTTATATTTTGTTGAATTTTTGGGACATTCAATATGGTTTAGTATTTTGTACCTTTTTTTATTTATTTTTTTTTTTTGCTTAAAAATTTTACCAATTTAAAAATTCCTTTTAAAATATAAATTGACCAAATTAATATGATGCTCGAAAACAATTCTGGGAGAAAAATGTTTATGTTGTTCTGTTCAATCTTATAAAATTTTTGTTTTATTTATCCTTAAGTAAACATGTCTGCGACATTTAAACCCAATCAATTGTTTTTATTCAAAAGCTAAAAAGAAGAAAGACAACCTTCAACATAATAATTTGACTACTGATTTTCAAATATTAGCCGCTGCGTAGGGGTTGCAAAAGTCTAACAACAAAGATGGGATTATTAAGCTAAAAGAGTTACTAAAACTTAATAGGAAATTAATAGAGTGGCGGCAAAAAGGTCACCTCTATGGTCAGTTCTTGGATGATACTGGCCCCCCATTAAATTAAACTGTTAGATTATTAACTCACAAAACTTATTTGAATATTAAAAACAAGTTTGGATTAGTTTTATTTTCCTGGTTCCGCTAAACGACATATTACAAGCATGGAGAAAGTTGTTTGTAATAGAAAACACATTTATACAATTGTTGTAGAATCATTTTTGGACTTCACAATGGGTCGTATAAATGAATTGTGTACATATATTGTCAAAAACTAATACAAATATTTTTAAAACAATTTTTTAAAGCGACTAACCTCATGTGAATGTGTTTTTCGTTTTTGTTGCGGTCCCGGAAACATTGAGAGGATTATTTTTAATTCAACCAACATTCTCATTCAGTTATTTCGGTAGCCCTGCCATGCTTCTGCTCACCAACAAAGTTTAATCACCATTTGTTCTTAAGATTAAAAAAACCCCCAAAATAAAGAAGTCGCCAAGGAAGAAAGGCAGCAAAAAAAAAACAAATCCAATATGATATTATCCCAAATCGCTTCTGAATTTTTAATAAATGACACTAAAATAGCAATTTTCCTCAACTCATCCTCTTCTCTCAGACAACATAAAACCTTATTTGTAATAAAACATTTAGCGAAAAAAAGCCCCCAAACTTTAGCTTAATGCATAAAAACAAAAACAATTTTTATCAACAATTTGGCATCAGTCGAGAATTAAATGAAAAAAATCTACAAAAATTAAATCATATCACAATAAAAAAATCTTTATAACGTCTTAAGAAATACTTTATAAAAAGAAGTAGCAAAAACAAAACAAAAATATAAATGAAATAAAAAAAAAATGTAACAAATCATTGTCGCAATCAAAAGCGTTTATGAAACATAATTTGGGCAGCATTAAAATCCATACATTCATACGAATAAATGATGTGACAGATAAACATATTTGAGTTCAAGTTAAAAACTAAGAACAAAAAAATTATGATTTTTTTAAACATAAATCCTGCAAAAAAAACTTTAAATACGATACAAAAGCAAAGACGAACATATTATAAAGAACTGCCGACGAATTTTGTTTTAAATCAAAAAGAGCTTTAAAAGAATATATTCATTCGCCATTAGTATTAACATAATATTTTCAGATAGGTTTCTACGTTTATTGGTTTAAAGAGAGTGTGATGTACCTCCTACACCCTTCATAACGTATCCCAGTGTGAAGGTGTTTGTTGCTAAAAATTTAAGAAGTTATTTTTTGGTTTTAGGATCTCGATCTTAACAGTTACAGGAAATACAGCCTGTTGGCTTAAGTGGTTTCTGCCTTTCCGTTTATGGGGGTTTTGCATAACTAACATTACCTGGTTTCCAGCATATTTCGAATGAAAAACTTAACATGCCAACATCGAAGGATATTGATTAAAAAGCAGTGCACAACCAGCCAAGGTTTCTTTCCAGAACGAATATCATTCCCAGTTAAATGCTATTTTCGAATTTTTTTGCAGTCACATTGACATGACGATCCACGAATCATATTTTTTAGTTAAGCTGCCAAAAAATAGTTAAGATCTGGTTAACGAGCCTTTTTATAAATAAAAATTTAGCCCTTTTTGGCTGTCTTCAAAACGTTTTAAAATTTGGTTAACAAAAAACTTGCGGAAATGGTGCAATGGCCGAGGTGCCGAAAGGTGCTTGTATATTTAGGGTGCGAAGAAAGAAAACTTAGAAGGTATTTTTGTGGTAGCCACTAACATAGGAAATGTGTGTTGCTTTGTTCACCAACTAGTGGCAAATAACTTAATATAGTGGTATTTGAAGTCGTATGACCGAGACGGCAAGGCCGAGAATTGGGGTTATTGAAAGGACTAGCAACAATGATACCACTGTGTGGACAATCTCCAAGGATTCTGGTCACGGAGAGAACCGAAGTCACTCGTGGTAATATCCGTTCTCGCGTTTTGGGTTGCCTATAAAATCCAAAGTACAGACTGTGACAGATAATAAGACACTACTTATGTCCACACTCAGCAGAGAAATAGATTATATGAAATTAATTTTTATAACCATCAACACATTCTTAAGACATAAGAGCGTTATCCGCAGGCAGTGGAATTAACCGATCGTATTTCTTAAATGAAGGTCAAAAATAATTGCACTGAACTCATACCATATGGATAGTCTTTGTTGGACGGACTGTGGGGCCATTGGGACTATGCATTCTTGTTAAAACCCCGAAGACTGGAATCTAATTCTGCCTTCCAAGGCCCTGCACTCTCGTAAAAAGTGGAGGTCCGCGTAATCACGGAGTGTTTAAGGGCTCACGCATCGATCTACAATTTAAGGATAGTGTGACAACGTAAAAAATTATTATTAGTTACTCATAAACGCACGGAAAATGTACGTTCGAATAATCTAAAAATTTGACAATGGAACTGAGAAATCCATAGCTTCTTGTTGTAAGAAATGCCGAGTAAAAAGATTAAACAGTTGGCAGAGTGACGAAAATGGTCTGGGACATCTCAAAATGAAGTAATACTAAAAAAATTCTAAAACTAAGAATTGTGCATTATTCAAAGTAATAATCAAGTTGAGAGAGAACATTGTATCGATGAAACATTCTTGTGGCAGTTTTTCTACAGCAATAGCCCGATATTTAAGGTTTGATATTATACCAGATGTGACTCATTTGATGGACGTAAAATAAAAAACGATAATGGATATTCATTCGCATTATCGGATTTTTGTAAACTTCTTCAAAAATTCTTTTTTTATTGCCAGGAGCAGAAAGCAAGCCAATCTTGAGGTCTTTTCTTAATGTCTCCTTCTTTCAATCTAATCTAGTTTTCTAATTATTTTCTGATTTTTGTTAAATTTTTTTAAGGAATAACCGCTGTTTCCTTTAAAAACAAAAATTTATAACAATAATAAAAGTATTAGCCTATTATAAGCCCAAAATGGGTTGATTTAAGTTCGAAACCGTACTTTTAAAGGTTTGATTTAAGCGTAAACGGGACTAATCCAAAAGTGAAAACTAGTTTTGTTGACTAACGGGGCCTAATTGACGAAGAAGAATTTTATATTTTGCATTTATTTTAAATATATTTGATATTTATAATTAAAAAACTTTTTTATGAACTTGCCGTACCTGGGACTTGAACCTGGCACTCTCCGAACTGCAACACCAGCGCGCTTACATCTAGGCCGCAGAGACACTTTGTTTTTGAATGTAAATATACAATGAAAAACAACACGTTTTTTCTGACTGATTTTTTGAAGTTAACCCGAATAGACCTAATATAAGAAAATCTAAGTACGAATAGTGCTATAAATATTTTAAAAAAAGATTTTGAATAAAGATAATAAAATTTTTGAATTTATGAGATAAAATCTTCTTGTTTCAACCGAGAACGATTCTACTGCAAAATGTATTTTCTGTGATGATCTGTCAGATGAATTTTTGGTATCTGGATTCTGTTTTAAAGCATTTCATATTTTTAAGGCTTGAGCAACGAGACTTTAATTAAAGAAAACAATTTGCTTCTCTTCGTAAAATATATTTGCAAGGTAAAAGTTTTTAATTTCAATTGTAAAATTAATTATTAAATATCATAATTTGAAATTCTGCTTCCTTATTAATTTTTTTTTCTGTTTTGCCAAAAATCATTTAATTCTTTAATACACTGCATGATATATATAGAAAAGTAAAAGAAATTGTTACTTCTGTTTTTGCGATTAGTGCCTTAAACAAACATTAACTTAACAAAACAAATTTTGGCTAATTTTGGCACTAAATCGTGCTTTTAAAGATCATTACTAAGTAAAAAAATTACGCAAACGCGAAATGACTTTGTTCTTGCGTTGATTTTTAAGCCCTGTCTTCAGCTAACAGAGGTCGTCTTAAGTAGTCCTTAAGGTGTGTGTCTGTTGGGTTTTCTTTAATATTTTAACGTTGTTGTCATTTGAATTGCGATTAAAATGATTAATGCTCATTGGGTAATGTTAATTGTCGCATTGCTACCGATTTTCTTCATTTGCGTCCCATTTGTGCAAAACAAAACAAAGACGTAAGCTGTAAATTATTAAAAAAGTAAAAGAAGAAGTATTTTCATATATTGTAGCCCCACAGTTGATGAATATTCCGAACAGGAATTACTGACTTTGTGATCCATGCAATTTAAATATATGTATATAGGTTAGGTTAACTTGCGAAGGGTAATGAAAAGAGGTAAACCTCTTTATACATCAACGTTCGATGATCTCCTGGGTCCATTGTGCTTTCCTTTAACGAAAAAGAAAGAAAAAGAACAATAAGACATCAAGCAACGAGGAAAAGAAGTAGGTACATAACAAAAAGGAAAAAAGGCTGAAAAAGAAGAAAACAGTTTATATATCCGTACCAAAACTCCACCTTCTTTGCCTACCCCCTAGCCACCTGGTTATTATAAATAACCAAGTAATATTTTTTAGCTTTCACTGCGAAACATTACCTATTTTTTCCTGAAATATTTTACCCAACCACTTGATCCTTTGCTTCTGCAATTTTGGGCAGTGACAGAAAACATACTTTTTTGTCTCTTATTCCTTTTCATCATACATCTTACAATAATCTGAAGTGTAGCGATTTTTTTTGCTCGTCATATCCCTTAATTGGCAGTGACCAATTATTACCCAAATTATAATCCTCTCCTAATCTTCCCATAATAGGGACCCATTGGTTGTCTCACAGCTTCCATCTTATATGTTACATCCCGGGCCAAGCCAATATGATTGAGCTCATCGGCAATTTAATTGCCAACTCTCGCAGTGTCCAGGAACCCAACAAAAATTACCATTTAATGTGTCCTTAATCTCACCGAAGGATTCTCTAAAGCTCTAGCCTAGACCCGACGCAATGCAATGCCTGGCTATCAACATAAATAGTAACCCCACTATCCCTTGGAACATTTTTTACTATAAGATCAGTTGCTTTTAATATGGCCAATATCTTCGCCAAAAGCAGACTGCACTACCTACTGGCAATCTGATGCTCCCTCTTATTAAATACACACCGGTTATGGTGCCCACATCCATCTTATATCCGTCAGTAAAAACTACACTATCTAATCGCAACCAAAAATCTCTTTCAAAAAATAATTATTGATAGCATTTTCAAAAATTTACCTCCATTGCCATATAGTCCTCTCTATAACTCAGGTGGAACTAAAATCATCAAGACCATTTTCCCATAATACCCTAACGTTTCAGGTGCTCAGACATTTTCCAAACCCTGACTTGCCTAGTCTGACCAAATTTCTTGCTGTCATTTCCATCTCCTGGGTTCTCCTGCTTCAAGTGTACTTCACATGATATTAGTGATTTTAAATAAAACCCAACCCGCTTCCTGATTCCCATGAGGTTAGCGCATAAAGCGCCGATCACAGTAGGACCCCGACGGTTGGAAGACGGTTGGTTAACCCGAATAACAACATTGTCTGCATATGTAAATATATTTTTACCTTCAACGCCTAATTTTCCCCTGGTCTTGTAGCCATGAGGTTCACTGTCATCTGATTTTCCTTTGAGGTAAGCGTGGTGAGAAAATTAATAAAGTGATATTTCTAAAGTGTTACTTTATGACCAGCTTTCCGCATCTTGCTTTTCTCGTCATGACCTCATATTCATGACGTACGATTTTCAATTACACATACCTGAGGAATCTATCGCTTACCGTGACTATAAACACATTGATTATAGTAGATTAGAGCATGAATTTTTTAAAATTTCATGGGACGTGTTATATAACATGATTTCCGTTGATGAGCAATTTTATTTTTTACAACACAACTTGAGCAATTTATACGATCTTGCCGTACCCATAAGGACAAAGAGTAAGAGCAAACAAAGAAATCCTTGGTTCTCGCGAAACATTCTGGAATCAATTAACCTTAGAGATAATTTGTATGCACGATGGAAGCGATTTAAAACTCCGGAATTACATGAAGAGTACCGAATTCAAAGGAAAATTACAAACAAGCTCATTAAAAAAGCGAAATTCGACTTTTATACTTTAAAGTTCTCTGCGGCTATGGATTCAATAAAAACCTGGCAAACAATTCGTAATATTGGCATTGGTAAGTCGCATAGTTATGAAACCAATACGGCTGATCCAAATAGTCTTAATCAACTGTTCTTAAACGGTTCAGTTGTGCAATCTTCTTCTAATTACTATAACTTTTCCGGTAATATTTGTAATAATAACTTTAATTTTACATGCGTAAATCAATGTGATGTTCTGTCTGCTATTCTTTCAGTAAAGTCAAATGCAGTTGGCGTAGATGGGATAGACCCTAGATTTCTTAAAATTTTATTACCTCAACTTTTACCTTTTATAACATTTCTTTTTAACAAAATTTTCACTACCAACATTTATCCTAAAATTTGGAAACTAGCGAAAATAATTCCTATCCCAAAATCAAATTCTGACTATAGGCCCATAGCGATTCTCCCTTTTCTTTCTAAAGCTTTTGAAAGGTTAATTCATAACCAGGTTTCCTCTTATGTTAATACCAATAGAATGCTTACTGATCGGCAATCTGGTTTTCGCAAAAATAACAGTTGCATAACGGCGCTTACTGATGTCGCAGAGGACATAAGACAACAGGTAGACTGTGGTAACATTACGTTTTTAGTTCTGTTGGATCATTCGAAGGCGTTTGATTCAGTTAACCAAACCTTTTTTTGTAAAAAGCTGAAATGTTTTTTTAATTTCTCCCCAACTGCCATTAATTTGATATCTTCATATCTAACTGATAGGTATCAGTATGTTGAAACCCTTGCTTCAAAATCAAACCTTTTGCCAGTAACTCGAGGTGTTCCACAAGGCTCCATCTTAGGCCCACTCCTTTTTTCCTTGTACTTAAATGATCTTCAAAGCAAGCTTGATAACTGCAGGGTACGTATGTATGCTGATGATGTTCAACTTTATATAAGTTGCAAAATTACCGAAGTTGAACAATGCGCTAGGAGTCTGAACCATCAGCTGCATCTAATTCATGAATGGACCACTGCTAATACTCTTGCGATAAATCCAATGAAATCAAAATGTTTAATCATAAAAAAGAGATTCTTAAAAATAGAATATCTCCCTGTCATAACTTTTAACAACCAGGCCATAGAAATCGTCAGTTCTGCCAAGAATCTTGGAATTTATTTTAATAATACCCTTACTTGGTCAAATCATATTAATTATGCTTGTGGTCGAACGTTTTCAATATTAAGAAATCTCTGGCAGACACAGTATTGCACACCAATTAAAATTAGAAAGTTGTTGGTAAAAACCTTTTTAATGCCAATTTTATTGTATGGATGCGAACTGTTTTCCAGTTGTGACAAGAAGAGCAAGGAAAGGCTTAATGGGGCTTATAAAAGTATTATTCGTTATGTTTTTGGTCTGAGAAAATACGACCATATTTCAGCGTACTTAAATCTACTCTATGGTATTAGTTTTGACAATTTCTTAAAAGTTAAAGTTTTACTTTTTATTCACAAAATTATATATACTCGCCAACCTGAACACCTTTACGTACGACTCAACTTTTCATTACTGGAAAGAGGCAGAAGACTTTTAACTTTTAGGCATAGTACGCAGATTTCTCAACAGCAATTTTTTATTCACGCAATTGGTCTCTGGAACGCAATTCCTCACAGATACCAACTCATTCGTAACGCACGCCAATTTCGTAAAGATATTACTAGCTATTTTTCTTCTTAGAAGATACATAAATGTATGTTTAATTTACAAATTTTTTTTATTATTATTATTATCATTGTTTTTTAATAATTTCAAATTGAGTACAAATAATTGGTTTTGCTAAACAAAATATCTATAATTTTACAATATGTATATTTTTAACTTACTTCTTCCTTGTTTGGTTTTTAATTAAGTTTGTTATTTTGTATTCATTATTCGTCTAAAGATAGTATAAGTCTTTTAGCATAAAATTATATTTACGCTTACTCAGTTCTACACTGTAATATGAGACCTAAAGTCTTGTGTGTGGAACATCGAAAATAAAAATAAAATAAAATAAATAAATAAATAAATAAAATATCTATCAACCTTTCTAAAGTCTTAAGTAGAAAAAAAGTATTTTGGTAACAAAAGGCCGATCTTGCCATACTATAAAAAATACCCAGACCTCTCTGCACCTCTTATATAGGTATATATATATCCCCGAAGAAGACATGCCTTAAACACCATTGCTAATAGTGGGAAAAATTAACTAGTAACGTTCTAAAGCATAGCAGGTGTAATCGCATTTGGGGTCGGGGATTTATAGACCTCAAAGCTATTAACTGCACTCTTTGAGTTTCTCGCCCGTCGCCAGTTTCTTTACTGCTTCCAGTAACCCCAGATCCTCTTTTCGACCATCTATCACTGTGACCTTTCTAACAACTCTACAACCCAGAAAGCGTGTTTCCGTAAGTAACTCTAGACTATCTGGGCTAAACTGAGTTCATGGGCCTTTCATTCTTTGGATATACTCTCTATGAACTTTAAATGCTCTTTCGTTGGCTCTCAAGATTAATGTAAACTTTAACGTAATTTATTTTATTTAAATACTTACAAGTTTGAATACGTAACTACTGTGTTTATGTTATTTTTAATATGGTTGACAACCATATTACTCTCTTAAAGCAAAAAAATTAAAAATAATCAACGACGGCGACAAGAACGCACAATTAACCACAATTCGCTATAGTTACCTGGTTTTTTTTAAAAAATAAAATGTTAAAATTTTTGTTAATTTCACTGATAATCTGCTTGTTGTATGTGAAGTTTTTGCATAAATTTGTTTTGACGCGTGTAATGAAGCATATTTTTAAAATTTTTCGCTGTCATATCACTTGACTTTAATCTCTTAAAAAAAATGAAAGTATAGACTTTATCATAATTTGTTAATGTTGTATAACTTAATGGCCTGATGGTTTTAATGTAGAATTTTGCAAAATGTTGCTTGAACTTGGTGTTATCGCTAATCGTATATAAGACATCTGGCATTAGGCCATCAAATTAGACAGACTTCAGCTATTACGTTTATAATTTGTTGTTTAACGGAAGTCATGATATTAATAAGCGATTATTTTGTAAAGTTAAATGATTTTCGATATTTTCAATATGATTATTTTTCAGATAATCATAATACCTATGTAGTTTGCGTTGTATAAACCAGTGTTATTATTTTTAAAGGGTTGTTAAAGTAAATGCAAAAATTATAATTAATCAACAAAAAAAAAGAAGTGGGAAAAATTTTCCCACGCTTAAGCCTGGTAGTTAATTGTATTATTGCCTCAAAACCCCCTTTAAAAATTCAACACCTCAAAAAATTTTAATCGTTCAGGCCTCATCAGTTATGCCCTACGCCATATACGAGGGCTGCCTTTTATGATTCGGGATTTGACAAGC
This sequence comes from Melanophora roralis, assembly GCA_963583895.1. Classification (NCBI taxonomy): domain Eukaryota; kingdom Metazoa; phylum Arthropoda; class Insecta; order Diptera; family Rhinophoridae; genus Melanophora; species Melanophora roralis. Next base: position 66,631,648 of record OY757188.1, read on the forward strand.
CTAGTGTTTCAATCTGGCAACTGAAAGCTCTATCATAAAGTTTGACATTTTCAAGGTTTTACATACCCAGAACGTTTTGACATACGAGCGCTATTTGTATGGTTAACAGTAACTTAAAAGTATATTTATAGGGTTTGCTGTTGGTTAAGTTTGTCTATATGCATTTCATTGGTTCTTACACCAAATCATCAGTAGTCTTCAACCCAAATTCTTAAAAAACTCATGAATATTTTCTGTCTTTATAAAATAACCTCGATAAACAAAATGAGAATTACTATAAGCAAACCAAAACGTTCAAGTTTTCTTAAGAATCCAACAAACCAATATTCGCTAACTTAAAAGATTCATCTCGACCGAAATATGAAATTAAGTCGTTAACATTTATAATTTTTTATAGCTTTCGACGTGGATTAACTCAGCAACTGTGCATTTATGAACTTAATTCTATTTTTGGCGATGAAGATGCATCAAGGACCAGTGTTTATCGATGGTATGGTGAATTAAATCGTAATCGTAGTTCACTCCAAGACGAATTTCGTGAAGATCGTCCAAATTCAGTTGTTCTTTCGAAAGCCATTGATGCTCTGCGTGAACTGATAGTAAAAGATATTCATGTGACCTATCGTAAGATTAAGACCAACAAACATTTAATATTGCATAAACATTTGACTGTCAGGAAATCAGGAAAACCAACCGCTAAAGATGGATCATTCTTCACCCCGACAATTTGAGCTCTCACACATCGGCTCAAACAACTGCATTTTTAAGCACCCAAAATACGATTTGATGAGTCATCCGCAGTATAGTTCTGACTCGGCCCCGAATGACTTCTTCTTGTTCCCGTACGTAGAAACAAACTTAGAGGTCAACGTTTTTCAACACCTGAAGAAGCAGTTGCTGTATTCAGAATGCATGTTTTGGAGATACCTCAATTATAGTGGCAAAAGTGCTTCGACAATTGGTTCAAACGCATGCAAAAGTGTGTAGATCTTTATGAGGAATATTTTGAAAAACATTAAAGTGATTTTCGATGATAAATTTTGTTTTTGTTCTCTAATCCCTACCCTCGTATTGTGTCGAGGAGTAATTAATTTTCTTCTTAGTTTCTATATTTATTTTTCTACAATTTACAAAGTTCTTACCCTTCCAACTTCTCCAAGGCTTATTCGAGGTTTGACATCACTTTTATGCAGGTTAAAGTTTCTTTCGGAAGGGGACCTAAGCCTTAGTTTTTTTTTTGGTAGAAATAGCCTAGAATGCAAGGAAGTGTAAACATTAAAAAAATCATGCAAATTTCTTTAACTTCTTATAGCCAATATATATTCATATTATTCGTGTGTAAATTCGATATCCTTGAGTATAACATAACTATATTGGATTTGTGTTTTGTACGAAACTCGGAACTGCGATGATGGTATTTTACCTTGTACATATACATATATCTACTTTTTGTGCAGGATATTTTTTAGGGGGGCTTGCTATACCACAAAAATTTTGTGCAATTGTAGGGTAAATACCACTTGCCTTGATCCTATCTGGAAAAAAAAGTTTGCCTTATTCAGAATATCTGTGCGAAACTTTGTCGCAAGAGTGTTTTTTGTTGTTGTTTTGTTTGGGTATTTGCTTATATCTCAGTGAATAGTAAACCGATTTTGCTGATTTTAAATAACGATTGTTTGCAGGATATTTCTAATGGTTTGACGCCAATCACTGGTTCATTTTACTTTATTAGACTCTGGAATTTTGATTTCTGCAAACGAACAGATTGGCGTACGGACAGGGATTTATCGACTTCCCTATCTATAATGATTTAGAATGTATATACTTAATGGGATCATAAATGGATAATAAAGGAATTATAAACGGAATGATAAACTGATTTATATGTAGTGATGTGAAGGGTATAAAAATATTGTATTAAAATTTAACTGTTTTTTTTTCATTTAAAAACAACCCTACGGAATACTTCCTAAATAACTTACATTCAGTTACTATAATAATTTTTTTTGTGTATAAACGTCGTTCCGGACTAGGCATTTTGGGTTATAACTGATTAGAATAGTACCCTATTTGGACAAAGTTTGGAACATGGGGCTCACTTTATGCCACCAACTATTACACTGAACAAAATAATGATCTGTCAATTTTTGATATTGTCCTTACACAATGACAATATGAATGGAATAATATTTATGCCACCAACTATTATACTAAATACAAATATTATCGTTCTATCTTTTTATGTAGCTTCCCTCAAACGTGGTATCGGTCATGACATGGTCGGGCTTGACCGACTATAACCCTCTTTTTAGTTTTCTTTTGAAGATATTGGCTCCCCTGAACAACTTTCGAACTTTTATTAAACTTCCATATTAATAATTTTGCAATAAAATGACCCAGTTGTCGTGTCTTCGAATCACGATTTCTACACATTTTGCAATCAACACTCCGGTCAACATTAAATACATTTTAAAAATATTTATTAATTCAAAAATGTATGCAAAGAATAAATGTGAACGTGTTTGTTTAAAGCACAACAATAATAAAATTGTTACAAGTTTTTTTTCGCAAAAATTAGTGTTTCTTGCCAAAAGGGGCATGAGAGTTTCATATGCTTGACATTAATAATCTATTTTGCAGAATTTTTTCTCTTTATAAGTGAATGATAATTTTTTGTTAAAGTGTTGAACGTGATCAAAAGTTATCAGAACATAAACATCTTTTGAATGTTAATTTAAAAAATTTATTTTACGATTTAAAAATTGTTATTATTATAAGTAGTAGTTTTCACTTCAGAATTCAGTGCTGTGCCCCTTTCCCTTTTTGAAATGCTGACACCAAGCTAAGAGTGAAGATATTTTTACATTACTTAAGTTATTTTTTTTTTTGTTATTAATATGTATTTATTTTTAATACTTTTGATGAACATATATAATAAAAAGAAGAATATTTTTTGGTACCTACTCCACAGAAATTTGTGATATCAATTTAAATTGAAAACACTCTTGAATCGATTAAAGCATTTCCGTTGTGCTGCGTTTTCTTTTATACTTTCGATTTTATTTGGCACAAAAAAGTTTCTGCAGTTTTTTTTCATAGTTGGGCATAACTCCCCAAAACATTTCAGATAAAAAAAAAATTAAAATATATCTGCACATTAAACTTAAAGCTGCTCAAATCCACTGGCTAATTGGTAGAAACTCTGTGCTACGTCTTGATTGTAAGCTTTTACTGTACAACTCGGTTTTAAAACCGATTTGGTGCTGCGGTATACAATTATGGGGTACTGCTTCCGCCTCTAACATCGAAAAAATCCAACGCCGTCAAAACAAAATTCTGAGAATGATAACTGGTGCTCCTTGGTACATTAAAAACAGCAACATCCACAAAGATCTGCAAGTTCCACTAGTTAAATGCAAAATTTTTAATTATGTGGACAAGTATTTAAACAAGTTGGAAACACATCCAAATCCGCTCGCTCGAAGCATCCTGCAACATAGTGGGCACACCCGCCTAAAAAGAGGGGATACTATTGGTCTTATTAGTTAATTTTATTGTGAGAACTAGTATTAATTACTTAGTTTTAAGATTTGAATACTTAATGTTAGTTCGCTTAAGCGAAGATTCAATAATAAAATGTATGAAAAAAAAATATTTTTATAAAATTTCACAATGGTTTTGTTGTCTTTCATACAAAAATAGATCTTTAAAAATACTCCGTCGTTTAATATGCTTATTAAATTGTCACAACAACTCTACATACAACTGCTCCGAGTGTCTAATAATTGGTAAAGGTTTGTAAACCATTGTGAAATTTTATGACAATAGGACAAATAGAACACCTTGTAAATCCCCTAATTAATTTGCATAGCAATGCTTTTCTATAAAAAAGTTTAATATTTTTAGAAAACAGCAATAATATATTATTTATATTTTAGTTAACCACTAAGCAAAATAATTTAGAAGAAATAAATAACATGAAGGTTATAACTACTCAGTGATGCCCTAAATACCCTAAGAAAGCATAACAGTTTTGATGAATTGCAACAATGGGCTTACTTTAATTTCATTTTTAAAAGCACTATGAAGAACTTACCCAAGCCAAAAAAAAATGTTTATTGGGTTACAGCAAGAGCAATAGCAACTTTATTAGTAAATGAAATGCATATTTATAAGACGTCTTATTAAGCACATTTACTGGCACTTGTTCATGTATCCATCGCGTATCAATTTGCAAAAACTAACATGAAATATTGTATTTTAAAAGCAGCAAATAAAAACTAGACATAATTCTTCATAATTCATAAGAATATTGGTGCCACTACATGCGTTACTTGTCCTGCATAAATCGCACAAGGTTTTACCAGCCAAAACACACATACATACACACTAACATTATTTGATTAATGAATTTTTAATTTTACATATAATTAATGCATATTTTTTATTATTAAAAAAATATAAACTATCAGTCGTCAGCCATCGAAAAACAAGTATAAAATAATAAAATTAAATTATTACATGACAAACCGTTATCGTTTGCATTCAATCTTTTGTAAATGCATTGTTGTTCACAATTATTTATTTTTTTCTTTTGTCAAAATGTAAATTTTGTAGTTTTTAGTAAAGTCGTGCAGAATTTTAAATTAAAACAGGGAAAGTTTTTTAAAAAATATGAATTATAATTTGAATGCATTTGCGACAATGTACATTTTTATGTAAATACATTGTACAAACATATTTATACTTTGAACGATTTAATATTAATGAAATAATTTTGGTTCAAATAAGAGGTTCAAGTTAGTTAAACAGAGCGTCAATATACAATACATCGATGCAATAGCGGTGTTGATTTATTTTGCATGTATATACATAGGTACATACTTATTAACTAGAAAATAATTTTTTGAGTTTCTTTGCAATTGTTCGCCTACTATGGAATGATTAGTCCAACTACGTATGTGGGGCAGTTAAAGCACAAAAGGAAAAAAAAGTTAAACAAGCATATAACGTTCACAACGTAAAAGGGGTTTTTACCCTACTTTTTTCAAATTCTACATGGAAAACGTTTGCAAGGAAAAATGAGTTGGAATCCCAAGCCCCTTAGGCGATGGAGACAGGAGGGTAAGTGTGTTCTAGAAATATGTCTGATAGAGAAACTACGGTGGGTTGTTCGTACACCATATTTCTCTAAGGCCGACTTTAGGGCAGTTATAAGCGTTGCTACATCATTTTTGTAATTTCTGTATGGCAGCCCCAATATGTTTGGGAGGGAAAACTAATTGTGGTCTGTGATACATTTTATTCATCTCGGGGCTGCTCTGGGGTTTTTACTAAAATTTTTTCAAGTTTTGTATGGCAGTCCTGTTGGGAGCTGGATATAGGGGGTAGCATGTTTCACCAAAATGTTTTGGAGGAAATATTAATGGGGCTCGGTCCTACATTCTGCCTTTGTGTGAGCATCCTGAAAGCTATGTAAGCGATTTTAGAAAAAATTAAAAAGGCTTGTCCGGCAACCTTATTAAGGGGTGGAAACCGGGCTTAGGTATGTTTTATTAAAATGTTTTTAACGGAAAGTTAACGGTCGGTGTTAAGTCGGTGTTACATTTCACCCGTGTAGGGGCGAAACCGAGGCAGTTATATGGGTTTTGGGTAAAAATTTTAGAGAAATTAACAGAAGTGGTCTTTGTTTTTGGCTTATATCTCGGTGAGTTATTCGGCGATATTGCTGAATTTCAATAGCAATTTGCTCCCAGATATTTCTTAAAGTTGCATAAACGAAACGAGTCTATGTGACTTTGCAGGGCTTCAAAAAGTTATTCAAACCATATCACGAACAGACGACAGTCGGACGGTGCTAAATCGACTTCCGTATCTATAAGGACAAGAAAAATATATACTTAATGGGGTCGAGAGCGCATGTTAAAGAAACCACAAATGGAATAACAAACTTGTATATACCTCTCTCACTTATGTGAAGGGTATACAAACAATTTTCGTTTTTGAACCCATAAAGTACATATGTATGTATATTCAGTTTCCTTACACATAGTCATGCCAGTCTGTACGTCTGTTGAACTCAAGTTCCTGGAGCCAGTTCGAATGCAAGAGCCTCATTTTGATGACAAGCTTTCGGAAATATTTCTTAGCATTTTGCTATTAAAAATCAGTAGGATCGATTGACTTGGCTTAAAAGTTGGCACAAACACTTTAAAGGCGGCGGCCTAAATTGAGATATTTTACACAAAGGAGCAGAGGAAACAATTTTAATACGCTTTATCTCAGAAACTATTGCAGCTATCGAAGAAGACAATCTACATTTTTAAAAAATATAGTTAGAAAAAAAGTGAGTGGAGTAGCCTTCATAAGAAAAAAATTGCTATCAGAGGTGCCCCCCATACCAACGAACCATTCATTGGACATATTTAAAACGCTATATCTCGATAATTAGAACTATCGAATTCCAACCTTTTACAAGGTATTTCTGTTGTAATATCTTAATTTTGTAGGAATAACTTATGGGGCAGAACCACACAGGTGGGAGCATTACCCATAAAAATGATCAAATTTTGTGAAAATTTATATTTTCTAAACAAGAATAGCTATGGAGTTCAAATCCACCCAAAGTATTTTTTAAAAATATTTACTCTTTTAAAATAACTTGGTTTTACTGGATATACAAAAATACCAACATGCAGGGTACATAAGATTCGGCTTAGCCAAATATATCACTCTTACTTGTTTTGTTCTATTTTTTTGCAGCAAAGGATTTCAGCGGACTTCGAGAATTCACCAATTACATCAAAAACTAAAACCCAGAGCAAAACAATTAATCTCCTGACTTAAGCAACGTCCCAGACAACAAATCTCACACTTAAACTTAAGAAATTTTTAATAAAATGTAAAATTTTTTTGTTTATCAATTTGCTTACTTACACGCCCGTACACTACAAAATTTGGAACACGTGGACGTCAAGTAAATAACACTTTTGTAAATTAAAGAAAAACGTTAATTATATCAAAATATGTAAAATTTCAATGATTTTTAAAATGCAGGTATAATACCGGTAGAAGGGGTACTGTATTCTTTACATACATTTATAGCAGCCCATGTGGATAATTGGCAGAACTTAAAATGAAAGTTAAAGCACTTCGACCTTTTGCACCTCTTTTCGAATTTTTTTGGCATTTTCAACGGGGTTTCTTTTAGTCGTTCCCATTTGCGATTATCTTTAAACGCTTTTTCGCTGGAGACCCAGCACAGTCTTTAGATTTTTACGCGCTTCCCTACATCGATGTCGGCATAAAGCTTATACAGCTTTATATCGTACGATACGTGGCCATATGATTTTAACAGCTTGTTCTTCTTTTCAGAACAAAAAGACATTCGTTTGCTGGTGTTTTTCAGTCCTTTTTTTGTTTTTGCATCTGTTAAAAAGGGAAAATTTAGATTATGATTTTCTTTTTGTAATTTAAATTAACTACTGACTGAAAAAGTTAAACTGCATTAAGTCTTAATTATATTTCAATGATAATTAATTAACTTCGTGGGTAAACACAAAGTCGAGAAACTGCCACAAGGGTCTGGTGTAGTGTGAGCTTTGTCCACCGAGAAAAGAGATCGCAGGAGCGATTGTCACCCTATCTTCACGGATGATTTTTTATCCTTTAAAGCCATCCTGCAAAATCTGATGAGCTTTGAGGTATGCTGAATTCATACAAAGTATCAAACGCTTTTGTATGCGGTGTTCGAGTTCTGGTATTTTGCAAGAAAATAATAATTTCGGTCTCAGTATTAATATTGTTATTCAGTTTAGGATGGTATTTAGCCGAAATTTGTATCAGTGTCGGTTGCCAACCTTGGTTAGCTGTTGTTAAATACAAAATATGTACTTTAATATATAATTTTGATTTTTATTTATTTTTTAACAAAAGATAAATTGAAAGCGGTTAACGATCTATAAAAACTAAGTGTAACTCAAAACATTAACGTTATGCTTCAATAATTTTTTTACATATAAAAAATTTAAATTTAAAAAAAAATCTACATTAATATTAAAAAAATCAATATTAAAGACAATAATATTTTGTATTACTCGTCAAATTGCTAATCAAAAAGATAGTCACAGGTGCGGTTATTAATACAAGCACAAACCCCTAAACTATAACAATAAATCCATATAAAACAATTAGGTTTCCAACTACGAATATATTTCCTCTTGAGCAATACACACCTCCCTAATCATCATTAACTTAATCATTATCACTTTTCATCATTTAATTACCTTTTTCAGCTTATAGAGTCATCACAAGGTAAAACCCCAAAAACAGTTGACATAATTTTATTTACAAATTAATTTTTGCTTCAATTATCTTCAACTTTAATGTTTGTTTACATGTTTTGCACGAAATATGAATATTTTTAAAATCATTTGTACTTAAGAAACTTGTACGAGTGGACACATAAATAAATGATTGGTTCAAAAAACCCCAAGACATAAACTTATTTCCAGCAAACTTACAAAAGTGTTGCGTATAAGTTTTGCATCTCCCCCACAAACGCTTGTAGGCCAATAAATTAATATTTTGTTCATAAATTTAACATTATGAGCGTGATTCGGTAGCAAAGAGTCGTAAAAATAATGCACGTTATCATTACCATAATCATAATCGCACATTTATAAACAAACATGTACGCAACACATTTAAGTTTATGATTTCTTAAACTGATGTGTCTTTTAACGGAGAAGCCTTTAGAGTACTGACCAGCAGTTATCCGTATAAATCACAGTATGCTTTGTAATATGACACAACTTGTTTTACTAACAAATGAGCTTAAAAATTTCATATGTAAGAGTCAATCAGGCTGCCAGTAATAATTCATTTTTGAAAAAATTATTTGTTAGCAATTTATAACAACCTATGGAATACCTTTTGACAAGTACATCTCGATTTTAAAAAGCGGATATTACTTCTACAAAAATATGCTTCCATGTGCTAATTCACATCAACAATAATTGTGTTATGTCTCTTTCAAAATTAAAATTGTTAAAGTTTTCAAGCCCTCGGCCAAATTTTCTGAGTAGCCGATTGTGTTAGATAGACAAGAAAATTTGTAAGCTTACACAGAAAAAATCATGACAATATCTTTACCCAACTTTAAACTACAATTGCTCAAAACGTGGCTACTTTGGCCCAGAGAGATTGTTTTTTTGGATTTTAAAAAAACTTTGTTTGGGAATGCATAATTTTTGATACTTTTCAGAAAGCTTTTTTAACACAGGCTATTTAAAAAACGTCATATATTTTAATAAAGGTTTTCAAAAAAGTTTTGAGTTAAGCGTATTTTCTCCGAAGTTCCAAGACTAAAATTAATGACCAGAACCCGATATCGAAGTTTTCGAACAAAGTTAAAAAAAAAAAAAACTCTTTTGGGCAAAAATCCGGAAATTATTTTTTTTTTGGAATGGTCAAACTAAAAATCGTATAATTTAAAATTACGAAAATATATTGTCGTTTTGTCTATCTACACAGAAAAAAATACGTAGTTTCGTTTTTCTGAATATTTATTAGGTTTTTGCACCCTGAACCCTTGTAGTATTAAACTGAACATGGCGTTTAGCTTTATGCAGTAACGCAAAAAGTTTCAGGAAGATCGGCTATGTATTTGATAAGATAATTCCAAATTTCAATTTCGAAAGGACGTAACTCACATTTTGTTTGTGTCAAGTAGCATATGTAGCATGTTTTTTGTAGGGCTTAATACAGGATTTGAGTATGAAAATGAAAACGGATGCGAAACTTTTTTTTAATATTGTAGTGCCGTCTCTGGGCAGCTAAGAAATGGCTAGATAATAAAAAATTTTCGATTCTGCCCTACTGTAAAATGGAATTAAGAAAGTTTTTTGTGAAATTCGCTCTTATTTTTAGGATCTTCGTTGGTACTCGAGTAGTGCACATGTAAGGGCCGATGATATTCGGACTCCGAGGACAAACTTGGCTTACCTTGTTTACATTATGGCGTAGCCTAGATGCATTTTTGGCAAGGAATGTTTAGAAATATTTCTTTAATTTACAAAAATATGCCACTTTCTTAAAGGAAAAATCGCATTGTGGTCTAAATTATGTAGTGCTTCAAGACTAGCAATTCATAGTATTTTCGTGCAAAGAAAAATTTCTGAAAGTGTTTAAGGATTTATTTTAAAGACTGAATTTTTACTTAAAATCGTAAAATAAGGCCCAAGTGTCATATAATTTAAAACATAAAATATTTATGTTAGTAATAACATTAAAACCCTTTCATAAATTCATCATAACTTTATTTCATTTGCACTTACACGCTCTTTCTTTCTCTTACTCAATCCAGTGTTGACTATATGCCATGAGAATACCAAAATGAAATTTCTTTGTGTCTTTAAGTGTATAAAAGAAGTATGGAAGCAATAGTCGACAGTACCATACACCATTATTTATTTTATAATAAGTATCAACATCTGCTTAAAATGTAAGCAGCCTACAATAACTTTTAACTTGGGACCGATTCTTACGCAAATCCTAGAAAGTCTAATTTTTTTATTTTTAAAATTATTAAAAAGTAAATTTTTTACCTCAACTTCTAATCAATGTAAGTGTACCTAAAATCAAAATCTATAAACAATGCAATAAAACTTCATTTTGCTGACTTCCGACCTTAATCTGGGTCAAATCCTTTAATGTTTTTATAGCTTTAGTGAAAACAGAAAAATGTAAAAAGGACCAAAATGTAAAAAAAAAAGTTTTTGACCTTTAAATGAACCTTCGATCTCAATCTAGGCTAATAGTCCTCAGTTTAATATCTGTAGACTCAAGAGTATAAAAGTTATACTTTTTACCCACTTAGCTTACTTCTGGAAATCGTGCGCTTCCGCTACTATTTTACCTCTTAAGGAAAAAAAATTTTGAAAATGTCAAACGAACTTTTATTTATATATTCATCTTTATTGATTTAAAAGTTACAAAAAGAAGCAAAATTAAAGTTTACCCATATTTATTTTTAGCGTATTTTTGAACAATTTTTATTTCTAAAATTTCCTTTATAATTTATCAGGCTAATTGGTTCAAATTTATTGTGATAAAATTTTCATTGAAGAAATATTCAGAAAAAGTTTAGTTTCCCGACACTAGCCGAGTGGAATGCATTTTCAGAGCCCGCTACAACTCCTCATCAGCACTCTTTGTTCGGTACTGAGCATTGGTAGTAAATATCTTCTATTTAACCCAAGTTTTAATTGAAATTTGAATACGGAAATACTAATTTGTATATTACACATACTCTCATTAGCAATTGTTAATTCTTGGGTTAGAACGAAATTTACGGCCTGCCATTTTCCATATCACGGCAACACCTTTTCTTTTATTTATTCTTCATCTCACCACTTTAATTTTGCCTTATTCATCTCTATTTAGATGAGTATGAAGGCAGCATGCTTTTGCATGCATTATTTTTGTCTCGCTTTTTGTTATATTTTTAAATTTTATTTTGTTTACCCTTTTCAGCCCCAAGTCTCAGGAAACAAGAGAGCCCGATATCCTAAGCAAAGTTTCGAATAATAAATTTAGATTTCCGCAAAGCGCCATTGGAGCAATAGTGGAACGTAAAAGTATTCAACACATGGTGTAACCACCGCCAGCCAACACGGTAGGTATTGAGGTCAATCATAAAACGAGTACGTCTGTTTCGATATTAGTCGCCACTGCATACCATTTGGACAAACAACTGGTAGAATCCGCACTTTTAACAACTCCGTTACACTGTTACAAATGCCGCAACAAAATCAACATACCTCTCCGCTGGTTAAAAAAATATTAAAGAAATTTTGAATATATTTTTTCTTAATCGTTTATCATAATAAAATAATCAAAATAAAAATTCAAACATGACATTTAACATATGTTGGCTTGATTAGTCGATTATAATGACATTCGTTTCGTTCGCAAATATTTTCCAAATATTATGAATTCATTAAGCGTTTGACACAGTAAGTTTTGCTATTGCCTTTTTACTTTCATAAATTCAAAATAAAAGAAATATAAATTAAAAAAGAAATAAATCAAAAAAAAATTTAATTTGACCCAACAACCAAATATGAGCTCATACTTTTGTAAGTATCCCTGGTTTTAGTATGGAAAATTCATAATTCCTAAATCGAAAATTAGTTAAGAATTAAAGAAGCTTACATGTAAAAATTCAATATTAATTAAGCATTTTCTTAATTTTAAAACAACTGAATTATAAAGTACTAAATATGACTTTTCATTAGTTTTGAAATAAAAATTCGTTAATTCATACACACATATGTATATATGGGTAAGTGTATGTATTTTATTTTTTAAAGTTTAATATTTTAACCCTTTTAAAAATGTCAAAACATTTTTTCTATTTTTTCATTATGCAACGTAATAATTTCCTTTATGTATTGAACGCAATCGTCCTTAAGCTTTTGTATTTTCTTGAATATAAATATTTATTGAAATAATCCTGAACAATAGAGACCTAAAGCAGAAAAACAGTATAAATGTCGATAAACTAAAAATGTTAGTGCCATTATCCTCCAGTCAGTGTCTTTTATGTTTCCTTTTTGTTCATTGTTTACTCATGTACTTCCTCATCATATTTTTGTCTAAGTAGAGGACCAAAAAGAATTTCTTTTTACATTATTGTAATTGTTCCTGTTACTTATATGATTGAAACGGTCATACAATTTGCCAGCAACTTAAACGTTCTATTGAAAATATATTTTATCAATACATCCTTTACTGGACTGGTAGTAACCAGAGAAGTTACAAAATATTAATAGTATGAGACTTTTTTACACACGCACTTTAAATTTATACAAATGTACGAGCATAAGTAATAAAATAAAATCAATAAAAGTTGTAAAAAAATTTTAAAAAGAAAAAAAAAATAAATAAATGATATAAGTGGCAGTGGGCATAGTTGACTTCTTATCGTTTCGGTTTAGGATGAAATATCTGATTGGGCTTTTGCTTTCGATCCTTGTGCTTCCGAGATTTTCGAGTTTCGGTGCTGGCCGAATTTAAAAATTTAATTTAAAAATGTTATCAATATAAATTTTTAAGAGACATTGATCATTATTTCATGGGACTTACTTCTATTCGCAAAGAGATAATCAAGCAAATTTTAAATTTTAACTGGTATTACAAATTGTTACCGACCGTTATGGTTTTATATTTTACCGTGGTTTCGCAGCCAATGCTTCCTTCAAATAAATCAATTGTCTTCATTTCAGGTTTCCCGTAATAGTCTGGCCAGATTTAAACAGATCGAAATAGGTAAGACTCTTAAGCGCCACTTAATACAAAGCAGAACATAAGCACCAAGAATATTATTTTTAGTTTCGATTCAGATAGTTTTACGGGATTCATATACGATTTCCTACGTTTTCGGATATCGTAATTGGGCCCTTCTTTATTACAAGTAATGATGAAAAATCCCCCATTTCGGGCTGTCAGTTATGGTGATCTTACGCAAAAGTGGGGGATTTTCTTATAATGAATTGCGAAATTTTTGGTGTTTAAACTTTATTGGAATTTATAAGTTTGTAATATAATTTTTGAATACTTAGGTATTGTTTTGGTTGTCACCAAATCATCAATAGACTTCAAACGTTTTCTTGAAAACCACTCAGGGATATCCCCTTCCTTTATATAATAACCTGAATAAACTTTTTGAGAATTATTACTAACAAACCAATACATTAAACATTTTCAAAAAGCCAACAAACCATTTTTCATTATTAGCTGTTTTGACTTTCATTTTTCTTTTACATATTTCATATGCCAAACGTGTTTTAAATAATTGTGGGTTCCATATTTACCATTAAGCAACAAAAATCAAAATTTCTTTAAATATAACAAAACGAAATAATTTTACCATTTATTTCGTCCAAAGCTCAAAAAATATTTGTTGGGGATTTTCGGCGATTTTTGATACAACTTTGGAAATGGAGCCTAAGAAAAGAAACAACCCTGCTCCCGACTTTTCTTTGTGTAATGCTCAGTTTCTCTGCGTTCGAAACCCTTAGAACGATATACATAGGTAGGTTTTTGATAAGAAAGTTTTCTCTTCTCGAATAAAAATTAACGTCAATTTAATGGTTTAAACTGAGAGCAGCAGCGTCCTATCCCGTCAAGCCAATGTGTCCGTCATGTTGTAAGATGCTTCGAGCTCATTTAACTTTGGAAACGTTGCTGTTTTATAAATATAAGGAAGCCCTAGTTATAATTCGTAGAATTTTGTTTTGATTACGCTGACTTTTCCCTGTATTGGAGGTGGATGCAAAGCCTAAGCACCAGTGTGGTGCCAAAAATGAGTAGAAATTTACAATCTAGCAAAGAGCTGCTACAAATAAGCCTATTAGTTTGTGTCAACTTGGCATCTATATCTGACTTCCATGTAAGGCGACGATCCAGGTGAATGCCAATTGAGAAGTTCACAGAAAAGTTAAAGTTACGTGGTTGCATTTTTGTTTATTTGTTTTATTACAAATAAGTTTTCCCATTTATGTACTTAGAAGATGTTGTTTCCAGATCTCCAAAGGTTCCTCACGGCAAGTGTCAACGTGTACGTTTTACTAGTGGTTAGCATGTCTTTTGTGAAAGCAAGCACAGCTTTAGTTTGGTTAATAAGCCTTTATACCGTACTCGAGAGACATCCACAGAAGGCAGGGCAATATATATTCCCCTTGTTTACTTTTCTTATAACTTGTGCCAATCTGTGGATTAGCAAGACGGAACCTTGTGTTCGGCTTATGACAAATTCAATATTGGGAATGCGGTTATGGTAATTTTAGATCAGAGTCTCCTCTTTTAAGTAATAAATATAATTAAGTTGCCAAAACGATAAAATACTAAATGTAAGTCAAACTGCAAATCGTAAAAATATTCGGAAAAAAATACCATTTAAGCTTCAGTTGGAAGGTAACTCGTGTGCCACTCCGAAAACAAGCACACCCATAGTGACGCCTTGTAAGTTTTTTCCGTGTTTTCCCTGCGATGGGCTGTATTCATTATCCAAGGCTACGTATGTATTTTGAGAAAACTACAATACTTTCTATTGTAACTTACACCATGAGCCATGATCGATTCTTTTTCTTGGGCATTTGTCTATATGTGGTGGACAAAAGTTATGTAACGGGTGAAGTGAGATATTCAAACGTGTTTTGATAAATAAATACATTACTTGAATATGTTACATAAGATCTGCTTTTAGAAAAATTCCAAGAAAATTTAACACTAAATACTTAAAAGATAATCGGTACCAATTATTGGTCGGTACACAAAATATCCAAAATAAATCTAGAAAAGTGGGGTAGAGACAAAGTTTTGACAACCCCTGAAGGACTTGTCGTTCATTTTGAAATTTGTAAAGAAAAAAACTACACCACTTCCATGTTTGAATTTGTTTTTAGCAGCAAGCTTCGTTTCTTTTGGAGTTTGGCCGAAATACTTACTTAAGGTTTACGACAATACCGCATCTACAAGCTCTGTTGAAAATTACAATCTATGCGATGGCGTAGAAAACCCATTCATTACAAGATTCTGCCAAAATTAAAAATTTGAGGTGTATTTATGTCTAAGTTAAAACAAAATTGTTGTCTTAAATACCACACTGAGAAATATTTACAAATAAATAATATTGTTTCAGAGATATTGTTTTTTTTTTATTTGCAAATAAAACCGGACTGCCACAATTGTGTGTATCCTGAGAAAAAGGATAATAGATCTTGCTAAAAAAAATTTTATATCTCAAAATGTTCTATGAACACAGGAACAACAAAATTCAAAATTGTAGATAAATCTATTATTCGGATTGGCTATTGATGGGAAAGGGATAAGTAGCAGCCCCTCGGCTGCAAACAGTTTCAATTGCTGTGCCGAAATTCTCGTTATAGTAAGACTAATGATAGGTACACACGTCGCAACATGTTTTTGCAACTAGGCATATATCATTGCTGGTTGCTAAGTGTGTGATTTCAAGGTTTCAGATATATCTTTTAAAATATTCCGGTTGCATATACACTCGCAAAATGTGCACTTACCATAACAGCCCCTACCACGGTCAGAGCTGTCAATCACAGTCACCACCAATTCTGCCATTAAATGTTAGGATATTAGACATATTTGCATAGTTCTAATGACGAACTCTTTTAAAGCGCCACCATGACTATGATAAAAAATGTAGGGCAAGTTCGTGATAAAAAAAATAGTAGTGAAATAGAAAACATGAAATATACAGAAAATTTGTATTCGTTTATCGCTTTTGTGGTCATTTTTTCCTTATTTTATTGCAAGCAAAAGGTGGAAGACGGTCTGGAATCAGAGAAATGAATAAAAGTCATAAAAAGAAATGCCATGAATGAGCTGTTGTTAGATGTATCATTGTATTCTTTTCATAAAATTTATTACAGGACTTTTGAAAAATGTTTCATACATACATCCGCCTTCATTTAGATATAAACTTTTTTACATTAGTATGTAGTATCTGTTGATGTACTTTTGTATTTGTATAGAATTTTGCTATGTATGAATGAATGTACTTGTGTTTATAGAAATAAATATTGAATTGTTGTCAGTTTGTTGTTATTGTTGTTGTGAATAAATAAATTACAAAAAGGATTTCATTTATATGTTTTTTATGAACCAAACAACAGCAACAATTTTAACAAAAGCATAAATATTGATGAGTTGATGGTGCAAGTAATTTTTTTACCCTTTTTTTGTTGTGTTTTTCTTTTCCTTAATTATTTGCTCTGCTTTGGTCTTGTAATACGACCTCTTTGTGACCAGTTAATCAGGCAGACTTTTTTCAAGGGGTCGGTTAACTTTTGTTGCGTCTAAAGGAGATCACCCCCTTTTTATTGATTGTTTGGCAAATCAGTTTTTTTATGGATTTTTTTTTATTTTTTATATATCACGGAAATGATATTTTTGTTTTATTGTTCTTTTGCCATTTTTGAATTGTTTTGATACGATTTTGTTCGATTTCAAGCACTTGTTTTATGTTTTCAGATTTTTTTCCAACAATTTCAGTGAATTATTATGTTTTGAGTGGGAATTGGAATGAGTCTTAAAAATAATAATTTATTTAATGGTTTGGAAGAAGTCAAATAAATAAAAAAATGTTGATTCAATATTTTTTGTTTAATTAAGATATGCTATTGTATTTGTTTTTTTAAAAACTAAATGAATAAAGAAAAATTTTTAAATACTACTGAACTGAGGTTTAAATTCAAACTCAAACTAAATTACATATACATTCATCAATTCCAATGGTTTCATATGAGGCCAACTGTATCCATTCTCTTCATATGAGTATGTCCACCAGCTTATTTCAATATTTTTCCACATAGTTGAAGATTTCGCAGTTTACTAGTAGAACCTGGAAGCTCTTGTAGATGTTGCTAATTTAAGTACACCAAAAAGCGGCAGCTAACATGCGTAGGACTTTTTTTGACGAGCCAGTGCCACATAAATATGCATCATGGTAATAATTTGGTTTTAAAATCGAGCTTTGAAGCAGAAGTTTACAATCGGGGTGAATCCCCGTTTCTACCAACAAGCCAATGAATTTGGAATGCTTTTAGTTTCATTTGTGTTAATTTTCCATCTTCGCGGAGCTTGCATACAAGGCGACGATTCAGCTATGTGCTAAGTTATTTGCTTCAAAGTGTTGAGTCACCCTGGTTATTATAAGGATCGGGGAGCCCCTTTCTTAGCGTAAAGTAAAAGTTACGTTGGTGTATTTTTGTTCATTTATTTTTATTCTCCACAGCTGTAGTTCTTTTGATACTTGATTACGATCTCCGTAAGTACATAGAGAAGCAGTTTCATTAGCAAATGTCAACGTGTGGGCTTGACTGCTGGTTGACATGTCAAATGTGCAAGGCAAGTACATTACTGGGCCTAGAATACTTTGTTGAGGTACGCCAACACCTATTGTTTGGAGGCAGCTTAAGTTATACACTTCTTTAACCATAAAACCAGCTTGCTTAAGGTGTTTCAGAGGACTACCAAGATATCAGGGTAAACGACAACTCCGTTCATCACAAGTTTAATTATACTTGTTTCATTAACAAAAAAAAACTTATATCTGCTAATATATACCAAAATATTGCTAAAAGTGCACCACTTACTTAATTACAAATATATATAAGCCTCCGAACCAAAAGACTACCGTGCTTGATTTGACTCAAAAGTGAGTCTCAAACTATTCTTCTCGGGCGTTAGAAACATATAATACTTCTACCACGTATGACGTGTTGGTACAAAAGCCTGGCAATTGAAAAATATATCGAATCAGATTGATTGATTTTTAGGCAGATAACCCTACCTGTCCCACAGGAAGAAGCTACTAAAAGAAATGATTTAGAAACTAAAACCCAGTTTGTTATGTTATTTTGTGTTTATAAGTCATTACACCCACTCCACATACGTGGTAGGATAGGGCTGTAATGCGTTTGTGCAGATGCTTGTAACGCTAAAAACTAACGTTTTGAGACCCACTTTCAAGTATACCGATCGACTCGGAATTACTTCCTGGTCGATGTCCTTCCATCCGTCTGTTTGACTGAGTGTCTATGTATTCTTATAAACATGCTACTGTTCGAAATGTTGAAGATATTTTGATCAAATTGGGCACTGGCAAGTTTTTTGATACTGGCATCAAGCCTGTAGTTTTCGGTGATGATCGGGCCATTTTTTTTTGACGTAGCCCTTTGGTTAAGGGTATGACATGGTCGGGCTTGACCGACTATAAGTTTCTTACTTGTTTTTGAGTCCTTTTTTTTTTAAATTTAACTCCGCCAAAGATGGTTCCTTTCGTACCTCTAAAATAAATAATTGTTATGCTAATGGCAATCAACCTATACATGGAAAATGCCCCTATCACTGAAACGCCTCCACACGGGAAAGGGAACTAACAAATTAGAATTGGGGCTGCTTCTTGTTCTTATATTTTATGGATATAAAGAGGACATTTTAAATTTACATGGTGTTGTCATTAAAGGGGATAATGGGCTCAACTTAAGTACCTCAATCCTAAATGAGTATGTTTAGTGTAAGTTACTTAAGATCCTTTTTAAGCTATTGTTTCTAAACAACCTGTCTTTGAAGATTGCATACATGTATGTGCAAGTTTGTTTATTCCTTTGCCTTTAAGCCGACCAGGTGATGTGTTACTTTCTCACCGAGCATGATTAAAAACTTTTTGTACTAATTATATTTTTTACAGTCAACCGAACGAGTACTTTTATAAAAGTTGTAGTACATTTCCTGCAGAGCTAGTTTGCGGATACCCTCGGTTTGGAAAAAGAAGGTTTTATTTTTAAAATATTGTTGTGATTGTACATTAAGTAAATTAAAGAACAAAAGAACGAATATTAAAATTCAAAAGAGCGATTGATTACTTGTTATCTAAAGCCTAAAACGTATTCATCTTAATAATTTCTTTAAACATTTTCAAAGTATTTTTTAATAAACAAATTAAAAATTTTTAAAGAAAACATATTTACAAAACTAAATTACAAACTTGATGATAAAAATACAAAGATCTCCCGTGGGTTTGAAAAATGCCCTTAAGGAACAGAAAAATCGATTTTTTAAATGAATATAAAATCACTTAATAATTACATTGTTTTAAAATCAAAATACACAAAAAAACATCAGAGGAAAAATAAGCTTCAATTATGAAGATATTTAATTAACAAAAACCAGCGGAAAACAAAGCAATAGATGCTGCATAGTGCACTTGTTTGGCCTTCTTTTCCCGTAATGTGTTTAGCATTAACTTTAGTCAAAATAATAAATTAAAGTGTTATTGTTAAAAAAATGCACTATTTGCTTTTTTATAAAAAGATTAATATATGCAGTTCAACACCTTTTCCACATATATTTGCTACAATAGAAAATTTTCTTTTTAAATGCCTTTAAAATTAGTTTTAAAAGGATGACATTTAATTAAAAGAAATATTATTAAAACGGTCATCTTAACCATGTTAAAACGTATAATGAACATATACCAATGGGTTATTTTAGAAAAAAAGGTAACTGGATTTTTTCAAAATAACGTATTCGCATATTCTGAAGAAAAAGTGTCAAGTTCATTATATATATTTTCGTTTTTAAATTTCAAATAAAAATGGTTTTCTCTCCTTATTAAAATTGAATTGAAACTTTTTTTATATGAACAAGCTTACAAGTTTTAGGAAAAAAATTTTCCCCTCTGTTAAGTCACAAGAGAAGCAAGTTACGTCCTTTCTATATGAGGCTTTCTATACATAAATAAGATTAATAAAAATACAATAAACATACGTATTTATTCTAACTTGACTCAAATACAAACTATATTTGATAATTTCTTACCCGTATTTTACCAAAAATTATTTTTATTATTTTCAAGTATTTAAAACAAATTCAGTTGATAATGTATTAATGATACTAAAATTTTCTTGATTACAATTCCAGTTCATAGAAGTAAATGATTTTACATTTTAGAAATGAAAATTTTCCTAACTTTCTTTGGAAATGGTGTAGCGAAGGAACTACAAAAGCACAGCAGGTGTTCCACAATTATAAGATCATAAGCAAAAGTGTTAAAAACAATAAATATGAAACGATTAAAATTAAATGATTTGATGAAACAAATTTAAATAGAAAATTTTTTTGAATTCAAGGGCCGATAAACATGCTTTGTCGATCTTTTACCAAATTAGTTGAGTTATTGTTTCAGCAATATGTTATACCCACATCACATACATACATACGGGGTAGGGATATTATGCGTTTTTGCAGATGTTTGTTACGCCCAAAAGAGTGTGTCGGAGACTTACCGTTAAGTATACCGATCGGATCAGAATCACTTCCTGAGTTGATTTAAGCATTTCCGTATGTCCGTGAACACGCTACAGGTAACAATCGTTCAATCGTGTTTAGTAAATATTCTGAGCTATACAAAGGTCTTCCCAGAATATGCATTTGGGGATATAAATTTAACGAGTATTACTTTACTTTTCAAATTTTTGCACACTTTAAGATAGAACTAACAATTATACTAAATACAGGGTGTCTGGAAGGAAATTTATATTTTTAAACACGAATATTTCAAAAAGTAATAAACAGAGGAAAAGTGGCCCCGTAGGAATCATCGTTTGTGCGGAATTGTCAGTCACGATGTCACGCGTTCGTTGTGTTTTAAGAGTAATGATTTTTACGTAATTCCTCGTCGACAACTTTGTTCAAAGTTTAGCATTCGGCAACTACGGGATGGACCGAGTGAAAATTTAATTCGTTCGTGGGTGCACAGATTCCGCCCAACTGCCTCGGCTATAAATGTCCCACGGCCAGGGCCCAGCCGATCTTCAAGGACTCCCGAAAGCAATGAACTGGTTGAAGGCCTTTACTTGAAAATCCACGACTTTCAATACGGCAAAGAGCAGCCTTACTGGGACTTCCAAGAGCGATTATTCACAAAATTTTAAAAAAGGATTTAAGGTTCCATTCTTTTAAAATACAAATCGTTTGAGAGCTAAAATAAAGTGACTTTGATTTACGCAAGAATTGTATTGAAACTATTTTGGAGCATTTTCGCAGTGTAGATCACATTATTTTGCGAGATTGAAACATCAAAAATCATTGTATTGCCTTAGGGTAACTGTTTGGTGTGCCTTAATTACGCATGAGAAAACTGGACCATTTTTTTTATGAATTCTCGAGGCCAGGCGACGAATGTCAAAAACTATTATCGATGCATAATTACAGAATTCTTTTCGCCATGCCTGCGAACTCATCCATCGTACTCTTCACACACGTGGTTTCAACAGGATGGGGTTACTGCACACACAGTCAGAACTTCGATGAATTTTCTTCGGGAAAATTTCCTCCAAAGCTGCCTTAAAGAGAGGGTTTATAATGTCTATTCCTAAGCAATTTTGGCTTTAAAGGAAAATATTTCTCGAGAAATCAGCTCAATTGAACCAAGTTTACTGCAGCGTGTGGCGCAGAACACAAGGCTCGGTTTTGAACATTGTGTGCAGCTCGACAGAAGACATCTTGATGACATACTCTTAAGATAATAAAAACCGCATTTCTATTCTATTGTTCAATGCTCTTAACTGCATTTTTTTTATTAAATTTGGATAATATATGTCTGCATATATACCGCATAAATATTATCGATAATTTTTTTCATAAAGCCCTAATACAAATGGGGTGTAGGATATACTGTGGTCGAGCTTGACCAACTCTATCGTTCATACTTGTTTCTTGTTGTTAAACAGATAGTGCTTAAAGTGGCTGATTAATGACAAGCCAATGTGTGTGTATTAAAAGAAAATCAGATATTGTGAAGAAAGAATAAAACTTACGCGAGTTAAATTAAAAATTCAAGAAATTTTTTAAACAGTTTATTATTATGCACCATATGTGTGTGTGATATACAGGAATATAGTAAATGAGTGGACAAACTCACTTTCAGTTGACTATTTGTAAGAAAATTTTTTAATTCTGTTTAAATGTTGGTCATATTTTAAGTATTTCATAGCATTCAAATTGCAGCGCCATATACCTGGTTGTTATCAATCACATGCAAGATACACAAAAACAAATTAATCGATATAGATCCAAATTTCTCAAATTATTTCTAATTGTTTGAAAATTCGTTTATGCTTAATGAAGTTCCTGGCTTATGCACCTACAAAAACTTTTTTTGTAAACTGTAGTTTAATTAAAGAAAAGTACCCCATAGGTGATCTTGTCTTTGGTGAACATCGATACATACATACACATATGTATCATGCGCGAAACCAAGGGGACTATTTTGGTTGGTTCCTGTCCCCCTTCCCCTAAAACTCGCTTGCATTTTGATAGAATATGATTTTGTCTCATATAAAATTCGAAAATCTCAAAACATAATGCTGGATCCAGGCCTAATATCTACATGAAGGCATGTCTATATGCATAAACATACGTATGTATGTACGACTGAAAACGTTTTTTTTTCTTTGAAGCATACACATAAAATTTTTTTTCAACTGAATGAAACGTTAGTTATTCTAATAAAATATTTAATGTTCTATTTTAAATTTACATTAATTCAAAACTTTTTCTGTTGTCTCCGTTTGCCTGTGTTAGTTCTACTCTCTTCATTACCTTAACAAATTAATATTCATCCTTAAAAGTTTTAAAACTTTTTTTCTTAATAAATAAGAAAGAAGTAAAATAATTTCTATGCGCTTAAAAGAGGCGACAAGGCATGAAACCGGCAAGATTTTTATTTGTTTCTTGTGTCCTTTCAATAAAAGTTTGAAGCATAAAGGATAAAGTTTAATTGGAAAACTATTCGGGGTTTTTTCTTCTCTTATGCTGCCTTTTTGTCTACTTTGATTCATATCAAATTAACAGCACCAACAAGCATTTGTGTTAAAATTACTAACACATTCACAATAAACATTTCTTAAAACAGGTGAATAGTGGTAAGATTGAATAAATCTTTAAGAAACAATATATGTGTATACGTATATATTTATTATAATATACGCAGCTGAAGTTTGGGGATATGAAAAGCACGATATAGTAGAAAATTGTTTCGCTTTTTTATTAAAAATATGTATGTTATACCTTCCCTATACAACACTCGATTATATGCTACAAAAGAAAACAAACCTTGACTCATTATATGCTTAAACGTTGAGACTGCACTTTAATTACATAAAAAAGGTACTGAGCTTAAGCGAACAGTGACTACCACGTATTTTATCAGAGAATATTATATCTCGAAATGTATACTGCTCAAATAAATGTTTCTAAAGAGTGGGGACTAGAGTGAGCACAATGATCCCATTTCTAGGGTTAGTGATGAGATTCTCAGGACACAGATCCTTACTAGACACTTCGATTTGGAATCTTTGAGCGTCCCAGGAGTCTAAGTCTGGGGCATCTATGAATCGATGAATCTGAATAGCGACCGATCAAAGCTGACAGGTTTATTTTTAAAATTCAATAAATAAAAATATTTTGTATTTAAATTTATTCTTGTTTGTTTGACTTTTACTTTATATACATTTTGAGTGAGAATGATAAGTTTTAATCCGAATATAGGAGGCTTTTCTCTGTATAAACCAATTTGTATGCTTGAAAGAAATAATATTTTATTAACATATGTACACGCATATTTTTTTTTTCTTCATATTTTTTATTATTGAATCTCCGCCTTTAGCGAACAATAAGTATTCAAATCTTAGGGCTATATATTTAATATTAGTCCGGCCAGTGCCAGACTAAAATTTAAGTTATCATAAGGAAATAAATAATTTCATCTAAGGGCAATAGTATCCCTCCTTTTCAGACGGGTGTGTCCACTATGTTGCAAAATGTTTCGAGCGAGCGGATTTGGATGTATTTCCAGGTTGTTTAAATACTTGTCCACATAATTAAAAATTTCGAATTTATCTAGTGGAACTTTCGGATCTTTGTGGATGTTGCTGTTTTTAACATACCAAGGAGCACCAGTTATCATTCTTAGGATTTTATTTTGACGACGTTGTATTTTTTCTACGTTGGAGGCGGAAGCAGTGCCCCATAATTGTATACCGTAGCACCAAATTGGTTTTAAAATCGAGTTGTAGAGTAGAAGTTTACAATCCAGACGTAGCACAGAGTTTCTACCCATTAGCCAGTGGATTTGAACAGCTTTAAGTTTCATTTGAGTCAGCTCCGAATCTATATGAGGCTTCCATGTGAGGCGGCGATCCAGGTGAATGCCAAGGTATTTCGTCTCAATTCGTTGAGGCACCGTATGGTTGTTAATAAGAATTGGGGGGCAAGTTTCCTTGCGTAACGTAAAAGTAACGTAAGTGCATGTTTGTTCATTTATTTTAATACCCCATAACTTTGCCCATTTTTCAACTTGGGATACATGATGTTGAAGTTGTTTTGTGGCCTCTTTAGGGTCTTTATGAATACTGAGAAAGGCGGTATCATCAGCAAATGTCGACGTATGAGTAAGATTGTTTGTGGGCATATCTGCTGTGTAAAGCAAGTACAGAACTGGACCTAGTGTACTCCCTTGAGGTACACCAGCCCCTATTGGTTGAGAAAAACTTATTTGGTTTCCCTATTTAATCATAAATTGTCGGCCGGTTATGTATTTTTCTAATAGGTTAAAAATATTAGATGGAAGGTTGAGCTTTAATTTGTTTAACAGGCCTTCATGCCATACTTTGTCGAACACTTGAGAGACATCTATGAAGAGCGCGGAGCAGTATTTCTTTTCTTCAAAGGCTTTTCTTATAACCTGTACCAATCTGTGGGTTTGTTCGATGGTATTATGTTGATTTCTAAATCCAAATTGGTGATCTGGAATGCAGTTGTTTTCATTCAGGATCGGAGTCAGCTTGTTTTTAAGCAATTTCTCAAACAATTTGGACATAGTTGGTAACAGACTTATAGGCCTGTAAGACTCCACCTTTGAAGGATCTTTTCCCGGCTTAGGGATCATTTTTACCAAGGCAACTTTCCATACTGGCGGAAAATGTTCGAGCCGTAATATGGCGTTAAAAATAAAAAGCATTTTATTGCTGATTTAATCAATGCCAGGAGCTTTTTTAGCATTTAAATTATTGATAGCCTCTACGAAATCTGGCAACTGAAAACGTAATTCCATAGGGCATCTAGCAACAACAGGTGGTAACTTACTCATGTCAGTGCATGTATTTGGAGTGAAAACATTTGTTAGATGACTTGCGAGCAGATCACATTTTTTTCATTACTTCTTGCCCAGGATCCTCTCAGATTACGTAGCGGTGGTTTCGCGATAACGGGTCTTTTAAGATATTTCGCTGATCGCCATAGTGAATAATTCACGCATATGTGTTGCTAATTTTTCACTTATCTTTTATTAAGAAATTTTTTTACTTTTACAACTTTTACACTTTCACTTTTCTTAATATCCCAGGATTTTGTTGCATCTGGGATTAGCATCCCTCTGTTGATATTCTATCCTACAAAGAAAAAATATTAAAATACACATATACATATGTATGTACATATATTCGTATCGCTGCTTTTTCCGCTTACCCTTTATTCGTTCATTTTAATTACTTTTACAAATCTAAGATTAAAGTTATTAATTAAAAAAAAACACAGTCGAACTTGGATTAAAACGTTTTAAATTTTTTTACATAAAAAAATGCAAGTCTGCACTTAATTAATGTGTTAATAGAAAAATAATTAAGTGTTAGTTTCGGTCACCAATTTCTTGAAGCGTAAATATTCTTATTCGCCCGCTTTCTTTTTACATATTTTAAAATAACTAAAGATTCAATATTTATATTATATTCTCATTTTTGGCTGATCCGTTTAGTGTTTCAAATTTATGTTTCAAGTTGTTTTACAAAATAAAAATTTATTTAACAAAATGAATATATAAATTGATTTTTATTTGTATCTTGTAAAAATATATAAAAAAATACAACGATTTAAAAAGAATAATTGAGTAAAAAATTTAATCGTGTCAGTCATTTTGAATTTAAATTGTTTTTAAGTGATTTGTTTACATGTGGCAATAACATAAAAATCTATGAGATGATAATGATGATGATGAGGATCACAACAACATTTATTAACATACATTCACTGCAACAAATAGTAAAACAACAATAATACAAATGCCAACTTTTACAACAAAAAAATTCTAATGTATTTTATTTATTGTTTTACAGTGAATTAAGTCAATAGCAATTCGAAAAAGGGAATATAAAAGTTCTTAAAAACTATCAAAAAAGATGAGCAAACCAAGCAAAATTTTTTTCAGAAGAACAAGAGCCAAACCTCAAAAAATCACCATTTTACTAAGAGATTATTTATGTTTGTTATACATATATTTATAACTATTACATAAAAAAAACTATAGAGTCAGCTCAAGAAAAACTTTTGAAAGCCTTTAATATAATTTTGAACTTTACTTATTTAAAATTCTCTATTTGTTATAGATATTAGTCCCACTGTGCTTTGCATTAATATACGAGTTGTATAAACAAGAAACAACAAATTAAAATTAACATTAATTTATTATAAACAGCAATAAAAAGTCACTAATTTGTATTTGTTTAAAAATTATTTTATTCGTTTGTATTTCTTTTACAAATCTATAAATCTATTTACCAATAGTTTGACTATGATTTAAATAAAAACCTGCTAAAACTTACACAGAAAATATAAATTACAATTTCTCAATACAAGAGTTCTGATCTATTTAATTGATCAGAAAAAGAAATATGTTTTTAGGTTTTAATGTTCATAGAATTCAAGATTTATGTTAACAAATTTCGTTTATGTTTAAATTAGAAAAAAAAATTTTATTAAAAGTTTACATTTGCCTAAAACAATAATATGATTATGAGTTGAACTAAAATATTTTATGAGAAATACTTTGAAATTTATAGATGGTTTTATATTGTTGTTGCCGTTTCCTAATATATATTAATATATTATGATATAAACACATTGAAATTATTCAATAAAAATTTACGACTTAGTTGTTCATAAAAATTCTGAAAATTTAAATAAACCCCCCACCCCCCCCCCCCTACTTACGTATAGACTTGGTAATTTTAAGAAAAAAGGAGACAAGCCCCAAAATCCATACCATTAGGCTAGTGGCTGGTATGTTGTACGCTCTTGTTTTCAATGAAAAAAAGTGGAAAAGGGAAGTAAAAAAACAGATAAAGAATCCTTCAGAGTTTCATAAATTCCATAATGTGGTCGAATTACCTCATCGCTTTTCATTTTACACCTTTCAAGTGACTCATATTTGCTCACTGGAGTTAACTTTCTCAGTCCGTTTTTGGAAGGGTAGAGAAGAGTATCGATTAAAAAGTAATAGTTCAAAATAAAAAAAGTTTGCCTAACTTTAACGCTACGCATGAAGAAGGACAAATATCTAAAGCACTTGTGCTAACTACGTCTGACAAAACTCTGCAGACTTTAAAGTGCCTGATCCGTATATAGTCCAATGCCGGATAGAAGCAGAAGAGCTGTTCGGTGGTCTTCTTTTTTTTCCGCATGTTAATAGCTTCTGTAAAAATTATTTTGGCTTACTGGCCTTTCAAAACTAGAAATGGTGTTATTCTATTAATAATTTTTGCGAAAGAAAACTGGTTACTTTGACCCTTGATGCAAACTTTTTTCCATTTGTTTTATTATAGAAGGAAATACTTATCTTATCTTTCTTAATGACCTATATCAGACTTCCAATTCAATTCAATCTCTTGCAGACGACGGCGGCATGTGCCCTTCACACTCATTTTGTTACAGGCCCACTTAGCATTTTGAGGTTTGGAGCTATGAGGTGAAATATGAACCATATACTTATCCGGAATCTGATGAAAATTTCCATTAAAGGCGTGCTAATTGGTTCAATTTAATGCCCATTAAACCCAGTGTTGTTTTCCGACTCATAAACACAATAATGGATGGTACAATTATGGAAGACAGAAACTCTTTATGTTCTGGGCATGAAAATCGAGTCCATTGATTAACTTGAACATCGTCGTAGTATGGAATCTGTTTCATAGTTCTATTGTTACTTCAATGGAATGTGCTCTAAAGTAATCAGGCAGCCTGTTTCTGACCCCAAAATATTTCCGTGATACCATGGTAAATCAATACCAGGTGGTCTCGTCCGGGAGGAGAATTTTTGACTCCCCTACTTCTTTTTTTTAATATATGAAGTTTGACAACAGGTTGTGAAAATAATTTGAACCAAATTGTCAAACTCCATATATAAAAAAAGAAAAAAGTAGGGGAGTCAAAAATTCTCCTCCCGGACGAGACCACCTGGTATTGATTTCACCACGCGTAATACGCATCTTTTAAGAAAAACACACCCATTTTTGGTCGACTAGCAAGTTGCACCAGCCACTATAAAAAAAATCGTTCTTAAAGCTACGGTCAGATTTGTCAAATATTTGCCCAAAAAAGCGTGACCACTATTTTAAGCAAAAAATTGTTTGATTTTTATCGCCGTTAAATTAGTTTTTTTAAGTGACGCAGTAAAATAAACTAAAAGAACGAATTCGGTTAATATTTTTACAACATTAAAGATATTTATTTTAATATATAAAGGAGTTTTTAGCTATAATTTTTAGTGGTCCCGCTTTTTAGGGCAAATATTTGACATATCTGACCATACCTTAAGTCGCACAGTTCGTACATTATTTCCATATTTTTTTATAGTTTATAATTAAAAAGTTTAAGGATTTTTATTAATAAAATTTAATTACCACAATTAAACTTTTAATTGCTTTTGAAAAGTCAGAGTCAGTAATTTTAGAAATTCTTGTAAAAAAAACAACAATTTTGCATAGGAATTTTGTAGTTTAAAGTTTTTGTTCACTAGTTTTATTTAAGATGCAACATATTTTAAGTTGAATTTTAAACTTTGAAAATTCAGTGCCTCTGTGGTACTAGTGGTAGAGTTTCAGCGAGGCAATCAGTTAGGTTTATCTTGCTTTAGGATAACCCATGTTCTTAGATTTTTTCAGTTTTGCTTCTCTACGTGTTTGTTGGTTTGCTTGGTGTTCTGGCACCTGGGAGGTTGGAGTCGATTTCTTTACTTGTTACATCGTCTGTATACTTTTACAATGAATTTCCCAAGCAACCAAACTCACATATAGTGGCATCGACAAAAAATTTTTTTGTTCGATTTTAAGATCTAGATCTGAAAGGAGGATTGGCAAAATGTTCTGAATATGCACCGATTTAGTCGCTTATTTTGCATCTAGACATGTTTAACCTTTCTCGTTTTTTTTTGCTGTTAAATACTTTTGTGGACGTTGGGATAATAAAGGGCGTTCTGAGCTTATGGAAAGTCCCGCATGCTACCTTTTCTTGCATAGTGTGTTTTGTATACCTTGTTAGCTACCTTCGCTATTAGACATGATAGCTCCCAGATAACAAGAGCTATATACGTCTTCAATGGGTAGACTCGATACCTGGAAGTTTTTACATGTGTGCAAGATTATTTGAGCAACAACTATGCCAATTTTATCGCTTATCCATTTAATCAATGTTGAAGACCTGCACTAAAGCTAGTGTCATCATTTGGTTGTTGCAAACATCTTTTTAGCGCCATCTTAAACGAAAGATAACAACGGCATATGCACATCTTCAGAAATAAATCTATTACTGTCTAGAGGACAAAAATGAAAGCAATATTTTCAACGAAGATTTTCCCAGCTCGAATCTTTAGCAATTAGGGTAATGGGGAGTTTACAAATTTTAGCAAAAATTAACTCGAGCATGACGTTTTTTTTCCATACAATTATATATTAAAATCTATTTTATTCTAAAGCGCTTTTTGTTTATTCTTACTTTAAAAAAATTCTTTCAACAATATTGCCACACTTTATTAATTTTGTAAACAAAACCACATGTTTTGGAAAAAAAACTAAGAACAAAAGCAAATAAAAAAAGACAGTTAAAAATTCAATTAAATTTAAAATTTTGTAAATTTATAAATGAAATTACTAATACTGTTGAAAAATTAGTTAAGAAGGTACAAGTAAAAAAAATCGAAAAGTAAAAAGAGACTTCATGAAGTTGCAGGCGACGCTTTACATGCAA
The DNA here is from genome assembly GCA_963583895.1 of Melanophora roralis. Lineage (NCBI taxonomy): Eukaryota > Metazoa > Arthropoda > Insecta > Diptera > Rhinophoridae > Melanophora > Melanophora roralis. The sequence continues at coordinate 66,662,326 of OY757188.1, forward strand.
CAGAAACTTCTTGTAGAAAACGTGGTAGACCGACAAAAGATTTTGGTAGCACTACAGTCAAAACTAGACACCGAAGAGTGCCAAAGTTAGTATTAAAATGTTCCCTTGAGGAAGTAGAATTTGCAGTGGAAATTTTAAAACGGGAATCTCATTCTGTTTTGCAAAGCCCAATGTCGAATTTAAATGCTTACCAGCAACAAAACCTTTGGCGCTATATATGAATGAAGATTTGGCCGAATGAAAATATAGTGTGCTATGTAACACAATAAATGAAATACACCCAAATTGCTTTCCATCTCTGTATGCGTTACAAACTGAAAAAAATTTATTCCGTCTATTGTGGTATCTGAAAATGAATTTCAGGGTGCTTGTCTGAAGAAGCATTGGAAGCCAACCACAAAATCGTGAAAAAAGCAAGACTGTCCCATACGAGGAAAACGTCACGAAAATACACTCATAAAGATTTAATGACTTACATAATACTATCTTTAGATCCGTTTTTGGCTTCAAAAAGCAATCCACTTAAGAGAAAATGCTAATGAGCCAGTTGAAGACGACGAGACAAATGTTTCATTGAGCGGCAATATTTTTTGGGAAGAGTCCAATACTGAATGAAGATGATTTTTTGTAAATTAAAATTTATATAAATTATTAAAAAAATAAAAATTGCTATTAAAAAACGCACCTATACGTATTTTAAATTTAATTTTAATTTAGAAAGATTGTAATTTTGTACTTTCACGTTGTCGTCAAAATCATAATGTAGAAGATTTTTAGCCAATTTGTTTTTTTTTTTCTATTTTTATAAATAAATTTTAATGTAATTTGGCACTCACATTTGTTTAACACATAATAATAACCATACCACCCAATTTAATGAGAATCGGATAACTTTTGTAACAGTCTTGGCATTTTTGCGAAAAAGGATATATGACAGGACCTACAGTCCTTGCGCCAATCTCAATAAAAATTATCCCACAAGTTACTAGCACGGGATGTAAATGATCTACGGACTATTGTAACTTTCTGTGCAGATATGTAGTCATAATTGAAAATTTCGTCCTTTCTATATATAGGCAGGACACGCCTTTGCCCGATTTTTTCAAAAAATTGAATTTTTCTTAACTTAAGTATTTTATACTAGTGTACCAAATTTCAAAGCTCTGGGACCACTCCTTCTATTTTTGTCCCATCACTATATGGGATCAAGGCACTGTGCGACGTTTCAATTATGGGTCTGTTTTCTCTAAAAGTCGTTTCTGCTTGAAGTAGTGGACGTGTTCTGTTTCATCCTTAATACGCGTGTAATTACAGCATTTATTTTTCCAGCAAACATTTTATTACTTAACTAAAGTATGAGAATTCAAGATAAATATATCAATAAATTTCTGCATTAGTTTTTTCATCTTACTTTATCCTTTTAACGTTTTTAATAGCCTTATAATTCTCACACATTTATCACTGAATTATTTAATTTCAATTATTATTTTATTATCATTCCATTTCCTTTAAACATAATGTAAATGTTGTTTGTATGTATTTGTGTGTTGTTTTTTTATTAGCTAATAATTCATTTGATAACAAATTATAAACGAATTACAAATTAATTTAAAAATCCTTTTTAGCATAGTGCAGAAATCAAGACACACACTCGCACGCACCCAAAAGACAGTAAGAAGCAAATAAACATTAATCTTGATACAAGCATGAAAATTCAAATTAAATTACAATTTCGAAAAATTTTAATATTTTTCCCTTTACGCAAATAAATTTAAATATATATTGTACGTATGAATGTTCATAGAATAAACAACAATAACAAATATTGCAGAACTAATTCTATTAAACTGTAACTATGAAGGAATATAAAAAAATAACAATAATAACAAAGCTATATCTATAAAGAAAGGAAAAATTGAAATGGCGAGAAAAAAAATTCCACTGAATAACAGACTTCATCACACCCTGACATCTACGGCATTGGACAAAAAAACACGAAATAAAAAATTGAAAAAAGAAAAACAATATTTGCATAAATTAGTAACGCCAAGCGGAGAAGATGCATAACCAAATATTTAAATTTTTTAATGAAAACTGAATAAAAGTGAATGTGAGTGAATGTATGTCCTTAATACCAGCAATTCTAATGTCAAAATTGCGAAGTATTTTAAAATATGTTTATGCAAGTCAGTAAAATAATAATTTGGAAATATATCAGGACTTTTAAAAAGCAATAAATCTAACGTTTAGGATCCATTTTAAAAAGTTTCAATAAAGCCTTGTTGGAAACCCAGAATAAAACTGTTTTTCGCATGTAGCAAACTTTATAAAGTTGAGTTTATAATTGACCTACTTAAAATCGCCCTGACATACATAGCAACATTTAAAGTGAGGAAGGTTTAAAGAAGTACCTGTAGAGACCATATGCTGAGTGCTCCGGTAGATCAGTGGTATGTGCACGAGTCTACCAGTCTGTGGGTTCGATTCCCACCAGAGACCCTAGTAAGCCTGCTTTATTTTACCTTTTTTCTTTCTTTCTCATCCTTCTCTAAATTGCTTCTTTCCTTCTATCTACACCTTTTCTATCTGTTACTCTAGGTAACACGAATGAGCCAAGGGAGCTGTATCCTTTATTTTAATGACTGACTGTGCTACCTTACCTAAGGCTTCATGCCCGGCGGAATATACTATCACTTAAGACGGAAATACGTGTGCAGTGCGATCTTCGCAATGAAATAAGAAAAGATCAAAAAATCTGTGCCGGCCTCAGAGAATCGACACTCCTGCCTTTCTTCTAAAACAAGCCATTTTATATATTATGTCCAACAAAATTGTGGGACTGCGAACTGTGCAAGTGCTGCCCAGATAAGTGGAAAATGTTCAAGTGACTCGATATCTTCTCTGCTAACATAGTTTCATCAGGAATTTAAGGCACTAGGTGCGCCTCTTAAGGCCTTTCTAGTGCAATTGTTAACTCTATGCTTTCTAAGGTGAATTAGGAAAATCAGGCAAAGTGGCAGGACACTCAAATACCAAATTACAAAAGAGACATTTAGACGAACTGATTTTTTAGGACAAATTCTGCATGTTCACGGATTTGTTTTGTAGCTTTGAAAAACTCAATTTCGCAAACTCGAAATATTTCAAAAACAAAATGCAGAATACTAAACATCGTGATAGTAGGATTAAGTGTAATGCGCTGTAATGACAGCTGAGACTTACCCAACCTCTAACTATACCGTTAAATGTATTCTGTTTACACACATACGATGCAGGCACTTTTTTAGGAACTGCGCGACCGTAATTGTGGCCCGACTAAGCAGCAGCGTAGCAAAATTTCAATCACCCAATGCTTGGTTTCGACTTAAGTCCCAGAATTTCATTTGAAGAAAGATTTTTGTCATGAATTAATCTGCACTCTTCACAAAATTAACAGAAAACATATTTAAATTAAAACCCAACCTTTTCAGCTAAAATTTTTTTAAAATATTATGATCCTGAGAGGACTCTTTTCATTTTCTCGAAAATGGCTTAAAGAGAGGGGCGAGAAGGCTAAGACCCTCCATAAAAGTTATCATTATTATAATCCACAATATAAGTCTGAATTTCCATATTAAGTTACAATATTTTTTCAATTAGAGTAACATTCCCTTCGACTAAAAAATAAAGTTTTTAACAACGGGAAAAAAATCAGACCAGAAGCTTATACAATAAGGGTTAATGTTATGTTTCAAAAATTCTGCTGGACAGTGGTAAAAATAAAAAAATTAAAATTTCTGCAATAATAAGAAAAAAAATGCAAAATTCACTTAACTTTTCCTTTTATTATTAAAATTTTCGTGCCTGAAATATTTTTATTATTATTATTATTTTATTTTAGTATTTGTAAAATAGCTTCCCCTATAAAATTGAATTTCTTTTCAACAAAAAAAAATATAATATTAAATTAAATCCTCATAGTCATCATCGCCTTATAGTCGTCCTCTAATCTTTCGTGCTGTTTTGGTGTGACCAATTAATTTGATTGTAAAAACTGTTATTAAATCCAAATTGTACAAGTGAAATGACAGGAAAATACACACAAAATAAATATGTCACGAATAAAGAAAGAAATAATGCAAACACCGGAAGATATCCTTACAAATAGAAAAGCGGGAAAACACAATAGCTTATACTCCTGCAAACATATGAATTTCCAAACACAAGAAACTCAGTTACTGATGAATAGAATTATGTAAATCAAATGTCATGTACGGATATGAGAAGATCGCGTGAGACTGTGCGTTTTGTGATTTAAAATTATTTACATTACACTGAATCCTTGTCCAAACCTTGTAGTTGTCTCCTAGCACTATAAAGGGTAGTTGACAGATTGAATGTTTAACTAAGTAAACTGCTTGTTAAAAAATATTTCTCATTTTAAAATTATTTACTTTTTTTTTGTAGTTCGCGCATGTCACACACATTTTTGCATTAACGCTGCTAAATACGATTTATTTATACAATTTTGTAATTTTGTTCCACCCCTTAATTTGAATGTGCAAGTCTTAAAAATCGACATAAATAATGAAAGGAATTCATAAAAAATATCTAAATTATTATAGCGTATAATTTTGTATTAAAAAAATATCATCATCTTTATCTTTTAGGCGTTTGCGCACTGGAACGAATCTGTATTTAATAGCTAATGATTCAATAAAGTTACAATATGTTTTTCTGAATATCTTAAGTCGCAAAGCCTTTAATTGATAAATGAAATATTTGCGTATTGCAATATAAAATAAATAATAATAAAATAAAAAAACTTGTCATTGAATCTTAAATTACACAGGTCAACAAAACGAATTTTTTTTTATAAGGTCCAAGGTTTTGTAGTCAATATGAATACATGTGGTACTGAGCATTAATGCCTATAAATCACTTTTTTTGAAATGACTCTGTATCCCGAGATTTTTTGTTATGTAGAAAAAATGGATGCTGGATGAATGATTGAATTTTCTTCGAGAATTAGTTATTCGATTAAATTGAATTAAACACAAAATAATTTTTAAATTTTGTTTCTATACTTTGTTCCCCAAAAATCTGCCGTGACCTAATGGAACCCGAGTAAATTGTCTCGTTGACCTCAATCTAGCTGCAGACTTCTTAACAATATTAATTGACGCCGTAGGTGCGTTATATAATCCGCGTGCAAGGCAAACTTCGCCCTTGAGTTTTATAAGAAGCGTGTGAGCGACTTGTATTCAAACAAGTGGTGAAAGTGCTCCTTTTATTAGAGACACTCTCCCTTGTTTCACATTTTCCAATTCCTTACTCAAACTACTGCGCTTCATGAAAGTGGAAATTTAAATCATAACCGGTTGGGCAGTTCGTGCTACGCCTTTGGGGACTGTTCCCGTAGCAAAACTATTAAAAGCGCCTACGCCAAGTCACAGATAGCTTCTAAAAGCTTTCTTGGGCCAACCACTTTTCTTTGGAAAAGGTTTGCCATCAAAATAGTTTGTCATCAAAAGAACCCTGAAAGATAGTCAAACATAACATAAAGTAAACACCAAAACTAAATAAGTTTCCCTGGAGGTGAAATGCGTTTGAAAAGTCCTCCTATGTCGATGGCGAAATGCACGTACTTAAGACAGGCAATTCATGTTCAGACGGTATTTAAGAAACATCTTAAAGTCCTTTGTAAAGTAAAGTAAAAGAGTAAAGTGGAAATAAAAAGGAAGAAATTTTAATGTTAAACAACATCACTTCTTTTGTTACTATTGCCAATCAAAGTCAATTTTTAATTGTTTCCGCTTTTTACGTGTTTTAGGTGACGATATTTAGATAACTATTTAGAGGGTGATAACGTTAACACTTTTAATAGCCCGTTTCACTTTATTAAGTCACAAATATATAATATTCATATATTATATGCTTAAGTTAATACATATAACTTTAAAAAAATTAAAATTGTATTAAGAAAAAAATAGTTCTAAGCAGCTTTGCCCTTAACGTTCTTATAGTCAAGCCTGCGGAAATATTAAAGTATCGCTATACTTCATGGCTTAAGTAAAATTTTCGTCTACAGGAATTAGAATGTAAAAAAAATTTAAGCGCTTTTTATTAAAATTGCACATTAACATGCAAACATGCATTATTACTTATATATTTACTAGGCCTTTTTAATTTCCCGCGATTTTTTATTTCCTGGGAAAGCGGGAAAATTTTCTAAAATTCTGGGGATCTCGGGATCCCGCTTTGAGTTCACAAATATAATATTCAAAAGCGAAAAAACGCTTGACAAAAATAATTAACCATAATTTTAACTTTTAATTCCTATTGTTTATCTGTAAAAATTGACGTTGTTGTTGAAAATTATAATCTTGTAATACACCCCAACAAAAAATATATTAACATTCGTAAGAACGCATATGTTAACGAATCTATATGTCAGAGTTTTTCTTACACAGATTTTTCTGTTCAAATTCGCATATTTTACATTCCAGCCGTAAATAAATGTTTGAAAAATATCGAAAGTAAATAAAAAAGCAATTTAATTTTTTTGGATGGCTTTGAAACGAAATCAAATTAATTCCTATTTCCCATCTGATCCACTTGAGCGTTTGTCTTCATTAAACCTTAGATATTGTTACAACTGCACGTATCGTAATGAAAATTTTTACGGCAGAACCTTAAGCATCTTTGGTGCCATTTATTTCTGGCGAGTAATTCCAAACGTCGTATACCTTTTGCTAATTTTCAATAATTTAATATATTTTTCAAATTAACAATAATCACTATTCAATGCACATTCAAAGCTTTAATAAATAAATTTATCATTTACGAACGTATAAAACCAAATTTTTCTTATCTTTGAAAAAATCGGTAAAAGTAATTTGTAGTTGTCGCATTCATGTATCTAAAACGAGACTTTCGGAACGATTTAAACAAAAGCTTACCAAGATAACATATAATATTGTCAGAAATTTCACAAAATTAAAAGTGTCAGCATTTTTCTTATTTTGTGATAAAAAAAAATTATTCACGTAAATCTGCAAAGTTATTTCCCAGGCTAAGCGTTTAACACATAAACAAACAAACAAAAAATATTATCTTGTCCAGACAAATGAAATCAAATAAATAATGACAATTATTTGATAACAGTTTCGTCGTATTTTCCTACTTTCAACTTAATTGTTTAATCAAAAAAGTTTTTAACTTTTGAAAAGTAATAAACACAATTTATAGAAAAAAATAATAAAAAATACTCGCAATATTTTCTCAGCACGTTTTCAAAAACGTATCATCAATTTAGCTAAAAGGGCCTCCACTGTATGTGCAAACACTCCTGACCAAAATTAAAAGTACACACATGCATTTATTTTTTCTTTGTCTACTTTTCCCCTACCTTTTTCAATTCCATGTAGCAACTTCAGTGGTTTATGCAAAATATGGTTGTATATATTCTGGTATTTTTTATTTCTGTGGCTATTTTATCCAAAAAGCATTTGTTGCTTGGACAAAATAATGAGTTCATTAAAAATTTTATGGTTTTATTTTTTACAGTTTATCAAAATGGTTTTGTTTAATTAAAGATTGCTTTACATCATTTTATACAAAAAGGTCAGTTCAGTCGCCGACTACAATTAAATTAATTTTAAATTCTATGGAGAGGGTTGAAACAAAGGGTGCCCGGGAAATTAAAAAAAAAGGAGTAGCTTCGAAATAAAAACGAAATCCCATTAGGAGAACTTGACATTAGTCTTTTAGTAGTAGTACAATAAAAATCCAAAATATTGTTTAACATTTTTAAAGTTTCTAGTTTATTGATAATCGATTTCCCAAAACTCATTAAAAAAGAAAGAATATATCTGCGACCTTATTATTTTGGCCATATGTGTATGTATTTTGAATTTAAATGCAAAGATATAAAAAAGTAATTAAATATAATAAGAAAATTAAATTTTGAAAAACTTAATACAATTCGTTAATGATGGCCATTAAATTCCTCCCTAAACATATTAGAAACAGCCAATAGAAACTTAAAAATAATTGAATAAATAAATTTAAAAAGATTAAACAGAAATCATTATTGACAAATAAAAACTAATTAAATTTACTGGAGACAATCATTAAACGTTATCAAAAACGTGATTAAAATATTACTGGGTTGTTTATGATTCAAAAAATAAAAGTTATAATAGGGCGGAATATTTGATTCGGGCAAGATTTAAATACTGAGACATTACAAAGCCCCGCTTGTGCTTACTGTGTAACTCCTGAAAACTCCTTAAACAGGGATATCCTGTCCTCAATGATATGCACGTAAATTTGCATGTATGAAGTATTTAACAACCATATGATATCAGTTAAAATTATTTATGTTTATTTAAGGAAGTATTTATAATTGGTATTTTACAAAGTACATATTTGACGAGCTAAATATATTAATCAAAAAGACTCACACACCTTTTTATTCGTAAGTGCATGACACGATATGATTACAAAAGCCTTTGGGCTTTCTTTACAAATATTTATTTAACACAAGTATTAGTTCAAATACTAGGAACAAAACCTAACTATTTAAGTACTTAATTATGTACGTCAGGGCTACCAAAAAATAAATTTTAATGTTTCCAGGCTTAAAAAAATTCCATAAGCCCTTTTCAAACAGTTTTCAAAACTGAGAACATTGCCAGACTAATGTCGGAAATTGGTCATCTGGCCTTCGAAATGCAGTTCTTCATAGGTTTTTTGTAATAGATGTTAAGTAATTGAAATAATTTTTCAGAATAAGATTTTTTGGCCTAAAGTAGCATATATCGAGCCTTTGGTGCAATACCGTAGTAACTCAAAATTTGAACTTTTTGAGCTGGGTATGCAGAAATTATCTTTGGGGAAATATCTATCTAAAGAAAAAAGGATTATGATTCCACCTCTAACTGTTCAGATTCTACAGCTAAAAATGTCTTTATTGCCTCTAGGTTTTTCCAACAATAATTATTTGCAATAATGAAATATTTCCTTTATGACAAACAGAAAGCAATTTACGAAAAAAGTATAAAGCAATATTTGTTTTTGCTACGTTTTAGGCACAGAAACACAACTGCATAATTTGATTTCTTTTTTACTTGTTCGTATTATTTCATATTACAACTTTGTTAGTAAAAAAATAGTTAAAAGTTTATTTGCTATAACGATATATTTCGAATTAATTTTTGAGTTTGTCATAGGTTTTGTGACAATAATGATACATCCTTAATAGGTTGATACAAAGTACTTATATATAAATAAATATTTCATATTTTTAATAATTTTTGGCCTGTTTTTATTTAAAAACATTCCTTTTTATTTAAAAACTTGTAAAAAAATAACTTTAGTAAACGAAAATACTATCAAAAAGATGGTTCAAAACTTCAAATGCATTTTTCTCAGTTCACGATTTTTTGAATTACTACGGTATTGCACCAAAGGCTCGATATGTAACAAAAAAAATAAAAATAAAAGATATTTCTTTGATATTAATTGAGATTCTCTATTTATAGCTTAATATTAAAGGGTTGCCCTTAATGCCTTGAATACAAAATTACTATTTGTTATTTGGGGACTTACTGCTTTACACATAATAAACAATAATAATTGTCATGTTTAAATGATATTCGTCAGGCATTCAGTTAAGAAGCCAGTCAAACAGTCAGCCTACCAGTCATTTAGGCAACTAGTTAGATTAGTTCATTAACAAGGACGAAAATTAAAAACTTTATTCAGTATATCTTTGCATTGTAACTTCTAAACCAGTAAACGTAGAAACATGATTCAAATTGTCTTTGAGATGTCCCGAAAAACAGTGAATATTGTTTTAAACCTTTTTTCTAAATTTTGAACCTTAAGGGGTTAATAAATGTAAAAATTATATATTGATACTTTTTTCTAAATTTTTGTGTGCACTTTTAAATAAATTAAACATATTTGCAACCACATGTACAAATTAGCTAAAGGCACATAAATGTATACATATGTATATGTAGATAAACAAATTGTACATAAATTCATAGATAATTAAAAATATTACACAGAAAGAAAAAACACATTCTTTAATCAAGAATATTATTCTTAAATATATCCAAAATCTATCTTGAAATTTTTAAATACGCTCCGTACTTAGATTTTCTTAAATCAAGCCTATTCGGGTTGCTTTTACAAATCAAGCAGAGAAAAACTTGTTGTTTTAAAATATTATTTTACATTAAAAACCAAAGCGGTTTGGTGGCCTAGAGGTAGCGCGCTAGTGCTATTCGAATCTCAGCTACAGTGAGTACAAAATATGAAATTTTTAAATTATAAGTATTGCGTAGCTGTAAAATATAAATAAATTCTAAAAAAAACTCTTTTCTATATAAATCTCCATTAATCAAAAAAATTAAATATTAGTTTTTGATTAATCAATCCCGTTTACGCTTAAATTAATCTTTTTGAGCTTACATCAGGTACGGTTTCAAACTCAAATCAATTCTTTTTCGGCTTCAACGTGCCTAAAAGACAGAAATTAATTAAAAAGGTCGTACTTAGTTTAAGTAATTTTGTACTCTGTTTAAGAAAATCGGTGCTCATCGTACTTTTGACACCGCTACGGCTTGATTTAAATAAAGTTTACTTGGTTTGTTTTTTGTGTGTGTACATTTAAAGTCATAAGGTATGTTTAAAATGTGCTTTCAGACAGGTTGTTTATATGACTTGTCACTTTCGCTATCCGTATGCAATTGCGAGTATCTCTCATTACAAGTGGTTTATAATTTTGGCTTTCACACCCTAAGATGTACTCACACTTAACCGTACCTCCTTTTTCTTTTTTCCACTTTCTTTTTTTTAATTGAAAATCCCAACTTCAAATGTTCTAAATGTGATTTTCTATTATTTTAAATGGTGTTTTATTTTTTTTCTTCTTCTTTGCCGCCAGAATATTTTTTTGCTGAAAACAGCTGGTGGCGGTTGAAGTTTATTTTTTCTCAAGTATTTCTCACAAGGAATATTTTAATGGGTTCACACGACATGTTTTAATTTTGCAGTGGAAAAGCAAAAAGTCACATGAAACATATATCCCGTTTGAAAGAGCTTTTAACAACATATTAGTTGTGTTCCAGATGCTTAACAAAATATTCCGAACTAACACAAATTTGCTCAAACTTACCCAAAAGCGTTCCAGATTAAAATTTTTGTACAATTAAGGGAACGCATAAGAGAGTACTTATTGTTCATTTGCTGTAAAAATTTAATCGAACTTTTTCTGGATAAGAACTTTAAAACTTAATAGTCTTTGTTTAATTTTACAATCGAAAATAATTTGGACATTTTGCAAAAGGAATAAAATATTTATTAAGGAAAAAAAGACAGCAACTTCGAAAAAAATTTCGCTTTAAAGTTGCAACACAAATCATTTTTAACAATTTGTTAATAATTTTTTTAATTGGCGCCATATTCCTAGTGTTGTAAATGTCTTATATCTCTCATTTTAGCAAGACGTTCGGTAAAAAATACAAAGTTAGTCCTGGCATAGTCAAGTTAATGTATGCGACTAAAGTACGTCCAGTTCTTATATATAGACATCTACTATGGTGTACTGCAACAGGAAGGAAATATTTGGTGGATCAGTTGAGCCGAACCCAAAAATTGGCTGGTATTGGGCATACAGGCGCGTTGCCTACGAGTCCTTCAGCAGCACTAAATACTATACAGCACCTGGTTCCTATTAAACTTCATATAATGGCAATACCTTTAAGTAGAGCAATAAGGCTCAAGACTTTGAGATGGTTGAGATCGCGAACACACGGTTATATGGGTATCATGGGCACATTACCATCGATTCAAGTCTATGTTACACCCTCCAAGGGTTCTTAAGCCCTTCTGGATTGATTGGATTGGGGGTTATCTAGTGTAAAATTATTCGCAAGGATTTAAACAGATAACCCTTTGTGTAGGATCCGGAGTCTTCTTGGAAGATCTTAGGAACAGTTCACCATATCGCCTGCCTGATGGATGCATGTATTTCAGCTCAAATACTTGCTTTCTGTGAGGCATGCAGCCTATATCCACATCACTTAAGCCCTATACGTGTTAAGGTTACACAACCTACTCTCATTTATTTCAAAAAAGTGTCTAAAAGTTCCGCTCTTTATCTAGCGGAATTAGAACTGGTGGTGCTTTAGAGATATGAAGAACAGATCCCTGCTTAGTAAGCTCGAATTTTCATTCATTACCAGCATGGACAACTCTTCATTATTTTGGCTGACCAGTCACGACGTAGTAGTGTTCAAACTTAAAGGTTGAAATGCCCTCTGACTATCGACATATACCCCATATTTAGGCAAATATAACCAACATACACCGTTCAGGGGCAGAAGCATCAGCCTACAGGGTTAAAATCTAGTGAAATGCAATGAATTTTGCCGGCAATAATGAGAGGATGGGAAGTATAAACGGCTGGGTGCAGGAGCAGAATAGTGTTAGACAGAATAGTGTTAGACATATTAATTACACAAAAATGAGACCAGATCTTATTTAGAATATCTAAAGAATGACGTGTACTATAGGCTGAGCTATCAGCGATTGGCATAACGGATAACTGGCTAGTTGACAATAAAACAGTGGTCTTAACCGACAGCCAAGCCACCATTAGGTCCTTCAATGAAGCTGAATCTACATCACAATATTTCCGCTAACACCTGATATCCTTAAGCTGAACGGTGACGCATTCTAACATAATTCTTCCATGGATGCGGGGACAAATAAAGGTTAAGAGATCTCAAAAAGAAACTTCGTCGACTCTTAAGGAAGATGTAATGAAGCAGTGGAGCAAAAGAGATACCAACTTCATTTCTGATATTTTCTTACACTGGACTAAAGAATTTGCCGGATGTGGCCAACATTAACTTTCGAGTCTTTCATCCTCTCTGATGGATAGCGGTTGGTTCGAAAAGAAGGCCAACAACAACGTCACTATTGCCAATCTTATAAAAATTTCCCATAATTGATTTTTAAACATTCCTATTTTAAACATCAACTCACTTGCTCTTTCTACCTCTCCCGCCCTTGACAGGTTATGAAAAGGAACTGAAGGACTGACCTCCAGTGACATGCACCTTAATCTTATCGTACTTTATCAGACGCCTGTTCTACCTAACTTAGCTTTGGTTGCCCTTTGGCAATGGGCAAAAAATGTCAAGTCGCCTTTGTTTCCATATTAACTCGGAAAGATATTCATAACTTGAAAAATTAAAGTTAGTTTCTTTTCACTGTTATTAGTCTCAGTGGCGGAGTACTTTTATTTTCTACAAGGAGTAATTGGTACTTAACTTTTAGCGTGTTTTCCAACTCTTGATTGATCTCAACGAAAGCCTTGAAGGACATTTAACGACAATTCTTTCCATAAGAACACAGAAATCTGTTTTAAAAGAAAAATTATTTTATATCATTAAATACTTAAATTAATAACAAACCCATACCTGGCAAAACGAAATTTTTATTTTTTCCAGCCTTCAACTTCTTATTTAAAATAATATGAAAGTTCTTATTCCTATTAACTTAGTTGAAATCTTTTAAATCGCTTCCAGACATCATCTCATTATTTATTAATTTTTTAAGCCGTTTTTAATTTATATTTTTTTATAAAATTTAATTATTTCTTAATAATAAAAAAAGCCATTTTGAAATGTTAATGGCACAAAGGCATCAACTGCAAGAAAGTCAAAATGAAAACGAATAAAACAATAGTTTTTTAATATCCTCTCTAATGTTGTTAAAGCCACCATTAATGAGTTTTTATTTTGTTGTTACATACTTTAATTGCTTTTGTTGTTGCTAGTGTTGTAGTTGATGTAGAATGTCTCTAGAAATATTGAAGTGTTAATAGTTTTTCATCTTTTGTCTATAGTTTTATTTTATTTTATGTTCATGTTCGACACCTTTCAAAGACGAATTCGACGTCGACTTTTAGACATAAAAAACGTTTTTCTTTATTCATTTATTTAGTTTTCAGTGATTTAATACTCTTCAGTTTCTTGTTGTTGATTTTTTACTTCTTATATAAAACAAGAAACGAAAAAAAATCTTTGTTTTTCAATTAAAAATACTTTAATTATTTTTTGATTATTATCAAATTAATTACTATGAAGCAAAGTGATGAAGGGAGATGTAGTGCCAAACAGGTAAACGCTGTGTATTTAATAGCAAAAAGGTGTTCTGGCGAGAAAGTGTGGTACCAAATTTAACTTAGAAGTACATTTTAAATGTTTACATACCGAGCTATGATAATGTGGTTAAAAAATATCCCAAAAATAATAATAAATCCTCTTAAAAATATAGATAAGGATAGTAATACCTGACAGTGGCAATTTTTCAAAGCCGGAGCTGTGGTCTCTTAGGGAGAATTGGATTTCAGAGTGACGTATCTGATGACTGCATTGTTTTTAGAAAAAAATTTGGCAGCCCAGTTCTCATATACTAGGAACTCTGAGGTGAACAAGTTTTTAGCGATAGCCAGAGTCAAGACAGTCTTTGCGACGATCTCTTTAATTGTTTAAGAATGCAAGGAATTCATTGGTGCACACTTATTAAATGGGCCCGTAAGCATAATTTTATTGAGCGGAAGAAATCACGAATGACAATTCGAGACAAGGGGTCCACTTGCCTAGGTTTTTCACCTCTTTTTGACGACTGGGAAATTTTTGCCTAAGCTTTGACGATTTTCAAAAAAAAAATTTAGTACCAAATATAAGGCTTTTTAAAGGTCCAGCAGCCATAATACTTTACAGTATATAAGTTTTTGATTTTAGTTACATACATGTCCTATATACATATATACATTTATACATATATAAAATGTTCGACTAAAAGGAATTTAAGATTAGGTCCTTTATAGACCATTTGAGAAAAATTTATTTTAAAAATATTAACAATTATTAGGTTGAAGAGCATCTCAAAAAATGATTTCAGCAGGAAAAATTATTTGAACGTGGGCGATTGTTATTAATTCTAAGCCACAAAATTGTTATTTATATCTAATAACTAAATTTAAGAAATAAAGAAATTCGTAAAATGTTTGAGCTTTTTCCTGGGAGCATGTTTGGCTTAAGAAATGATTTTTTGGCTTTTTATTTTGTTACTCATAAGTTAACAAAAATATTTCTTTTGAAGTTGAAGATGCTTTGACGATTTTAAAAAGTTGTTTCGATGATTTTGACGATTTTTTTCCGAAAACTTGGCAATATTAACCCAAATTTATCTGGCAACTATACAAGTTGTTTTGACATTTAAGGCTTGGACAAGATTCACATACATCAAGTCTTGAAATTTTAGGAGGGACGGGAAAAGAAATACAAGTGGGTACATACTTGACCTCGTCAAGTTTGTTTTTCTTTTTTCCTTTTGCTACGCGAAACTGGCTACTCGTTGGTATTTTTTTTTAACTTGATGAAACGTGTATGAACGTAAATGGAAGTTCAAAAGAGAATTAAACAAAATCTGATCAAGTATACATGATGTGTCTGAATCTCGTCTTAACGGTATCGAACCATATTCATCTGGCAAACTTTTACTACTACTACTACTACAACTACTACTACTACTACTTCTACTACTTCTACTACTACTACTCCTACTACTGCTACTACTACTACTACTACTACTACTACTACTACTACTACTGCTACTACTACTACCACTAGTACTACTACTACTACCACTACTACTGCTACTTCTACTACTACTACTACTGCAACTGCCATTACTGGTACTACTACTACTACACCCAATATTACTACAACTATAACTACTATTGCTACTACTGCTACAACTACTACTACTACAACTTCTACTACTACTACTAGCAGAATTACTACTATTTATTACTATTACTACTACTTTCACTACTACTACCACTTCTGCTATTACTACTACTACTTTAGCTTCTACCAATGATAGCACCGCTACCTACTACTAAACTTTCAACTAAATTTTTAAATTCCTTTATTATAGTAAATTATATTTTAGTCAACATAAAAAGGTTTTCAATTAAAAATACTTTCAATGTGCCGAAAGTTATTGTTTGTACATTTGTCGTTCATGCATTTCAAAACAATTGATTAAACTGTGATAAAACTTTTGCAGGATCTTTTAATCACAGTCACAGCGCATTTTTGATTTAATGCTGGGGAATAACACGCCCAAAGGTAATAAATAATTTTTTAAATTACCCTTACTAGGTGATAACTAAACTAGAGAACATATTAGGTAGCTAGAAAACGTGTGGTTCAACTCCCATTATAGGAAAATTATATGAATACAGAATATGATTGCCTATGAAATTTGTTCGTTTTCAAAATATAAAGGTCAAATAAATTCTTATACTTATTATAATTGCATTATATTGTGATTCACCGCGAAACAAGATTCGACAGTACTTCCTTTGAATCTAGTTTCCTTTGAAATTAAAATACCAAAAAATTTATGATATCGTACTCACAAAAGTACTAAGTGAAATACAAAGTACGTCAATGTTTTTAATAAATCACGTTTGAATAAAATGCTGATTTAGATAAATTTTCATTTTATTCGAATTTGCTGAACAAGGCCAATAATAATAACATGGAAAATGTGGTTTCGAATAAAATATAAAATAAAAGTAAATTTACGTATTTTTGTATAGATTTTCAGTTTTATTTTCCATTTAATGAAAGGTTTTGGTTTTTCATCATATTCAAATCGTTAATGTTTGATGGGTCGTTTCGACTCTATTGTTTCTGTTTTTGTAATTTATGTTCTTTCATAAAAAGAAGTGTTGATTTGTCTGATAAATTTTTTTTATTTGGTTTTTTCAAAATCTTTACTTTGGTTCAATAAACTGACATTAAACATATTTAGTCATTATATTCGTGGAAACTAAATTAAATGGTTTATTGACTAAGATTATTTTTATGTGGCTTTTAGACCAAAAAATATATTAAATCATTATGGTTTCTAAAAGGAACAATATGAGATTGGTAAAGGCAGGTGAATCAATGTTTAACGTTATAAATTTAAAAACATTAGGAATTTTCACACCTGTAACAAGAGTAGTAAGAATGTCTATTGGACAAAGGTAAGTTATTAGATTTGATAAAGTTTTAATTATAATTTAAAGATACCAATCTTGTTAAAAGGTTATAAATTTACTACTTTCACGATAAAATTTAAACAAAATACTATTTATATACTTGTTAAAAAAAAACTAAAGAAAATCAAATAACACTTTTAGTGGAAAAAAGATACTGAGAGCACACATTCATATACATAAATAAAATATGGACGATTTCGTTTTAGTTAAATAATTAAATATGGCTATAAAATTGCAACAATGATTGAGAAAACAGTAAAAAAGCCTCTCATGGAAATTTTTAATTTTAAATTGTGACTGTTTTTGATTAAGTGGGCGATATGTTTTATATTAAAACTAGCTTTACCAGGCCGCTCTGTTGGACCCGACATGATATTTTAAAGAGAAATATCAAACCTTTTGGCATTTTATAAAAAATTTAAATTTTTTTTTATATAACTTATATGTCAAAGATAGATATCATAATTGTATTTAAAGTTGTTCGGTTGCATGCAGATACTACACATCTGCATTTCCAGTTTAAGTAAAGATAAAGTTATCACACTTGATAAAAGAAATTTTGAGAGTTTATCACTGTTGGAATTATATGGCATAGAAATTGTTTTATGTCATGAAATTGTGGTACTCTCTTGCTCCATCGTTTTGTTTTTTTTTTTCACAAATAAGCTAAATAAATCGATTGCATGCGGGTGGTACAGCCCGCACTTCAACCCTTTCTCTTAACTTACAAAACTGTAGATATCACAGCTGTTTATACTAAATTTTGAGCCTAAGGATGCAACTTCTGTATTTAAGTTGTCTAGATATCGCCACCGGAGTATACTTTAAATAAGTTACATTTTACTCTACAGAACAGCTCCCAATCTTCCAGTTTCAGACAACATAAACATATTATTATTGAACTTAATCTTACTATCTTTCAAAATTTAAAGAGTTTGACTTCATGAGGTGTGCAACGCCCACTGTTGCCTTTTTACTTAAGCGCCATTTTACGCCTAACCATTTAAATTTAAGTCTCATAAAAATAAAAAATAATGAGTTTAGTTTTGGTTGGCGTTGCACTGCCGTTTCTTTGCCTTCGAAATTTCGGTACAACCTGTTTGTGATCCTGAAATTTTTCCGTTTAAGGTTTTCAATACGCAAATAAAGTTTCACAGAAGTCAGTACAGTGTTAAAACCTGTATTATTTTTTGGACGTGGTACCGCCCATTTTGTGTTTCTAAAAGATGTCAGAAGCTTCCAAAAAATTTTGAAAGTTTTTTAAAATTAATCAAGCAAAAGTGTATGAACTGTGAATTAATTTATTATTGGAGTGCCACCGCTTGTTTCTGTGTCTTAAAAACCTTGACGTTAGCTGTCCCCCATACACACAAAAATAAATCAAAAAACTTCACTTAAATCAAGCGGTAGTTGTGTCAATATGTCAAAAAAAATTACATCTTATTTTTGGATTAGTCCCGTTTACACTTGAATCAATCTTTTTAAGCTTACGCCAAGTGCGGTTTCAAACTTAAATCGATCCTTTTTTGGCTTTGATGTGGCTAAAAGTTAGAAATTTGTTATAGAAAAATCGTATTTGGTTTAAGAAATTTCGCACTCGGCTTAAAAAAATCACCGTACCTTTGACACCGCTACGGCTTGATTTAAGTAAAGTTTACTTTTTCTGTGTAGTAGAGAGATCAGTACAAAACCTAAGTTTTTTAAATGCGTATATTACCATTAACATTTTCTGTTAAAAGCCTTATGTAGTATATCTGCATACATTTAAAGAAAATTAGTGAAGCGAAAGTAGCTCTATTAAGATCTTAATTTTTGGGGGCATTCTACCGTCAACTTTGTTACCCTGAGAATTTTGGCGTTAGATGCCTTGTACACGCACACAAAGTTTCAACAAATTAATGCAGCTGAGCGGCCAGTACTAAGCGTCTTATCCAAGAAAATAATTAAAATTAAAAGTAGACTTCAAATAGTTGAATATTTGTGGGCGGGGCACAGCCCACTTAATTTTCTACAAGGTTTTGGCTCTAGAAGCCATTAACCAAATTTAAAAAAAACCAAACAGGCAGAATCACCTTCATTAGGTATCAATTTTTTGTAGGCTTGGCGCACCGCCTACTTTGTTGTCTTAAACATTTTTCGGCAGAGGGCTTAAAAGTATCAGTATTAAGATTTAAATTTTTTGCGGTAGAGGTCCAGGTAGATTTTAAGTGTTTTGGGCGTGTCAGCGCCTTTTTTTTAACTATAGCCTTTCGTATACCTCAGGCTAATGAGTGTTAATGTTTCACATTGCATAAAAATCGGCTAAGCCATTTAGGCGTGATTGCGTGACAAAAAAAAATAATTTTTATAATACATATATGGATATAATATATATAGGGATTAAACAATTTGTGCAGAGACACTGTAGTTATCTTACTTCACACAAGGATAAAAGTTGACAGCTGTTGCAGTTTTATCATCCCAAGGCTGTCTGGGGAGCAAATTAGGCTGATGTGGCTATTTTCAATAAGTTATTATGTAGTCGAAATTATTTAAGGTTTACTTTTGTGCCATCCCTGGTGAAACTATTAAGAGAAAAAAGGAGCAAAAAATCAATACAGAAAGCTAGCATACTAAAATGAAATAGAATCTTGAATAATTTGGCTGCGTTGTCTTCTATTTCTTATCGTTTAATATAAAACAGAAAAATTGTTTGTTGATATATCCACCTTCGCTACAAATAGGTGATGTAAGTTTAGGTAGCTAAGGATTGCAACGAAGGATATACGCCACTTCCACCCAAAAGCTTAAAGGTCAGCTCTAAGTCCCTTTAGAAAAATGGAAGAAGGTTAACGAAAATATTATGGCTAAAAAAAATTTAAGATTTAGAAAAGAAAAAAAGGGAATACATATTTTTATAATCATTGATGAGCGTCGTGGGAAAGTCTGTATTACCTGGCCACCCCATATCCTACATAAACTACAAGGTGCCCAAACCCACAGACCCTACTAACATGGAACTCGTCAACCCGTTTCCTCTCTTTTTTCAAGAGGTTGAGTCATTCCACGCCACCGCAAACTTGAAATTCCTGCCGAATTTCTGTTGAAAAGGCAGTGAAGCTATTTGACTTCATCGTTTTATTTTTTTATAAAAATTTACAGTTAAGTTTTTACCGAATAAGAATAAGCACGGTCACAGAAAGCAAGAACAGGTACACGAAGGCCCTTATAACCTCAATTTTTCACACAGTTGATAACCTTAACTTCATTGTTCAATTAAAGCTATTGCGTGGCACGTCCTGTGAATCGCGTTGGTAGAAGAAAGTATTGTCGATAAACCTTCTCCAATCATCTGCCACAGAAACATATTTATTTTTCTGTCCAACTTAATTTGAACTATACACTCACTTAAATTTTCCCCGGAAATTAAAATACCATATTTTAACTCATTGAATGCTATTTTTAGACCTAACTTGTTAATCACCTCTTTTTGCTAGCGGTTTCCTTGCTTAGGCAGCACGTTCCAAAAACTGAATACTCCTTAAACTTTTCGGTTTCCTTTTTTTTGTGCATCTGTAAGTAACCCCCCTTCTCCACACCTATCAGCTTTTTAAATGAGGAAAACTTTGTATCTGCGCTGGCACTTCTGGCAACCATATGCACAGGAATTCATATATCGAGTCATTGGTTAGTTGGTTTACATAATAGCCTGTAGAGCCTCCTGGCAGCTTAGATAGGACAGTCGTAGAGAAGTTAAAAAACTATCTCCTTCTTTTCCCTATTTCCATAAATATTTCAGTGCTACGGATCTACTTTCATGTTTACCCATAACCCGCTATGAGATCCTCGCATGGCCGTTTTGGCTTGACTACCAATACGCCAAAGCCCTAACCTCAATGATTTGATTGCAGATATGGCAATTATATGAACATGAATTGGAACCATGTGCAGTAATGGGTTTATTGTCTTTAAAGAACTCGTACCCAATTCCATAAGCTTAATACAAGCGATCTCTGAATTTTTCCACCATACGAGAGATCCATATGTGAGAATTGGACTTACTAAAGTCATGAAAATCTATTTAACTATGCCAGAACCAACTTCCCGTTTTACATCCAATAACTTACAACAAGTAAACAAGGCCACTGTAGCCCTCCCTAAATACCTTGCCCTTGGTATTCAGTTGAAATACCAATTTTGAGTTGAGGACAATACCCATATATTTTACACTGTTCGAATGAGGCATTACGCAGTTCTTTATCCGCAATAGTCTGAAGCCTGAAATTTTTCTCTTTGCTGTGTACAGCAACAGGTAAGTTTTGTGTGGGTACACTCCCAGACCGTTATTCACAGCCCATTTTCTGGACAAACCCAGGACATTGGGCATGATGTCACTCATCAGGTCATAAAACTTTTACCACTACATCGTTGGCATAGGCAACTACCTTTGTCTACTTGGTGGAGCCACACATCTTTTTTAAATTTCTTGACAGCCTACTGATGCCCCTTGACCGTTTGCCTTTTCTTTCCGGTAAGCGACTTAAGCCATCCTGTGTAAATAAACTATAAGTCTCTCGTACTCTTCCTTGTCTTTTCTCTTTGGTTCGCTTTGTATTTCCAAAGACGGCAGCATCAGAGTCAGAGACAAGACGGCGTCTAAGCAATTTGTACCTATTTAATAATCTGCTGAATAAGTCTGTTTAGCCATAAGACTCCTGCCTATCGTTCTTGGGGTATTACACCAAGCTCTGGCAGTAACAGTCAAATCCTCAGAACCCAGTGAAATATTTTCAGACTTAGTATGGCATGGGTTTTTCCCATAACAGTTCCTGAAAGGTACATCAGTTTGTCCGAAAATGCCTTTCACAATTATATTGCCGGCATTAGTTGGTCGAGTAGAATCCATTATCTTGAGAAGAGTTAGTTTCGCCTTGAAGGATTCTCGTTTGTCTGGCTTTTTTTGTTTCTTTCTGTAATTTTTCATACCTAAAATATACAAGTAAAAAAGAACACCTGCAACCGTTCTCTAGCGCAGGAGAAGTGCTGCCCTCTGTTGGTTTCTTTATCCACAAACTAACCATGCATGCTCAACTACTAGCCAATAATATATATATTGAACAGTTTTACTAATTTTATGAATCTTTGAATACTACTAACTTAAACAACTAAATCAGTTATTTTTAACTACATTTATCTCATAACCGTTTTCATTTAATATTGAAAGAAAGAAAAAAAAACCGAGACCAATTTAATAAAAAACATGACATATGAAATGTTTCGTATATTTCCTAAAAAATATTTCTTTGCTAGAATTTTCAATATATTTTCACTTTCTATGTATATGTTAGTTGCATGCAACAATTTGTAAAACTAAACACTTGCATACACATTGTATGTTGCACAACCATATAGTTAGTTCATGGCATAAAAAATCTAAAAAAAGTTGAAGAAAATATTTTGAACTAAACTACCTGTCATTTTAACTCATTTCATTATTTGTTGAATGTCGATTGTAGTTGGTACTTGAACTCATGTACTTGAATATACTGCACCATACACACAAACATACATTAATATAAAACACATAGACATGTCAACATGCAACATTAAAATCCTTGGGCTGGTCATTTCTACAGACTGCCAAAGGAATCATGACTACGATTAAAATAACAACAATGACTCTGACGACATTTGGAGAAGGAAAAGAAACACAAAAACACACACACGAACAAGTTATACATATACATACATGTAAGTTTGTATTAACGTTAGTATGATGGTTTTTGATAGAAACAAGAAATATGTTGCATGAATAGATATTACTTGTATGTTTTAGTACGGGATACAAATCAACAAAAGCGATAAAAATAGGTTTCCATAAATATCCTAAATAAAACAGTGTAACCTCTTTTAGACGAACAAATCAATAGTGGTTAAGTCTCTTTTCTGGTTCTCGAACCCTAACTTTGGTAATTTGTTTTGGACGGCAAAGCCTGAATGCAAATCGTACCAATTATCTTTAACTGAATGAAGATTTTCTCCACGTGCGAATATGTAATTTATTTATTTAATATAAGAAATTTTTACAAATTTATTGAATTAATATAAATACGTAATCTTAGGGCGATCTTGCCGACACACAGGGCTAGGCTCTGCCGGGTGGCGGGTCATTTTGACGTTTCCGGTAATGAGACTGCCGATGACTTGGCAAGGAGATGACCGGCCTGGGATATATAGCTGGGGTGTGAGCCGGTAAGCCCACTAATGAATTTTTCTTATAAACTAATAGGGACTTGGGTACTGGGCAAAGTGGGTCAAACCTGGAGAGACAGGGCTAATTGCTGGGTTTCCAGCCTTCTGTGGCCCACGCTGGACAGGAGGGGCACCGACCTGCTATTCAAGGAGAGCAAGCGGATTCTGGGGTGTATAATTGGGATTCTCCCAGGCCACTTCAATGTAAGATATATAACTTGAAAACGAGGGAAAATCTCCGGACCTCTACAGGTTGTGCGGGTATAAGTAAGAGATAGAGACTGTGGAGCATTTTGTCTACCACTATCCTTGGCTACAGATCCGCCGACAGAGGTAGCTGAGAAAGTGCTTCTTATATGAACTTGGCAAGGTCTCTGGCTGTGGGCTGGAGAACATCATAGGATTCCTCAAAGGGATTTGGTGGCTGGGTAAGTCGGTAGTTTCAGCGCCTGCGAGTGATTGACAAACTTTGACTTTAACTGACGGCGTCCTTATTTTCTTTTTTTATTCTTGTATTGTTTTTAATACAAATTGTCTTTTCTTTCTTATTATACCCTTCACATAGTGATAAGGGTATATATCAGTTTGTCATTCCGTTTGTAATTTCTTTATTATCCATTTGCGACCCCATAAAGTATATATGTTCTGGATCCTTAAAGATATGGAAGTTGATATAGCCATGTCCGTCTGTCTGTCTGTCTGTCCGTCTGTTGAAATCAAGTTTCCGGAGTCAAATAAAAAGATACAGACCTGTTAATGGTATCAAACGATTAGAAATATCCCGCTAACAATCGCTATTTAAAATCAGCAAAATCGGTTCACTATTGACCGAGATATAAGCAAAAACCCATAACAACCCATTTTTTTAGGACAAAATCCGTGCATATATCTCTATATATCTCAGTAAGTATAGTCATTATTGCCACAAAACTTGGAACGAATTCTCTTATAGTAGGCACCTAAATAATGGAAAAATTGTTTTCAGGTAGAATCAGGGAAAGGGGTATTTTTCCTACAATTGCACAAATGTGGTAAAATATTTTATGCGCTATATCTCGTAAACTATAACAGCTATCGACTTAAAATTTTCTACAAAAAGTAATTGTACGCAAATATCTACACTTTAAAGAAAAAATTTTTTGAGTGGGGGCAAAAAAAGGGGTAGCTCCCATACAAATTCACAATTTTTGTAAAATTTTCGATAGGCTATATCTCGGAAACTATAACAGATATCGAAATCAAATGTTCTACAAAAAATAATAATTTAATAATTCATACATTTTGGAAAAAAAAAGTTGGAGAGGAGCAGGGTGACTAGAACATCCCATAAAAATCAACAACTTTTATTAACCTTTTATAATAAATAATGTGAAAATGTTTTATTACTGTCGACCTCAAACGTTCCTCATCTATTTCTATTATTCATTTTTTTATTTTTATTTTTTAAACTCTACTGAAGGGATTCAAAATGGTTCTACAGGCCTCTGGGTGGAAATGGCGAGTAGCATTCGTCGCTACCCTTCCTAGCCTAGTCGAACCATGTGGTTGTAGAATCTTTATCAGAGAATTCAAAATAATATCTACTACCTGCCAAAGCACTACTATAAAAAAGCCAAAAAAAGAGATTGGATAGAGCGTGGAGGGCAGTAGATCAATTCTATGTTTATGTTAACTCTAGAAATGTACCCACTTCTTCGTAGCCCAGTTTAAATTATTAACTTAAACAAAGTACTAAATGTGTTAAACTGCTATGAACATAAGTAATACTGCATGATTTTATTTCCAATTTTCCTTCAGACTCAATCATTTCAATGTGTAAAATATGGAAAAATTTATTAAAAATATAAACAATTTTTACTTTAATTCGATATTTCTAGAATCAAATTCATAAAAAATTAAAAAAAAATCATCAGAAATTGACTTTTTGTTCACCTACTTAATTTTTACCCCAATCGGGGTGAACCATAAAAATACCAAAAACAATATTTTTGCCCTTTTTTTTGAGTTTTAGAGTTAAAAATTTAAAAAACGTACAGAGGAGATATTTGTATGAATTTGAGATCCATGTAGTAATTTTAGCAATGTTTTTGTCCTCATTGACTTGATGGTTACAAAAAACCCCAGCAAACTCCAATATTAAATTTTACACGTTTTCCTATCCCTAAGGGTGGTGAACTTAAAAAGCGTACCAAATACATGTTCATGAATTTTGTTTTCATCTTTATTGGTTAAATAGTTAACTTAACTAGTATATAATGTTTACCCTTTTTTTACCCTTAAAGTCCAACATTGAAAAAATATACCCAAAAAATATTTACATATTTTTGAGAATTGTTGAACGTCATTTGAGTTTTGGTTTTATCCTCTGTGGTTCGGAAGCTGCCAAATTGGCAGTTACAAAATGGGCCGCAGTAATATTAGAATACTATTTTTACCCTATCTTGTCCCTTAGAGTCTTAAGTTTCAAAAAAGTGCTACTGGACATAGGGCCGCTTGTTGTAGTAAAATACGATACTTTTCAAATTAAGCTAGCAACTTAGAGATTTTTTTTCTATTTGACCCATTTTTCCCCCATTCGGTTCGGAACTCAAAAACTCCCATTTTAGTGGGTCTTTGTAATGGAGATGTTTCCACAGTCAAAATTTAAAGCCTCATGCTTTACAGGTTTGAGTTGTGCCATGATGAGCCAGTGGGTCAGTAAGTTATTTATGCTGCTTTCTTATATAAACTGATTGGTTTCTGGGTAGAGGCAGAAATTTCCAGTCAGAGCACTTTGTTCAATTGACATGTAATAAATCCCAGGGTTTCTTATTTAAAATAAGTTTTTATTGAGGTTATGGACCAGACTTTGCAGCCTAAGGGCACATCAATTCATTATTACATATACAAAACACTTCACATCCTATAAAATGATTAATATTATTTGGGACATGGAAACAACTACTATATTTACTTTTAGTCTACCACTTCCTGGAGGAAATCACAGATAACACCGTATATAAAGGTTTTACTGTAGTTTTGTTAACATAAAATTTTTGTTCCAGCATCTATTGCATCGTCATGTAAAAATATTTCCAGCGTTTCTTATACTTAAATCCTTTTGAATGTGTTTGTTTGTCTGTCTGAATGTCACCTTATCGATATTATCCGTCATGTAATTTATTTCGTAATGTCTCCTGACTTCAAAATGTTATTTCGTTTTTATATGTGTTTTTTAATATTAGTTTTATTTTGAGACGAAATATCCTGTCTGTTGTGCTGTCTATTTTATAATAGACAGCACAGGGTCCTAAATAAAGCCAGGTTTGATGTATGCTTATTTTTAAATGATGTTTGTTTGGTCATTTAATTTTATGATTTGTCACATTGTCATTTTACGATGACTCCACCCGACAAAGAACTATGTGAACAATTTTATTTAACATTTTTATATTTTTGTTATCCTTTTAAAAAAAAAAAAGAAAAAATCGTATGTTTTGGAAGTCGAAAAAGGAAGATCCCGAACAATATTTGTGTCTTTTTTTTAAGATTTTTACAGGTACAAATTGCACACTAAATCAAAAACAGCCAAAATAATGACATCTCTACACGTGCGGGAACGATACCAAGAGTTGATGAGGGAGGAAAACGCCTATTAAGAAGGCAGAAAAGTTAACTGCGATAATGGAAATGTAATGATATTAAGGTATATGAGAACAGGAATTACGCCAGAAAATTATACCAGCCGACTTGAAGTCGATATCTATTGTAACTTTTAAGCATAAAATTTCATAAAATTGTACCATTTGTATATGGGCCACCACTTCCCTGGCTCCTATCAAACTTCTTTTTTTAATGGTGATAAATACGTAAATCTCGTCAAAAAAATTGTGTTTTTTCGGGGTTTTACTGGTTCACTGATGTTAAGATATTTGTAATAACTGAGAAAGCTTCGTATATATTACGAAAATAAAAATTATATGGGGTTTTATTACTTCTGTAAATTTTTTAAATCAAGGCTAAATTTTTTTAAACATGTACTACACTTTGTATATTTTACGAAAAAAAAATTTACGAAAAAATTTTTTGTATATTGTTGCGTGGATGCGGAAAACATTTTTACTGCTTTCTACAAAATTTAATAATATTTTACATTCACATTTTTCTTCTAATTCAGGCAAAGAAATCGCCACCAGAGCCACCAATTTAATTAAAAAATATATTTTAAAGAAAGATAATGTACTTAAAGGATTTAAATTATAATCATTTTCCATTTCCATAACCGTGTTTAAAGGCAGTTCAGTAATAACCATTTGAATTTGTCTTTGTCTAATAACTAGTGGTTGGTCCTTTAACCTTTTTTTATATATGGGCATATGCAGTTGTTCTTCTTTCTCATGCTCCATTCATACGTTAATAAATAAAGTAATAAAAAATAATCAAAAAGATTTTAAGTACAACTATGTGTGTGTATTTTACTCACACCTTACATCTGGTTAAATATTTGCCAACACACTTAAAAAAAAGAAAAATAAAAGATTACACAGAGACACACAATAAACCACTTCATTTTCCATAATCATACAATTTATTATGATTATTTATTGCAAAAACCACTTGTCCTACCCAGTACTTTTTAAGCTTTTTTTTGTTCTCAAATTTGTTTGTTACTTTCAAGTACTTGAGCAAAATTGCTTAAATTTTTTTGTTTAAATATTTACCAGCCGTACAGCCGGTGGCCTGTACTTTTTCACACTCTTTTTTTCAGAGCATAATGCCCTCTTAATAACTTTGAAGTGTTGAAAAAAACTTGTTGACAGAATACAGTTTAAGCACCAGGCTCTGATTCATTTTCTCTAAACAAGGGGTGGTTCTAAGGTTATGATGAGTTGATTGTTTTGCTTCCATTGACTATCTCTCGATGACAAGATAATAAATAAATATCAAAATATGTCAAAATCAAAATTGTGTTTAAATCCAGATAAAAAAATTTAATGCTTAAACTATGACAGTTGGTTTGATATGTCTTTGATTCGCTGCACTGCCTCTAGACTACAAGGAAAAGTATGGGTGCTTTAAGGGATGGAAGGGAGACACAAATTTCAACAGTTTGTCAAAATTTATTATATTCTTCGCATGAAAATTATTCAAACCAAATTTAGTCGAAAAATTTCTTACTTTGTCTTACTATTGTCTATAAGGAACTGTTAAATTAAAATTGTAACACGAATGCATATATCTATGAATGTCATTGAAAAGATATATGTAAGACAAAAACAACAAACTGCCAAGTTACCCAAGAGCCTCCAGAGCAGCGATTGCTAAGATGATGTTTATAAATTTATGGGTGATTTTTTCACTATATGTATTGGCTTAAAAAACATTGCAATATCAACCTGTGTTATTGTTGTTACTTTTCTTTAACTGTGCTCTCTTTGTTATGGTTTTTTTTGGGTACTCGTGTTATTTACATGTAAAACCCGTTTAGTGTTCGTCTCCTGGTGACACTTTTGTCTAACATTGCTTTAAAGGTACTGCGGAAGATGCAACTCCTTTGATCTATAACTTTGTAGGCAAGGAAATAAAGTGGAGTCGTAAGTACTTGTAACATTTTTATATCCTTTTTTTCTATACTATAACCTTTGACCTTGATGAAAATCAATTCGCTTTCGATAAACCTCCAAATTTTTAAGACTTAGTTATTATAAAGTTCAAATTTTGAAGGCAACCGATAACAAAGACTGAAAAGTTGTACATAAAAACATTCGTTTTAATAGACGAACCCGGCCAACCAAAATTACATAGAAGTTTATAAGCAAGTTAATTAAAGAAAGCATAATTATTGTAGATTGTGCTGATAAAATCTATTGCACTTTCAACGGGTATACAAAGTATTTTTGAACATAGAGATTTAAAAATAAATCTTGGTTGGATAGGAGCATGGGAAGTCGTAGCCTGGTACCCTCTCTACAAACGGACCAATTTTACGATACATTAGGTACGATTTGTCTCGAAAACTATAACAGTTTCAACTTAATATCTACTTTTAAAAATGACTTTGGAGAAGAAAGGACGGTGGTAGACCCCAAACAAACGGACCAATTACATTAAATCTTCGATGAGCTCTAAATCTATCTACAACATAAGCTATAGCTATCGACTCTAAATCTTCTACATATTAATTGTAATACAATGTTTACCTTAAAAATATAAGGTGGATAAGAGCAAGCAAACAATTTTTATAAAGTCCTTTACACTTTATATCTAGGACACTATAACAACTACGGAACTCAAACAATCTGCAAAGAAGGTTAGGTAAGGTATAACAGCGAGCCGTTAAAGGAATAGGATGTAATACACTTGAGGCCGCTTAACTTGGTTCCTTTGTGTTATCTGGTGTCAGATAGGAAAGGTGGAGAGGGTAGTAAAGAAGAAATTTAGAGAAGAATAAGAAAAAAAGAAAAATTGAGTGAAGCAGACTTACCAGGATCTGAGGTGGGGATCGAACCTACAAACCCGAGACTGGTAAACTCGCGCACTTAACACTGATCTATCAGGGGTAGTAGCGTTGATGCGTAATACATATCTCAAAACTATTTTTTTTTTTTATTTTTTTAATTTAAGTTTTTCAAATAAAATTTCAAACATTTCCAAAGGTTTAATCTAAAACAAAAATAAATATTATTTTTTTAATATCTAATAATCAACTTATACTTTAACTTATTTATATTGAATTTTAAATTTGCTTCTATTTGTATTAAATCGTTAATAATATAAATTTTTTTAATAAAATATTTTTTAAAATGTTTACAGCCAAATATAATAACTAACAACCAAACAAAGAGTACTGACGATAAAAATCGTAGCTGTTTTTCGAAAATGCATTTTACTCGGCTAGTATCGGTTAAAAAACACGTTTTTTCAATTTAAAAATTTTTCTTTTCTTAACTAACGCTAATAGAGTAAAAACTAATATATTAATTTCCTCATTTGCAAAATAATGAGAATTTAGTAAGTATTGACTTGAGTCTAAATAAAAATTAAAATTGTCTTAAAAACAAATAGTTCAACTATACATAATTAAAACGTATTTTTAATTAAAGTTGGTAATTGAATATACGAATTTCTTGATAGGTTGTATATCTAAAAAATTTTTTAGTCAAATTAACAAATTTTTTAATTAAAAATAATTTTTATTTTTTTCTGTGCTGTCACAGTTAATAGCGAGAAATTTTTGTCAAATACCCATACACATACATTACTCTCTCTATCCTCCTTCTCATAACATACTTTCCTGATACTAACAAAATGCAATGCATGTATAGAAGTCATCTAGGGTTGCCAGGCGGACTTGTTTCGGCTGGATTGTCCAGCTTTTTGAGTACCTGTGCAGTTTTAGGCTATTTATATTTGATTCAAAACATAATGCAAGAATTTAATACAAATATTTTAGCACTCGAAAATTATTCTTCCACAATAATAGAGCTGCATGACATAATGGGTAGACGTATCAATATCCTTCGTAGTAGAATAACAGTGTTAACCTGTTTTAACAAAACTTTCTCCAACTGAGCAAAAAATTTTTAAGACTCAACCAAAAATCTTTTTAAAAACATCTATTGGATACTTAGAAGATCGTTATGATTTTTGAGATGATTGCTTCAATAAAAAAATTTCAATTTTAAATTTAAAAAAATAGCATGTTTTCTTGGGAAACTTTACAACAGCTTCCACAAATACTTAAAATATCTGACGAAATTGAAAATAATAAAATATACAACGACTTTTGTTGTTTTCGCGCAGTATATTCAGAGTTACCAAAAGAATTGACAATTGACAAAATGTGGTCCTCATTTTTCACAAAAATTGAAGGCAATGATTTCTAAAATTTACGAAAACTCATTTGTTTTGTACTTTCAATACCAGTGAGTAACGCCTTTTGTGAAAGAGTTTTTAGTATTTTAAACAATTTATATCAAAAAGAAAGAAACCGAATGTCATTTGACCTTATTAGAGCGGAGATCTTAATAAAAACAAATTTAAATGAATCTTGCAAAGATTTTCAAAATTTTTTACAATCGTCAAAAGGTTTAGAGTTAGTAAAGTCCGTAAGCTCATATACAAAATATATGTGGCAGACAAAGTAAGTAAAAAAATTATTTATTTTTCATTGGCTTTCTTCTTTAAAGATTATTTATTATTTATGTACAACAGTTTTTTATTAATTTTTTAAACCCCTTTTCAACGCCAAAATAAGAAAAAAAACAGTCAATATTTTCTGTTGTTCTTTTTAAGGAACTGAATTTAAAAAATTAAAAATTTTAGTTTAAATATACATATTTTATGTACAAATTGAAAAGACAGAAATTATTTTTTTAACTTATAGCAATTAAAAAATAACATTATATGAATTCTTTATATCATATAAAAGAAATATTAAAATAAAAAATAAAATTAAAAACAATTTAATCTAAATGTCAAGTTTTTTTTACTAAATGTCATGCTTTTCGTTAATCTAAATCTGGCAAGCCTAGGGCCATCCCTAAGTGGTGGTTATTAAAAAAATTTTAAATTAAAATTATGGACAAGGATTGTATAGTAAATCAAGAAAATTTTACTTTTTAATGCTTACAGTACTCCTTCCCATTTAGTGTTCTGTTAATATTTCAATTCCAAAAGTTTTCCGATCAACGATTTCGCATTATCTTAACAAATTTTTAAGCAAAAATTTAAACGAAAAGTCGTCAAAATACCGCCAGCTGCTGTGGATAAATCCATAGGTGCAGCCAAAAGGCTAAGCACCTGAGTCGTATGTGGTGCTCAAAAATATTTGATCAGGCTTAGGGAGTTCGATTTGACAAATTTTTTAGTTTAACTTAAGAGCTTATATTTTTTCATTCGCTTAAGCGAGATTCCACCGTAATTAAAATCGCAAGCTGCCTAAACTAGTTTCTAAGTACTTTTTATACATATGTTTCCCTTAATCAACAAAATTTACTTTGGAAACGTTATCACGTCACATCTTTTAGTGTTTGTAATAAAATCATTCAACCATTTCACTAAACAAAAGTTCAATATTTGAACTTTATTCTATCAGTTTTTGTAAATCTTTTTATAGAAAAGAAAATATGAATGTATGAAAGCCGGCTATTAATATGACTTTTATGCTGTTTTTTCTTTTTAACTTTACTAAGATTTTCTTGTCTTTTTCCTTTTTAGCAACAAATTGAAAAATTGGCTTATTATACGTATGTATGTGGCAGAAACAAATATGTAACCATAATCGTATGTGTGGCATGGTTTATGGCTAAAATTTATGTGGTTTTCAATAATTTTATTGCGGAGGAAAATCATATGACGACCAAAACGTACCACATGAATATGTATGTATGTTTATGGATGAAAGAAAAGGAATACAATCTAATGCTTAAATGGATTTATGTTGTGATTTGTAACCTTTCATATGATTTCATATGAAAGAATTTGTACATTCGCAAATGTACTACAAATAAATGTATGGTTGAATGATTGAGCGAATGAATAAGTATTGAAATATATATGGTTCCATATGAATATGACCATTAAATATTGAATTGAATATTAAGGTTTCTTTGCAGAAGATTATCATAAATTATGTATGAGTATCTTAACATTTCAAGTTTTTGTATTTATTAATGTTTTATATATTGAAAGAATCCCTTGTATTATTTCCATTCATTCCTTAACATACGTTTCATATTTTCCCTTACAACTACCACCCCAACAACATAAAATCAATTGCTGCTTTATGAGCGAGAATAAAGGGTGGTGGGAGTAGTTCGGTTGATGTAGAGTTTACCTTAATATGACTTAAATCTTTTAAAGCTTTTTCATTTCCTTTAGCTTATTTTGCTCTTTTTTCATTTAAGTAAGGAATTTTGCGTTTGTGTTTCTTTTTAGCTTCGTTTAATGAGCATCCAACTCAATTAGCTTAAGTACCTCTGATGGTAAGAAGTAAGAATTGTGCTTAAAGAAAATGTCTAAATGCCTAATGGCAATTAGTTAAATTGGTTTATATTTTTATAACTACAATCTGTATATGTATTTATGTGTGTAAGTAATAAAATAGTATTTTTGCTTTATTATAGCAGTTCTTAGCTTTTATCTGCTTTATTAATCTTATATTTCACCTTTACGCCTTCCCATCTTTATACATTATTTTTATGTCTGTCCAGCTCGACGTCTGTGAAAAAATTCATTATCCCACTCATATTCGTATTTTTGTTCATCTTGGCAGTCATTTATGAACTAAAACTTAATGGTAATTTGAGGTGAATTATTAATTGAATTTTTTTTTTTTTTTTGACGCAGTTAATTTATAGGAATAATTTATGTTACGACACGCAGGATAAAAATTAAACGCTCTTAATATTAATTTTTCAAAATCATTATATCTACGTAATTTGGCTATGTATTTTAGTTTTACTTTAGACGATCATAAAAAGGCAAAATGAATAAAATGGGGCATAATCGTAAACATATTTTAAATTTAAAGTAGGCTTATAAAGTAGAGTACACTTTCAATTTAAAACAAATTCATAATAATGCTCCAATATGTTTTAGATTAATAACAAAAAAGCGTTCGGTTTTTCGCGCTGACTAATTATTTTCTTAAAACACGTAGATCAATTACGATAATCCAAAGCGTTAGTGATCGTATGTGAAGGCCTGATTTGCAATACAAGTTGTAGCTTTCTATTAACAAAAAAGTGTTTGAAAAGTTTTGCCTCAGTTTTCTAGTCGTTTCCGATATCTGGGATACGCTTCACTAAAGAACGCGAA
Organism: Melanophora roralis; assembly: GCA_963583895.1. Classification (NCBI taxonomy): domain Eukaryota; kingdom Metazoa; phylum Arthropoda; class Insecta; order Diptera; family Rhinophoridae; genus Melanophora; species Melanophora roralis. Next base: position 66,696,485 of record OY757188.1, read on the forward strand.
ATGTGAAATTGACTTCATTCGTTCTTGGGTTCAAAAGAAGACAAGTGATGGTCAATACGTTGTAAAAATTTATGTTGTACTTATTAGAAAAGTACATAACCAGTTGGTAGTTTATACCTAAAGAGGGAAAGCGCTTAGTTTGTCCTCAAATAGTAGGAGCTGGTGTACTTCCAGGGAGTATTTTAAGGTCAATTCTGTACTTGCTTTACACAGCAGACATAAAAATACACAGTTTTACACATGCGTCAAAATTTGCTGAGGATACCGTTTCTCTCAGTACCCATAAAGGCCCTAAAGGGGCCTAAATCAACTGCAGCATCAAGTAATCCAAATAGACTAGTAGACAAAGGTAAATAATATGAAAATAAATAAACAAAAATGTACCCACGTCACTTTTATTTAGCGCAATTAAAAGTGCGCCTTAATTATAATGACAACCATATGGTGCCTCAACGATTTTGGACGAAATATGTTCGTCGTCTCACATGGAAGTCACATATAGATGCCAAAATTGATACAACTGAAACCTTAAACTGCACAAATTCTTTGGCTAATTTTATGCTACGGGATACAATTATGGGGTACTGCTTCCTTCTCAAACATAAACTTTAGGAGCTCATTAAATTTCACGCAATTTACTTTTTATTGCACCAATAATTTTTTCTGAAGTGAGTCCAAGTCCAACCTCTATACCGGAGGGAAGGTTTCACCTCTCATATGTTAGCGGTTGCCTTGAGATGAGGTATAGAAGGGTTGCAGTGGCTGCATCAACCAATAACTTTACCTAAAGACATACAACCCTATAAGCTTTCAATAATTGAACATTCGAACATTCGAAATTTCTCAGCCACAATCAAACAGGTTGTCCAACTGCAATTGGCAACAACTTTTTTTTTCCGTGTGGCCTTATATATTAATATCATTTTATTTTTATATAATCGAAATCTAACGATGTCTATCCATCTGGCTGGTTAGGTGCTGGTTGTGACCAAATTTAGAAGTTGTCCTTTTAAATGACTGGAGCATAAAACCTTTACAAAATCTTTTAAGATACTCAACTATTTGCAGTGCTTTATAAACTCTTCCTGCTTCCTTTCGTTCTTTTCTTCGTCGTCCTTCGCCGACTTTTTCTCCTACTACCTTGTTGGCTCTAGTGACTTATTTCCTATGATCGATTGTCATTTTTTATGAAGATCGGCTACCAGATTTTCAAAATTTATTGCAAGCAACAATTTGTAAAACTCTGAATTTCGCAGTTAAGAGCTAATGAAGTCAACTAAGTTTCACAGCTAGAACATTTGGATTTTTACAAATACAGTGTTGACTTTTAAACATTTCTTATCGGGAAATGAGTACTTTTTGCTTGCCAGTTCTGAATTCAAAGTCTTCTTAAGCGCTATCCTTTTTATGAATCCATGCTTTTAAATAGGCAGAATTAAAATAAATTCCTTTCCTCATACAAATTAAGTTAATAAACAGTAAGCAAACGAACTAATTTTCTTTTACTAGTACCATTTACTTAGGGTGTTTTCACACTAGATGCATTTAACAATGTACCAAGTTTTACTGAGATTGCTCTTAGATATAACAAAGCTGCAGAACAAGTCCTACTTGCGAATACCACATATAGTAGCTCTCACCAGCGCCCTTAGCAAAAAAAATTTAGGTTCAAAACAAAATTCGACTCGAATAATTTTCTCATAACTTTTCAGAACATAACTGGTCTAATTTTTTTTAGCTTTTTTAATATTAAGATATTTTTTTTAATTATTCCAAAATTTGTATCTCTTCTTAACTCGTAAGCTGTAAGTATATTTCTAAACTACAAGGCTAGTGTGTGAAATCCCTGAAAAGCTGTTAAAATACCTGTCACGGGTACGGGTGTCAAATGAAATCTCAACACTTCACCCATCAAAACGGATGACAAGTACAATGTGACAAGCACATCAAATAAGCCATTCATATGCAGCTTATAATAGACTCAAGGGGTTAAAAGTACCAAAAAAGAATTTCTGCATACAAAAGCAGAACAAGAAGAATGAGCAAAAATTATATTTAAAGGAAGATGTCACCAGTTCAATAAAAACAACCCTATAAGCGTATAAAATTGATAAACGGAAAAAGCAAACAACATACTCGTACTAGTTAAATGGAAAATAAACTACAGTCATACGTTCTTACATATGGATCGGATCACCTTCAAATTGGAAATGCTTGTCATATCTTTTCATTTATCTAGATACATTCAATTGTAGTTGTTGTCCTACACGGCATTTTCATTTATAATGAAAAAGAAACTTTCATATGACAAACAAACAAAAATCAAAACAAAATGTATTAAAAGATGGTAAAAAGTATGAGATGAAGGAAATAAAACAAGGATACTTATGTTTATATGTATGTATATGTGTCTGAAAACACATACTTACAGACATTCATAAATTATTTGTCGCAATTAATTGAATTGTAGCATACTTGTACGTTCACAGTTTTTATTTTTTGTTCAATTTTGCTGCACTTAGTTGACAACGATGGTGACACAAAAATAAGCAAAAGAAACGGGATTGTTTCCTAACCCCTCAAAACAAGTAAAAATTGTAATATTTTGAAAGCTTAAAGGACTTACACACATAAATGGTATGAGTGTGAAAAAATATTGTGTATGGGTGTTTCCATTTTCAAACGATTAATATTTAATTTATAAAAATTCAAACAACCCTGTTTTAAACAAGAGTTACTAGAATTCAATTAAAAGTCTCAACATTCTGAATCTTATTTAGGACAACAAAATGTTTTTGACAAAACTTAAAAAATGGTTTTGTTTATTGGTATCAAATATTTAATACAAATACATTTATATATATGAGCTGTATGTTCCCGTTATTTAAGGAATCACCCATATGTAGATGACAGAGTAAGTAAAAAATGACAAATAGACAGGAAAGAATAAAAGAATGATACTTTTGTTTGGCTGTTAATATTGTTAAAAATGACAAATAATATGATGAGATACGACATATGTGCAAACATTTTATGTAGAAACAGTCAAATAAAAATAAAACCGAGGGTAGTTTAAAAAAATATGTGTAAGAAAGCAAAATGCTTAAAAATTTATGGAAAAATTATATTAAATATGAATCCTGCAATCTAGGTGACAGTTAAGGTGTGACATACATTCTAGATCTAATTCTACCAAAATTTCGTTTTTTGACCGAAGTGGTTTTCAAACCGTAAATATTATAAAGCAGTTTGAAGCAAGTTTAAAGCCTTAAAGCGCATTAAAATTTTTTTAAAGATGATTCGTTTGTATGAGGGCAACCACTGTTTCTGTCCAATTATTTCTTTCCAGATTGTAGTTATTGTTAAACATTTTCTTTGCTGTGAATTCAAAGTCAATTTTTTATTTATTTTTTTTTTTTTATTTATTGAACATTTATTCTTAACTTCTACAACAAAACATTTGTCTTAATGAGTAGAAATCTTATGGAGTTATATTTACAGATTTTACAATAAAATAAATGAAAAAAAAGTATAAATAAATAAAAATAATAACAATAAATAAACAAGATATTTATAACTATACATTTAGGCAATCAATAAAAACCTATATAGATATAAAAATAAATATAGAATTAAGAAAAGTTAAGTATAACATACATACATATAATAATAAAAAAAGAAAAGTAAGATTTTAAGTTGTACAAATGTTGGTTTTTCTGTTATGTGTAAAATGCAAAGAGGTGTTTTTTAAAAAGTGCAGCGTTGCTGGTTTCCTTAATTGACGAAGGAAGGGAATTCCAGAGACGTATTGCAGTTACAAAAAATTGCCATTCAGAGACTAGCGTGCGATACCTTAATTGTATAAGGTTTTTGTTCCTTCCAAGTCGACTAAAAGTTAAGCGATTGAAAAGATGATATGGTTCACGAGTTGTGATAATTTTATGAAGGTATATGAGAGTTCTTATCCTGACTAGGTCTTCAAAGAAAACCCCATATATTTCCTTGGAGAAGGGAGTAACATTAAGGTATACACCATTTGCACAAAATGTTCTAAGTCCATACACATATCTTGTGATGCTGTTGTATGCGACTTTTAATTTTTGTTTGCTAGTAGCATCACAATTTGCAAAAATCTCACAGCCATATAAAAGTATTGGTATCAGATACGTCTTCGCAAGTAAAAGTCGAATCTTAAGTGGTGTAAAATGTTGTGTTGGCCATAGTGCTCTCAGAACAGAGAACGTTTTACCACAAGCAGCTGTTACATGATCCGACCAGGTAAGGGTGTTGTTAAAAATTAGTCCCAGATTTCTTGCTTTGTTTACTATTTCGATCTGTTGGTTGTTGATGCATATTTTCATGTGGTGCATAATATTTTTTTGCATCCTCCTACGTATAATAATACATTTAGATTTATTAGGATTTATACTTAATCCGTTTATATCTGCCCACGCTGAAACACATTTTAGATCATTATTCAACTTGACAGTGCATTCTTCGATATTTTGTTCCTTGTCACTTATATACAACTGGACGTCATCGGCGTACATTCTGATCCGACAGTGATGTAATTTATCAGGTAGATCATTAGCGTAAATTGAAAAAAGTAATGGTCCGAGAATGGAACCCTGGGGAACACCTCTGGGAACTGGTAAAAACTGCGATGATGTGGTATTATTTGTTTCAACGCACTGCATTCGACCTTGGAGATATGAAGCAAACAGCTTAATGGATGTGGGAGAAAAATTCATAATTTTTTCAAGTTTTTGTACTAAAATTGTATGGTCCACAGTGTCAAAGGCTTTAGAGTGGTCTAAGAGTACAAGCATTACCATACATCCATCATCAACTTCCTTTCTTATATCTTCAGTCACATCGGTGAGAGCAGTAATGCAACTATGTTTAGCTCGGAAGCCTGATTGGCTGTCACTGAGTAGGCCAAACTGATCTATGTATTGAACCATTTGCATATGTAAGAGTTTTTCAAATGCCTTTGACAAGTATGGCAAAATAGCAATTGGTCGATATTCAGTGGTTGATTTTGGTACTGGTAAAACTTTGGCATACTTCCATCGTAGCGGATATGTACTTGTAGTTATTATGGTGTTAAATATGTGAGTTATAAATGGTAGCAGAGGCTGCAGAATCAACTTTAAAAATACTGGTTGTATACCGTCAGTTCCAGTCGCGTTTGACTTGATAGATGTGCAACTTTTGAGTACATCAAACTGATTTACACATACTATATTAAACATTATAGGTGGGCGATTAAGAGAGTGATGGTTGGCGTAGTAGAT